>OU696529.1:1335000-2670000 GCA_916048285.2 Bellardia pandia | reverse complement strand
AAATCTTCGAATAATAAAAAAAAAAAAAAAAAAAATTTTTATAAAAAGTTTTTACATAGTACTCGCAAGAGGAAAAATTCTCATTTAGTTAAATCAAAAAGTTGAATATAAGAGGTTTGAAAATTAACACCAATAGACACAAAGAATGCTGACGAAGGCTTTAGCAGGCCAGAAAATGCATTACATTTTGCTAGTGTCTCTTTGTATATTTCTGTATGTTTTTGCATTTACGTTTTCCAAAGGAAAACTATGTAGAACATTTAACAGAGATATACAAATATAAATTTCAAATTCTTTTATATTTAACTAGAAGTAAATCTTCGAATAATAAAAAAAAAAAAAAAATTTTTATAAAAAGTTTTTACATAGTACTCGCAAGAGGAAAAATTCTCATTTAGTTAAATCAAAAAGTTGAATATAAGAGGTTTGAAAATTAACACCAATAGACACAAAGAATGCTGACGAAGGCTTTAGCAGGCCAGAAAATGCATTACATTTTGCTAGTGTCTCTTTGTATATTTCTGTATGTTTTTGCATTTACGTTTTCCAAAGGAAAACTATGTAGAACATTTAACAGAGATATACAAATATAAATTTCAAATTCTTTTATATTTAACTAGAAGTAAATCTTCGAATAATAAAAAAAAAAAAAAAAAATTTTTATAAAAAGTTTTTACATAGTACTCGCAAGAGGAAAAATTCTCATTTAGTTAAATCAAAAAGTTGAATATAAGAGGTTTGAAAATTAACACCAATAGACACAAAGAATGCTGACGAAGGCTTTAGCAGGCCAGAAAATGCATTACATTTTGCTAGTGTCTCTTTGTATATTTCTGTATGTTTTTGCATTTACGTTTTCCAAAGGAAAACTATGTAGAACATTTAACAGAGATATACAAATATAAATTTCAAATTCTTTTATATTTAACTAGAAGTAAATCTTCGAATAATAAAAAAAAAAAAAAATTTTTATAAAAAGTTTTTACATAGTACTCGCAAGAGGAAAAATTCTCATTTAGTTAAATCAAAAAGTTGAATATAAGAGGTTTGAAAATTAACACCAATAGACACAAAGAATGCTGACGAAGGCTTTAGCAGGCCAGAAAATGCATTACATTTTGCTAGTGTCTCTTTGTATATCTCTGTATGTTTTTGCATTTACGTTTTCCAAAGGAAAACTATGTAGAACATTTAACAGAGATATACAAATATAAATTTCAAATTCTTTTATATTTAACTAGAAGTAAATCTTCGAATAATAAAAAAAAAAAAAAAAAAATTTTTATAAAAAGTTTTTACATAGTACTCGCAAGAGGAAAAATTCTCATTTAGTTAAATCAAAAAGTTGAATATAAGAGGTTTGAAAATTAACACCAATAGACACAAAGAATGCTGACGAAGGCTTTAGCAGGCCAGAAAATGCATTACATTTTGCTAGTGTCTCTTTGTATATTTCTGTATGTTTTTGCATTTACGTTTTCCAAAGGAAAACTATGTAGAACATTTAACAGAGATATACAAATATAAATTTCAAATTCTTTTATATTTAACTAGAAGTAAATCTTCGAATAATAAAAAAAAAAAAATTTTTATAAAAAGTTTTTACATAGTACTCGCAAGAGGAAAAATTCTCATTTACTCTTTTATTATTTTTAAATAGAATTTCCATATTTTTTATTGCGTCGTTTTTATTTCTTTTGGGTGAATTTTCGCTTGTTTTCAACAAAATTCATAGAATGAAAAATAAAATTAAATAACAGTTGGTAGGCTAAATGATCTGGATATTTCGAGTAAAAAAACTACTGAGATATGTACCTATTATTGATTTCCTATCATTCATAACACAACGCTTATTTTTGACCAGAATGGACAGGAAATAAATCAAAGTATTAATGGTTTCAAGTCTGAAACACATCCTTTGCTAAAAATGTTAATAAAATAAATAAAAACTTTAATTTTTGAAACAGTTGAACACATATTTTAAAACGCAAAAGAACAATATATACATTCATTATTTCATTGAAAAACTCCTTTAAAAACTTTACCAACATTCTTAAGATTAAAAAATAATTCTAGATTTTATACAACAGTTTTAAAAGAAAAGAAAAACTTTATTTCTTAAAACGAGTATGGATGGAAGAGTACTCGTATGTGGTAATGTGTTGGTACAAATATGTACCTTTTAGCAATCAGTCGGGGTCTTATAAAATATTTTTTATTTATTTTTTTTTTTTAATTTTATTAAAATGTATGTTTCTTATTTCTTTCGGAAAAAAACACACAAAATTAAAATTACAAAGAAGCAAAAAACAGGAACAGCAACACAAACAAAAAGAATCTTATAATTTTA
Source organism: Bellardia pandia (assembly GCA_916048285.2). Classification (NCBI taxonomy): domain Eukaryota; kingdom Metazoa; phylum Arthropoda; class Insecta; order Diptera; family Calliphoridae; genus Bellardia; species Bellardia pandia. The sequence goes on along the minus strand of OU696529.1, from coordinate 2,667,650 downwards.
TTTGTTGTTCTTTTGTTGGATCTTGAAATTCTTTGAAGAAACTTCTTCTCGTGAACTTAGCTCGAAATAATTATAACAAACAAAAATACATCAGATTTATTATGAAAAATAAACACTTGCGCTCACACCCACAAGAAAACATACACTTTTACACGTACACACACTCGTGCAAGTACAATCAGTCAGAATCGTACATCCGGTTGTGTATAACATTTAGGGACACCCTACTAAAAAATAATATCAGTAAAATTTCTCGAAACTTATAGTTCAGGCTTTTCTTGACATTTAGTCTATCAGACTTCTTAAGTAAATATTTATTGAAAAAATATTTTTGTATGTTTTGTAATATTGAGGGTCCGATTTTCCTATTTTTAATTAGGAGTTGAACATTTTGAAAGCAAATGCGTGAAAACCCAAAACTTTTCCAGAGGCCAAATTACCGCATTCGTGATCGAAAAATGATTTCGATATCGAAATTATGATAAAATGTACTAAATTTCTTGCTCGATATCGAATGCCATAATCTCAAATAAGCAAATTACGATCAATTTTACTCGATATCGAATGCGGTAATTTGGCCCCAGGTATTTTAGTGATTTACACGAATATTTTGTATCAGATATACATATGTATATGCAAATCTGAATCATGAGTTACAAAGCTGGTGACAAATTTATAAAATGCTGCCATCATCACAATCAACAGCAGCAGCAGAAATCGCAAGCAACATGAAAGAGCATAAACATAAATACATATTTACATATAATAAAACAAAAACACTGTTCAAAGCTTTATACATAAATATGTATTTATGTATGTACATTTCTATATTGGTATTTTTGTATGTATATACATACATAAATACATACATACAAATATATATATATAAGTAGTTTTCTTTTTTTTATTTATTCTTTTGTGAGCTTTGTGAGTTTGTTTTATTTTATTATTATTATTATTATGTTGTTGTTGTTTTTTCTTTTTCTGTTCAACAATTCAAACAAAAAAGGAATTAAATTTCAATTGTTCTTATTGTTGCCATATTGGTGTAAATTTTTAGGATTTTCTTTCTTTTATCGTGCCTCACTTCTGCCTCTTCAGCTTCATCTCCAGCTCTTTCGTTCCTTTGTTCATCCTTTTTTATTTTTATTATTCGTTATTATAGAACTTTGTGAGTGATTTGTTCAAAAAGACAACTAAATAAAACTAGGCTTTTATTTGTTTGTTAATTTGTTAACAAATTCTTTAATAAAGAAATTGTATAACTATTAAAGAGAAACTTTGATTTTTAATACCCATACAAAATACACTCATAAACAGTCGGGCAATTAGCAAAATTTCATAATTAGAAAATCAAGTTTTAATAGTGAAGGAAATAACTTGAGGTCAAATAAAACATTGTATTTAAATTAATCTATAAAATTTCACACTTACTAATAACAAAATATTTATACAAACATTTTATGTCTCATGCTGCTTAAATAGGAACTGATTAGTTGACATTCTTAAATTAATATATTTTTAAATTTTTTATATTTTCATGAAAAATAACGAAATATTATTTTTCGAATTGTTTTGTACGAAACTTGAGTGAAACATACACAGATATTTTGATCGAATAAATATTAAAAAAATATTTAAATCATTTTAATATATAATATCGCTGGCTCAACATGTAAAGGCTCTAAGTTCATATTTTACAATATTACAGGAGAGACCAAAACCAATCAAACTTTTTTTTGAATAAACATTTTTAAAATCTGTAAATGCATTTTGTTTTTGTATTTGTCTTTGTTTTTTATTTGCGTAAATACAAAATTAAAAAATAAGTATTTGCCGAGATAAAAGCTTTTTTGGACTTAGAGCTTTGTCTGTTGCTTAGTTTGTATGTTTTCATTGACTTACATCCATTTCTTAAAACTTGTCTTTACTTATATTTCTTATTTACTACAATGAAAGTGTACTTTTGTTGCTTATTGTTGTTATTTAAGAGAGCTAGTAATTTCTTGATTATTTAAAAAAAAAACAGAATTTATTCAAAAATATGAACAACATTATTATTGTAATTTCAATTACATAATGAAAACTAATATTATTCAGTATTATTTCATTGCTGTTATAAAAAAGTAATATTAATTTAAATTTTTAATGGATTTAAAAGTCAGATAACTGGCGACGACTATTTTTATTCGTATGGCAAATCGTCATAAAATTTATGGTGTTTTGTAGGCAAAGTGGATTTTAGATATTGTAAGTCTTCGACCTTTCTAGTCCTTATTTTTCTTCTATCTTGATGAAGTTGGTGTAAATCCGACCACTCTAGTGCGACTACATTCTCATTTATTTTTTGGTGGAGATTTTTCCATCCATCAGGAAATCTAATTTTGAAATTAATTTCACCATTTGGTGTGTATTGTATTCCTCGAATGTCCGTCACTTTGGAGTCGCCTTTTCCACGGCCAGGGCGAATATTTTTACAAAATTTTACATTGTTAAATTTTTACATTGTTAAATTTTAAATTCTTTATAAAATAAATGATCCAAATAAGTAACATCATGATGATTAAAGTCATGACTGTCATTGGTCTTGATACCAGCGTTACCGTTGGCAAATTTGAGAAAGTCGCACAAAAAGGGGATTTATTAAAAAAAAGGGGCACCACTTTTAAAAAGATGGAAAATAATCAAAACAAAAATAAAAATCGTATTTTTTTCATTTAAATGTTGTATATGATGTATGTTTACATATGCACATAATAAAAAAATTAATAAAAAAAACTAATATGTATCAAGTAAAACAAAAAAATGGTACACAAAAAGTGGCAAGGCATCTGTAAAAGGGTCAAATTGCCACTTTAGTCGCATCAACGGTAACGCTGCTTGATACTCAAAACAACGAGTGAGAAATAATATTATGTCAATTGGTTCGACTCTCAGACAATTCCGCACGAAACAGTTGATATGTCAACATTGGAAGAAGTGAGATATTACACAAAGATGTGATAAATTGGACTTAGAGCTTTTACTCATCACTACAAAACGACAACAAATGAGATAACTGTTTTTTTTTTTTTTTTTTTTTTTTTATTGATGTATTTTTACTTATTGAACACAACTGCATCAAAATCTCAATTTCTAAAAAAAGTGGACTTAGAGCCTTTACATGTTAAGCCAGCGATATATGTATGTAGTAATATAGTATTTTCAGGTAATCTTATTTATTATGATAGGAAAATTTGCTGCTTTTAATGACATATTTTCTATATTAGTATTAAGCAAAGAACAATAATTGTAAATTTTTAAGTTCTGTTTTAATGTCACGTTCTTGTACGTAAAATATTGTGGCTAAAATTTTTAATTGAAATCAAAACCACATGTGCCAAATATTGAAAAATCCTATTCTTGAGTTAAAAAATATTTTTTTTGATAGATATCCCATTCGCATCCCATTAAGCGATTATAAAGGCCATAAAGTAAATTGTATAAGCTTCCTTTTGAGAAAAAAAGGGTCCAAATTGAAAAAAAATTAAAAATTTTTTTTTTTAAAAATTAAAAAAAAATATTTTTGGAATGATTGAAGAAATAGCTATCTAAAGTCCTTTGGGCAATTTTTGCTAGGACCAATAGGTTACACTCATTTAAAAAAAACCCCTGTATGACCAAAATGGACGAAAATGTCCAACTTTGACCCCCTCTAACTCCGGCAGTTCTTGACTGATAGAGCTGAAAATTTGTCTCTGGCCTTCTATCGAATAGTACTTTCATCCAAATCGGAAGACATCGATTTTTAAAATTGGGTCACTTGACGTGAAATTCACCATACATATATTCAAGATAAACAAAATATGATTAATGGAGATCAAATGTCGAATTCCTAAAACTGGAAATAACGTTTCCAGTATGTACCATTAGATACTTTTCAGGTTATCTTGTCTATAATTTAAAATATACCCTAACAGACATGGAACTAAAATTAAAGCTATTTGCTCTCTTACTACGGAGCCATGATGGATAAATGGCAATCATCTTAGCGGGTAATAGATCTGCTTCAAGGAGCCTTAATCGCGTTTGCCTCTGTGCCAAAAGTCTTGCAAGCGGCTTCGAATGGATTTATAGTTTTAAAGTATATTTTGAGGAACTTTCTTCCAATGCCATTCCAATTCCCTAAAGAAGTTCTCATTGAAATGAAAACCCCATTTGAAGTACTTAAACTAATTTCAAAACTCACGATCATTAAGAAACAAAACTTAGTCAATAAAAACTAATATTTTCACGAAAGATCTTAATGTCATAAATTCTTTGCATATTGACTTTTTGTGAAATCAAAGTATGGGTCCATTAATTTTTATTAAATGATTAAATTACATTAGTCTTTATGTATAAGCAAACAATGGCAATAGCATTAAAAAAAATATAAATCATTTGGAGAAATCTACTTTTTATGCGTTAATTTAATTATGCATTCGAAAATTAAGAAATCTCTTAAAACGCCTTAAACGCCAATGAAATAATTGAGGGCGGATGCAAAAATTGAGGTTTGTTTTCTAACTACAAACAAAAAAAAAAACAATAACATAATTGTTTTTCTAAATAATAAACCATAGAATACAAATATCAATTACAAATTGCATTCAGAGGAAGTTGTTGTCAAATAATAAAAAGAAATAAATTCAATTATACCCATTTCTTTTGAAATACAATATGTCGACCTATTAAAAATACATACATACCTATAACTAGTACTGCTACACAATAAGAATAATTTATTAAGAAAAATTTAATTTACAAATAAAATTAAAAACTAAAAAAAAAAATTGTTATAAAGAATTTGGAACGAGTAAGTAGTTGTTGGGTGCGTTATAAATTGCACTTTTCGAACAAATAATCCAACAATAGGAAACAAACAATATAAAGAGCAAAAGTGTGTAACTAAATAAAGTAAGTGCGCTTGCGTACAATTTCATTAAATTTAAAATTACACCACAAAGAATTATTCGTATTATTTGTCAAGTACATATTTAGAGAATTCAAAAGAAAGAAACTTAAGAACTTAAGAGTTTTCTTAAATATAATAGGAGCGAGCGATTTTGTTCATTCCTTTCAATCATAACTTAAAAACAATCTGCCACACCACTTCTCTACCTGAATAATGCTGTACTCGTATATTAAAATTCAATAAAAACACATATACAATGTTTAAACTAAATTTAACAACAATTGAAATTTATTTAAAAAAAAAAAAACAAAACAACTACAATTATGACAAAATAAAACTGATTTTATGTATAAAAATCGTTAAAGATCACTTAACAGGATAGCAAAGGATATTTATGAATTATTATTGTTGTTATATGCATAATATGTTAAATGTATTGTTGTATTGTACGACTGTATCTTGGGGTCATTCAGCAATAATTTAATGTCTTCTTTTGTAGCTGTTTGCTGGTTGGTTGCTGGATATTTGTGTATTTGTGTTCATGGATAATACACAGATGTGTACTTAATTCCAGGAAATTTAACAAACAAGCCTTGTGTAAATAATACTGTTGAAAAATACGTTAAAAACAATATCGCAAAAAATATATTAAACTTAATCGCAAAAAGAGTTGACGTACACATCATGGCTTTTTCGCAATTGTACTACAATAAAAATACATACAAATACAATTTCATATGCATGTACATATGTGCTTATATATTTACTTATGTACATATGTAGTTAAATACATACTCGTACATACATATGTATGTAAGTATATAAATGTTTTAAGAGGAATCCCAAAAAACAATTACAATTGAACAGAAATACAATAGGTAAATTCTTGATAAATCATAGCAAATGCGTAAGGACGATATCGTTAATGTACGAGTGTTTTCATGCCAGGACAATAAGAAATATTTGCATGTTGAGTACTGAATTCGTTTTTTTTGTGTGCTGTTGTTGCTTTTTCGATTTTGAAACCAAATTGTTAAGTATTTTAAATCCGTTTTTAATTGCATTTATACTTGAGCACCCCCATGGAGTGATACGTTTATGAGCAGAATATTAAGCACTCCCTCCCTCTCTACTCAATATGGGTTCAACTTACCTATGACAAATAATTATACGAGTATGTACATAAATATGTATGTATGTGCATTGTTTTATAGTGAATTATTATTAACAAAAACAAAACAAAATTGTTTTTTAATAATTACATATTTTTATTTTCAAGTCTTACGATGATTTAAAATTAATAAAAAAAAAAATAAAATTTTTATTTTATTTCATAAAAAACAAAATATTAACTATTATTAATACAAAATATTTATTCTTTAAATAAAATGTTTATGGTAGGGGAGAGGAGGGCACCTTAGAACACTTTTTGCTTTCAAGCCACATAAAAATTTATATTTTTGAATTAACTAATATGTATGGAAATAAACTGCAAGTAGCTTATTTTTAGTTCCATTTATATTTTTTTTTTTTTATTTTTTTAATGAATGAAGTCATTGTGTTCAAATGTGCCCCCCATACGGGGCAGCTTTGAACTAGGCTGGGGCAGTTTTGAACGACAATTTTTTCTTGTAGCGCTTATGTTCAAAAATAACATAAACAGTTATATTTTTTATATATATAATAAACTAGCTGACCGCCCCGGCTTCGCTCGGTATTTACTATTGATTTGTATTTCATAGAATAAGATGTATTCACAACCTGCCTGCTCTTATTTATTTGCAAATTTGTACAGCATACTTTAGGGGACTTTTTTTTCAAATGTTGAATTTTTTCAGGAAAAAAATCCTAACTGGAGAATGGCTAGACCGATTTTGGATTTCAAAATCAACTAACCATCATCACTCCTCCCTGTACCTTCCCTAAAAATTTTATGGCAATCGGTCGAGCCGTTCTCGAGTTATGGAGTGACAATCAAAATGTACACTTATTTTTATATATATAGATTCGCTTTATTTATTAAGAAAAACATAAATATTAACAATTAAAAATTAAAAAAAAATTCAGATCAAAAAAAAGTTTTATATTATTAAGACGGAAAAGGCCTTGCGATTTCAGGTGACATTACATATTCCTTTAATAAAGCATCATGATCAGCATTGGATTCGTCATTTTCAGAAAATAAGAGAGAATTAACAATGTTTGGTACTTCGGTTGATAAATTAACATGTTCAAAGGTGCCCCCTTTCTCTTTGTTCAAACCTGAACTGGCTTGCCATTTCACGGAAATATATAATAAATATTAACTTAATTTTGTTTGAAATGAATTTTGGACTGCAAAAAGTTTCTTTCACGAAAGAAAACGATCACTGAATACTTCTTACACTCTTACAAAAAAAAATAAAAAAATTTACAATGGCACTGCGAAAACTTGTTCACCCAACTACATTCGGTCGAAGACTGAGAAAACTAGCAAAAGTTGTTACAGTTGCTAGAAAACAAGGTTACCATGTAAAAAACTCGGTTAAGGGTCGGAAAAAATGTTAAACTGAGATTTTATCAACATAGTTCAAAAGTGCCCCGGGTATAAACCTATATAATTAAAACCTAAAGGTACGATCACATTTGGCAAATATTTACTCAAAACAGCGTAATTACTTGTTTTAGCACAAATTTATTTGACGTTGTTTACTCTTACAAGAGTTTTGCAAGATCAAACAGCATTAAATAAAATAAAATTAAATATTTGTTGTGCTTTAGCCTAAATAAGAAAAGTTTCTTTAAATAAATAAACGAGTTCAAATATATGTTATTTAGTGGTTACGTCTTTTTCTGGCAAATATTTGCCAAGTGTGGCCGTTCCTAAAGAAAGATTATCAGGTATGTGATGGAAATCGAAAACGAAAACGAGTGAGTTTTAGAAGTTAATTTTTTCGTAATATTTCTGCATTGAAACAGTTTTATCCCACAAAATATAAAGATAATTTGCTATTAAAGAGAATCTTAAAACAAAAATTTTCAAAGTTTGATGGACTTCAAAGACACCATCGTTTTCGTTTTCGATTTCCATCACATACCTGTGGCCAAATTACCGCATTTGTTATCGAGTAAAATTGATCGTAATGTTCTTGTTTGAGATTATGGCATTCGATATCGAGCAAGAAATTTAGTACATTTTATCATAATTTCGATATCGAAATAATTTTTCGATACGATAATTCATTCGATCACGAATGCGGTAATTTGGCCCCTGTATATTTTATAACTTTTCATCATCTGAAACTGGACTGTCAAGCAATGCACATATAAGTAAATATTTTCTATACATGTAGTCTTAATTTAAGAACAAAAATTTTAAATAACGGATCAGCAAATGAAGTCAAAAAACAAATATGTAGATGATTTTAAGAGAGTACATTACAGCAATAAATTGTGTTGTCAATATTAAAGTACCATTACGTTTAATATGAAAGAAAGAAAATATACAGTATGTATATTTGCACATATTATTTCTCATATGTGCTTACAATAATTCCCTGCAAAAAGTACATATCTAAACAGGGCCGTACTAGAGAAACAAACTTTTTTTTTGAAACGAAATAAATCAGTGGTCTTAGTTTAAAATTACTTAAACACTTCTACGAACAGAGAAAACTAATTTAGAAGTAATGAAATCACACAATACCCGACGCTAATCGTATTTACGATACGCCCTCTTAGACCGTATTAGAAAATGATAAAGAAAATTGCAAATATACAACTCATATGTATGCATGTATGTATGTATGTAAATCTAAATTATTTTCATGTTTGGAAATTTTAAAAGAAAAATCAAAACATTTTACAAACTAAATAAAATACGTTACGTTTTACTTATTTATGATGGAGATCTGTTGCTAGCATGAATAGTGCGACCAACTGGGCCGGAAAATCCAGGACATGGCCCGGTTTTGGAACCAATGTTCCGGTGACATCCCCCGGATGGCCCGGATTTTTATTTTGAATTTAATTAAATAAAAATATGTGGACTTGAACAACAAAACAGTCTATTTCATTGAAATTTGGCACAATCGCATCATATTTTAATGGAAATTAATTCTTTTGAATGATTCATTTTAAAATCATGTGTCTATGCATATCCCCAGCAAGCCATATGAGTCCGAAAAGAGTTTTTTCTGACACCTTTTCTGGAGCGTTTATGCTCTTTATGAGCCCAAAAAACAATCATTATTGCTCCGAAAACCTTCAGAAAAGAGGGTTATTACATTCGAAAATGGTCCGTCAGAAGGTGATCTTATATAATGTCGGAAAAGAGTCTTTCATGAGGGTTTTTTGGGCTCAGAAAGAATTCTTACATCATGTCAAAAAAGAGTCATTGCAATTTTAAATACAACAAATTTAAAGGTCGCATTTGTTATTATATGAATTGGAAAGATGTAGAAACAACGATCAAATATATGGTTGAAAAGAATTGGTTAAAACCTGAGGCCAAATTACCGCATTCTTAATCGAATGAACTATCGTATCGAAAACTGATTTCGATATCGAAATTATGATAAAATGTACTAAATTTCTTGCTAGATATCGAATGCCATAATCTCAAATAAGAAAATTACGACAAATTTTACTCGATATCGAATGCGGTAATTTGGTCCCTGAAGAAAGCAATGTAGAATTGTTTGACGAGTTTAGTTACATATTGAAATTTATTACCCCAGACAAAATTAGCGAATGGAATAAAAATAATTCTCCTACTAAATCACGTTCTACTAAGCCTCATCAACGTTGGGTGAAATATTTCGCTTCGCGCGAATCATTGAATTTATATTTTGTTTGCCAGCAACATCTGCAAGTGTAGAGCGTATATTTTCGTTGATCGCAAAATTATGGACAAAAGAAAAATCGCAACTCAAGCTAGATGCTTTCAAACATATGATATTTCTCAAATATAATTTAAAGTACGACTGCGTTGAATTTTACAATTTCTTGAAAGAATCTCCAACATTGCTGAAGCAAATTTCATCACAGGATAAATACGATTTTAAACAATAAAGCGATAGAAAATTAGATTCAAATTACTTATAACATTATAATTGTCTAAATTTAACTTGAATAACAAAATTTTTTTTCCCCATAAAAAATGGCTCGGTTTTAAGTTTGAATGTTCTGGATTTTAGTACTTTTTTCGAAAAATGTTCCGGTTTCGCTTAAAATTGCGGTGGTCACACTAAGCTTGAAGGTGAATTAAAAATTAAATGAAATTATAATTGTTATTCCTTTCGATTTTATTGAAATCCGTAGTATACAGGACTTATAGACTATTTCCATATATCGTACGGTTCATACCTCTAAGTACGTCATAGTTGTGAAAAATTTGCACTGTTCAGGATCGACTAACTTTGGAACACCTTATTTGACTATAATAAATGTGGTATTGTCTGAATATCGTTGATACAAATTACAAATGAAAATTTACAAAACAAATTGATAACGTTATGTTGCTGTTATAGTCTGCTTAAAGCTTTTGTGCAATTACCAAACGATATTTCAGATAATAAAGACAATATTTGAAAAAGATGATATTATTATGAATATATTTTCAAAACGGATATTTCTAATTTATGTTATGAGTGAATAATAAAGGATTTTCAACGACAGCTTTGTATTTTTAAATAAATCAAAGAATTTATACGATTGAAAAGATTGGGATTAATTTTGCGAAATGTTGCTTTTACAGATCCACAATTTTCACTTTCATGTTATTTCAATATGCCCGTTTTGGAAAAGAAAGTTCTTGTTGAAAAATTTTTATCATATTTGTTTAATAATTTAAAAATAATTATTCACATGACCGATTAAAAGCGGTTACAAAAACTAATTAATGCTTGGCCAAGAATCCCACCCTCATTCTCAAAAGAAAAGAAGAAAAAAAATGATTTTATTATTTTACGAATCATAATTAAGGTGGTTGTAATCATTTGCCAACAATATGAAATTAAACTTACAATACAAAGCAATATTAACATGAGGTAAAATAAACCACCCTCCCTCCATTTTAAGTGTGGATGAGAGAATGTTGAAAATGTTCAATTTCCTGGTGATAACATTTATACAATATACAACGTATACAATAACTATTACTTCATTGGTTGATTTTCAATTTCTGCAGATTTCATACAATACAAAAGAAGCTGCTCTCGTTCATTCAGTCGTTCAGTCATCCACCCATACATTCATTCATTCATACATTCTTTTGAACCACTTCAAATCAATACCAAAAAATATTAAAGTGTAACCTTCCAATGATGTGTGTAAGTAAATGTATATATGTATGTCTATTCTCACACATATGTATACAATTGTATTTAAATACATTTACAATAATACAAGTATTCATGTATTTACATACAATACACATACATATATACTCGTATGTAGAAAATCATATAAATTAGGGTCGCTCGGATTTTATAAAGCCAAAAGAAATGATCGATGTTTCCAACTGAAGGGAAAGTTTATTTCAAATATAGTTAATAGGGGAGAGGGGCACCTTTGAACACTTTTTGCTTTCAAGCCACATAAAAATTTTTATTTTTTAATTATTGACTTTTTACATAATTTAACTAATATATATGGAAATAAACTTTAGCTTAAGTCTACAAGTAACTTATTTTTAGTTCGATATATATTTTTTTAATGTATGAAGTCATAGTGTTCAAATGTGCTCCCCATACGGGGCAGCTTTGAACGGCAATTTTTTCTTGTAGCGCTTATGTCCAAAAATAACATAAACAGTTATATTTTTTATATATACAATAAATTCGATTTATTTATTAAGAAAAACATAAACATTAACAATTAAAAAATAAAAAAAATTTAGATCAAAAATAAGTTTTATATTATTAAGACGGAAAAGGCCTTGCGATTTCAGGTGATATTACATTTTCCTTTAAAGCATCATGATCAGCATTGGATTCGTCAGTTTCAGAAAATAAGAGAGAATTAACAATGTTTGGTACTTCTTTTGATAAATTAACATGTTCAAAGGTGCCCCCTTTTTCTTTGTTCAAACCTAAACTGACATTTCACGGAAATTTATAACAAATATATTTTTTTAAATAAATATCAAATAAGTTAACTTAATTTTGCTTGAAATAAATATCGGACTGCAATAAATTTCTTTGACGAAAGAAAACGATCACTGAATACTTCTTACACTCTTACAAAAAAAAATAAAAAAATTTACAATGGCACTGCGAAAACTTGCTCACCCAACTACATTCAGTCGAAGACTGAGAAAACTAGCAAAAGTTGTTAACGTTGCTAGAAAACAAGGTTGGCATGTGAAAAACATGGTTAAGGGTCGGAAAAAATGTTAAACTGAGATTTTTTCAACATTGTTCAAAGGTGCCCCGGGTATAAACGTGCCCCCCTCACCCCTACGTTGGAAATTTATTTGTCTTTCCTTTCACATGACAAAAAATATTTATATGCATTTCTAACAAACATGCTGCAACATGAAATGATAACTTAAAGTTAAACAAACTTTGATTTTAATTGAAACATTGTTCATTTTTTATGAAGCCATCCTATTAAACATTTATAAATAAATACATATAAAAATATGTTCTTTTATATAAAAGTAAGTATGTAAGTAAGTAAATATGTGTGTATGAGTGTGAGTGTGTCTGTGAGTATATTTTCAATTGATTGACAGAAACAATTGCTTTAAAGCACAACTGCTGAAAAAATGCGCACACAACCCCTTCACGAAATAGTACAATAACAACCAACTACAACACTAACAATAACAACTATACACTACAGCAACAACAAAAAACAATAACGAACAATAACTTCAACTACATTTTGATTAAAATTTTATTTATTTACTTATTTTCGTATTGTCATTGATGTTTCTTTCGTCCTTTTGTAAAAATTTTCCCCCTCCTTGAGTTTTTTTTTTTTTAATTCATTTTTTTTTTAGAGTAAAGAATGATTCCTGTGTTCTTTTGTCTGTATTGTTTGTGTATTTATTTCAATTTTAACAACAATATAAAAGAAAAAACTTTTGTAAATGTTTGTAATTGTATATCAAGCAACAAGAACTATCATCGTCATATCAATCGCAACTTATCGTTTTTGCCACATAACCAAACAATCTATAGTCCTCAAACACACTGAAGAAACACAATGACTGAAGTATGAAAAACAAATTGAATTCAAAATCAATCTTCCTTTCTTCGTCTGAGGCCAATTGTCATCGCTGATTATTGAGGTCGAGGCTGTTGTGGTTTCATTTCATTAATTATAAAAAAAAACTATAGAAATGTTTCAGTATCAAAATTAAATTGAAAATGGTTAAAATAATATGCAAATTAATTCAATCACCATTAGCTGAATATCACTCCTATTGCTCAATAACCTAATATTTCCTAATCGTGAACATTTTCCAGGAATATTTTTTTTATAAATTTTTAGGAAATTTACAGTTTTATTCCTGCAAAGATAAAACTAGGTTTTTTCCCCGGGATTTCAATTGTTATGATTTCCCGTTTCCCGGGATTTTTTTACGGGATCCCGGAAAATACAAAAACTGCCAACTCGCTCCTTATACTTAAAATACTTTAAAGGAGTTAAAATTTGTTGAAGGAAGCGGTCAAAGAACTCAAAATATTGAATACTTGTTTAATGCACTTTTAACTATTCGTCCAACTTCGGTAGAAGGTGAACGAGTTTTTTCAGTAAAGCGGGCAATTTGTAAATAAAATCAGAAATAGACTTTCTTTGAGTTGTTAAAAAGTTATTTCCAAAGCCGTTAAAATTTTAGGTTATTTAAAATATATTATATATATTATGAATTATATTTTAAATTTTTTGATCTCATATCTTGAGTACCTGGGGCCAAATTACCGCATTCGTGATCGATTGAGCTATCGTATCGAAAAATGATTTCGATATCGAAATTATGATAAAATGTATTAAATTTCTTGCTCGATATCGAATACCATAATCTCAAATAAGAAAATTACGATCAATTTTACTCGATATCGAATACGGTAATTTGGCCCCTGAATTTGATTTTTTTACCATTTTTTTATGAATTAAATTTTTATGTTTATGTTTCTTTTTTATCTAGTATCTAGAGCATAATAATAAGAAATTCACATTTAAAAGCGTGATGTAATAATTCAAGTTCCTCTTTCAATTAAAACAAATTTTTGTAGTATTTAAGTATCTTTTTTACCTTGTTTTTTCCTCAGGTTTTTTAATAAAAGATTTTTCATAAATAAAGACAAATTTACGTTTTATTTTTTCTATGGAGCGGGATCCCGGGAAATTAAAAAAATTTTCCCGCTTTCCCGGGAAGCGAAAAACTGCGGGAAAAAACTCTAGATAAACCAGATTTGTTGTAATTTGTTTCCAATCTAATTATATGATTTTATCTGTAGATTTTTCGATAATGGCAACAGATAATGCAGAAATATGACGATTTAAATAACCGAATTTATTGACCACCCACCCAAACTAATATTTATATTGAAACACAAACAATTGTTTAAGTGTGTCAAAAGCAGAAAAATGTTTACTGTTAACACAAATTTTCAATAAAAACAATTATTATTTTTAGTCGAACTGTTAATTTTAAATTTGTGATATATTTCTTTAGTCAGGCTCGAGTTCATTAAATTTAATTTTCATTAAATTATTTTTACTAAAGGTATTAACAACGTGACAAAGTCTTGACAGAAAGCATACGAAAAACTGAAGAAAAAGGAAACAAAATAAATTGAAAAATGATAATTACAGCAAAATTTCGAACCACCGGTAACACTGGGGCCAAATTAACGCATTCGATATCGAGTAAAATTGATCGTAATTTTCTTATTTGAGATTATGGCATTCGATATCGTGCAAGAAATTTAGTACATTTTATCATAATTTCGATATCGAAATCATTTTTCGATACGATAGCTCATTCGATCACGAATGCGGTAATTTGGCCCCTGGTTAAAATATTGATGTTTAACTGTTGGCTAACAGGCACCGCAGTGGTGCGGAGGTTAGAACGTAAAGAATTCTGATGAGAGAATGTGGTGATTATTGAAACATGTAAATTCAACCCAAGTTCGATCCCCAGCTCAGCCAAGAAAAATTATCAATAAATTTTAATAGAGATTTCATGTTGTAAAAACAATTCCTACCTTCAGTAAAAATAATTTAAGGAAAATTAAATTTAATGAACTCGAGCCTGCCTAAAGAAATATCATCCCAATCATGAATAAAAATTCCGCGGGAGTTTTTTTCCTTTTCGCATTTTTCGTATTCAAATTCAATGTTAAAAAAATAAAAAGGAAAAAACTCTCGAGGATTTTTTATTCATGTTTGGGCTGTATATCACAAATTTTCAATTATAAATTATTAAAGGAATTATTAAGATGCTTAATATTTAAACTTCTAAAGATATTCAGATATTACAACACAAAATAATAATACTGGTTTAAGTTCGTTTGATAAAGTTCCCTTTCCATAAAAGTGTTTTAATTATTAAATTTTGGGCGAATAATATTTTTTTTATTATATTAATGTACGAGTACATATATTATGGTTGTAACAATTATATAATGATTGAGCCAACCATATTGTAGTTGTTACAAACATATTATGATATAAAGAACCATGTCATAGTTTAGCTGTAATCATTCAGAATATGATTGAGCCAACCATAAGATGGTCGATAAACAATAATATGGTCAATGAACTATAATATGACCATAATCTGATTACCATTAATTTATGATTACATATATTAAGGACGTACCAATCCTGTTTGGAAAGCCAACAGGCAATCGTGGACTTTTGTTTTTTTGGTGAGTGATTACCAATAGCGTAATTCTTAAACGTCTATTTGTTATATTTATACGAGTCCGGGATCCGTAAAATATATATGGGGGGGGGGGGTGATTACTCTCTATTGCGATGCGAAAACAAATTCGATGCGTAAGAATATCAATTTGTACGCTTATCGCATCGAATTTGCTTTCGCATCGCATTTAGAATGTGAATTTTAACCTATAACTACAGACGGCCAGAAGTTATGACCAAAATGATTTTTAGAAAGCAGTCAAATAAATTATCTTTCAACAGTAAGCGCCAATCCAAGGCATATATTACTGTCTTAAGGCAAACTTAGGCTTTTTAAGTAAGGCACCAGAGAACGGATTGATTGGTTAATTTTAGATTTTGAATACAATCACAAAAAACGAACCTCATGTTGACAACATAAATCAATGTCATTATTCACAAAACGGAGTGTAACGAAAAATGATGCTTGCATTGCATGTCTTGTACAAATGTAAACGTATACTCCCAAAAGCAATGAATACTTAACGATTGGTACGAATGGTTAACGATTGGTATGAATGGTTTCAATGCTGATTGTATAAGTTGTACATACTAACAAAAAATATCAAACTTTACTAGTTTACTGTCAACAAATCGAACATAAAGCAACAACCAAAAAATATTTATTTTCTCATTAGGTTTTGTATTGTTTTTGCTCTTTCTTTATGTTTTCATTCACTGAAAGCAACGAATACTGGACGAATGGTGTGAATGTTTTTAGTTTTTTCATGTGGCATTGAATTATTTCGTTGCTTGATGTATAACGGCATAACAAAAAGGGAATGTAAAATAGCAAACAGTAATAAGGAATGAGTAAACAAACAGCAATGCACATTTTTATTATTGTCGAGTAAAAGCAATGAATTTGCGAATGGTTAGCAAATGTGAATGGTCTCTTTCTGTTCTCTGTAAGGCACCATAAATAACCAAAAATACCCGTTACTACATTTAATTTAATTACTATAATGGAAGTCGTATATTGCTTAAGTTATTTAAATTAAAAATTATAGATAATTTGTTACCATGACGCTAACTAGGATTTGCACCCTCTTTTTAATTTGTTATTGGCAGCTACAGAAAAAACTCATAAATAATTTGAAATATCAACAAATAAATACTCATCACAACAACAACTAAAAAATAAGAACTCTTTGACATTTATCCTTACAAATTATTTATACACATTCAAGTACTTAAATAAAAAAAAGGGATACTACTCGTACTACAATGACAAATAGAAAAACTATCGAAAAAACCCCCGACCAGAATGTGTGTCCTGCACAACAGCTGTTTTAGCAGTTACTAATTCGAAAAGAATAAAATAATTTAAGAGAACTAATAAAACAAAAACATGAAGATGCATTGTTACTAGTTTTCCTTTCAAACCCAAAAATAATTTGCTATTGTTGTTAATTTAATTTGAATTTTAATTAGTTCAACGGTTGTACGATTTATTATACCATTCCTTGCTCTAGTAACCAGAAAAGAAAACCAAGCAAAGCAGACATTTTCTAATATGTAGTAAAAAATATAAAGAGTTGGAAATGGTGAGAACAACAAACTTAAAAATTCAACCAATTATTCTTTGTCACACTGTAAATTATGCTCCATTTTTAAATATGAAATTAAAAATAAAATAAACACTTAATATTATTAAATAAAGTAAATAAAAAACAAGTCATTGTGTCATCTAATTGTACGAGTATTTATCACACCCGTTAAATTAGTAAGTCCTCACTCCTCCATCCTCAGCCATCTAATCATCCAGCATACCTGCTGTTGTTGTATCCACCCGTCGTATTCACTTAAAAACATCAGTATCTTTTTCCATTATCCTTTAATTTTCCTTGCTCATAACGTTAACAGTATGGTGGGGGTTTCCAACGACCCTTGTGTATCTTTTTCAATTTGCTGACTCGTTTCTATAAACTTCTCGTTCGCTCACTTGCTCATCTAGTCAGTTATTTAGTTGGTCCTTAAGCGTGGGAGAGCTGAATGATGGTATGGTTTGGGAAGGCATTATTGAAAAACACCAAATAAAATTTGTTTGGTGTTTGGAATGTCACCCGCAGACATTTGCACGCTTCAAGTGACGTGCCTGCCTTTTGATTTCTTTTTGCCAGCGCTTGTTTTGGGGAGTCAATGATACGCTAATGTTGCAGCTTGTTTTATTGGCATCAAATGGATACGAGTACAAGAATCTGAAGTTCAAACTCGAAAAGGGGGTGACTGGATGTTGTTGCTGTTTCTGCTACTGCTGCTGCTGGGAAAAGGAGACTTTGAATGGCAAAGAATTGTTGTCGTGCTTGCTGTCGTTATGTTGCGTTTAGTCACTTGTTAGAGTTTGAGCTATTTTTTTTCCTGTTCCAAAGCTTTTGTTTAAAAAACAAAAAAAAAAAACAAGGGAGTGAGGCAGAGTCGAGTTGAGTGTAGGAAAGGAGTGCGGGTGTTTATTTTATTATTTGTGTTTATAATTTTGCTAAACGTACTGGGTCTGCGGTTAGGGTTGGGGTTGAGATTGGGATTCGGATTGGAATTGAAATTGTAGTAAATGGGATGTGCTGATGACAACATTGACATCAACCGTACGTCCTGGGTTTACGATGAGTGTGTTGTCAATAAGTGGGTCGTTTGTTTGTGCGAATGGCTGGGTTTGGTTGACAAATAACACAACTTTGATGGAAACATCCATAGATGAATGAATGAATAAACAGATAGAAGATTGAGTCAAATGTGTAATTTTCCGCTTGAAATATTTTGACATAAATGTTAATAAATTCATTTATATTGTTTTGGGGTCTTAAGGCAAGCTTTAGCAAGAGGAGATGGAGAAGTATGAGTAAAAGGATGTTTAATATAATATAATTTATGTACAATATTGTGGTGGTATTTTTGTTATTAAATATTTCTTAACTTGTTTTCTTTTTTATTATTATTATTATTATTTCTTCTTTAACAATTGCCAATGATGTTTGTAATGTTGAAGGGGAGAAATGCCAGAAATAAGAAATGTCACCAAAAATTTATAAAAAAAAACGTTATCGTTTCTTTAGGATTATCAAACCTTTCATTGATGACATCTGCAAGTTACAATCTTTTTATTCAAATTTTTATAGCCAAACATTTAAACGAAATCGTTATGGATTTTTCTATTTAGTTTTCTTTTACTTTTTAAGCACAGTAATTTGCGTTACAAGAGAATTATTTCTACGAGATTATAAGTGTTTATTTAGTGTAACAAAAAAGCAGTTAATTGCATTTAAAAATACACTATTTCTGCTGAATTATTTTGGAAAACTTAATGTTTTCAGAAATCATAAGCTGAAATTTATGACTTGCATTCAAAAATGTAAACAAATTTAAAAATTAAAAAAATACATAAACACTCAGCCAAAATGGGGAGGGATTTGTGAAGATGCTCAAAAATATTACTCTAACACCTATTTTAACGTATACGGATCGACTCAGAATTACTTTCTGAATCGATTTAACGATGCTCGATGTTTTTGGCTGTCCAGAAACGTTTATATGCCTTGTGCCCAGGATACAATTTGAAATTTTAAAGATATCTTGATACAATTTGGAGCAAAGAATTCTATTTTCTCTCCCCAGCCTTCAGACAAATGTTCTGCCGATATAGTGCTTTATTGGTCATAAATGTTTGCTTTATACACACAATCAAATACATTTCGTCACACAAAACGTATAAAACTAATTTATAGTCCCATATGGCCCACTTCCACAAATCAAAATAGAATATTTTACATTTTTGGCAAAATAAAAAATTTGTAAAAAACTTTTCAACATCATATCTAATCGTCACATCATATCTATATATGTATTTATGTATGTATATGTGTATGGGTCAATTTAAAAAAAAAAACGTGCACAATGAGTTTTGTTTTGCTTATTTTTAATGTGTTTCAATTCGCCTGTAGAGTGGCCAATTTATGTAGAAATTGATGAAGAATCCGGTGGTACTTAGGCTCTTAAAGAAATCAATATTTTTGGATTTTTTTTTTAGGTTTTCTATGATTTCTATCTTGAGCGTCACACACCAAATATGTATAAAAAATCGCTAAAAATGCAAAAATATTTGAAATTCACGCTTACTACGATGTTCTACGATGTTGACTTTTGCGAAAATCACCTTTTCGATTATAAACACAAAATCATGATTCACCTTGAGTTTTAACTTTTTTTTTTAAGTGACTAGTTATTTTAAAATTTTAAAATGAAAATATGCAAATTTTTGTTAAAAAAAAAGACCTGAACTTAGAGGTTACTTGCAAAGTAATAGGCTTGAAACAATGTACATATTTAAAAAAAAATGCAATTATAAGCGTTTTAAGGAAAAAAAAATTAAGTGTGACGCTCAATATATTTTGTGACGATCAAGAGATTTTGTTGCACGTAAACAAGAAATAGTGCCAAATTTAAAGTCTAACGAAAAAAGTTTATTCTTTTACAAAAAGTAATTAAAAAAAAAACAAAATTTCTTCAAAAAACAAAAATTTTCATACAAAACTAAACATGTACATCTTCTTTGATGTCTTTAACAAAAATGGAAAAAAAGGAAGTAATTCTTGAAGAAACTTATACACATATGTAAATATTTAACGCAAAACAATAACTTAACTTAATTTAATTTATAAATTTTCATTCGAATTCTTATTTGGATTCTGTATAAACTTCAGGAAATGACAAGCGGCTTGGTTTTTTTTCATTCTCATTAATTTTTACCACTTTCGATTTGAGTTTGTGGCAAAAACAGAATCAGTCAGTAACAATAAAAATTAAACTCACATATACCACGATTATACCTTTCTTTCTTCTTCTCGTTCTATTCGTCATTACGCGCTTTATCGAGCTTTATTTTCTCTCGATATCTCCGTGCTCTTTCAGCCGCCGTTAATTTTGTTGTTTTACTCTTGAAAATTAAAAAATAAAATCAAAATTAAGCATTTTCAGCTATGTGATCATCAAAAGTGATGCTCATGAAATGTTTGCCTATTTTGGTTTTTTTTTCGTAGGCAATTTATTTCTCATTTCACAAATTATAAAAAAATGAGCTGAAACCATGTAAACAATGATTGTCAACTTAAACTTTTTACATTTAATATATGTATTCAGTTTTAAAAAAATTAGCGTGATGCTCATGAAATTTTAACGCGCCCTTACCATGGTGTTCACAAAAACTACGCAAATGCAAACTTTTTTTAATAGATTTTTTTTTCGGTTTTTCATCTTCGTAATAATTAAAGTTTGTACGTTCCTTACTTTATTTACTTTATTTAAACTTGAAATTGAAAACTAGTAATATTACTTGATTTAAAAAAAAGTGACGCTCAATGCAAATTCTGGGGACAACCTTTCTTTGCAACGCCAAATTCGCACTAAATAAGTTTTGACGACTATAACAAATCAAAACACAAGAAAGAAACGCAATAATTCGAAAACTGTTATTAAATGTTGCATATTTATTTTTTTCTTGATTTTATTTTATTTTGATTACTAAAAATTCTAACGGAGGGAGAAACAAAACACCATTCTGAATAAACAAAAAAACAAACATACAAATTTGAGAATTGCGTTTTTTTGTTACATATTCCCCGCTGATCACTCTCACATTTTTGTTTTTTTTTTTCCTAAAATAGTAGTGTAAAGTGCGGGGACACAAAAATTGCATTTTTTTCTTGAAATTGACCCATATTTATAACTGTTTAGAAAGTATTTAGAATGGCATTTTACACCCATATTTATAACTGTTTAGAAAGTATTTAGAATGGCATTTTACACCACTGTTTTTACATATTTCTATCTTTTCCGCTTTCGAACATTAACACTTTCTTATTATTGTAAATATGTACATATGTATAAACATTTGAAATATGCAATTTATGTGAATATAAAAAGGTATTACTTTTTCAATTGAAAACGAAAATTTGCATATTTATTTCAAGTAGTTTATAAACTCTTTTTCGCTTCGTCTCATACACAAAAAGTGTTTTTTGTTTCCACAGACCGAAGAGAAAATATGAATAAAAACTGAAACTCAAACCCATTATTTTCATATTTCACATGCCACATTTTAATACTCGTATCAATAGCAATTTTTCTTGTAGCAATTTCAGGAATAGATTCCTATTTATTTCGTATTTGTGTGTGTGTGTTCTTCTATTATTTCTTGGTGGAAAGAAAATTGTTCTTTTGGTTGAAAAGATATTCAATATACATATATTTTTATTTATGGTCACCACACATCACACCACATTTGATTTGGATTTGTTGAGTGCTTTTAACGACCTTGTTATGGTACCGAAGCGAGGAAGAACACATAAAAAATGTCAACTTGTGATCATTGTACATATTTTGTACATTCATTCAAACATACGATTAAAGAAAGTACAAGTTATGATGTGTCATATATTTCATTTTGAAATTTCAGACTGGAGTACTTATATAAGCAGCGTGACAGTGTGACATATATGCTAAACTACAAGAAGTAACGAAATACAAACTTCTCTGCATTGCGTACATTGCGTAGATCTGAGACCGAATCTATGGAAATTTAGCCCAAATTTCTCCTTCTATCACAAGTATGTACTCGTTTCAAAATGTTTGTCACAGACGTGTCAATTAAGCAGAATATTTGTAATATGAGGTTTTATTTAATTACACCCTGTTTCCGTATGTTTGAAAAGGATGTGGTCTATTAAGGATTCTAAAAAGAGAAAAAGTCTTGGTATGTATGTATGTTCTTCAACTTATACACACAAACATATGTTCTACTGCCAAATAAAATACATACATATATGTATTTCTGTATGCTCCTTTTCTGTTTGTTGGTTAACACGTTTTTATACATTCTTAACAAGCATTTATTACAATGGCCAAAAGGCTCGTGTTGGTATTTTAACAACTTCCCATAATTTTCCTATTGCAGCTTTTTTTTTTTCTTTTTCCCATTTTTGCAAGTTTTTATTATGTGTGACATACGGGTACAAGTATTAAGAAATTGTGCTCTATTGTATTATATTGTGTTGTGTTGTATTTATTATATTGAACAAAGTTATTTTTTATATTTATCAAACATACGACGACTGTTTTCAAACATTCATGGTGTCACTCCCATAACAACCAACGACCACTTTAAATATTTTATGAAATGTCCATAAAACGTATAATAAATATGCTCAATAATGAGGAGCAGTATTATGACGAACGTAACAAATGGATTATGTGTGGAGATATTTGTTAAATTAGAACGTGTTTATAATTTTAATTTAATCGGCAGAAAGATTAGTTAGTGTTTCTTATCCATTATTGGCTTTGTTTTGCGAAAATGTTTAACAGATAAGGTGAGGCTGGAACTAATTGTTTTATAAGGTTTTGTTATAATGTTTGAAATAGAGAATTTGAGGCGAAAAATCAATGGTTGCAATTTACTTTTTTAATTTAATTCATATAAAGATTTGTTCACGTAAAATTCGGTCATTAGAAAGAACTCTTTTTTTACTTGCAATCAATCAAAACTTTCATATTTTGCTGTGATTTGTTTTTTAAACATAACTAAAGTTTCTGTCTTAAAATGTCTAGAAAAATGCAACATCAATATCAACATCAAGAAGAATACGTATGAATGCTGGTTTTTTAAAACTATCTTGTAGGTACGAGGGCGGTCCGGAAACTTCTTAGCCTAGCATAGCAAGAGCATAGTTAGTTTTTAAAAACATTTTTATTTTTCAATATAATCTCCTGAAACTTCAATACGCTTACAATTACAACTGTAATTGCATCTTCATTTGAGGTAAAACGCTTGCCAGCTAGGAATCTTTTAGATTTGGGAACTGGTAAAAGTCACTGGAAGCTAAATCAGGAGAATAAGTTGGGAGGTCAAGGAACTCGTAGGAGAGAAGGGGCACGTTTATACCTAGGGCACCTTTGAACTATGTTGATAAAATCTCAGTTTAACATTTTTTCCGACCCTTAACCGAGTTTTTCACATGGCAACCTTGTTTTCTAGCAACGTTAACAACTTTTGCTAGATTTTTCAGTCGTCGACCGAATGTAGTTGGGTGAACAAGTTTTCGCAGTGCCATTGTAAATTTTTGTATTTTATTTTTTTTTTTTTTTTGTACGAGTGTAAGAAGTATTCAGTGATCGTTTTCTTTCGTGAAAGTAATTTATTGCAGTCCAAAATACATTTCAAACAAAATTAAGTTAAGTTATTTGATATTTATGTTAAAAAATATATTTATTATGCCAGTTCAGGTTTGAACAAAGAAAAAGGGGGCACCTTTGAACATGTTAATTTATCAACCGAAGTACCAAACATTGTTGATTCTCTCTTATTTTCTAAAAACGACGAATCCAATGCTGATCATGATGCTTTAAAGGAAAATGTAATATCACCTGAAATCGCAAGGCCTTTTCCGTCTTAATAATATAAAACTTATTTTTGATCTGAATTTTTTTTATTTTTTAATTGTTAATGTTTATGTTTTTCTTAATAAATGAATCGAATTTATTATGTATATAAAAAATATAACTGTTTATGTTATTTTTGGACATAAGCGCTACAAGAAAAAATTGCCGTTCAAAACTGCCCCAGCCTCGTTCAAAGCTGCCCCGTATGGGGGGCACATTTGAACACAATGACTTCATCCATTAAAAAAATAAAAAAAAATATATATATATAAATGGAACTAAAAATAAGTTACTTGTAGACTTAAGCTAAAGTTTATTTCCATATATATTAGTTAAATTATGTAAAAAGTCAATAATTCAAAAATATAAATTTTTATGTGGCTTGAAAGCAAAAAGTATTCTAAGGTGCCCCCCCTCTCCCTTACTTTAATTCGTTGATTTTAGCCATTGTTAAAACACTCTTGTGCGCTGGTGCATTGTCTTGATGAAAAATTATTTTTTGTGTTTAGCCAGGATGTTTTGCTCGAATTTTTACTTTTTAATTGATTCAAAATGTTGCAATAGTACTCTGAATTTATTTGTTTACCCTTTTGCAGACAGTCATGCAATAAAATACCTTTGAAGTCCTAAAAAAAAACCCGTTGCCATAACCTTACCAGCCCATTGAATTGTGTTTGCCTTCTTTGCGGCACTTCCTCCAGCTTAAGTCCATTGCTTGGATTGTTATTTTGATCGTAGTGAATCCATGTCTCATCCTCAGTTATGAAACGACGTTTACAATCCATTTTATTTGTCTTAAAACGATCCAAACAAGCTTGAGAAATTTTCATTCTTATGAAAATCTGTTAACAAATGCGGCACCCATCTTGCAGAAAGCTTTTTCATCTGTAGTTCTTCATGCAATATTAAATGGACTCGATCATTTGAGATGCCCATGATATTAGCTATTTCACGCACTTTTATTCGTTGATTGTTTAATACCATATTATGCACTTTGGTTACAATTTCTGTTGTTGTTGCTGTTTTTGGACGTCCACTATGTGGTTCATCCTCAATGCTTGTACGAACGACCACGTTTAAATTCAGCAACCCAATTTTTCACTGTTGCACATAAAGGAGTACTTTTACCTAACACACTCACTTTCTCATTATGAATTTCTTGTCCCAATAAACTTTTTTTATTTAAATATTTAATGACATCACGATTTTCTAATTTGTCCATTGTAAAAAAAATCGCGGATACGTCTTTTTTGAACACCTGTTTCGATAAGGAGTTGCCAGATCCAAAAGAAATTTAACATGTGTTCATAGCACAGATGGAACCCGCGAACCGCATCATACTTCTTAACAAATTCTTGTAGAAATACAGGTATCCCTCGATTTACGCGGTACGTTGGGATCGAATAAAAACCGCGTAAATAAAGATTATTTATCAATACAAAATTCTGTTTTGGGCCCAGAAATATAATAAACCGCGCATACAAATTTTAAATTTGGGACCGAAAATCCGTATTAAAAAAATGCTTATTATGCTTGGTTTCTGTTGTCAAATTGTCCAAATTGTTGACGGGTTGTCATATGGCGTCATCTATGTTTGCTAAGAATTTGGACAATTTGACAACAAAAATAACATAGTGAAAATATAGTGAAAACGCGGTCTTAGTATAATATAATTTGAATTTATTTTATTTGTACTTTTCAGTAGATATAAAATATTATTTGTAAAAATAATCAGGGGTGTCATTGAAAACAAGAAAAAATGCTTTGGAGATATTTCTAGTATCACGATATTTATTGAACGTCTAGCAGTGCCCTATGACACCAAAGTCGGTTTTAAAACCAATTCTGACAATATTGGTTTTAATGACACCCCTGAATATTTGAAAAAAATTAAAAATTTTGTTCTAAATATTTTTTTTTAACAAATACAAACTGCGAAGCTTTTTGGCTAGTCCGCAGAAAACACCCAGAATCTTTGCCGGGAATCCGGGAACCCTCCGGCTGATAGTCCGGCATAGTATCGCCTAGTCTATCGGGGCACCCTAATGGTGAAATGCGAGCAATTTGAGGGTTGCCACTATTTTTAAATCGCGCTATACTAAAAACGCGTAAAAAAGCGCGTTATTCAGAAAAACGGTCACTATTATTAAATCGCGTTATGTCGAAACCGCGCAAATAAAGTACCGCGTAAATCGAGGGATACCTGTATATTGTATGTTTCAAGCTAACTATATTAAGTTGAAGTATCTAAGTATATAACCAAATTCTACGAGTATGTACGAGTATTTATATTATTATTTTTTATATATTCAATGGCTTGACAAATATTTACCCAAACAATTATGGATTAATTGAAGCATCATTTTTAATATCAATAAAAAAAAACATACAAACAAAACATGAGAATAAAATTCAATTCAATTGCAATGAAATAAAATGAAATGTGGAAATAAAATGATAGATATTTATCATTGTTTAATTTTATTGTTTGTTGAAACGAGTACGAATATTTTCGAAATAAACACAACAAACAACAAATTCAAATAATTGGATAGAATATAAAACATAAAGAAAAAAATCAAAAACCACAGATGATGATGAACATATGATTTCTATCTATTATTTTATTTGCTGTACAATATACAATTGTGAATCCTTTTCTTGTAAGGATAATAATACAATTTAAAATTGTCTCCCAGCATTCGAAAACACAAACAAAAACAAATACTTATGGATATTGTAGATTTAAACAACATACAGCAAAGAAGAGTAGGAACCAAGTACGATTATCTATCTATTGATTTGTAAAGCTATTGCATATTGAAATTGCCCCCTTGAGCAAAAATATTCATCCTTAAAACTCTACTCATGCATGGCAAGTAATGATGAACAATTTAACAATAAATTTCTAAGTGCATTTATCAACCAAATATACAAAGAAAAAAATAATACAACAAGCTGAGGAACAAGAAAAATATCATTTCAATTGTTAAGTGCAAACTGCAAACACAACAACAGTTCTGATTGAAAATGAGAAAAAGTGAGAGTATTTTTTTTAAAAAAAGGATAACGAGCCTGTTAGAAAAACATTTAATTTTTTATATGAAAAAAATATTCTGAAAAAATCGCCCCATTTCTTTTGCTAAAAAATAAGCAAGTTTTCATCTTTCTGTAAGGATAACAGAGTGTGTCCTTACTGTGTAATGTTTAATATATAAATGTTTGCCTTTGGACCACACTTGTGCACTTGCAAGGCAAGTTTTTAGTCCAAATATAAGGGTGAGAATTTTGTGTGTTTTCCACTTGACTGGCAAATAAATATTGCAAGAATCTTACCTTATAAGTATGAAGAAGGTTTATTTATTTAAACCTAAAATGTTGCAATTATTTGTCTATTTTATCCTTGATCTTGATCTTTGGCAAATATTGTTATAACGCATGTAATTGCTAACAATTTAAAACCAATTATATTTCATGTTTTCTTTAACGTTTGCGTTTAATGTAATTACAAGTATTAAAGCAATGTGTGTGGTTTCTTTTTTAAAGAAAGTTGTTAGGAAAAAATACAAATTCACACGTTTCTTAACATGTAATTCCATTGTTAGCGAAAGACAACAAAAAATCCCTAAAAAATGTTTGTAATTACATGATTTAAATATTAATAACAACAGTCTAATTTCACACCCCATACAAATCTTAATTATTTATTTACTTCAAGTGTTTCTTTCGTATGTACTTTATTTAAGCATTTGCATCTTATTTCCAGCACTTTACTGGAACTCGAACATTTGTACGATTTGTTCCACCTACGAGTACATTGCAAGAATCCTGCTAAATAATTATTCATAGTGTAATTTCTTCGTTGTCTTATGATTTATGTATGTCTGTTTGGTCTGTAGGTTTTTTATAATATTATTTATAAATTTGAATAAAGTTAAATACATTTCTTCTGATTCTTCTTTTGCCGTGTTATCTTGAACGGGTTGTTAAGTTGAGAAAGAAAGACATTTAGTACAAATTTCCACGTATTGTTCTATTGAACAGTGGCGTAGTATGTAACGAGAGATTGATGGCAGCTTTAAATAAAGCAATGAGTAACTTTTTAAATAATAACAATTGCTATAGTTATCACTAGTTACCTGTCTAAACCAAAGTAGTGCATGACGTGTTTGATCTTGTTGTAATAGCTTGAATCAGCTTGACCTCCATCAAGTCCAAGGAATTATGGTACTTCAATTGGATCTGTTTGTAAATCCACGAGACGTATTGAATTTCGACATTCGCATATGGGTATTTTCATACAGCCGTACGTAACATTCGTGCGCATATGGAGTAATATAAATTTCACAAAAATAGAAGTTAATGAAAAACAATATTAAAGTTATGTTGCAATCAAAAGCTTCTAGTTTGAGAACAAAATGGGCAGCCTCGAAACTTTGGTGTCGAAAATATCCGATCAAAATAAGGTGATAACGTACGTGACAAAAACGGAAGTGGTTTTTAGGCAAATTTACGTACATGCGAAAGTCTGCGAATCATGGGAGTTTTTCTTTTCTTTAAAAATTCCTAAAATAAGCTAAATAATGTACCTTAACAATCCTTTAATATTTAAAGGGAAATCATTTCTGGTTAGTTTTATATAAAAGAAAAACATAATAACGTACGTGACAATTTTTCTCGTATATTATTTATTTATATGAAATGTATTTTGTTGATAATTTTAGACATAAATTTGGAGAAAGAAAATAAAAGTATTTACTTATTCAAAAAACGGTGTGATAATAAAAATATTATCAAATTCTTAAAATGTTTATTAATATTAATTTATTACATACTTATTAACTAAACTGTAACATTTTTTCGTAATGAGTAAGCAATTCAAGCAACATTTATACGTTGACTGTCGATGAATGAAAAAAATGTTGCTTTTTTATTTGTGGAATAGGCTGCACACTTTTCCATTTTTCATTTAAATTAGCATCTTCTTTTGCTTCATCTGCCTTTTTTTGCTATAGGTCAGCTGTCTTTTGGTGCTCTTTTAGTTTTGCTTTGTCTTTTTTTAACTCTTCCCGCCACCGTTTCATGGTTTTACGACTATTTAAAATAATCTAAATAGAAAATTTGCATTTAACATTGATTTTGATGCATTTCATTTAAATTATCGTACTTACAATAACGTATGCGACAAACTTTAAAAGGTAATAACTTTTTTTTTATTTCGGTTGTAAAGGCAATTTTAGTTAATATCTTTAATTGGAAGAATTCTTAATTAAGAATTGTAAACTTTTTTACCTGCGACTGCCGATATACAAATGACATAGTTAAACAATGTTTTTGCATAACGTACGTGACATTAGAATACTATCAAAAGCAAATCAAAAAAAAAAAAATACCGTTATTCGAGCTGTAACTTCTCGGTTTTCTCATGATTATAATTATTTGTTATTGCAAATTTATTTTTAATATGTAATTGTAATGTTTCAAATCTATTAATTTATTTAATAGCAAAGATAAAATAATTTATTTTATTTGCAAAAACTGAGCCGAAAAGACATTCAGTTTTTCTCTTAAATTTTTGAGTTTTAAAATTCCAATAACCTGTAAATGCTTCCATATTATGAAAACTCGAATATTTTTCTCTTATTAAATCATATTAGAAACATTTTTCAAGTATACATATTTTTTTGATCGTGGTATTTTCATGGAACTACCCATATGTGAGAGTTTTATGGCACAAATAGGGAACTGGATCGTCCTAATGCTCCAACCTGACCTAAGTTACACTAAAATGACCCCTGCGTTTACTACTCTAACTTTTAGACATACCCTTTTATGTTTTTCTCGTATATACATAGATCCTGTCCGATATGTTTCGGGGTTCCACCAACAGTGTAATGTCGATGTTCGAATGACTCCTCAGATGATTCTTTAGATATTGATGTGTCTATGACTGTTGTTTAAATATGTCAAGTTTTCAGTTGCAATAGATTCTGGGCATTCCCTGGTATGTTCTTCACGTACATATATACGAAGCACGGTCCGACATATGCATATGTTTTATAAGTTGCCTGTCCCTACTGAATATTTAAAAACTTGTAACGTCCAAAAATATTATTTAATTTTTCTATAACTTGTTCACATATGAAAATGATTACAATAAATCCAACTTATGAAATACCACGCCACTGTTTTACCACAGGTACATTGAAATATGTATAAAATTAATTATTCAAATTAAGTATATTTCAAATTGAAAATCGTAAGAAAGTCAACTGTTTAATTACAAACATTTAATTGAAATTTTTAAAAGAGAATAACGAAATTTATATGATTAAACATGTTTAGAATTTAAAATACATCAAAGATGCATAAAAAATGTACATATATCCCTTAAATTAAAATAAGTAACTGCACTATGGCATGAGTTTTATAAATGTGTATGGAATCATAACATATGCCATTATATCTATTTTTATATTAAACAAAACCTTCTTAAAGGATAACATTTAATTCATATGTTCCAGCTAACAAATTTTACTCAGTTTTTAATGCTGCCTGCCACGCCTTCCCTTAAATAATAATAAATATTTGCAACAATAAAATTTGACTATAAAGAAAATAAATTTGGAAAATTTGTTACTTATTAAAAAATCTACCACAGCGCACGTGTCAATTACAATTCAACAATGACAGCTACAACAACAATATAAAAACCAACTCCGGAATATACATACTATAAATCCTTTTTGGTTTTAGTAACCAGGCCTACACCACCATCATCAGCATCATCAGCATCGTCATCATCGACATTGCTGTGCCACCACGCACTAAAAAATTTATTTCTATTTCTATTTTATTTGTATTTTTTATTTTAGTTTTTAATTTCATTGACTCTGTGTTGGCAAACAACGTACGTACTGGTTTAATCCTGTTTTCAAAAGATTACTGTCACCAAAACATATTTTCTATTTAAACATAATTCTTTTTTTCCAATTTTAAATTCCTTGCAATGGCACTAGAAAACAGCAACAACCATACGAAGAAGAGTATAAACAACCAAAAGGATATTATTTATAATCAAATTTGACCTGGCAAATTGTCATTGTGTTTGAAACTTGGTTGTTAATTCTCTCTCTCTATTTTCATTTTCAAATTTCAATTGTCTGCTTGTGAGGGGTGTTTATTGCGTGTAAGAGTGTGAGTGCAAAACATTTGCACATGGATACATGTTTATGAATTTGTCTGTATTAGCAAGGACATTTGCTTAGAATTATGCTGTAGTAAAAAAAATGTGTTTTTAATGGTCAGAAAGTTAACTGTATTTCAATAAAAATACTCTCATAAATTATTATTTTATAACTGTTTTTGATTTCATCCTTTTTATTTACTCGAAATATAAAGTATGATAAAGTGTTGATGATGGGAATAGTAAAAGTGTATGTGTATGCAATGATTGTTGCTATTGCTTCTATTGACTTTCGGAAAATTCCAGATACAAACAATGATGACAGAATTGTGTTGATACTACTTGGGAATTTTCTTAAAATACATATTATAAATTAAACTAAAAACAATTGTTTCAAGGATTAATTTCAGAAATGAACAGGTATTTACCCACCACCAACATACCAGTAGTGCGATCTATACTTGAAACTAATTGGAGCTATCATAAACTACTGTACCGTAATTCTTATGTATTTGCGGCTTATTTTAATTGAATTTCATCCCAATATATATATATATATTGATTCCTATGGTTCCAAGTTGGAACAAAGGGCCGTAATCCCAATAACGATATTTAAAAGAATTTTTTGTGTATTCCAGTTATTCGAGTAAGTGGTTCTTATATAAGAGTTATGACCTATAATGGATTACACTTTACAAAATCCAATAGTATATTTTTTACATACATACATACATATAACTGATCTGTGTAAAATTTCGGTTCGTTGTATATATTAACATATCGAGCCATAACCGCCGAAAAAATGTATCCCACAAACTCAAAATTTTACAGGGGAAGGTTTTTTTTAAATAAAATCAGTTTGAATAAAGCCATTATTTTGATATTTTCTTTTAGTTAGGCTTAAGTTCATTTGAATTTAATTTTCATTAAATTGTTTTTACTGAAGAAAGAATTATTTAACAACTTGAAAAAATTTTATTTTTGATAATTTTTCTGACTAGGATTCGAACCTGGGTTGTTGGTTGAATTGACATATGTTTCGAGAAACACCACTTTCTCTCATCAGAATTCTTTACGTTCTGACCATTGCACCACTACGGTGCCTGCTAGTCAACAGACAACATCAATCCTTTAACCAGTGACTGGTGGTTCGAAGTTTTCTGTAAATTATCATTTTTTATTAATTTCTATTTAAGTTGTTGTTTTTCCTTTTCTTCAGTAAAAACAATTTAATGAAAATTAAATTCAAATGAACTTAAGCCTAACTAAAAGAAAATATCAAAATTGAAATATTAATAGTTCAACAAAAATACTACTAATTAAAGCCATTATTTTAAAATTTATAATGTAAATATTGTTTTGTGTAATACATTTAATTTTAATAATTTTAAATGATGTTGAACTATCGATTTCGATAAAAAACAACAATCGACTATGGTGTGGGATACATTATTTTGGCGGTAATGGCTCGATATGAAGGTTAATGAGTTTTTTGGAAGTAAAGCTGTGACCTAATATGGGTCGATCATCATGAAATTCGGTATAACGATTTGTTTCAACGTGATGCATATGTATGTTTATATGATTTATGGTAAAAACTGAAATCCAAAAAATGCAGAAAAACACTTAAAAAAGCTTGAAGTACACCCAAACCCATTAGCCCGCAACATATTCGACTAAGAATAAAGTATACAGCAGATATGAACCGAAGACAAGAAGGAAGAATGCCAACTTAATAAATAAATAATGGTCAAACAATTTTCATTAGGCACTGGCTGGACTAATGATTGCAATTTTTTAAATATGAAATTTCAAAAACATATCGTTAGTTCGGCTCCCGCCAAGAGGCTTGATTATGAAAACAAGTAAGAAAGTATAGTCGGTCAAGCCCAACCAAACGAGAACTGAGTGGCATAGAATACAGAGTTTACTAAATAATTCTAATAACCGCATGTTGCAGTCCCAATTTACACGAAGCAATTCCTGTTACTGTTAATCGTATTACATATGTATGTGTAAACAAATGTGTGTATACTCTCAAAGAAAAATACAAGCGATTTAAGCAATAAGAATAGTGCTGTGTAAACACCGAAGAAATTTCAGGAAAAAAATTGTATCAATTTTTTCAATAAGTATAAAAATGAAAGTAAGTATAAAAAACTCGAAAAGTCAACTGATGCAGTTGACAGTTAACGGTGATAAACAAGTAAGAAAGCCCAACCATATAATACCTTACACCCAGTATATGTATAAAACTGTTTTTCAGATATGGACCGATCATCCAAAAATCGATTGCCTCTGCACTAACAGTGCAAGTTTTCTGACTAATCAAAATGCAGTTGCACAAAAACAATGCCATGCTCCTGTGGAGTAATACCTGATCCTCTCAAAGCATTCATGATTGACCAACACACCAGCAGAAAGAATACAATTCCTGAATGCGTGTTAAATATAGTAGTCCAGTTAGATTCCTCACATAGGTATGTTCGACTCTTCACAAATGGATGTCTGAAATCGAATTTGGGAACTAGCTTTATTTAAAGACATTGGCTTTACTGACGAAAATAGAAAACCAATTATACAATTTTATTTTTCGAGATTAAGGTCAGTTTTTATTTTTATTTTTTATTTTTTCCAATATTTCGCTACACAATGTGTAGCATCTTCAGGGAAACAATAACAAAATTAAAAAATTAACCAATTATTATGGATTGTTTGTTCGTCGTCTGCAAAACAATGATTCAGCCTTACTAGATTTTTCTTTTGATACAAGAAAAAATGATGCACTGACACTGTTTTAATATTTTGCTCTCATTACCTATTACTTTTTGAAACCAATTTTCAATTTTCATTTTGTCTCTCGGCGGGAGCTAGGTTTTGATTTTAGACCCATACTTTCTTAGTCAAGTTTTCTTAGAATTTATTGTAGATTACGTTTTTGCTATACGCATACTTACAAAAAAAATTGACCCACTCTAATATATATGGTGAATTTCACGTCAAGTGACCCAATTTTAAAAATCGATGTCTTCCGATTTGGATGATATTTGCACCAAGGTTAGTACTATTGGATAGTAGGCCACAGACAAATTTTCAGCCCTATCAGTCAAGAACTGCCGGAGGTAGAGGGGGTCAAAGTTGGACATTTTGGTCATACAGGGTTTTTTTAAATGAGTGTAACTTTTCACATATTGGTCCGAGCAAAAATTGTCCAAAAGGACTTTAGATAGCTATTTCTTCAATCATTCCAAAAATTTTTTAATTTTTTTTAATTTGGGCCCTTTTTTTTTTGTTTTTTTTTTTTTGCAAAAGAAAGCTTATACAATTTACTTTAAGGCCTGTATAATCGCTTAATGGGATGCGAGTGGGATATCTATCAAAAAAATTATTTTTTAACTCAAGAATAGGATTTTTCAATATTTGGCACATGTATCATTTTCATTTATATATTAACTAGCTAAACCCGGTGTGCTTTGCTACCCCCCCTCGTCATAAAATAAAATAAAACGTATTTATATATTTACAAACATTTATTTATTTAATTTTAATGTATTTATTGCAATGCTTTAGGCGAGACCATGCCCCTTTGTCCACTTACATAGTCAAGAATTTATTATTTCGTAAGAAAATCCTGTTGTGAAAATTTAATGACGATCGGTCCAGTAGTTAAGACTATATTACGATGTTTAATTTTCCTAAAAAGGGGCGTGGTCCCACTCACTTTTCTCCTGGTATGTATTCCTAATTATGCCAATACCATATGTACCAAATATCACCGACGTACGTC
The DNA here is from genome assembly GCA_916048285.2 of Bellardia pandia. Taxonomy (NCBI): domain Eukaryota; kingdom Metazoa; phylum Arthropoda; class Insecta; order Diptera; family Calliphoridae; genus Bellardia; species Bellardia pandia. The sequence goes on along the minus strand of OU696529.1, from coordinate 2,632,406 downwards.
AAAAAATGCCCAAAATATGGCGGGTTAAATTTGTGGGTTATATGGGCGGTGCCACCCCCGTTTGTACAATCAAAACTTCATATAGCCTATTATTCCTTCCAGAGTCACAGTAACATGCTGTAAAAATTTCAGGCAGATTGGTCCAAGGGTTTGGCCTCCTATTAAGCACAAACATACAGACACACATTCATTTATATATAGATAGATTAAAAGCAATATAATTTAAGGTGAAATGGGGCGAAAAATGGGGATTTGGTAATAAGAAAATGTATGTAGTTAAAAAGTATATAAAACTTTAGGTAAATACATATTACAAAAAAAGTATTTTGTATAGCAAACATTGTTAGTGGTATACGAAAGTATCTGAATTAAAAAAGGGGGCGATGAAGTAGGCGTGGTTCATAGTTATATGGCGACGTTAACAGTATTAAGAGCAATATACTACCAGATAAAAAAATACGTTGGAATGAAGAAATTTGTATAGAGAACAAAAAGTATAAAACTTTCAAAAATTTGGCGTGAAAAGGGGCGTGAAAGAGGCGTGGCTTAAGAAATCTTTATTTTTACCTCGCCTGGAGTATATAATGTGTATACAATTTGAAGTAAATCTGTTAAAAACTATATGGGAGCAATTACATAATTTTTAAAAAAGTGGGCGTAAAAGTGGGCGTAAAAGTGGGCGTGGTAAAAAAAGTACCCTATTATTCCTTCCAGAGTCACAGTAACTTGCTGTGAAAATTTCATCAAAATCGGCTCAGCCGTTTTGGAGTCTATACGTTACATATATACATACATACATACATACATACATTCAATTTTATATATATAGATTTTATTAAATTATTTATTATTATTATTCTTATTTAGTATTATATATAATAATAAATAGGAAAAAAAATTAAAATAGTGCATATGGTAAAAATTTAAATACATACTTTCTTCTTTGAGTTGGAATTTTTTTTTATAGATACCCCACTTGCATCCCATTAAGTTACCACAAAGCTCTTAAAGGAAATGGTCTAAAGTTTCTTTTGAGGAAAAATAAAAAAACTACATTTTGAAGCAAAAAAATAAAAAAAAAATGGTGGATAGATAGATATCCCACTCGCATTTGTGTCTGGCCTACTATCTAAACTCAAATTTAGTAGTATTAATTTTGATTACATAAAACCGATTATTAAATTCAGTAAAGTAGAATTACAGCCACCAAAAGAAACCGTTTTATTAATAGAATTTCAAAATTCTTAGTTTTGAAATTTGAAGTACATAATTGTTTATCTTGTTTTTGCAAATAGCAGCCTAAATTAAAAGAAAATTAATACAAGAATTGAAGATGTTCTGGCGAAAGAAAGTTTTGCCTGGCGTTGTTTTTAATATAAACTCGTATTCCCAGTCGTACTGGTAATAATGCGTAATTAGGAAACTATTTTCAAGTGAATGAAATGCCTGCATTTCAAAGCAAAACTTTGGTAATTTACTGCAACATAAAATATGCGACAGTAGAAAACTTTTACATTTTCTATTTGCTTCCGTTTCTTCTGCGACATGCTGTAAATTCACTCTGCATAAGATTTTTGCAATTAAACTGAGGTGACCAGGTGTTGAGTTAAATCTGAGAAATAATAAAAATGTTTCTTATTAATAGCCTCCTCCATATGTCGCTCTCATATGACGGTATCGATATAAAAGTCTGTCTTTTAGACATTTCGTCTTCAAGTCCTTTCTAGTAAAAAGGCCAAATTCAAGAATGCAGAAATACATTTTCTGAAGATCTTAATTCAGTTTAAGTACTTAGATATGTTCATGCATAAACATGAGTAGTGAAGGCGAATCTAATAATTTATATTTATGATTGAAATAATGTAAAGGACGATTGTCATTCTAAAATATCTGCTTTACATTAAATTCAGTTTGTTAACTAAATAAACTAAATAGACCCCTGGCCTTCCGAACTATTTATACAAGCACCCTTTTTCTTCCTCATTTACCGGCTTTATTCTGCGGCAAAGGAAAGTTAAATGAAAACAAAATGTGGCATGTGTATGTAGAGTGTTACAAAATGGAGAACATTCAGCCTGACGAACATGCACACAAGAAAATCACACAATTCGTAGTAAAACCAGTTAAAAAGTTTTCTTGCTGCCTGCAGTTGCAGCATAAGAAAAAACTCTTCTTATAAAGAATGCTAAAACAGTCGATAAGAAGAAAGTTATGAAACATTTTTTAAAGTTTTTGTTCCATTATTCCCTCCATTTTTTTTTTATTTCCATTTCCATCTTAATTCTTGGCAGTACAACAACTACTCCGCCTCCAGTAGTAGAAATTAATCCATGTTGTAGAGTGCATGTACAAATAAATGTGTGGAAACTTTGTTAGCAAGACTAAAAAGGAAATAAAAAACACAGAAATTAAACTAAAAAAAACTATTAGGGAAACTTTACACAATTTCATTTCATGCTTGGCAAACTAAACTAAAATTATGCTAAAAATTGTTAATGTATGTATGTTTGTAAAAGAACGCAGTAATATGCTGTGTAACGGTAGAATAGACCTCCCTCCCTCGTTCCTCCTACATACTACACAATTTACTCCCCTCACACTAGCAGAGTTTTTAATTAAACGCAATTAGGGCGCTTAACACTATTGGCATCATCAAGTTAAGCCCACTTTTGGCTCATGTCGCGCATTTAATGGCTTCGCAATTTAAGCCAAATAGCGCTTATTACTACATGCCACCAGTCGTAGTCTCTATACAACTCGCAGCTACCTACTTTCCCGCTTCCTATTTGCACTCAAAGTGTAGAATACAATATGAATATGGTTATAAATGAAATTATTATAAAGATTTTTATATTAAAATGCATTTAATTGCAAAAAACAAAGAAAGAAAACGAAATACAAATAAAATGGTAATTATAGCAACTGCTTTTTGTTTGGTCCTGGTAGCAGTGGAGTCCGGGTACGAATAACGGTTTGTACAGTTACTACATAATGGCCTTGTAAATGAACTGTTTTATTAGATTGGTACGAAACTAATTTCGCCGTCTACCCAATTTCCTCAAGCTGGGGCCAAATCGCGGCACTCGATAGCGTATAAACAAAGAATATAAATCATTTTTGCTGTCTTCAGTTCTCTAAGTGTGAACACAAATCAACAACAAATTGTCTTTATAAAATTTGAGAGCGAAATTATATGAGAGTGGGTCGTAATGATACAACCCGCCATAAGAAATTTTCATTGTACATAATGCGCATTCTGTTTATATTCTTTGGTACATATAAACTATCTTATCGAATAATAATATTATTATCGAATCGTAATTTTTAAGAAATTGTAATAGATTTATAAACATTATTGAATTGAAAGATTTTTCGGCAAGACAATAATAAATTTTAAATAATAAAACAAAGTGTGTTAAATATGAACCCTTCATTACTATTTTATTTATCCTCATCAGACGAGGAGGCGTCACAAAAGAAATCAAAGAAAAAAGTGTAAGATAAATTGTTCAATGTCGACCATTTTAAATTATTATATTTAATTTTTAGAATTTTAGATAATAATATTCTGGACAAGCACAAATTCAATTCATTGGAGCTCAAATTCATTGTCAACAGCAGTTCCTAAAAAGCTTCAGTTGCCTGCCACTTACTAAAAGTGGAAGTGTGGGGAATGAGAATGACTGTCTGGCTTTAAATTAATCCTATGAAATTAAAATTTACGACTATTATTTATTCTATTTTAAAAATTATACATGAAGAAAACTTGCATTTATTATTTTAATTTTAATAGCAAAAACGTGTGTATTTTTGTGGTAGAAAAACTAAATTATTGTACATACTCGTACGTAGCCATTGACTTATCGAATGACATCTCGAGTGATATAACTTAGTTTACTATTAGGTATCGAATACCATCATCTCAAATTACGATACTTTTTATTCGATATTGAATGTCATAATGCCAACATTAACAATTTCGATTAGACCCCTGAATTTACTTTTCAAGTTGAAGTGTTATTTTTTCTAATACAAACAGTTCGGGGTTAACTTCCTTTTGGAGACTACTTTATCTTTATTTGATTTCAAGAATTCTATAATTGTTACTAAATCGTAAACTGCCCAGATAAAACTTGGTAATATTTTGCAATTACCGAGCAACTATATCAATGACTTCACAGCCTGTATTACTTAACCTAGATTTACACGATTGAAATGTTCTTCAAAATTGCTCTTCAAAATGCTTCAAACTTGTGTAAACAGCAAAATTTCTTCAAAATTTATTTATTTAATAATTATTAATAGTTAATTTATTTAATCGTTATTAATAGTTATTAAATAAATAAATTTTGACGAAATTTTGCTGTTTACACGATTTTGAAGCATTTTGAAGAACATTTCAATCGTGTAAATCTAGCTTTACAAGTAATTTGGTAATGGCTGAAATGTTATTTCATATGTATAGGGTGTTTTTTTCACAGGTTTGTTTTTCGAAAAGAGATAAAACTGGCAATTTGTGGTCAAATCTGGCAACTCTAATGTCATTTATGTTCAGTTTGGTTTGCCATTTCATCATGAACAGGTTGACAAACGAACAACGCTTGCAAATCGTGCAAATTTATTTCGAAAATAACGGTTCAGTTCGCGAAGTTTACCGCAAGCTCCGTCCATTTTATTATCGACATAATCGTCCATCAGAGCAATTAATTCGGTTAAACATTGATCGTTTTCGCACTACGTTTACTCTATGTGATAATACGCATCCGCAGAGACGTCGAACAGTGCGCACCGAAGAAACAATTGCCGCTGTAGAGCAAAGTGTTGAAGAGGACCCGAATGAATCGATTCGCCACCGTGCACAGCAATTGGAGCTTTGTCCATCAACTTTATGGAAGATTTTGCGCAAAGATTTTGGCTTGCGACCTTACAAGATCCAGCTTGTGCAAGAACTAAAGCCGCGAGACCATGCAATGCGTCGTGATTTTGGTGTATGGGCCGAAAATGCGATTGATCTCGATGCTGATTTTCATCGCAAAATTTGATTTGACACCATTGGATTATTTTCTTTGGGGATATGTGAAGTCGCTCGTCTACGCCAACAAACCAGAAACGTTAGGGGAATTGGAAGCCAACATTCGTGACGTTATTGCCGACATACGGCCCCATATGCTCGAAAAAGTGGTTGAAAATTGGACCTGTAGAATTGGCTTTATTCGAGCCAGCCGCGGCGGCCACATGCCTGAAATCATATTTAAACATTAATGGCATAAAATTATCCTTCCAATAAAGCCAAATTGATGATCATTAAAACGATTTTCTTGTGTTTTATTTCAATTCGAAGTTCTATACCTCTCAAAAAAATACTTGCTTACACAATTAATAATTAATTAATAATAAAATTCACTTCACCTTTGAATTTTTGTTAATTCTAATTTAATCCAAATTGTTATTCCGTTTGCAGCACAATATTGGTCCTTCGTTTGTTCATCTAGTGTGAGCGTCGAGGGAAAGACTTAAGGGGATTCAGTTTTCCCTAAACATTTGTCAGGACTTTTTTGGTATCCAGTAAAACCGAAAAATATTATATTTTTAAAAAATTCTTGCTCTTTACTTTAATTCCATTAAAGTAACAAGTTGTATTGAAAATGATAAGAATAAGGTACATGCTTTCTCCTAGCCCCCTTAAAATTGTTTCCCAGAATAAAAAGAATATCAGTAACCATACAAAATTTTCCGATAATAAGTTTCGTTTAGAAATATCACAAAACTTACTTTATTTAACGGCAGCCAACGTATAAAATTCACTTTTGAAAATCACTTTAATAAAAGCCGAAATATTGACATCGAATCAAAATTTACGCAGATATGTTAAAACACAAATTCGTTTCAATGAATATCAATGTGAAAATTGGTCTATATTTGATCATAGCCGCCATTTAACGTTCACTTTTCATTCATTTTGTTATAAGGTTAAAATATACTCGTGTATATATATACATATAAATCGATCTGAACATAATTGCTAAATTTTGGGAATTTTTTCCTGGCTGGTAAATAATAATATTATTGATTTGAAATACGTCATAGTATTTGTTAATTAAATGAGAATTATTCCTCTTGCGAGTATAAATTGTAAAATTTAAAAAAAAATTTAAAAATTTTATTTAACTTGAAGGCAACTTCGATTAAAAATTTTTAAATTTTTTTTTAAAAAGTCATAGTATTTGAAAATTCTGCCGTTTTGGAATCCTAGCTTAGGAATTTTAGAAAGCTCAGCCTTTATTAAATATTTCGACAGAAAAATTTTATTAAATGCGGAAGTGTCTAATAGGGCAACTCTTATTAGTTTAGTATATTTTAATCGTTTTTAAAGCTATTTCTAGCTGTAAACTAAATGAAAATAATAGAAAATCTTAATTAAAATGAATTTATAGGTATAATTGATTGTAAAGTAAACGAAATGACTTTTATATTAACCCAATATAATGATTAGTGAAACCCGTGGTCAGTAATTCTGTGAAAGCGCATTAGCGCCGCTAAATTAAAACAAAATACCAAGTGGTTTACGCCCTTCTTCTCCAAATTCATCTTTGTTGGCCTTTCCAATTCACCATATAAAGTCATCAACATCATTATTGTTCTAAAACTCATGCTCCAACCTTTAGGCGCTGTACTCTCCAAGTATTACAACAGTATAATGTAAAGTAAAGAAAATTGGTCAGTTAGACCAAGTTAAATAACCACAAGTGCTTGAATAAGTCCTTACGATTTTTGTTTTAACCAACTGAAGAGCCGGTTGTGGTTGTTGTGGGTGGAAGTGGCAGTAGAGGGAGGTGCTTTGTTGGGTGTTGGTTTAGAGCTGATAACTGTGTAAAATAAAGTGCGTGGCAATTAGCATTAATTTGTTAAATAATTCCTTATTTTGTATAATGCCAAGGACTTGTGGCAAGAAAAAGTCTTTTCATTATTTATATTTTGAGGTTAATTGCAATTAATATACATATATACATACAGATGTATATAAATAATTGAATAAATAGATTAATATTTTTGCGTTTATAAAACCAATATTTTGTTATGTTTTGATTTTATTTTCCCTTTTTTTTTTGTTTTGTTTTGGAAAATCGTAAAAAATAAATCGTTTGAAGATGTTACAAAACTATAAACATAAAAATAGCAGTCTGTCTAGTTAAGTTGCATTTAAATTGGGAAACAATTTCTAAATGGCCTTAACAATCTACCACTTGAGTTTCTGTTCCTTTTTTCCAACTTTTTTTCTCCAAAAGTTCTGACCATCCATCCAGCTTTTTCATGTCCTCTTGCCAGCAACTACGCTCCACATTCACATGTTCATCATCGTCAGAAACCGCATGGGCGTATATTGGTATGTATTTGAATGTGTAAGTATGTTTGTAGCATTTTCTATATAATACGTCAGAATGAAAGAATAAAATAAAATGTACAAGTGTGTTTGGCATGTGCCATTCACCAACAAGTGGCACTTAAAAAAATAAAACACAGTATTTTAAATAAAAATTAATTGGAGAGCATACACTGTGCATACTGTGTTGTACACAAGTACACCAGTACAATGGAGCATTTTTAAACATGAACAAATCGAAACAAAACTCAACTAAAATACAGTATTAAATATTGTACATCTATACAAGGTTACCAACGGACATTTCGATGGATTCGTGTTTAAATGAATGTGTAACGTTTATGGTATAAAATGCCACCAACACATACGAGGTCCGAGCAGGAAATCTGACACATAATTTACTGATGCCAATGTAACGGCTGGTAAAGACTTTTCGAATTACTGGATAAAGTAGAAATTATAATCAATACTCTGAAGTAAAATGCCCACAAACTACCTACATTCATGGTAGTAGCCATGGTGCAACATTGTATTAAACATTATATTAAACATTTCCTTACAACTTACAAGAACCACCCACATATACCGACTTTGATTTAAATGAAAAATAAACATAACTACATATATATGTAAGTATATATGTATGTATGCATGTACTCGTATAACAAAAATAAAAACAAAATGTTGAAATAATTATTTTGAATTAAAAAGTACTTGAAACGAATGAAAACACTGACCATTAAGTTAAACCGTGCATGATTGTACCACAGCAGCAAAAAAAAAATAAGAGAAACCATCAAATTGTTAACATGAGGTCAAAATAAACATTTAATTTAACAAAAAAAAAATATAAAAAATAATCATACAAATAGAGATAAGGGGGCATGGCATATAAGCCACCAAAAGTTTTGTACAGCAAGTTTAGTTAGTATTACTTTTTTGTTGGGGGTTCGAAAATCACCAAAAAATCCAAGGAGAAAACAATTGAATGATTTAATTTACCATAATGTACACCACAACAACAATCACAAAACGAAAACAAAAAAAAAAGAAAAAAAAAACAAAAGTGTTTTGGACTCCCTTGGAAAGAATTTACTGCCAACTTAAATTTACAACGATTCAACAGCAAATCAAGTCAACAGGATTTGAAAGTGTTTGAATTGTTAAGTTACTCGGTTTTCGGAATATATTCTACGGACCACGACCATGTTGTTGGCGGGAAGAAAATGAATTAAAGTTTAATGCTTAAACCAGAAACAATGATTTAGTTGACGTTTACATTATTTTAAGAAGAAAATTATTCCAAGAAACAGATATTTATCAACAGGATATGGTTAGATGGAATAAATTAAAGTTAGGTTTAAAAATTTCCCGAAAATTTTGTGTATCCAAATTAGATTTTTCTTTTGTGTGAATAATACAAATAATTCGAATAAGTTTTTTAATTTATTCTAATAATTTGATTTCATAAATACTCGTGCATACATATGTTCATAAATGTAAAATATTAAATTGCTTTTTTTTCATTATAAACTTTTGTTACACAAATTCTAAACATTTATGCCCTCCCTTATTCATAAAACTTACAACAGGTTTATAAGAGGTTTATAAAACAAATTTCCATACAAAATTTGCTTTATGAATAAGGGAGTTAAGATTTTGCTTTTACGATTTTATAAACAATTAGGCATGTGATGGAAATCGAAAACGAATGAGTTTTATAAGTTTATAATTTTTTCGTAATATTTCTGTATTGAAAAACTTTTATCACATAAAATATAAAGATATTGGGCTACAAAAGAGAATCTTAAAATGTATTTCCAAAACTGATTCGATTTCGATTTCCATCACATGCCTGAATATATGTATAAGTGAAATAATTATTGCACAATTTTGCAGTACCAGTGCTATTTGAACATCAGGATTTAAGGACAACATTTTTAAGGTTCGCCCAAAATCGAAGATTTTAAAGAGATTCTCTTCACTAAATGGAGAAGTTGACATAATCGCGAGAATATTAAATAAGTAATTTTTATTTTCAATTAGTTTTTTAATCATTTTCCAAAATTTAAATTATCGTTATCGCTCTTGCTTGATTTAAGTCACTTGTAATGGGTAAATGTTTCAGTCTTTGTTGATTGAACCAATGATATAACTTCGCCTCCACCAATGGCATTTCTTCTTTTCACAATGTCTTCCTCTTAATTTTGCCTTCACACTTTGCAGTCACTTCTAAATTCGGCTATTTATTTTTCCTAACAGCACAAATTGTTGACTTAGCCACTTCATATCTATGTGCAAGAAAACTAATGCTTGGTTTTCACTATGTCAGTTTTGTTGTCAAATTGTCCAAATTGTTATGAAATTACCAACAATTTGGACAATTTGACAACAAAACTGACATAGTGAAAACCAAGCATAACGCTTGCGCCTATGTCGAAGCTTGCCAAAACGTCACATTTTTCCACATAACGTTAACACCTTGCGCTTCATCTTCGATGCACTATGTAACAAACACTAACCGATTTTTAATATGTAAGACAATCACTCAAAACTAAACAACTCAACACTCAAAACATAAAAAAAATCAACGGTTGGAGGTTCTTTACTTATTTCGGGTAAGAACATACATATGTACTCGTACTTCTAATAAGAAAATCATTTAAAAAAATCAACGGTTGTGAGCTGTTCACATAATAGAGATAGGCTGTGTTCACTCTTTAGAACCTCATGTGTTTAAATTTTGTTGATCACTATTCTGGATGTTCATATAACCGAGACTCAATTTTCACTTTTTTCACTGAATTATTACTTGTTAATCTACATACATATACATATAAACATGAAATGGTCCATGTACTACAGGGTGGGCCAACTTGGACTGACTGATTTGAAATGCTTATAACTTTTGCATTTTGAATTTAATACTCAATTGAACATCTCCAGAACATCGCTACGACGTATTCTAAAAGTTGATCTGAAGATGTTTCCATATAAAATTCAATTGGCCCAAGAATTATTGCCGAGGGATGCACCACAACGGCTACAATATGCCAATAGAGTTCAAATCATTCAGTCAAACTTGGCCCACCCTGTATATGTAATGACATCACGTGAGAACGGCTGGAGCGATTTGGCTGATTTTTTTTTTATTCTATTCAAAATTCTTAGGAGATGATTTGTAAAGAAAAAAAATCAAATATTCCTAGTAAACCCTCGGAATTTTTTTTGTGAGTCCAGTCCACTTTAATAAAAAAAGCCCCCTAGAGTATGCTGTACAAATTTAGATATTTTTAATTTTTAATTCTATATGAAATACAAATCATTAGTAAATACCGAGCGAAGCCGGGGCCAGCTAGTTAAACAATAAAATCAAAAAATCACATGAAAAAAGTTTGAAAACAATATACCCAAGGTGAATTTAAATACAAGGTGACAGCGTAGCGCCAGCTGATTATTCATGGTGAAATGGAAAATGTCAAAAAGTTATATAAAAAAAAACTTTTTGACAGTGACGAAGGTTTTACATATAGAAAAATGCCTGTTGTTCTTGCCTTGTTGTAATTGTTGTAGCAATGCTGTCACCTAGTATTTAATTTCACCATGAATATACCTATGTACGAGTATATATATATGTACGAGTATATATATTATGATTCCGAATTTAAATTTTAAAATGTTGAATTTTCTTATTTTTGCCGAAAACCCGCTGTTCTTATCATTTATAAATTAGAAACAAGTAATACAGTATAGTCGGTCAACCCCGACCATATAATAGCCTACACTAGATAAAACAGTTTTTCAGAAATGGGCGCTATATGGAAGATATTACCTACAATGGACTGATCATACTGATAATATTTTATCTCGATATAAATACTTTTAAAAGATTTATGGAGGTTAAAGTGAATTACGGAGTGGGTCTTATATGGGAGTTTTGACTAATTATGGACCGACCATTATAAAATTAGGTGTCATCAAGTCGGCTTTCGTACTATTTTCTTTAATTAAATTGCCGCTATCATCTTTTAATTTTATTTCGAACTTCTTATCTCTGCCAAGTGTCTGATTCAGAAACTTAACATTGGTAGCACTGTTTCTGCATTTGTCATTTTACTTGCGGCAAGTTTTAAAAATTTACTTACAAACAAATTCACTTGCAAGTTGAGCTGCATGTACGAAAAATATGAAAGTGTTTTGAGTTGTCAGAAATGTGCGCTATATGGGAGCCAAGTCGTATTATGAACTGATCATCATAAAGTTAAAGCCCCTTATTCAAAAACGATTATCAAATTTAACAAACGTTTACTAAGACAGATTTACATATAAAAATTTGCTTAATAAACGTTTGTTAAATTTAATAATCGTTTTTGAATAAGGAGGAAAGTGCATATACAGATTATTTGCATGAAATTTTATCTCGATATAAACACTTATAAAATATTAATGCCCGATAAAAGTAATTTTCAGGAGAGGATCTTTTATGGGAGCTATGTCTAATTATGAACCGATCGTTTTAAAATTAGGTGAAATGACTTTTGTATTTATAAAACTTAATTGTGTTGAATTTTATTTGTATACCAGCATTTTTAAGAGATTTATTATAGTTATTAAAGTGATTTTCGGAAGTGGGACTTATATGGAAGCTAGGAAAATTATTTACCGATCAGCACAAAATTTGTAGGATTGATGAGGTTTTATATATGACTTTTTTGTGCGAAATGTGTAATTCGGGAGGAAATTAGTATGGGGTATATAAGAAATAGTAAAACGATTTTAACCTATTTCAATCACAATAATTTTTGGCAGATTTAAGGAACTGAGGTTAGAGATTTAATAGTGTTGCATCGAAGCAACGGAAAATCTTTTGCAGATATTGCTAAAATTGTGAGAAAAAGCTAGAGACATTTCTAAGATATGCAGTGACCCAGTAAGCGCATCGACATAGTCGCATGTATTTTACAAAAAAATTCCGGTAAGGAGTAGGTTAAGGATTTGATACAAAAGTTCTTACTTTAGTTACTTAACAATTCAGCCCCCTAAACTTATGACTGGTCAAGTCAATAAATGCCACAACAACTATTATTGGGATTTTTAGTTCACATACTTTTTTTCAAATTCATAAACTTTAGTTTCAAACTATAACGGACATTCATAAATCTAGAAAATTTACGCAGTTTCCTTCGATGATTTTTTATTCACAACAACAATTTCTGTTTTCAATTTCAAATGTTTGCAGTTAAAACTACAAATACAATACCAACAACAATTGACAGGCTGAAGGTGCACCAGAGAGTGGGTGAGATAGAGCAAGTGGTTTTGGTTACAGATTAAAACTCTTCAAAAATGGTTTAAAATTTTGGTTCGTTCACAGCACTTGATAAATGTTGTAAATGTTAAATTGCTTTTATTTTTCTGCAAATTGCCAGGCCAGCACAACAAAAATATCAGAATATAGAAAAAAAAAATCATCTTTTGATTGGTTGACGATTACGTATGATTTAACTTCAAGTTGTTTGACGTTTAATGTTTATGACAACATCAAGTCACAAACAGAGTGATAGAGAGGGAGTGAGAGAGAGAAGAAGAGAGAGGGAGGCCTGGGAGGTGTGAAGGAAGTGAAGTGAAATTTTGTATGCAATAAATTGAAAAATAATTGAAAAGGTTTGTGTCAAGTGGCCCATATTGTATATATAACACCAAAAACAACATCACAATATCGCACACATGCCACATCATCGCATTATGCGACAAAACAACCAAAATAACAACGACAAAAAAATGTAAAAACGAAAAACAGGAAAAGAAAATAATTGTAAGGAATTGTTAAACGTTGTAAACGTTGGCAAATGCCAAAGCAAGTGTTTTAATTGTTTGTATGTTTTCAATTCACAAATGACTTTTTGTAATTTTCAATAAATCTAAACGAATTTCTCTATTTGTTATTTGTTCCAGCCAAATAAATTTAAACACCTTGTGTGTGGCAGGAGTTTTATTAGCTTTGTCAATTGCTAACGAAAAATCATGTTGAAATCAAGGTACATATTTGTATTTTTTGTTTTCTTTTCTGGTTTGCAGAAAACATGTCATTAAATATTAAAACAAACAGATTTTAATCAACAATAAAATCAATTTGAGATATTTTTATTCCTCAAAAAAGTCAAAGTACTAAATGTAGGCAGCACACAACACTCACTCAAAGACTTTATTTAGTGCTGCCAAAGTGCAAAATGCAAAAGTGCATTTAGAAAAGATTTCAATGCATTGCACTTTATTCTAGCAGTATGTGTGTGTGTGTGTGTGTGTGTGCAATCAATTATTTAGTTTGTTTTTTTTTTATTTAGAAAACAATGTGTGCTGTTGTGTGCGGCAAGTAGTGTGGTTGTCGCAAAAGAAATATAAAACAAAACAAAACCCTACAACACACTCATGCAACACAATTAATAACGTGACACTGAACATTGATTGTTAAAGTACACTTGCAACATGCACACAACACTCTGCTTTTAGCTTCTACGCCTCCTTCGTCATCACTCGTCATTCGTCAGTCGACAGTCTTCAGCTCTTCCAAACCATTAGAGTTGCATTCAACAATATACGTCTAAGAATGCAGTGGACCAAACGTCTATAATTACATTTTATCGAAAGACTTAATGGTTGTATTTACTTTTTGTTTGTTTGATTACTTTTATACAATTGGTCTGACGGTAGGGGTTTCAATGCACGAAATTGGCAAATAATTTCTGCAACAGATTTTAATTATGTATTTTACATTTCTTTAATATTTTTGTGCTTTTTTAATTGATAATATAATTTTTAAAACAAAACAAAAACCATATTCCCTTCACTATTTGAGTCAGGAGTTTTTGATTACGGTTATAAGTTTATATATTTTGGATCCTAATAGGTAGAATCCGTTTGGCTATGTCCGTGTGTTGCTTGAAACCCGTTTTCCGATGTTGTAGACAATCTACGGATTAGAAATATTCGTCAGAATTCTGGTATTGAAAATCTCGGCCCATAAATGGCTGATACATATTTTTTGGCTTAAGTCGGTTTTAGTAACTCTTTTCAAATCACTATCAAAATTTTATCACTAATAGAATTTTAAATTCTGATCAAAATAAAAAAAAAATTGGGGCGGCCACGCCTATTTTCGAGTGGGCGGGGCTGCAAATTTTGTAATATATTTAGCTATATCTTGAAAACTACATTTCTTTATTAGACGACATGTATATCAAAAAATAGGTATTTTAAAGACATTTCCAACAATATGTAACATGACCTATTTATATGGACCACCTATTGATAAATTTCGCAAAATTATTTTTTGATCCGAATTTTTTTAAAAAATCTAGGAAAAAGGTCTACATGAGTAAGTAGATAAATTACAATATTTTCAAGTCAAGAAATTAAGCTTTAATTTAAGGTATAACATGACCATGTAGGTAATATAAATCCGAAGATATTAAAGAAAGATTATGACATTTCACCATAAAAAATACAATCTGTACTATGCGAAGCCGGTGTTCTGTATACCATGGAGGTGAAAATTCTTCCGCCCGGCCATAGGCCGGCAATACAGGAAATTTGTACAATGCGAAGCCTGTATTCTGTATACCATAGAGGAAAAAATCCTATCCTGTATACAAAATTTTGAAAAAAAATTGCTTTGCATTGCTTTTACCCGACAATAATAAAAATGTGCATTGCTGTTTGTTTACTCATTTCTTATTACTGTTTGCTATTTTACATTCTCTTTTTGTTATGAGATTATACATCAAGCAACGAAATAATTCAATGCCACATGAAAAAACTAAAAACATTCACACCATTCGTCCAGTATTCGTTGCTTTCAGTGAATGAAAACATAAAGAAACAGCAAAAACAATACAAAACCTAATGAGAAAATAAATATTTTTTGGTTGTTGCTTTATGTGCGATTTGTTGACAGTAAACTAGTAAAGCTTGATATTTTTTGTTAGTATGTACAACTTATACAATCAGCATTGAAACCATTCATACCAATCGTTAACCATTCGTACGTTAAGTATTCGTTGATTTTGGGAGTATACGTTTACATTTGTACAAGACATGCAATGCAAGCATCATTTTTCGTTACACTTCGTTTTGTGAATAATGACATGTATTCAAAATCTAAAATTAACCAATCAATCCGTTCTCTGGTACGTACGACACATATGATTAAAGCTTAATGTCTTGGCTATTTATATTAATAAACTAAAATAACACTTATATAGACTTTTTTTTAATTTTTTTAGATATTAAAAAAAATTCGGGTCAAAAAATATTCTTTTCGGATTTAACCCATAGTCGGTCCATATTTGATAATCATGATGTATATCGTTGGAAAGGTATTTCTAATACCTTTAATTTAATGTATTACAAAAAATTTCAGACACCCAGTAGTTACCGATATATTTTCAACTTTAAGGGGCCGCCCCCTCGAAAATAGGCAAGACCGCCAACAAATTTTTTTTTTTTAGCAAAGTCACTAAAACCGACTTGTTCCTATATTTTTATATGTCTGCATGTATGTACCACGATATAGTTTGACATTTGCTGACAAATACTTTAGAATAATGTCAACTATTTGAATCCATAAAATATATAAGATTCGCATACCCTATTCTGCATTCTCGTATACATTTACTGCAATATTAAGTTACATAGATTTTTTTCTTATTACTTTCAAATAAATCGTAATTGCGTTCGATTATTTTTTATTATTGTAAAAGTAACGCAAACTCATTATAAAAACTTTTGCACAGGATATTTGTTATTTAAGGCTCTTCTTTTATAAGTTTATTTTACATTGAATAAATCAAATTAAAATTTAGATATGAAAGAAAAAGAAACAGAAAAATTCAAAAAGTAGTTAAACTTACCTGTCGCTGGTGAAGTCGTTAAATATGTACATATAATTTAGAACACATTAGTTGCAGAATTAAGTCTGAAAGAGAAATAAAAATTATAGCAAATTTTGTATGTTTAAATTGAAGTAAATAAATCTCCTAACATGTTACTTCTAACTTCTATTTCTGAATTTAATCAGCAGTAAATAATTACTTTTTCCAGCAACAAAAAAAATTCCAAGTGCTTATAAATAAAGAGTCTCCAAAAGACAGATAGCTGTTGTGGCAGTTACTAAACTGCATTCGAAAATCCGTGGAATGTTTTCAAATATTAGTTGGAAAGTTGTCTCTTTGTCTCTCTTGCGTTTGTCATAAAAATATTATTGGAAAGGAAAGCCATCCTAACAGGTTTTTACATTGAGTTGTTTTTAGAAAAATTAATTCTATTTTTATACCCTTCACCTTCATAAAGCCATGTCCGTCTGTCTGTCTGGATGTTGAAATCAATTTTCTGAATTCCCCAGATATCTTCGGGATCCAAGTCTTCTATAATTCTATCAGACATGTTTTCGAGAAGTTTGCTATTTAAAATCAGCAAAATACTTCCATAAATGAGCAAAAACCCGAGACAACCTCTGAAAATTTAATCAAAAACATTATCAAACAAAGTGTATTAATATTGTTACGAACAACTTTATCAACAGATAGCGTGTTTATCGACATACAACTTGTTTAGCATTTGTAGTAGTTTTGATTTATAAACATTATTGTTATAAACTGTTATAAACATAGCAATATGGCAACATTGAGTTTTAACGACTTTGGCTGAATATTCTAGACACGAACATTCTAGACTTGCAGCCACGAACTTATCTTAGTTTCGAACCTTCCAGAAATTATAATTGCTGTATGAATAGACTAACACGGCCAACCAAATGAATCAGTTTATTGTGAGTCATTGTTGTGTAAACATCAAAGTGTTCGAAAAGTTTAAGTGTGTTCTTAAACCGTAATATAAGTGTGTAAAAAGACAGTGTGTTCATTTTTAATTGTGTTTATGTACATTTAAATAAATGTATATATATTTTCTTCAAACTACTTGACGCTTTTATTTTGCAATTAAAAAGAATCCGGTTTATTTAAAGGAAATAAACCACCGGTTTTAAAAGGTAAAATCGTAACAATATAATATATGTATGTATATACATATGTATGTATGTATTTATGTATAATATAATTATGCATCCACAACAAAGGTGAAGGGTATATAAGATTCGGCATAGCCGAATATAGCACTCTTACTTGTTTATCTCTAATCTGTGTCTCATATAAAAACATGGAAATATATCTGCAGAAAATCGTATTTTTCATATTATTAGAGTAAATTTAAAGAATTTCGTCAGAATTCTCATATTTTTCTAATAGAATTTTCCATTCAAATTGTTTTGTTTGCAAATTATTTTACAAAAAGCAAGCTTGTTTGTTTCGTACATTTGAATTAATGTGCAGAAATTATTAGAGAAAATTTCTTATTATTTTGGCTTGAGTTAATTTTTTTAATTAATAACTCGAAGAATACCATTATAAAGTTATATTTTTCTAGACAAATGACACACTGGAATGCATTTTTTACCCTGCCAAGGGCGTCATCAGCAATGTTTATTGTCCAAGATCTACATGTAAACATAATCTATTTTAACTCACCATTTATTGAGAAATAGAATTCGGGAATTAAACATATTTCTTATTGCATGTTATGAGTTAGAAATTAGTTTAAAAGAAAAATTCGAAGAATAGTTGCCGGTTTTCGATTCTAAACAATGAAAAATCTCGGTTTTAGTTTCGGTTAAAAGCTCTAGAGAGATCCATTTGCAGACTTGCTATACATAGCTTTAAAATATGAACATTTCAAATTAAATAATACAATCAATTGAGGGCGCAGGGTTAAATAAAATCTTAATATTATCTTAATATTTTTAAATTTTAATGATTGATCAACTTTAGCAATGGATATTTCTAAAAATGTTCAATTTTATCAATTTTACAAAAAGCATGACTAGTTAATCGTTTATTTTGATAATTTTAAAAAATAATCTGCAATTTTTATGAATGAAAAATCTAAATAATTTTCAAAATACAACTATTTTGCTGATTCAGCAATTCAGCATAAAATGAGTCTGTCGTTGCATAATTAAAACACATTAAATCACTTTCCTTAGAGATTCAATTTTTACAAAACAGATGCATGCAATAATTCACATCATCTACACGAGTAAATTTTTTGAAGGTTAAGAATGAAATTATAATTTTCAAATCATAGTACATACTACTAATCGTATTGTCTAGTAGAGAGGAGCATACAGAACATACTAAATACAATATGTACATATATTCATGGGTGAATGATTTAATTATTGACTATAAAACATTATCAGTTCACTTCAACTTCATTTATACGCTATGCCATTCTTATCTCTACTAATAGACACAACAACAATCAAAAGCTAAGCAACAACTAAATATAACAATACATAGTATCATCTCTTAATAAACTTTACCCTCCCAATTCCTCCTGCTAATTGCAAACGTAATACACCCGTATAAATAAATAATTCTGAAAGAAGTAAAAACAGTCTTTCATGGATTTTATGGAATGAGTAGTTTGCATTACTATGGCAATTTAATATCGCAATTGTATTCATTGGACTCATTGCTACTGCTGCTGTCAACTGCATCGTTTTGTGAAAAACAATTGTATTAAAATTATCCTGAGTCATGAGCAGAGGAGGGGAGCTTGGCTTAAGTGTGAGAAATTTTAAGAGTTAAACGTATAGAAAGAGTTGCAGCATTCAATTTGAATTGAAACCTTGCCAACTAATACAAGAACAATAAAAGCCAGGCCAAATACAAAACACTAAATACTAAAACACACAGATAAGTAAATAAATCTCTAAATATGTACTGGTTTTTTTTTTTGGGGGGGGGGGATGTTGGAGACTATTTATTATAGCTTTTGGTAGAATATGTATTAAAAATATGAGCTTGTAATCAGCCTGTATTTAGGAGTTTGGTTATTTTGTGATTAGTTATAATTGGAGTCGAATCGGTCGAATGAGTCTACCAATTAGCGAAATGATTTTATTATCTAAATTTTAGAGCATCTTCAGTACCGCCTTTACTCGGTGAACTGTTCCTTAATAGCATGTTGTAGCTTCATCTTGAACAGAAAATTGTTCTGTGTGAATAGTTTTTCTGGGTGTCTCCTATAAAATACCATAATCTATTTGTTTTTTATATCCTACACCTCCATAGTGGGGAGGGTATATTGGATTTGTGCTGATGTTTGCAACGCCCATAAATATTGGTTCAACACCCACCTTAAAGTATACCGATCGACTCAGAATCACTTTCTGAGTCAATTAAACGATGTCCGTCCGTCCGTCTGGCTGGCTGTCCATGTAAAGCTTGTGCGCAGAGTGCAGGTCGCAATTTTGAAGATATTGCGATAAAATTTGGTACGTGATATTTTATCGGCCCAAGGACGGATGATCCCGAAATTGGGGTTTACCGATCATAAATGTTTGAATTATGCAAATATCCAAACAAATTTCACCACAAATGAGTAGTAAATGGAACTAAATCACATCTAAAAATGTTGTGAAGATCGGTCTATAATTAGTCGTAGCTCCCATATAAGGCCCACTTCCGAAAATCACTTTCAAGACCGTAAATCTCTCAAAAATGTTGGTATCCAAATAATATTTAATACAAATATATCTCATATGTATACAAACAATAGGGTACAATTTTATTATGATCGGTCCAGAATTAGTCGTAGCTCCCATATAAGGCCCACTTCCGAAAATCTCTTTAACGGTCATAAATTTCTTAAAAATGTTGGTAATCAAATAAAATTCGACACAAATAAATTTCTGATATACAAAAATAATGACACCTAATTTTATAATGGTCGGTCCATTAACTCTCTCCATAATTCAATTTAACCTCCATAAATCTTTTAAAAGTATTTATATCGAGATAAAGTTTAACACATATAATATTTATATTCACAGAAATCATGACACTAAATTTTGGTCCAAAACGGTGATATATCCCATATAACGCCCATTTCTGAAAAACTGTTTTATACATATACAGGTGTAGGGTATTATATGGTCGGGCTTGACCGACTATACTTTTTTTTTTTTTTTTTCTTTATAAAAGTTTCGGTATTCTTGCAAAAATTTATCGCGAATTTTGCATGTTTTTGCATGGATATTCAAAATTTTTAAATTCTGTACCCAGATGAGCCCCACAACAACTTAAAAGTCGACGATACAAATTTTAAATTTGAAAATGAATGTTACATACATCATTTAATTTATTCGAAAATTTCATATTTTGGAACCAAAATATACATACATACATACATATGTATAAAAGAATATAAGAGGATTAATGAAAAATCCAAGGAAAGCTTAAAACTATTTCCTTCCTTAGTATCTAATAATGTAAATAATCAGCGGTTAAATTATTTTAACAACTTAATCTGGCTCATTGAATTACTGTTGTCAGGATTCGCCACATACTCGTAGTTGTTAAGACAAGAATATTTATAAAGCCAACCCTTACGTTTTTTCTGAATTAAAGAACATCACATACTTGAAATTTACTTAAATTTTAAAAGTTATAGACAAATAAATTCATTGTATTCTATGCCATTCTGTTGCGAGAAGTACAAGCAAGCATTATTCTAAATATTCCATTGTACCAGCAGGAGAGTATTGTCGTCTATTATATGAATGAATTTGTCGTGGGTCAAATTCTCAACTCTTCTTCTCAGAGAAGCCCAAACTGACATACAAACAAATATACTTGCAACAAGAGTCTTGTTATTGTGTAAATATGATTGTGTGAAATCAAGCATTTTAAATTTCATATTTACAACCGCTTAATATACGGTTGCCTGTCCAACCCACAACGCCACACCACCTGAAGTGGCAGTTGGAGTATGTGGGTTGTAGGATGAATGTATGAAAAGTAGAGATGGGAGTTGAATTTAACAATTCAAAACGTACACAGTTCATATTTAGCTAAATAATGGGCATGGGTCGTATAGAAAGTGTTTGTGCAACATTTAAGCAGCTATAGTGGGTGGATGGTTTGTGTAAACATGAAAGCCAGAACCCAGTTGGTAACTTTGTTAAGGATAAAGGAACAGAGAGCAATATCATTATTATCATTGTCATGATGATTGTGATTATTGGCATCAGCTATTTATTAATATTCACTCGTAAACATACTGTGTGTTGTTATTTATTTATAATTTGTGTTTGTTTATAACAATCACTTGGTTCATTTGTTCTTATTTGGTTGGTTGGTTTGTTTGCAAATAAAACTGTACTAAAGTTTAGATAGTAACAATATACCCATTTTTTAATACTTTTCACTATATAAATTAGAACCAATTTTCGTCGGTCTAAACTCACCATATTAAATTACTGCTCCTTACTTCAACAAAGTAAGGTCAGTTCGAAAGTTTAATTATAAGTCAGAGTAATGGTTCACTAAATATACAGCGAACAATAAATCCTGTGAAGAATAATATCTTTAAAAGAAGCCTATACAAATATTTTTAAAATTTATTTATATAAAATGTTTTGCATAGGCAAACTTTTATTCAACAGTTATCATTTTCTCTTAATAAATGATATGTTATAAGTTTTATCTAACAAAAGAGAAAATGCTCTTAAAAATGCAGTCAATATTTAGTATACAGACCGTTAAAATATAATAAAATATAGATCAGTACCGTTATAAGTAGATCGTACTTTAGGTACTTTTTTCAATACAATTATAAATAAAATTAGTAATAATTGTGTAAGGACAGAGTTAGGAAACTATTCAAGGAACCGAGTGGTACGTGGCAAAGATTTGCCAGTGGAGGTTAGAGATTTAATAGTATTGTATCGAAGCAATGGAAAATTTCTCGCTGATATTGCCAAAATTATGAAAAAAAACCGCTCAACTGTTATTGAAAGAAGTAAAACTGGAGGAAACACGCCAAATAGTCAGAGAGGTCAAGAAAACTCCAACACCTTACGCAGTCAAAATAGCTGAAGACATTTCTAAGACATGCAGTGAACCAGTAAGAGCATCGACAATTAGAAGACAGTTGAATAACCATGGAAAACCCGTATATTTCTGCAGCAAGCCATGCTGAACGTAACTGACTTTGCAAATGCTGAATTAACCTCTTCGCAATCTTTCTGGAATACTGTAACATTTAGCGATATTTACATTTAAGATTTTTGGATCAAAATCAAGTTGTTCTGGAGAACAAGAAATAGTGAGCTGCTTCCACAGAATTTGAGTGCTACAGTAAAACACGGCGGTGGGTCTTTGATAGTTTGATAGCTGCAGGACTAGGTAATCTTGTATTTGTTGAAAGTGCAATGAATAGCCGAGAACACTTCTCAAATTTTAAAGGACAATTTGAAAGTAAGTGCTGAAAATTTAGGTCTTGAAACGCCATGGGTCTTTCAGCAAGACAGAATTGCCAAGCAGTAGCTACTGTACAACGCGCCTAAGCAATTAAATTCAACTCCGCAATCTCCAGACCATTAACCACATAGAGCACATGTGGAAAATTTTAGACAGGAACATCAGAAAAAGAAGCAACGGAAGATGGGGAGGATTACTAGAGATGTGACTCAAACTTTTAATTTAGTAATATATAAAGGGTGGCCCAACTAGAACGCAATTTTTAAATTTTAAATAAAACACAGATATTTAAACAAAAAATCGTGAAACTTTCAGCCCAATCATGAATAAAAAATTTATTTTTTTTTAACATTGAATTTGAATAGGAAAAAAACTCCCGCGAAATATTTATTCATGATTGGGCTGTTTATTATATCGTAAAGTAGACAGAATGAGGTTATGCAAAAAGGTCATTGAAAATTTCATTAAAAGATCGCGTGTGTGCCAGCAAAGCCGCGGCGGCCATCTGCACGATATCTTGTTCCATACATAACCTCATTCTGTCTACTTTGCGATATAATAAAGTTTCACGACTTTTTTTTAAAATATCTGTGTTTTATTTAAAATTTAAAAATTGCGTTCTAGTTGGGACACCCTTTACAAAGTCAAATAGGGTGTTGTCTTTCAACAGTATACTAATTGTTGATTGTTTCTCTCTGGTATTTATTTCTTTTTCACACAAAATTTCCATGAAATCAATTTTAATTTTAAAAACTTTTTAAAATAAGAAAATATTGAATCTTTAATTGAATATTAAGTTGATTGAAATGAAAAAGCGTGATGCATACTAAATTTTGACTCTGACTGTACATACTATATTTATCTACTTTAATTAATTCCATATTACAGTTCCATAAAACTGATGCCAAATCACCATGGCAATTTACAAAATTGAGCTGCCTGTCCAAAAGTTACGTTTGTCTGGTGAAAACATTGGTCCTTAGTTCTTAAAAAGCGACGATAGCGAGACCATCTCCGCCAACTGAAAGCGCTACATATAAATAATAACACATATTTTGTGCTGTATTAAACAACGGCGTGCCTTTTTCATGAACCTTGAATTGGCCACCAGAAAAGCCGGAATCAATCAATGACTTTGAAGTCAACATAACCCAAGACTAATCGATGCTGCAGAATCATTATAAATTGCATCTGTCGCATCCATGCCACCATGCGATTATCCATGCGAAATCCCGACTGACATTTGAAGGATCTCATATTCCTTTTAAACAGCTTTTTATTCTCCATTTTTAACATGAACTGACCTTTAATTTCACGTAACTAACGCACGTCAGGAAAGGTAAACATTTTATGTCTTGAATAATCGTTCGCTTTGCGCATCTATGAACCATCAACATGTTTACGATGATATGATCTAATGAATCCAATATATAATAACCTAGTTTAATATATATCTATGTATATATTTTAAATGGAGTTGAAATATTCACTCCTATCGTGAATAAAAATTTCACATGAAATTTGTTCCCTTTTCACATTTTTCCTATTAAAATTCAATGTTAAAAAAATAAAAGGGAATAAATTGCATGTGGAATTTTTATTCACAATAGGGGTTAAACATTCGGTTTTGTATTCCAAAAATCGGATCTTGGTCAGAATTCTGTAATCGGGAAAAAATTTGGCAGAATACTGAAGCCACAAATGTAAAAAGGATGAAGAAGGTTGTATAAAAAAGTTGCATGCTCCTAATTCAGATAATAAAATTAATTCGGAAATTGCTAAGTGAAAAAGAAAATATTAAAAACCACAAAAGCAAAAAAACAAATTTGTAATAATACAAATTTTATAAATAATAATAAAGAATATACACACACATTGTAAACGTACGTAAATTTCGTTCTAACTCACAACACGTTAAAAAAGAAATATGATAATTCTCGTACTCTATTTCTCAAAAACGGTGAGTTAAATAGATAATATTTACAGAGTGATAGTGGACAATGAAGTTTTAATCTTATGCCGTCAGGTGTTTTACTAATTGCAACTATTCGAAAATCGAGATTTGTAAAGGTGGATTCACCCATTCGTTCTTAACAAAAAATTTGTTCGAACAATATTTTTTTTATATGAAGTTTGACGTCTCTCTTTTTGAGAGAGAGAAAATATTTTTTACGAACTTGAATTGGTTTAATTTTATATTTTTTCCGGACAAAAGTGAATTGAGTTGCCAATAGGTTTCATTTTTTCATACAAATAAAAATGCCTTATGTATTTCCATGACCATCAGCAAAATCAAGGTTCTTTTTTCATTCATTTCGAATTTATATCTGTGATTTTGAATACACAATACTTTAAAATAATATAATATTTGTATTTTGACACTTAAAACCCAAAGCAAAATAAATCAACGGCCGCACTTGTAAAACTAATAGATTTTGTTTACATATGGCAGCTTTGATTTTTCAGAAAAATCGTTCGAAATGGGTGAATCGTGCTGCAAAAAACTCTCAGTAAAAAAATTGTTCTCTGGAAAAAAATTTTGTTAAGAACAAATGGGTGAATCCACCTTAATAGTTTAATAAGCAATCACCCTAGAAGCGAGCGCTGTTATACGCACTGTTTACATTCCAGATTGTCTAGTTTATGAAAAAGCTGTCTATCTATATTCATACTCTCGTACGTATTTTATTCACAATAAAAATGTCTGTCCACAAATCCATGCAACCTTGTTAAGGTAGCACGTGTTGCTAATTCAACTACATATTAAGGCAACAATTAGAGATAAATATCCGTTTAAAGTGTGAGTTTTTCTAAAGCTATGTACATTGTATGTCTATTTCTAATATAATTTACAATTTGAAATGAAGCTACTCATATGTACATACATATATGCATGGTGTAACTATACAAGATGAGTGCAGTAGCACAGCTGACTGACGTTGTTTACAATTTCTTATGTCAAAAGTAATACTTTTTCAAGTTTTCTTTGACAGAATACCATTATTTTACACAAACAAAATGCCTGTTGTTTTTGTATTGTGTTGTATTTGTTGCCGATTTGCACTCACCTTGTATAATTACACCATGTACATACATACATATGTGCAAATGTAAACCATTAGAAATCAAAAACAAATGAAAACATATTTTTAACAAATCTAACACTTGTTGACAAACAGCCCAAGAGAGTTAATGTCGTTTCTGGTTTCTGATTTAAACATCTCTCTATGTTTATTTGTTTTTGATTTAAAAACAAAATGTGTTTTAAAACATTTTTATAGAAATAAACATTTAAACAAGTTTGTTTGTAAGAAAATTCATTTATAAACTATAATTTTGTTGATTATAAACTTATCGATGTTTTCTAATTTATAGATATAATAAACATTTGATTCTATGGAATTCCACGTACGATATGTGAGTTTTTGTCACCGATTTTTATCGCGAAACGTACAAATAATAACGAAAATATTTGTATTTGTACGGTCAAATAAACAAAAATAATTGCAAACAGGTAATAATTGTTTTTTGTTTGTCGTTTCATACACCCTACATTTTAGAAAAGGGTAATGTCAACTTTTTAATATGTAATAAATAACACAACATTTTTTTGAGTCTTTTACTTAGTGATTATTTTTTGATTACATATATAAATGGAAAAGTAAACAGGAACTCCATTAATAATAAATAAAGTTTTCTTTTGTACTTAATGGGAATAAATTTCCATCACTTCCTCTGGCTCATTCTGTAATGCTCAAAGAAAATTACGAAAGCGTTAAAATGGTTCTTCAAGTTTTAAAATATGAACAGTATGCCTGGCCCGTGATAGGGGATTTCAAAATGGTTGGTTTTCTGGTGGGAATGCAAGGGGATAATGAACTTTGAACAAAGATATCAAGGACAATATAATGAGAAGATGATGGGTGACTACATTTGGATGCTCATACGAGAAAGTTCTGACGATTACACTAGAAATACTAAAAGTATTAATTTTTAAAGCTTCTTTTGTATCATTTTTTTGTATTTTTAGGTTTATTTGTGCTGTCCTTTATAATAAAAATTAATTAAAATATATTTAATTCATAACTTGTTTTAATTTTAAATATGATTAACATTGAAAAATAGACCTTTTCCATAAGTGTTGAAATTTCGTTCTGGTATCTGCAAAAGCAAACTTTATTAGCTAAAAATATTTTTTCTTTATTTAGTTTGGCATAAGTAATCAAAATCAGAGATACAGAATTCAGACTCAAAAATCGTGTTGACCTGTGTAATCACCCCTATCGTGAATAAAAATTCCACAAGAAATTTGTTCCCTTTTATTTTTTTCACATTGAATTTAAATAGGTAAAATGTGAAAAGGGAACAAATTTCATGTGAAATTTTTATTCACGATAGGGGTGATTAATAACTATATTTTCTATTTCCCCCAAATAATAGGTATAGTGGAGTATATACATGCTTCACTTGATGCCTTGAAATATTGCTGCCTTTTCAAATAATTAATTAAAAACTGTGACCAGAATCTGAAGAATTGAAAATTGACACTTCTACTTTATGAGTAATTAATTTATATTTATATGTACCCGTAATATTCTCGCAATCGTGCTCGTATTACTAGTGTCTATTCATTACAAATAGTTCAAAATGTAGATAAAAACTTGTTCCCACTTTATATGAGTATTTATGTCATTGTTACAAACGGGTATTAATATTCCGGCTACACAAAGCCCTCAAAATGTTAAACACGTAGTATTGTAATAGTAATTACAGTTGTGTGCATACAAAATACTCATTGTTTTATGGATTTAGTTGCGAGGCCGCCATATAACCACTCCTAGACCGACATCACATTAAGTAGATAGCTCTATTTTATGTAAAGTTTTAGAACTAAAACAGGCTCCACCATGTTAAAGTAATAAGTCTCTTTCATATAATTTATTATAACTTGAAACCGTACCTACCCCAAAGAACCAGTCACATAGCTAGTTCTGTGTCACTACATATGTTAATTGCAAAAACTAAATGGCACCAAGTTTGCCTTTCTAAACATCTAAAAATACCAGAGTACATCAGTACATCGGCTATTAAGATTGAAATCTTCAATATACAATTGTGTGAATGAAGCTCTTAGGAAAAGTTCTTTCAATCTCTTTAAAATGCTATGAAATCATAATATATTAAAACAATAAAAGCATCTCTATTCTTTATGCATTCAGGCATGTTCTGAAAATCACTTTTTCGTAAAGTGATTTGAAATCACTGAAAATGTGTTCTGTGCACAAAAATTATTGAAATCTCGTGATTTAAAACCGGTCACCTAACAGTCTAATGATTTCAAATCACTTAGAGTTTTTCAAGCATTTTTCATTGAACTCTTGTAATAAAATTATCACAAACACTTAAAATCATTTGTTCTTTATTTGTTTTTGAAATAAAACTAACTATTTTGCACAGAAAAAAACTTAAAATTTACAAATTTAGTAAGACGTTGTGTTTTTTGCGGACCATTTTTTAAATTTGTTTACATTTTTCGTGATTTACTTTTACTTTTTAGTAGTCAACACAAAGAAAATCAGCTGTTACCTCGTGATTTAGAACAATCAAAATCACTACTAAAAAATAAAAATCACGTGATTTTCAGAACACCAAAATATTCCTTCCGTGATTTCAAAATCGTTCATGATTTAAAATCACCGTGATTTCAGAACATGCTTGATTATCTCAAAATAATTCCTAAAATCATATCAGTTGATATGTTTTTTTTTAAGAGGAGGTTGAACAGTTTAGCTAGAATTTTTAAATAAAACAAAAATTTTTAACTTCAGCTTCGGAAATACTGAGTGAATTTCCACCATCCTTTATATTTCGTATTCCTACCTTAAAGGAATAACTTTGCAGGCAGAAAATGAGAATGCAACTCCATTAGGGTATCCATTCCACTAATGATCGTTCGATTATTCGAACAATTTCTTACGAATAATTATTCAAAGAATTTAGAAATGACAATTTTCGAATAACAAATAATTTTTATTATTTTGTGAAGAATAAATACGAGTATGTTTATTTTAATTTGTGGTTTTATAATATTTTTATGAGATTCTAAAATTTCAGAAGTCTAATAATTTCGTCTAGTGAAACCAAAATATGAAAATTAAAGGAAGTTTTTATTATCCCTATATATATGAGTGCCTCGATAGTTCTTTAATCTTGGTTATTTAGTAAAAAATATCAAAAGATTTTAGAAAGGATTTTGGAATGGAGAATCGCCATTATGTATTAACATTGTTATAATTTTCTGTTAAAATTAATATTCGGCCCAATCATGAATAAAAATTCCGCGGGAGTTTTTTCCCTTTTTATTTTTTTAATATTGAATTTGAATAGGAAAAGGGAGAAAACTCCCGCGGAATTTTTATTCATGATTGGGCTGATTACTAAAATAGATCAATACATTGAAATGGAATCATTATGGATCGTTTTCTTAATTGAACAAGTGCCATCCTTAAAAACTAACCTAAAGTAATGTTGAAAGTGATATAGAGCAGTGCTCGCCAAAGTGGTGGTCCGTGGACCGGTGCCGGTCCGTCAGCCATAAGTCGCCGGTCCGCAAAGGGCGTCTCGCGAAATGGACAACGATTTTTTAAACGATTATATATACATATACGACTATATGTATACTCCACACTTCTAAACATTGTACAATTATCTACATGGTAGTAGCACTAGCAATTTCACGTCCGAGATGTCAAAATATGAAGTCAACACACAAGCGAACGAACAAAGCAAAGTAACCTAGTTTGACATCTCCAACACAAAATCAGCTGTTCAAATTAACGATCAGTTGTTCATTTGCTATCACCTCTATTAAGACGCCTTGCTTCTAACTAACAACAATTTCTGCTATCATGAAATGGTAATAGGTCATATATAGACACCCGGCTAATAAAGAAATGCATTTAAACAAATTTTAATACATACTTGAGATGATCGTAAACGAAAAATTATCAATAAAAAAGGTACCGGTCCCCGACGTAATAGAAAAATTGCAGCCGGTCCGTCACACTCAAAAGTTTGACGAGCACTGATATAGAGGATGACATTGATAATGATGTTAATTTGAAATAGACAAAGAAAGTGTTCTTAAAATTAAGATAAATGATGTTATTAAAGGTAGATTTAGGCGATACTCCTTTACGTGAAAAACTTTTCAGATCACTTTATTTAGAACATTTAAATCATTCGAATAATTCTTACATACTCTTATTCGTATTATTCGAACAATGGAAAAGTCAATAATTGGAATACCCTAACCATCATATCAACGCTTTCCCAACAACTTATGTTATAGATTGAGCTCAATTTGCTGAAATTGTATTGAAATCTCATCATAAATTGTTCGTGGTTTTTGTGTCAGAGAAAGCAGACATTTGATGCAATACTGTATAGAGTGAAAAATACATCGGATGCCTATATATATTTGTGTTACTTTCTTTGGAAAAGGTATAGTTGAAGAAGTAAAGGTGGTGAAAGAAGCAAGCTTTTTTTATATCACAACTCTGCAATTGAGCATTATGTTTGTTTTTAGTGCAGAATTGTAGCGCCTCTGGTGGTGAGTAGGCGCATTAATGTTAAAGCTTGATTTTATAGACTTTATTTAATTATTTTGCTTCGGTGGCGATTAAATGCTATACCACCGAAGGAGGGCGCTGTGATAAATATTAGTTATGATGGATAGAAAGAAAACTAATGATAATTGAGTGGCAGCGCCTGGGAATCGAACCCGGGCTACAAATACCAACTCATGCTTAATGATCAAATGCGCTAACCAATTAAGCTACAATCAACCATAAGTTTGTTTAAATAACATTTGACGTGACTGTATGTTTATAAAATCCCTAAAGAATACAATTATAACATTTTTTCTAGAGCTCCTTCTAACAATGTTTTTTTACATCGAGCATTGTCACGAAATCCAACAAACTAGAACCGAAATAAAAAATACCCTGCTATATTACCGCCCACAACTGTAAGTATGACAAATTTACAAAATACTTAGAAAGATCTTATGAAGGTTGTCAAGTGACCTAACTTAACAATCAATTATTATATCATAAGATACACAGAAACCTTATTGAGTTGTAGAATACGAGTAAAGTACAAATATACAAACGATTATTGTATAAATACACACGAGTATGAGTTTAACTTTATACTTGTATAAAAAGCAACATTTATTAAATTTCTAATTTAATTGTGCTCATACGCATTCTGTTAACGCTTTTCTATTTAAATAAATTTATTAACAAAACAGCAACAATAAAAATACGTAATAAAAACAGCAATTAAATAGCAAAACCTATTATTTTTGTATTCCAAATATAAAGCGTTAGAAAATAGCATATAAACAGTTTTTAATTGTAAATCGACAGTCGAATAAATAACAACATACTAATATCATCAGTCTGGTGGAGCTGAAGTAATTAAATAAATTTCAGAAATGTTTATTCAAAATTGTGCCTTACTTGTGTTAATGGTTAGAATTTTATGCAATAATTATTTAATTTAAATTGAAATAATATTAAGCAAATAAATATTTCTATTATTTCTTAGTTAACATGCGTGAAAGGTGAGATATGGAAGTTGCCCAGTGCCACGGACATACAAACATCAGTGGAAACATGTCAAATCTCCAATGAGTATTTTCTTAATCTAGAGGAAAACTATGACAAAGATGCCGGTGATATCAGATGTTTAACAAGGGAATTGGGTTTATGGACTGATGAAGAAGGTTTCCAGGCTAAACGGATAATAAAAATGCTAAAGCAATACAACCAGCCCATAGAAATTGTAGTAGTGATTGGCTATTGTAACAGAGCCCACAAACAAACCAGCAACCTGGATAGATGGGCCAATGAAGCTTATTACTGCTTTGCCAAAGGACGATTGGGTGTGTGGATTAATGAATATATCAACAATGTTTACAAACATAAAATGACAACAAAATAAACTCAACATTTTTTTGTTTTCCATACACAACAAGTGAAATTTTTATTTTCTTTTTAATACATTTGAGTGCAGTTAATGTTTTTGGACGCTACCCTTGACCAATTGCAAATTGGAACGAAAGAAACACATGCCACCACGATAGGCCCAGGTGCAGGCATCGCTACCTTGAGTGTTCTTGTCGGCACAGTTCTCGATTTTGCGGTGAACTTCATCAGTGTGGTTGACAGTGCCATCTTCGCCTATCAATTGGTGGTGGATTTTGTGGACATCGAAACCCTTGTGTTCGTCAAAGAAGCCAAAATGTTCAAAGATACACTTCATGTAACAGTGAGTAGCTTCATCATCGGGATATTCCCAAGATTTGTACTTTTCCATTAGTTCAGGGGAGATCTTTAACTTGGAGCTACATTCATCGCGGTATTTTACCAAATCGTCATGATGTTTGACAACATAGTCATGACTTTCATGGTGGGCATGGTGATCAGCATCATGATCATGATCGTGACCCTCATGATGATCGGCCAAAGCCTATAAATAAAGTAGAAGTCAGAACAAAATAGCGGAAAAATATATGAATGTGTTGCATTGTACTTACCGCTACGGTTAAAACTAAAATCACAAAAAATACTTTCATTGCTGTTGTTGTTTGATTAGCTCACAATTGCAACTGATCGCATTTGCAGCAGCTGTCAAGGTTTTTATACGCTCTTCGAATTGTTTGAAATTATGAGAGGTTATCTGACTAAAACTACCTTCTGCATTTTTGCAGCAGTGCAGTTGTTTGTTTTATGATTATGCATGCATGTATTTTAAATTATAGCTATATTTATTAATACATATAATACATACATACACACGTACATACATACACATGTAGTATTGACATAGAAATATTCTTAATATTGATTTGATGTGCTTTTACTTGTTTATTTATTTATTACTTATTAAACGCGATAATAGACACTGCTGGTTTATTTAGTATTTGAGTTTTAGGACACTGACAGTTCAGTTGATTTCATAGTATTTAGTGACTTGTTGTTTGACTTTAATATTTATGTTTATGTTTTTTTTTTGTAAACAAATAACATTTTATTTCAGACATGCATCGCTTATCATGAAATGAGACATTAATCTCTCTATGTATCTGTACAAAAACTCAAGAGAATCTTCTTTAATATGTGATTATTGACTACTACGACACCCTGAAAAGTTTTAGCTTCAATTTCAATTAAATGAGTTTTTATTACATTTCCACTATAAATGAAAAATTTCCATTCCATTAGTCGGTGGAAAATTTTTAAGTTTTCTTGTTATTAAAATTGGCTCGCACATTAAGGACATGTGTTTAAATATAAATATGTGATTAAACTAAGCAGTAAGGTATATTATCAATCGTGTTTTCAGCAAAGTAAAAAATGATAACAGTTAAGCTAGATTTACACGATTGAAATTTTCTTCAAAATTGCTCTTCAAAATGCTTCAAACTTGTGTAAACAGCAAAATTTTTCAAAATTTCTTTATTTAATAACTAATAATAACTATTAAATAAATAAATTTTGAAGAATTTTTGCTGTTTAGTCCCCGTTTGGGAAACATTTGGAAGGGAAACATCTGGAATTCTCTTTTGTATTTTCCTTCGCGGTCATACAGGGAAACATTGTTGTCGGAAACATTCCAGGGGCCAAATTACCGCATTCGATATCGAGTAAAATTGTTCGTAATTTTCTTATTTTAGATTATGGCATACGATATCGAGCAAAAAATTTAGTACATTTTATCATAATTACGATATCGAAATCATTTCTCGATACGATAGCTCATTCGATCACGAATGCGGTAATTTGGCCCCAGTTTATATTTGTTTCTTGACATTTGTCTAATTGCAGTGTTGTTGTTTTTTTTAATTTCTACTGTTTTTGATTTACTAATGTAAGTATGTATATTTGATTTGTGAAATAAATTATAAAAGATAAAATTTATAAAAACATTTATTTTATTTAACATTATTTATTTTTTTTATTTTTATTCAAACAAAGTCAAATATAAAACATAGACAACAAAGCACGCCGAAAAGAAATAAAGCAAATGTCAAAAAAAAAAAGCAAATGTATACAATAAGAATGAAAGCACAGAGCGAGCGTGCATCCGAGAACGGGAAACAAATTTCATATTCTCTTCCCCACCCGTCCCTCTCTACCAAACAAAATGTTTCCGTTCCAAATGTTTCCCTGTGTAAACGGGGACTTACACGACTTTGAAGCATTTTGAACAGCAATTTTGAAGAAAATTTCAATCGTGTAAATCTATCTTTATTATTATACTCGTATTATATATTATATGACATGTGAAAATAGAGAACTATTGCTATTGTAGGGAAAAGTTGACAATTTATCAATGAATCTAAAACAAATTTGTAGAGTCCGACCGAAACCTGGTATTTCACACTGAAACTAAACTAAAAATCTTTATTCGGCCTAATCCGTAACAAACCGAAATATATTATTAATTTCCAAAAATAAAAATATTTATGTTAATTTTATAGCATGTTTAGATAATTTTAAGGTGCCTTAAAGTACCGACACTGTTTAGCTGAAAAGGTCTTGAAAGTGGATAGACAATTGGAAGAGATAATCAAACTCTCTGAGCCGAAACCAAATCGTTTAGAATTTGATACTCAGAACAATTTAACAAACAATATGAAAAGAAATGAAAGAAAACAAGGAAATTAGGAATTGTTTCTTATTATTTATTAAATTATTTGAACAAAGGATTTCTTACCAGTAGAGGAGAATGAAGTGAACAGTTGAACGGTATTTACGATCTTTTTAGAACATTGCCATTTTATTTAGCACTTTGTGACAAGTGGAAGTATACTGCAACACATAACTTTCTGCATTTATATACATTAAGGAAAATTGGAATTGTAGGGAAAATAAGGAGACTCGCTAAGACTCTTGGTGTTTCATCATGAACTGACAATTTTTTAAAGGCGCATTTTTCAACGCATTTTAAAATAGTTTACAAAAAGTTATAACTTTTTGTATTCCTTTATAAAATTTCGGTATTCGGTCCAAATATGGCTGAAAACGAATTAGCCAATTTTTGGCCTAATTCGAAATCGAAAACTCGTTCGGACTCTTCAAATTGCAATATGAATAAAAACTTCTTAGAATATTATGATTGCACTGAATTCAACCCGATATTTTTATTGCAAATATATTCTTTTCAGGCGTAACAGCCTTGACATGCTAAACGTGGTCAAGAGGCGTGATTGGGATTTAATATCACTGGATTATTTTTTGTAGGGGCTATGCTAAATATAGCGACAATCCTTGACTTGAAAAACAAAATAGACAGACCTACAAAAATGATTGAACATTATTTTGATAAACACCTATCAGACATACATACATACATATATACATATTTCTTTACAATACAATAAAAAATTTAATGATACCTTTATAAAGCAGTTGTTGAATTTCAAATTTTAATAATTTACAGTCTTTCTTATTATTGTTTATTTGACCTTTTTTATTAAGATTTTGGTAATTAAATGAGAATTTTTCGTCCTCTTGCGAGTATTAATTGTAAAGAATTTATCATGGTGCAACTATACAAGGTGAGTGCAATAGCCCAGCTGACTGACTTTGTTTACAATTTACTTATGTCAAAAGTAATACTTTTTCAAGTATGTTTGACAGTAGTACATTACTTTACACAAACAAAATGCCTGTTGTTTCTGTATTGTATTTGTTGTCGATTTGCACTTACCTTGCGCCATGGAATTTATAAAAATTTTTATTCAAAGTTTACTTCATAATCAATAATAGTGTATACAATTATTTTCAAATAAATTGTATAGCTATTTAACTTGAAGTAAACTTCGAATAAAAATTTTTATAGATTTTAGTAATTTTATTAATTAGGTCTTTTTTATAAAATATTTAAATTTTCATTTCAATATTTCGTTACTCTTTGAGTAGCTTCTTCAGGATAAAAATATTTATAATTTTATAAATTTCAAAAATTATTTGTCATAGGAAAAAAATGATATGAAAACTTTAACATAACAAAATATCAATTAAAACAATTTATGTATAACAAGTAGAAAATATTACTAATTATACAATATTTATAAGTTGTGTTATTTTTTATGTATTAAATGTCTGTTAATCTGTGCTACATTTTCATTGTCTGCTTTTTAGTTAATTTTTTTAGTTGTAGGTACATTAAATATCTGTAACATCTCTAACATATAACGACGTTTGTAGTTATTTTCAGTGTTTAATACCGATACATTTTCAAAGTTTGGATAGTGATTTAATTTACTACAATATGCAGATAACGCAGTTTTTTGTAAAGTAATATTGTCTCTATATCTTTGATCTGGGACCACATTACCGCATTCGATATCGAGTAAAATTGATCGTAATTTTCTTATTTGAGAGATGGCATTCGATATCGAGCAAGAAATTTAGTACATTTTATCATAATTTCAATATCGAAAGCATTTTTCGATACGATAGCTCATTCGATCACGAATGCGGTAATTTGGCCCCTGATTTATGTCCAGCAATTCTGGTTTTTAGTTTATTTTTCGTGGTACCTTATACCTTATTACAATTTTCTTTATCATTTCCGTCACAAGGTAGTTTGTAATCAATATTTGACATGTTCCATTTTCCTATTTTATCTTTTGTTTTACTAAATAATTTATCAAATGTGTTATAAGTCTTGTAAGCCACTCTATATTTTCAGTATCGAAAATTTTTCGTTCTGATATATCCGAAATATAAGTTATTGATTTGTAAATTTTCGTTTCTATTGTGTTTCTTGTATTGTTTCTATTTTTGTTCTTATATTGTGTTATTAATTTATAAACTGGAAAATTATTGTCTTCGGATATATTCCTTATCTTTTCATTGTTCTTCTTATGAAATTCCTTGTCATTTATAGTTAATGGGTGGTATTATTGATTCCACACAGAAAGCTAAACTAAGCAGAAAGAAATATCGATCGATTTGTAAAATGTAATTATTCATTCCTGCGGCATATCGCAATATTATCTGTGTAGAGATGATACCGCAAAAAGGAGAAATACCGCAGCAACGGAATGAATAATTTCAAATTATGCTTCTGCACAAAAAATTTCTTTCCGCAATAGCGGAACGGAATGAATACTTCGACCCAATGTTTTTCGAATTAAATTTTTATCTGTATTAATAATAATATGTGTACTATGTTTAGAATAATAATTAATTCGTCCTGAAGCTGTTGGTTTCTGATACCAATCTATTGCTATATTATTTCCTCTTCTTATCAATAATGTATCTAAATATGAAAGTTTCGAATTATATTCTTCTTGAAATCATTAAATGTCTTTAACATATTGATAGCATGTTCTGAAATAATACAAAATAAATCATCTACATATTTGGTCATTACTCTTGATTTTATACTTAATTCTCCATTACAATATCTGCTACAATTGGAGAAGCAGGACATCCCATTGGAAGTCCTTCGTGTTGTATATACATATGTATATCTTTTCATTGCATTGAAAATATCTATTACTCTCTATGCAAAATTTTAGAATACGCAAAAATATGCATCTCTCAATTTTTGTGTATTGTTCTATAATAAATATTCCATTTTTCTTATATTAAAGGGTGTTTTTTTTACAGGTTTGTTTTTCGAAAAGAGATAAAACTGGCATTTTGTGGTCAAATCTGGCAACTCTAATGTCATTTATGTTCAGTTTGGTTTGCCATTTCATCATGAACAGGTTGATAAAAGAACAACGCTTGCAAATCGTGCAAATTTATTTCGAAAATAACGGTTCAGTTCGCGAAGTTTACCGCAAGCTCCGTCCATTTTATGGTCGACATAATCGTCCATCAGAGCAATTAATTCGGTTAACCATTGATCGTTTTCGCACTACGTTTACTCTATGTGATAATACGCATCCGCAGAGACGTCGAACAGTGCGCACCGAAGAAACAATTGCCGCTGTAGAGCAAAGTGTTGAAGAGGACCCGAATGAATCGATTCGCCACCGTGCACAGCAATTGGAGCTTTGTCCATCAACTTTATGGAAGATTTTGCGCAAAGATTTTGGCTTGCGACCTTACAAGATCCAGCTTGTGCAAGAATTAAAGCCGCGAGACCATGCAATGCGTCGTGATTTTGGTGTATGGGCCGAAAATGCGATTGATCTCGATGCTGATTTTCATCGCAAAATTTGATTTGACACCATTGGATTATTTTCTTTGGGGATATGTGAAGTCGCTCGTCTACGCCAACAAACCAGAAACGTTAGGGGAATTGGAAGCCAACATTCGTGGCGTTATTGCCGACATACGGCCCCATATGCTCGAAAAAGTGGTTGAAAATTGGACCTGTAGAATTGGCTTTATTCGAGCCAGCCGCGGCGGCCACATGCCTGAAATCATATTTAAACATTAATAGCATAAAATTATCCTTCCAATAAAGCCAAATTGATGGTCATTAAAACGATTTTCTTGTGTTTTATTTCAATTCGAAGTTCTATACCTCTCAAAAAAACACCCTATATATTTATTTCTCTAAGTCAACAGGAATACTTGGAAATAGAGATACTAGATCAAATGAAATCATTTTCTCATCAGCTTGTATATGTTGGTTTTTTAGACTATCTTTGAATTGTAGTGAGTCTTTGACATTATATTCTGAATTTTTAGTCATATTCTTTAAAATGTTCGTAATGTATTTATGTACATAGTTCGTATGATGGAGAATTAACAAAAGAACAAATTAGGCTTAATAGAAATTCTTGTTTGTGAATTTTTGATAGTGCAATATAATATTGGTGCTGCGGTGGCATTTGTTTTAAGTTTAATTTTTTCAATATTTGTTATAATATTAAGTTTATATAGTTTTTCTACTAAATCATTATTAGTCTTCTGTAGTTTATTTGTTGCATCTCTTTTAATCAATTTATATTTCATAATATCTGCTACAATATTTTATTAATTCGTATGTCATAATCCTGTTTGTTCATAGCTACAGTAGTATTACCTTTATCTGCTCTTAAAATAAGTATATTTCTATTTAATTTCAAGAATTTTTCAGCCTTATTAACTTTATCTATTACAAATTTATTTCTATTTGTCAGTCTCATTTTATTTTATTCATAATAGTTGTTAATTTACTTCTAGCTATTTTTTGTTCTTATTTTTTGTTCAGTGTCTGTATGAAATCTTCTCCGTCCGTTATCATTTTTAAAATTGGAAACTCTTCTTTCTTAACTGGTATTGCGTGTTTTTGTCCTAGTGAAAGAATCCACTGTATTTCTGTCGGAATATCTAAGTTCGTCTTATTAACAAACCATTTTTTATTAAATTTAATTTCTAATTCTTTCTTTTGTAAGTCCTGTAAAGAGTTAAATTTTTTTATGTGTGTTTTCTTTATCTTCTCATTGAAAGATGTTGGCAATTTTTTTTGTATATTGTAAAAATTGTTTCATTTCTTCATATGTAAAATATTCATATAAATTTATTTTTATCACTAATAACTCACTTTGAAAATATTTCAGTAATTCGTGTTTTTCTCTTATTGTTAATCTTAAAATTTTGTTGTGTAATTCTTGTGCATTAATAATTCTTCATAGTCTGTTGAATTCTATGTATCTTCTTACTTTCAAATATCATTGATACATTCTTTGTAGAATTGCTTATAAATTTTGGAATGATTCCTACATTTCTGCAACGAATGAGAAAAAATATTGCTGATCTTAATTTTATAATTTTATCACTTATTGTTTTAAATTTGTTAGCAAATCTCTTAATTTCTCCATTCTTCTTAAATTTATTGAAATTCATATTTTCTTCTTTCTTACTTTACAAAAAACTGCATTATCTTCTCATTGTAGTAAATTTTGTTATGTTAAAGTTTTCATATCCTTTTTTCCTATGACAAATAATTTTTGAAATTTATAAATTATAAAAATTTTTATCCTAAAGAGTAAGAAATATTGAAATAAAAATTTAAATATTTTATAAAAAATACCTAAAGAATTACCAAAATCTTAATTTACAGTCTTATTCAGAAAAAAATTTAATATCGGTATAATCTGCAAATTATTAAATTTGAGATTTTCGCTTAATATATAATATGGTTATTAAAATTTCTCATTCAAAAAACGCTTAACTAATTAGTAATTTAAATATGTATCAAAAAAACTGGCCATAAATAAGGGTTTGTTTAATAACACATTTCTTTACATTCCAAGTAAAAATAAACCACATCTAAAATCCACATTTGTTTAGCTAATACAACAACCAATTTTCAAATTCTGTGTTATCGACATTTTCTCAGGGCGCCTAAATTATATGCTGTACTTTTCAGGTTATTTGAAATGTTATTGCTGCACTGAACATGCATACAATACCAGTAGTAATCACAGATTGAAGAAAGAAACTTAAATATAATGGCCCATAGTCATAGTCATAGAAAAAGCATACTTTAAGTAAAAGTAGACTTTTAAACAACAAAAACATATAAATTTTGTTCTGAATTTAAAACAAAAGCATGCTTTTGCTTAAAGTATGCTTTTTCTATGACTATGATTATGGGCCAATATGAATAAACAATAACATTCAAAAACATTCTAAATTTATAGGCAAAATTCTTTATTTACAGAATTCCTTAAATATTACGTAAACATTTTATTCTAAATAAAGCCTATATCTCTATAATAGGTCTTATATTATGACAAATATCCTTGAATTAACATAATTTGCAACCTGTCAATATCATTTGTAATGATGACATTCTTGCAAAATGTTTATAATTAATCGAAATAAAATTTACTTTTTATATTTTTTTAAGATAAATATCATGCTGCATAAAACTGTTTGTTTCGTGGATTAGAAATACGAATCTTGTATTTAATTGCCACAAAATAATTAGATAATTTATTTAACTTTTGTTAGAACAAGTAAACAATAATTAAATACCCAAGAAAAAATATTTCATTGAAAATTACCAGTCCCAAGAATAAGATGATGATGTTTGATATTAACACTTTAAAACAATAAAATTTATCATTTCACCAATTTGTTTAATAAAAACTTTTTCACAACCATGTCGTGAGTTTACTTGCCCTCAATTATTACAACATTAATTAAAGGGAAATTTTAAAAATTAAAAATAACAAACAAATAAATCAATCTACTAACAATAGTTAATAACCATTCAGGGATCAACACGATAAATAATAATAAGAAAATTTAAATTCCCTTTAATTTACATAATTGTAATCATGATTAAATTCTACATAATTACAGAGTTAAAAATGTTATTAAATTTTCTTAAAACGATAACAAATGTTATTCACACCCAATAAAATAAATCAAGAAAGTGAGTGAATCATCATTTTTTGGGGGAAACCAGTAAAAAAATTTTTAGGCTTCAAAGTCAGTCTGAGACTATTTGCAGTTTTAGTTAGCAAGTTTGTCCACATAAACATTTAATTAAAACTTTATAATGTTTTAAATTCATGTGATGCATTATGCTTGGTTTTCACTATGTCAGTTTTGTTGTCAAATTGTCTAAATTGTTATGAAATTACCAACAATTTCGACAATTTGACAACAAAACTGACATAGTGAAAACCAAGCATAACCGTTAAAACATGTCACATTACTGAGTATTTGCATGAGTAGTTTTTAAAGGTTTAGTTAGTGCAAAAACAAAGGTTTTCTAGATTAATTTAAATTATTTTTTTTTAATAGAGTCGGGCCGCGATTATCCGTTCTGGTCGAGACCAGAAGCATTACGAATAATCGATTTTCGAATAACAATTTTGATTATAAAGTTTTTAAATACTATTATTATTTTTAGTTGAACTGTTATTTTACAATTTTTGATCATTTTCGTTGGGCTCGTGTTGACTTAAATTTAATTTTCATTAAATTATTATTTTTTTACTGAAGATAGGAATTGTTTTTACACCATGAAATCTTATTAAAATTTTTTTTGATAATTTTTCTTGGTTGAGCTGGGGATCGTACCTGGGTTGAATTTTCATGTTTCAAGAATCACCATCATCTTTCATCAGAATTCTGCACCACTGCGGTACCTGCTAGCCAACAGTCAAACATCAATATTTAACCAGTGGTACTGGTGGTTCGAAATTTACTGTAATTAACATTTTACATGTTGCTTCCTTTTTTCCTTCAGTTTTTTCCATATTCTTTCTGTCAAGACTTCGTCTTGAAAACCTGAATAATTTGTTTATTATGTTTTTTTTTGTCCACTTTCGTCGACATTTTTCATGTGTACCACTTAAAGTACAAATGCAAACATTATTAGCTTGTGCGCTAGCTATTTTAAATTTGCAGTTTTAGTTAGCAAGTTTGTCCACATAAACATTTAATTAAAACTTTATAATGTTTTAAATTCATGTGATGCATTATGCTTGGTTTTCACTATGTCAGTTTTGTTGTCAAATTGTCTAAATTGTTATGAAATTACCAACAATTTCGACAATTTGAACTGTTAATTTTACAATTTTTGATAATTTCAGTTGGGCTCGAGTTCATTTAAATTTAATTTTCATTAAATTATTATTTGTTTTTACTGAAGGTAGGAATTGTTTTTACAACATGAAATCTTATTAAGAATTTTTATTGATAATTTAATTTTTCCATCACGGTTAATCGGGGTTACCGGTTAACCGAATGACGGATAATCGAGGCCCGACTGTATCTGTCTATTATTATAGTACAACAGACTTCGGTTTCGACGGCAGGTTTTTCGTTCATGGGTATTTCAATTTTTTTCTGAAAAAACTTTAAACTGCTGATTTTAGATTTAAAAATGACGAATATTTGTCTTTATTCTCTAAAGTAGTGGGTCACCAGGGACCGAATGCAATCGACTATCTCTCGAAATTTTAAATAAAGTGAAAACCAAATTGAACCTTGAAATTTCTTATACATACATATAAAAAAACTTCAAAAAATCTTCAATGTAAATACATGATCAATTCTTTCTTTTAAAACATCATAACAAGCGATCAGAAACACTTCAAATAAAATGCATATAAAATGTTTTGCAACTCAGCATGATTGCAACCTTCATTCATTATTTCGACCTACACAAACTTCAAACACAAATCTTTCTTTCTCCACAATCAACCCGTATTAGAAAGTTCAATGGAAAAATAATTGAAGTAATTTTCAATTTCATCTTTCAATCTATACTCGCAGTATGTACGTGTGTAACAGATTTAACTTCACGTACGTTTAGTAATTTTCAAAAACAATAAAAAATATGATCAAATACATCTCAGCTGGAGACAGACTACATACTAACTATTGAGTTCATTTTGGCCATTGTTGTGATCATGAGAGTAACAAATGCAACAAGTGAGGGAGGCGGTGGAGATAATTGAGCATGATTATTAAGGAAGTGTGTCTAAAGGTAAATAAATAAACAAATATGGATGAAAACAAACATTCAACTTGCGAAACATAATTTTAAAATTATTCAAATGAAAACAAAAGTAAATACGAACGTTTTTACGTTTTTTAGTTCTTTTATCTTTTTGTTGTTATAATTTATCAAAAGAAAGTGAAATCTGGTTTATTTTTTTTTTGTTTGTTAAAATTGAATTTGTATTCATTTCGATTTGAGAAACAAGAATGAAAGATAATCAATCATTTTCCATAAACACATGATTAGATGTATTGATTGATATTCATGGCAATTACTTGGTAATGTCATTGTTGTTTATAATGGTTTTTTTTTAGTTTATTACAAAAACGGTTACATAGGCTGTAGTATTGCACCATTTAAAACAAAAATCTGTTTTTATATTCAGTGTATAAGTTTGCCCATACATTTTTAATTTCTATAATATAAACCTATTAAAACCCCAATACCATATACTTTGATTGAATTAAGTTTTCCGGCGATTGTTTAATCATTATTTTAGCTTTTGTATATTTGATCAGATAAAAACACTCGAAAGAATTTAAAAAGTGTTTAAAATCGAACAGTTTTTTTTTTAAATTTTTTAATTTTTTCAATAACATAAGAATAAAATGGACTATTGTATTTAATTCTACATTTCATAGTTAAAACCCCAGTAACAAAGTTTAAACTGTGTCAAAACTAATTCTAATAGGCCTTTAACAAACATTCAGCATTTAAAAGAAAACAAAAAGTGAAAGAAATTCCTTTAACAAATAATTCCCATCATAAATTAAAAAGTAAACAATGGAAAAAGGTTTAACAACAGTTTTTCTTAACAGAAAAAAAAAACTTTCAATCTCAAAAGAAATGAAAAATAAGCTTGTGCAGCCACAAGCTCAAGTATATATTTATTTATTTAATGCATACTACATACATATTTATTTGTACTCATACGAGTATTTATGTACTTTCGTTATGGACAACACACAATTTCAATTCCTTAAAGATCAACTCTATAAAGTTGTGAAAAGGGAAACTATTTTGATAAAAATTTCCTCGTCATCAACGTACAACTTTAAGACCAAATAAAATAAATGTTAATAAAACATTGGCGACTATATAAAATACCCTACCCTACCCACATTAATAATCTTATCACTCGAAAAACTTTTATGATTCTCTTATTCTTCAGTAAAAAATGTGTAGCTTTAAAAAATTATGTATCTCCGAAATAAATATCCTAGAAATTACTTTATATATTGTGAGCTTTGAAATTGTGCAAAGAGAGTGACTGCTTACTAAACTAAATTTCGGAACTTTAGTCAAGAAAAAAATTATAATTTCGTATGAGAAATAATAGTTCTTTGTATATTAGGGACCATGAATCATGCTCAAATTAATGAGTACACTAGAGCCTCGAATTGCGTCTATCCTATTTGCGTCGTTTCGATTTGTGCCGCTTTTCTAAATGTGGTTTAATCCGCTTTGAGTCGTTTTGATTCCGATTTGCGTCGACTTTGAAATTTTGGGTCAATCTGTTTTCCATCGTTTTGCTTCCGATTTGCTATATACCATAATTCCATAATTACATGTGAATATCTTGCATATCGACAGCTCAATTCCAAAACATGCTAAGTCGAAAAAGTGAGTTTTGCAGTAAAAGCTCCTAAAGTTTACAGGCGATATCTAAAAAACCATATGAGGTAGAACTTTGTTGTTTATAACTATTGATTGGACTAGCCAA
Organism: Bellardia pandia; assembly: GCA_916048285.2. Lineage (NCBI taxonomy): Eukaryota > Metazoa > Arthropoda > Insecta > Diptera > Calliphoridae > Bellardia > Bellardia pandia. The sequence continues at coordinate 2,587,429 of OU696529.1, read as the reverse complement.
TCTCAACCAAAATTTGACAGAATGTAAGTTGAAAAAAATCTAAATTCAAAAACGCAAAAAAATTAAAAACATGCTAAGGCGACGTAGCATGGTTTGGAATTGAACTGTCGATATTTGCCTATAAAAAAGGGAATTTAAATTAAATTAAATATTTCAATTACCATTTGCTATATATTCGTCCATTTAAAGAATTAATTTTATTCCACATTGTTAAAGTTTTGTTTTATTGTTTTTAAAACACATATGAAATAAAAATTTTCAAAACACAAAAGAATATTGGGATTTGCAAACAAATGAATTTGGTATTGAAACTATTAAGTATTTGAAAAATACAATTACAAGAAATCATACTTATCATATGAAGTTACGTGCTTTTAAATTAATTTTGGTTATGCTTTTATGTATGTATGTATGTAAATAGATTTCTTTCTCCTTAAATATTTTGTATTCCTTTTTTAAAAATATATTTTCAATTATTTCTTTTTAATGATAACAAAGACCTGCTGAAATAAATATAATCAAACGTACCATAAGACGTTTTTGTAATAAAAACTATGATTTTTACCATTTTGGACCCATTCAACAAAAATTCAATACATTTGTATAAAACAAACTGATTCGATTTGTTTCGTTTCGGTTTGCGTCGCATTTCCCCGGTCCCTATTAACGACGCAAATCGGGGCTCTAGTGTATATTGTAACATGTCAGAATTATGACTCAAAAATTACATTTTGGTTTGTGAAATTTCTCCGATATGTATCAATTTTTAATTACATATATGTAAGTTTATTTATATGTAATGGGCCATAACCATAGACAAACACTAAAGTCGGTTCTTTTTAAAAACAACTTTAAACTTAAAACCTTCTTTTAATTATTTTGTAATGCTTGGTTTTCACTATGTCATTTTTGTTGTTAAATTGTCCAAATTGTTGGCAATTGTATGAAAACGGGTTGTCATATGACGTCATATATGTTTGCAATTATGATCATGATAATAGATGACGCCATATGACAACCCGTTTTCACACAATTGTGAACTTGACAACAAAAATCATTCTTGTTACCATCGGTTAAAAAAAATCTACAACAAATCCCCGGATCCCCAAGATGAAATTTTTATCCTAAATCACGAAAAAAAAATCCCCAATTTGGGGATAAATCCCCTAAACTGACAAAGGAATTGGTGAAATCAAAGAATTACAATTCTTTGGGCAAAAATTCTTAATATGATATAAACTTTTCTCTGATATTTCGAATTAAAATAAAAAATCAAAGAACATCATTCTTTGATTTGAACAATTGAGATTATATGATTTTTCGAATTAGCAGTTTCATTTATTCTGCAAAAGTTTTCTATGAAATGAGGAAAAAATTAGTTATTTCTTGAATAATTTAAAATATAGATAAAATTTGTGATTTGTATGGGAGGTACCATACTCCGTGACCCTAGGGACCTGAGATTTTGATAGTTCTTCTTGATCGTCGCCACGAGTTTGCATGCCAAGTTTCAGCCTGATTGGATCACGGGAAAAGGGTTAAAAATCGATCTAAAGCTTTTGCCACAGACAGACAGACAGACAGAGAGTACGAGTTAATATAAAGAATTTAAAAAGAAAAAGATTTGTGAATCATTTATAGACTTGAGACTTGTATAAAACAAAAACAACAACAAAAAAACCTTTTATCGTCTACGTATTTTATGTCTATGGTTTGAGTAACAACAACACCAGCATGATGCAAGTTCAACACAAACCCCCTTATTCAGAAACGATTATTAAATTTAACAAACGTTTACTAAGACAGATTTCCATATAAAATTTGCCTTAATAAACGTTTGTTAAATTTAATAATCGTTTCTGAATAAGGAGGAAAATCATTTACAGCAGTCGCAGAGAAACTTTTATACACACACTATCAACACATATCCACTAGCACTAACACTATCAACACAAAGAAACAATTCATTGATCTTCCTCATTGCATATAAAGAATTACTCAAATTAACAAATTCATTCTTTAATTTTTACAATTGTAATATTATTTTCCCGTTAGGTAGTGGAAAAAAAACTATATAGCAAAGAATTACTCAAATCAACAAATTCATTCTTTGATTTTTACAATTGTAATATTATTTTCCCGTTATTAAGCTTTTGGTAGTGGAATTGAATTGGCGTTGGCGTTCATATTCGTATATGTAAATGATCAGTTGAAGTCACAGAGTATAACAGAGGGGACAACTTTGACAGTTCAAAATCGCTACAATCAGCTGACACAGTAGGTATATTAAAAAGAGAAAGAAAATATTTTCTGTTAGTAAATTTGTAATGTGAAAAAGCAAAGCACTATATAAAAGACGAAATTTGTGAACAAAGCAAAATAAACAAAACAATTTTGTGTCAAAGCAAAATCTGTGGCAAAATAAATCAAACAATTAATTTGTGTTGTGTTAAATTATTTAATTTTCAGTGATTCCTTTAAATATAATTAATTATAATCTGTGCTTTGTATATTTTACGGTTAAGTGCGTTGTGTTTTGTATAATCTGCTAAATAAAATTTAAAATTTTAAAAGAAATACATGCACTTACCTTTTCCACCAAAATTGAATTTTTTTTGAGTCAGAAATAAAGAAAAGTAGTAACATAAAGAAACCGACAAGGCAGTTCTCAAAGAAAGAGACAAGAAAAAACCTACACTATCTTTGCTCTTCTGTCACCTCTGTTATACTCTGTGGTTGAAGTGAAGCACTTGTCGAGTTCGGTCAAGTTAATTTTTTTTAAAGGTTTTTGAAAAAAAATTGTGTGTTGATTTGCTTAGTAAATTCGGTATAAAAAGTTATTAATACTACAATTGTGAAAAACAGTGATATTGTGCGATCCAAAAATATTGGAGAAACATTTTTTTTGATGAATTATACAATTGCCACATTATATGAGGAGCCGCAGAACAAAGCGTACTTTTTTGCATTTTTTGACAAACATAGCTTTTGTCACTTTTTCTTTGTTACTGAAAGATGTAATTCCTGTATCAACAAATCTACAAAAAAAAAAATAGATCCAAACAGATGTCAAACCAGCATAAACTCTACTTTTTGACTCTCTTTGTATTATTTTGTTTTCATAACATTTCTTATTAAAATACAATTTCCGAAAAATTTTAAATAAACACAAAAGTACGGTTTGTTCTGCGGCTTCTCATATATCAGTGTTCTTCTGATAAAAATTCCCGTACTTATAAAAAAAAACTATGGACCAAAGAAACAATTCATTGATCTTCCACATTGCACATAAAGAATTATTCGAATCAACAAATTCATTCTTTGATTTTCAGAATTGTGATATAGGCTAAAATTCTAAAAATCAAAGAAAAAATTAGTTACATTAAATAACTCCTTAGGTGCCATTCGAAAAATCAAAGAATTTTTTCTTAGTTATTACAAAATTAATATATCATTTAAATTAGTGATTTCTCTAAAATATAAATTAAAAAAAAATCGTTTAAAGCGAAAAAAATGAGTATCTGAGTAATCTGATACACTATCTATGGGTTCCAGTGTACCTACTTGGATATCTTCATCAAGTTTTAGTGAAAATTTGGAGTCGTCACCAACATCTTCCCTCCAAAGTTTATTTGAAATTCAACCAACTGTCATTACTTTAACCGACAATAAAACTAAGGTGAGAATTTCAGAATAATTTTTGTCTTTTAATAATTAGTACCTTTCATGTTTAAGGCTTTGGAACAAATTTTGCAAACTACAATTGTTGGAAAATCTATATTGGATATTTCAAAGAAGAACGAAACATTGTCATTTAAATCCCGCAATGATTTATGCGAACTAATAGCTCATTTTTGGATCATCAATGACTTTCAACATGTGTTGTCTTCACAATATTGTCGTGAACTTGTGGACTCTATCTTGAAATTATTTCCAATAGAAGATAAGGTAAATTATATGTGTTGTATAGAATATTAGTACTTCATTTAAGTTTTAATGATAATAGAATTTTTTTCCTATAAGAGCAAGTTAATATTACTCATTAAAACATTTTTCGATACTTAAATCTACACTAATATATTCAAACAATTAATACCTCTATTTATTAGGAATACTATATAAGTACAAATAAAAAGCGGAAGGGAAAACTAGCAGAAAAGTATTATAGTTTATTGAGGAAGTACAGGGAAAAAGGAGTTATTGAAAGTCGATATAAGTTGAAACGACAAAAAAAAATCACATTAACAACAGCGAAAATATTGAAAACCCGGAAAAAGACCAGGAAACTGAAGATACTGAAATTTTTGACAATCAAATTGGCAATCAACTATGGCTTAAAAGTAATAAACAACCTGAAGCTCTTGTTGTAGGAAAGTGGCGAAGTACATTTGATTTGCGTTTAAAACATATCCGAGACGAAAAAGATATATTCTTCGAATGGCCAATACTAAAACAGCAAATTGGAATATCCCTGGTAAGATTTTATTTTTTTATATTATGTATTTATAATTATTTTAACTAAGAAGACAATTGCATAATTATATAATTTTGTAAATACTATATTACAGATTGAAATTGATTTTGATACATTGTATCCCAATAAGAGTCAACTTTTGTTTTCGAAGTGGAATGAATTCAAAACTAAAATCAACAATATTTACAAAACAAATATTAAGGACAGTACTTCAAAATATAATATTTTTTAAGTATTAAATTTTCCTCCTTTACATTTAATAATGTTACCTAATAAAAAAAACCGTTATAAAATTAAAGATACCTTTTAATTAACATTATGTATTTGTTCTTCATTTGAACTATAATTTTTGACTTTTATGATAAGAAATAATCGTAATTTAATGTAAACTGTATGTATCTATTTTTTTAAGTATATCATTTTATATTCTTACTATACACAAACACATATAATAATAAAAAATATGACTATGTATATTATCTAAAATAAATTAAAATACTTCCTTATAAGCAAATGATAAGATACAACTACTTGTAATTACTTATAGATTCAAATAAATAAATTTAAAAATGATATATAAAAATATTTTTTTTCCAATTTATTTTACTGGATTTTTTTTCAGTGGCAGGTTCTATTAAACACTGAATCAATTGGTTAAATTGAACAATATTTTCTATGATTTCAAGAATATAATTTTTGTATAATCAGATAATAAATTATTTGAATCAAGGAATTTTCCAATCGTCGTTTATAGAATAAATTTTATAATTTGAAGAATTTTTTCTTTAATTTTACGAATTAAAAAGTGGTAAAATCAGCGAAACAATTATATTATATATCAAATTTCAATTTAATTAATTATATGATATACCAAATCTTTTCTTTAAATTAACTAATGAATTAGGTATTTCAACCAATTTTAAATAGTTAAAATCAAAGCTAAAATTCTACAAACTAAAGAATTACCTCAAAAAATTATATAAATCAACTAATTTTTTAGTTATGTATTGTATTGGTTTTATCATATTTTTTCTCTGAAACAAAGAAAACATTTGCAGGATCGACGAAAGTTTCTTTCTCATAAACAACGAATTATAATTAGTTATATCATATAATTTCACTCTATGACCAAAAATCATAGTAAAAATTCACTGAAATCAAGTCCGAAATTCGATGAAATCAACGAATCTTTTTTTTCCGTGCATTATTCTAGTAATGGGTAGCAAGTTTTTGCTTTAATAATTTTGTGTGTTACCAACTACCGAACCTACAACTCCCCATTCCCCAATATAGTGTACAATAATAAAAATTTAACCTAAATAATAATGCCACAAACTAAAAACATTGCAGTTGCGTTTTAAAAGAAAATATTGTTTAGAAAAGCAAAGGCAACAAATACAAATGGCAACATATACTCGTATACATACATACTTTTTCATTAATACGAAAAAAAAAATTATAGAAAAGCGGAAATTGACGATGACGACCACAACCAACAGACAAGTTGACGACGCCAAGGCGGACAAACTTATAAGCCCGTGAATGTTTGCCTGAAAAGCAATGGAAAAAAGAACGGAGCAACTTTTAATCATACCAAAGAGTTTAGTGCACAAATATCATTGATGGCATAAATACCATGGCATACAAAAACACTTGAGATCAAAATAAAATGATTTAAATGAATTTTCAAAATGTACACGACTTGCATTGGTTTGTTGCTGTTTGTCCCAGCGATAGTTATTAGATTCATATGCTCGTATGTAAGTCTGTATGTCAGTATGTTTTAAGATATAAATCATGTTGCTGTGTTTACATGAAATGCAACATACTCAAATCCGTTTAATACCCACGCGTTGCAAAGGCCCTCAGAAGCCAACAACAATGAAACTCAAATTGTTGTTACTGTTAAAAAAAAAAAAATTCCCCACAACATTAAAGTTTTCAAATGACAGTCAGAACAACAAGATATGTTAGTAACAACTGAATAAATGCATGTACACAAGTACCTACATACATTATATACATGTATGTAAATTATTTTACCTTTATTTATAATATGTAAAATCATTTTATGCTGCTAAAACAGGGAATTGGGTCAATTCACAGCCATCCCAAATACATATTTCACATTCACAGAAAACTCATTTATACAACAACATTTAAGAAAATCAACGCACACATCAAGGGTCATAAATAAAAACATTAAAAATAACAACTGTAGCCTTTGGGCAAGTAATTAAATGCTTTCGTTTTAAAACTGCATAAATTGTGAAAATCTTTGTCAAATCACTAGTATTTCTACTTAATGTATATTTTACAACTTGTGGGTCACTATCTACCTATTTATATATGTATGTACGAGTACATAAGTTCTTGTCGGTGCTGCCAGTATTTTTTCAGAGCTTATCCCCAATTTTTGATTTGTCATCCCCAAAAATCCCCAAACTGATTTTATTTTATTCAAATTTTTATTTTATTTAAAAAATTAAATATTTATTCAATAAAATTCATATTTATCGATAGCTACATATATTAAATATTCAAACTAATTCGATTTGTAATAATTATAAATCTTGTAAAGAAAAAATTACACATAATATAATATATATGTAGGTAGATAAAAAATTATTTACCAGAGTGTAGCATTTCAAAAACTTCAGAATCAAAATCTTCTGATTCTTCAGCCTCAGAAATGCTATTATACAGTGATGCCAACTTTTGAGACTCAAAACGCGTAAACATTTTTGAAAAAGGGTTAACTGGAAAAAAATATACATAAAGCCACATCAAATTTTCTTTTTTTCGGGCTTTTTCGCATTTTGAGTGACTAAAATCGGGCTAAATCTAGCCCGAAAAGGGCTAAGTTGGCATCGCTGGGAAAGAAACCATCCACTATAAATAATAACACACATTTTTAGACATGCCAGCCGCACATTTTTTAGTTCAAAAATCATTCTTGTTACCATCGGTTAAAAAAAATCTTCAACAAATCCCCGGATCCCCAAGATGAAATTTTTATCCTAAATCACGAAAAAAAAATCCCCAATTTGGGGATAAATCCCCTAAACTGACAACGCTGGTTCTTGTAGTTGTTAAATCACGCTATACCAAAACAGTTGATATGATGTGTTAAAGCAACAAGTTTAAGGAATATTTAAAATTGCCGCTTATATCGTTAAGAAAAGTTTGTGCTCAGTCACGCTACTAATCAAAATCTATTTGATATCTTTGTAAATAAGAGTTTATTTGCAAAAATAATCAATTTGTGATCACTCATATTTTTATATGAAAATTCGACTCATATGTAGTGTGACCAACTGGCCCGGAAAATCCAGGACATGGCCCGGTTTTGGAACCAATGACCGGTGTCCCGGATTTCTATTTTGAATTTAATTTAATAAAAAATATGTGGACTTGACAACAAAAATCATTCTTGTTACCATCGGTTAAAAAAAATCTACAACAAATCCCCGGATCCCCAAGATGAAATTTTTATCCTAAATCACGAAAAAAAATCCCCAATTTGGGGATAAATCCCCTAAACTGACAACGCTGGTTCTTGTAGTTGTTAAATCACGCTATACCAAAACAGTTGATATGATGTGTTAAAGCAACAAGTTTAAGGAAAATTTAAAATTGCCGCTTATATCGTTAAGAAAAGTTTGTGCTCAGTCACGCTACTAATCAAAATCTATTTGATATCTTTGTAAATAAGAGTTTATTTGCAAAAATAATCAATTTGTGATCACTCATATTTTTATATGAAAATTCGACTCATATGTAGTGTGACCAACTGGCCCGGAAAATCCAGGACATGGCCCGGTTTTGGAACCAATGACCGGTGTCCCGGATTTTTATTTTGAATAAAAAATATGTGGACTTGACAACAAAACAGTCTATTTCATTGAAATTTGGCACAATCGCATCATATTTTAATGGAAATTAATTCTTTTGAATGATTCATTTTAAAATCATGTGTCTTTGCATGTCCCCAGCAAGCCATATGAGTCCGAAAAGAGTCTTTTCTGTCACCTTTTCCGGAGCGTTCATGCTCTTCAGAAAAGAGGGTCATTACATTCGAAAATGGTCCGTCAGAAAGAGCTCTTAGATAATGTCGGAAAAGAGTCTTTTATGAGGGTTTTTTGGGCTCAGAAAGAGTTCTTACATCATGTCAAAAAAGAGTCATTGCAATTTAAATACAACAAATTTAAAGGTCGCATTTATTATTTTTACTTAAACAAAAAGGGACTCGCTCGCTGCTACACCGAATTGGAAAGATGTAGAAACAACGATCAAATTTATGGTTGAAAAGAAATGATTAAAACCTGAAGACAATAATGTAGAATTGTTTGACGAGTTTAGTTACATATTGAAATTTATTACCCCAGACAAAATTAGCGAATGGAATAAAAATAATCCTCCTACTAAATCACGTTCTACTAAACCACATCAACGTTGGGTGAAATATTTCGCTATTTTGTTTGCCAGCAACATCTGCAAGTGTAGAGCGTATATTTTCGTTGATCGCAAACTTATGGACAAAAGAAAAATCGCAACTCAAGCTAGATACTTTGAAACATATGATATTTCTCAAATATAATTTAAAGTACGAATGCGTTGATTTCTACAATTTTTTGAAAGAATCCCCAATATTGCTGAAGCAAATTTCATCACAGGAAAATACGATTTTAAACAAAAAAGTGACAGAAAATTAGATTCAAATTACTTATAACATTATAATTGTCTAAATTTAACTTGAATAATAAAGTTTTTTTCCCGTAAAAAATGGCCCGGTTTTAAGTTTGAATGTTCTGGATTTTAGTACTTTTTTTCGAAAAATGTCCCGGTTTCGCTCAAAATTGAGGTGGTCACACTACTCATATGTCATACGATTTTTAATGTCTTTGTAAATAAGAGTTTATTTGGAAAATCAAGCACAATTTGTGATTACGCATATTTATAACAAAAATGGATTTGTATATGAAAATTCTATAACATCTTTTATAAACCTAAACAAAATATACATAATAGATTTTTATAAAAAAAATTCACTTAAAATTCGGTGTTTACCAACATAATTTTCTGTTATTTTGTGTGTTTTATTATTTACAAGCAAGCTTTAAAATTGTGTACGAGTAAATGAAAGGAAACTTAAAAATAATATAAATATAAAAAATAGATATTGCGCCGTTTTAAACCCATTAGTAATATGTAGTTTCAAGTTGGCGCTTTCACAAATAAGAGTAAATATTATTTATATTTTTTTTATGTGAAAAAATATATTTGTAAAGAAAAGTGAAAAACTAATTAAAACTTAATAAAAAAAAATGAACAAGAATGTTATGAATGAATACTTGTTCGAAAACTTAATCTTACTTAAAATTCATTTGTTTATATTATTTTTGCAAACATAAAATTGTTATTAAACAAAATAACCAATAGAGAATAATGTTTTGAATGACCCAGAAATGAAACAAATCGATAAAATTTTGCATAAACCAACTGATGGGACAATAAAATGTTGACCTTGTTGTTGAAGTTCATCTCTCTCAATTGATTTGTTTAATGAGTTCCCAAAACCGCCAAAAAATTTAACTAATTTATTAGTAATTACAACTATATGTATATTAAAGAAATACATGCCTATACTACGAGTACATACTTGTAACATACACTTGATACATTTGAAGAACTCATAATTAAACTCATATAAGTGCAACTTTTAACTAAATTCCTTCCACAACCCACACCTTATTCACACAACAGTAAATTCATATTTGCAGATACGTAAAAAAATAAATAAATAAATAAATGAATAAATTCTTAGTTTTACAATCTAAAGAACTAAATATTTTTGCACTATAGCCAGCGTTAGAATTTAAATTTTTAAATATGTACGTTTTCTATGTATAAATGGTCAGAGATATTTAGTTTTGTATATATGATATAATTGATAGTATAAAAATAACAATGGCAAATAACCATTAGACAGACAGATAAACACTTACGGGTGGGGTGGTAAGTGCAGCTGACCCAGAGACCAAAAGACAAATTCATCAAAAGTTATGGCTTAAATAAAACAAAAACAACTACTTCAGCGCAGCAGATCAACAACTACTTTAGCTGGAGGTAACAAAAAAATGGCAAACAAAAGAACCCAAAAGAAACAACAGAATTGTTTCAAATCGATGCAAATTTTACAGATTTACAAATTACTTTTTAGTTAAAGCGCAACATACATAATTCAACATTTCAAAGAGACAGGAACCGCACAAGCTGCTCAAGTAGTCAAACAATTAATATGTATCTAAACAGTGAATGGGTGGGTATATGTGTACCTACACAAATGTACATTTTCGTGTGCTCTTTTTGGTACTTTAAATGTATCAAATGGTACCAGTATAATTAAATTTTCATTTCTCTCTTTAATTATGATGATTTCTATTTTGTAAACATATCATTCATTTAATTTTTCCAATTTGATCCATTAATATGCAAAAGCAGTAAAAAACATATTTTTTTAGAATCTAGTAAAATGTTTCATATCGCGTTCAAAATAATTTTCTCTATTAAATTCTATAGTTATGAATACAAAAAATATATAGGCGAACTCGGATACTAAGGTCTGTACACAGACACAATATAAATAAAATCGATGGTCGGGTGAAATATTTTTAACTTCACTTTTTTAAGAAAATTTTGCTCTAAATTTCGGAGATACGAGTATTCAGGGATGTGATGGAAATCAAGTTTGAATGCTAATTTATTCTTCTTTTTGAGTTTGAAATGGGTTGAATTTATTAATTCGTTTTGTGTGCTGTTTGAATTTAATAGTTTAAAATTATTTGTCAACATTGAAATAATCACCCCTATCGTAAATAAAAATTCTACATGAAATTTGTTCCCTTTTATTTTTTTAACATTGAATTTTAATAGGAAAAGTGTGAAAAGGGAACAAATTTCATGTGAAATTTTTATTCACGATAGCGGTGAATAATTAGGCTGTTTTACAAACCTTATAAACATTTGGTAATTTTAATAACAAATTTTTATAAAATCATACTTGGTCACTCTCCTTTAGATCCATCGATTTACATATATACATATACCTAATATACCCAATTTGCCGAATTTTCACAAAAAAAACTGACAATCTAAGCATGACAACATATAAAACATGATACCCAGTAACAGGGTAAATATTTTCATAATAAGAATATTTTCAATATTTAGAGAGCAGAACGATTTTACTATTGTCTAAGCAAGAGATATTGGAGGTCAAATTTTACTAAATATATAAGAGAATTTAAGTATTATTCTATAATTTTTTTAAATTTTGTCGGCTTTGTATGAAGTTTGTACTGAATAATTTTTTGTTCGTACAAAATTATTCCTTCTTGAAAATTTTGCAATAATCGGACCGTTTTTAACTGAATAAGAAAAAAATCAAAATTATCTTGCAGCCTGAATACAAATGCTATTTGCGTATTTTCAGACAATCAATGTACTACCCACAAAATTGTATCGAATAATTGAAAGGGTTCTAATAATATTTTGGATTTGGTATTTTAAAGAAATGTGCCAATCATTTTGGTGAAGAATAATATATATGTATAACAAAGTTATTATTATTTTTAAAATTTAAATGAAAATGTGTCAGATATGCTAACTATTATTAAACAGTTATCTTTTCCTCTTATTGAAAGATGTAACAAAAGAGAAAATGCTCTTAAAAATGCAGTCAATATTTGGTATACCCCCTGGCCCACGATCTCGAACGATAACGTTCGCTTAGATAAGATCGTACATTAGGCACTTTTTTCAATGCAATTATAAATAAAATTAGTAATAATTGTGTAAGGACAGAGTTAGGAAAATATTCAAGGAACCGAGTGGTACGTTGCAAAGATTTGCCAGTGGAGGTTAGAGATTTAATAGTGTTGCATCGAAGCAACAGAAAATTTCTCGCAGATATTGCTAAAATTATAAAAAAAAAGCCAGCAACTGCTTTTGAAAAAAGTAAACTGGAGGAAACACGCCAAATAGTCAGAGACGTCAAGAAAACTCCAACACCTTACGCAGTCAAAATAGCTGAATACATTTCTAAGACATGCGGTGAACCAGTAAGAGCATCGACAATTAGAAGACAGTTGAATAACCATGGAAAACCCGTATATTTCTGCAGCAAGCCATACTGAACGTAACTGACTTTGCAAATGCTGAATTAACCTCTTCGCAATCTTTCTGGAATACTGTAACATTTAGCGATATTTACATTTAAGATTTTTGGATCAAAATCAAGTTGTTCTGGAGAACAAGAAATAGTGAGCTGTTTCCTCAGAATTTGTGTGCTACAGTAAAACACGGTAGTTTGGGGTTGTATGCCAGCTGCAGCACCAGGTAATCTTGTATTCGTTGAAAGTGCAATGAATAGCCGAGAACACTTCCAAATTTTAAAGGACAATTTGAAAGTACATAAGTGCTGAAAATTTAGGTCTTGAAACACCATGGGTCTTTCAGCCAGACAGAATTGTCAAGCAATAGCTACTGTACAACGTGCCTAGGTATTTAAATTCACCTCCGCAATCTTCAGACACTTAACCACATAGAGCACCTGTGGAAAATTTTAGACAGGAACATCAGAAAAAGAAGCAACGGAAGATTGGAAAGATTACTAGAGATGTGACTCAACCTTTTGTAAATTCCATGAAATGGCGACTAGAGGCTGTAATTAAGCTTAAAGGACGATCAACAAAATAAAAACTTAATTTTGGATTTAGTAATATATACAAAGGAAAATAGGGTGTTATTTTTCAACAGTATACTAATTGTTGATTGTTTCTCTCAGGTACTTATTTTTTCTTCACACAAAATTTCCATGAAATCAATTTTAATTTTAAAAACTTTTTAAAATAAGAAAATATTAAACCTTAAATTAATTATTAATTTGATTCAAACTTATACATATGTATATTTCTTAACATTTGAAACGAAATTTCGTCTTATGGAGTAGTATGTGAGTTTGGGAAGGAAAATTCAAACAGATTTTGGCCAGTTAATATTGTTGCGCCTCTAGGAAAAATATATGTAATATATAAAACATATGTATGTATGTAATTATACCAACAATATCTTTAGATCGAAATTATTTCACCATCTCATACAACCACATAAACTTGAACTCCAATAAAGATATGAGAGTCAGAAAAGTTTTAAGAGAATAGCCACGAAATTTTAACAAACTCATACTCTTCACTAATCCATGTTAACCACCAACAATATCAATAAACACACAAAAAAGTGTGCGTAAGGTTTTTCGTCTTGTTTTTTGTGGAGCTATTAACAAAATGCACCCAAACCGCATGAATTTCGTAAGTAGCAGCAAGATACAAAAAAGCACGTAAATACAACAAATTAAAAACGTTGTTGGTTACCAAGAATGACGTCGTCAATGACAATAACAAAAGCAATGAAACTTAACTCGGCAGCTGCAGTGAATATGAAATGTTGGCGAGAAGTACGCTCTGCTTAAACGAAAAACAATAAAAAAAAAATAATAAAACAAAGTAAATGTGTTTGGTACTTTGGTACTATTATTATGAGTATGAGTACCAACCAAAAAGCACAAACACATAAGCAATTGCCAATTTCAATATCAATTTCAATTAGATTTCAGTTTCTGTATATGTGGATGTTGCTGTTGCTATTTCTATTGGTATTGTTTTTCCGTTGCTGTTGCTGCTACTGCTGTTGTTGTTGCTATTTATGATGTGTGTATTTGTTGGCTCTTGTTGCTGCTGTTACTGGTTCGTTACAAGCGATGGAAGAAAATAAGGTATAAAAGGTTTCGAACTCCCGTCTAACGGCTCAATCTTACATTGACTCTATCTGTGTTAAAACGTCTTAAATAAAAAACAGTTTTTTTTTTGCTAAAATTGGGAGAGTCATAAACAAATCTCCAAATAAAAGCAACAATATTCATATCCCAGACAAAAAGTGCAAAAAAAAAATAAACTAATTCAACAAATTGTAAAACAAGTGTTGAAATAAATAAAATTATTAAAACGTGTAATTTGAATTTATTGTATTTAGTTGAATTTACCAAGAAATAAACACCTTGGGTGAGACACAAGTGACATCCTGTGAATTATAAAATTTAACGAAAGCAATTGCAACTGCGTCCAGCACTAAGTACGATTTGATTTATTCAAACGTTCCTTAGTACGTGAAACGTGATCGAATGTCAATAATTCTTGCCGTAGGCCTCTAAACAACAGACAAACATAAACGAAATCATGGATATGAAGGTGAATAATAAATAACATATGTACTCGTAGTATAAAAAAGAACAACCCATAATAATATTACAAAAATACAACACAAATGTGTAAAAAAAAAAACTAAAACATGTGTAGTGACAGACATACATAAATGATCAAGTGAATTAATGAAGAATGATGGAATAAGAAAAAATGCATGACTGCAATAAGTGAACTTGCCTAATGGTCAAGTCAACTGTTGCATTGCATTTTAAAAGAGGCAACTTTTAAATACAACCATACTTATGTATGTATGTTGATTTGTGTATTGATGGATAATGATTTCAATATCCATTCATCCATCCATCAGCCAGTCATTCAGTCAGACTCTAATAGGACTGCAATAGAATATTAATCGTATCGATGTTGATTACATTCACTTGTACAGATAGAAATAAATACATTCTCATATATAAACTTAGATAGAAAAGTATGTAGATACAAGCATACATCATGCATAACTGTAACAACTTTCAAGAATAAAGAGTGAATGGAATAATTGTGAAGTAAAATACAAAAAATAAATAAATTTCCATATTGAACTTTTACATTTGTTATCACATTAAAATATGTAGCTTTGTAACGGTTAAATTTTTATAACAAACAGTGTTAAACATTCTTTAAATCCATTAACAGATTAGTAAGTAACCAAACAAAATTGTATTGCAATTATAAAGTTTAAGATTCTTTAAACATTTTGTCCATTTTTTTTTTTTTTTGAATTTCCGGAAAAATTCTTCATAAAGTTACATGTCTATTTCTACATATGTAGATAAAACAGAGTCGCAGTGGTTAGTTGCCAGTCGAATGATTCGGTTTTATCAATAGATTTTCAATATTAACAACCAAAAATCAGCTGTCTGAGAAGAATTGCCGAATTTTTGTCACCCCAACTAAAATTTTTGAGCAACAATAGAAAAATTACGCTATTTTGACTAATTCATTTGGTTATCAATAAATTCGGTTATCACAACCGGTTTTAAGCAAAAGTGCTTTTACTTAAACCAAGGAAATTCGCTTTATTAAAATTCTCAGCATTAAAGCTTCCAGATAAAACTTAGTTGGACCTATTAAATCTTTTAATAGAGGTATTTTATTTTATTCCTTTTTATTACTTAATTAAGTATTAAACAATTTATTGAAAGATTTATTCAATATGTCAATATACACGAAGGAATTCTTATTGAAAATATTGATACTACTTTTTCCTTGAAATTTCTTCGGTGTTCACACAGCACAATTTTATTGCTTAAATTGCTGGTATTTTTATTTGTGAGTATACACACATTTGTATACACATATGTAATAGGAATAAGAAAGTAACACGAATTACTAGTACATACTGATCTTATCTTCCCCTCAGCCCGATGTCTAAAAGGTAATCTGCTTAGCTTAAAGAATTGTTTCGTGTAAATTGGGCCAAACTTCAGTACGTTGCAAATAAACTGCATAACATTTATATTTTTAAGGAATCTTACACTGGTATGAAATTTTAGATTCACATCTATTTTTCATTTATTGTAATTCAAAAGTAAATGAGGTATTCTTCTTAGAATGAAATAAACTTCTGTATTATGTGAAATACATTCTACACACACAATTGATTTGGCAACTACTAAAATAAACTTCTATAAATAACAATACATACTTTTACTACCTACATACTTATGAGTATTCTTTACATACTTTACATACTACTTATATGGAGAATTAAAAAAATCAAAATGATACAAAACCAAACGAAAGCAAAACAAAAACTCTTACATCTTTCAAAGATAATAACGATGGCAATGAAAGTGATTGGGTTGGTCTTAAGTGTGTTAAGCTTCCAAACAAACTGACAACTAACAGACACTGCTACGGGCAAACATGCGATTATAAAACACTTTCATTTTCCTTAGCTAAAACACAATATACATATGTACTTATGTGCAAAAACTCTCAAAAAGTAAATTAATAAAAATTACTTTAGACACTTTGACTGTGACCTAAATATTTCAAATACAAGTTCATTTTAAAATTGTCAAAATTGAAAATTTAGCATTTTGTTAGTTTAGGCCATATAAATTTATTAAGCAAATAGAAAATGCACTCACTCGTACAACTTGCATACAACAATGTATGAAAACAATTGAAATAAATTTTTATTTAAGATTTCACTCTTAACGAAATGTTTCCAACCGGAGTTTGCCTCCTGGGTGTTTCGTTTCATTCTAGTACTAATATTTGCTATTCATGTTAAGTTCCGCTTTCAATTATTTCAAATTGCATACACATTTAATTTGGTTTTATTTGCGGTTAATAAATAACTACAAATTTCTAATTAATGAAAACAATTAAAAAGAGTGCATGAGTTTTAATGGCCTGATATACAAAAGGTTAGCTAGTTTTTGTTCTTGCATTTTTATGTGTACATATGTATACTCGTATGTATATGTATGTATGTATATACATATGTAAATATATAGGTATGTATGTATGTAGCTTTATTTATTGTCAGCTCTTATTTGGTTTCAAATAAGTGTAGCAGATAGAGTATTGTGTTATTAAATACCGATACAGTACGGATCAAAAAAAGTTTTAAAAATGGTCAATTTGAAATTCACACCTACATTTTTGTATTTTTAAAGCGAATTCTTTTTATGTATTTATAATTCTCCATGAGCCCAAATTTCCTTGACCTGTTAAGATTGTAAAGCAATTTGTAATGGAATGTGTGTTTAACAAAATGGAAAGTGCGACAAGATCAGGGGGGTTACTCTCTATTGCGATGCGAAAGCAAATTCGATGCGTAAGAGTATTAATTTGTACGCGTATCGCATCGAATTTGCGATATTTTCGCAAATAAAATTGTAAAAATTATAGTTGGAATAACAACCTTATATTTATTCTTACTAAAAATATTATCCTAGGAAGTAGTATATACGGAATTCGTGAATATACGGAATTCGTGAACTATCGCAAAATGTGAACAAACAATTGTCATACATGTGGCGACCTCTGTTTCTCCATAAGGACATAGCCCCCAAATTTTTATTACGAGAGTTGGCAATAGCTAAATCCTAAAAAATGTTTGCATTGTAGTCAAATAAAAGGTTTTGCACGCAGCAACTGAAACAATTAATTTATTTGAAATTAACCCCCTGGCCCACAATGTCGAACGATAACGTTCGCTTATATAAGACTTAAGACACAAACTTTTTATCGTATCTATTTTTTACTCAATCAAGTTTGTTTATTCCACAATCAAGTTTGTGTCTTAAGTCTTATCTAAGCGAACGTTATCGTTCGACATCGTGGGCCAGACTGTAACTTTCCTGACCACATAATTTCACAAAACTTGTTAATTGCTTAATTGTTAAGTGGTTGCCCCGATCATGCTATTTAACATGTTTATTTATAATTATAAAAAAATTGTAATGATTTTCCTCTAAATTCTTTGTTTTATTTTATTCTGTTAAAGTTCTTGTTGGAAACCGCTTTATTTGAATACTATGCAACAATTTTTTATATTATTGATATATTGATGGAAAAATTGAAGAGTATCTATCTGGTGCATTAATTTATAATTATTCTCTATAAAAATTATTTTATTTATAAAAAAATATTTAAGTATATTAGAATATCGAGCCATAACCGCCAAAATAATGTATCCCACACCATAATTGATTGTTGTTTTTTTATCGAAATAGATAGTTCAACATCATTTAGAATTATTAAAATTAAATGTATTACACAAAACAATATTTACATTATAAATTTTAAAATAATGGCTTTATTCAAACTGATTTTATTTAAAAAAAACCTTCCCCTGTAAAATTTTGAGTTTGTGGGATACATTTTTTCGGCGGTTATGGCTCGATATGATAACCCATATATGTATTATACATTGCCTAAAAGAGACTTTAGCCACTTCGAGATGAAGAAAAAGTTGAATTCATTATAAGATATCGTTTCTCAAAAATTTTGTAACTATACCAACTGATCAGTTAGATTAGCTTTATAGCGTGTTTTTTTTAATAATTACTTGAAATGATTCTATGTCGGAAAAAATCCTTTTTTTATTTCTAAGTTTGAGTTTGAGCTGAAAAAGTTTGTTCTGTTGTTCTGAATGTTATGAGTTCTGATTAGAATAAGTATTTTAAAAATTTGGCGTTTATTCATCATTTATTGATGATCATTTAACATTTATTCATTATTTATTGAAAGGCTCCACTGCAAGATCAAAGTAAAGGAAAAGAAAAAATGGAGAGTTTTGTTGAATAAATTAACAATTTTATAAACTTTTAAACACTTAAGAAGGCAGCATTCAATTAAAGTTATTCGCCCTGCAAATACGAGTAGAATGTGTGAAAAATATTTTTATCTACACTGTAGATTTAAACTTTTGAAACTGACATGATCATGAAAACATAGAACATTTCATTTAGACAAATTATAGAACGGCACCCAAAGAGCTGGGAGTTACCGCTGATACAGTTTATACTAAAAATATAACAAGATTAACTGGTTTTAAATTAAAGGAGATAGTATTCATATCGTAGACATACATGTACGTGTGTGTGTGTTTATACAAACGTACATACATTCATTTTATGCAATATAAAAAAGTTTTTTTTTAATATTTATTGTATTTTTACACAAAGAATCACATTATTTATCAATGTGGTTGGTATGAATTTTGATCGGTCGATAAATCATAGAAATAAATAATTAATTAGTTTTGCTTTGGTTTATTCGCTTTTTTCTGTTTGTCACCCTTAAGTTGTCAAAACTTTTGTCAAATTTTAAACTTTACATGTCAATCAATGTTTGTTCTGCTAATAAAACTGGGTGGGAACATTATTAACAGGGTTAAAGAGAATTTTTGATATGATTAGGCGGCAATTAATGAGCTTAAATTTAAATTGATACTTCCGTCTTGTTTGTAAAGATAGAATTAAATAATGTTTGTATGTAGAATGTACATACACTCTTGAAGTAGTCAACAAATGTGATATTATTTATTGAATAGAATATCAAAATTAAAAAAGAGGTCTACTGCATACATATGTATGTACATTAGGGTGGCCCCGTTTGTATGGTGGAAAAATTAGGTATCGATGTTCCCGACTAATATGAAAATTTGATTCATTTTAAGACTACGTTTCTCAATTTTTTTGTCCTGGGGACAATATTTGGTGAGCTGGATCAAAGGATAAAAAGGACCTTTTTAGAGGTTTTTTGATTTTTTTCAGATTTCTTCCAAAGGAAAGATCTTTGAGAGGCGCATTCAATGGGTTATCAAAAATTAAAAACAATTTTTTTTAATTCAAAAATTTTGAAAATTTCAGACAAAATTTTAGTGTTTTTTTATTTTTTCATAGAATTTAATTAAATAAATAGTTGAAATTTCTAGATTATAAACATCATGCAATTTAACCAAAATGGTTTTTCCCGTTTTTTAAAATTCTACCTATTTAAATTTTTATTAATTTTTTTTAAACCTTAATTATTCCCTATCTGACAATCTCTGTTAACTCAATTCGTTAATGTAATGAGTATTAAAATAACGTAAACTGTATAAGCTAAAAAAGCCGGAAACCACATTTGGGTTAAATTGCATGATGTTTATAATCAAGAAATTTCAACTATTTATTTAAGCAAATTCTATGAAAAAATTAAAAACAAATAAAATTTTGTCTGAAATTTCCAAAATTTTTGAATTAAAAAAAATAGTTTTTTAATTTTTGATAACCCATTGAATGCGTCTCTCAAAGACCTTACCTTTGGAAGAAATGTGAAAAAAAAATCAAAAACCTCTAAAAAGGTCCTTTTTATCCTTTGATCCAGCTCACCAAATATTTGCTTCAATTGTGTGAGAATATCAACTTAGTTTTCCGTTTGACTATCTTCATTTGATAAGTCATTGACTTTGTTAGGTGCTGATGCCTGTTGTTCACTTAAAGTCTTGACACATTTTTAACAATTTGTTACTATACCCGTACCTTTTCGCTATTTTTTAATAACACGTCTTTCACTTTTTAAAAATAAACTGACTAAATAGAAAAACAAAACGAAAATATTTTACAGTTATGTCAAAGAAAAAAAAACCAAAACGAACTGATACATCCCTCATTGATCCATTTGGAGTATTAAGCGAGGCATAGACAACAAAACAAAAAAAAGTTTTGATATCTCGCTTATTACTCCAAATGGATGAACAAGTCATTACTCCTTTATTGCTCGATTATGGATTAATCCATATATTTTTTACTGGGAAGTTTATAAATTATTTTTAATACATAAGAAGCATGAAAGATTTTTCATTTTTTTTTTTTAAATTCATGTATTTACCTAAGTAATGCTATGGACTAAAGCAACTGAAAATTGACAAAAATCATGAATATGTATCAATAGGAAAAATTATATAGATACATTTATTCTAGTCATCAAAAGTAAAAAAGATTTTTCAAGTACGTATATCAAAAATAGAAGAATTATATCTTTTCATATAACCGAGGCTTTGTGACCCGCTCCCCGTTAATCAAGAGGGTTCATATTCGAAACTTAAACTTTAGAAATTTTCTAAGGCCATTATTAAAAGCAGACAATCCGTTTAAAAGTTATAGATTTATTTATATTTTTTAAATTCCCTAAATGCACGCTGATATTAATCCACAAAGAAAGTGTTTTTAAGTTAATTTATACCTACAGTGGTATTACTCTGAGTATATTCTAATTGATTGATTGTTTTCGTTTGCAGTTTCAAAATGTTAGAAATGCCTTTCAAGCTTTTGCGATTTCATTTATTTTTTTAACAAAGTGCCAGTCAGTGTTGAGCCATTCTACACACTCTCTTTAAAGAAACATTGAAGTGGTCAAGCTTTAATTGTATAATAAAAATTCTATTCCAGTTAAGAATGTCTACCATTGATAATTTACTTAAAAGCGTGAAGGTCTCTCTGTCTTTATATGTAGCTAAATATTGTCATGTCACAATACGTTGTTATACATACTTATATACGAGTATATACATACATATGTATGTATATAAAATTATTGTTAAAAATTGTGAATAAAAACACACCCAATATGAATTTTGTGTCTTACAGCTTATAATTTGTATGGTCACTATAATGGTGACGATTGCGTACTGTGAGGGAAAAGCAACTTTGCGTCGTAAACCCAAAGTATATAATGCTTTGATAACTACGGATGAAGATTTGGTGCAGAGTCGGGCATATCCAGTTATACAACCAACAATTCATGAAACCGGTATTGCTCACTATGCACCTTATGGTCCATACAATCCATATGGAATTTACAATCCGCATCTGGTGAGGCTTGCTCAACCCATTGCACCGTCATTAGCGCCCAAGGATCAGGTTAGTTTTAAAAATTATTGTATTATCGGGAATGAAAGCTATACAACTTTTCGTTAATTTATTTCAGCTGTCTTATCCTTTACCTCCACCGCAATTTCCGCCTCAAATGATGCAACAGCCGTTAATGCCACAACCTTTAACTGGCTATCCTTTACCGCAGAATCCACCAACAGCTCCTGCTTCGGAAAATCCAGAAGCGCCCCCTGCACCACCTACAGGATTGGAAGAACAACAACAGCCTACAGTGCAACCCACAACTATGGCGACGCAAACGGTCCCAGCTGAATTACCTAAAGATCCCAATCAGCCTATTAAAATGCCATCAGAACAATTGCCAATAGCTCTGAATCAATATGGCTTACCGCCTTTACTAATACCCCTTAGACAACCGCAGCCATATCACCCTCGTGCATATCCCTATCCATCACCAAATGGACCTGGGCAGCCTTTCCATTTGCCACCGTACAGATTTAATCAAATTCCTCCATTGTATTACAATTCTTTGCCAGGTTTACGACAACAATTTTTGCCACCTTACAACTACCTGCCAACAGGTTCCCAATTTCCCTTAAGCAACACAATACCTACAGACAACACTTATGCTAAATCTCCCATCCAACCGCTGCCAGTAGCAACTGTCGCACCTACACTCCCTCCACTCATTACAGCTGAAGAACCAACTGAAAGTACAGTGCCATCTGCCGATTCCATACCACCAGAACCGCCTCTTGAAACTATCAAAAATGGATCAAAAAGCAAAGACAGCAATGTTCCAGATGTACCACCACCACCAATACCATCAGGTGCTAAATCCAAACAATCTTAAGTTGTCACACGATTCTCTATTTTAAATAATTTTAAATTTATACATACATATACATATTCTATTATGTATGTATGTATGTATTGTATGTATTAGACGAATTTTTTTAAGTTATTATTTATTGAAATGATATCTAAAATTATGGATCTTTAAGATTCCATTAATCAACAAACGAAACTAAATATTTTTATTTTATATTAGTTTTGTAAGAATTCACTATTAGTATTAATAAGAATATACACAATGATGCACATTAACAAAAAAATACTTTCAAAAATGTTAATTATTTGATGGGAAATACTAATTAAAACTCAGACGATAAAAACACAACCGCTTTCTTATTGTATAAAAATATAGATAGACTGGAAATTACTGGAAGGAATGTATGCAGTAGATCGAAATTATGAAGTATGAACGTTCGTATTAATAAATCCCGAAAATCTGTATTTATATGAAAGACACAAGAAAGTATATGTTGCTGTTTATCTGCTTTTTTTACTTACAGAGCAACATTTTTTTTTTTTTTTTCTTTTTTTTAGCTTTTATTTATTTATTGAATCTTCATATCATGAAATGACAATAAGTTTTCAAATCTTAATACTAAAAAGAAAATAATAAGCCCAGCCAGTGCTAGACAAAAATTTTTCTGATAAGTCTTAGAGCTACAGGAGTTCTAATAACGAGTGGAATAATTGAGTTGTTTATAGTAAACACATTTCTCAAATGGTTAACAAATAATGTCCCTTTCTCGGAATCATTTCTAGCCCAATCACCAGTCGGATTTCGCAAAGGAGGTTTTCCTCTCACTGATCTTTTTAAACCTCTTGCCGCCCTCCATAACGAGTAGTCAGATTGTGGGGTACTATCAAGACATTCCAAGTAAGATCTAAGTGAGGCCGTTCTTTGGGTTTCTAAGAAATGTCTTAGTATATCTCTGCATTCCCGTAGCCTAGCTTTCAGTTCAGGAGACCTGTGAATTTGCCACTCTCTTCTCATTCTTCTTTTTTCTGATAGGAGATGTTCGAGTTCAGAGAAATAAGTTCTGTTTGTCCTATTTCTACATTCAACGTGATAAGTGGAAGCGTGATGCACAGCTCGTCGAAGGTCCTCGGTAAAGTTGCCAATCGACTCATCAATATCGTCGGTAGTTCTCAACACAACATTTTCCGTGCAATGAGAACTTAAATACTTTTTGTATTTTATCCAACTTACTCGGGTCTTAGTCATGAGCAACATAACGTCTACACTTAACAATTATCAATGACTCTTTATAATTTTTATTTACACCCTTTAGATTTTTAATAAGAGAAAATAAAAGAGATCTACTCACATAATCCACATTAAATCACTAATTGAAAACATTTCAAAAATTTTAATTTTACAAAACTTAATTAGCCCTATCGTAAATAAAAATTCTCCATGAAATTTATTCCCTTTTCACATTTTTCCTATTAAAATTCAATGTTAAAAAAATAAAAGGGAACAAATTTCATGTGGAATTTTTATTCACGATAGGGGTGAATATGTCCAAGAGCTCAAAACGATATCAAAAAAGCTGATTTAGAATAAAGCGACAAACCCTATCAAATTTAAAAAAAAACCCAAAATTGAAAAGTGAATTTGATAATGAGAAAGAAATGTGCAAATTTTAGAGAAAATAAGGAATTCTGTGACTCACCTGCAAACGATTTTAATTTTGACTTATTAATTACCAATGATCCTAATCAGAGACCGAAAATAACTCGTCCATATAATCAAAAATCAAAGTAGTAGTTTTGTTTTTAAAAACAAATGGTTTGGTATGACCTTTATTAGTTTTTATTCTTTTTAACACTCTCTCAGTGATGTAAAAGAAAAAACGATTTTTAAATGGTAAATGGTAAAAATTAACCAACGAAATTAAAGTGGACCTGTTATTTTCGGTCCCTGATCCTGATATTTCAATCTTAAAAAAATAAATAACGAATTAAATTGAAATGTGTAATGTATATTGAAAAAGAAATATAATTATTTGTTTGGAAGGGTGAGAGAGGATTGTTTTTGCAATCAACATACAAAAATTTTACCCACAAGCGTTGTTTTCGTCAACTTCATATTTTGGTAACAAAATTAAATCAAGATTCTCTGATGACACATTTTTGATAACTATTTTGAAAAAGCTTTTTTAAGATCGAACCATAGTATTCTGTTGTTTTTAAATTAACATACAAGCATGTGATGGAAATCGAAATCGAAAACGAATCAGTTTTGGAAATACATTTTAATGCATTTATAATCTAATTTTTTAATTTTTGTTTTCAGATTCTTTTTAGTAGCTCAATATCTTTATATTTAATGTGAGAAAAGTTTTTCAATACAGAAATATTACGAAAAAATTGACTTCTAAAACGCATTCGTTTTTGATTTCCATCACATGCCTGATAGAAATTAAAGGCGATATTATTATTATAGCAATTTGTTTCAGTATAAAACAAAAATCCCGAGATCTCAAAAAATACATTAATGAAATCCTGAATCCCGGGATTTGCAAAACCAGTTCCGTTTGCATCCCTATCCCATGTTTTGTTTAAAACAAGTTTTTTGAAACCGCCAAATAACCTAAAATTAATAAAACCTATAATTGTAATTTACATACTCGTACATATAGCAAATGCACTAAGATTTAATTTTAGCAATTGTTATCCAATTGAAAAAAACGAAAAACGTCGGCTTTCACATATTAATTACAAATACTGATTTTAAACAAGGCAAGGGGTCTGTAAGATGAATTTTTAGAAGGAAGCTCGGTAATAATGCAGACTGAAACCGGTTTCAAACCAATAGATGCTGCAATTATGAAATATTCGAAATTTGTACATTAAATGGAATTAATCGGAGTTCAATTAATTGCTAAGTTATTGACATTTAATATTTCTGTTTTACTACCTGAGGATAGGAACAGTTTTACTAAGATTAATAGAAAAGTATGTATGTATGTACATTAGGGTTGCCCCGTTTGTATGTAGAAAATATAAGGTATCGATGTTCCCGACTAATATGAAAATTTGATTAATTTTAAGACTACGTTTCTCAATTTTTTGTCCTGGTGAGCTGGATCAAAGGATAAAAATGTCCTAGAGGTTTTTTGATTTTTTCACATTTCTTCCAAAGGAACTATAAGTAAATTTTGTATCATAAGAAAAGTCTTTGAGAGGCGCATTCAATGGGTTATCAAAAATTAAAAAAAAATTAAATTCAAAAACGGGGAAAACCAATTGGGTTAAATTGCATGATGTTTATAATCAAGAAATTTCAACTATTTATTTAAGTAAATTCTATGAAAAAATAAAAAATCACTAAAATTTTGTCTGAAATTTTCAAAATTTTTGAATTAAAAAAAAATTGTTTTTAAATTTTTGATAAACCATTGAATGCGCCTCTCAAAGACCTTTCGTATGATGCCAAATTTACATATAGTTCCCTATCAAATTTTCATATTAGTCGGGAACATCCGCAGCTTTATTTTGGGGCCACCCTAATGTACATATGTGCATATAATAATAATTGTATATTACAGATGCGGCCTCATTCCCACGACAGCCGGTTCTACGCACCGGAATGACCCGAGATCACTCGGCCAAGGGCTGTCAACTCAGCAATTACTGCTGTTACAACAACAACAACAACAATAACAGATGCGGCCTATAAAGGCATTTCATATTTTCACATGAATACTGACTTGCAAACAGGCATGTTGTACATGTGTACATACTAAACGAAATGTCAAAGTATTTTTAATGTTTCCCCTTAATCTCCAGAGGATACATGTGTTTTTTTTTTGTTATTTTAAAATACAAATAGCAATAACAACTCAGAACAATATGCAAAATTGCAATAATTCGGAGAAGTATTATAATGATCATCATAACATACAACAATACATGCATACTTTAACTTTCATCACCAAACTCATCACAACATTTACACCAATTCAAGTGCAACAATAAGTCCAGGCACAGTCACTGACTGTCTTCCCCTTGGGATTATACACATGGTGATTAATCAGCCAAACGACATTAACTCTGGATGCAACAAAAATATATAAAAGGAGGAGACTCAAAACTAAACTACAGTCTAAAATTGTTCTTTCAAGTGAAATGAAACTAAAATTCAAATTTATTTCCATACTCATAATATTGCTTGGATTTGTTTGTGGTATGTATTGTAAAGAGAAATAACAAAAAATATGGATTTTTCGAAGTAAGGAACTCTTTCAACTATTTAGCATCCCAAGCTGGCACTTTTAAACCGTTCGTGCGCAGTCGTTACAGTTTACGTTGGCGTAAAACTACAGAAACGCCCAAAGTTTGGGACTCGTCAACCGCATCCGGCATTAAGGAGGACGTAGAAAAAATATCTTTAAAACCCATGGACGTATCAGTGGTCGTTACAGACAATTCCATTCAATTAACAACCGTCAAGGAGTTATTAAAAACATCCACACATTCAACCGACTATGATTATTACAATAATGAGGTCGAAGAAGGAGAACCCAAAAATTAACTCTACAAAATTGTAAAATAATCTATAACACACATTTTATACCGCAATAAAATTAAGAACACCATGCTGGAAAAACATTTAATTAATTAAATAATAGTGAAAAAAATTTTAAGCTTTACACAATTTGTTTGGTGAAAGGAAAAACCATTCGAAATTTATACATATAAAAACACCTCTTCGTTTGCTTGCAGAAATAGAATTAATAAGTATATTTAAATATACACAAATTGGTCGTTATTTAAAGATATTAGAACATTTAAAAACTATTTAACAGTAATATTTATGTTTAACTTTAAACGCGGTGTTACAAAATCAATTTAGACCTCCATTAATAATGGTTACATATACATATTTTATTTCAATCGAATAACTTCTTCAGAAGATATATATATTATGTATAATATACATATGTATATGTATGTGTGATATGTTAAATCTTGTTAAAACGAAGAATGAGTATTATGTATAAGCCCAGCATCTCCATTAAATTGTGAAACCAAACCCATCTTGAAATTCCCAATTCGTTTAAAAGTCCCTAATCTGGGGGTTTCTCTGTAACCCATCACAAAGACATAATTTTGAAAGACTTAATAGGATGCTCTTTTTAAAAAGTTTAATTTTACGTCTTGGTATCAAAAAAAGGAAGGTTTATGAAAATCGGCCTCTACCGAAATTATCAGTAGCAAAAAAAGCTATTAAAGTTAAAAAGATTGAATTAATATTTTTCACTTAAAATCTTAAATGTCGTATACCTACAATAATTATTCTATCAAGAAGATATTAACATTAAAAAAGGCTTAAATTGAATAAATAGAAATGATATAATAGATACATATGTATGTACATACATACCTATGTATATATATGTATTATAGAAGTGCTACTTGTCAAACAAATTTTGATTTTACCTCTACTATGCGTTGCTAAGCAGTGTTTAAAATTGTCAGCATAGCAAAATAACCATTCACATATAAACGCATGGTGAAATTAAATACCAGGTGACAGCATTGCTACAACAATTACAACAAGGCAAGAACAACAGGCATTTTTCTATATGAAAAACTTTCGTCACTGTCAAAAAGTTTTTTTTTTATATAACTTTTTGACATTTTCAAATTCACCATGAATAATCAGCTGGCGCTACGCTGTCACCTAGTATTTAAATTCACCTTGTATAAACGTATATATTTTATTTTTGACATATTGTAATCGGTAGCCTGCTGTGGCGAATGTGTTTAATGCTTTAAAGTTAAATTTTGAAAAAAAAATTGAAAATGTTTTGTTAGTCATTGAAAACACAGTCGTTTATTGTGCTGAAAAAATGTAAGCTAAGCAGAAATTTGTGTGCTTTTCCTAATTCATAGTCAGCAATTTCAACGCTGATGCTAAAAAACTTATTAGCCTAAAGGGTGTCCCAACTAGAACGCAATGGTGTCAATGGTGTTCGGTATCGTGAAATGATAACCAGTTTTTTCTTGTCTAGAATTGAAGAAATGAATGTGGAAGGCATGTGGTTTCAACAAGACGGCACTAGAGAAAATGCATCAGTCATTTCCCGGTCGTCTTATTTTGCGTTTTGGAGACCAGAATTGGCCGCCTAGATCGTGCGATTTAACACCTTTAGATTTTTGTATTTGGGGTTTTTTGAAGTCGATGGTTTACGCGAATAAGCCGACGACGACTCAAGCCTTAAAAGAGGAAATTGGAAATTGTGTGTGACCAACGGGTCATCTGCCCGATATCTGTTCCATACATAACCTCATTCTGTCTACTTTACGATATAATAAAGTTTCACGATTTTTTTTTTTTAACAGATTTATTGAAAATTTAAAAATTGCGTTCTAGTTGGGACACCCTTTATAACATGACTTCTAAAACAGTGTTGCCATTTTGACGCTTTTCGGGTATTTTATGACGCTTTTTTTGTCTCATTACCCTTTTATTTTTTTCAAATACCCTTTTTAAAAAAGGGTATTCTTTGACGCTTTTTCTGTTTTTTGGTGCAGTTTTGGAAGAAGTCCAAAAAGTAAATCTAGTTTTAGAGTCAGCAATTACGGACCATGTCAAGCTTTACAGCGATTTGTATTACCTGATTAAAAGTATTACAAACTTTGATTATCTAGACGGTAATTTAGATGAAAGCGTTAACGAATTTTGTTATCTTGGCTATCATTTCGAAAAGTCTTGCAGAGATTATAAAATAATTAAACAATTTAATAGAATTTACAGAATATCACGTACTCGAACTAAAATCCTTCAAATTTTATATTGCTTCAAAAATATCGTTATTTAGTGTTGACAATATTTTTAAAAATAGTGAAGCGGATATTATTGATTTCATACAAAACTTCATTGATGATTCGTCTCTAATAAATAAAATAGAAATTTGTAAAAATGGAAAAATATTGAAAGAACTGATTAATTTTGGATTGAAGTCTACAATTTTAAAAATTATTTGGGAGAAAATCCTTTTCATGAACTAGCTGACTTTGTTATTCGTATACTTTCTTTTCCTTACTCAAATGCCGAAGTCGAAAGAACGTTTAGTATAATGAATTTTTTTAAACCAAAGATCAGAAACCGACTTTCTTTAAACTCAGCCAAAAGTTTGTTGTTGCGTTGCAATTACAAGTTACCTTCAAGTGTTTACTTAAAAATTAATTCAAATCAAACTTATAAAAGGTCTGAATATTTCATTAAATCTGTTTTGTGGCCCAATGATGATGATTATGAAACAGATGTATTTGAAAATTAAATTGTTTTTCTATAAAACTTTATATTTTGTTTTTTATGAATTGTTATTTTATTTTAATTTTTTGTTTACTCCTGGTAACTGAACTGATAATAAAATTAATTATTTATTTAAAAATTTTAACATGCTTTTTGATATTCTAAAGCTAGATTTACACGATTGAAATTTTCTTCAAAATTGCTCTTCAAAATGCTTCAAACTCGTGTAAACAGCAAAATTTTTTCAAAATTTGTTTATTAATTAACTATTAATAACTATTAAATAAATAAACCTTGAAGAATTTTTGCTGTTTACACGAGTTTGAAGCATTTTGAATCGTGTAAATCTAGCTTAAGTTTCTTGTTTTTTTACCCTTTGTTTTATTGCCAATTTTAATCTTTTTTTAGGTGTTATTTGCAAAGCAAAAAAACACGATTTTTGTTAATTTTTTTTGGCGCTTTTTACCCTTTTTTGTAATTTTTTACCCTTTTTACCCGTTTTTACTATACACTTGACGCTTTTCTTTATTTCTAAAATGGCAACACTGTTCTAAAATATTAAAGTGCACTCAGTAATTATTAAAACTATTATCTTAAATGCAATGAATGCTGAAAAATATGTATATAAAAATATGTCCTGATTATTTAACTGATTGTTCGACCTTTTCATTAATTAGACAATCTTATTTTTCGAGATTAAGGTCAGTTTTTTATTTTTATTTTTTTATTTTTCTATTTTTTCCAATATTTCGCTACACAATGTGTAGCATCTTCAGGGAAACAATAACAAAATTAAGAAATTTAATAACAATAAAAATATTTTTTTTAGACAATTCAAAAATAAAATGAATAACACAAAAGGATTTTCTGAACCTAAAATATATAAATCTTTAACTTATGTACCTAAAATATCCGAAAGAATAGAAAAATCTAATATATTTGATAACACCAAATATAAAATGGCTCCAAAAATGTATAATACAGTAGGTAGATTATTCAGTAAGATAAAAGATAGGATACCTAAATTAGAAATGTCAAACGTAGTTTATAAAATACCATGTAATGGTAATAACAATGAAAAATGTAGCAAAGTATATGTAGGTACAACTAAAAATAAATTAAAAACTAGAATAGCTGGACACAAATCTGATCAAAAATATAGAGATATATCGTCACAAAAAACAGCATTATCATCACATTGTAAAAATTTGAATCACTATCCCGACTTTGAGAACATTTCAGTTTTGAAAACAGAAAATAATTATAAACGTCGTTATATGTTAAAAATGTTAGAAATTATTAATGTACCAAAAAATCTTAGAATCAATTTTAAAGTAGATACAGATAATGTTGCTCAAACTTATAGACACTTAATTTATAAAAACACAAAAACTAAAAACTAAAATATTTTTCATATCAATATTTCTGTTTGTGTAATATTTAAATTCTGACAATTACTGTTATTATTATTTTTTGAAAAATATTTTTATTGTTATTAAATTTCTTAATTTTGTTATTGTTTCCCTGAAGATGCTACACATTGTGTAGCGAAATATTGGAAAAAATAGAAAAATAAAAAAATAAAAATAAAAAACTGACCTTAATCTCGAAAAATAAGATTGTCTAATATGTCCTGATTTAAAAAATTAAATTTATTTGAAAATATTTACATATTAGGTTATTGATAATCCAGATTTAACCCTTAAATGCACAGTGTATCTTTATAGATACAACCATTCAAAAAATTATATTATATATGTATACATATATAGCTTTTGTTAAATTTTTTTTAAATTGGCTCTGTATTATTAAGAATATTAGAGGTCTTCCACAAAAAATATTTTTTTACTTCTATTTGTCATAGTTTTTAAAAAAATCATATACAAAGTCGAAAATTTTTTTTTTTTCAATTAAATAAATTATTTATTGGTTAATTTCTAGGAACAGGTAAATAATTTTGATCTGGAAAAAATACTGACTTGTTTCAAAACATGTCCTTTAGTGATTTTTAGTTGTTCGAAAAATTTCGATCATTCGGCACCTCACTGGGTCACATTAGTTGGTTGTATCTTTAAGTATACAGTGTGCACTCTCTGCATGTTTTTGATTTCCGTTAAACATTACTTTTTGTGGTACGCATTAGTATATTTTCATATATATTTTGTTCTTTACAAGAGCAAGTTCACTTGCTTTTTATTTTCAAATAAAATCCATTATAAGCCAAATACCAGTTGATGAATTGTTAGTCATGGCGTCATTCATTCAAGTTGGAAGAGTTATGATGACTGATGATGACGTCTGTGAATTACATTGTAATAGCAAAGATGTAGGTGACGACAGCGTCGATGACATTGATGACGAAAGCGACGATTTAAATGGGGTGGAGGCGAAAGGTATGGGTGATAATTCTCAAAGAGCAGGATATTTAAGGCTGATTACTAATGAATTAGAATGAAATTGACCTCAATACATCCGCTCAGGATTTGTTTCTTATCAAGATCAATGATAATACTGATCAGGGAGATTTGATTGACGTGGAGTCGAAGAATATAGAACAGCTTGATTAATAATTTTATTCTATATTCTTCGACCTTTTTAATGATTTTTATTAAATAATTTTTAAGCTTGAGGTCACTTTTTTGTTTTTTATAAAAGATTTTTATTTCTTGTATATAATTTACTCAATATTTCGATTTCCTTTGGAAATCTTCTTCAGGAGTTAATTTAATATTATAAAAATTTTCTATGTGTAAAAATTTTTTTGATATAAGTTTGAAAGGGGTTGACAAAATTGAAAACATGTTTTACAGAAAAATAATTTTAAATTTTCGATAATAACATTGAACAGTAAAAAATTATAACAGAAATATACATAATAACATTTTAAATAATAACATTTTGGAATTATAACATTTTTTAAATACATAAATTGTGTTAATTTCTCCTATTGTTAATATTTATATTTTTGTTCAATAGGTGTCTGTAATTTTGAGCTAAGTTTTCTGTGTCTTTCTTAAAATTTATCCTTCTTTCTGATGGTACATTATTTATATGTAACATTTCTAACATGTATCTTCGTTTTGTATGATTTTCTGTGTTCAATATAGATGTGTTATCAAAATCTGGGTAGTGGTTAAAATCTCTACAATGGGTTGATAAAGCTGTTTTTTGTGTTGAATTATAATTTCTATATTTCTGGTCATGTCTATGTCCTGCTAATCTAATTTTAAGAGCAGATAAAGGTAACACAACAGTAGCAATCAATAAAATAGATTACACATCTAGAATTGAAAACATTTTAAACGACAATGAAACTTTTCAAGTTTTAAAGAAAGACCCAACAAACAGATTTCAAAAAATTAACAATAATTTAATAGACGAACTTTTTAAATTAAATTTAATAACACCAATAGAGAAAAATAAACTTAAAACTTCCATAGCTATAGCTCCCAGGTTATATGGATTACCTAAAATACACAAAGAAAATTTTCCATTAAGACCAATTTGTTCATCAATAAATTCACCGTCACATAATCTATGTAAATATATTGTTAAAATCCTTAAAAATTTAACAGAAAATTCAAAATATAATGTTAATAATTCAATACAATTTAAAGATAAATTAAAAAATATTTCTATCAAAAATAATGAAAAATTAATATCACTTGATGTTGTTTCATTATTCCCAAGTATTCCAGTTGACCTAGCAATAAAAATTATAGAAGAAAATTGGAACAAAATTTCCGAATTTACTGATATTAATAAAAATTTATTCTTACGAATCATAAAATTCTGTATAGTTGACAATAGGTATTTCCAATATGATGGCAAAATATATAAACAAGAAAAGGGACTTCCAATGGGTTCACCAGCATCTCCAATAATAGCAGATATTGTAATGGAAAAATTATTAGATACATGTATTGAAAAATTATCAATAAAACCAAAAATACTAACAAAATATGTAGACGATTTATTTTGTATAATTGAAGATAATAAAATTGATAATTTATTATCAACATTCAACTCATTTGATCAGAATATAAAATTTACTATTGAAAAAGAATTAAATTCTTCAATTTCATATTTAGACATATTAGTTAAAAGAAGGGGAAATAATTTAGTATTTGATTGGTATAAAAAACCAACTTCATCAGGAAGAATTTTAAATTATTTCTCAAAACACCCAAAAAGAATTATAAACACTGCTAAAAATCTTATAGATAGAATATTAACAATTAGTGACATTAGATTTCATAAGAAAAATAAAGAAATAATTAGAAATATATTAATAGATAATAGTTTTCCTAATGAACTCATTTGCAGATTAATAAAACAATTTAATACAAAGAAATCCTATATTAATAATGGAATTTCAGAACCAAAAATTTATAAGTCAATATCATATATACCTGGATTTTCAGAAAGAATAGAACATTTAAACATATACAACAAAACAACATACAAAATGGCACATAAGGTAAATAATAATGTAGGAAGATTATTCAGAAAAACTAAAGATAGATTAGAAAAGACAGATATGTCAAATTTAGTATATAAAATTCCTTGTGGTGGTAATAGTAACGGACAATGTAACAAAATATATATAGGAACAACAGGGACAAAACTTAAAATTAGATTAGCAGGACATAGACATGACCAGAAATATAGAAATTATAATTCAACACAAAAAACAGCTTTATCAACCCATTGTAGAGATTTTAACCACTACCCAGATTTTGATAACACATCTATATTGAACACAGAAAATCATACAAAACGAAGATACATGTTAGAAATGTTACATATAAATAATGTACCATCAGAAAGAAGGATAAATTTTAAGAAAGACACAGAAAACTTAGCTCAAAATTACAGACACCTATTGAACAAAAATATAAATATTAACAATAGGAGAAATTAACACAATTTATGTATTTAAAAAATGTTATAATTCCAAAATGTTATTATTTAAAATGTTATTATGTATATTTCTGTTATAATTTTTTACTGTTCAATGTTATTATCGAAAATTTAAAATTATTTTTCTGTAAAACATGTTTTCAATTTTGTCAACCCCTTTCAAACTTATATCAAAAAAATTTTTACACATAGAAAATTTTTATAATATTAAATTAACTCCTGAAGAAGATTTCCAAAGGAAATCGAAATATTGAGTAAATTATATACAAGAAATAAAAATCTTTTATAAAAAACAAAAAAGTGACCTCAAGCTTAAAAATTATTTAATAAAGAACAGCTTGATTCTGAGCCATCTACAACATTCCATCTACCAGACTTGAAAATACTTTGAATGAATTTCCCTCAGAATTTCGAAATGTAGAAATAAATTGTAAGTCTTCGGAATTTGAGAAAGTAATATGGAAGAAAGTTAACATGCAGTTTAATGACCAAATTTAGTAATGACAGTAGTTTACCACAAAACATAATGGATTTGGAAACACCATATCAAACTTGGAGTTTCTTGATTCCATGTCCTCAAATTATAAAAGAATATAACCGGCTCCATGGACCCGGCATAAGATAGCTATGAAAAGCCGTAAATGGACAAATAGTGTTCTATCAACTTTTGGACATGAAAGTTGTAAATTCCTGGCTCTTATACAAATGAATAAATAAAAATCGGCAAGGATTTAAGGATATAGAATTTAAATTGGAGATAGCTGATACCTTATTCTCTTTTAAATCGGTACAATCTCCAGCTCGCGGACGCCCTCGTATTGAAGCACAAATTCAAGAAAAACGCCTCAAACCTAATAACCTTATGCCGCCTCCGAAGGACAACATATTGGACACAATTGTTTTATTTTATTAAGATTTTGGTAATTATTAAAGCTTTAGGTCTTTTTTATAAAATATTAAAATTTTTATTTCAATCACCCCTATCGTGAATAAAAATTCCAAATGAAATATGTTTCCTATTAAAATGCAATGTTAAAAAAATAAATGGGAACAAATTGCATGTGGAATTTTTATTCCATGTTCAATATTTATCGCGTCAGTATTTATGTTATTGTTGTGCTGTGCGGGTCGTTTATCAATGTTGAGGGAAACCCAAAAGAAAGCCTGTTTAGCTATTTTGCCTCCAAATTAAAATCATTTTTTCATTGGTTAATTGCGATTCCCCCGGCAGAACCCACTCGCTTTCACTGTCTTCTGCCATTAATATTTATTACAATACACAAATTACTCTTAATTACAATACACAAATTTTGTCAATTGTTTTAATTTTGTTTGTTCAATTTTATTTTATTTCTTTTATTTGTCACTTTTTACTGACTGAAAATGCTACACGTTCAATATTTATCACGAGATCCACGATCCGCGATCTGGATTTCATATTTTAGGCCATTCTGCAGTGCCCTTGAGTAGCTTCTTCAGGATAAAAATTTTTATAATTTTATAAATTTCAAAAATTATTTGTTACTTTAATAATTACCAAAATCTTAATAAAAAAGGTCAAATAAACAATAATAAGAAATATTTTTATTTTATTCATGTTTTTGCCTATCATTTTTTTCAGTGTGTTTTTAATAAAAATGTATTAAACTAGTTTTAACTTTTTAAAATAAATGAATTAATAAAAAATTCATAACAAATTTCTTTTATTTTGATAAATTTTTAGATGTGGGTAAATGCACATTGTATCTTTAAGGATACAACCACTATTTTTAAAATAACTTGAAAAAATTGTTTTTAATCGAAAAACGCAGTTTTTATTTTTACTAATATTTACATAAAATATATTTTTTCGGTCAAAACCCGTGGCCTTGTGCATTTAAAGGTTAAACCAATTTCATTTTAACAAAAAAAATGTTAAATAGTTTGGTAGGCGTGTGGATTGATGATTTATTCGTGTTGATATTAGTTTATTATGAAAATTATTATTAAAAGACCGAAAATATAAATAGTTTTCTCTCAGTGTAATAGACAATAATCACCCTGTACATGCTAATAATAAACATAATATGGCATCACCCACTAAACAGCTGCTGAATTCGTTAAAAAAAAATAGCCACTTACCGATTGAAAAAATTATAAATATTTATAAAACATTTTAAAATTAAATTAATATACATAAATAAATATAATGCAAAGGGGTATTTCATCACTATGGTGCAGCATTGGAAGAAGTCAAAGATTTTTTGGAGTATTTAATCATAAAAACACATCCCTTGGCCGCCCCTCTACAACAGACAGGCCAATCAAGTAAGAGATACACAAATTTGTAAAAAAAAAGAAAAGCTTTAAATACATGATTTTAAAAGCATTTCTGTGTATTGTATAAAGTTGCAGTAAGACATTGAAGTTGATTGAGAGCACAACATTTGTTGGACTAACATTTGCCGATAGACAGTATACAACAGCAAACCTTAAAACACAAACCAGTGCAAAGAAAAAAATGGTACGTATTTGATTATGTATTTTTAAGGGATAATGTTTTTCCTTAGGTACAATAAGTAAAAAAATTCTAACCACTTGTTGAGTCATATTCCTAAATTTCTATATTATTTTTAATTATAAATATGAACTACTTAGAATAATCGAATAAAGGTGAACAATTATTTTTATAAACAGTAATTTTGTGTTACAAATTTTTTATCAAAATGTTGACCTTAAGTTCATTTCAAAATGTTGATAAGACTTAAAAATCTTAAAAAAAGTGAAAGTACGTATTTATATGTATTCAGATTAATTTTGTTTAAGTGTGTATAACTCAGATACAAACATAAAGTTATTAACAAATAATTGAAATGAAATACATTAAACCGGTTTAAACAATTTAAACGAAACTTGTAATTTTGTTGAGAACAAGAAGTTCATTGCATTTAAATTTTTGCTGTAAATAAAAAACTAATCGCGTGTTTTATTTGTTTTTAGGCTAAACTTACCGAACAAGAACGTGCCGAGATTTTGCAACCTCTATTGAATGTTGGTTGGACCATGGTAAACGGAAGAGATGCCATATATAAGGAATATTTGTTCAGTGATTTTAACCAAGCTTTCAGTTTTATGTCCGGAGTCGCTTTATTCGCCGAAAAAATGTATCATCATCCCGAATGGTTTAATGTTTACAATAAGGTTCAAGTAACTATGTCTACGCACGATGTTGGTGGTCTCAGTTCTAAAGACATACGTATGGCCAAGTACATGGAAGAACACTCTAAACGCTTTCTTTAAGTTTTAGTTTAAATATTTGTAATTATGC
This sequence comes from Bellardia pandia, assembly GCA_916048285.2. NCBI lineage: Eukaryota > Metazoa > Arthropoda > Insecta > Diptera > Calliphoridae > Bellardia > Bellardia pandia. The sequence continues at coordinate 2,548,944 of OU696529.1, read as the reverse complement.
TTTTGTTGAAAATAAAGATGTGTTAGTTTAACCTAGTTTTATCATCGTGACGATTGGTAACAAAATTTTAAAGTTTAGCTTATATTATGTTAGGTTAATGGATTTGCTAAGGATTTCATAGTCAGCTTTTTCTAATATATCTGGGGAGGATTCGTCCAATGAATAACCAATCGCCTTAAAAAAGGCTTGTGCATTTTCATTATTTTTGAGGACGGTCAAAACTATTTTCTCCATTTTCCAGTGCATTGCACAACGCTCTAGGGCCAACATCATGTGCTTACCCAATCCTTGTCTTTGGGCACTGGGCTCAATTTGCATCTCATAACTGTGGAATGGATAAAACAGAAGAAATAATAAGAATAATAAATAAATAACATCAGAACTTACCAATATAATACACTGTGGCCGTAATCCATATCAAAGCGAAACATTGAATATGCCACAGGTGCTTTATTTGCATCCACTGCTACCAAATATCTTGCCCAGGACTTGTTTAAATCACTTTGCTTAACTTTTGGCTGCCAACCCATGCTTAGCTCTTTATAAAATGGTGACACATTTCTTTCTGCTAATTTGAATGCCCATTTTAAAGTTTTTCCGTCCATATCATTCTTAGCCCGACTATAAAGTGAAAATTCCGCAGTACTGGATTTGTAACTTAAAATATCTGTTATGGATTCGAAGGGATTTTTTGCTCGTGCTGCATTTTCTATATTACGATGCTGATTAGCAACACTATTTACACTTGCAGTTGTCATTTTAACTTTTTAAAAGTTTAAATAATTTTTAATTTAATCAACTTCTGCCACACGATACGCGAATTTTAATTTTAGTCTGTGATTTTAATAGCAAAAACAGTAAAGGACGGCGGCAAAAATTGTTTATATAGTGTTGCATTTATTGCACTTACGAACAGTTGGCATCACAGTTTTATTATATATTTTTTTTAATACATAATTTTAATTTTTTTAACTATATACAACTATATTTTTAATCTTATATCTGTGTCTTTAATCACAAAATTTCATGATTTCTTTTCTCTGATTTGTGTGTTTTTTATGATAATAAAATTTTATTAGTTATTATATTATAATATATAACTCTGGCAACATAATGAATAATTATTTTCTACATACATAAATGTTGTTAAATGCTATAAAAAAAAAACGCAAGCACACTCAATAAAAAATAGTTTATTTTACATAAATTTATTGCATTTTATATAGTCCTTATGGCTTCAGAATTAGGAATACCAAAATGAATTAAATAATTTCAATTATGTAAAGAAATACACTAACACATAAAACTATTTTACTTGCTACCACAAAAATAAATAATTGACAACACCCTTCGCAGCTGGCTATTTTTTACTTTTTAATTCCAAATAAATTTTTTTTAAATGTTCAAAAAGCCTAATAATAGTAAAAACATTCATCCGCCTTCGGCTCCTTCTTTGGATGAGGTTTTGTCAGACATTGAGACATTTCAAGTCGATACTGAGCAACTCAGAACCAATAACAAAACGGTTGAGATGTCGGTGAGCACAACAGAGGAGTGGTGGACAGTGTTTGAGCAGTTTATTGAGGATTTGAAGTGTTTGGAAATGGTACATAATGAAGTGGAGAGCTTCAAAATTAAACTTGAATCCTTAAAATTAGAGATTGACACAGAATCAAAGCTATTGAAAAGTGAAATAGCCCAACAGCAAAAACAGATAGACGTGGTACTCGAATGATTTAACATTATATGTGTGTATGAATGTACATACAACACATTACAAATTTTAATGTATTTACTCCGCAGTTCTATTATCTTTTCAACTACATAATAACAAATAGACATACTCTTTATCATAGTATACCTATCCATAATTACATATTTAATAAAACAAAAGATAAATGAAATGTGGATTAGCGTTTTATTGGTAAGCAATTAAAGTTAGACCATATTCGGGTGAGGATTTAAAAAATAAATAAAGCTTAAGCCTAAAAAATTATATGTACATACATACGAGTATGTATGTTATTGATTGGTTTTGGCCTATAAGGCTTGATATTACATAAATGAATAACTAAATAAAAAAAATTATTAAAAATGCATGCCCAAAACTTAATAATTTCAAAATTCGCTAATTTTAAATTGTTCACCATGTTGACCAAAAATATGAAAAATGGGTAAAATTTGCAATTTAATTCTCATTTAGGTGTTTTTGATTCTAAATACATTTTTTGTTTTTGGAAATTGATAGATGTACATATATTTACATACGTTTAAATAAATAAAATAATAAAAATAAAATAAATAAAAAATAATAAAATAAAGTGCCAAAATGGTGATTTTTTATAATGTTTGTTTTAGAGGTATGGTTCCTTCGGCAAAGTTTCTTATTTTGATCCCTAGATCGACCCGGCCTAATATGTATGTATGCATATACAGGGTTCCCCCAAGGTAATTGCATCCGTAATTAAATTAATTACATCCATAATTATAATTGAGTATCTCTATGATAAATTATTTATGAAAAAATTTACGATTTCATAAAGTACTAGTGCAAAAAATAAAATAAAAAAAAATCAATTCAAATTCATTTAAATCAGTGATAAATTGCTTTAAAGGTTAATGATCTGTGGTAAACAACATTTGTTGTTTTTCCATTTTCGATGTAAATATACAAAACCGATAGTTTGCCACCGCGCAACCAGGCTACATACAACTGTCCATGTGAGAAAACTAAGCATACAAATTGTACGGTTATCGCATCGCATTTGCTTTCGCAGCGCAATAGAGAGTAACCCCCCTGGATACTCTAAATTCACTTCACAAATTCCTAAGGATTGACCTTGCGTCTTATTAATGGTAAACGCAAACGCAAGACGAACAGGAAACTGAAGTCGTTTAAATTCAAATTGCATATCAGACGTAATCATTGGGATGCGTGGAATGAATACATCTTCGCCTTTGAATTTTCCAGTTAAAATAGTAGCTTCAATTACATAAGCCATCAACCTTTTAATAACAACTCCTGTACCATTACACAAACGGGGTTGATTGATATTACGAAGCATAATAATTGTGGCTTTAACTTTCAATTGGAGATTATACGGAGACAATCCTGGTAACTCCAACGAATTCAAAAATTCTATTGGATAATTCACAACATATAGACATGTTTGAATTCAGTAACATCTTTGTTTTTTGCCGCTAAAATTGCTCTGTCACTCAACCATACATGGCATGTAATATATTGTTGTGCTACGTTAGTGAAAACACATTCAATCAATTCCTCTTTTTACTGTTCGAAACGGCAAAAATCATTTGGCAATGTTATCAATCCAGTGTCTTCAACAGGCATTGCACCATTCCCAATTGCTTAGTGAACTTATCAGCATATACATATGTTTGACATAGATCATTCTGCAACTGAACACGAACGTTGGTAGTGAAACTCACTCATGTTTTAATAAAATCTCCATAAATATGAAGACTTTAAGCAAGGGTTAATTTCATCGGTAGCTGTCGATCTAGGAATGACGGGTAATGTTTGCCTAAAATCGCCTGATAATAAAATCAACGCACCACCAAACAACTCTGAGATCTTTCATTGTTCTTTTCAAAGCTTCAACAGATATCTTATTCGCCATAGTGCACTCATCCCAAATAATGATACCGCAACGTTTCAATAATTTTGATGTTCCAGATGTTTTTGAAACGTTTCATTAACTTGGTAATTCAATGGCAATTTCAAAGTAGAATGTGCTGTCCGACCACCATCTAACAAAGTGACTGCAATGCTAGAAGACGCCAATACCAATGCAATTTTATTCTGGGAACGTATCGTTGCCAACATCAATGAAATTAAGAACGTTTTTCCGGTGCTCCTGATACATCCAGAAAATAAAATCCACCGGCTTCACTATTGACAGCTTGTATTATAGTATCGAACGCCGAAAGATTTGCGTGAACAAAAGCATTCAATTCGTTGCGATCGTATTGTTGTTCACGTTGCAGTTCTAACTCAAAAATGATTAGGTGATGGCATTCCCAATAGTGATAATGCCTTATTAGCAATCGACAAACAGAAATCTTCAATAAAAATCAATGCTTCATTGTAAATTTCCGGCTTGAAATACATTGCAGGATTACGATTTTCTTGACGATTTTCTCGAAACCGAAAATCTTCCGATAGACAATCTTGAAATTTTGTCCACAATTCAGATGGATTCGATGGAAAACAGGTAGACAAAATAATTGCAAACAAAGCTCGAATTTGATAAGGGTGAGCGACAACTGCTGCATGTTCCCAATGAATATCATTTTTCAACAAATTATCCTTAACTGTCGAAATTATGTTAGCCCACGAACGTTTATTAACAGCAAACGTAAATAAATGCACTCAGCATTATTTGGGTGAACAGTATAAATACGTCCCAAAGCCGTTGAAACTCATTTATTGATGAACTCCAGGTAAAATACGTTGGCACTTCTGCATACAATAACGTTCTGGAAAAAACATCAACTTCACACAACTTAAAAAATGCAGTTGTTGCAGAGTTATATGAGGTGGTGTTAGAGCTCTCTGTGCAGCATTGCAATATTCGACATTAATGTGAGCTTTGAATACTTTCGTATACGGAACAATCCAACGATTATCGACCTCAACGTTTTGATTTTGTACTCTTATATTAACTGATCTATCATTATTTAGAGCATATCCAGTAACTGTATCCGAAACCAAAGTTCTTGGATAACGTTTACTACATTTGCTATCAACTATACATGGGGAGTTAATGTTGAATGCTCCACATGGACCGTGTATCATATTTTGCACAACAATATGATATAATTCAGGATTACTTATTTGATCTGGAATTTCAGCACATATAACATTGACAATTTCATCCGTGATTTTATTCACCAACCATATTAAAATGTGAGTGTGGCAAACCACGCTTTTGCCACTCCACAGTGTACATCCAGCACTTCACTTCACCAAACACTTTAGATTTCACGATAAAATCCATAAGCGTTTTCAATTTCTTCTTAAAAACACGGGCAGTGATATCATGTCGGTCGGTTGAACTTTGGCCAGCGAATAAATTATCTTTAATGTCACTCCATTGAGGATTACACGTAAATGTTATAAATAAATCTGGTCGACCGTAATGATGCACATAATTTATTGCATCTTGCGCGTACTCATGCATATGACGTGGGCTGCCTGTGTGCGTTAAAAGCAAAATGGTCATTTCCCAAGATCATTAAAATTACCATCATTATTTATAGCATTACGCAAATGGATGTACTCCTCCGAACGTAATTTCTTCGAATTAAATCGTATGAAATTTAGTCGTTCACTTTCAATTTTGGCGTACACATAAACAACAAATTGATGGAAAAGTCTACGACAATGCAAAACATTTTGACGGACCATAAGGCGATATGAATAATAATTCATTGCGCTAACTTTTTTATTTGATTCCGCTCCTAGAATGAAAAATTTATTCGAAAAACCGGTAGGATTGACCATTTTAATCTTAAAATGATAACCGTCTTCTCCTCGACAAAACAACAATGGGTACTGTAATGCATCATAGCAGCGATGAGTTTCAGATACTGGTTGCAATAGCGGCATCATCCATTGTGATCGCATTAAATCGTCTGACATGTTGCCCAGGTGGCGTTTTATCAGCTCGAATCACAATTGCATATTCATCAGATGGCATTTGATTTGATTGAGAGCAGTTTGAAAAAGTCGCACTAAATTATTTTCAGCATCCAACATATTCTGCAAACGCAAATTTTATGAAATATCACAATGACGATCGGTTTCCACATTTAAGTTACCAATAAAGTATATTTGCAAAAATTGATAGCTTTGATCAGGAAAGGGTAACAAAGAACCAAGTCGATGGTAAACTTGGCCTTGAATCTATTGAAGATTGAAATTTTTATAATAGTTCGTTTCGCGATCATCTAAATAAACATCAAAACAAACAAATATACCTTGAAAGTTGGCATAAAATTGTCCCGAATAATATTTGTCGCTCCAAATGAAGTCATTTGAAATCCTGAGTTATACGCTTGTATGTTTGCCAGAAAATGCTTTGAAATTGGTGTGCCACCAGTTATCAAATTATGCAAAGGCTCCGGTGGTGAATTCAATTCTGGTAATTTAACTTGTCCGTTTGAACAACACAATCCTAATACCTCATGTTTAAAGGTTAATCACTGTGAGATGCTCTAGATGCCGCAACATTTCTAGTATTACCACAGACTAACGTATTACGTGATTGACGCCCCAAATTACTGTGCTTACGTAACATTTTTTATTAAAAAATGTGACAACACCAATTAAATATGAAATAATTGAAATTTTATTTATTCAAGAAATTCAAAAATTGAGACACATACAGTGGTTCAAACACATAATTGGATACTTGGCATGATAATCACCCCTATCGTGAATAAAAATTCCATGTGAAATTTGTTCACTTTTCACATTTTCCTATTTAAAATCACTGTTAAAAAAAAATAAAAGTGAACAAATTTCACATGGAATTTTTATTCACGATAGGGGTTAATATTCAAATGCCGATTTTTTTCACTTTAATAAAAATAATTTAAAAAACATTGTACATTAAATTCATTAACAATTCCATTTATCTTTTAACATTATTAAATGTGTTATAATTTGTTAAAAATTTGTAAAATTAGGAAGAAAAAAACCCTGACGAAGGCACTCAAGGAAGTGCCGAAATATTGGTTTTAAATAAACGATAAAAAGTTTTTATATTTAAAAGAAAGACCTTAAGCTTGAAAAATTAGTAATAAAATAATTTAAAAAACATTGATGCTATGTTGTAGATTATTAAAAAACCTTTAAAACAATTAAGTATAATACTTAGCATGTTTCATTCAAAACGATTTTTAAAATAAGAAAATAAAATTAAAATAACAAATTTAACGTCAAACGCATAATTGGACAGTCAAATGAAATATACAGTTTTAGAACTAGGAAACAAAACCTTTTGCTTTTATTACTGCTTCTAAACATCGGGACATCGACTGCATGAGATTAGCGCAAAACTCTTTACTTATATTATTCCATTCACGTCGTATTCCGTCTTTCAACTGGTCTAATGTGTTGAAAGTAGATTTATAGAGCTTTCGGGCAAGTTCTTCCCACACATGCTCAATAATGTTTTGATCTGGGGACTGTGCGGGTGTTTGCAGTAATTTTGGGCAATTATGAATTAGCCACATCTTCGCAACGTGTAAAATGTGCTTCGGATCGTTATCCTGATAAAAAGCAAATGTGTCCAAGATGTTTAATTTTTCAGCACTCTGTTTCACTTTTTGCTTCAATATGTCCAAATATTGGAATCGGCTCATTTTATCCTCTATAAAATGAATATTCCCTACTCCTGTACTGGAAACACATTCCCACACCATTACAGGCCCTGCCCCGTGCTTGATTGTAGCCCGAGTGTTATTAGGCAGTATTTGGCTTACGCCAAACGTACTGCTTACTATCTGACCCATGAACGTGTAGCAGTGCCCATGACACCAAAGCATTTTTTCTTGTCGGTTTTAAAACCAATTCTGACAATATTGGTTTCTATGACACCTCTGTGGGATTACTCCGTATTTCGATTCGAAAAGGAAATCATTCGAATTTGTATACTTTTTGCATTGTATTTCGAAAGCTTTTGCTTTCGAATCGAAATACGGAGTAACCCCCCTGATTAACTCAACTATTTTCAAACAGAGACCGTTTATACATAAAATCCTTGGTATTGACGTAACCTTTCATACAGACTTTGCAGAAACAAAATCAGTTCACGCATTATAGAGAACATCAATTACTAACACAATGCAAATTATTTTTATATACAGGTATCCCTCTATTTACGCGTTACGTTGGGAACGAATAGAAACCGCGTAAATAAAGAGTATTTATCAATACAAAATTCTGTTTTGGGACCAGAAATATAATAAACCGCGCAAATTGAAACACTAGCTATATACAAAATTTAAATTTGGGACCGAAAATCCGTATTAAAAAAATGCTTATTAGTATAATATAATTTGAATTAAATTTATTTTATTTGTACTTTTCAGTATTATTGTAAAAATAATATTTAAAAAAAATTAAAAATTTTGTTCTAAATAATGGCGAAATGCGCGCAATATGAGGGTTGCCACTATTTTTAAATCGCGTTATAATTAAAACGCGTAAAAAAGCGCGTTATACAGAAAAACGGTCACTATTATTAAATCGCGTTATATCGAAACCGCGCAAATAAAGTACCGCGTAATTCGAGGGATACCTCGAGGGATACATCATACTAGAAATATCTTTAGTTAGATCAAGAAAAAAAATGAGTAAATAAACAAACAAAAAAATTGTATATTTGCAATTAAATTTTAAGAACAATTTATTTGAAGCAAAGTCTAATATAACTTCTGCGGGAGTATAATATAACTTCTGTTTAATATTTTTTTTTTGTGTTCTTTACTTTAGCAATGTTTTTAAATTAAACAGATATTTAATAAGTTTATAAACGATCATATGTATACCCTTAATCCGACTTGACAGGGACGTATGACAAAACGATTGTTGACAATGGCGAAACTTCCAAGTCAGAAACTAGAATCTGACCGCTAAAAAGAAAACAATATGCAAAATTGTATAAGTGGTAAAATATCATACCAAAATTTCTTACGTTTTAGTTCCATTGATATTGTTGCTGACAAATTTTACATTCATTGTTTCTGGATAACTTCCATTGCCCAAGTTAAGAGTATGGCTAATCTCCGTGGGATTAAAAGCCACTAAATAACCAGGATTACCAGACTTTATCCTATTTGGTACAAAAATTATTCATTTTAAATATCAAAATTTTGAATTGCAGAAAAAAATGTAAAAAGATTATGCGTGATACATAAATGTCAAGGAATTACCTCTCACCTTTGTCTAATTGTGTATCCATTAAGCATTTTGTTTAGTTAGTGTGCATTTGGAAATTATGTTATAAATTTGTTAAAAGATAAATGGAATTGTTAATGAATTTAATGTACAATGTGACCAGTTCGCATGAAAATATAAGATGCAAAATTAAAAGAAATATATTTACCTGGTATAAGCAACTAAAGGATCAACAGGTAACATATCAAAGTCGCCGTGCATGTATGAAGGCGATAAACGCAGTTGTTCAAATTGCTCGTAGACTTTGTTAGTAATGTTACCATATAGTTCGGTACCACCGGGAAGCACAGGTGTGCCGGGCAACAAGGACAAGAACAAATAAATGGTAAATGGAGAGACAGAAGTATTATTATCCAAATCGGCTACATTCCATTGTACCCAATTGTCATTAACGTCTTGCATGATCCCATTGAGTTCACTGCGTAATTTCTTGTTTTTGGGGGCAGCTAAATTCTTTACAAATTGTCCGTACATGGGAATATCGACGCCAAACTCTCCTGTACTGCTATTATAGATTTGGGGACGCATGATATCATCTGCCACCGAAAGAAAAGCTTCAGCTGAACTATTTTTAACCACAACACGATATTCATAGAGAATATCACCCAGACCTTCTTGGAATGTCGTTTGACTGTGAGTCCAAAATCCATATTGTGTTAAATCATAGTTAGTAGTTTCAGCTGGCGTTTCGTCCTTAAAGTTTTTAGATAGTATAAAGAACTTGGTATTTTTCAAACGTATACCTTGAACTCCCAATTCAATGGCATGTTGGAGCACATCACTCAATTCTTGCTTCACGATACTGTCATTCATATGCAAGTCGTATAGACCATCTCCGAATTGCGAGAGCACATAATTGCCGGAGCTTACCTCAGCCCAAGCTGAGCCATTTACCAAAGACAACCAATTGTTTGGTACTTCAACCTTTTCAGCCCAAACGAATGCTGAACGTTTGGTTTCATCTTCCAACGCCTGCTTAAATAGTTTAGATGATTTAGGCACATAATTAGCTGTAATATCCAGAATAACATGTGTGTTGGTATCTTTGTAATGATTAACGATATTTTTGATTTTTTCCTCTACTTCTGGTTCACGTATATTATAAGTAAGTTCAGCTGGTAACTCATAAATTACACCGCTAGCTTTCATTTGGGTAGCAACCGCAACATTCTCTTTGCTTACTTCGAAACTGGGAAATTTGACTAAAATTCCACTTTTGTACCAAGGCAATGGTTGAGGAGCAGCACATTTTGGTGCACCAACTATAATAAGAATTGCACCAACAAGCATTCCCAACCACACCAACCAGAACGATATAAAGAATATCCAACGCAAACGCACCCAGAAAGGATCATTGGCGTATTTCACTAGCTCATCCTTAGTCATACCGGTAAAAGCCTGCGCACATTTCAAATAACACAAATATTAATATTTTTAAGCAATGCTTTTTTAAAATAAATATGTATGTTGGAAAGAAAAGCAATTCAACAATCTTGTATTTAAATTGATAGATGAAAAAATTATGAACAATATTATTGAGGCAGCAAAAATATAATTTGAAAATACATATGTATATGATTTTGCAAAATTATTAATGTTAATTTGGTTTGATGCATTTAATTTTCTTAAAGGATTGTTACCAACCTCTTGCTTATCCTAGGCATACATATGTACATTAAAAAATTAATTTTAATAATTTAATAATTATTTCTATTCAGAATTTACTTACTTTTCCATTGACAGCACCAATATCAATCTTAGCATCTCCATTTTGTTGATCTCCCTTAATAAACTTCACTTCCTCACGCTTCTCAGACAATTTTTCGTTATCTTCGGCACCCAACATTTGCTCATCGGCACCATCATTAACATTGTTTTCTTCCTGAACCATTTTAGTATCTGTTGAAGGGGTTTCCTCTTTTGACGCGAATACGTTATCAATTGGTGATGTTGAATGCTCTTCGTATGTAAATATAATTTTTTATGAATGATTGCCTTCGTTGTTGGTTTTAAGATAATGTACGTATGAATGTATAATTTATATGAATGTATGTATGGATGAATGTATAGTTAAGTGGCTTATCTTTTTTCAAAGTGATTTCAGCGGTTAAATACAAAGTCATAATAATATTGTTTGATGGTCGATTTGTTTTATTTAATTTGTATTTAATTAATAAACAACTTATAATTACATATCGTTTCCTAAAATGCAAACTGTTGAAATAATTTCTTGTTCTAAAAATATCAATTAAGAAATTTCTCAAATTCGTAATATGTATCTCATTTCCCTTTCTAAAAAAATATATACATACCTACATTGTTTTACGTACATATGTTTTTGTATACTAGTAATTTGGGCTCAAGGAACTTTTATACTTCTAGGTATTTATTTCTTTAACATTATTGATACACCAATTAAGGATTCTTGATATTTATTTAACGATATACATACATATGTATGTATGTATATGTATGTATATATATAAAAATTTCAACAACTTGACTTTTATTCATTTCATGCATAATGGAATTAAACAAACTTAATCAAATCCATTAATACAAATTGAATTAAATTGCTTTTTATGTACATACATACATACAGCACATACATACTTTCATTTCTTAATGTACAATAATTGTACATACCTATCAAATGGAAAAAGTTTTGCTGACGCAATAGATACTTGTGCTCTTATTCATAAAACTTACAACAGGTTTATAAGAGATTTATAAACCAAATTTTGTATGGAAATTCGTTTTATAAACCTGTTGTAAGTTTTTATGAACAAGGGTGTTGATATTTAAGTATACATACTAACCCCCTTATTCATAAAAACTTAATTTAATAATAATTAATAATAATCCTGAATTTTTAAATACATACGAGTATACCATACAATATATTTATTCATTGCTTCTCAAAAGAATTTCCTTTAGAACTTTGCCACGTGTGGCAATAAAAGGAACTTACAACTCTATGGTGTACCTATGTACTATATACATACATACATATGTACATAAATATGAGAAATTATTTATTAAAATATTTATTATACCTACCTACCTAAATAAAATTACAGTAAATCTAAGGCTAAAAGCACTAGCATCAATGGTTATCGGCTTGAATGAGAAATTAAAATTGTGTGTATCTACAATAAAGTTTAGAGCAATGTTTAATTTTGGACACACCTATGAATCGCTTAATATATACCTATACATTTTATTAACTTTTTTATTTTTTCTTAAAACTATATTATTTCTTACCTTTATTGTTACTTGATGATTTATTATTCTGATCTTTAAATTTCCCCGTATCTTCCGAAATGGGTTTATAAATCTCAACTTCTTTTTTCAACTGCTTTTCAGAACAATCTAACATTCCACAGTTGCTCACATTCACTTTTCGACTGTTTCTTTTTAGTAGATTCTTCATTTTACTTTTGCTTTTATATTTGTTGTTTTTTGAGGGATGAAATTCTTGAGTTACCAGATGGGAAATTTTTTATAGCTTGGCAGCACTGAAATGTGAAAAGTTTTCAGTTAAATTTAATTCATGATCCGTATAATTTGCATGAAAGATTTATGTTTCTTCTTTAGTAATTCATCCTTATACAAATATACATTAATCTATATGATTTCTTAAAAAAATACACTATTATTTTTTGCAATGCATAGAAAGTCTTCGCGGCCAATAATACATGTCATTGGACATACTAAATAATTATATTTTAATTAATGTAATTATAATAAAAATTCAAATTATATATTAGTGGCTCCTTAAGGTACGGCACATTTGGCAAATGTTTGCCGAAAAAGACGTAACCACTAAATAACATATATTTGTACTCGTTTATTTATTAAAAAAAAAACTTTCTTTTTTGCAAAACTCTTCTAAGAGTAAACAACGTGAATCAAATTTGTGCTAAAACCAGTGGTTACGCTTTTGTGAGTAAATATTTGCCAAATGTGATCGTACCTTTAGACATATAAATTATTACCAGAATTATTTCAAATAGAGAAAATGTTTTCCATATTTGAAACCATAAAGCCAGAAAAGGTAAATAATTTTTAAGTAGAAAAAAGAAATGTGTTTTTTTTGGATATTTAATTTTTTTCTTACATTTTTAAAATTTAAACTTTACTTTGGAATTTTTGTTGTAAATAATTTACAGTTTAGCTTGGGAAATGTTTTGTACTGGTAAGTTTAAAAATATCGTAAATTTGAAGTATGTATGACGGCTTGATCGGGAATGAGCGAACAAAACTTGTCTCCAAATCCTTTTTATAATTTCAGTGTAACAAAATTTCACTTTTTCTTCTAAATTTTACCATTTTTTTACCATAAAAAATAAATAATATATTTTTTTACTTAAATAAAATTTAACACTCATTTTTGTCGTTTATAATAAATACATACTAATTAAAATTTTATATAATTAATTTAATAATATTTAAAATAATTGTAATTTCTGATGTAATTTTGCGTACCACTTGCTATAGAAATTTATTTTAAATTGTCGTTTTGAGCACGTACATGTGTATGTACGTTCAGACCGAAGCACTTAACCAAACTTAACTAAAGTCTTATAAATCTAACTATAAATGCTTGATTTGAGCTCAATCTTAAATTAAAATTGCAATTTGCAGACTCAAATAGCAGGTTTGAAGAAATGTATAAAGAAAACATAATATCTGCGGGTATTAAAGAATGCACAGATACGTACATGCACACAGTATATATACATACATACATATATGTAAGTATCCATGCGCATATCGACAATTTGCAATAAGACCGACCTAACTCAAAATTTTTATTTTCAAATGAGATCTACAAAACATTTGTTAGATGATTGAAAGTAAGTACATATTATGTTTGCTAGTTGTAGCATGTTTTAAATACTGTGTGTAATTTTTATATCCTTCACCTTAATGAGAAGGGTATACATATATAAGTTTGCCATACCGTTTGTAATTTCCACAATATAATTTTCCGATCCTATAAAGTATACATATTCTGGATCCTTATAGATAGCGGAGTCTATTAAGCCATGTCAGTCTGTCTGTCTGTCTGGCTATTGAAATCAATTTTCTGAAGTCCCCAGATATCTTCGGGATCCAAATCTTCAATAATTCTGTCAGACATACTTTCGAGAAGTTTTCTATTTAAAATCATCAAAATCCGTCCATAAATAACGGAGATATGAGCAAAAATCCGAGACAACCTCTGAAAATTTCATCAAAAAAACTATCAAAGTGTATTAACCCGGCGTCATGCAGGTTGGGTCATTATGGCCCATGTGCTCTTAATATAATATACATACGTATACATATATGTATGTATATAATATAATAATGCATCCACAACAAAGGTGAAGGGTATATAAGATTCAGCATAGCCGAATATAGCACTCTTACTTGTTTTTATATTGCAAATTTCCAAGGCTAGTTCCAATTAATAAATGTTTGTTATACGCATGTATTTACATATATGAAACTATATATTTTGAGTAATGACTTTATGCTTGCAAATAAGCTGCAACCAATATAAAATTAGGGTGGACTCAAGTTTTATATAGTTTTATACAGTTTCAAGTAATAAATGTTTATTATACGCATGTATGTACTTATATGAAACTGTATATTTTGAGTAATGACTTTATGCTTACAAATAAGCTGCAACCAATATAAACTTAGGGTGGACTCAAGTTTTATATTAATATATAAAATATAACAAGATTTCATTACTCAAACGTAAATGTAAAGTATTTTAAAAGTATAGTTTTCAATACTACTTAATATACATAAGTATTTGTACCGACCGCATGTTATATTTTGATTCTTCCCATTTTCAAGACCTATTAACGGATGTATTGAAAATAATTAAAATTTCAAACTTTTCCCAATATTCTTCACACAAAATTTGTTCGATTCAATACGTTTCGATATATAAAATATGTTATTTACGTATTTAATAATTTTTTAGTATTTTCAGATGAATCCGAAACTGTGACTACTGACTCGTCCTGATTTTTATAAGCAAAAGGTTCGAAACTTGAATGTTTTCCTTAACATTTTTGTTCATGTACATATGTATATCGTTGTATTTTACAAAATGTAAATTTTTTCATTACATTTTGTAAATAAAAAAATATTAATATCATCAAAAGAGCATATTCAAACGTATCATTTCTACTATTTCAGAAAAACAATTTTTTAGGTTCTATTGCAGAAAACCCTGTTGCAAATTATATTGCACAAATAACCGCATGCCGTAAGTTTACCCTAATGGAAATACTCATTTTTATGTACATACTATTATATATGTCTGCTTCGTCATCAAAAGCACATTTATTAATAATCAAAATGGATGTACATTAGTGATCTTAAAAATAGTTAGTACTAAAATACTGGTTACTAGTTACCAATGACGGTGTTGTCATATATAACTTATTAGTAACATTAGGGTAGTTACTATATATGTAACATCCCCCTTTTTTATAAATGTATTTATAATACTTATAATACTTAAAAATAAATTTTTACAAATTTAGCCTATTAGGCGGTATTATTTTTCTACCATATTTTGAGATATAAAATTCATTATTAGAAATATTTTCATTATTTACATTTTCATTGTGATTTATATTATTATTTTCATTATTTATCATTGAATTATTGTTATCATTATCATTACTAACATTAATATCAAAATAAATATTTTCATTCTTATTATAATTAAAATTACGTTTTTTTATAGATTTGTTCATAATATTGTTGGATTTCCGAGCTGTTGTCTTCATTATGTGTTGCCTATTTCTTCTATATACTACACCCTTTTCATCCTCTATCAAAAATGATCTTGGTTCCTTACATTTTTTCAAAATTTTACCTTTAAACCAAACTGACATAGGATTTGTCTTGAAATATATCTGTTCACCTATTTCAACTGGTTTTAAAGTAACTGAATTTCTATTGTAATTTTCCGATGATCTTAATTGTTTCTGTTTTAAAAATTCATTCATTTTTTTTCGATTTACCAATCTCGGTTTTAGATTATCTGTAACAGATGGTAATTTGGTGCGTAATTTTCTACTCATAAGCAATTCAGCAGGACTTGGCATATTGTTTTTTGATGCTGTACGGTATTGTAATAATGATACGTATGGATCCGAACCAGAGTCTTTACATTTATATAAAATATTTTTTATCGTCTGAATAGATCTTTCTGCAAGACCGTTAGATCGTGGTAAGTAGGGACTTGACGTTATATTTTCAATACCCCAGTTAACACAAAAATATTTAAATTCTTTCGAATTAAAGGGCGGGCCATTATCTGAAATTAAAATTGTTGGAATTCCGTGTCTAGCGAAAACTGATTTTAATTTCGTTATGACATTTACAGATGAGTAACCCGAACTTAAAAGTTCAATTTCAAAAAATTTCGAATAATAATCAACAATTATCAAGTACATCTTTTTATCAAATTCGAACAAATCACATCCTACTTTGTACCAAGGTATGTGTATAATCTCATGATTTTTTAAATCTTGTTTAGGATTAGCATTTCTGTAAGTTAGACAACTATTACAATTTGAAACCATATTATAAATATCGCTATTTATGTTAGGCCAATAAATAGAGCCACGTGCCAAATTTTGGCAACCTCCTATTCCCATATGACCCTCATGGACATATTCTAACATTTTCGACCTTAAATTCCTTGGAATTAATATTCGTTTGCTTTTAAACAGAATACCTTTTACTTCACTTAAATCATCTTTAACTGAGTAAAATGGTTTTACATCTTCATCTATATCTTTCTTGTTATTTGGCCAACCCTCTTTTAGATATTTCTTAAGTTTTTGAAAAACTTCATCATTTTCAGTTTCCTTTTTAATGTTCTCAATTTCTATATCTGGTAGTGCTATTTGGCAAATTAATGAATTACATTGTAAATCAATGTCTTTATCTAGATCAGAAAGTATCTTTGCCTTAAGTGGGGCCCTAGACAAGGTATCAGCTATAAAAAGATCCTTGCCTGGCTTATAAACCACGGTTAAATTGTACGATAGTAATCTCAACATAAATCTTTGTAGACGTGTAGGAATGTTATACAGAGGTTTGTTGAACAACGGGACAAGAGGCTTGTGATCTGTTTCAACAGTCACATTTCTTCCATATATGTACTGATGGAAACGTGTGCACCCAAACAAAATGGCAAATAATTCCTTTTCTATCTGCGCGTAATTTATTTGACTTTCAGTTAATGATGCAGATGCATATGCTATTGGGTTGTTACCATGCATAATAACTGCTCCTACTGCAAATTTAGACGCATCGACTGATAACGTTAATGGTTTTTCCGTATCATAGTACGTTAAAACAGGTGCTTTGGTGATTTCCGTTTTTAAATTTTCAAATTCAATTTGTTGTTCATTATTCCAACACCAGACTGTATCATCTTTCAAAAGATCTCTCAAATGCTTATTTTTTGACGACAAATTATCTATAAAAGATCCTAAATAGGTAATCATACCCAAGAAGCGTTGTAATTCTTGTTTATTTGTTGGTACTGGCATTGCCAAAATAGATTCAATTCGTCCTTCATCTGGTCTTACACCACTCCCATTAAAAATGTGTCCAATAAACTTAATTTCCTTCTTTAAAAAAATAGATTTTGTCTTGTTAAATTTTAAGCCTACCAACTTGCCTCTTTCCAGGACCTTATTTAAAATTTCATTATGTTCATCAACATTTGGTGCATGGATCAAAAAATCGTCCATATATATCACTAATCCTGATATATCACCGAAAAGTCGTATCATTTCACCATGAAAGATTTCAGGTGCTGAACTAATGCCAAACGGCAGACGTAAAAACCGATACCTCCCGAACGGAGTGTTAAATGTGCACAATCTAGATGATTCTTCATCTAGCTGAACCATCCAGAAGCCAGAATTTGCATCTAATCGACTAAAAATATTAGAACCACTCATACGTGATTTACACTCGTCAATTGTGGGGAAATCAAATCTAGGCCTATTTATTACCTTATTAAGATTACGTGGATCTAAACACAATCTTAGACTACCATTCGCCTTTGTGACTAACACGACTGAGTTTACCCAGTCTGTAGGCTCTTTTACCTCAACAATTACTTTCAATTTTTCCATCCTTTCAAGTTCCTCCTTTAAAGGCTTGTGAAGGCTAAATGGTACACGACGCGGTGGGTCAATAACCGGCTGACAATTTTCTTTAAGCTGTAAATGACACTTTTCCTTAAGACACCCTAACCCATGAAACATATCTTTATATTTTTCCAAAATGGTTTCACAATTTATTGTATTGACTCTTTTGATTAAATTCATTTTCGAGGCCATTTCTAAACCTAGAATATTGTTACACTTCATGTTTACAATATAAAAATATGTTTCATAAACTATTTTATTAAAAGAAAATTCTGTGAAAATTTTTCCAACAACCGGTATCCTTTCACCACTAAAAGTAAATATATTATTGTATACCTTATAATCGACCTTACGAATATCCAAATTGTTGACAGTGTTGATGGACATCAAGTTCGTCTGAGCTCCGGTATCCACCTGGCAAATTACGTTCTTACCATTTACATCGATGTTGACATTCCATATGTTGTTGCTACTCATTTGTTTGTTGTTGTTGTTTATCTCCTCGTTGATGATTGTTTCATTGAGCGATCCCACAAAAAGATTTTCTTCATCCGAGTTTTCATTTTCACCAATCTTTTTGACAAACTTCTTTGGTTGTTGTTTTTTACCATAGGATTTTAAAAAACACATTTTTGCATAATGGTTTGCTTTTCCGCATGCATGACAAACTGCACCCTCTGCTGGACATTTATTTTTGTGAGTTTGACCACACCTTTTACATAACACCGACTTATCATATTGTTGTATTGGTTTATGTTGTTTTTGTTGATATGTATGGTTGTTTTTGTTTTTTCTATGTTGTAGGGCTGCTACCATTGAGTCTTCTGTTTTTTCACCATGTATGCTGGCCATATTTTCTTTTGCCATTTCCATACTCTTGGCAATTTCCAAAGCCTTTGACCATTCTATTGAGCCTTCACTCAATAATCTTTCTTTTACATTTTTGTAACTATCCGACAGGCCACAAATAAAAATATCTTTGACCAGACTTTGTCTTAGTGTGCCGAAACCACAGGTGTTACTTAAATTTTCCAAGACAGTTGCATACTGCACTATTGACTCCTCCGTTTTTTGTCGGCGGGTAAAAAACGTATGTCGTTCCATGGCCAAATTTACCTTCGGTATAAAATGTAATTCAAACCGTTTTAGTAAATTCTCATATTTAATAGTATCAATCTCCTCATTAAACGAATTAAAAATCTCGAGACACTGCGGTCCCATATTGTGCAACAATAACGCCACCTTTCTCTTGTCGGACTGCAAATCTAAATTGGAAGCCAATAAGTATATCTTAAATTGTTTGCTCCAATTTTTCCATTCCAATGCCACGTTATGTGCCTTTATGTTAAACGGTAGCATGGTAGAGGCAAACATAACCTCTTTTTCCGCTGGCACGTTGTCCGGCATCTTATGCAAATATTATTGTTTTATTTAAAAAAAAAACCAAAACGACAGAATTTGATTCTTTAAAACTTTAGACACAATTTTGTTTTAAATTGTTTTTTTTTTTTTTTTTTTTTTTTTTAAAAGTTTTATTTTTCTATTTAATAGCGTTCGACACCTGACACCATATTATATATGTCTGCTTCGTCATCAAAAGCACATTTATTAATAATCAAAATGGATGTACATTAGTGATCTTAAAAATAGTTAGTACTAAAATACTGGTTACTAGTTACCAATGACGGTGTTGTCATATATAACTTATTAGTAACATTAGGGTAGTTACTATATATGTAACACATACATGTATACATAATATGTATGCATACATATACATATATGCAGTGGTGATATTCGAAACAATTAACAACCGGTTCGATTAAAAAAATTATATTTTTGCCAAATTTTGATAAAAATAGCGAAAATTTTAAAGTCGCATCCCAGTAACAGACCACAAGCCTCTTGAAGGAAATGATATAAACTTTTGTTTAATAAAAAAATAGTTTTGATTTGGCAAAATAAAAGTAAAAAAAAATTGCTTTATTTTTTTCTCAAAAGATTGAAGAAAACGCTATCGAAAACATCATCATCCAAGAATCCAATGTATGACCAAAATAAAATCATTTGTTTGTACGTTTGGACAATGAACAACTGAACAATATTGTGTTTGTTGCCGAGACTAATCACCTTGATAAATACACATTATATAAAACCGTTAAAACAAAAAACATAATCACCCCAACAAATTTCATATGGAATTTTTATTCACGAGAAGGGTGAATATGCAACAACCGGTTCGCAAAATTTTTAAAATTTTAACAACCGGTTCGAGCGAACCTGTCCGAACCGGCTTAATATCAGCACTGCATATATGTATGTATGTACATACATATGTATGCATTTAGATGCATTTCACTGAAAGAACTTGAGTTGTAAACAAAAAATTAACTTGTTTGTGGCCAAAGGCCAGGTATTGTCGTCTTTGATAAAACTTATACATAGTTTATTGTAAAATTTGCTGAATTCTGGATTGTTTATTTAATATAATACTATGTATGTATGTAAAATAATACCAATGTATGTGTTCGATAAGTGACATATTTATACCCTACATCACCATAACGGGGTGTGTATTTTGGATGTGTGCTGATGTTTGTAACGCCCAAAAATATTAGTATAACCATCCACCTCAAAGTATACCGATCGACTTCCTTTCGCAAAGTACAGGTCGCAATATTGAAAATATGTAATTTAGTAAGAGTAAGTATGTGAACAATTATTTCTTCTAGCTCCCATAGAAATGTCCTCCCGAAATAGGACCTTATCGGCCATATATACTTGTATCCAATTAAATCTCGCTACAAATAACATATGTACATACGCAAAACTTAATCCTACAAATTTTGTGTATATCGGTCAATAATTGACCATTTAAGTCCAACTTTCGAAATCCACGTAAAAATTATGGTATCCAAATAATATTCAACAAAAAATATATTTAATATATACACAAATCATTTGGCATAATTTTATGATGATCGGTCCAGAATTATAGCTCCCTAAAAATTACTTTAAAGACCATAATTCTCATAAAAATGTTGATATCCAAATAAAAATTCACCTAATTTTATAACATCGGTTCATAATTAGTTATACCGCCCATATAAAATCCTCTTCTTCTTTCACTTTAACATGCATAAATCTTTTGTAAATACTGATATCGAGATAAATATAAGTACATACATAAAAGTCTTGCTACTAAATTTGGGCCTTATAGTGCCCATTTCTGAAAAACTGTTTTTTTTCTCATATACGAGTACTTGGTACAGTGTATTTTATGATCGGGCTTGAACGACTACACTTTCTACATGTCTTATACATAATATTACATTGGATCACCTTGTTTGATTTTTTGGCTACAGGTTGACTCAAATATTTTTTGACATCCTTAAGTTAAGCTGTAGAAACTTTCATAATCGTGGTTCAACTGTATATATTTATTTATTGTTTTTTTTCACATTTTTGACAATCACGCTCTCTGTTATCATTTTACCACCTAAAATTGCCCCTCTCCCCACTAGCACTAAAAAAATAAATGATAGCAATTGAAATGATTAAAAGTAATCAAGAAATAAACTAGTCAACTACAATACATGGAAAAATTCCAAAATTAAGTGTTGCAGACAACTCAAATCACAAATTCGAACGCGGACATATATAAGCTTAAGAATTGTTGGTGAGTTTAGCCTAAAATTTAAGTATTACATACTTAAATTAATATGATTTAATAACGTTAAATTTTGGAATGCAGGCAAATCAGATATTGGATAATCGATAATGTTACGAAGAAGTGTTTTGTGTGCTGTTAAACACAAACAACTATGTCAAAGATATCGTTGCATGTCTTCGCTTTTGTGTTCGAAAGCTTTAATTGATGGCAATTGGGTGTCTGCCATTAGCGGGGATACCTTTGAGGTCAAAAATCCGGCCAATGGCAAAGTCATTGGTAGCGTACCAAACATGAACGAAAAGGATGCACAATTAGCAATTACAGCTGCAAGAAATGCATTCTATTCCGAGGAGTGGACTTCATTAACAGCAAAGCAGCGGTCTCAATTATTAAAGGTAAGCAGTGATTGTATTGTACCAACGAAGTGAATGACTTTTAATCTTTGTTGTCTCCAATAGAATTGGTATCATCTCATTGAAAAACACACTCAAGAAATTGCTGAAATTATGACAGCTGAATCTGGCAAACCTATTGTTGAATCCAAAGGAGAAGTTTTTTATGGAAATGCATTTATGGAATGGTTTGCAGAAGAGGCCAGGCGTATCTATGGTGAAATTGTTCCAGCTCCAGTTCCCAATCGTGAATTAATTGTGGTGAAACAACCTCTGGGTGTGGCAGCTCTAATAACCCCTTGGAATTTTCCATTAGCAATGATTACCCGCAAAGCAGGAGCAGCTTTGGCTGCAGGTTATTGTTTCTGAGAACATAATATCTGCATTTAAAAGTAAAATTTACTTTTGTTTAAATTTGTTTTTTGCGAACAGGTTGTACTGTTGTTATAAAACCAGCTGAAGATACTCCCTTTACTGCATTAGCCGTTGCAAAATTGGCTGAGGAAGCTGGTATACCAAAGGGTGTTGTTAACGTTGTAACGTCAAACAAAGCTGCTCCGATAGGAGAATTATTTTGCAAAAGTCCAGATATACAGGGCATATCGTTTACAGGATCTACTGAAGTTGGCAAATTACTTTACCGCCAATCCGCCGATAGTATCAAACGAGTTTCCTTAGAATTGGGAGGAAATGCTCCATTCATAGTTTTTGACTCAGCTAATTTGAAAAAGGCCGTAGATGGTGCTATGGCTTCAAAATTCCGCAATTGTGGACAAACCTGCGTATCATCCAATCGTTTCTTTGTACAGGAAGGAATTTATGACAAATTTGTAGCAGCTCTTAAGGAACGAGTTGAATCTTTGAGAATCGGTCCTGGCGATAAAGAGACAACTCAAATTGGTCCTTTAGTGAATCAAATGCAATTTAAAAAAGTTTCAGAATTTGTGAATGATGCACGTAGTAAAAATGCTCGAATTATATGTGGTGGCAAAGCTTTGCAAGAATTGGGTGATCTTTTTTATGCTCCGACAGTCGTTACTGATATACCCACCAATGCTAAAATTTACACAAAAGAGGTATTCGGTCCAGTTGTCTCCATCATGAAATTTAGCACAGAGGAAGAAGCCTTGACAAAGGCCAATGCAACTCGTCGTGGCTTAGCCGGATATTTCTATAGTGACAATATTCAACAAATATTCCGAGTAGCCAGGCGTCTAGAAGTTGGTATGGTTGGTGTTAATGAAGGTCTCATTTCTGCTGCTGAAGCTCCATTTGGTGGCATTAAAGAGTCAGGCATTGGACGTGAAGGATCTCATCACGGTATAGAAGAATACACTGAAATCAAATACATTTGCATGGGTAATTTAAAATACGATTAAAAAAATAATAAACTCAAAATACTCAACATATACTTTTCTTAATAGCAGCTTTAAGTTTACGTTAACAAAGTCTTCCAGTCTTTAAATAAATGTTAGTTCTTTATGTTTTATTTGCTTAGTGGTATAATAAAAAGCTATAATAATTGTTACATTAAATGGTTTTAGTTTTAATTGACTTGGGTTTTAATAGTATACCACTAAAGATTTATTTTGCTTAAGAACGTACATAAGCCCTGGTGTTCTATGGCATAAATTTAATTTATGTGGATAATTCTTGCCGATGTTTTGTTCTACTTTGAACCATTATGTTTCTACAACGACTGCGCATATTGGAAAAAGTTTAACCTTACTTAAAGAAAATTTCATTGCGGAATTTCGGTTTTTTTAGTTTATTCAATAAACTAAACCATTTTTGAGTTACGCGAATATATGTTGTGCAACCTCCTCCATTTTCGAAATACGGTATATTTCGAAAACAAGAGCTAACCTAAAAAAAAAACGGTTAGCATCACTGGATTCATCGTACCCGTCAGGTGCCCCGCTTGTCACTTTTTCCAAGCACAGTGTTCTTGTCGATGTTTGGTTCTACTTTGAACAAAGTACAGGGTGTTTTTTTACAGGTTTGTTTTTCGAAAAGAGATAAAACTGGCATTTTGTAGTCAAATCTGGCAACTCTAATGTCATTTATGTTCAGTTTGGTTTGCCATTTCATCATGAACAGGTTGACAAAAGAACAACGCTTGTAAATCGTGCAAATTTATTTCGAAAATAACGGTTCAGTTCGCGAAGTTTACCGCAAGCTCTGTCCATTTTATGGTCGGCATAATCGTCCATCAGAGCAATTAATTCGGTTAACCATGGATCGTTTTCGCACTACGTTTACTCTATGTGATAATACGCATCCGCAGAGACGTCGAACAGTGCGCACCGTTGAAGAGGAACCGAATGAATCGATTCGCCACCGTGACCGGTATAGAGCCATGATAACCGACTATTTTGTTCCCGAATTGGATGGCATGAATGTGGATGAGTTGTGGTTCCAACAAGACGGCGCTACATGGCACACAGCGCACGCCACAATCGATTTATTGAAGGAAACATTCGATGAGCGCATAATTTCGCGGAATGGACCTGTCAATTGGCCACCAAGATCGTGTGATTTGACACCATTTAATTATTTTCTTTGGGGATATGTGAAGTCGCTCGTCTACGCCAACAAACCAGAAACGTTAGGGGAATTGGAAGCCAACATTCGTGGCGTTATTGCCGACATACGGCCCCATATGCTCGAAAAAGTGGTTGAAAATTGGACCTGTAGAATTGGCTTTATTCGAGCCAGCCGCGGCGGCCACATGCCTGAAATCATATTTAAACATTAATGGCATAAAATTATCCTTCCAATAAAGCCAAATTGGTGGTCATTAAAACGATTTTCTTGTGTTTTATTTCAATTCGAAGTTCTATACCTCTCAAAAAAAAACACCCTGTATGAATTTGAACAGCAATGCGTTCTCAAAATTATTGCTTATTTATATGTTCATATAATAAATTGTATTTAAAGGGTATAATGAAGGAAGTAGACTAATCAACGTTTTTTAAAACGATCATTTTAAATTTTTACAGTCGGATGTACGTTAATTATACAAGGTAAGTGCAAATCGGCAACAAATACAACACAATACAACAACAACAGGCATTTTGTTTGTGTAAAATAATGTACTACTGTCAAAAACACTTGAAAAAGTATTACTTTTGACAAAGTTAATTGTAAACAAAGTCAGTCAGCTGTGCTACTGCACTCACCTTGTATACTTACACCATGATCGACACTATTGTTATTATTGAAAAGTAGGTATTTCAACTTTTTAGCAACTTAGAGACCCTTTACACGGTGCAATTTTTCATTCAATTGATTGCATGCAATTGATGTTTGTTGACGAACGGGATAGAGAAGCAAGACTTTCGTTTGTCTTGCAATTTTTTGACATTTCCTTTTACCATCGTTTGTGTTTTACTTATTTTGTTTTATTCTTATTCTGACTTTAAAGTGTGCGTTAAAAAATTAATGCTCAAGAACATTTTCAATTACTTCTTCTGTATTAAAATCTTCCATTAATGGAAGATTTTATATTTTTTAAAATTTTTGTATATTGTATGTATGTATATTATTTTATATACATGCAAATATTTTTTTTTGTATATTATATTTACATATATATTAAACGTCAAAAAATTTCACGTTGCGCGTAAAATTGCATCGTATAAGTGCACAACATTTTACGTAGCAATTTTAAAAGAGAATGGAAAAAATTGCATTCAATTGCATCGTGTAAAGTACCTCCTTTTGCAATTTGCCTCTTGAGAATGTTGATAACGTGTTTAATTAAAGTAGAATGTAAAAACCGCTAGAAGTAAATTTATTAAAATTTAAATAAAATTAAAAAGCGAACTATATATATACGTTTATTACTTGAATTGATAATATTATAAAACTTTTTAATGTCAATACAAATATTACAAAATTATGAATACGAAAATCTGGGTTTAAAATCGCTAGATTTGACAGGAAATCGCCAAATTATCGTCAATGCTTTATAATTCAAAAAAGCGGCAACATACAAACAAAACAACGCTAAACCACAAGCTCAATTTTATATAGTACATATATAATTCAGCAGAAATTTCATCACAATTGTAATAAAATGAATGACACTTGTAAGTACATTGTATTCTGTATTTTATGTTTTTATTTAAATTGAAATATTTGTAATTTAGATCAAGGAGATTTTAATGCAACTCAAACCACTGAGGGGGCATCGGCAGAAAAGAAAGCTGTGGGTATTGTCCCAGTATTAATAAAACAGGTCCTAAATTCTCCAGAAGGAAACTTTCAGATGTTCGATATGACATTTAGTATGGTGTATGTTAAGGCAATTGTGCGCAATATTGAAACATCTTCAACAAAGATAACATACTTGCTAGAAGATAGTACCGGACGCATTGATGCTCACTACTGGTTGGAAGAAGGGGACACTTTGAAAGCTCCCGATGTTATGGTAAACAAGTATGCCACAGTATTTGGTAGTGTTAGATCGCAGGGCGGTCAAAAGACATTAATGGTTTTTAAAATGCTGCCAGTTAACGATCCCAATGAAGTAGTCACTCATATTTTAGAAGTTTTAAATGCTCGGTACAAATCTGAGGAATATGCAACCAAAGGAACTAGTTATGGTGATTTTGGTGGAACCGCTGCAATTAAACCTTCAACTGGTGGAAGTGATTTAGGCTTGGAGGGAAAACATTTGGCAGTTTTTCAGGCTATTAAAAATCATAATTCTACAGATGGCATAAGTCGTTCTGAATTGAAAAGGAAATTCACTCATATGACAGATAATGAACTTAAGTAAGTAAAGCTATCACATGTAAATATTAATACTATTTTGTAATATATAATTTATTTCTTTATATAGTCCTATATTAGATTTTATGATTGGTGAAGGTCATATATATTCGAGCATAGATGCGGATCATTTTCTAAGCACAGAATAGCGGTACTATATTTATAAAATTGTTAATATTAAGATACTTTATTTCATGTTCAATAAATCGTTAAGAGCAACTTAAATTGAAATTTGTACATAATAACAAGTGTTCTTATTGGGTATAAGTCTTGATAGTGATTAAATTAAGAAACTCATATTTATGAAATGTTTTGGGTCTTATGTTAAATTCTTATTGTGCAATAAAATTGCATATACCAATATATGTTTTGTGGATGCCGATTATTGTGCGAAAGATTATGTTGATTTAGAAGATATTTATCAAACCAAAGTCCGTTTACTGATGACACAAACCCACGTAAGATGTCCTGTAGCTTCGGTACCCTACTCCTAGGATCCAGAATACACACTAGAGTGCTCAAAAAAATAATCGAATTTTTACTGTTCCCATCCCTAGAATTGTATGGTCTATAAAAAATATTGACAGTAGTTCTATTAATCGTATTGAGGTAGAGTTAAATTTATGCCAAATTATTTACTATTTTTTAAGCCGCATTCACAATTTCGAATTCAAGAAAAGATAAGATTCTAGAATAGTTGGAAAATTGCTTTAATTGTTGTCAGAATGAATTGCCAAATAGATTAAATACTTATTTTTAAAAACCCGAAGGAGTTTTACATTTATTTTAGAAACAGATATCGGAAAAAGCTTAAATACACAATAGAGTTTATATTCAACAATCTCCTAGAATGTCATTATCTATGAACACTAGTTTAATGATGTTCGGCATGTTCTTTAGCTTGACTTTCAGCCCAGGCTTTCTTGTTTCCAGGAGAGTTGGCTAAAGTAAAAGGGAGAAAAATGAGGTTAGATTTTTTACAAATACCAATTTATTTAGTAAATAGATATATATGTATATAAAACCATTGCTTACCGAGTTTACTGATCTTGTAGAAAACTGGAATACACAAACCAAAGGCAACAAAGTAGTAGCGCCAGATCCATTGGTTTTTAATGTAATGTTTCAATGGAAATTGAGCGATTTTGGCTGAAAAAGTGTAGGGGAACTTCATGGGATTGCCAACAGGCTTCTCAACAACTTTGTCTGCCATCTTTTAGGTTCTTTACACTTCTAAAAAGGATGATAAGAGATGTTTTTTATAAAATTTATTGCAATTTTGTTTCAAAAATTATGTAATCTTTAATTTTTTCACTCAAAAAACCACCTCCAGTACCTTCAAGTCAAGAAATTCGCTAAATGTCAATGTCTACTGTGAAGTTGGCTGCATTTCGAACTTTGAGTTGTCAGATTGTATATAATTGAAATGTCAAAATTTTTACATATTTTAACAATAGATGGAGCTAGCTTTTTTCAGACATGTATTTTTAATCAAATTTCAATCTACATTTCAAGTTTGAAATTTTGTGCATATCTCATATGGAATAAAATTTGTATAGAAATATTTAAAAAAATAGTATGAGTATCTTTAAAATTATTTCCTTCCTTTATTATTTTTTTTATTTCAAGTATGTAATATATACAAGCCTTACTAGGCCAAAAATTAAATATATTACAATTTAAATTCCTGAAATATGCATTACATATAACATTAAATGTATAAATACAAAATTAAAATTAAATTTAAATGCATTCAAAATAGAGGTTTAATAACTAATTTTACGTAAAAAATCATTTGAATTAAAAAATAAGTATGTGATACAATTTTTATTTTAAACCACTTTCATAAAAAGTAAGATTGATGAAATCCAAAATGTTTTTTTAATTTAATGCATATACTGAAAATGTAATATATAACAAAATTAAAGAATATTTTTAATGTAACAGTAGAAATATTAAATTTAAAAATGTAATATATATATAATTAGGGTTTTAAAACAATTTTATAGTTCTACAGGACTAGTCAATTCTGGCGTACCGTTTTACGCTTTCTGTACAAAAATCTGTACAAAATTATTGTGCTTCCTAATTTTAGTACCTGTGTTGTTTTGAACAGTTGGCATCACCAATAATTATTTGGGCATTTGTCGTTTTGTAATTTCTTACAAAAAAAGCACGCCAAACACCAAACATATATTAAAATTTTCGCGCGTGAATTTTGGAAAAATTGTTCAATTTTACATGAAATTAATGAATAAAAAGTAAATATATTGTTTAAAAAGAACTTGTTGCTTGTTCGAGAATAATAATAAAATCAAAATATATCTGTATAAATAACGAAAGTCACAGTTTTTGATTGAGTATTGTGGTGTGAAAATTTTTTGTGCTAGACTTTATATTTTTTACACACCAACACACACATGCTTGTATAAACAACAAAAAGGAATTTTGAAAGAATTGAACAAAAAATTAAAAACTTAAGGAACACGATTATCTTACTTGGGACTAGTTAAAAAATAATTTTAATTTTAACAAGTAAACTATAGAAAATGCCTATTTGTAAAAGAGATGGCTTCGACAATGCTCCCTCTAAAAACAAAGATGAAACGTTTCAAGATAATGAAGAGGTGTTTTTCTGCGAGGTGACCAAAGAGATATTCAAACAATATGAGTAAGTATACTACGGCTTGGCATTCGTTATTACGTGTATTCATAGCATATACACCTAATATTTTGAAATTATTTAAATAATATCTGATAAATTTGAAATGTAGGGATTACTTTCGCCATGTGATGGCTATAAATTCGACCGTGTGGCAATGTGAAGCTACCGGCAAGGATAATCTTACATACGCCGAGGCTTTAAAAAGCGAAAAACGAGCGCGCAAAAAAATGGAAATGTTTAAGGATAGTCTGCGTCCACCAGTCATGCTGGTTATAGAACATGCCAAACAAAGTTCTTTAAACGTTTTGAATGCTTTAACTTTTCGGTTCTTGCGCAAACGTTTCTTTCTCAACGAAGAAGTCCAATTTATGGGAAATAAAAGATATGCTCCATATACTGTAGTTGACATACAATCTCCAGATAAAAAAGTACCTGCGAATGGTGTGTTTGAAGATACAGAGAATTTATTATACAAATTAAAAAGCACTGGCAAGTCACAAACAGAAGTCACCGTTCCATTCGATAAGGTGAAGCGGCATAGGTTTGATTTCACATCAGAGAATTTGCAAATGTTTATTAAAAACAACGTCTTACGAGTTGATGGTATTTTGAGGCCAAAACCGGAATCATACCAGAAATATGTCACAGATCGGAACATTACATTCAACAAAATATTTGTAGGGAAAATGCCACATTTTACTCCAGCAAAAATAAAGAAACCAGAGGATCCCAAAAAGCAATCAACCCTCAACAATTATTTTGGCAAAAAGCAAGAAAGTGAGAAGTCCACCAGCAAGGCTGTCAGTGCACAAGAAAAAGCTAACTTGGAAAAGGAGAAGGCAGAAAAGTCAATGGCCAAGGCAAAATCATTAAAAGAAGAAATGGAACGTATAAGGCGGCAAAAAGAAGAACAACTTAAGGAGAACAACGAGAAGCGTGCAAAACTTATGAAGAAAATTGAAGAAGAATGCAATGCGTTACTTACAAAAACAGATGACTTGGAAAGGACCGACCAGCGTCTGATGCCAACGTTTACTCCCGTCAGTACCATTTTGCCAACAAAATTGGTTGGTGATGCATTTATGTTGCGGGAATTCATGCATACATTCGTCGGACTCTTATCAGGAATTGAAGTTTTTCGCGGAAACTTGAGCTTCTTTGAAATGACACGTTCGTTCACCACTCGAGAAGTGGCTGGACCACTTTCTGACATCATACTCGTTTTGTTGGGCACCATTATGGATCTTCAACGTGAGGAGGAAGACGAGGCTTTTGTTGATTACAAAAGAGCAGGAGAACCCATTCCATTTTGGTGCCACAAATATGTTAAGCGTCATTTTTCTTTTAAAATCAATGAATTACCATTGGATGCTCTCACAGTAAGCGAAGTTTTGCGTTTACACATCATATCTTCGGGGGCTGTGGTGAGAAATAAGTCGGCCGAAAAGTGGCGTATTATGTACAGGAACGGTTACACTTCGTCTGAAGACCCCGGTATTTCATTACGAATGCAGCATCCCCACATACTCAGAGCTCTCAAACTATATACTGTCTATCAATTGCCATTCGTCGATATTATGCGTATTTTGAAATGTCTAATGGCACAGATGCTGACGTATTCGGGAACTATAAATCTCATAGAAGAGAGAATGGAACAAACCAGTAGTGCTAGACAGGAGTTAAAGAATCTTATCACAACGGAAAATCAAAGAGTGTCAAAGATACAAAAACAAAAGCTTGTGCTGACTAATGATTTCAACCAGCAGTGTATGGATGTAGAAGTTAAAAAGGATGTGGAGAAACGGAAAATTTTAGAAGAAAAGCTGAACAAAAAAGTAGCTGAGCTTCTGGCGCAATCTGAGCGCGAGCACAAGAAATTTCAACAACAGGTATGCAAATTAAATGAAACTCTCTTCAACTTTCTTGTTTATTTGGGCATGGATCGAGCATATCGTAAGTATTACGTATTGGAATCAATGCCAGGCATTTTTGTTGAACAACCAACCGAATGCATGGATAATTGCTTGGAAAATCCACCTAAGAACAAAGTAAGAAATGGTATAATAGTAAACACTGCGAATTTACCAAAAACACGGAAAGAACTGCGTGCATATTTGTTAAAAATGTACACAGAGGAAGAAAAGAAATCCAGTATGGTCGCAGCTCCAAACAATAATGGAAAACAGACTGAGGCCGCTCAGGAAGACAAGGAGAATCAAAATCAACAAAATGGTCTCATCAATGGCCTTACAAACGGTCATGTCAATGGTGAAAAAATGGATGTGGACGATGATAACCCGTCAACGCCAGCTCCAACACAATATGAGCTTTTCATGTGTACCGGAGAGCCACGTAATTGCATTGTTCATGACGAAAAAAATGCGGACCGTCATCGTTGGTCTTACTTTTATAAAAAAGAAGATCTTGAGGCTTTAATAGATTCTCTTAATCCTTTAGGTCTAAGAGAGTTAGAACTACGCTATCAGTTGACCACACTAAAAGATTTAATTCAGGAACACATCAAAAATTGTCCAGTGGACATGTTAAGTGTCGATTCAAAGCATACACAAAAGATTAAAAGCCAAATGATGAATGACACTAATCGTAAATATCACAATTCAAATTTCGGTTTCCCCGTCGGGTGCTCTGACATAAATGAAGTAATGTACGGATCATTGGTCAAACGTATTTTACAATTTGAAAGTGAGATTTATACGGGAGACTTAGGTCGTCTTAAAGTAAAGGATATGGAAAAATGGAGAAAGGATCTGCACAAGAGTTGCTACGATCCTCAAGTAAAGTTGCAGTGGGGCCCACCTAAACAAAATGCTTCTGTGGCCGAAGAAGAAAATAACGAAGAAGATTATGAAAATGATGGTTCGGACAATGAAACCGATAACGACCGCGATGATCGAAATTATGCTGGTAAACCTTATCGAGATCCTGGAGCATCTTTGGGCGATACATTAGAAATCGATTCTGAGGACAGTGGGGATGAGGGGATTTCACTTCACGACTCCGATACTTTACGATCATACGTAAAGCAATTAGCTTCAGCTCTGCTTCAAGTTGAACAAGCGGTTGAAAGGCGGTTTCTCAAGGAACCGTTTGGAGTACAGGTTATTAAGGACAAAGACTTAATGGAGCGCAAACAACAGGTAGCCCTCAATCGATTGCGTCAGTGGGAGGTATCATTAATGGAGAGTACCAGCTACTCACAGGTATGTTCAAATTTAAAATCTATTAATTTTATATCAATACTAAGGTTGGTTACACTCGTAGGTATTTTTGCATTTAAACGTCTTGTATGATTGTATTATGTGGGCCCGTTCTACTAACAAATCCAATTGTATGGTTTGTCGACGGGGGAGTGACCCAGATAAAATGTTGCTATGCGATGAATGCAATGGCGGTACTCACTTGTTCTGCATGAAACCAAAAATGAAGACAGTTCCCGAGGGCAATTGGTACTGCAAACGTTGTGTTGCTGATCTGGGTCGGGAAAGCCAGAGTGATAAGAAAAATACCAAGACACAAAGTCGTAAACGTAAGTTTATTGTCGATGATGATAACAGTGATGCGTCATCTGTGACCTCAGATACAAAGGCATCAAAAGGTCGACACAGTGTCGGTGGTGGTGGGCGCAGCAAAAAACGCTTACAATCCCATGAAATTGAAGATGTTTTGGAAGAAGATAACAACGACGACGATGTTGATCAAGACGAAGAGCTTTATGAAGATGACGAAGTGGTGGTAGAACACATTTTGGAAGATATCGACGAAGAAGATTTGCAGACCAACAGCGAAGAAAATGATGCTGACGACGACAATGAGAAG
This sequence comes from Bellardia pandia, assembly GCA_916048285.2. NCBI lineage: Eukaryota > Metazoa > Arthropoda > Insecta > Diptera > Calliphoridae > Bellardia > Bellardia pandia. Next base: position 2,515,418 of record OU696529.1, on the reverse strand, counting down.
GAACAAACGACGGAATCAAATAATCAATCCGATGTTGATGAGTAAGTTTTGCAAAACATTCAACACACTACATATACTTAAATTTTACACTTCATTTCCATATATCTTTTTTGTTCCTGCTCTTTCCTTTAGAGATGAAATTATTTGTAATGTTTGCTCATACGATGGTAGCGAATTATCTTGCACACGTTGCAAAGACTCATTTCACTTAGAGTGTATTAACTTGAAACGTATGCCACGTTACAACTTTGTTTGTACTAAATGCAAAACTAAAGATGGTAACAAAAAAAGAAAGAGTCGAGCAAATGGTAAGTAAATAAATAATTATTATACCACAAATATATTTTAAATAATAATTAAGATCTTCTTAAAGCCATATAAATATATTTATTAATCCAGATTCTGTAATAGCATTACATATATTAAGCATTTATCAAACGCAAATTTAATACATTTCTTAATTTTACAGAGTCATCTTCCGAAAATGAGAGTAATGACGATGAAGACGATGAACCGCTTGTCAAACGAAATAGATCTGGCCGTCCTTCATCACAACGTAATTCTTTGGCCAACAGCAGTGTATCGTCGTCCCAAGATGTTAAATCTAATAGTCGGCGATCAATACGTCGCACAGCAGATAATTTGCCTTTGAATAGTTCAGCACTTTATGAACTTTTGGAGAAGATAATGAAAAACGAACAGGCTTGGCCCTTCCTTAGGCCAGTTTCTCAGTCTGAGGTACCCGATTACTACGATATCATTAAGAGTCCCATGGATTTTGCAAAAGTTAAATCAAAACTCAATATGGGCTCATATCAGATCAACGAAGAAGTTATGCGTGATATCGAACTCGTATTTTGTAATTGTGACGATTACAACGTTAAGGGGAATGAGATTTACCAGTAAGTTTGTTTTTTATATTTATTATGTTCTTTCAAAAATTATTCAATAAAACCTGGCATAAAAACATATTTTTTTTTTTTGTATAGAGCTGGTTCTGCATTGGAAAAACTTGTCATCGACTGGTGCAAGGAGCTTAACTTACCATTTAAGCCTAGTGACATGAATACAGAGGATTAGAAAATTACCTTCATTATAGAAAAGTAAAATAAATTCTAAGCGATTGTATTATATTTTTTGTCCATTTTACAAAAATTATTAAACATTTTTTCGATCTTATCAAATCAGCTATTCAATATTTATATTATATTTAGGAATATTTAAACATCGTGTTTTTTCTCTGTTGCTTAAATTTTTATATTTTGAGTATATATTTACCGGTTAAATTATCAATATTTTTAAATTGTCATTCGTGTTATAAGAAAACAAACATGTAGTTTTCAAAAACATACAGCTTCTATCGTTATTTATATGAAAAATTCTGGTTAAATTTAAATAAGTTTAAAACTAATATTATACATTAATTTCTTTAGTCCCTTTTTCCACAGGCAAATTTTTATTTGGCAAATTCTGAGTTTGTCGGCGAGAGGGGTGCGAGGAAGAGAAACAAAACTTTGCCTGTTCAGAATTTGCGGTACACGCAAATTCTGCTTTGCTTTGTTCGTTGAAAACAATTTTGTTGACATTTCCTTTTTAACCTATTCGTTTTACTGACACACAGCCGGCTTTTGTTTACAAACCTTTTGCTTTAATTGATTCGCAAATTTAGCAAAGAAAAATTTGCTAGTGGAAAAGCAAGCGAAAATTTCAAAAGAGAAAACAAAAAATTTGCCAAATAAAAATTTGCCTGTGGAAAAGGGGACTTACTATTTTTTTTATCTTAATTAATTATATTATCGATAAGAGCTTAGAACAACACTTTTTTCTTTAGAAACTAAATTCTAGATTTAAGACTTAAGAAAAAAAAACACTTAATTAAGTAGAAGCCTACAAAAATGCAGATCGAAAGCAACACACAAACAACACTTACTAAAATATTCGGTTAAAAATAAATGAAATAAATAAAATTATTAAGATAAAAACAAAAATATTCAGCATTTCTTTAAAAGAAACGTGTTAAGAGGACATTCGAAAATATATTTTATTTTGATTTCTGTAATTATAAAGTAAAAAGTGACCTGTGGTTTTGATTTTTAAGAAATATCTTGGCTATATCCAAAAACTATTGCAACATTTAAATTTGTTAAGTTGTTTTGGAGTAAATTGTTGGTTACAAAAATAATGATAATGGAAGTTTGGATTATGCATACACGATATGATTTTACTTAACTTTTTCACCAATAACAGAATACGAACTTAGTCTCTCTATTAATTCAATCAAATCAAATGCTGTTGGTTATGATAAAATACCAATTTAATTCATAAAAACAATTTTCCCACTAATTTCTACTTTACTACTCCACCGTATTAACACGATCTTCACTACATCTGAATTTCCCTTACATTGGAAGCTAGGTCGAATTTTACCTATTCCAAAGAATAAAAGCTACAACATTAAAAATTTGAGACCAATAATCTTGCCTGCCATGTCTAAGATAATTGAAAATTTAATGAACAATCAAATTTTATCATATACTGAAAGATTAATACATCCAAATCAATACGCATTCCGTCGAAATCATAATACAACATCTCTTCTCATTTCTCTTACAGATTCTATAAGGCGAAAAAAAGATGGTCACTCTAATTGTTTAATGATATCATTAGATCTCAGTAAAGCGTTTGATCCAGTCAACCACAGGATTCTTGTAAGAAAGTTACATGAAAAATATGCATTCTCGACTCCAGCATGCGGGTTAATATTTTCCTATTTATCTGATCGATCTCAATATGTTTCTATGGGTAACGTAAATTCATCTATAGGTCACATTTTATATGTTTTACCACAGGGTTCAGTACTAAGTCCTCTGCTCTTTCGATTACATTTAAATGATTTAATAACGTATATTTCTAATGATTTTTGTCAAGCATACGTATTTGCCGATGACATACTGCTATTATATAATGCTAATTCTGATGTATTTGGCAGCTTTGGTGGATTCACCCATTTGTTCTTAACAAAAATTTTTTCCAGAAAAAAAATTTTTTACTGAGAGTTTTTTGCAGCACGATTCACCCATTTCGAAAGATTTTTCTGAAAAATCAAAGCTGCCATATGTAAACAAAATCTATTAGTTTTACAAGTGCGGCCATTGATTTATTTTGCTTTGGGTTTTAAGTGTTAAAATACAAATATTAAATTATTTTAAAGTATTGTGTATTCAAAATCACAGATATAAATTCAAAATGAATGAAAAAATAAAGTTGCTTTTGCTGATGGCCATGGATATACATAAGGCATTGTTATTTGTATGAAAAAAATGCAACCTATTGGCAACTCAATTCATTTTTGTCCAGAAAAAATATAAAATTAAACCAATTCAAGTTCGGAAAAAATATTTTCTCTCTCTCAAAGAGAGAGACGTCAAACTTCATATAAAAAAAAAATTGTTCGAACAAAATTTTTGTTAAGAACGAATGGGTGAATCCACCTTTAGATACCTTAGATGGCCACAAAGGCTTTTTTGTATTGGAAAAATATTAAAAGTAATGATAACGTAACAAAAACAGCAATCATAAAAAATTTGATAACATTTCTGTCGTTATCATTTTATGACCCTTTAAGTGAAATCATATTGAACATGCACTCGGTTTTGCACGCCAGTGAAATTTAAGTAAAAGTTTATTTGATTCCTGAAATTGTTTGTTATTTTTTTCACTACTCGAACTACATAGTTCTCTTGTCACTAAACGATTAATTTAGTAAACATAATTTTTCAAAAATATTCAAATATAAAAATATGTAATTGTAATTGTTTTACCATAATTGTAGGGATTTTTGAGTGGTGTAAACTTGAAGGATTCTAAGGCAGCTCCATTGTACACTTGAAATAATCACCCCTATTCTGACATTCGATTCGAATCGAAATTTTCTTCGTTTGGCAAATTTGGTATTCAGAGTTTCGATTCCGCTACGTTTCTTCCGATTGTAGGTATTCTGAACTACGATCGTAGTTACGTTTTTCTACGCTTATATTTTAGCAACGGAATTTTTTCGATTACTCTAAACTTAAAAAGTGTTTAATTTAATTAAAATTTCAGGTGGTTTTTTATTACTATGTAATATATTTTTATTTTGGCCGAGAAGGCTTAATACTACAAATAAATGAATAAATAAAAATGTAAGTATAAAATGTTTAAAAAGTGACTTATATAAATTTTTGTTGTACAAATGTGTAATGGTAGAACGAAGGAGTTTTGAATTACTGTCACTACAAACAGGAAAGCAGCCTATTTATTTATTTTTCCAGGTCAAAAACAACGACATCAGAGCAATACGAAAAGCTGGCAAGTTTAATGTCAACAAAACAGAATATTTAAAGTTTTTGTAATTTGTTTCCTATGTAAGCTAATTGGGCCTAAATTATTTTATTGTAAATTAAAAACACATTTAATTCCATTTTTTTCCCCGACGTTTCGTCAATTTTTTGTTGACTTCTTCAGGGGAATATCTATTTAAACATTTTTTTTTAATTAATTACATTATTATAAACATTATTTTATATATTTGTATTTACTTACATTATGTCTATTTATTAATTTAAATGGAACATAATTTTTTATTATTTTAATATAGAGTCTGAAATTTAAGAATATTGCTTGCGGCTCCCATAAACGATCCAAGGAGGAAGTTCAGGTATTTTCTTTTCAAGCCTTACCTCTGTGTTCTGAGCCACGTTGTTCTCCTCTTCCACCAATAAAGCCACTGCTATGGATTCCATTTCTCCTTCAAATACAAAAATTAAAAATACCACCTCCGGCTTGACAGGATTCTTAGCACTTAAATATTTTGCAAACAAAATTGATTATCTTTTTATTATTATTAATTCACAAGTCTTTTGTATTATTTTATTTTTATTATTTCTCCTTATTAAACGCACAATTTTTTATTTTCCTATTTTTATTGTTTGTTGTGACTTTTGTTTATTAAAATAGTAACAAACTTGCTCATTTCTTTTCTATTCCACATTTCATAGTAACAAATTGGTTTTGAAAACATTGTTGTCTTCTTCTTGTTCTTTCGATTCAGTTTTTTTTTTGGAATACCAATTTTCGATCGTAGCGTAACTGAATGCGGAGAGGTAATCGAAACTCAGAATAGAGGTGAATAACTAACATCCGTAGCCCTTTCAGTTCTTGATGCATCGGGCGGGTGGGTTTCAGTTTTAATATTTTTGGCTCTGTTAACCCAATTTGAAATATACTGAATAGATATCTACGAGTATTGTGTTGATTGTTTTTTATTTTTGCTTTTCACATTTCTCTTCAGTTTGATTTCCTGTTACTTGAAATATTGCGAAATTCTTCAGTCACATTTCAGTTTTAACAAAATGAGCCGTGGAAGTACAGTGAGTCACAGTCAAAAGTATCCAATAAGTTGGATAAGTTGTGTTATTTAAACATTTTGAGAGATAATTTCAAATGTAGCGCTGAAAAATTATGATTGGGGACAACATTCCAATTTTATCTATCAAGATAATGACCCCAAGCACAAATCACATATTGTTCGAGAATGGATGCTTTATAACTGTCCAAAAGTGATTCAAACACCTCCCCAATCCCCGGATTTGAATCCTATAGAAAATTTATGAAGTATTTTGGAGACAAATATTAGAAGTCATAACATCTCAAGCATAGGAAGTCTTTTTTTTTAATTAAACTTTTATCGTGCATTCTTTTCACTGTGAGGTAGAAATTGATGTTGTTTAACAATTATTATTTTTTTTATCTGAATTTACTTGAATATTGATAATTTTATTTCATTAATTTTAAGTTAAAACGTTAATGTTAAAATATAAAAAAGAATAAAATTTAATTCATTAATTAATTATCAAAAATCGCATTTTTAATATAGGAAACTCAATTGGATACTTTTGACTGTGACTCACTGTAAGTAAGTGTCTTTAATTACAAAAGTATTAATCGTTTACAAATAATGAAGTGCACATAGGTATATTAACTAAAAGAAATTATAAATTTTAATATTTCAAACTAATTGCAATCGTTTCATGCAATAAAAATGTGTTTTAGTTAAAAACATTAACGAAAATCGACCGAGATGCATCAAGTGTGCGTGTCCTAAAAATCCTAATCATTGATTATACATATGTTCATACGCTGTAGAGTTCACATATTCCAAAAATTATAAAAAATTCCTGGTAGTGAATTTTATTATTGAATAACATAATTATGTATATCACAAATATTTTCTGTTTGCCTTTCAATTAAACTCAAGTTAAAAATAATTGTTAATTTTCGGATGATTATAAATATAAATACTGCATTCTTTGAGTTTTCAAATGCAATTTTCATTTATTAAATTACATATTTAAATGTTTACATTGCAGAATAATTGTTAAGTCAAATAATACATTAATTAATAAATTTTATAATATATTGTATATTTTTGATATATTCACAGAAAATAAATGATGTTTTTTTCTCTTCCTTTAATTATTGTTATATGTTAAATTGTGAAAGTGTGTGAAGCAGTCGCGTGTGAATCGCGGCTTAAATGGATAACCGCCTGACTACTAATTGGAAAGGAATCACTTACATATGTATGCATATACGCACTAACTTATACTTTTAAATGTAGTAATTTTTTATTTTTAATTTGTATTTTCTTTTACTTTTTAGTGGCATTAGTGAGAGTGAGTGTAGTAGGTAAGTCTTGTATAATTTCCGTATCTCCTATTTATATAAATGTAGTATGTATGTATGTATATATATATATATGTATGTTTAATATTATTATATATGTATGTATGTATGTAAGTATGTATATGGAATTAAAAAAATTTAATGCTAATATAAAATTATGACGAAGTTGAAGCTAAATGGGGAGAGTTGATAATAAAGTTTAATCACTTTCGGTATCATCAAAAAATTGTTTTCTATAATTACGACGCACACGAGCAACTTTTTGCTGAAATTGATTTAAATTCGTTTTACGATTGTTGATAACGACAACGCCTTCATTGTCACCACCTTCATGTTCTTCAGAGTTTTTAACATCACAGTCGTTGTGTTCGTAACAGGGTGAAAGGTAAGTGCCAATTCTCGTTGCAGTTGTAGAGGTGGATGCCTGAATGTCGTTGTGATCTATTGTACTAGGTGTAGTGGAGTTATTTAGGCTAACACCGCTGTCGGGCGTGAACAAATGGGAATTGTTGTTATTGTGTTGCGATGAAGACGTAGAATATTCATAATTTCCAACATTATTTTGATCTCTGCTATTTAAAATGGGCCTTTGGGGTGTTAATTGTCCATTATTATTGATATTGCCATCTTCTAGGGCAAATATATCATTATTATTTGTCTCATTATTGTTTAATTCATCTTCTTGCATCTGTTCTTCAAGACCTCCGTTGTTGAAGTCACTGCGAACTTTGATGTAATCACTTATGGACATTTTACGCCTTTTCAGAGGTGATTGATGTTGATGAGTTTTTGACGATTTCGGCAAAACATCTCTTTGTGAAGGAGATGAATTTGATGTGGAAGTGGATGTTGTGTTATCTTCAAATAAATCATTCCGGTAACTATTATTTGAGTTTCTTGAGCTTGTAGTTGGAAAATCATCCAATACATCTATGTCGGTACAACGTCTTTTCTTATGACTTGTACCAGAACCGCTGCTTCCAAGACCTGCAGCACCATTCGTATCCATTACTGGAGACGTCTTCTGCCTTCCATTAATTTTTTTACACTCATTACGGCTTTTATTTCTATTGTGATCAACATCATCATAGTCTTCGTTAATATTAATATTATTTAAAGAATTTTCATTATTTGTAGGATGATTTATTTGAGGTAGTATTGTTTCATTTGTATTAATCACGTTTATAGCTGCGGAGTTTCTGGGCCGTTGGTTAGATCTCAAGGACCTTGAAGAGTTTGTGCGAGATTCTTTCGTAGTGGAGCTGTTCGTTTTTGAAGGCTTGCTCACGCCATTGGGTTTTTGCTCCTGTACGCCTTCATTTCTGGCATTTAAATTATTATTTTGCTTGTTGACGTCACCATCAATATCATCGTCATCTTCAGAATCTGACATGAATATTTGTCGACTTAGGCGTAGAAAAGCATCTGTATTAAAAAAAAAAAATATTATTTAATACATTATTAAAAGTTAATTCACCAATTGCAAATGAAAGTTGACATTATCCATAACAAAACCTTCAACGCGTTTTTTTAGTTCAGTGAGAGATTTTTTTATACGCATTTGAAGTTGGTGATTTTGGAACGCTGTCTAAAAAAATTTTAAATTCCATACATGCATTTATTTTCCTCCATAAATTTTAACTACGAGTATACCTACCTATTACAAGTACATACATATGTATCACCACCACAGATTTCACATCTACATTATTCTAAATAGAACTAACATGTGAAAGTACTTTTCATACATATGTAAAGGGTGTCCCAACTAGAACGCAATTTTTAAATTTGGCGCTATTCGAAGTGTCATTGTTTGACATTTGAACAATTGTTGTTTGCTAGTAGAATGTACGAGCGCTACACGAATGAACAACGCATTCTCATTGTGAAATTGTTTTACCAAAATGGTGAAAGTTTTGCGGTTACAGTTCGCAAATTGCGATCAATTTGGGGTCACAATAATGATCCAAAAAAGTCAACTGTAAAGAGATTAATGGATAAATTTGCCGAAACTGGGTCTGTTAGTGATGTAAAGACAACAACGCGCCTTCGACCAGGTCGATCGACCGAAAATGTCGCTGCTGTACGTGATGATGTCGCTCAAACTTCATCTACCTCAATTCGACACCGAGCTCAGCAAATTGGTGTCTCCAAATCCACTATGCAGCGGATTTTGACGAAAGATTTGCATCTTCATGCATACAAAGTTCAATTGACTCAGGAACTGAAGTCAGCTGACCAAGGACAGCGAAGGGAGTTCGTAAATTGAAAATGCTGATTTTGCCGATAAAATCATCTTCAGTGACGAGACCCATTTACATCTTGATGGCTTCATCAATAGGCAGAATTGTCGCATTTGGGGTGAGGAAAATCATCGAGTGATTCACGAGAAGCAAATGCATCCCCAACGTGTCACTGTGTGGTGTGGTTTTTGGGCTGGAGGAATCATTGGACATTTTTTTAAGAAAATGAGGCAGACAAAGCTGCATTAATAAAATACCGCAGCATTTATGCAAAAAGGTCATTGAAAATTTCATTAAAAGATCGCGTGTGTGCCAGCAAAGCCGCGGCGGCCATCTGCACGATATCTTGTTCCATACATAACCTCATTCTGTCTACTTTGCGATATAATAAAGTTTCACGATTTTTTTTTAAATATCTGTGTTTTATTTAAAATTTAAAAATTGCGTTCTAGTTGGGACACCCTTAACATACAGTGGGGAGACCTATTTATTATGCTTGGTTTTCACTATGCCAGTTTTGTTGTCCGTTGTTATGAAATTACCAACAATTTGGACATTTTGACAACAAAACTGACATAGTGAAAACCAAGCATTACACTGTTTAAGTTGTAAAATGGTACTAACGTGAAAACCATATGGTTGTGTTTGGATGAGCCCCCTGATTACTACTCCACCGATGAAAGTGCCAATTTGGCTCATGGGGAAAAAATTATGGCGTTCTGTTTGAACTTCGGTCAATTTGTGAATTTTTGACCATTTTCAGCCCATTTAAGACGCTTTTCGTATTCAAAATTTCTTGTGTTATCTTTAGACGGCTCGCAATTACTATTTCCACCATTAAAATTCACATTTAAACTGAGAAAATCAACATTTTTAACATATTTTCATGATTTTTGCCCATTTTTAATCGATTTTTCTCATTTTTTGCTGTCTTATGCGCTTTTTTATAGTTCTAGCGCAAACTTATCGACATAATTCTTATCGTTTTTCCGTTTTACAATTATGCAATATTATTGCTATTTGAAGAAGAACTGTTGTAGAAGAACAGCTAAAAATGGGCAAAAATCATGAAAATAGGTTAAAAATGTTGATTTTCTCAGTTTAATTGTGCATTTTAATGGTGGAAATAGTAATTGCGAGCCGTCTAAAGATAACACAAGAAATTTTGAATACGAAAAGCGACTTAAATGGGCTGAAAATGGTAAAAAATTCAGAAATTGACCGAAGTTGAAACAAAACGCCATAGTTTTTTCCCAACGCGTTTTTCAATTTAACTTTACTGTTTGTTGCAACACAAATTTTGAAAATGTAGAAAGAATAGAAAGTTATTTGAATTACGTTATAGTTGTGAGCATATTTAATATAAATTGAACAATTATTTCAACGATTGATTTACAAATCAGTTTTTTCACTTTCAATATACTCGTACATATTCGTCCATAAGAAACACAAACTATTTTATTGTCACTTACGATATCGATAGTACAACATTGCATTTGTTTGTTTATTGAAATAACAAATTTTTGTTTTGTTATTTCAATTGTTTGTAGGGCTATTGTGATTTCTCCATACATATTTTGACACTATATATTGTCTAATTAAACCCTTAATATTGTGTCAAATGAACATGTGTAATGTAAACTGTAATTACACTTTGTACATGTACATATGAATAACATGAATATAGACTTGAAATTAGAATTGTTGAAGTACACTTGCAGAAATATTTGTATGGATATTTTGTTATCATGTTTTCACTTTAATTTTTGCATTCAGCCCAATCATGAATAAAAAATCCGCGGGAGTTTTTTCCCTTTTTATTTTTTTAACATTGAATTTGAATAGGAAAAGTGGGAAAAGGGAAAAACTCCCGCGGAATTTTAATTCATGATTAGGCTGATTGTAATTTTTTAACACTGTCGCCTAGTCTATCGGGGCACCCAAATTCAAATTATGGTTTAGACCTACTCTCACAATATTCCGACTAGCATTCATTTCAAGATTCCATAATAGATGTTTGTTTTCATACAATTTATTTATTAATAACTTGAATTAGTACTGGTTTTTCTTATTTTTACTGATTCTCAGTGTAATAAAACAAACTGTGATATTAGAAAAGCAAAAAAAAAAAAATAAAAACAAAATTATGTGATTTAGCAAAAATGGTATAAGTAAACATCTTTAGTTAAATGTTCCTTCTCATGGGACGTCTAGAGAAATATAAATGTTATAAAACTAATGCAAAAATCGTATAAAAGTTAACAAGTGTGTCTGAAGACATTAGTCGGTAATTGAATTTTAGAATTCGAGTACGTAAAATATGTTTTTGAAATTAGTGCTACTCATATATTCAATTCAAAATTGCAAAGCGTTCAAATTGAATAAGAATTTATTGACAACAGCAACAACACGTAAGGAAATACAGCGGGAAGAAATTGAAAGTTGGTTGGCAAAACCGTTACTTAATATTAAACATCTACATTTAAAACTACTATCAAATAATTTTCATCAAGATGTAGACAATTCATATACGCAATGGTTTTTGAAACAGACACTTGTACCCATTACAATTAGTAAATACAAGCTGATCAATAATGAAACGAATACAATGACAACCGATTATAGTCGAAACAATTATGTTATAGTTACTAGTATGAAAAATTTGCGTTCCACAGCACACCAGTTTGGTAAAAGGGCTGGTATATTCTTTTTTGTAATCAATGGCGATCTTGATTTTAAGGAATTACTCAACATTTTCTATTTGGGTTGGAAACGTTTGTATATATTTAAAAGTGTTCTTCTAACAGATAATGGTGTTTTAATGTATGATCCTTTTGGTTTGGATGAATTTGGAAACTATGGAAAAATTATTAAATATACTGGTAAAGAATCAATTGAACGCACTATATTTTATAACATGCGTGGTTATCCATTGAGAGTACAAATTTTTACATCGGTATACTCAAAGCCTGTAATAAATCCAATAACAACGAAAGTCGAACATGTTTATGGGGTTGATGGTCGAGTTGCAAATTTGCTGCAGGAACAAATGAACTTTACTATGAATTTACTAAAGCCAGATAAAAATTATTTTGGGTAAGATACACAAATATTCAAATTATAGATACTAGCAAAGTGAAAAGAATAAAATTTTCTCATTCTCATAACTTAATTACTTAGAATTATATTTATGTACAGTGCTAAAAATTTAATAACATTGTTAATTCTTTCTGTCAAACTACTGATGATCTTGTTGTTAAAGCTTTTTATAAATCTGTTTAGTGGTCATAGTTTAATTGCCTGAATTTTATATAAAATGTTAATTTTCTCGGAAATAGACAAAGAATGATATTTTAAACCGAGTATTTAAGACATCATTGAATTTTTATTTCAACAGGACTTGCGGCCTATTGAATCGTTGGTGCGAAGAAGTGCTAAAAATGGATGAAGTTTCAACAATATACTATGTGAGACATAAAGGTAGATTGGTAGGAAGTTATAAATAATTCTAGTTCCTCCTTTATATCTCTGGCTGTCGTAAAAGAATTTCTTTTTGCTAGTATTGCAATATGATCATCGTTTAGCTTCGTGGTCTTACGTTTTCCGACACATACGTTCTTTAGGCTTTTTTTGTTTGATTTTCGTATTTTATATAAAGCAATTATTTGTCTGGCCGCAGATTCCAATATCTTTTACTTAGAACTCAAAGCTTTCTGTTTCATCATCTTTGTCTAGCCTATATTCACTATAATTTATTATCTTTTAAAAACTTACCACAAATTTAAAAAAAAATCAGAAATACAACCCATATTTTAAGGTTAACAGAAAACCGCACTTTATTATATCGCGGAGATTTCTTGTGCACTTCAATATAAAGTACTGCTCAAAATTATAGCGCACTTTTAAAATAAATGTTTCAATGAGTTTATGCGGAAAATTAACCCATAGAAAAACTTTTATTGTTATTTTTTGTTTACTTTATACTTCTACGAATACAATGAGCAAACAAATGGGGATAATAAAATTTAGATGAAAGAGTGAAAATAGAATGATGACATAATGTCAATATTTGATGTGTCAAAATTAAAGCACATTCTCTTGAAACTTATTGATAAATGAACTAACTTAATATTTTCTCATGGAATTTGACTCAAATCTGTTATATTCTTTCAGTTTTAGTTAAAAACAGTACAGTTTGTGTTAAAACCGCGTGGTGTCATTACATCATTCCATTGTAATCGTGAATAATGGGGCGAAAACCCGTCACTTTGGTGCAAAAAATATCTATAAAAGCACTTCTTGCTCAAAAGTTTTTCCATTCAGAAATTAAAAAGAGTTTTTGTGTTTCACGAAAATGTGTATATAATGTTGAAAAAAAGTTTCTGACAATGAACCACTTACAAATAAACCAGGTCAAGGACGTTCTAAATGCACAACACCAGTCCAAGATCGGCAATTGTTGCAAATGTGTAAAAGAAATCGATCAGCTAATAGTCGTCAACTTGCTTCTGAATGGTCATCTACCATTGGGAAGTCAATAAGTGCCAGCACAACCCGTTGCCAACTTGTTCACCATGGTCTTAAGAGCTACATCAAAAAAAGATTAAATTGGTGTAAGAAGTATGCAAGTTGGACTGAAAGGGATTGGAATAAGGTTATTTTTAGTGACGAATTCCACTTTGAATTGATAAATCGTAAAAATAGATCATTTGTTCGACGAACAATGCAGGAGAAGGATCAACCATTTTGCTTCCAGCCAAGAATACAAGGTGGTGGTGGCTCTGTTAGTGTATGGGGATGTTTTACAGCCCATGGTATCGGCTTATTACTCTTTTATTAAGGTCGTTTAAACGCTAGAAGCTATATTGATTTAATATCCGAAGAACTTCCATCATATTTTGATCAAATTTTTGGCGCTTAGAAACAATATTATTCCCCTATTATTGATCGTGACCTTCAAAACTACCAAATAAGAACTAAAAGTGAATTGATCAGCGCTATAAAAAACATTTGGTCTAAAGTAACCATAGTGACTTCTACAAATTGGTTAAATCAATTCCAAACCGGATCATATATATTTTAAAAGCCAAAGGAGGAAGTATTTCATCATACTAAGTTCAAATGTTGATCAACTTTGCATAAATGAATTAAATTTTTCAAGTGTGCTATAATTTGAACTATTAATTTGAGACTTTTTTTTATTAAACAACCTAAATTTTTTTTATTTTAAACTGAATTGTGATATTAATTAAATAAATTTGAATTAATATGTTAATTTAAAACCAAAAAACAAACCACTTTTTTAATTTTTTTGAGAAAATATGAATATTAAAAAATAAATTTATTTACATCAGAAATATAAATTCCAAATTGCTTTTCCCCATGAAAATACATATATTCCAGCGGATCCAAACAAACAACCATCAACATTAGATCTCATTTTAACCAATATGTTAACAAACATTTCAGCTGTTAAAGTTATTAACGACCTAAGTTCGGATCACTTACCTATTATGTGTAATATAAATTTAATCTACAAGTCGAGAGACAATTTAGTCTATGCGTTCAATAAGGCAAATTGGACATGTTTTACCAAATTTATAAGTAGAAATCTCCCGAATATAGAGGATCACAGAACAATAACAGATACCAATGAAATTGACGTTATGATTAATGTTTTAAGCAATGTTGTAAAAACTGCAATAGAGAAATCAGTTCCAAAACAACATATATCACCAACGACTAGACCATTACCTAAAAACATTATAACTATGATGCAAATGAGGAATATTTTTAGAAGAAACTGGAAAAGGTTTAGAGACAGAAGTGACCATGAAGCAATGTGTCGTTTAAACAAAAATATTAAACAAGAAATAATAAAATTCAGAAACCATTCTTGGAACTCCACCTTGTCAAAAATGGATATGGCCTCCCCCCCTTTTTGGAAAGTATCTAAACTTTTAAGGAAGAAATCTACTAATATACCAATTTTAAAATCCAACAATAATGTTTACTACACCCAGTTAGAAAAAGCTGAAATAATGGCTGAAACTTTTAATTTGAACCATTGCTCTTCAGCACATCTAAGCGACAACATAACTGTTTCTGAGGTTAATGATGCCGCACCCCAAGTCAGAAATGCAGACGTCACTATACCTAATTCACACTTTACTTCTCGTGGAAAAGTGGCTGCCATCATAAAAAAAATTAAAAAACAATAAATCACCAGGTGCAGATGGTATAAATAACAAATGTTTAAAAAAATTACCAAGTAAAGGTCTAAATTATCTTACAACAATCATAAATGCTTGCCTAAATTTATGTTATTTTCCTACTGCTTGGAAAATCTCTAAAACTATTCCAATTCTCAAACCAAACAAGTCTCCTGACTCCCCTCTTTCATATAGCTTACTGTCATCGTTAAGCAAAATTTTGGAAAAAATTTTAAAGGAAAAGATTATTCTATACATCGATGCAAATAATATTCTACCCCCTCAACAATTTGGATTCAGAAGTGAACATAATACTTCACAACCATTACTAAAAATCAGGAAAATGATCAAAAATAATTTCAATATTGGTAAATCAACTGGTATGGTTTTACTAGATATAAAAGCTGCTTTTGATTCAGTCTGGCACAATGGCTTAATCTTCAAATTGAAAAAATTTAATTTTCCTATAGAAACTATAAAAATTTTACAAAATTTCCTTGACAACAGATCCTTTAATGTGTTCTTGTGTAAAACTTCGTCACATAGGATCAATATTAACGCTGGCTGTCCTCAAGGGTCATGTCTGTCACCAATTCTTTACAACATTTTTACAGCTGATGTTCCTGAACTATCAAATTGCACAATGTCAATATTTGCTGACGATACATCAATTCTCTGCTCCGACATTCATTCAGTGGATATAATTCATAATTTACAGGTTGCTCTCAATAGCTTGAAGAATTATTTCAAAAAATGGAAAATTATGATAAATCCCGGAATAACAAAAGCTATTTATTTTACGAGAAAACGGAAAACATGTTTTATTCCCCAAAGTTCGTTGCGTTTTTAAACTTTGACATACCATGGGACAGCAATGTCAAATATTTGGGTGTTATACTTGATACTAAAGTTAACTTCAATAACTATATACCATACATTGTTAATAAAATCAAATATTGACAACAAGAAACTAATTTTTAATTTGTTTCAAATAGGTTTTTGAACATTTTTCTCCTTCAATTTTAATAATAATTCATCTGTATATATGTATATATTAGAATTCATAGCTCATTATTAAGTAGAAAAGGAGCATTAGCCCAAAACTCTTTACCTTCTAAGACAAATGTATATAAATTGAATATTATCGAAATAAATAAATAAATAAATAAAAATATAAATGAGCGACTTTATAAAATTGCAATGTTTATGTAAATAATTCAGATACTCCAAATAACAAATAACGGGACTGTGAATAAATAGTAAATAATACATGTAGAAGAAAAATATAAAAAAAGAATGAAGAAGGTTACGAAACCGCACTTTATTTTGTCCGACAGTGTATATATAGTATACTGTATACATAGTGAATAATTTGTTTATTATTCAAATACATACATAGGGTATTACCAAAAATTAAAAACAGAAGTATCGTTCTTATGTATATCAGAGTGAAATTTTTTATATACATATGTACTATAAACTTTTAGTTGATCAAATGTCGTTGGATTTATTGTAGTAGTAGTTCTTTGCGTTGTAAGTTTGAATAAAATCAAAAATCTATAATACGAATTATATAATTAGTGAATTATCCTTATAACATAAAAATACTTCTCAGCACCTCGTCAGTCTTATTGTTCGTTTCCAAAGCTTTTGTGCGTTGTTTTTGTTGTTGCTCTTGCAAGTGCATTATTAAAACAAAGAGCGCATCATAAAAACACGGCAGTGACGTATCATTTATGTCGTGACAGATGGGACTAGATTAGATCATCAGTCTCAAATTTCACGACAAGATGTGTAACTATATATGACTATTTCTTTCAATTAAGATATGAAGATATGCGAGTTTCATGATTGTTACCCAAGCGTGTGTTTTGTCGTCTCACGAATTATAATTGTTTGTTTTGACATAATAAAAAACTAAATTGAAACATAATGATACATTCCGTTAATTAGGTGAAGTCTATGGAAAGGAGGGACAAAATGTCACTCTTATGTACATCACAGAAAATAGCATTATAGCAAAATAATACTAAATGTTTTTTATAAACTTTATTTTAGATTCATTTATTTGTTTTGACTTTTTCTAGGGAACGAAGTCCAAACGGAACATATAACGGAGTTATCGGATCTATAGTAAACAACGAATTGGACTTATGTGTGACGGGGTTTTTTGTGAAAGACTATATGGTACCAGAAATGGACTTTTCGGTTGCAGTTTATGATGATAAACTATGTATTTATACACCAAAAGCCAAGAAAATACCTGAATCCATTTTGCCAATATTTGCCGTCCGATACGATCTATGGTTTAGCTTTATTTTTATGGCATTTGTATGTTCGTGGCTATGGGCTCTGCTAAGAGCTAGTAATTTGCAGCTCAATGCAGCTCAAATTCGTGGAAGTCGCTTAAAGAAAAGTTTTAGGTGGCAATATGTACGAATACTTATTGATACATGGGTAGTGTGGGTCAGAGTAAATATTACACACTACCCACCTTTTCACTCAGAGAGAGTGTTTATCGCTTCCCTGTGCTTGATAAGTGTAATATTTGGTGCAATATTTGAATCAAGCTTAGCTACTGTTTACATACATCCCATATACTACAAAGATATTTATACTCTTAAGGAATTGGATGAAAGTGACCTTCATATTGTCTACAAATACTCTTCGATGGCTGATGACTTGTTTTTCAGTGAAACTTCCCCTCTTTTTGCAAGTTTAAATAAAAAACTGCGCTTTATAAATGATCTAAATGCGGACACCATTAAGGATGTAGCATTTAATGGTGGCAAAGCAGGTGTAACGAGATATACAACATTAATGATGCAGTGCCTAAATTTTATAGTTTCGAAACAGTTATGGATTGTACCAGAATGTCCTAAATATTACACAATATCATACGTTTGGCCCAAAGATGCGCCATGGGATGAAACTATTAATCAATTGTTATTACGAATGCAAAATGCTGGTTTAATTAATAAATATATTGCCGATATGCAAACCGATGTCGATATACAAATTATGAAGGATCATTTGTACGATACACACCAAAGATACAAAGTTCTAACCATAGAGGATTTACAACTTGCGTTTTATGTAGTTTTAACTGGCTCTTCGATGGCTTTAATATCATTAATAGTGGAAAAAGGACTAGCTTCACAAAAACACAAATAATTATATTCGACCTCATACACATCAAATCAATTAATCACCCACACACATACACGCGTAAATATGTTTGTACATATGTATGTATTTGTGAATGCCCTTTATTCCCGATGGTGTATACGGGTAAATAATACATTCGTGATTTATTTAATACTAACATTCTGACGACTCTATGCATAATGCAAATACATACATACATATAATAATGTGCATGCTAATTAACGAGCTTCTACATTTTTGTGTGTGAATTTCCATAAGGGAGAGTTTAGTGCTCGCTAGTTGGCATAAACTTTCTTATTATGAATGTAACAAAATTCTAGAATACAAATAAAATGAATTTGCTCCTCCTACGGATAAAACCGATAAAATCTTAGTCATAACAAGAAAATAGTATTTGCATAATTCAAAGAATATAATTATTGTCATTGATTCTCTTTTCTTTTCAATTCATAGAGTATTTAAACAAGATATGTATGTTATTAATATGGTTAATAATAAATTATGACCAGCGGAAAAAAATATGCTGTAAAGAAGAATTCCAAAAGGTCTTATTTTGCAGTCACAAGGAATTCCAGCCGCATTGCAAACTGTTTTCAATTTTACACGGCGTGTCATTGGTGATCAAAACCTTGCATACTCGTTACTGGTTAGATGCCTGATAGAAGGCATACTTGAGGAGGGCAATTAGATGGTCTGCCAAGTAATGCTTAATTAAATTTCTACTAAGTTATCAATTTCATGAAGTAAAATATTCTTTATTAATTCAAAGAAGGGTTTTAAATTAATTTAAAAAATTACATGTATTTTTGTATATAAAGTAGTGCTTCACGCATACTTTACACCACAAACTTTCATAAAAGACTTAAAGGAATAATTTTAGAACCATTCATGTTTGGTATTTAAATCATGATTTGTTGACATTCTTTTACAATGTAAATTTGAATGTTTCATACACATTCTAGGCGTTCTAGAACACCTTCTGAGAGAAGGCATAGTGGAAGGAGTATTGAATATTTTAGAATGTGTAAACAGGTCTTCTTCATTTATTGGAATTTATGTATATACATATGTACATACATACACACATATTTTTAATTATTTTTTTGTACGAAATAAGTCTAGTTTCGTAACATAGTTGATCTCTTGGAAAAATTAATATTAACAAGTGTCTAATGGTAATAAATTTCGACACCGAAACACAGTTGTATATTTTTGGAATATTTTCTCTCTGAATGTTTATAGTAAACTGTATGAAATTAAAATTTATTTCCAATAAAATAATATCTCTTTTTGACACCCGTATGTACACATGTGTTAATAAATCAACTGAATATCAGTCAATAAGTTAGGCGAAAATTCTTCAACCTCCGTATTTGCTTATCCACCCATAAGGCAAATCATTATTAATAAATTTCGCTTTTATTTATTTATTCGTAAAAAGGTATTGTTTAATATTTGACAAGTGTTAACAAAGATTTCATATAAATTAACTTGAGTGACTGTTGGGCTGATAGTAAATACTTACATATTTTAACTACACATCCATGAATAACAGATCTAACTGGTAGCGGTAATAAAATATAAAACACCGAATGAAATTTCGGAGAATCCTGTCAATCGAAAGAAACAGCGACTTTACTAAAACACGAAATGCATCTACCATGGAGCAAGCTTGGAACATTACTGATTTATATTCTTGCAAATATCAATTATATAAAAAGTGAATATTTTCACAACAATACCACAATTCCGTTTAGAGACGTAATAATTGACCAAACACTAAATTTGGAATGCATTCGTATATATATTAATAACATGGATAATTTCGTCTTTAACATAGTATTAAATATGAAAATTCCTATAATAATATCAACCGTTTGTAGTATTTTCCCAAAACATGTGCAAACATCTTTATGCCCACATTTAATCGTGCAACTAAATTCGGTTAAAGAATTGGAACCAGTACTTCATAACTGTGCTACTCATACAGGTATTATTCTCATCATATTTAGCCGAAAAATAGATTGGCACAAAATATCCACATATGGTGAATACTATTGGAAGACGAAAAAAATATACAGGGTATTTTATATTACAACTGAGCATTCAAAGTTTTATCATCCATTCATTAAATGGAATGAAAATTACGGTGCTATGGTAGATACCAGTGATCATAATATCAAATATATATTTAATAATCTACATGGCTATCCAATGCGTGTTTATATATTCGATTCGGTGTTTTCGGAGGTGAAGGCGAAACGAGATACTTTCATAGTGAACAGAGTTGAAGGAGTAGACGCTAAAGTAGCTTATTTGTTGGAAAAACTGTTCAATTTTAGCATGCAACTACAGTGGCCAGATGATGATTTCTTTGGGTAATATTAAGTATTTAATAAAATGTTCACAATTATTATTGCAATAACGAAATAAATCTTTTTAAATGCTTTTAGAGCTCGCTTAGAAAACGGTTCATTCAATGGCGCCTTAGGTCGTATCATACGTAATGAAACCGATATAACGATGGCTGGATTTTTCATCAAAGACTACCTAACACGGGATGTACATTTTTCGGTACCAGTATATATGGACAAACTGTGTTGCTATGTAATAAAATCAAAACGTATACCACAATCAATTTTACCCCTTTATGCTGTTGATGAAAATATTTGGCTCGTTTACATGTCGGTGGG
Source organism: Bellardia pandia (assembly GCA_916048285.2). Lineage (NCBI taxonomy): Eukaryota > Metazoa > Arthropoda > Insecta > Diptera > Calliphoridae > Bellardia > Bellardia pandia. The sequence continues at coordinate 2,494,379 of OU696529.1, read as the reverse complement.
ATTGTTATCATCTTTTGTATGGATGCTACTTAGGCGGCTAAATCTATGCATTGGCAGATGTGATAAGAAACTTGTAACTTTTAAAACATCTCTATCCTCTTTATCATTGCGTATTCAATATTTAAATATTTTCAAAGACACTTGGGTGTTGTGGGTTCGTATGAATATAGAACGTTTTCCACCCTACAATGCCGAAAGAATATTTGCAATTTCTTTGTGTTTAGTGAGTGTTATTATAGGCGCTCTTTTGGAGTCAAGTTTAGCCACAGTTTATATTCGCCCCCGTTACTACAAGGATATCAATACTTTGGAGGAATTGGAAAAAACGAATTTAAAAATATTTATTAAACATGCGGCCATTAAAGATGACTTATTTAGAGGTCAAAACACAAGATTATACAACAGTTTGGATGAACGTGTAATGCTAGTGGGTAAGCTGGAAGAAAGATTGATTGGAATAATGTCAAAGCGTGGCGGATTTGCAGCTGTTACTCGAGAGTTTTCTCTACTTATTGCGGATATTTATTACTTCATTACGAAGAAAATTCATATAATACCCGAGTGTCCAAAAACGTATCACATTGCATATTTATATGCAAAAAATTCTCCTTATGAAGAAACCTTTAATGTTGCTTTGTTGCAATTTTTAGCTGCGGGCTTAATAGACCAGTGGATTGATGAAAGAAAACATGAAGCCCAATGTCAAATACATATCTTTGATGACTACATAGCTGAAAGCACTTACCAATGGAAAACTTTTCAAATAAATGATCTACAATTGGCTTTTTATGTACTAATTTTAGGAAATATTTGTGCTACTTTATTGTTTTTAGCTGAAAATATTGTCTATAACAAGTTTTTTAAAAAATAAAATGAATTCGTCATTGTTTTCTTTTATTTAATGTAATTATAAAATAAAAAATCTTATTATTGTTTATTTGACCTTTTTTTAAGATTTTAGTAATTATTTAAGCTTAAGGTCTTTTTTTTATAAAAAATTTTAATTTTATTTCAATATTTCGCTACGTCTTTGTGTAGCTTCTTCAGAAAGCTTTCAAAATTATTTCTCATAGGAAAAAAAGGATATAAAAACTTTTAACATAACAACATATTAAAACAATTTATAACAAGTAGAAAATATTACTAATTATACAATATTTGTAAGTTGTGTTATTTTTTATGTGTTAAATGTCTGTTAATCCGTGCTACATTTTCAATGTCTGCTTTTTAGTTAATCCTTTCATTGTAGGTACATTAAATATCTGTAACATCTCTAACATATAAGGACGTTTGTAGTTATTTTCAGTGTTTAATACCGATACATTTTCAAAGTTTGGATAGTGATTTAATTTACTACAATGAGCAGATAACGCAGTTTTTTGTAAAGTAATATTGTCTCTATATCTTTGGTCTGATTTATGTCCAACAATTCTTGTTTTTAGTTTATTTTTCGTGATACCTTATACCTTATTACAATTTTCTTTATCATTTCCGTCACAAGGTATTTTATAATCAACATTTGACATGTTCCATTTTCCTATTTTATCTTTTGTTTTACTAAATAATTTATCTAATGTGTTATAAGTTTTGTAAGCCATTCTATATTTATCAGTATCAAAAATGTTTGATCTCCTCAATCGTTTTGATATTTCCGGAATAAAAGTTATTGATTTGTAAATTTTCGGTATTGTGTTTCTTGTATTGTTTTCATTTTTGTTCTTATATTGTCTTATTAATTTATAAATTAGCTGAACTGGGAAATAATTGTCTTTTAATATATTCCTTATCTTTTCCTTGTTCTTCTTATGAAATTCCTTGTCACTTATAGTTAATATTACTAAATTCTTTCCTCTTCTTAACAATAATGTAAATATGAAAGTTTCGAATCATATTCTTTTTCTATTGTAAATTTAATATATAGATTAAAATCATTAAATGTCTTTAACATGTTATCAAGAGCATGTTCTGAAATAATACAAAATAAATCTACATCTACCAGCGTTGCCATTTCAGCGGTTTTTCGGCCAGATATGGTGTTTTTATTTTGTCAATTACGGGAAAGATTGTGTAAAAACAGCTGAACTATTTTTTTTTAGCTACTTTTTATTTCTACTTTATAGACATTTAAGTCAATCACATTATTTTTGTTTCTTAAGGCTTCATTAGTCTTTACTTTCTGTTGCTTTTCTGTTCCGTGTCGTTCTGTTGTTAAATTTGTGTAGTTAGTTTTTCTGTATAAACGTATCAGCTGTTTTAGGTAAACAGACAACACACCGATTGGGGCCTTCAGAGGCAAATGGGATAACGACACACAGGATTTCTGTAGAGTGTGTGGGGATGCAGAGGAGCCGGAGACAATAGAGCACATCATGTGCCATTGTCCTAGGTTGCAGGTAGACTTAGGTGGCTAGGAAATAGATTCCTGGACGAACTCAGTGATGTTGCTGGCTGCAAACCGAGTAACATCCTGGGTTTCATTAGGGGAATATGGTGGCTATTTAAGGGATATTCTACGGCGACTTCAAATCCTTAAGGGGATTTTTCACTCTTTCTTTCTTTCTTCTTTCTCCTCCTTATCAAGCGGTTTTGGTTGTCCTTATTTCTATATCTATCCTATCTTTATTTTCTCTTTTTATTCTCTCTACTGAGGGGAACCACAATGGACCACTAGGTCTCCGGGTGGAAGTGCACTTTATGCACTACCCGTCTATCCTATTCTATTGTATGAAAGTCAGTATGGCTTTACAAAAGGCTCTGGAACGGAGGAAGCTTTAATAAATGTAGTAGAATATATTTGTGGCGGAATCGATGCTGGTTTTAAAGGTGTAGCAGTTGTATTTTATGATTTTTCAAGAGCCTTTGATTTAGTTCAGCATGATTTTTTAATAAAAAAAAACTAAGAAATATTGGATTAGCTGCTCAAACAGTTTACTTCTTAATGATTACCTTATAAACAGGTTTCAATTTGTTCAAATTGGTGATTCAATGAGCAGCTTGTTACCTGTACATTATGAGGTTCCCCAGGGCAGTGTCCTACGACCATTACTTTTTAAGATATATATCAACAACTTGAAAAATATAACATTTTATGGGATATTGATAATGTTTGCAGACGATATATGTATATTTTATAAGTACAAACATGAGAAGGTGCTATAAACGGTACATAGTAGAATATGATGCTGCAATACTAACGGATTTTGCCCGGTTAAATAAATTGGTTTTAAATTCAGATAAAACTAAATTTATACGATTTAGACCACATGTTAAAAGAAATGCGGAAGAAATTGTTATTCACGTGGACGGGTCAGTCATTACAGAATCAAAGGTTGTACAATATCTGGGAATAAATTTAAGTTACAATTTGTTGTGGGACGTGCATATTGCAATAGTTAATTCTAAAATATCAGCGGCTTTTGGAATTTTATATAAGTTTAGACACAAACTAAATACTTATTATACATAATGATTTATCAGGCACTTGTACACTCACATTTAACTTACTTGGCATTAATATATGGATGCCGTATGACAAATTCTTTAAAAAGCTTACAATCAGCTCAAAACAAGGCGCTTAAAATAGTTTATAACCTTCCACTACGTTATGCCACTGTCAACTTATACAAATACAATGCTAAACATATCTTGCCAGTTCGGGGTTTATATAAACAGCAAATGTTGTTGTACATAAGTATTAAAGTCTATAAGAGGATGTAGACCAAAAAAATAGAACACATTATTTCACCACTTCAAAACTCACACAGTCTGTAAAAAAGACCTATAAGAACACACTCTCAAAATTAAAAAAAAAAAAAGATGTAATCAGTTTGAAAATCGAAATAAAAGAATGAAAATGATACAAACTTAAGAAAATGCTATGGGGACATGTCATACCGCTTTGGTATTTTAGAAGAAATTGATATTACCTTCAAAACAAGGTATAGCACAATAAAATCGGTCCAGTATTTCAGGAGTTACATGCGATTGAATGAACCTCTTTGAAAAAATCGCCATTTCACCAAAGTTCAATTGGTCATAACATTTGAAAAAAAAAATTTATATTTTTTTCTTGAAACACGTATAAAATATTTTTAAGAGAAGAATGCACACACAAACTGCCGAAGCAATCCAAGTTAGTGATGTAAAAAATCCGTACCGTTTGACATGGAATGACTCATATATAAAAATTACGTGTATGTTCGTGATCGCTAAACTCAAAAGCTACTGGATTGATTTTGACCAAATTTTATATGCATGCTCTATGGGCCGTGAGTAGTGTTTCTGTGTAGTTTGAAGTTCGTCCGACAGATGGCGCAATATTTAGTTTTTTTGTGTTTTTGCATCGTAACTCAATAATATATAACCCTTGTTATGTGTTTAATCGGCGTGTGGCGGCGTTAAGTAGTCATAGGAAAAATGGGAGTGATCGGACCAGTGGGCGTGTCAGCTCCAATACAAAGTAAATATTTGATATCATATATCTACAGTTCTATAATAGCCAAAATCTAAGAAATTTGTGCACGTTGATTATATTATGAATAGTCATGGGAAAATTGGGCGGGATCATACCAGTGGGCGTGGCAGCTCCCATACAAATTGAATATTTAGCTCATATACAAAATTAATATTAATCTATAAAAATGAATGTTTGTATGTATGTCCTTTATACTTCTAAACTATGCATCTGATCATGTGATGATCTTCGGTAAAGTTGTTGTGCATGAGACCGGGAAGGTTTCTGAGTTGGTACGACCATGCCTACTGTAACGCCCACTTGTTTTAATTGATTAATTGCTTCTGCATTTTTTTAAATGTGTAATTGATTCTACTCGGATTTTAACATATTTACTTCAAATCGAATACACATGTTACTCTAGGTGAGGTAAAAACTAAGATTCATACTCCACGCCCCCTTTTACGCCCCATCTCTTGCAGGACAACGTCTGTCGGGAAGGCCAGACCGCTGGACCGATCTTACTAAAAATTTGACGGAATATAACTAAGACTCCGGCATGACTAAGAATACTTCTTTCGACCGCCTACTTTTTTTCAAAATAGAAAAATCAATAAAATTACTCAAAATGAATTGAATATTTGTGTAATGTCTTTATTTTAAATTTATTTTAATTGGCGTAGCAACGCGCGCAGGGTACAGCTAGTATATAACTAAATATTGTTAATATAATTTTCATAATGCCATGCTATTGCCTCTATAAAATCTATAAGGCGCTGAGGCTTCAAATTAGAATTTGAAACAATATTTATTTGTCAATAAAAAAAACTATTGCGTCCATATTAGCAAGAAATATTGCATTTTATGCAGGAAATATCTGGCTATATAACTATAAAACTATGCCAATATGACTACTGGAAATTTTGTTATTATCTCTATTTTTTATGAATTTTTAAAAAACAAAAACATTTTTTAAATAATAATTTTTTGTCATATATTCGGCTATATCTCCAAAACTACTGAATGGAGTAAATATTATGTTAGGGCAGCTTGAAGGTAATATTGCAGCTATTTTTTCACTAAGTAGGTTAAACTGATCTTTAGTTATGTTACTCAAAATCGTGTAACTACGTAATTTTTTGAAAAAAAAAAAAAAATTATACCTCGAAAACTAGAGCTGATCCAAAAAAGTGAGTTAGAGGAGTTGAAGCCCTTTTAAGATGTATACAAATTGACTAAAAAATTTAAGACACCATTTTTCGTGTTGGGCTGTGTTATCAATTGCAATAAAAAATTAAATTTCTTTACTTGATTTTTCATTTTATGTATTAATGAAAAACAAATTTCTCCTAAGAATGAGTAGGTAGGTAGTAAATAAGTAGTATAGTTTTTCCATATACCAACTATGAAGATTCTTAGTATTTTCTCTTATAATACAATTACAAGTAAAAACATAATGCTATTTTTATTGATTTAGCAATTTTAATAGCTTATATACATATGTATATACAAATGAAATAAACCGTTTTATGCGAATTCGGAATTATCTGAAGAACGGATTAATCACATAAAAAGATGGTGAGTGTATTTTGGTTTATACGTTATCGAATTGATTTCATACAGCCATGTCACAGAATATAATTCCGTTCGGAAGTGGAATTAATTCCGTATTTTGTTTCTATAGAAAAAGTAAAACGAACTTTTTTTCGGAATGAAATCTAGAAATTCTTAAAATTACAATTCCACATAGCAAATTAATAGTGGTTTCATTTCGAAAAAATTGTTCGTTTGGCTTTTTCTATAGAAGCAAAATACGGAATTAATTCCACTTCCGAACGGAATTAAATTCTGTGACATGGCCGATAGAATAAAAAAAAATTAACCAATAAAAGTTTTCTACAAATAATGTTTCGTTTTGACTTACCCCGGAAATTTGACGTTATTCCTGTGCTAGTACTTGGTACGTTTATGTTGTTATTATTGGAAGAGGAGGAAGTGTTTGCAGCATTAGAACGACTAGAACTGCTTATCGCAAAGTTACCAGAATCCTCTTCTGAAGATATATTCGAATCTTAAACAAAAAAAAAAAAAATAGTATACGATATGATTACAATTTAAATGAAGTTAAATTACCCGACTTTATTTTAGGTTTTTCCTTTTGAACTTTGTAGTGCGGTCGTGAAGTTTCAGCTAAAGCTGCTGCCGCAGCAGCCGATGTAGTAGGTTGTTCATTATTTAGACCGTTACTCACACATGTTTTTTGTTTTTGTCGGCGACGTATAGAACGTTGACGAGGATTTTGCTTTGAATTGCTACTACGTTTACGTCCATTGACGACAATAGCTAGCTTGTTTGAACGTCTGTTATTAAGGGAGGCACCTTTTATAGCAAGGCGCCTTAATGTATTTCGTTTCTTGGCAATTAAGTAAGCAATGCGGTTGGTTGGCTTTTGCAATTGATTAAGTTTGAGTTTGGCCAGTTTACTCTTTTTGTTATTTTGTTTCTTTTGAGTTTGTCTGCGCATCATTGCTTGTCGTTTGGATCGCCTTTTGCCCAGCATGATATTATTCTCATTATCGCTATCGCTGTCGGAAGAGCTACTGCTACTCGAACTGCTACTGTTGCTACTGCTGTTACTACTACTGCTATTGCTGCTACTGGTACTACCGCAACTGAAAAACGAACTTATACTGCGATCTTCTTCCTGTGATACGTCTGTGGTACTATTGGTTTCCCACTCTTCTATTTCCTGTTGAATCAACGAATCGAAGAAGGCCATCATACGAGGATCTTCGTTCGTGTTTTCACTACTATAATCATGGGACAAATGATGCCAATTTTCTGGCAGAGCCATGGTAAATAAATTATATGGAGAATACAATTCACGGGGATTATCTGAACATGAGGCCTCCTCAGTTAAAGAACCAGTCCATTTGTGTTGTGAAAATGGACTCCATATCTAGAAGTTTAAAAATACCTCAAATGCAAATTACCACCACAATGTTAATTTTATTCTCCTATTTACCTTGATTATTTTCTCTACGCCAGATGATGCCAACAAACATTTCTGACGATTATATCTTACTTGATTCACAATTGAGCGATGGCCATACAAAACCATTTGCGTTGATTCCACCCATTGCTCAGTACCATCCACTAGAAATATATGTATGTATAACGTTAAAACCACACAAACTTAACAAATTTTAACAAAATTCAAATATTACAGTCAATATCGGATAAACGCCAAACATATAGATTAAAATCATCAGAGCCAGAAATAACCATTTCATCATCTTCACCCGCAAAAGTACAACTTTTCATGGTACATGAATTATAATAATTGCTGTGATAAAATGTGCAAATTGGATCAGGAGAGTTGACATCGTACAATATTGGCGGCAAACGTCTACGTAAGCCCAATATCAATTTACCTGTACGATTGAATCGTACACTCATACAGCTACGAGGATTTCCTAAATTACCATACAGTATAACTGGCCTAAAATTATTAAATATACATTTTATATAAACAAGCACGCGCTAGAAAGAAAATAGTGATGTAGCGCATAAACTTACTGTTTGGGTTTACGTATATCATATAGAGTAGCACCACGTTTAGAATTGGCTGTAACTAAAAGATTTCCCATTGTTGGATGGAATTCGACTGCGTGAAAAGAGGATGGCACTGAAGCAATCACTGTGGGAACAGTCAATCGTTGATCAAACAACAATATTTCACCATTTTCAGAAGCTGTAGAAAGAACATTATCGTTTTGAGGATCAATCGAAAGTCCATAAACTGGACCATCATGTTTGAAAACGTTATCTAATTTACCGCTGAAATTAATAAAAAAAAAAAAATAGAAATCAAAATTATGTGAAATTTTTTTAATTTGTATTTATGTTAATTTACGTCTCAAAATCGTGAGAAATGGCTAAGGTATCATTACCACCAGAAATTAATTTACGATTTTTACTATCGAAGCCCAAACAGAATATATTACTGGCCTGTTCAGTGGCCAAAGCTCGAGGTGTTGATATTCCAGCTAACGACTTTTCCACATCCCAAACCAAAACACGTTTGTCATCACCTCCTTTAAAAAAATAAAATCAAAAATTCAAAGACACATATCCATTAAAATAGTTCACACCATTGTATGTACACACCTGACGCTAAGTATCTACCACCATGAGAAAATTCAATTGCATTGACGCAACCAAAATGACCTCTCAAATCAGTTTTATAAAGATTTTTCGCAATTCGAAAGCGTTCTCGAAATAGGTTAGCAGCAAATGCTTTTGGATTTCTATTATTAATATTCGTTTCACGTTGCAATACTTGATGACATACATTGGTAGATTTCTCCGTAGTTCCAAACATTTTTTATTTATTTTTTAGTTAGTTTTTCTGATTACAATTTAAGATTATTACGTGTATTATACCTATCAAACCAATTATTTTCTTCGATTTCAATCTGAGTATTGCCACTTGAGTAGATTTTCTTTGGAATATCGTTTTAAAATAATCATATTTATAGTTTTTATGCTAGGTATATAGGTCGCAAATAAAAGAAAATCTAAAAAAGACATTAAAAAAGAAAATACCTATAATAAATTATTATTTATTAATTATATTTTTGTATAATGAACTCAACTCAGTTAATTTTTTTATTTTCATCATTTCATAACCAAAAGATTATCAAAATTTTAAATAAATCGAGATTATCAACATTTAAAAAATTTTAGGGAGTATTGTGAGATACAAACTGTTTATACCTACACATCAGTTACATTTTCCGGCATAATTTTACTTTTATAAAAAATTGTCTATGGTTTAATTTTGTTTATTTGCAGTTTCAAAAATGAAATTGGGTTTTTTTTTGCAAAATGTCGAATTTTTAATCGCTGAGAATTCTGTAACGCTTCATATTTAAATGCTTTGCAAACGGCATGACAAAATCATTAAACATAACATAAGCTGGATAAGTTACATATTTTATTGTTATTAATGTATATACATACATACATACATATTTACTTACATATGCATAAAAATATATTGTATATATTTTTGTATACACGGAACATATGTACATATGTATGTATGTATAATTTATAAAATTTCCTTAGATAAAAAATCTATTTTAGAAGTGTTTTATTTATGTGATACAACAAATATTTTTAACAAAACAATTTACCAATAAACATAATGTAGACAATATGATAGACTATTTGTGTGTGTATGTTTAGTAATTGTTACATACCTTTGAACACTTAAAAAGGATATAGAAATAATTTGAGTTTAATGTTGAAATGTTCTTAAATTTAATTAATGTAAAATCAAATTTTGTTATTCGAAATTAAAAAGGTTCTCCCTTTACAAATGAAGACAAAAATGTAAAAGAAAAATGTCGTCATAAGAAGCAGCAGGTAATTTTATTAGAGTAAAAATCACCACTCCACTGCTAGACCATGAAATTTATTCTTTTTACAAGTAAGATTTTTTGTTTAATTTACATTTGTACGGACACCAGATATTTCGATTGACAATTATATCAAAAACGTTTTCAAGTTAAATAATTGTAATTTTTTCACAAAATAACACTGAAGATATAAGGTAAAACAGTCGATATTATAAAAAACACAATTAGAAATGTACAAGTTGTATTAAGGGTTACCAAGTGTTTTAAAATCTTTAACACAAAGGGGAATTGTGTTCTTTTTTGGATTCTGTAAATATAACACAATTGGCTAAATTTAGTTGTTGATTAGGTCTGTACAGTATAGTTTAAAATATGCGGTATAAATATAGAGCACCGAAAAAACTTGTATTCTTAGTTTTGGAGTTCATACACTTTATAGTTTAAAAGTATTTACATATGTATATATATATATATATTTATATATATTTACATCAAAAAATGTAAACAAATTTTGAAAATATAAATGTTGCGGGAACTAGATTTGTTCTCCGCTGTTTGTAATTACGTTTTAAAAGGTTTAATTACATTTTTAAGATTTGAACTAAAATGTTAAACAGTTAAATGTTAAACTAAAATGTTATTAAAAGACATAATACACTGTCTTTGAACAAGAAAAGATCTGGCAGGTCTCTTTTTATTTGTATTTGCATTAAAAATGATGTCAATATAAATCTACAAAAAGCGCGTTTCTAATTTTACGTTGCAAAGTATCTCAATAAAAAAATCAATATATGTACTTTTTAAAATAACAATGTATTTGTATACAACTTTTCAGTAGTGCAAAATGTTTTAATTTTTGTTTGCTATATTATTCAAAAGTCAGTTTCATATATTTTTTGGATTGAAAAATACAATTTGGGAAAAGTTTTTGTTGAAAATTCCTCAAAAAAGGTAAATCTATTATTGTATTGGAACAAATATTTATTATTTAAAACAGTGCTTAAATAATGCTTTGAAGAATGTATAAAAAAGTAATAGTAAACCAATAAAATACAACTCTTTTGTATTGGCCGGTGTTTTAAAACCGTATTATAGCTTCTCAACTTCGAAGGTCGAATTTGTTTCCCACAACCGTACAAATATAATAATCCAGACATTTAAGAAATTTATGGTGCGGAATTTACCCAAAAAAGTATGTTATTGGAACATTATCAGTTATATAGATATATCGCACCCTAAATACAAAAAAGGCACAACTCAAATTTTTTCAAAACTGACTTTTCCCATAAATTAATTCAGAGTGCACATCTCTAACTACTGGAAAAGTTTCTTTCACATCTCTATCTTCTTTTACTGGAAAAAATACAGTTATGTCTATTTTTATATTAATGGCCTATTTCACGATGTCGAAAGATAACGTTCGCTTAGATAAGACTTAAGACACAAACTTTTTATCGTATCTATTTTTTACTCAATCAAGTTTGTTTATTCCACAATCAAGTTTGTGTCTTAAGTCTTATCTAAGCGAACGTTATCTTTCGACATCGTGAAACAGGGGGTAAGTGTGTTGCTTGTGCACGATGAACTTTTTTTGTCTCCTGAAAATTTTAGTATTTTAAGTTGCGACCCTTTTGTATTTAGGGTGTGATATGTATTAATGTACATATAACTACATATATTCATACGTTATTATTTACCTAAATGAAAATTTAAAATGCCAGATTCGGAAACACAAAATTTTAAAGTATGCAGTAAAAAAACGTTCAAAATATTTATAATTGTGTAATAAATAAAACACAAATTTAGAGCTCAATAAATGGAAGAAGCTGAGAATACCTACCATAATATCTTTTTTAATCAGTTATGCAAATGAAGAATTAATATAGCAAAGTGATTTTATAAGTACTTTATTTAAAACAATATTTTTCTACCATTTGTTCATTTGCTACATATCTTGTTTGTTGTATAAAAGAAAACGAAAATAAAATGAAAATATTCACCCCTATCGGGAATAAAAATTCCACATGAAATTTGTTCCCTTTTATTTTTATAACATTGAATTTTAATAGGAAAAATGTGAAAAGGGATAAAATTTCATGTGGAATTTTTATTCACGATAGGGGTGAATAATTTATGTTATCGGCAAATAGGTATCACATACAAATATAAAGTTAAGTTTTAAACATCTTTGTTTTTTTATATAAATCCTAATTTGCATTGCACAATAATGCTCAATTCAACTGTGGTAACGATCTAATAAAAAAAATAAAATATGACCTTCAACATTCTTCATAAGCCGCAGTAAAACTATTTGTATAGTTTATTAAAATAAAAATAAGTATTGAACCAATTGTAGAACCTAATTGTGTTAAACCGCCAGTCCACACCAGTGATTTACCCCCCTGAGATCGCATTACGGTGGTTATGCTCAGTTTAATGTAGCTAACTAAACCAATGAGTAGAGTCCATGTTATAATCTTTAAATATATGAATTCAACAATATTATAAATTGTAATTTAAAGTAATTAAAAAAAGCATCAAACTTACCACTATCACAGCTCCTACTGATGTATTATAAAGCGGTGGAAATGGACTCATGGCGGCTGTAATGAATACATATACTGTCAGCAGGCCCGCTATTCCTGTTAGCGTTAATATACTGCGTAATGAGGTGTGTGGTAAGAAAATGGCCATAAAGCACGACAGTGGATTGGCAATCACACTTAATGTTGCCGACAAATGGTAAGCTTTTCCGCCGTAGGGGAGACAAGAGTACGATTGTATACTATTGAAAATGCCATTGGCAAAAAAGCTTATTGTGCCAATTAGTAGTAACAGGAATGTGTATGTACTAGATAAAATTTCCGGTGTCAAATCATTGTTGGCTTTATCCGTCTCAGCTACAGAATTATTATTGACATGGCCATTGGATTCTATGTCATTCATATTTGCCATATTCTTTATTTCCCTTTCGTATACATAATTATTACCATGGCCAACTTGAACAGCTGCATATTGTTTTTTCGATAGTTTCAAGCGATCTAATAGTAAAAAGCCGACAAAACTTAATACCATCATAACAAACACGAAAAAGAAAAATTCCCTTGTACCAAAAAGAGGTGGAGGTACATATTTTTCATAGATTTCTTGTCCCGATTCAGTGACATTAGCCAGACGACATTCTGCCGTACCACCAATACCTTGAATTAAAGCCACTACACTAGGCAATAAACCGCTCAGGCCCTCTCCAATAAAATATGTTACCAAGTAAATTTCTTTAAATCGCCCCATATATGGCATGAATAGAACTGAACTCGTACAGGCCGTTAGTGCAGTAAAAAACGTTAACGCAAACAATGCCACACTGTGTTCTGACCCAAATAAAATTGCTGTTCGACTGTAAAAAAAGGCTGTTAATATAGCTGATACAGCACCCGTTATCAATAAGCCATATATCATGTAAGCGTCATTGTGTTTAGAAAATTTTTGTAGTAGCGTATAAGCTAGTGGACCCAAATTTCCAATTTGTACCATAACACTAAGATAAGAAGGTAAACTCCAACCTTCCGGTGCTACATCTACCAGTAGTGGCAGTTGTATGAAGGTACCATTAATTCCTATCCATGTGCCAATCCCAAAGAATATCGCTAGTAAGTCTACAATGACACTACGTTGTTTGAAAATACCACTAAATTGAATTTTCATTTTGCTATGTCTTCCGCCACTTAATAGTGTGCTAGCTTCTGAGGGTTCAGATGGTTCTGAAGATCTGCAAAAAGTTAATAGATTTAAATTTAACTAAATATTGAAAATATATGAATGTTAAGTAGTCTTTACTTTAAACCTAAAAGTTGATATAAAATTCTCCACATTGATTGTATATAATTTAACTACATAATTTCGTAAGTGTACTTTGATGATGGTATTCAAATGAGGACTGACTAACTTGCTAACTATTTTATTACTATTAGGCTTTATTGTATATAGTAGTACCTATAGATAAGATTATTCTACTATATGTGCATATGTATGTATGTTACAAAATGATTAACATGCATACATGTGAAAATAAGAAATATGATCTCTTTTTCTTTAATCTTGTTGTATACCACCACAACTACTAGAAAACGAAAAGCATCAAACAATGATTTACCAGTTTTCATGTAAAAAATCTAAAATAATATAAAGTCTGATGGCTGGGCTATTAGCTGTATGTATATATGTATGCATTTGCGATTTTGCAATAAATTCTAAAATATCGTTTTAAACAAAATTTTGTGGAGGAAAAAGACTAATAAAATAAATTTAAAATAAGTCTTACTTTTGTATATACTGACATTTACATTGTATTGATGAAGCACGTGTTTGGTTTTTTAATATTTTCTCAATTACGATAAATTATTGTATCAACAAATCATATTTGATGAAAACATACATATGTATGTACATATTATTAAAAATAATTAATATCAAATAATGTTAGATAGTTCCAACAAGACATGATGTTATCATGCCTATCTATCCATTTTAATTGATTGTCAAAACACATTCAATTAAACCATAATTAAGTTTTATTTCAAAATGTTTGTTGTTACGTAAAATAAGAAACTTGTTTTGTAAGCATGGAAAAAAGACATGTAATAATTGCGATTCACTTAAAATTTAATTTTAGGTGCACATTATTACAAAACTTACATTACAATAAATTACATTATTTAAAACATACAAGATAGTTATGTATATAAGAATATACAAAGTGGAAACACTTTACATAGGTAAATGATGCAAAAAGGAAAAGTTATTTAATTACCTGTTTCGATTGTTATTTGCGTTGAAAGTTGTATGGGATGTGGATACGGAATAACTGTTTGGAGGCGATGAGGGTATAGAGAAGACTGTTGAGGGACTTTCATGACAATTTATGTTTAGATTGTGTGTATTGTTGTGACATTCTTTTTGCTGTTGGCGTCTCTGATCGGAGTCGTTACTATTTGTACTGCTGTTGTTATTGTAGTAGTTATTTTGAGTGCCGGTAGGAGGCTTCATGAGTATAAAATGCTCTTGTGAGTGTTATTTTTTATAATTCGGTATCAGTATCTTAAAAATCAAATAAGATATTTATTAGTGGTTGGAAACGATAAGATTGTCAATTATATGTACAACGTCTATAATACAGTGTTCCGTTGGAGATTGAAATATATCAACCCAACTAAATTGGCATCAGTCTTCTCTGGGCGACTCTGTAGAGAAAGTCTTCTAGTTGTAGCAAGTAAAACGATTTTAAAAATTAATTTATAATTTACAATTATAATGCCCGTTATTGAACTTGTAGAACAATTGAAATGTAAAAATCTACCGAATGATTGATTTCATAACACAAGTCATTTGATTTCTGTTGTTTTTGCTTTCTTTTATTTTCAAGTAACCATGTATTTGTTGTATATTTAAAAAATTAAATACTTTTTTGCAGTTTCAAATTTCGTTGCAATTGCAAAAGTTTTTTTGTTTAGTCATTAATTTCGTTTAGATGTTATAATTAAATGCCATATGTCTAGTGGAGTTAGCAGTTATTGAAACAATATTTTTTTCTTATTTTAGAGAAACTAGCATTTTCTATTTTTGATTTATGTCATTTATGTGTATTAAACACATACTTCACAGACTAGTCTGTGGTAAACTTTGTGGTATTAAAAGATTCTTTTTAACTTTCTAAAGCTTGCTGGCAAAATGTTTCTCTATTGTACAACGATGATTGTTGCGGCAATATTTTTTTATATTTGTTTATGCATAATTTTTACAATTCTATTTAACTTATCTTCAACGTAGTAGAAATCAAAACAAAAATAAGAAATAGACAGAGTTTCCAAACTTTAAAAATAATAATATTAACGGATTAAGACTGCTTTTGGGAGAAAGTTTTAATTTCAAACATTTGAAGAAAATTCACATAAATTAAAATTATAACTTCCTAAAACATTTTGATATCGTATTAAAGAGCTTAAATGTATAATAAAAATGTTCGAAAACATTCATATAAAAATGTTTTTAAATTTTACACCAATGGTTTTTATCTCAAACGGTATGGGCAGTAACTAAACGGATGCATTTTCATTCCCAACACTTGTCTAAAACCAACTTTTAGAGCAGTGTAACTATGACCGGCTGGAGTGTACATTTTAAAATACATGTTTTATTTATTTTTTGTATATGTTAAATAATACAAATAAATTATTGGGAAATAAACATTTATATAAATGTGATGATGGTATTTATTTATTTACTATTATCAGATATTTTTAATTTCATCGGTTTGTGAATGAATTGATTCTTTTAATAACTCTTTTTGCAAACTGAACACATTAGTCTGGCAACACCCTTATCTGAGAGTTCTTAAGATAATTTACAACGTTGTCAACTTGGTGCGTCATTTTTGGTGCTTTTTTAAATTTTTGGTGCGAAAAATTCTTTAGTTGGTGCGCGGTGCATTTTTTTTAATTTTGGTGCGCTTTTTAATTTTTGGTGGCATCAAAACAAATTCAACACAACTTTTTGTTTCAGTGTGAGAAAAATCTTTGTACACAAAAAATACGTTTCATTCAGAAGTACGTACCATTTCGATACTGCAAAAATTTTTTTACAATCAATTTTACAGGCCACAAACAATGACTGACGACGTTCATTCATAACGTACCAAATCATATGTAAAGTGTGAAGATTTTACATATAAAAACTTAAAAGTTTTAAAACTGAAAGTATAAAAGAATGTTTATTAAAGAAATATTTTTAAGTTCTCTTCATGCATGCATAAAATTTTCAATAATTCTATTTGATGTCACAGAGCTGTTGTTTTTGTTCATGTGCTTGCACACAAATAATATTAAATTTTTTTAAAATTTTAAATAAAAAAAATCTAAACTTGGTGCGATTTTTTTCAAATGGCGCGTTTTTTTCTCCATTTTAAAATTCCAAAGTTGACAACACTGCTGACAACGCTGGTCATTTACGAAACGAAATAATAATTCCGTTTTTTTTAATTTGCTATATACGAACCCGGTGTGTGTGTGTGTGGGTGGGGGCTAGCTAATTAATAAGTAAGCTAGCTAGTTAAAAAAGGAAAAAAATTTTTTCCTCGTGTAGTGAGTGAATTTAAAAATAAATGTGAAAATATCGTGGTGAGTAAAAAATCGTGGTGAGTATAAAAATTCGTGGTGAGTTTTTAGAAATTCACCACAAATTCCGTTATTCCAAATTTTCAAGGTCATTGAAAATTTGTCATCCTAAAAGTGGGCAATGTGCTTTTTTAAATAAAGTTTCTACAGCATAACTTAAGGATGCCAGAAAAATATTTGAGTCAACTTGTAGCCAAAAAATCAAACAAGGTGATCCAAGTAATATTGTGCTTGTTACCAGTGTTGTCTATTCCGAATAGCATAAATTTTTACTATTATGCCTAGTAATCTGTTCAAAATGTCAAGAATGCTGTCAAAATATGTACATGTTAAAAAAAATCACATGAAAAGATGTTGCAGAAGTTCATTTTGTGAAACACAAATGAAATGTATCTGGCAATATTATTTTTTCACAACGAAATAATTAAAGTGGCAATTGTTTCACGTGGAATTTTTAGTAACAGTTGACTGTCTGTCATCTAAAAGTTCTTCTGTCGCAACAATATCTATTACTTGTTGTGCTGCTGCATATGCGGCCAGTAATATTTGTTTATTCATTTTTATTTAACGATTTCGATTCAACACAGATTTTTAAATATTTTTAACTTTTATTTATTTTCGATTCAAATTAACAAAAAAGCAAAACATAATATGTGTTTTGTTTACAAAAGTACATTAGCTACACGTCAAATTTTCCGTATGAAATAATAAATGTTGCTCAACATTTTCCCAAATTTGAAAAACTCGACTAGCTCTGCAAGTGAAAAAATTTGAGTGTATTAGTAAAAAATGTGAGTGTTTTCAGTTTTTCAAACTGTTACTTGCATGTATAACCCCGGGTAAAAAATAAATTCATTACATCTGGTACAAAAAACAAATTTGTTTAGTTTATTTTTGTTGTTTTTTATTTTTTATAAAAACACTGAATGAACTGTTGAAGACTGTTATTAATATTATATTTTTTATGTGAAAATTTTCAATAAACTTTTATTAAATAAGAAAGAAAATCTAAATTTGGTGCGATTTTTCTTCAAATGGCGCGTTTTTTCTCCATGTTGGTGCGTTTTGAAATTTCAAAGTTGACAACGCTGATAATTTACCCCTTTAACATTAAATTTTTTTTTTTTAAAGTTAAAACGTGAAGTACATAGTTATTTTCAATCCCAAAATTTTATTTATTTACAAAGCCGTATATATTAAAATTAATGTATTTAACGTGAACAAATTTCTTGATACCATTTCTTGCTATCACGACATTTTGGATTTACACACATTGGACAACGCATTAAAAATTTTGGATTGACGTTTTGGTCTTGTGCCAAGTGATCGGCCACAATGTTACTAAGTGCCTTAATAAACAAAGGATGATCATTTGGTGCAGCAGCTCGTCGCATTTCCTCGATTCCCACCTGCAAAAAAAGATGTCATCCCCTTTTAATTTACAGTTAAATGAATTGAATTCACCTCTTTAGCCAATTCATCGCAATATTCAATATCAAGTTCATGTAAAGTTTCAATATGTTCGTTTACAAATGCTATAGGTACCAAAATAAAATTCTTTAAGCCTTGTTTAACATAGCCCTAAATGAGAAAACAAGATTATACAAAAAATACCAATATATATTTATTTTAAAATTAGCAAACCTTAATTGCATCATCGGTGGCTGGGGCCAACCAGGGAAGTGGTCCCACTTTTGATTGCCAAGCTAAACTGTAGGGATTACAGTTGCCCAATTCCTGCATAACCATATGTACACTAGCACCTATTTCTGAGGGATAAGGGTCACCACGATTCACTGCTTTCAAAGGTAAGGAATGAGCGGTAAATAAAATAACAACACTGTCTCGTTTGGTATCACAAAATTTGTCCAGTTCTTCACGAATGCGATCGGCAAATGTTTTGATCAACAATGGATGGGAACCCCAGCGATCAATGACACTCCATTTAATGTTTGACGGAAAAGACCTACAAATTAAGTAATGTTTATCGTTGGTTTTTGCTTTATTTGTTCAAACCTATTACCTTTGACGATAATGTTGATAAATTGAATTAAAGCTAGACCCAGATGTTGCGCAACTATATTGAGGATATTGAGAAAATAAAACTATTCTTTCGGGACCATCCCTGCAAAAATATTAACATTATATGAGATTTACAACATAAAAAAGTATTTACAATAATTACTTTTCAATTTTCTCTAAAGTATCTTCTGTTAATGGATTCACATAACGAAAACCAACATAATGTTTATGTGGTGCTGTTTCCGGCGATAATCGATCCAACTCCTTACACATCAAATTACCTTGCAGCTCAGTCCATTTTAAAATTGGAGAACCACCTCCAATTTCTTGATATTTCTTTTGAACTTCTGGTGTACGTCTTTCAGCAATCCATGGACCCAATTTACTTTGCACCGGTAATTGTATCATATCCCTATCAGTCATTATGCGCAACAAGTAATCATGTACCTGATCTGTTGTTTGAGGTCCGCCCATGTTCAACATGAGAACAGCAGTTTTTGGATTCACCTCTCTTTTAATAGTGGTGCTAAAGTTGACCCCATTCTTAAGTGCCTTAAAGAGACCTTAAATATGAAAAAACAGTGATACATAGTACATCATTATGAATAATTTTTTTCAAGTTTTACATACCCGAAAACTGTTTTAATGTTAACATCTTAAAAATGTAACATTCATGCAAGGAATGCTTATAGTTAGATAAGATTTGTGTATTATTTTTTATAGCTCTGAGTGATGAAAATGTCAACCAGCTCAATAGAAGGCAAATGCAAAAAATACTCGTGTAATTGTTAAATTATACGAACAAAGTAGCGAATATAAATTCAAGTAATGGCGAATATGCGGAGCAAAACAAAAAACTAGATTAAATAAAAAGGTTACCATATCAATTATTATAAGACAGGTGCAAATATTTTTATAATCCAATGTTTACTCAGGGATGAAAAATATTTTTTTTTGTTTTTGTACCAACTATATACATAAATGAACTTTTTAGACCTCCATGGTACCATTTTTTATATTTGTTAAATAATAATAAAATATCCACAAACTCACAAAAATTCGATATAACTTGATTAACATTATCTTATATAACGAATGTTTAAACAATTTTATACTCGATATAACGACCGACCGAATTTGTAACATTGATATCATGATATCAAAAACATCTTTTAAATCGTCGAACACTAATGGAAATAAAAAAAAATCAAAGTCATACAAATTTAAAAAGACTTTATAATGGTGGTATGATCTAAGACAAAACAAAATTTCACCCCACCCTAATATGTAATCGTCTTTTAGATGATTTTTATAGGGAATCAGTTTAAAAATATTCATGAAATTTAATAAAATCACTTCGGCTTGCACTATATTACACAAATGGTAACTTAAACATAAGTATATTTAACTATTAAATCTGATGGTTTGAAAAAAATTGTAACAATGTCCTTTTTTGTTTAGTTGTTGCATTTTAATAATTTAAAAAAAATGAACATGAATTTAAAAAAAGCAAAATACTGCAACAATAACTAAATAAAAACAAGTAAGAGTGATATATTCGGCTGTGCCGAATCTTAAATACCCTCCACCTAATACTATGTTTCCACGGTACATGCTTCGCTCTCTATTCATGCTTCACACCCCAATCATGTGCGAAACAACTTGCTTCACCATACAAAATTTTAAGAGCGAATCAAGTAGATTCATATTGAATCTACTTGCGAAGCACGAAAAATTGCACTCTTCTCTTATTTTTATCGCAAGTTTATCTGCACTAGCTGTAAAATTTTAATATTATTGTAAACAAAGCAAATTATTTTCTTGTTGCTAGAAGTAAAGAAAGTAAATACGTACGAATGTATGTATGTTTTTTTTTCAAATAAGCTAACTAATTTCCACTCACTTTTGTTTGTCCATTAAAAAAAATTATTTTCCACAAATTGTAAATTCTGTTTTTTTTTATTCTGTTTGTTTATTTAAGACAACTGTCAAATCTAATCAAGTTTATTAGTCATGTAAACAGCATGATTCATAAACATGATTCAGAAGGCGAAGCAGGTGATTAAAGTCGTCGTGGAAACATAGTATAACCTATACTAAGAAATACAAAAACTACACTGGTTATAGGACTAATTCTGTGTTTTCTATTCAGTCTTAGTGCAAATTTTATTAGTATTTGATATATTGTTTGAAAGACAATTTTACGACCAACTTAATTTATGTTAAATATTTTGAAATTTTGTCTAATTTTCACCATTTTTAATTGATTTAATTACCAATTCTTACCATAAACAAACAAATAATAATCACCTGCGTTCGTAACTTCACTATTATTGAATACACCTTGATAGAGACCAGAATAATTTGTCAAAGATCCTTGACGGTTGCCAAAAACATATTGTACCTTACGTGTGTGTAACCTTTTTTTTTTAATTAAAGTATCTCAAATGTCTTGTCTATTAAAGTCAACTTTATTGAAAAAAGTTTCTGCGAATATTCAGCCCGAAAAATAAATCATTATTATCTATTAATTTTCAATTGGTAATAATCTTCCAAAATAAAAAATGCATATAAAACATGTAAAGAGTTTTTGACATTAATAACTTTAAAAATAGTTTTGAAAATTGTTTCTATGTATTTGAATTTTTTTATTGAGACGTTTTTTAACTAATTGATTCTAATTGAGGAAATAAATGATTTTGAGTTGCACAAAGCAATCAAGTCAATGAACATATAGAAACAAAAAAACCGCCCGTATCATTGTCGTCGTTGTGGACTATGTTATAAATCAATTTCAATAAATCCCAATATGAATATACAGTTCAATAAAAACAATCAACACAATTTATAATTCTGAATGGTAACAACAAATTTCGCACCGAAGTATAATTTAACCCTGTTGCACGTTTTTAAATCTGATAGTGAACTACAAATAATTAAATAATCTGTAAGATCTTTTAGAAATTTTAGAAATAATTTATTGCATTTAATATTTTAATTGTTATTGTCTTTTAATTGACACAAATAACTCCAAGCAAAACTAGGATACTTAAGAACTATAGTGAAATAAAAAATATACGGATTTCGATAGTATAATAAGCTTCCGGAAACAGAAACAAAATTTAAATCCATTATTTATAAATTAAAATAAACTTAAACAACTATTAAAAAGAAATATTATGGTAAATATATTGATACTTTGTGTGTAGTAATTTTTATAACCATTTTGAGTTTTTACTCAAAATACTGGACTAATTTTTCAAATATTTAATATATTTTCTATTAAGACCCTTTTTAACTCAGCTTTGATGGAGACTATGTTCGAATATCATGGGCACCTCTGGTAAGTGAGAAATAGAAAACGATTTTAATTATAGCTATATTTTATCTCTTATCGATCTTATACGAAATATTCTCATATAAATATTAAATTTTTAACTTTAGTAACCACAATGGTCTGGTTTTTTTTGTTCATAGCGGATCCGAATATTTCTCGATTTTTTAAAATATTTTTCTGTTAGGTTAGTAACCTATTAAAATTTTTTTTAAAAATCCTCTCAGAGTCAAAAACTATATTAAAAATGTGGTTTTTGGCAGACACAATTGTAACGATAAAGTTCTGGGCATTAATGGGTTAAGAAATAATTTTTTTTAATTTTATACATTACTTAAATACATATTATAAATGTAAATTTCTTTTTAAAAAATTGGTTCTAATTTTGGTGTAAAAAGCGGTTAATTTCTTATTTTGTTGGCTTTTAATAAAAAAACTTTCATTTCATAAAATTTTTGTTGGGCCTTAACTTAAATTTACTTTATCTTACTAGCAACAGTTATCTTAGGCCGTAGTCAATTGACCTGCCACGTTATATCCATGACTCAAAAGTATATAAATTGGAGTCAGTCACGTATAAGCCACTAGTTAATTCATAAAAGGCCGGCTTTTATCATTATCATCAACGAGATTTCACTTTGATCTTAAGTATGGAGCAAAAATTTATACATAGAACCGTTTTTACTTTTAAATCATAAAAGTTAATTTTAAGAAGCGTTTAGAAAAAGAAAATCATTTTTAGTTTTATGTTTTATTCTTTCTGCCAGCGTTTCCAGATTATATACACATGTACATATATATGTATATATGTAATTTTCATATCGTCACCTAAAATGCAAAAGGCCGTAACTAACAAAAAATTCAAAATTGACTTTTTTATTGATTATGATGTAGCAAACCAAAATACACCTACTCACACAATTTTACACGAATTTGTTAAAGAATAACGATTTTATTAACGAAAAACAGAAGGCCGTAACTGCAACGTCAATAATTTCATTAACCAAAAAGCCGTAACCACACTTTAATTAAAAAAAAAGCAAAAAAAAAAACAAAGTTGCCTTTGATTTTTCATTAAATATGTGTTATTGTTTTCTTAATTTAAATTTTTGTAAAACAGTAACACGAAGGTTGTGAATATTTGTGCCTAAATAAAAACAAATAAGAAAGTATAGTCGGTCAAGCCCGACCATATAATAGCCTACACCCAGTATACATATGAATAAAACAGTTTTTCAGAAATGTGCGCTATATGGGAGATATGACCTATTATGGACCGATCATCCAAAAATTTAGTATATGTGAATATAAATATTGAGTATGTTAAACTTTATTTCGATATAAATACTTTTAAAAGATTGATGGAGGTTAAAGTTGATTACGGGGAGGGTCTTATATGGTAGTTTCAACTAATTACGGATTGACCATTAAAAAATTAGGTGTCATCATTTCTGTGTTTGAGAAGTATAGAACTTCGAATTGAAATAAAACACAAGAAAATCGTTTTAATGACCATCAATTTGGCTTTATTGGAAGGATAATTTTATGCCATTAATGTTTAAATATGATTTCAGGCATGTGGCCGCCGCGGCTGGCTCGAATAAAGCCAATTCTACAGGTCCAATTTTCAACCACTTTTTCGAGCATATGGGGCCGTATGTCGGCAATAACGCCACGAATGTTGGCTTCCAATTCCCCTAACGTTTCTGGTTTGTTGGCGTAGACGAGCGACTTCACATATCCCCAAAGAAAATAATCCAATGGTGTCAAATCACACGATCTTGGTGGCCAATTGACAGGTCCATTCCGCGAAATTATGCGCTCATCGAATGTTTCTTTCAATAAATCGATTGTGGCGTGCGCTGTGTGGCATGTAGCGCCGTCTTGTTGGAACCACAACTTATCCACATTCATGCCATCCAATTCGGGAACAAAATAGTCGGTTATCATGGCTCTATACCGGTCACGGTGGCGAATCGATTCATTCGGGTCCTCTTCAACACTTTGCTCTACAGCGGCAATTGTTTCTTCGGTGCGCACTGTTCGACGTCTCTGCGGATGCGTATTATCACATAGAGTAAACGTAGTGCGAAAACGATCCATGGTTAACCGAATTAATTGCTCTGATGGACGATTATGTCGACCATAAAATGGACGGAGCTTGCGGTAAACTTCGCGAACTGAACCGTTATTTTCGAAATAAATTTGCACGATTTGCAAGCGTTGTTCTTTTATCAACCTGTTCATGATGAAATGGCAAACCAAACTGAACATAAATGACATTAGAGTTGCCAGATTTGACCACAAAATGCCAGTTTTATCTCTT
This sequence comes from Bellardia pandia, assembly GCA_916048285.2. Taxonomy (NCBI): domain Eukaryota; kingdom Metazoa; phylum Arthropoda; class Insecta; order Diptera; family Calliphoridae; genus Bellardia; species Bellardia pandia. The sequence goes on along the minus strand of OU696529.1, from coordinate 2,469,649 downwards.
TTCGAAAAACAAACCTGTAAAAAAAAACACCCTATATTTGTGTCGAATTTTATTTGATTACCAACATTCTTAAGAAATTTATGATCGTTAAAGTGATTTTCGGAAGTGGGCCATTTATGGGAGCTACGACTAATTATGGACCGATCACAATAAAATTTGTTTGTATGCATATGAAATATATTTGCATTCAATATTATTTGGATACCAACATTTTTGAGAGAGTTATACTCTTTAAAGTAGTTACGTAGTAGTAGTAGTGGCCTTTTGGCTTCAGAAAAAACGAGTACAAAAGGCCGTAACTAAATTACTTAAAAGCTACTATTTTCCCATAAATTTTTTTTCATATATAAATCCATCTTTGTTTTTTAAGCTTGATTCTAAAATTTGGGTATTAAATTTTAAGTAGTTTTTGTTTTTTGCTTCTCCTGTAAAAAAAAAAATAAAAATGTTAGTTACGGCCTTTTGCATTTTAGGTGACGATATATAAATGCATTGTCTATAAATGTTAAAGAATTGTTCACACTTGTAAATAATACAAAAACAAATAACATAAAAATTCTATGAACATAATATTGACTCTTGGTTCATATCAATTTTTTTGCATATGTATGTATATGCATGTGTATTATTTATTTATATGGTTGTAAAAGTTTTAATGCATTAATAATTAAACATTGTTTTTGAAAACAATACTTCTACTCATGGTGAAATATAATAGAATTTTAAACTATTTAACGCAGATAAAACGGCGATAAAAATTAAATTTTTCAAATACAAAATAATTTTGTAACGTTTTTATACATATAAACTTTTGTTGTAAATAACTTTTTGACATTTTCAATTTCACCATAAATAGAGCAAAAAATAATCAGCTGGCGCTATGCTGTCACCTAGTATAAATTCACCTTGCTTCTACTAATGCAATTATTTCTGCACTTTTTGGAGTCTTCATTTTAAAATTAAAAATTCGATAGTTATGAATGTATGGGATTTCTTGCAGAACTTATCGAATTCCTAATACAATCGTAAATCGAAGATTAGAAATTTGACCTTTGATCTCATTGCTGCGACTAATGAAAAATAACAAAATATCAACACTTTCGACTTCCTCATTGAGGAGAGTCGGAGAGATTACATTCTCTTAAAGCATTAAACATATTCACCACAGCAGGCTACAATATTTCAAAAATGAAATACACACGTTTATACATATGTGAATAATTATTTTGACGATATTATAATGCTCTATAGAGCAAAATAATCATAAACGTGTGTATGTAAATATATTATTTTTGACATATTGTTATTGCTGAGGCGAATATTTTTAATGCTTACAACAACAATTTCCATACAAGTAAATATATACGCACATATCTACATATGTATGCATGCAGTTACATTTTCTGTAGTTCGATCACTTACTTACAAAAGATACGTCTCAAATTGAATTGTTTGGTAGTCGTATTGTCCAATGTTTTTATTATCGTTTAATTCTGAGAGAAAAATAAAACATAAAAACATAAAGAAAACATTTTGTTACAATACATTGGCCCAACGTTTATTTCTTTATCGTGTAATACTGTGGTTGTTTTTGAGATACATATTTTCTTATAATTACATACAAACATATGTATGTATATAGATACATCCCAATAGACCAAAACCCTTTAGAAAAATATTATAATAAAGCTTGCGAGCATAAGCCTTAAGCTTTAAAAAGATTTGAGAAACTATAGAAAAACACTTAAATTATTGTAGAATAATCAAAAAGGAACCCTCGTGATAATAGTACTGAAATAAGTATTTAATAAGCTTATATTCTCAATTTTAGGAAAAGCTTCTCCAAATAATATTTTATAAAACTAAGTAAAGATAAGCTTATACCTACAATTGTAGAATAAGCTTATTCCAATAATTGTAGAATTTGGTTATGCTTGCAAATAAGAAAACTCGGAGCTTTGGCTACCGACAACAAGTTTTTCTCCTTAAAAAAATAAATAAAAAAACCTTTAATGGCATTCATAGTTAAAAAAGGAAAAAGTTACCCCCTGGCCCTCGATGTCGAACGATAACGTTCGCTTAGATAAGACTTAATTTTTTATTTTAAATCAAAATTAACAATGACAAAATATGACAAGCATGTTTAATATATATTTATTGTATACTAGCTAAACCCGGTGTGCTTCGCTACTCCCCACCCCTCGTTATAAAATAAAATAAAACGTATTTATATATTTACAAACATTTATTTATTTAATTTTAATGTATTTATTGCAATGCTTTTGGCGAGACCATGCCCCTTTGTCCACTTACATAGTCAAGAATTTATTATTTCGTAAGAATATCCTGTTGTGAAAATTTAATGACGATAGCTCCAGTAGTTAAGACTATATTACGATTTTTAATTTTTCTAAAAAGGGGCGTGGTCCCACCCACTTTTCTCCTGGTACGTATTCCTAATTATGCCAATACCATATGTACCAAATATCATTGACGTAGGTCAAAAAATGCCCAAAATATGGCGATTTAAATTTTTGGGTTATATGGGCAATGCCACCCCCATTTGTACAATCAAAACTTCATATAGCCTATTATTCCTTCCAGAGTCACAGTAACATGCTATGGAAATTTCATCAACATTGGCTCAGCCGTTTTGGAGTCCATACGTTACATACATACATACATTCAATTTTATATATATAGACTATTTATTATATACTATGTTTAAAAACATATTGTGAAGGATAATAGTTTCTCAAACATGATTGAAAAAAACTTTAGTATTTTTTTAAAAAAGCTTCTTCTAAAGTACTATTATACTTTACTTATTTTTTGGTCTGTTGGGATGAACGAACATACATATAATGGTATGTATGTATGAGTAGGTATATCTTTTTTCTCATTTTCAATAAATAAAACTCTAGTATTTCTACGAAAAAAAACAGAATATTTTACAAATTCTAAGTAGGTACTAGCAGTTGTTAATTGTGAGCGGTTTAGGCAAGAAGTGTCTCTGGCGTGACGGAAGCGTTAACTTTTTCAGTTTAAAAAATTTTCGTTTTTAGCCCAGAAAATAAGAAAATTAAAAACGTGTAATAAAAATAATAAATAAAAAGTGAATCTCAAAAGCACGTGCCTTTCATTGTTGTTAAATTGTTTTATTATTCTTAAAAAACTCTGACCGGACAGATATTGCCGCAACCATAAATATAAAACCCGGCGTAATTACACTCTCAGCATGTTCTCATTCATTTAATTGCCAGTGTTCTCTGCAAATGCTGACTTCTTAAATGTTATTGATTATTATTTTTTTTTAAATGGGCTACGAACAATAATTTTTAAATATTATTATAGTATTGAACAATTTTTATTATTTTAAAAATAAAAACAAGAAAAGACGTGTGTATTAATTAACAATTTTCTAAATACAGCAATATTGTATTGTAACATTAACTGATATAACTTGTTAAGATTAACTTCTCATAATGGGATACGATGATGTTCTTGCATATTTGGGTGATTTTGGAAAATACCAAAAAATTATATATTTTCTTATCTGCCTAACATCTATAACTTGTGCATTTCATAAACTAGCCGGTGTCTTCCTGTTAGCTAAACCGGATTTCCGTTGCGTGCTCCCATTCGAGAATTCAACAGACCAATCGAAACTAGAGTATGATATACCTGAAAGTGTGTGGAAATTGGCTTACCCAAAAGATTTACTGGGCGTCAACTATCAACGATGTTCTTATTACAATGTAGAGTACACGTCGGAATATTTAAATGGAAGCGAACCGGTCACTGCAGCTGAAACCGTAGAATGCTCACAATTTGTATACGATACGTCGAAGTATTTAAATAGTGCTGTTACTGAATGGGATATGGTGTGTGGCAGAAGTTTCTTAGCAGCCACTAGTGACGCCATGTTTATGTTGGGAGTTTTGGTGGGCAGTATTGTCTTTGGGCAGATGTCTGACAAATATGGTAGAAAGCCTATATTTTTCGCATCGCTGGTAATTCAGGTGATATTTGGAGTATTGGCTGGCATAGCTCCGGAATATATAACATATACTGCGTCACGCTTTGTAGTGGGTGCCACTACTTCAGGAGTGTTCTTGGTAGCTTATGTTATTGCCATGGAAATGGTGGGTCCAAGTAAGCGACTGTTTGCTGGTATCTTTGTTATGATGTTTTTCTCGGTGGGTTTCATGTTGACAGCTTTATTTGCCTACTTTGTTCATGATTGGCGCTGGCTGCAGATTGCTTTAACACTACCCGGTATATTATTCATGTGTTATTATTGGATTATACCAGAATCGGCACGTTGGCTTTTATCGAAAAACCGAAAAGAAGCGGCTATAGCAAATATACAAAAGGCGGCTCGTTTTAATAGGGTGACAATTCCCCTAGATGTACTAAATCAGCTATTGGATGATAATACTGAAGAAAAGAAACCTGAACTCCAAGAGTCCGATGTAAAGCAGCCTAGTGTTCTGGATCTTTTACGTTATCCCAATTTGAGAAAGAAAACTTTATTGATCTTTTTTGATTGGTTTGTTAATAGTGGTACATACTATGGTCTCTCGTGGAATACGAATAATCTCGGCGGTAATGTTCTGCTTAATTTTGTTATCTCAGGAGCTGTAGAGGTTCCAGCGTACATATTCCTATTATTCACGCTTAATAAATGGGGACGTCGTTCGATACTGTGTGGTTGTATGCTTATTGCTGGCACAAGTTTACTGCTCACAATAATCGTTCCTGGTAATATGAATTGGATGGTTATAATGTTTGCTATGATAGGCAAATTGGCAATAACAGCTTCATATGGCACCATATACATATTTTCAGCTGAACAGTTTCCAACAGTGGTGCGAAATGTTGGTTTGGGAGCTTCTTCAATGGTTGCCCGCATCGGAGGCATTTTAGCGCCATTCTTCAATATGTTGGCCGATATTTGGAGACCGCTGCCACTAATTATTTTTGGTGCAATGGCATTTGTGGGCGGTTTACTTTCGCTTCTACTGCCGGAGACTCACGATAAACCAACTCTTGAGACTATTGCCGATGGTGAAGAGTTTGGCAAGGCGAACAAGTCTGCAGACTATGTGCTAGAAAATGGCAAAGAACTAAACAGTTTGGACAAATCTGAAACTCTTCCTCTAAAATCCACAACTCACAATCAAAATAACACCAACTAATTACATGTAAAATGATTTACCTATTTATATTATTGTAAGTTGTAATGTAATAAAATGTGTGTATGCATGTACATATATAATAACTAATGAAATGAACGACAAGATATATGTATATATTTTATTTAACTGTATAGTTGCACCGTAAGTAAGTACGTGTATATTTGTATATTTGAGTAAAATGTCACCTTGTTAATAAAGCAAAATATAAAAAAGTTGTGATCATATTTTTATCTTCCAATTTAATTTTAGTTAATTAGCATTGGACTTTAAATTGTGTGTATGTATGCACAAGAGTGTCTATTCGTCAGCATGTTCTTTGAATATGTTATTTGTTTGTTTCCACAAATATACATACATACATACATATAAAAATGTAACCCAACAGAACAAATATTAACATTAAACAAGTTATAGTGCTAAACTCGACTGCTCCTAAACATACATAAGATTATTTGTTAAACACATTCTGTTTATAAACTTTTAATTAAAAGATTGTGAAAAATTTGATTTTTTATGATTATCGTAATTGCCCGTAAGTTATTTGGTTGTTCTGATTTAAAAAGAAATGCGAATAACAGGCAAATGTACAACATCGTTTAATTGACTTTGCTTCTTAAACGAACTGAAATATATGGACGGAAATAAATATTGTAAAAATTACAAACAGAATAACAAACTTATATACAATATACATACGTATATGTCGTCACCTAAAATGCCCAAAGACGTAGCCCTCATTATCATAATTTTACAGGAGAAGCAAAAAACGTTATAAAATGAAAATTGTTTAATTGAAAATCGCGATTTCTTCACATCTTGTCTTAAAATAGACGACAAACTTATTTCTTATTTATTGTATTTTAGCCTTGTGTTCCAGATTCAATCAAAAAACGAATTTTAATTTTTTGAGGGTTACGTCTTTGGGCATTTCAGGTGACGATGTATATGTTTACATACAGATATGGTCAAAATAAGAAGTAAATATCATGAACCGCAGATAAAATTCGTTACCAGGTCAGCGCCACTTCTCAGATGTTTTGGACAAACTTAAATGTCTTCTTGCGAAGTCTAATTTTGTCTTCAATTTTTTTTCCCCAAAGCAAAGGCACTTTTCTGGCTTTTCGCCCGGGTAGGTTAGCACATTGTAGTCGTCACCGAACAGTTCTTGCAGATACAACACACCCAATATCGGCCGAAATTTCCCTGGATGATGCAAAAGGGTTCTTTTTAGCGAGAGTTACAATACTGTTATCCGTTATTGGACTCTTTTTTTTTTTGGCCTCCACGTCTTTCTGAGCTTTTTTCTGATTTTAATGCGTTTTAAACAAAAAAGAGTGACCTATCTAGGTGTTTAGCAATTGAACGCAAATATTCTCCTTTGTTTCTAAGTCTTCGCTCCTACGGCGTACAGTGTTTATCTCGACCCATCTATCAATTTAAATTTTATTCGTCTTAATTAATTTTTTACAAGACAATAAAACAACCAAGTGTACTTATTTTTTAAGCATATGTGTATATTATAATATTTACATACAAATATCACCATTAGTTTATTCAAATTTAATTTATAAATTCAAACGCAATAAACCTGCTGATATTTCGATCTATGCGTAGACAGCCATTACCTAGATAAGAAATATTTGGAACGCAAATTCATTGAAAATATTTTGCAGCTCATAAAGCATTAAAGTATGATTTCAAATATGTTCAAAAATAATAAAATTCTAGTTAGGTATTGATGCCTAAGAACATTTTTAGCTTCAAGACTTCAAAGTTTAAAAATATAAAATAATAAAACATTGAACAAATGATGATAAGAAATTATAGTGTGTTAATTTTATACCCTACACTACCATAAATGTAGATGGTATTATGCGTTTGTGCTGATGTTTGCAATACCCAAAAAATAATGGATATTATAACTGAATTTACTAAAAAAATACTAAATGTGGAAATTAGAGCTGCAAAACTATCGATAGTCGGCACCATCGATAGTTTCGATAGTTTTAGTAAAAACTATCGATACTATCGATACTATCGGATATTCTTAAGTGCAGTAACAAGACTGTAATATCACAATAATTCAATTGAAATAAAGGCTGTTTTCATAAACGCAGTATGCAATGCAACATTTCATTGCATAGAGTTCATAATAGCATTTAGAAATATAATTTAAAAATGTTTGTTTTAAGATTCTCTTTAATAGTCCAATATCTTTATATTTTATGTGATAAAAGTTTTTAAATTATATTCTAAATGCTATTATGAACTCTATGCAATGAAATGTTGGATTGCATACTGCGTTTATGAAAACAGCCTAGATTACTAAAGCTAGATTTACACGATTGAAATTTTCTTCAAACAGCAAAATTTTTGCTGTTTACACGAGTTTGAAGCAGTTTCAAAATTTATTTATTTATTTAATTGTTATTAAATAAATAAATTTTGAAGAAATTTTGCTGTTTACATGAGTTTGAAGCATTTTGAAGAAAATTTCAATCGTGTACATCTAGCTTAACACATTGCTCATTTATTTAAACAATGTCATAACTCAAAAAACTTGTTTTGGTAATAAATTGTTGATTTTTGTAACAAAAATTTTATTTCAATTGAATGGTAGGTATAAAAACATAAAAAGTATATAAAAAACATAAGCGCTTACTTCAAAATGTTTTTTTTTAGTTTTAAACAAATATAATAATTAAAATTAATTAATAATTCAACATTAAATTAATTAAGTGAGATCATTTTTTTTTAAAAATTTTTAAAATTAAATGCTAAATAACAAAAAAACAAAACAAAACTTGGATACATATTCATTCTTTTACAGCTCTATCAGATACCCAATCATTTTTGTTGATAAATAAAAGTTTATCAACAGTTTTTGGTTTTAAGCAACTTCTACGGTCTGAAATTATGGCAAATTAAAACGATACAATAAATATTAGCAGGCGGCTAAAAACCTGCGTAAAATAATTTGGCAAGAAATTAACGTTGGCTACATTTAATCGACTTCGTATTACTTCGATAGTATCGATAGTAAAAGAAAATTATCGATAGTCAGTAAAAAATAAAACTATCGATACTATCGATAGTACTATCGATTGTTTTGCAGCTCTAGTGGAAATATAACCATCGAATTTTTTAAATTATTTGGAACATAATAAATACCTATGCAATAACAAATGAATGCAAAAAAAATATTATTATCCATATGATACGCAGTAAAAATCATGCAATTGTTTACCTCCGCTTTCCCTGCTTATAAAATAATTTTGGTGTGAATATTATTTCATGTTTAAACTATCTAGCTAAATATTGACTGAATTTGTTTTAATTAATTAATGTCAACATAAAACTGTAACAATTTGTGGTTTGTTTGGAATTAAACAGTCATATACATACATACATTGAAATCAGCAGTTAACTGCAGTCGGAGTAAGTTGTGAATGATTTGACTACTTACCACTAATCACCAGTACTTACCGGGGATGTCATAGGAGGTAGTCACTTGTTACCTAAGTCATTACCTCTCAGTGGTGATTTCGTTTGTGGCATAGCCGCAACGGCACATTTTTTGCATTCTCTCTCTTTTTCCTAAATCGTATTGGCGTCACCCAAGATATACATATGTATTTATAGAGGTATACTATATAGTAACAACATGTTGTTGTACGCAACAAACACCTCAAAGCAAAGTAAAAACACGGCAAATTAGTAGTTTTTTGGATTTTCGCAATTATGGTCTTTTTTAATATAAAAGTGGATCTTTGGCATTACCAGTGGTATAAAAAGTAAGTACTAATGCTTTTCGTATACTCTTTAAGTACTTACTTGCGATCACTGGTTACTGCTGCCGCTGCGGGGTTATTTAAACTATAATACTCGGTATATGCGAGTATTTTCAGAGAGTTTAAACAATGCTCTCGATGAAGAGACATTTAAATAAATTTTTAAAATACACCTTAATAAAACAGTCGTATACATACATACATACATTGAAATCAGCAGTTGTTTAAACTAAATATAATATTTCCAGAGAGTTTAAACAGTGCTCTCGACGAAGTTTAACAGCGATACCTAAATACCGACGGAAAGCGTTTTTTAAATGTCAAAATTTCTCATGCTCATACATTTTGTATGGAGCATACCGAAACAACGCGGCGTCAACGCTTTGCTATTAAAAAATCCGATTTTGACAAGGCGTTTCACAGTGAAGTTAGTTGCAAAGGAAAACAAAACAAAAAAAAAAAAAAGAGAAATAAAACAACAATATCCAGCAGTTACAATAAACAGGGTCGTTTTATTTATTTGTTTGATAACCGTGTTTTTATTGTTTTCCGTCGGTATTTAGGTATGGCTGTAAATTAATTTTTAAGATACAATATATGTATATACATATATGCCATAATAAATATACATACATATGTATATTCTCAATTGTAAACAAGGTGAATTATAAAAGAGTTTCATAATCTGATGGATGAGAGTAAATAAAAATGAATAAATATACATATGTGTATAAAAAACAGCATGCAGCGTTGCCTTATATATTTTGAAGAAATTTTTTTGTTTTTCAAAAAAAAAAACTTTTTCTACATACATATGTATATAAAAATGAAATGGTCCATGTATGTGATGGCATCACGTGAAAACGGCTAGAGCGATTTGGCAGTTTTTTTATTCTATTTAAAATTTTCAGGAGATGGTTTGTAAAAAATTAAAAGATTCTTGGAAAACCTCGGAAGTTTTAAGTTTTTAATATATTGCCTCCTTTTCACTTCTTATTTTTCGTAATAAGAGACATTTTTTGAAGAAACTAAAAGAACTGGCACAAAAGCCTCCTTTTCACTTCTCATTTTTTTAAGTATTTTATGAAAACTCAAAGAACTAAATTTTACTGCCTTATTATAACTTCTCATTTTTCCTTATAAGGGATTTTTTTTGAAGAAAATTGAAGAACTGACATCAAGACCTCCTTTTCAATTCTCATTGTTTTAAGTATGAGAAAATTTCAGCAAAACTCAATGAATTAAATTTTACTGCTTCCTTTTCACTTCTCATTTTTCTTAATTAATAAGCGAAATTTTTTGAAATACAAATCATTAGTAAATACCGAGCGAAGTCAGCTAGTTTTATATAAAACTTAAATTTGTTTAAGATAATTATCAGTTTTATTTATTAATTTATTATTTTATCAATCGAAATCAGTACTAAAAATTGCAAAAAATCAAAATCACGTCATTTTCTGTGACTTTTGTAAACGTTTGCCTCTCGAAAACCTTGCAAAAACGGGAAAGGTTGATATATGGCAACGCTGGTTGCATGTTGAGTGATCATTAATTGAGTACTACTTGTACACATAATATATCACAATGCGAGAAAAATTTAATGTTTGTTTGGCTGATTCGTTGGTTGCTAAACAGAGGCAGTATTGAATCAGTAGATCGTAGACTTTATCAACGAACGGTACTAAATTCTAAGTTGCCGGGTTATCTGCTGGATCGTACGATACAATAAAACAAACAATAATAACAGAACTAGTAACAAACTACATATTATTGTTTCCATATACAATACAAACTACCCAAATTATTTATTGTGCTTGTGGTCATTGACCCTAGTTTTCACTTCATTGATCAAGAAAATTGACTAACTAAGAATTCATATTGTGGAAAGCTCACTGTTGTGTGGAGATCTTATGTGATTAATAATTTGTTGGTAATAGGTCGAGAACAGAAATTTTCTATGAGCGGGTTTTGACACCAATGCCAAACGTACATATACACATGCCTGCTGTATGTTGTCTGTATTATTAATCAACTAAAAACGTCTTCTAGCGCAATAAATACTTTGTAATTAAACAGAAAATAGCGAAGAATATGTTGTAGCAGAGCTTTTTTACATGAGTGTATGTATGAGTTGCAGGTACATTTGAGCGTTTGTTACCAACAACGTAATCGTCATCACATATATGTACATCACGTAGACATTTTAGCACAGACTTTTTTCGTTCAGTTTTCATTGTAGCAGACTGAAAGGAACTGAGGGGCTCGGAACAAAGCAAAGAGATATTTAAAGTGTGCGCATGATTTTTAGTTTTTCATTTTCTGTTGGCGGACACTATTCTGTACTGTGTACTGTTCGGTTTGATTCGTTTGCAACAAGTTAGAATATTCAACAATTAATTACAACCGGCCTCTTTAATAGCAATAGCAGTAATAAAGGAAACTACATATAAAAATCAAGGTAAAAAAGAACTATACAACAACTTAAAGAAAATTTCTCTTTTATGTTTGTCTTTATTTGAACTTGAAATAGTTTTCATTCCACCTCAGTAATATACCGACTGACTGACCTACCGACTAGTTGGTTGTGAGCAGTTTATGCAGTGTGTATTGGCAAAAAGGATAAAGGCCACGTCACCATGGGTTACGATGATGTCATTAAATATTTAGGTGACTTTGGGCGCTATCAAAAGCAAATTTATTTTCTTCTTTGCTTGCCAGCAATTTCGTGTGCCTTCCACAAATTAGCGGGAGTTTTCTTGTTGGCCCGTCCTGATTTTCGATGTGTTCTGCCTTTTGAAAATGATACAACATCAACTACATATCAGAGTTTTCCACCTGACAGTTTTAACCTAGCGTATCCCTACGATGACATTAAAAACAAATGGAAAACATGTGAATATTATGATGTTCCGTACACCGAAGAGTATTTGAATGGCTCCGTGGTCGCGGTAACCAATGCCACAAGGCAATGTGAACACTTTGTCTATGATCAATCCCTGTACGTAAATAGTGCCGTTACAGAATGGAATTTGGTTTGCAGCCGAAGTATATTAAGTGCCACAAGTGATTCAATATTTATGCTTGGCGTTTTACTAGGAAGTATAATTTTTGGACAATTGTCTGATAAATATGGCAGAAAACCGACTTTCTTTGCTTCTTTGGTGGTTCAAGTGGTTTTCGGTGTATTCGCTGGAGTAGCCCCGGAATATTTTACATACACGATATCGAGAATGATAGTGGGCGCAACTACTTCGGGTGTATTCTTGGTAGCATATGTTATTGCTATGGAAATGGTAGGACCATCATACCGTCTGTTTGCTGGAGTTGCCTGCCAGCTGTTCTTCTCGACAGGTTTTATGCTGACTGCAGGGTTTGCTTACTTTATTCGAGAGTGGAGATGGCTGCAAATAGCTCTTACTCTACCCGGCTTATTGTTTATGTGCTATCATTGGATTATACCAGAATCGGCACGATGGCTGCTATTAAAGGGACGCAAAGACGAAGCGATTATAGTTATTGAGAAGGCAGCCAAAGTGAACAATGTTAATATTCCGCAAGATGTGTATGACAATCTAATAGATGAAGCTGCGGAAAAGAAAAAGGAAGAAAATATTAATAAAAACTCGAATGAAAAGGCTCCATCCATGTTTGATTTAATGCGTTATCCTAACTTAAGGCGTAAAACATTGGTAATATTCTTCGATTGGTTTGTTAACAGTGGTGTTTATTATGGTCTCTCCTGGAATACAAACAATTTGGGTGGAAATGTTTTCCTCAATTTCTTAGTATCCGGTGCTGTCGAAGTTCCTGCCTACTCATTCCTACTCCTCACCCTAAACAGATGGGGTCGCCGTACAATTTTGTGCGGTTGTATGATTGCAGCCGGTGTTTCCCTCTTGCTGACCATAGTAGTTTCGGACGACATGAATTGGTTGATAATAACATTTGCTATGATTGGCAAATTTGCCATCACTGCCGCATATGGTACCATTTATATTTTCTCAGCTGAACAATTCCCTACTGTAGTCCGTAACGTTGGCATTGGAGCATCGTCAATGATAGCACGTATTGGCGGTATTTTAGCCCCATACCTCAATTTATTGGGTCAAATTTGGAAACCTTTGCCGCTAATAATCTGTGGAGCTTTAGCATTCGTGGGTGGCCTTTTGTCTCTAATGCTTCCGGAAACACGTAACAAACAAATGCCAGAAACCATCGCAGATGGTGAGAATTTTGGTAAAAAACAAAAGCACACTGACCTAAACGAAGCAGGCGAGGAGCTAGCATCTATGATTAATACACAAAATGGTAAAAAATAACATGTATGTATATAATATGCTTTGTATTTACGGTGTTCTCCAAAGTGTCTTGTACTTATAAATTTATAAATATCCTAATAATTTACGACTTTGGGTAATAAAATACGGTTAAACGAATATATAATAATAAGTAGGAGTTTATATTCGGCTGTGCCGAATCTTATATACCCACCACCAATATACCAGTAGTGTGATTTATTGCTACTTGAGACTAATTTGTTTATCGATAACGACATTTATAAGAGTTATTTTATTTTTCGGATCCCTTATATGGGAGCTATCACCTATTACGGGGCAATCGTCATGAAATAATGTTCCATAATTAATAAGTATTTGGGACTTATTTTGGTTAAAATTCATCTCAATAACGATATATAGAAAACATTTATAGGCATTCCAGTTATTCCTGGAAATGGATCTTATATGGGAACTATGGCCTAATATATATTCTTCACAAAATCCAAGAGTATAGTTTTTTCATACATAGAGGTATAATTAATCTTTGTAAAATTTTGTTTCCATATCGATAATTATTAAGCTAAGTATAGACGATATGTTGAATCAGCATATTTATGCTGAAAAATTTGTGACAAGTGCTTACATATCGTGTAAAAGCAAAATTTTTTCAGCATACGTATGTTTAACAACATTTGCTAACACTTTGTTAACAATGCCAACAAACGTATGTTGGTAATTTTAGCATATCGTGTAAACAGCATATTAGTAGTGTTTGACAAATTTCCTACGTATGTTGACAGATATGTTATTTGTTGAAAAGCGTATGCAAGCTTTTCAGCATATGACAAATTCATATGCGATCAGAGTTGTATTTTCTAATAAAGCTGATAAGAAAAAAACAATGTCGGCTTCATTGATTAAAATTACAAATTATAATCTAAAGGACAGACGTTCAACATTTTTTAATTGTTTGTATAGTTTATACAATTTATTATATTCACATATAACAACAAAATAATTGAACACAAATATTAATTTAAATGGCGGAAAACCGCGTTTGTTTACATTAGCAAAAACATATGTTTTTGCATCTTTTTTGTGTAATAGTGTGGCACCTATGACATACTTTGTTGCGATTTTTTTTTTTTTTGAGTGTGATAGAAATGGGTCAGATTTTCCAGTGAATGAATCGTACGATTGTGTAGGATAGTGTATCACGACCTTTAAGCCCAGCCGCCGATAGTTTCTTGTTGCATATGTACCTACAAACATACACACACAAAACGCAATATAATGGCCGGCGGTATTGTTCAAATTAATCGACACAGGTCTCTGGAAATAAACAATAACCCCCTTTATTCAAAAACGATTATTAAATTTAACAAACATTTATTAAGACAGATTTGCATATAAAAATTTGCTTAATAAACGTTTGTTAAATTTAATAATCGTTTATGAATAAGGGGTTAAGTTATTATAAATGTTTTACATGTTTTCGTGCATTATTTGCATATTTAGTGTATAATTTATCTCGATTTTGTTGGTAAATTCTGCAATATTTTATTATTTATTATTATTGCTGTTTTTTACAATAAAATATGCTCTATATCTTTACAATTCCTAGTATAATTTTACACAATAACCTTCTTCCTCTCGTCGTTCTACCCATTTCTTTTGCCAAACTCAGCATCTTTTTGTTTTTCCACTATATTGTCATCCAAAATCAGCACTGTACAAGCAATAGCTAGACCAATTTCCTCCCACGTCATTATTTATGTTTTTTTTTTAATGATATTTTTATTATTTAATTTTATTTCAAAAATTACACATAAAATACAGAAGTTAAATAATAATTGAAAAATGTTGTCAAACTGACTAATTTCACAAACAAATGTTTATACGACTCAGCATATGTAGCACCACATAAAATTCAACATATCGTATAAACACAAAAATCGTATGCTAACTCATATGTTGACATTTCATTTGCTGACATATGCTGACATCAAAAAATTGTCTACTTTCAACATATCGTATAAACGTCTAACATATGACATAGGAATTTGCTGCTAATTTTAATCATATGGCTGTCAGCATATATATGCTGATTCAACATATCGTCTAAACTTACCTTTAGATATTTTATTTATTAGATATTTATATTGAGTTTTTCGGAAATAGTCCTCATATGGTACCCGATCACAATAAAATTCGTTTAAATGATTTGTGTTGAATTTCAACTTGATAGTGATGTTTATAAGTGATTTATGCGCATTTAAGTGATTTTCGAAAGCGGAGTTTATATAGGGGCTACGGTCAAATATGGACCGATTACCATGAAATTTGGTACGACGATTTATGTGTGTACATGGATGATTTGTGTTGAAATTTCAACTTGATAGTCACTTTTATAAGAGATTTATGCGCATTTAAGTGATCAAAATATCATGATACTATTTGCATTATAACTGAAGAAAATTGCAAAAATATCTGAAAAACATCGAGGTTGTCTGAAACTTTGGTCTATAACTCGGATCCTACTGTAACGATTTTGTCCCTTTTCAATACCAAACATTTCGGTGAAACAAATAATGTTTGGTAAAAATTTTATTGTTCTGTCTTTTTCGAAGCTCTGTCGGGCCTTTAAAGGACCCAGAATATATAGAGTTTTTCTCTTTTGGTTCTACGACCAATATTTCTATGTGTTACAAACGGAATGACAAACTCAATATATCCCCATCTTTTTGGTGGTGTGTATAAAAACATATTTTGATGGATGAAAATTGTACCTAAATGTAAGATTTTTATAAGAAAATCTAAGCTTTGTAATTAGTTTATATTTTATTATTCTTAGCTGTGTATTCGTTTTTTATTATATTATAATATAAAAAATAATTAGAATAGAAATATTATATAATTTTACTGATTGCAATTGTAAATTATTGACGAATGTGTAAATGTATAAGTTGTAAAACTATTTTAAATTATCATTATTAATTCGCACAATGTTTTCGTAGTACATAATAGTTAAATAAATAGAACATAGAATAATAATTTAATTGAAATTTTCCATTTAAGAGATAAGTTTTTTACTTGTTGATGATACTGTTTTAAGATAATGAATATAAATGCATAGTAATTCATTTTATTTATATAAATAAAACTTGTAAAATTTTAAATATTGTTAAAATTAAAAGAATTTAAATTAAATTAAATGTTTTTAATTTTGTTTAAATATAATAAATTGGGTTTACTAATAAAAGTTTGTAAAGAATGATGAAAACCTGAATAAAGTCCTGAATATATGTGGCGTTATATTAAAATCCAACATTAATATAACAACATATGTACATATTTCTTTCGCAAACGCGGAATGAAATGAATAATTCGACCCATTAATTACCAAAAAAGACATTTTTTTGAAATAGTCAAACTTTTTCGAAACTAATTCAGGGAAAACACAATTAATTAAATGATTAGTTCTATTAAGCATTTGGTTATTTGTTTTTAAGAGATTTACTAAAAAATTATAAAATGTATTTAAAAATTACTAGTTCATAATTTTTTATACTCCACTCATATTGTAAAAAATACAAAACATCACTGCGTACTATATAAAACTATAATTTTATAATACTGTTGTACATTTTGGGTATGTAGGGAATTATTTTGTTCACTTTTAACAGATTTATATGTAGTAAATATGTTAAATTAATGTAAAATTTTAAAAAGTTTGTTAGTATAAAGTATTCGCACATTGTTGAGTATTTATAATAGAGTTTCATTAAACTGACATTTTCTAAAAATGAAAAAAAGAAAACGCGTAACTATTGACGCCAGTCAGATGATCGATGACAATCGAATCGTTTAAGATAACCAAATAGTTTAAAAATTGAGAGTGTTTATTTATATCAGATAATAAAAAATATCGTAATCTTGCGAAATTGTAATTGTAAAAAAATCAAAGGAAAAAAGTTTCGCTCTTCGCATCCTTTATAATCGTAATATACGAGTATATAGTACGATGAAAATAAGTCATATAACTGGAAAATCATAAAACAAATTACATAGAATTATTTGAGACCTAGAGGCACAATATAAATGTTTTTTTGTGTAATGGTTGATATTCTAATTTACACAAATATCTATGTATATTTACACTAGGGTATAAATATAAAGAAATATGATTTGGCGCGAATTCTATTTTTTAGTAAGCATGATGTTTATAATTGGTCTTGGGCATGTTATTTCAATTTGCCAAATGTCTAATTTGCTTTATAGTTGTATTCTTTGAATTATTACATTAATAATAAACTTAAGCCAGAGAAGAATTAAAATTAAAAAAATTCAAGAATTTTCAAAATCAAATGTTGTAATGCAATATAGTTTCCACTTCTGTATATTTTAACAAAAATTAATATATAATATTTTCTAAATTTTAAATTGTTGTTAGAGTAAAAGTAACGGTGTTTTAGTAAAAGCGGTTAAAAACCTTGGAAATTTCTTATACTTTTCTAATGGGTCGATTATGGATGGTAAATGAACCTCAGTCCAGTTGCCAAAAGCATATTACAGACGGCAACCGTGAATTTGTGGTTGCTTCGATTTTATTTTATTTTAAGAGGTAAATTTTAAATATTAGTAATTTTGTTGTTAAATTATTTATTTTTTTAACATATAAATGTTTATTTTCTACTCGAAAATTAAAAAAAAAAAGAAGATTGAAAACGAAAATTGCCTTACATAATATGTAATAATAACAACTGAATGATGTTCCAAGTTTTAAAGAAATGTGGGCAGTTATTTAGATGTTACCAAGGTTGGCTACTGACCGATAAAATTTGTGTTTACATTGACCGTTTCATTATGGAAATAAGTTTTTCAGGCATTATGTAAAAAATTAAAACCGAATCTTGAACAGTAAATTTTTAGTTTGTTTTGTATTTATTTTTTAAAACTATGTGCTATGGGCTGTGTTTGAGATGAACTTCTGTATATGATCGTGATATGCACACAAAAAACATGTGCTGTGGATGCAAAGAACAACTTGTCCGTGTCCGTTTGACAATAGTTATTAGATTGGATTATTAAAAATTTATCACTTCCCAGCAAGCCATATGAGTCCGAAAAGAGTCATTTCTGACACCTTTTTCGGAGCGTTAACGCTCTTTATGAGCCCGAAAACCTTCAGAAAAAAGGATCATTACATTCGAAAATGGTCCGTCAGAAAGAGCTCTTAGATAATGTCAGAAAAGAGTCTTTTATGGGGGTTTTTTTGGCTCTTAAAGAGCTCTTAGATAATGTTTAAATATTTTAAATTTTATTGAGCCTTTTTTTTTTAAAAATAAAAGTATTTGAAACAAAAATTAAAAATTACTTAAGACTAGAATGTATTATCTTAATTTACAATAATTTGTTTAAAGCACCAAGCATTAACATTAATATTTGTGTATAAAAAATAACGTATAAATTTAACAGAAATGTAAATCTGCCCTTGCTCCCGGGACTAACATATTTGAAGAGGAAAACTTCTAAAATAAACTTAAATCTAATAAAAAAAATACAAAATTTAACATAAAATTCTCTTTAGATAATGTCAGAAAAGAGTATTTTATGAAAGTTTTTTTGGGCTCTGAAAGAGCTCTTAGATAATGTCAGAAAAGAGTCTTTTAGTAGATTTTTTTGGGCTCTGTGTAATCTTGTTTTTATCATTCTTGTGTGGTACAACTATGTTTTTTTTTGTTCAAAGCACAAATAACAGGACAACAACGCTTTGGTACACACATAATTAAGTGGAATTTCTGAGTCATACTACGTGCCGACTCAGGACAGTAACAAGCAAATTTTTCGAAAATGTTCTTTAGTTGGACTCTTTTCTGACTCCTTTTTTCGGAGCTCTCCGAAAATGCTCTTTTGTTGGACTCTTTTCTGACTCCTTTTTCAGAGTGCTCCTAGAATGGTATGCTGGGTTAATACAAAAACTTTTAAACAGTATAAAAAATCGTTGAAATCCTTAATAAATAACCAATTAATTATTTAGAGTAAAAGCGGAAAAGTTTGTATAACTGTATAAAAATGTCATGATAAATTTGCCAACAATTAAACCATAATATCAAAAACATACGAACATTTTTATTTATAGTTTCTATGTAGCTAAAGCATCTAGTGTTATAATTTTTTTTTAATAGCCTAAAAGTATGTTCTACAAAGTGAAAATATCTTACTTAAACTTGGCATCACTATTATAAATGTAAATCAATCATAAATTATATCAAATAAAAAATAACGATATGAACGAGGAATTTACTGCACTTACAAAACAAAATCAAAATAAGAAAATTGATGTTCTAATAGTTGGCGCAGGATTATCGGGCTTAACATCAGCTCTTAAAATAATACAAAAAGAACCACGCTTGCAAGTGAGGATATTGGAAGCATCAAACCGAGTGGGCGGTCAATTAACTAAAGTCAGTTTAGGAGAAATCGGAGCCAAATGGATAACCGAAGATCAATGTCATATTTATCGTTTACTTAATAGTTTAAAAATTCCAATGAACAAACGAAACATTATATCTTCTGATTTAAAAACATATAGGCAATTGGATGAAGGATTCTTTTCTGGGTTAGCAAACTATGAACTAATGCGTTACATAAACGAACTTGAACTGAAAATGGATTTCTTTAAACCTGGTATTACTAAGTAAGGAATAGTTTCTCCATACTTTAAATTAATAAAGTAATTTTATGTATAACTTTTAGAACTAATGGTTATTCCATGTGTCATCATATTCATAAACGGCTGTTTTTTAACTCTTCTCGAAAATATATGCTGAATTTAGTTTTATTGATTTGTGGAGCTGATGCAAAAGATGTTAGTTTCAGAGCTTTTATGTCAATATGTTACACATCTGGAGGCATTAAGAGATTAATTAACTTGTAAGTTTTGAAATATTTTTTAATTGCTACTTTTTAATAATTTAATTGTGTGCAGGGTTATTGAAGCTCCAAACTATTCCTTATTCGAATTTTCTAGCAAAGATCTGTTATATAAACTCTTACATCGCCTTCAACATATTGAAATTCTTTGTGGCCGCAAAGTATGTGCGATTAATCAGCATCGTGATTTTGTTGAAGTAAGAGATTCCGTAAATGAACATCACATAGCTGAAACAATTATTCTAGCTGTACCATGCAATTGTTCACAGGATATTTATTTTTGGCCTCCCCTCCCCATAGAATTACAAACTCCCGCTTTGTCTGCGGATAATAAAAAATATATTATCACAAGTTTTCTGGCCAGTTACACGGAAGGTTATTGGCGTCTAAAAGGGTTTTCTGGCCGCTACATTAAACATGTACCCCTTTTGGTTGCCCATGAGTATCGTCCTACAATTTATTCTGGTTTTATGATACATGAAGAGGGAATTGAACCTTTAGTGAGATCAATAGTACTTCACGAATTTGCCAAGATATTCGGAGAAGAAATGCTACTGCCTCGAGAATTTCAACAACACAGCTATGAACTAAATAATCTGACTCATTTGCCTTTGACGACTCCCTGGAATCGAATAATTTGGTCATCGTCTGCCGCTGCTGGTACTTGCTATCGCGGTTATTTAGGTGGCGCAGTGCAAAGTGGTCTTAGAGCGGCTATGAATGCATTGCTTATGTGTCGACCACAAATTGTTTCTTGGCAAGATATTGTCGAAGTACAATGTCACAACTACTTGCGACGTCGAGAAACTACATGGACTTCAATATTTGTTAGCACTTGTAATTTATATAATGTTTCCCTATACTCTGTTTTCATATGTGGCCTAGTTTTTATTTTTACTAAAGCCTACAAGAAACACTAGCCTACCGCTTTCATTTCCTTAGAAAATCATCAATTGAGAGCTTTGTGTTCATTAAAGAAGAGAGAGAGAGAGAGAAGGGAAACGAGAAATTGTGGTTATTATCATCTTAAATAATTGTAAAGTTCGCTCGTGTGTGCGTCTTTAATTCATGGTATCATCATTCGCAATTATCACAAGTGAATTTAAGTATATAATCAGCGAACTATATTGTCAACGGCAGCAACAACAGTTTTGTTTTATCCAATTTTATATGTCGAGATGGGTTTTGAGTGATGAAATGGCGGTAAGCCAAGCCTATGTACAAACATACATATATTCCTATAAGTAGTATATGAATGCGTGTGTGCGTTTAATCTGTACGTTTGTAATTTAATACCTACACATACTATTTTCTGAAATGTGTGACTTTTTATATTTTTTATTTTAAAATACTTATTTATTTAACATTTTAATTTTTTATTAAATTTAATAAATCTTGTGTAGGTAATTGTATATGTGTTGTGATGATGTGATGTTCATGTGTGTTAATCCAATTAAAAGGATTTTTGAAGGTTAAATTTAATAAAAATCACGACTTTAATATTCAGCATATTCTTTATGGCAATTCTATTTGTGAAAATATGAATGACCCAAAATCATTTTAAATATTTCGAAAAATGTTGGATTTACTGGGACTATGGACTAGGGAATTACAATTTGTATAATCGAAAATAATTCGATGGAAATCTATTGTAATGTAATACCACATATTTTTTTCGTATTTTTTCGTTTATTATTATAAAGGAATTAAATTATTAGAATTAAATTTTTATTTTTTTACATATTTTTAATAACTATTATTGATCAACTAATATACATATATACATACATACATATGTACATATTAAAAATAACTATAATATATTGGTTGAGTTGAGAGGCAAAGTTTTAAAATAAATTTTTAGCGACCATCAACGTTATATGCATATGTATGTATGCACATATGTATAAAAGTGTTTCTTTTTGTTGGACTTATTTATTAAATGTTCTATTATTCTTTGTAAGAAAAATTTCAAAAATGTTATTTGATCTATATATATAAAATTCAATGTATGTATGTATGTATATAACGTATAGACTCCAAAACGGCTGAGCCGATTTTGATGAAATTTTCACAGCATGTTACTATGACTCTGGAAGGATTAATAGGGTACTTTTTTTTTACCACGCCCACTTTTACGCCCACTTTTTTAAAATATTGTAATTGGAGACCAAACCTCTGGACCGATATTTTTGAAATTTTCACAGCATTTAACTGGGACTCTGGTATGATTAATAGGGTACTTTTTTTTACCACGCCCATTTTTACGCCCACTTTTTAAAAATTATGAAATTGCTCCCATATAGTTTTTAACAGATTTACTTCAAATTGTATACACATTATATACTCCAGGCGAGGTAAAAATAAAGATTTCTTAAGCCACGCCCCTTTCACGCCCCTTTTCACGCCAAATTTTTGAAAGTTTTATACTTTTTGTTCTCTATACAAATTTGTTCATTCCAACGTATTTTTTTGATTTGGTAGTATATTGCTCTTAATACTGTTAACGTTGCCATATAACTATTAACCACACCTACTTGATCGCCCCTTTTTTTTAATTCAGATAATTACTTATACCACTAACAATGTTTGCTATACAAAATACTTTTTTTGTAATATGTATTTACCTAAAGTTTTATATACTTTTTAACTACATACATTTTTTTATTACCAAATCCCCATTTTTCGCCCCATTTCACCTTAAATTATATTGCTTTTAATATATCTATATATAAATGAATGTGTGTCTGTATGTTTGTGCTTAATAGGAGGCCAAACCCTTGGACCAATCTGCCTGAAATTTTTACAGCACGTTACTGTGACTCTGGAAGGAATAATAGGCTATATGAAGTTTTGATTGTACAAACGGGGGTGGCACCGCCCATATAACCCACAAATTTAACCCACCATATTTTGGGCATTTTTTGACCTACATCAATGATATGTGGTACATATGGTATTGGCATAATTAGGAATTCGTACCAGGAGAAAAGTGAGTGGGACCACGCCCCTTTTTAGGAAAATTAAACATCGTAATACAGTCTTAACTACTGGACCGATCGTCATTAAATTTTCACAACAGGATATTCTTACGAATATCCTAGCTTTGACTATGTAAGTGGACAAAGGGGCATGGTCTCGCCTAAAGCATTGCAATAAATACATTAAAATTAAATAAATAAATGTTTGTAAATATATAAATACGTTTTATTTTATTTTATGACGAGGGGAGGGGGTAGCAAAGCACACCGGGTTTAGCTAGTTAATAAATAAAAACAATGTATACAATAAAATTTGTTTATTGTCATATTTTCCATCTGAAAATTATTAAATTCTTTCAACATTCTCCAAATACGTAAACAATTCCTTTATTGTTTTATCAAATTTGGATACTTTAATGGAGCTCCTGACTCCATACAAAATTAAGTAAATAATTCGGGTTCGAGTTCATGTAAATATCTATTAAAAATATGTGTATGTTGTAATAATTGCAAGGATAAATAAAATGTTATTTTAGACACATATGTATGTAGCTAAATGAAATGTTTTTGGGTTCCAATACAACCGTCTCCTCAACATTTGAAAGTACTTTTTTAATTATTTTAATAATTTTATTTTTGTTATAAGTTAAAAACTATTGGTTTATCAAGTGCGGGTTTATGAGGCGAAATGTATTCATTGTTTTTATATTGTACTGTTAATTAACTACCAATATAGGTTGATTTTTGAATTTTTTAACGAATTGCTATTTTTTGTTTTGTTCATAACTGTAAATCTTATCTTTTAAACAATGTAATTATAATTTAGTTGTGGGCTATCACTGACTATATATTTACTCTTAATGAACACATTGTACAGTGTCCTTTCAGAAAAAAAACACTAAAAATGTGTATTGAACCTCTTCAAAGAATATGTTAGTGAACCTTCATGATAAGATACAGTCAGCCGCCAGCAAAATTCATGATAAGATCTACTTTATTGTATGTATATATGTATATGTTAGTAGTTGTAACTTTATCTGTTATTTTACTAATGTGTGTATGGATATGCATTGGTGATAATTGACTAACTTCAACAATAATCCTCACTTTAAGTTATCATTATGTGCTCTCTAATCTCAGAATATTTTATACAAATTGTTGTTGGATTGTTCTTAATTTTATTATTAATAGTGTATATGTACAAATGTACATACATACATACATACTCGTACATTAATCGAATTTACTAAAAACAAAGTTTGAGCACAGTGATTTGTTCAGAAAATTTAAATAGGAGCACTAGCACTTGTCTGTTGAGTACTACTGATGAATGAACAGACGGACGGACGAATATACAGAATAGCATACAAATACTCTCATTTTATGTGTGTACTAACTAAACTAATGATACATACATACAATAATACAACACTTGTTTTTTGATGTTGCTGCTTTTTTTCTACAATAAATATAATATAATAAAGTGATCCGTGTGTGTTGGATTTAGTCAGTAAAACGCATTCATCACGATCACTTGTGAATCTGTTTAAATAGAAAAATATTTATATTGATAATACAGGAGCAAAAAAAAAAACAAGAAAATACAAAATTATGGAGAAAGTAAATTGAGGAATAAAAAAATAACAATATTTTTAGAACAAAGAACATAGAATATGAATAAAAAAATATATTGCATTTAAATCCTATAAAAGTGCAACTGAGTAGAAGATATATAAAATATTTTTTTAAAAACCACTTATAAATGCACATGTAGTACCTGTGTACTACATGCCAGTGTTTGACAACGCAGCCCAGTGCATCTCCACTACAAAAACAAAAGTGAAAGCACTAAAACAGAGACCAAGAAGAGAAAAACTAAAAAGAGGATTATCTCTATTTACATTAGTACAAAATTCATATTTATGTACGAGTAATAAAATATCGGTAAAAGTAAATGTCAATGTCATCCTATCGTCAGACGTTTTATTACATATCAATCAGAGTAACGGCGATATCGGAATAAATAAATATCTATTAAAGAATATAAAAATCAAATCCAAATTTTAAAATAAATTTATAATTTAAATATTTAAAAATAAAATGTGTGTGCAAATTTAAAGCGATTTCAAAAATATTGAGTGTTATTAATAATAAAATTAATAATAAAATTTTGGTAATTATTAAAGCTCTTTTTTATAAAATATTTAAATTTTTATTTCAATATTTCGTTTCTCTTTGAGTAGCTTCTTCAGGATAAAATTTTTTTTTCAAATAAAAATTTAAATATTTTATAAAAAAGACCTAAAGCTTTAATAATTACCAAAATCTTAATTAGAAAAAGGTCAAATAAACAATAATAAGTTATTAATAATAAATAAATAATAATTATTATTTGCTTGCTGCTTTTAAAACTAAAAACTCTATAAAAATGTCTCAAGATCAAGGGGAAAAATCAAAATCAAGCATAAGTGAAGAAGCTTATAAAGAAATTGTAACAAATGAATTGGAACGTATTGGAATTGGTGGAAAATTTGTATGGTAATATTTCATTAAATAAATGCTTTAATTTTTTATTAAATCTTATAAGAAATAAATATTCTATGTATGTTTAAAAATGTAACTAATTATGTTATGTAATTTATCCATATAATTTATGGTAATTATCTTTATTAACAAAATATATTATATCCTGGTTTCTATAATTTTCAAGTAAAGAATATGTTTGATAACTAAATTACATACCGTCAAAAAACTAAAAAATAAATAAAATTATTATTGTAATGAACGCGTTAATAAAATTAATCAAAGTTTTAATAGATTTATTAAAGATATGTTCTTTTCATCAAATTTTAAAAAGAATCTATTTTAGATATGAATCTATTTAGATATTTATATAAATATTAGGGATGATGTTTCTAATTACTTAATTTTGCAATTCGTGAAACTATAAAAATACATATGTATGTACAATAGTAATTTCAACCCGTATATTTTGTTTGAAATTATTGTTAATTTATTTCATATATTAAGTTTGCAACTACACCATTTCCAATTTGTATTTCAGAATATTCCAATTATATTTCAGAAACTTCTAATTGAATTTTAGAAATTTCTAATTGTATTAAAAACTTTATAATTGTAGTTTAGAAATTTTCCGTTATATTTCAGAATTTTCTAATTGTATTTCATGAATTTCTAAAAGAAATGCAGATTAAATATTCTGAAATACAAAAGAAAAATTTTGAAATACAATTGGAAATTTTCTGAAATACAATTAAAAAAATTCTATTAGAAATTTCTGAAATATAAATGGCATTTTCTAAAATATAATTGAAACTTTCTGAAATTTAATTCGAAATTTCTGAAATATAAATAGAAAATTCTTAAATTCAATTTAAAATTTCTAAAATATAATTGAAAATTTCTGAATTACCATTTTAAACTTCTAAAATACAATTGGAAATGGTATAGTTATTAAACACAAACTTATGTATTCGTTGAAACGTTGTTTAATTGCAGCACGTGAATCTATCACGATTTTGTCTTCGAAAGCATTTACATAAACAAACGTACATATGTAGGTATATACTGCATACATAAATATACGAGATAGCTTGCCGTCAAAGTCATGAAAAAAAATTATTAATGCTGCAATCGGTTATATAAATTTTAATATTTAGTTGCACAAAGTATTGCAATATACCGTATTTAAATTTTAAAAGTATGTAATTTCACTTGTATGTATATTTCGGGATTTGTACTATATATAAATAATTTATATCAATATTAAATGATTAGTGACAATAAAAATGTGGTATTTATAAAGATTTATTGTTGATAATTATTAAAAGGGGGTTGCCCCCTTTTTCATAAAAACTTACAACAGGTTTATAAAACAAATTTCCATACAAAATTTGCTTTATAAACCTGTTGTAAGTTTCATGAATAAGGGCATAAGAATTTAAGTCGAAAAGTCTTTTTGGAACTTTCATTTTTTTTAAAGACATTCACCCCTATCGTGAATAAAAATTCCACATGAAATTTGTTCCCTTTTCACATATTTCCTATTAAAGTTCAATGTTAAAAAAATAAAAGGGAACAAATTTCATGTGGAATTTTTATTCACGACAGGGGTGATAGATTTGTTATCAAAAAATCAAGACAAACTGCGGCTTAATATTACGTACATTTGTGCATGGTATGTATAAACATTCGGCATATATGTATGTATGTACCATTTAATTAATATCAAATCAAATTGTTACGAACCAATTTTTAATTGATATGTTGTCATCAAATTCATGGTCATGGACATTTCATATAAATAGATACAGTGGTGGACATATAATTAGAAACGATGCTTTGATATAATGAGACCGCAGTGCTGCATTGTGTACTACGTTTATGAAAACAGCCATAGTATTGATGCTGTGATTTTTTTATTTTAAACTTAATAATTATTTCTAGTTATTAGTTTTAATATGTTGAACCAAATTTTAAAATATATGAACAAATAATAAGTATGCTGAAAAGTCGTTTCTAATTATAAGTCCACCACTGTATGTTGGAATAATTTATATAATTCACAATATTATATGTAGTTTTACTAACTTAAAAAAACTTAATTTATATAATAGATTTTAGTAACTACATTTAATTTTTTCTCATATTTTTTAACGTTTATAAAAATCATTGTTTTATGAAAGTTTTACATTAATAAAACATATCGCTTGCTTAATGCAAAACCGTCGTACCGCAAATAATTAAAATTTCAGGTAAACGTCCTTTAATTACTATCTATTTAAATATAAAATATCCCTCACTTAATGCAAAATGTCCTTTAATTATTATTTAAATATGTATGTTTAATCAAAATTACAGAATACTTGCAAACAGATTTTATTATTTAAAACTGTTTATTTATGGGTCGATTACGGATGGCAACCGAACCTCAGTGGAGTTGACAGTTGCCAAAAACATATTACAGATGACAACTTACAACTGTAAGTTGTTAACTACAGTTGCCGGACATGCCAATCGAGAATTTGTGGTTGCTTTGATTTTTATTTTAGTTGGAAAATTTTAAATGTTAGTTATTTTATATTTTTTATTATATTTTAAACATATAAATGTTTGTTTTCTACTCGAAAATTCGAAAAACATATTAAACACGAAAGTTGCCTTACATAATAACAACTTGCATGTCAGTTGCGTTGCCTATTGGCAACCCAACTCCAGTTTGGTTGCTATACATAGTCGACCCATTAGTGAATTTAAAAATGTTTGATAGTTATTTATCATTTATCATCTAAATTGTGTTATGTTAAGTGATTTTCATTAATAGTATTTAAAATATGTACTCGGCATTAATAGATTATGAAATTTTAAAAAAGAGAAATTTTGAACATAACGAACGTATGAATTCCAAAAACTTATATTTTTTGTAAATGCCTTTTACAATAAAATATCAAATAAAAAAACAAGATTAATGGAGATCACAATGTAAAGTACGTGCTCCATTACATCTAAATTTCGTATTTACATACATATATTATATTAATTGAAAATTCATCTCATTAAGTTCCACAAAATTAATACAAATCAATTTCACTTTTGTATACATTTTTAGGTTATCAAAATGAAATGATTTTTCTTTGTAACATAAAATTCCAATATATAATACTTTGTAAACAATTTTTCAAGAAAAAATCAGTTTGTCAAATATGAGCTCGAATTTGTTTTAAGCAAGAAAAAAGCAGATATCAGTTTGGTATATGGCCAAAATAATAAGTACATACCATGTTGTTACCACCACCGAGCTTGACGGTCGTTTTAGTGAACCGTATACGAAATTATTTACCGCAATCTTAAATATCTTCTTGCGAAGTAAAGTCTTGCCTTCAAAAGCAATTGCATTTTTCTGGCTATTCGCAGAGGCAGGTTAGCACATTGTAGTCATCGCCGAACAGTTCTTGCAGATATAACAAACCCAATATCGGCCGAGATTTCCCTGTATGAGCCAAAAGATTCTTTTTAGCGAGTGTTACAATCCTGTTATCCGTTCTTGGATATTTTTTTTGCCTTCCACGTCTTTCTGAGCTTTTTCTGGTTTTAAAGCGTTTTAAACAAAAAAGAGTGACCTATCTCTTGAACGCAAAGATTCTCCTTTCTTTCTTAGTTTTCGCTCCTCTGGCGTACAGTGTTTATCTCAACCCATCTATCAATTCAAATTTTATTCGTCTTAATTATTTTTTTACAAAACAATAAAATAACCAACAAACCTTTTCTAATAAATATTTAATTCACAGTAAATTAATATTAATTTAAATATGTATGTACTTATTTTTTTTTAACCAACCAACATACACACTTTAACAAAAAAAGAACATAAAAAAATAAAGGGACTTTTGCAACAATTTTTTAATTTAATCAGTGCTTTAAATTCAGCCTTAAGTTGTCACACCTAATTAAGAAACCTAAGTGCGAAATTACCAGATAATATCAAAACATTATGTTGACCTTATATGTATAAATAACTTTCGGCAACTCAAAATATTATAAAGAATAAAAAATCAAATATGTACAATGTTGATACTTTTTATTTAATCCATGTAATGAAAATATTGTTTGGACATGTATCAGAATACATGATAAAATATTTATATTTAAAATTACCTGTTTGAAATATTAATTAATTAGAATTGGAGATTTGCATTTTGTTATATAATTACACTAGGTACCGAATATTTAATATTTAAAGTTAATTGAACTTAGTTATTAAATCATAATATATGTATGCACATTAATGCCCTTATTCATAAAAAAATTAAAGTAGACTTCAAATGTACTTTAAGAAAATTTTGTATGAAAATTTTGTCTAAAAGCACACTTCAAACCTACTTTATTTTTTATGAAGTCTCTCCTTTGTTGTATATTTATAAAAAATGTTTGTCTAATAATAAAATTTTTAAAATATTTCTGGCACAACTTACCATTTCCGGTTGGCACCAAATTTTGCGTCAATTAGTTTTAAATACTAAGGAACATCTATTCAAGACAAACCTATTGCTTATGATTATACATATTTATATACATACATATGTATGTAGTATGTTATTTTTTTTAATAAATATTACTATGACGGTAGTTATCTTCCTAAGGAGTATGAAAATGGTATAGACAAGGTTAATGTCGACAAAACAAAAACAATACGGTCATTAAATATACGCATGGATTTACGATCTTATTCAGGAAATTGAGTTTTTACTCATTTACGAAGCTCACGAGCAAATATGTATCGTACATGCCAAAGTAGCCGTTCAAACAGAGGTTCAACAGAGGTTTCTTTTAAGGTTAGTTTTGTATAATTTAGAAATTAGAGTATATTTTTTTATTGGTAAAAGATATTTATTTTTGTATCCGTTGTGAAAGATATTTTAAATAATTTTCGCGGAAATATGAAATGCACAATTTAATAACAAAATTTATTTAAATTAAAAACAAGTTCAAATTTATTTGAATTTAGTTAGAAAGGCATTTAGAATGAACTTAAAAAGTCGCAAAAATGGAATTATTTTTTTTTTTGCTAGGGTGTATTTTAAGTTAGTACTCGCCAGACAAAACAATAATAAAACATTGAACTTGAAATTGAAAATTTTTTATAAACACATGTTTTGTTTGGTTGAATTAATTAAATTATTAAGTTTTGTTTTACGAGTATTGCGATTTACGTATACATACATATTTGCTTTAACAAATAAATCACTAAAACTAACTGTCATAAATTGATTTTTGTTTACATGGTTTGGTATGACCTTTATAGTTTTTTGTTGTTTTTAATGCTTTGGTGAGAGACAAACTACATATTTCAATTATGGTTAACATTCTCTCTCTTTTATTTACATACTAAATTTTTTTAAATTTCAATTGTGGTCTTAATGAATTTTGAATTTTTTTTTTAATTCATAAACTCCGCATTTGGAAGTATCTATAGAAAACTTATATGTATGTACTTTAAGTCAATTTTGTGAAAAAACATCACACATCAGAAGCGATTTCTAAAAGACTTTAATTATACTTCTAATATGCATACAGTCGCACAGTAAAGTATACATACCCCCTTGAAAAACGGGGTTTTGGGTTATCTATGAACAATTTAGCAATAAAGTTAATTTCAGACAAATTCAATCGAACAATAAACAATAAATTTTGAGCAAAATTTTTTTCCACACAATATTTATTAACAAAAATATATAAAATTCATTTTTCAAACACACATTTTTCAAAGTCTGCATACGGCTATGTGGAAAAGTAAATAAAATGGAACTTCGTACTTAAACAGTGCTACCACACACTTTAGGCATCTTCACGAGATACTGGTATTTAGAAAAAAGTTTAATTGTTGTTAATTTTGCAGTTAATTTTGTTATTTAACGAAAATGAGTGAAGAAATTTGTGTAAAAGTTCGTAAGCTTATTGTAAAGTTCCATAAAGAAAAAGATCTTTAATAGAGATTGAAAAACTAGTTGGGCATCCAAAATCAAGCTTTCAGACAATAATGTATGTACATAATTTTTTCAAAATATTTTTTACATAATAAATACATATTTGGATTTAAAATACCAATAATAAATAATACATTTCTAGTTAAACTATAAGAATATGTACAATATTTATTTAATGCTGCTGTAAATATCATACAAACAACTAACAAATATAAAAAAATTAAAGGGCGGATTTCACGGGTGCACTAGTACACTTATTTTAAAGACTCGATTTGATTTTCGTACATTATCAAATCTAGGTTTTTAGGGTTCTTCGTCAAACTTAAAAGCCTTATACCAAAAATCTTTTATTCATAGAATTAATTTAACTAAATGTGCAATTTTAACAAATATTTTTTTGCTTCTTATGCAGGTCCATATTTTTCCTCTGTGTATTGCCAAACATTTTAAATGGATTTCATGTCAACTCCTATACTATGCTTGGCCATTTGCCAGAAGATCAATGGTGTAGTATAGATGATTTTAAGACAACAGATTGGACTGTTGATCAAATACGTAGCATTTCACAAAAGGACTTGACTACGAAAGGTTGCACTGTATGGGATTGGGATTATGGCCTTTTGAGCAAAATGTCTTATGACGAAGCCCATAATTATACATCTAGGATGGCGGAAATCAGTTTACCTGCCGAGGTTTCTTGCAAAGCAAAAGGGGGTTATAATTATACGTCTCCCGAAAGTACATTTGTAGCAGATTGGGATCTTGTGTGTGAACGTGCTGTAGAACGTACTTCGGCCCAAGTTGTTATAGCTCTTGGAAAATTCTTTGGTTCCTTTTCGTTCGGAATATTTTCGGACAAGTAAGTACATATGTAAATACATACATACATACATATGTATGTAATAAAAATATAATACTTGTTTTTTCAATCGAACAGATTTGGTCGCAAATCATCGTTTACTTTAGGTGCCGCATTTTTCGTTGTAGCGAGTTTGTTTTGTACATTTTCCCCTTGGTATTTCCTATTTTTAATTGGTCGTTTTGGTTTGGGCTCAGCTTCATCTGGTCTATTCTATCCAGCATTTGCTATGAGTGAGTTTGAAGATTAATGGTTTAATTTAAATTATAAAAACTTTTTTATTAAATTTCAGTTGTCGAAAATATCTGCATTAAACATCGTTCATGGATGTCTATAGCCTTCTCAGCTTCGTATCCTGTTGGTATGATTATTTTGGCTGTCGCTGCTTACCTGGTCGAACCCTGGAGATATTTACAACTCACTCTAACCATACCAGCTCTGCTGTTAATTTTGAATTGCTAGTATGTTAATTTTAAATGTGATTTTTTGAATTCTTTATCATTGAAACTTCAATATATTTTTATTTTTTAGTTTAATGGATGAATCACCTCGCTGGCTTATAGCAAACAAACGCTATGATCGTGCCTACAGAATATTGTTTAAGCAAAAAAGCCATTATGAGATTGTTAAGCCAACCATTGAATCCTCTATAACTACGGATAAGAAAATCGTAAATATATATTCTATTATTAGTGTTTTTTGTTGATTAATTTTAATCTAACACTAACATTATTTAAATGTAGTTTTTTAAATAAGGGTTATGTTGATTTGCAAATCAATTAAATTTTAACCATAATTTTTTTTAAGGAGGAGCCTGTGATGTCGCTTTCATTTTGTCAAAAAATAAAAGATGGGCCCTTAAAGCAAATAATATCACTATTTGCCACGTCAAAAGTACGCAAATTAATTTTAACTTCTTATTTTATGTTTTGTGTTACATCGTTGTGTTATTATGTGACCGGTATGTAAACAAATTAGTACGCAAGCAATTATTGTATAATTATATTTTTTATTTGTAACAGCTTTAAATGCTTCAAATTTAGCAGTAAGTCGTTTCCTATATGTCGGTATAACAGGCCTTGTTGATTTGCCGTCTTATTTAGTGCCTGTAATTATGTTACGTTTAACAGGACGTAGAATAACAACAATGTCATTATTCTTTTTAACTGGTATCGCTTTACTATTGGTCCTCGTAGTACCAGAAGGTATTTAAATAAATTACACATATGTATGCTATGTATGAGAAATACGTAAATTTGATATCTTAAATATAGATAAAACGCTCTGGATCGTTTCATTTGCCATGCTGGGTCGTTTTGGCATAAGTGCTACATATTCCGTTGTGACTTTGTATACTGCTGAATTATATCCTACCGAAATACGTAGTTCAGCTTTGGGTACATGTTCAACGTGGGCACATGTTGGTTCAATTACAGCTCCTTATGCCGTAGATTTACTGGTAAGTTAAATTATTTGCTTCTAATTGTAAAATGGATTTACTGGTTTTCTGTTTCGTTTAGGGCCCTCTTGGTTGGTACATACCTACAACAATATGTGGATGCTGCGTTTTAGTAGCTGGTATACTCACTCTTACATTACCTGAAACTGGTACGGGTAAACTAGTCGATCGGGTAGCTGAGGTTTCTACCGAATCTAGATATCAGGATAAGGAAAATGTCACATCAGTACGTGAAGAAGAGCAAATTAAGAATTAATCTTGTTATATTGTTTTGTTTGTTGTTGTTACTAAAATAAGTAGTAACAATTGCTTTATGTCTATACTCAACATTTCCTATCTTTTAAATACATATTATATATTAGCTAAAAAGGCCTAAAAATAATTAAATAATGAATACCCATTACTTAGATATTATCGCTATGTTGCGATTAAAAATTGTAATTTATTTTATTAATAAATATTCCTGTTACAATTTATTATAATTTATTATGTACGTATGTAGTCTAAAATTGATTTCTGTTTAATTATAAATAATTAATTCATTCGTTAATTATTAAATTAATCCATTCAATATAACGACCAGTAATTGTATAAACACTTGGCATTCCTTGAATGCCGCAAGTTAAGCCGTAAGATACTATACCATATATATAATCTTTTTCATTATATTTGCATATTAAAGGACCGCCAGAATCTCCCTAAAATAATACTTTAATTAAATGTTTATTAAATGTGAGAAAATTTTCCAACCTGGCAGGCATCCTGAGATGTTCCCAAAGCACATACTGTGTTATCTTCTTTTTGTGGTGCCCAAACATATCCCAATAGCAAACGACAATGCTTATTAGTAATAACATAAACATCGGCTTCATGTAATTGTTCCTGTATTAATCCAGCATGTTTCTTAGCTCCAAAGCCAATAATTTTACAGGGATCTTTAAATTGCAAAGTAGTATTTTAAATTGATGTTAGTAACATTAAATTTTCGTATAATAACAACAAATAAAATAGTTTGGAAATACATATATGTCACAGCCCTTTCTTATAAAAGTGAATTATAAAATTTGGATGGGCTCAATTTAGAATAGTTGCCGCAAATAATGCATGAATTTTCACCAAAATTAATATGTTATGTTTAACTTAAAAGTTTACTAACTGCCAGTTTGACTAACCACCACTTTTTAACTTCCAGTTAAATATTTCATTCTCATCATCCTTTGGTTATCCTATAACTAAAAAATAATTTGGTTGTCTGGCAACATTTTCCCATTATTTTGAGAAATAAATTGTCATACAAAATAATAAAAATTTTATTTTGAAACAAAAGTTATAGCATAATAATGTTATAGCGCTCCAGCATATTACAAATTTCAAAATCCATCATATATCAACTGCTGGTAAAAGTATAAGCTGTTCCATAATTGGACTGTGAGTTAATACATACATATGTATGTATGTCATGCCTAACACCGTAACCCTAATAGATGGGACCATGGTGTAACTATACAAGGTAAGTGCAAATCGACAACAAATACAACACAAACTCAAAAGTTGAGCTGCAAAAGTGGCAGTGTGTGACCCGGGACTTATTAATTCTTGGCAAACATATAGTTCTGTAGTTTATAAGCGGATACGAAATAAGTTCAAAATATTTATTTGTTTCTTCCTGTTAAGACCACAGATAAGACGTTAAGACCTTATTTAGAATTTTTTTTTTTTAACTCAAACTTTTTAGTTCAATTTTAACTTAATTTGATGAAAAAGAAAACTGACTAACAGGAAGTTAAAGTAATAGTTAAATAATACTGAAATTGGTAAGAATGGGGGTTTATATATATATATTCTTCTAAAGTAATGTCTTTTTATGTGCAGGAATACTATATATATATATGTACATATGTTTAAAAAAATCAATGTCAACTTACTCTTTCTATAGGCCTTCATTCCGTAATTGGGCAATTTTCCATAAAAACCGTTGTTGTTAAAGTGGATGGATTTATACGCCTCTTGTAAACGTAAAAGTGCGATATCATTTTGTAAATTTGTGCTTTAAATATAAAACAAACAATAATAGATAGGAAAATACATACATATATTAAAAGAAATAAATTTAACAATTTTTTGTTTCGTTTGCCAAATTGTAACATATATACCACATAAGCCTGGCCAAAACCAATATATAAATTCGAATCGAGTAAAATTGATCGTAATTTTCTTATTTGAGATTATGGCATTCGATATCGAGCAAGAAATTTAGTACATTTTATCATAATTTCGATATCGAAATGATTTTTACGATACGATAGCTCATTCGATCACGAATGCGGTAATTTGGCCCCTGGACCGACTTTCTGATTTGGCCAAGTAATTAAAAAAACTATTTACATAAACAAATAATTGACGAAACGTTGGAAAACATGTAAAGAAAAGTTTGTTATTTACATTAAATAATATAGGCTCAATTAGCTAATTTGATACAATTCAAACATAAAATAATCGTTTTACATTCTAATTAAATTGAATGCTGCAACCGAATTTTTTTTAATGTACAATTTTTTAAATTTTAAATTTTTTACGTTTTTCAATGAATAAATAATATACATAATGGCTTTTTATGAATTTTAGAATTCTGAATATTTTTGAAAAAGGAGACATGACAATTTTTCTACAAATTAATTTTATTACATCCCAGGATGTATGTACAATAAAATTTTATTAATTTATTGATATGTATATTAATTAATTGGCTACATATTATTTCATAAAAAGTAAAACTTAACACATTGGATGCGTTTTTAGTACATTTTAAATAATTTATAAAACCCAATAAATAATTTAGATCAGAGAAGTTATTTGTGTCTACTTAATAAAAGGAAAATAATATGTATTACCTACTTTGCACGGAATTTTTTTTTCAATTCAATTCAATTCTTTATTTTCAATACATGAAAGCCTTGTGGCCAATTATACATGTATCTTAAGAACTATATTCATGTCATTATATATGTATGTATATTATTTAATTATATTTTAATTAATGTGATTATAATAAACAAAAATTTAACTATATTTAAATTAAGATGTTATTTTTAAAGTAAAACGTCAATTATTTTGAATGACTGTGAAACAAAACTTAGTTTTAGCGTTCCAACATTTTTTTAAAAGATTTATTAAAAAGAAATAAGAATTTAGATATTTTTAAATAGTTTAATTAAACATATGTAGTAATAAAATATAAAGTATAAATTACTTACGGCTGAAAGTAAATAAATTCGGCACGTTCAATAGCAAGACGATGTTCTTGACTAATATTTGTAATATTTTCATGACCTATGATAGCAAAAACGTTTGCTATATTTCTGTAAAATAATATAGGTATGTATTTAAAATTTTACTACTTCGTATAGTTCGTGCAAATAAAAAACAAATTTAAACAAAAGTTATTAATTTTTTTTTGATCGGAAAGTTAGTTTATTTTTAAACATACATATCTACATATTTGTATATGTAAGTATGTAATTATATACATATGTAGCTGTTTACTTACTTGTTCCATAAGCAATGCCCTGCAGATAAGATCCATATTGAGTTTAATAAACTTCCACCACAAAAATGCTTATAATAAGATTTGTCACTTTCAAGAGATTTGTTAAATTTTTGCTGCAACGACACCATGTAGGGATATTTAACATGACCTTAAATTTATTTTATATTCGATTAGCAATTAAAACCTTTAGAAGCAAATGTAATAAGTACCCTTATTTTGTACAATATCACCTCCTACAATAGGTGTGAGAGCGGAAGGAGCTATACTTCCACTAAATAATAATATAATAAAATATAACATTTCACTCAACACTGAACTAAAGAGAGTAGTAAAAGACTAAATTTATATACTGAAGCTAATTTTACTAATAGGTTCAAAATAAATAAAAAGTAAAGAAATGCAGCTGTTCAAATAAAAGTTCACGTTAATAGTACAATAGCAGTAAAAAAACAAAACAACAGCTATAGAAAGAAATTAATAATAATTATGTGGTAAGAAACAGTTTTCTCATAAATATATGCTATAAGTACCCACATACATTTAAAATCAAATTCCATAAACCAATTTCAACGTTAACAATTACGAAAATACCACTTGGTTTGTTTTGTATAAACTTGGCATCACTTATTACAAATTAAAATACTATATTTAAGTAACCCTGCATAATACACATAGTTGGTAATTGTGGACGAAATATATACAAACATTTCAATAAGGTCAACTATTTGCAATAAAAAAACTCTAAATTGTCATAATTATAATTAGAACAATAAAAATATTTTATTTTTGATTAAATGTAAACATTAGGATCTTACATTACATTTTGAAATTAATCAACTGCAGACAACAATTAAGACCGTTTAATAAACATAATCAGGTATGTGATGAAAATCGAAAACGAGTGAGTTTTAGAAGATAATTTTTTCGTAATATTTCTGTATTGAAACAGTTTTATCCCACAAAACATAAAGATGATTTTAAAACAAAAATTTGAAAAATTTGTTTAGAAATACTTTAAAGTGGACTTCAAAAACTCACTCGATTCCGTTTTCGATTTCCATCGCATGCTTGAATAACTGAAAAAGTTAATGCGATTTTTTTTCATAGAAAACGATTTTGAGAAATCAAAACCCGCTAAATAGGCAACTAGTTGTGAGTTTCACTAACGCCATAGATTAAGACGCCAACGCGTTCAAAGAATTTTTTTTTCAAAAGAAATTATCTAATTTTTCATAATAAATTTTGCATAAATATATTGAATACGGAAAGAATAATTATGACCAACAACTCTTTATTAGAAAAGCATGCCATGGGTGCAGCAGCTTTAGGTTCTGATGACTTTGCATCAATTGACACCGGCTTTTGCACTTTATGTAGAGAAAAATCTGCCTGTAAATGTGACCGGTGTGGTGACTTCTATTGTTCAGAACTTTGTCAACGTAGAGATTGGCAAAAACATCGTTACATATGTTTTCCCATGCCGTAAGAATATATTTTTAATAATTAAAATGTCTATATTTATAACATTATTTACTATTAGGAACTTGATTAAAGCTCTAAAGGGCACAGTTATTGGAGATGAGCCTGAACCACAAATTGCTGCAAAATCATTAAAGTCCAGTATGCCACCAAATGGCAGCTGTGTCCTGTTAACAGGATTTAAGTCAAGTGACCGCTGTTACATACGCTCTACAAATCCATCTACTACGGCTGAATACGAGAAAATATTAAACGAAATTAATGATTTTGGAAAAAAATCTTCTTCACTATCCGAGAATCCCAAAGTAAATTCATATGCTCTAGCTTTTAAAGGAGACAAGTGGTGTAGAGTACAAATCTTGGGCAACCGTAAAGATAATTGTTTTCTTGTACTTTTTGTAGACTTCGGAGACAGAAGTAAACTATTTTTAAAAGATTTGCGACAAATTTCATCATATGTAGAAAACTTGCCTTCTTTTATTCATATGGTTCAACTAAAAGGCATTATAAAATTCTCCACTGAAACAAAACTTCTTCAGTTGTTGACTAAGTTCACCAACAAAGAATATAAAGTGGTATTCGTTCAACCTGATGAAGCTGGTGGTCATGTGGAACTATATCAATGGGAAAAGAAGACTTCACTAAATTCCTTGATTGTAGATGCAATGACCAAACTAAATGATAATGGAAAAGATATGGAGCATGCTTCAGTTACATCTTCATTATCAAACGGCGACGTAAAAAGTAATGGATTTGGAGAGATGATCGATGAGGACATTAATAAAAAAGATGGTGGAAAAAAATCCGGTCAAAGCAATGGTATTAAAAATAAAGCTGAAAGTAATGTCAAAAACAGAGTTCCACCACCTCAGATTCAAAAGCCTTGTTTACAACCTGTAAGTAACTCGTAAACATATACTTACTACTCCTACAGCAATAACAAATAAATATTTATTTAAACCTCCTCTTCTAGCCATTTGAAACTATTCCCTTAAATGAAAAAGATGGCAATAGCAAACTTCTAATAGTGGACGATACGTATACAGGAAGTGGTTATATTGGATGTATATTGGAGAAATATTGTGAAAATTTATCTGCGGTATCAAAGTTTTTAAAAGAACACAATGTCAGTGATCAAGCATACACACCAAAGTAAGATGCAAATTGCATATTCAAATAACATTTCTTAACCATTTATAATTATAATATATGTAGGTTTAACGAATATTGTTTAGCAAAGTTTGAAAACGAATGGTATCGGGCAAAAGTTGTGGAAATACTTTCAGATGATAAATTTCTGGTGGTTTATATTGATTTTACAAATGAAATGGAATTGACAAGTAAATCAATTAGACGCTATCCCATGTCATTAACTTTACCATGTTATACTACCTTGTGTGCTCTTGATGGTGTGTTTATTTACTATGATCGATGAATTATTTAAAATTCTACTAAATTTATTATTTTATTATAGGTTTACCAGAAGATATATCAGACGAATTGAAAAATTTCCTGGAGTTAAACTGCAAATCCTTTACACATTTATACATTGACACAGTTAGAATTGTAGACGATATTCGATATGTGGCATCTGAAGAATTGTCAAACAAACTGCGTAATTCCAAGCTTTTATAATTTGTCCACATATATTACAGACCTCTCCTGTTCGTTGATGATATGTCAGCCATTAATCAATACCAATATTCTCATGAATATATGATCTAATCTTTACTTAAACTGACAGAATCCATATTATTATATTGATGAATGTTTGCTTTTCAATATAATCTACTTTATTAAGACAACTTTTTCCCCAAGACTTAAATTTTATTTTGATAATGTAGAACGCATGCAAAATATTGAAATAAAAAATCAATTAAGAATTAGTTTTGTTCACTATTTATTATCAAATTCGTATTTTAGTTCCCAAAATACTGATATGATGTTTTTTTTGTATGTTGAATGTTGGCCAAAGTTAAAGTTTATTAAATATTCCTTTTTTAAGCTAATCGGGCCAAATTACCGCATTCGTGATCGAATGACTATCGTATCGAAAAATGATACGATATCGAATGCCATAATCTCAAATAAGAAAACTTTTCCGAATGTGATTAAAAACTTTTATTTACATTTCTTCCCGACCAAATTACCGCATTCGATATCGAGTAAAATTTATCGTAATTTTCTTATTTGAGATTATGGCATTTGATATCGAGCAAGAAATTTAGTACATTTTATCATAATTTCGATATCTAAATCATTTTTCGATACGATAGTCGCTCAATCGATCACGAATGCGGTAATTTGGCCACTGATTAGCTTAAAAAAGGAATATTTAAAACTGATATGATGTTCCTTAAGTTTAGCGTCATTGTAGTTTTGTGATCATAACCCAGCATACCATTCGGAGCGCTCCGAAAAAAAGTCAGAAAAAGAGTCCAACTAAACAGCATTTTCGGAGCGAAAGAAAAATTTGTTGAAAAAAATTTTTTTCCCCCATTTTTATATATTTTATTTAAATGAATTCCATTTTATTTTTTTTTTTACTGTAAATACAATTTATTTAATTTTTTCCATTTCTAATTTAGTTTATTTGTAAATGAATTCCCTTTTTCTTTAAGTAAAAACAATTAAAAAAAATAATAAATGCGACATTTAAATTTGTTGTATTTAAAATTGCAATGACTATCTTTTGGCATGATGATCAGAGCTCTTTCAGAGCGCAAAAAACCCTCTTAAGACTCTTTTCTGACATTATCTAAGAGCTCTTTCTGACGGACTTTTTTCGAATGTATGACCCTCTTTTCTGAAGGTTTTCGGAGCAATAATGATTGTTTTTTGGGCTCAAAGAGCATGAACGCTCCGGAAAAGGTGTCAGAAAGACTCTTTTTGGACTATGGCTTGCTGGGAAGACGTAATAATGGTAATATATTTCAGATTTTTACTGTTGCTAAAACTTGCACAAAATTTGTTGTTTGGGCTTGTGCGACGACTGAAATTTCGGCAAGAGAAATATTTAACAGAAAAAAATTCGCAGATATATGTACAATATGGAATAATAATTTTAGTAACATCCACTTATTTCACCATCATTTAATTTTAAAATGTATTTACGCCAACCATAAACTTTTTATCTCCAAACACTATTTTTAAGTTTAATAAAAAAAAAAATCATATTTTATTTTCAAATTATAGTCGTTTTTGTTTTTTGTTCTACAAAAAATGAAAAAAATTAATAACATAAAAACGAATTCATTTCAAGTTAATTTAAAAAAAATAATAAAAGACCACCAGGATTGTTCAAACAAATAAAAAAGTAAAGTCTAATGGATTAAGATAAAAATTAAGTACATAACTTTGCTGTGTAGGCATCAGTATCATCTACCCTTTTAACGGTGGCATAAATAATAGGATTTTTTTCAACACTTTTTACAAAAGCCACTCCTTGTTCTTTAGTAGTAATACCTAAAATATAAAATAAGAATGTGTACAAAAAAAAAAAAATAGTGCAAATTTAGAATACACGGTTATTCGTATGACCTACCTTCTACGTATACCATATTAGCATTTGAAGGAAACATTAGATCTAATATCATGGGCATAATATCCTTCTTGTTTACTTTCGAAATGTTGCCATAATCCAAAAACATGACAACAAAGGCATCATTTGGCTTATGATCTATACACAACGCACGATACCACTCACCATCATCCGCAAAAACGGATAAACATATTTCCATTTTTCTATGAAAAAAACATTAGATATAATAAATTTTTATGCTACAATATCATTTGTTTGAATTTATGTTTATAAAAATGTCTGTAAAGAAACTTACTTTGGGGAATAGCCATTTTTTGGTGCTTTATCACTTTTGCAATACTCAGAGACTTCTTTTAAGTGTTGTTCCATTTTTGCCAAAAATTCTTTATTGTTGTAATCCGCTGCCGTAATATATGGGCTTTCTAAGTTAAGTATGGTAGTTGGATCTAAAACATATAGTGGAACTTTTTCACCACATTCAATAGGTATCACATTCAAATGATCGATTGTAAAAATTTCATTTTTATTAACAGCTACGGCACAAGCTAATTCTTGTGGAACATTTGGTTCTTGATGTTGCATTGTAATTATGGGAGGAGGCTTACATGCAATTGGAGTATTAGGCGGTGACAATGGGAATGAAGTATTTTCAGGCACTGTTAAGTTTGCAGCGATTGGAGTTTGTTTTGTAGCTGGTTCGAACACCATTGGTAGCAGCTTTTTACACAGTGATTGCTTATCTTTAGTACGAAAGAGTAAATCCACAGTATTATTATCGCTATATGTAACATCAAATTCAACAGCATTTTGCATGCAAGTTTCTAGAGCCTCTAAAGCTTTGTTATTTGAAACAGGGGTTGGTATGCTTTCCAAGAACATTAATTTTACACGATAACAGCGTACAGGCAAAGAACACACAAGTAGTGTGGGTTTACGCAGAAAACGGCGAGCAATAAATTGTTCAAAACCACTATCTACATTCAATACCTTAAAGTCGTTACCTTCAGAACCAATAATCTAATACAAATTAAATAAATAAACATTTTTATCCTTGTTTTTATTACTATGGAGCATGAAATAAATTGATAAAGACCAACATAATAATTTAACATAAAAACAAACTATTTACTTACCTGACCTCGGAAATATTTCAACGACTGTTCTTTCTCATTTTGACAGTATATAACAATGTCGTTCTTTTCAATCGTTTCGTTTGCAGTAAATGGCACACAATTCGAATACTCTAACATGAATATTTTGGAATATTCAATGTTTTGTTGAGAAGCTATATATATCTCTTTGTACGTGAGAACATGTGATATAATTATGGTACCACCTTCGGGAATGCGTTCGTTCCACAGTTTGAGGCCTAATTCGCTTAGAGAACCAGTGAAAACAGATGCTATTACAACGTCAATAATCTTCCGTTTCTCATCAAACAAACTACAGGGCAATAGAGTTTTGGAATCCGTACTAACTGTTGAACTTGTTGCAGGTAATAACTGTAGTGTCAAGGATTTTGCTGTGGTTAGCATGGCTTCGGAAAGCATGCAGTCGGTTGAATTTGTTGATATAGCAAACACCCGAATAGGTTGGACGACAAACGGATCTGGAATTC
Organism: Bellardia pandia; assembly: GCA_916048285.2. Taxonomy (NCBI): domain Eukaryota; kingdom Metazoa; phylum Arthropoda; class Insecta; order Diptera; family Calliphoridae; genus Bellardia; species Bellardia pandia. The sequence goes on along the minus strand of OU696529.1, from coordinate 2,425,456 downwards.
TCTTAATTTGCGGTGAAAGACTTATAAAACCTTCGTCAATCGTATAAACCAGATACAGGTGCAGCTTTTCACAAAAACCCAAGAGACGTGCTCGCCTCCATCCATGCTGAGTACGGGCAGCTACGAATGCACCCACTTCTGGCAATGTATCGAATTCTAAACTTATGCATTTGGGTGAATTTAGAAGGCTGTCGAATTCATGATCATTAACACCTCCACCATTACATAATCGCAATAAAGCATTGCGACCATCCGAAAAACATTTTACCACTTTCAATACGGGCTCCTTATTTAACAATTCTATAGGTAAATGCAAAGGGATTGATTTCAATTTGCACTCAACATTATAGTAGTTTTCATGGCATTTATCACCCACGACTCTGATCTCAACAATACTTTCAATTTCCAGAGGCCCGTAATCCTTAGGCAAACAAACACGAAAAGCGTAAGCATTTAAGTTGAACATAATGGGTATGGGCGCAAACATTTGGGAATAAGAAACACGAAGTTCATTACCGTAGTCTATCAAACGAACAGTTGCCTTTTGGACTTCGGGACTGTTTTCTAAAATTTCAGCTCGGTATAAAATTTTGTCTAAAGGTGCAGCTACCAAAGCTCCTTCATATATATCATCGGGACTACAGGGACATTTTTGATTGATTGAACGATTCATTTCACCCAAAAGCTTACGCAGAGAACAGTCATATATTAAATCTGTAACCCAAACAATACGTTTTTCATTTTCCACTTCTTCTTTATATTGAATCATAGCCTTAAAAAATCCGTCTGGAGGAGGATATGCTACTTGCCAAGTACATATCTTTTCCGAAAGTGGTTTTACAACCGACACAGTCGATGCAGAAGTAGATGCAGTCTTTAGAACCATGTTGAAGTCACTATCATTTAGTAACTTTTTTGGTTTCGACTTATTGTCATTAACAGAGGTACTAGAACGACGAGTTTCATTCAGATTGTGTACAGATCCGTAAGGTCGTCGTTGACTGCAACCAATTCTATCTAAGTGCATATTACTGGATACAGACTTTAAAATATTTATGGGTATTAAATTTCTGCAATAAATTATATTATTATATGGTTAAAAATATCATTGAAAAAAAAAAACTTACGGAAACTTGTAGCATTTTGATTTGTGATCCAGCCAATCATTTACTTGACACTGGGAACTGCAATAAGGTTCTAAACAGCGTTCACATTTAAACTGGGCAGCATTACCACATTTCGAACAAACCATTTCATCCATCTCGATTTTAAAACGATTTTAAAAAACTTGGGCGAAAACGTGCTTTAATTCACAGAACTCAAACAATTGAAAGCGTGTGTATTTATAACGGCAGTTAAATTTATAAAAAGTTCCGTTGGTCAGTGTTGCAAAATTATAAAGAGTTATGATCAGAGTTGTATTTCTTTGTATTAAGATACAATAGGATGGTCGAACATATAATTATACTAAAATATATATATCGCTGGCTTAACATGTAAAGACTCTAAGTTCATATTTTACAATATTACAGGAGAGACAAAAAACAATCAAACTTTTTTTGAATAAACTTTTTAGAAATCTGTAAATGCAATTTGTGTTTGTATTTTTCTTTAGTTTTTATTTACGTAAAAGCAAAATAAAAAAATAAGTATTTGCCGAGATAAAAACTTTTTTGGACTTAGAGCTTTTTCTGTTGCTTAGTTTGTATATTTTCAGGGACTTGATATTTTTCTTAAAACTTGTCTCTACTTATATTTCTTACTTACTACAATGAAAGTGTACTTTTGTTGCTTTTTTATTGTTGTTATTAAAAAAGCTAATAATATGTAAAAAGTTAAAGTTTGTTTTGATTATTGTAAAAAAAGAAACATAATTTATTCAAAAATATTAATAACATTATTATTGTAATTTCGATATTTTTATATATTTGTACATAATGAAAACAAAAATTATTTAGTCTTATTTCATTGCTGTTATAAAAAAGTAATATTAATTTAAATTTTTAATGGATTTAAAAGTAAGATAACTGGCGACAACTATTTTTATTCGTATGGCAAATCGTCATAAAATTTATGGTGTTTTGTAGGCAAAGTGGTTTTTAGATATTCAAGTATGTGATCGATATCGAAAACGAATCAGTTTTGGAAATACATTTTAATTCATTTATAATGTAATTTTTAAAATTTTTGTTGTAAGATTCTCTTTAGAAGCCCAATATCTTTATATTTTATGTGATAAAACTTTTTCAATACAGAAATATTACGAAAAAATTTACTTCTAAAACTCATTCGTTTTCGATTTTCATCACATGCCTGATTGTAAGTCTTCGAACTTTATTTTTCTTCTTTCTTGATGAAGTTGGTGTAAATCCGACCACTCTAGGCGATTACATTTTTATTTCTTTTTTGGTGGAGATTTTTCCATTCATCAGGAAATCTATGTTTAAAATTAATTTCACCATTTGGTGTGTATTGTATTCCTCGAATGTCCGTCACTTTGGAATCGCATTTTCCACGGCCAGGGCGAATATTTTTATAAAATTGTACATTGTTAATTCTTTAAAAAAAAATTAATGATCCAAATAAGTAGCATCATGACGATTAAAGTCATGACTGTCAATGGTGTTGATACTCAAAACAACGAGAGTATAGCCAATGAGAAATAATATTATGTCAATTGGTTGGACTCTCAGACTATTCCGCGCGAAACAGTTGATATGTCAACATTGGAAGAAGTGAGTTATTACACAAAGATGTGATAAATTGGACTTAGCGCCTTTACTCATCACTACAAAACAACAACAACAAATGAGATATCTGTATTTTTTTTGTAACCGATGTATTTTTACTTATTGAACACAACTGCATCAAAATCTCAATTTCTAAAAAAGTGATTATTAGTAAAAGTAGGTAGTAAAGTCCGTTTTTTAATAAATAAGCCAATAAAGATAAAATAAGAATTTAACCAGTCAAAATTTAACTCACAATATGATATTCGGAACTAAAGTACTAATTGGTAAAAAAGCTAATTTCAGTACATATTTGGTACTTTTTTTATATACATATTTTTGTTTTCTAGTTAAAGTACTTCTATTTGATTTTTTCCAATAAAATTTTTTAGGATTCTACTGGTACTCTAACCCTGGTTGTTCGTCTACAGTTCAGTAGACCAAACCATCAGGTTAAACAAGAATTTTTATTTACATGTATAAATTGTTAATTTGATTTTCAAACAAAGATTTTTGAAGAATTTGATTTCATTTATTATACATTCGTATTTAAAATACATTTTTTTTCGTATAGATTTCATGAGTTATGAATTATTAAAAAAACTGCAATTAACAATTAGTAAAAATAAAAATTTCATCACATTTTCGAAAAAAATTAAAAAACGCGCCGAAATACACAAAAAAAATTTTGCGGTGTTGAATGAAATGGTACTCAAACAGGTGTATTTTATTGTATGTAGAAAGATTTTTTCTCACACTGAAACAAAAAGTTGTGTTGAATTCGCTTTGGTGCCACCAAAAATTAAAAAAAGTGCACCGCGCACTAACTAAAGAATTTTTCGCACCAAAACGCTGTATATTGTTGAAACGAAAATGCATGGTGTAAATATACAAGGTGAGTGCAGTAGCCAAGCTGACTGACTTTGTTTACAATTTACTTATGCCAAAAGTAATATCTTTTCAAGTATTATTTACAGTAGTACATTATTTTACACAAACAAAATGCCTCTTGTTTCTGTTTTATGTTGTATTTGTTGTCGATTTGCACTCACCTTGTATAGTTCCACCATGCGAAAATGGATTCCGCGAATTACGATTTACATTAATGTTTTCCAAATTGAGAATTATTGCTCTTGCGAGTATTAATTGTAAAATTTTTTTATAAAATTTTTTATTCGAAGATTTACTTCTAGTTAAAAAAATAAATATTAAATATTAATAAATTTCAAATAAAATTTTTGTGTTTAACTAGAAGTAAACCTTCGAATAAAAAATTTTATAAAAAATTAATGTTTTCCCATATACACACACAAAAATGTTTTTCTCAAAAACAAAATTAAGAAAGAATAGGGTATTTATCTATTTATGAAAAGTCGTCTTTTCGTGGTTTTATAATTTTTAGGCCCATTATTACAACTTGGCAATAGTTAAAGGTATGATGTTATCGGACAGATAAGAAGTATTTGGTTATTATAAGTTTACTTTAATCTAAACCGACCGATAAGCTAAAGGGAAGATCATCTTGCCTTTAATTTTATAGTAAGGTTTACGTATTTGAAGTTGCCATATGTTCTGAAAAATTGACAACTTTATGAAAAATAAATTAATTTTAATTTTGTTTTGCGAATAAATAATTTGATAAACAAAAATGGAAAGCAGACGTTTGATTTATATTTTTTTCACAAACAAATATTTTCACAAACACAAAAAATTTACTGTTTCTTGTCAGTAATTTGTCAAAAGTAATCGGTTTTTAACTGGTATTGCCATATTTTAGAAAAAAATTATTTTATTTTACAAGGAAGTTGTAATAACGAAAAATTTTAAAGGTCACTTTATTCCTCACTTTAATTAAAGTTACCTTTTATTATTAAGAACATTAAAGGCAAGTTGTAATAATGGCCCTTAATGTAAATAATGTACAGTGGCTCATAGCTTATTTCGTGTGATCTATTTTCAAAAGAGAATACCTTTGTATATTTCCAATTTAATGAAACTAAAAAGAAGAATTAATTTTTTTTTGGGAGAAATGTCATTCCTTATTACAAAACCAAAAAAAAAAAATCACTACAACAAATAGCTCTTAAAATATTTAGCACAAAAAGAACTTGAAACAAAACACAGTTTTTTTCGTGTGTCGAAATTTACCGTTATAAAAGTAATTTAGAAATTTTTGTATACCTGGGTACACATAATTTTTAAATCTACATAAACATTTTATTGCAATATTTTGAAGCTTTATAAACACAAAAACAAATTGCCGAAATAGTAAAGTTGAGCGCTTCTACTATAAGTTCGAGAAAATAGAGTGGCTAATAAAGGTCGAGAAACACCAACTAAAATGCATATTTACTGAAGCTGGTGAACGTTGAATATTGCGTATTTGCTGATAAGAGCAAATTTAATCTTTTTGGGTCCGATGGTAAGTCATATGTTTGGGGAAAGCCAAATGCGGAACTACAACCAAAAAATTTACGCGGCACAGTAAAGCAAGATGGAGGACATGTGATACTATGGGGGTGCATGTCGTTAGTTGGTGTCAGAAACTTACTGCCGTATTCAAAAAAATAAAGTATGTTTGAAGTGTGCTTTTAGACCTACATTTGAAGTCTACTTTAATTTTTTATGAATAAGGGCATTAGTCTTTATCGATGACACTATAAAAATGAAATAAAAATATTTATTTAAACCTTTTGAAAGACAACTTATTACAAAGTGTCGAAAAGTTAGGCATAAAAGAAAATGTTCGGTTCTATAGAGACAATGAACCAAAGCAACTTGTGCAAACATGGTTAGTTTGTAATTGTCCTCATATCATTAATACACCAGCTCAATCACTAGATCTCAATGTTTATGAGAATTTATGGAGCATGACCCGTAAAAAAAACCCATTTTACGACAGTTCGTGGAATTTTTATTCACGTAGGGGTGATTATTTTCGAATTAAACAAAAATTAGTAGTAAGTTGAAAGAATTTGATCCAAAGTACAGCCGCACCACTTTCAATCATGGAGGAGGTTCTATAATCGTTTGGGGGTACTATGTTGTTATTGTAACAGCTCTTGGCCGTGTAATCTCGGGTTATTCCGGTGCGTAGAACCGGTTGTCGTGGAAATGTGGGGTACTATGTCGTCACGTGGTGTTGAGCCGCTGCGCAAAATTGAAGGAAATATGGATGTTTTAGTATGCAAGAATTCTAAGCGATACAATGATGCCGTATGCTGATGAGAACATGCCAGTGCCATGGATATTTCTACAAGATAACGATCCGAAGCATACAGCTCATCACGTCAAGCAATAATTTTTTAGCAATTCGTTACTGTTCTTGACTGGCATTCATGCAGTCCTGATCTCAACCCGATTGATAACTTATGGCAAGTTGTAAAAATCAAAGTAAGCTCTGTAAAAATTAGCAATTTTAATGATCTTTTTGCCGAAACAAAGAAAGCTTGGGAAGCCATCCAATTAGTGCATGCAAATTTGCTGATCTCAATGCCTCGCATATGTCAAGCTATTACATATTGATAACAATGGATTTGCAACAAAATATTGATTTATTTTTTAAATAAATACTTTTTTTTGTATGCCCTTAATTAGATGCACGACTGATAGCAATCTTATTTGAAAATATGACTCACAGATTCATAAAACCTTTCGTATTATTTTCTTCAAGCTCACATTGTGTCCTTAATTAGTTGCAGGTAACTATACTTGCATATATGAGTGAACTCTTTCTGTGTTATCCTTTTGTAATTAAGTTATCCTACAAATAAGAGAAATATAAAAAAAATCTTGCTGTACGAGTTTCGCTTGGAGCTTTTGTATGTATGGCTAACAGATTTATTGACGAGAAAAATACTTTTTTTATATTTTTAAAGAAACACTATGTTTAAGCATTTACTACTTAGAGCTAGTTTCTGGAATAAAGATAATCTACATTTTTCGCTTAAACTAAAAATTGTGTTTCTCAGTTATTATTTATTTGATATATAATCTAGGTTTAACTGAGCATCATTGGTGAGTTAAACCTAGATATAAAATGTTAAAATACAACCAGCTAAAAAATAAAATAAACAATTCAACAATTGAAAAGAAATTTACGACATTTTAACAAAAATTAAAAAAAATGGATTATTCTAGTGATGATGAGGATTTAAGTGATTCAAACATATAATAATATAAATATGTCAATTGTTAGAAAGATACGAACACTAAGGACACGTCCAAATCATTTCTGCATTTATACCGACGCCGAATTCTTTCAAAGATTTCGCTTAACAAAACAATTCGCATTTTTTCAAAGTTAAAGTTTTAAAATACTGTTATTGACGCGGTTGCTTTTTTGCGAAAATTTAAGATATAGCCATATTTATATAAAAAATTAGGAGGAATGCCATATGTATTTTGACTGAACAGTACGGCAATGCTAACAAAATTGACAGGAGGTAATCCACTACTGAGAAACACAATCAGTAGTTAAATCCCGGCAAAATATATTTGAGGTTTAATATAACAGTGTGTTAAGCTGAGTTTAACTGACAAGTAAAAAACTAGCTCTTAATGTTCAGCTTTGTCCGAAACTACATACATACATATATTTTTTAAAATAAAAGGACAAAAAATTAACTTATTCTTGTGAAAATTAAATTTAGTTATTATAAATATCATTAATTTTTAACTATTAACATCTGTTAACTATTTGCTTCAATTATTTAAAACCATTGGCGAAAAAAGTTTTTTGTGTTTTATAAAAATTTACATTAAAGACCTTGTTTAAAGTAATTTTTTTTAATTAAATCTAAAATCTTTTTAATTAAAAATAATTGTTTTACCAATAAAACCAATAAAGGTCCAAAATATGTACATATGTATGTATCAGAGAACGGATTGATTAGTTAATTTTAGATTTTGAATACAATCACAAAAAACGAACCTCAAGTTGACAACATAAATCAATTCCGTAAAGCAATACATGTGATTCAGGGGTGCCATAGAAACCAATATTGTCAGAATATAGATATCAAGATATCTCTAGTATCACGATATTTATTGAAGGTGTAGCAGTGCCCTATGATTCCAAAGCATTTTTTCTTGTCGGTTTTAAAACCAATTCTGACAATATTGGTTTCTATGACACCCCTGATTATTCACAAAACGGAGTGTAACGAAAAATTATGCTTGCATTGCATGTCTTGTACAAATGTAAGCGTATACTCCCAAAAGCAACGAATACTTAACGATTGGTACGAATGGTTAACGATTGGTATGAATGGTTTCAATGCTGATTGTATAAGTTGTACATACTAACAAAAAATATCAAACTTTACTAGTTTACTGCCAACAAATCGCACATAAAGCAACAACCAAAAAATATTTATTTTCTCATTAGATTTTGTATTGTTTTTTCATTCACTGAAAGCAACGAATACTGGACGAATGGTGCGAATGTTTTTAGTTTTTTCATGTGGCATTGAATTATTTCGTTGCTTGATGTATAACCGCATAACAAAAAGGGAATGTAAAATAGCAAACAGTACCCTGCCAACATTTTCTATTGCGGAAGTGACGCTAAGAAGTTGAAACTCATCTTCTGCGATACCATTTTCTCATCGTAGAAGCGTCTTCCGTATTGAGAAGTTGTACCCCCCGAAAGTAACTTCAAGAAGTCACTTCTGTCACTCCTTTGCTTTTGATTTCCTTTATAACGCGACATGTCATTTTCGGCTGGTGTTTTAAAAAACAAACAATCTTCCAAACGTCGTCTGGATGATTAAAAGATAAATTGTAAATTGTTATTGTTATCTTCCAATTAACGTCTGGAAGTGAGTAATGCTTGGTTTTCACTATGTCAGTTTTGTTGTCAAATTGTCCAAATTGTTGGTAATTTCATAACAATTTAGACAATTTGACAACAAAACTGACATAGTGAAAACCAAGCATAAGACGTAACGCCTTTGACGATGGACGATGAAAGAAACTTCCAATTGCTGGCAGGGTAATAAGGAATGAGTTAACAAACAGCAATGCACATTTTTATTATTGTCGAGTAAAAGCAATGCAAAAGCAATGAATTTGCGAATGGTTAGCAAATGTGAATGGTCTCTTTCTGTTCTCTGGTATGTACGTACGAGTATGTACATGTATAAAAAGTTCAAAAGATTAGAAAAAGACAGTTTGTTCAATTTCATAACATATTGTTTTATTTTTAAATTTTTAATTCTTTTTTTTTTGGGTTTTTTTTATTTGACTTTTCATTTGATAAATTTTTATTTTTATATTGCGTTTTTTGATACAAAAAAGCTTTGCTTTAAATAAAAAAGTTAAAATTAAATAAAAAATAAAAGTTAACATAAAATATAAGCGTAATTGTGCGTAAAAAGTTTTAAACTTTACGAAAATTGTTTAAATTATAATTGTGTTTTTGTTTTATAATCAGAAACAGGGGGTAGGAAACCACGATTGAGAGAGTGCGATTGTATAATGCACACAATTTAAAAATTATTGTTTTTAGAAATTACAATTTTAAAATTTTAAACTATACACAAATTCAACTAAAAAAAAAAAATACAAATAAAAATAAAAGTTCTAAAATGTATAAATTAACTAAATTAAATTATAAAAAATAAATAATAAGTAATAATAATTCTTAGAATCTACTAAAGGGTATTCAATTCAATGACAATTTGTTTGTTTAAATAAGCTTCCTTTGTTAATTATTTGTGCATGTGCGATTCTTAAAAATGTCTGGATTTCAATTAATTGAATATATTGTAGAATTGATAACATTAACATTCAATAACTTAAAAAAGCAAAAAATAATTGTTATAAAATAAAAATACAAATGCGGTCTGTGCGTGGGAGGGACGAGGGGTCAAAACATAAAAATCAACAAAAAGAATAATAATAATTAAATAATAACTAAAATCGACAATAACAATGACAATACTTTTTACATAAATTTGTTTTTTTTTTTTTTTGAAGGGCAGGCAGTTGATTTGATGCGATTCTGTCTGATTTTTAAACCATAAGTCTTGAGCGAGATTTTTTAATACGCTGTGTGGCACCAGACAAACCATCACCGTTCCATGACTTGGACTTCGCACGAAAATGACGATATTCCTCGTTGTACGATGGTTCCAACATGGGACGGTAAGCATGAGGTATGCAGTGTTCCACGTGAGTTTCGAAGAATTCTTTGTAACCATTGTGCAACAAATAGATTTCGGGATAATCCAAGGCGGGGTAGGCATTAGTGTTGCGCTCACGGTCTAAATTGCGCAGGAAACGCGACAATTTGGGACCGCGCTCCGATGAGAATTCACAGTGGAATATGATGATATTGCGTTTGATGCCTGATGCCTCGTTGCTGCTTTGTTGTTGTTCAGTCTTTCTTTGGGACAAGAATTCTTCGATAATTTGTTCTTGTGTGTATAAATTCTTGGCACCTTCGATGTGCCCACCATTGTACTCATAGGGATACCGACAGTCAATGATTTTATAGCTGGATATTTTGTCACTGAAGTCACCGTTCAATAGGCGAGCTACGGTATGGCTGGTAATTGATTTGAGATCACGATGGCGCCCATCGATTAGAGGTAAAGCGTATGGTCTACTAAAATCACCGATTAGATCGGGTTCGTCTTTGCTTTCGGAACGATTTAGGGCGGACATGATTTCAGCATCATTCATAGACATGCATTTGCGTAAAGTGGGGCGGGTTGTTGTGGTTGCGCTGTTCAAAGAGGAGCAAGATGATGAAGAGGCGGGTGAGGTTTTGCTGTTGCCTATAAACGAGCCATCGAGATTTTCTTTTTCGGCACCGCGGTAGCGTTTCGATTGAATGGGCGAGCAGGTGGTGGATGGTGGCTCTGGACGCTTGAAGCAGCAATTGCCATTGAGGCGGGAATTAAAGGGGGTGGTACTGGCATTGGAGCTATTAATATTTTCGGGTGTCTTTGGCTGGAATTGGCTGTTTTCAGTCATGCTCAGGCATCGTCTTACTGAGGGTTTGCGCATTTCTGGTGTTTTAACGGGAGAGTTTTTAATGATATGGCCCGAAATTAAAGAATTCAAATCGCTGGGAAAATTTAAGCCGTTTAATTGGGAGGGTTGATCCAAATTTTCCATATCAAAGAATTCCATATACTCATCATCCAGAGATGATTCCATGGACCCCGTAGATGACATACTGTGCAAAAGACGGAATCCTTTGGAGGGTACGTTTGTACTAAGTGCGGTGCTACGGTTGACATTTTGTGAAATAATATTTTTTGTAGTCAAGGGGTATGCGTTTTTGCGAGACTGCAAGAATTTTGATTTCTCAACAACTTGGAAGCGTTGTGGAGAGCCCTCAGGTGATAGCAGACCCATAAACTGGGGACTGGCAGTCAAATGACGATTTTGACTGACATGGTCATCATCGTAGAACGACAATTCTTCCATTGCCATATCAGACATGGAAGTATCTAAGTTCAAACGACGAGAAGATGGATTGCGTCCTGAACGTGCGATTTGAAAGCTAAAATTAAAATAATAAAGAAAATATGTATGTAGATTAATAAATTGTTTGTAAAAAAATAAAAAACAAAAAAAAAAAAAAAATAATATTGACAATTTACAGTAAGGTTCTAAGAGAATTCTCTTCCAAAATAAAAACCGAAAACCGTACAATCATGTTGAGGGTAGAAATACTACTGAACAACTGCACATCACAGCGCAGGAGTAGCTCAAATCAGCAATTACACTGCTGTGGCAATCAGAATGTGTGTGTAAAGGTTCATTAAACTCATCATGACTACAACGACAACTAGAAAATTTATTATTTTATTTTGTTGAGGGTTGTTGGCTGGTGTTTGGTTGGCGTATTACAAAATATACATAAACAACAATTTTTAACTTTAGTATAGTATAGTATATAGCAAGCACATGGTGTTTTGAAGAGTAGTTGGAATTGGAATTTTTTTTTTTCTAAATTAGAAAAAATAAAAAAATACTAGGGGTTTTAATAATACTACAACTAAAAACTACATGCATATGTACATACATAGAACGTGTTGTGGGAATTAACAATATAATGCAGATGTTTGCCTGCGACTAAACTTGCACAAAATGTAAACAAAACAGTTTTTAGTTTTATTTTGAAGGAAAGTCTTCCTTGAAAGGAAGCATTTTTGTGTGACTAAGAAACAAAAAATTGCTGAAGCAAGAAGTTAAATTTTGTAAGGCAGCTGCCTGTTAACATGAAAATGTTACGCTTTACTGGCTGTCAGAATAATGTTGGCCAAAAACACACAAGAAAACAACAGAAGAAGCCAACATGATTATTGGGTCAGGTCGCAACTGTGATAAAACAACGGTGCGCTAAAATGTTACACCGGTTCGTTTTGTTTTTAATTTTTGTTTTCATTTTTTTTTTCTTTAATGTTTATGAATGAATTCCCCAAAACAAAACACATACAAATGAGTAAAGCTCCCCTTTAGTAGAGAGCGCATCCAATGGGCAAAAGCTCTTATTTTCAATAAACTTTTGCTTTCATTTAAAGGTTGTGGTACAAAAAGAATTCATGAAATTACATTGAAAAAATCTCAGTTCAAGTTTACGTCTTGCAAACAAATCTTTAAAATTCTATAAATGTATTTTTATTTTGCAGGTAATCCACAGTTTTGCAAAATTAACATAAAATGACAAATTTTTTTTGTTTTTTTTTATAACACCAAAAGCATAAAGATATTAATTTACCTTTGGCAATCCATGGCAATATCTCCAGATTCTTCAATGATCGATTCCCAAATCATTTTGAAAGAATTTTGTGTGTTAGGAGTTAAAATATTTTATTTGTTAAAAAAATTGCTAAAACACAATTTTTATAATTGGTTTTTTGTTAATGCACTAATTTTGAATTTGGTTGATAAATCTTTTTTAAATGATAGATATTTTGTTTAAAATGTCTTTTTTAATATTTAGTGTTCATATTGCAAACATTTCTTGTTTTAACTTCTAGTTGTTAAGTACAAATTAAATTATTTTTTAGTTTATTATATTCCAATTGTTTGTTTAATTTTATTTGTAAGCAGTAGGAAGTTAAAGCAATCGCTGCTTTACTGCTGCCACTATACGACGACGATGAAAGAGTAAAACTCGAATGACTGACTTTCTTGAAGAACACCGAGTTTATATACACGACGTCAGCGTTGAAAAAATATCTGCAGCGCAAACGTTATATTCCTGCTCAAAACCCACCACCGAAAGCAGAAATCGAACAGCAACAACAAAATCACTCTCTGCTAACACAAAGCAGAGGTGGCTAACACAACAACAATAATATTATCGAAATCAGCTGGGTAGTAAATGAAAAAAAAAACGCATAGCATAAAACTGAGAAAGCAATACTGAAAAGGATCTTTAGATACAAAATCAACAACGACAATAACAACACATTGTATACGATACACGAAAATTAAACAATCTTATAGAAACAATATGCTACATACATACGTAAATATTTTAAAGCAAAAGAAGAAACTGAAATAAAAAATAAAAGAGATCTTAAAAAAAAGTATGTAGTGAACAAATATACCGATAACAAGAACATCTGATTTTTGTTATTGTACAAATTATTGTGAGATTTAGTTTTTGTGCTCATGAATCCCCACAAAACAGGGGGAAAAAAACAAGAGAAGAATCCTTTCAATATTTTCCATTCCTTGTCGAAGAGAACAAGTGTATAACAGAGAAACTTTAAAAAATAGGAGAAATAAAACATAGCAAACCGGAAAAATACAACAAGAATTTTTAAAGTGTTGTTTTTGTTGTTTTCAAGCTACACCGGGGGTCTTATTAAATTTTTTCTTATTTTTTTTTCAAATCTGAACCTTTTTCTTATATACAGCAGAACAACATAGAAGAAATCTCAGCAAGGCATCAGCTGAGCCAAGGCAAAGGAGATCATTAAAAATAAAATTTTTGTATATGATCACGACTTGCTTGCTAGGGCACTTTTTATTTTGTGACCCATCACAAGATATTTATAGAAATATGTATGTCTTTTTAATTTATTAATTACTTTAAACGAATTTAACTCGGTAGGGGAAACCATTTCGATAATATATAATAATCTTGTTCAAAAAACAAAATATTATAAATATGTAATTAGTTCGCTTCTATTAATTAATGTTATTTTTTTATTTTTAAAAATTATTACGTATTTTTTTTTATTTAAACTTGAAAACTATTTAATAATTGTTGGTCAATCCGTTTTCTTTTCACTTGGGAGGCTGTATATTGAATGCCAAACTTAATTTTGGCGCGCAAGCTTTTATAGCTCCAAGCTCCCAAACAATTCAATCACAAAAAATAATAAAAAAAGATAAACAAATTTAAGTGTACGAAAAATACTCTCTGAGAGAAAACATACATACATTCATATACATATTATGTACATATAAATATCAAATGGAAAGGGGAGCAAGCAGGGTAGTCAATTGTATATATTTTGCATATGTGAAGGTATCTGTAGTTGCTAGCGATTGGGTCATGTCAAAAAATTAACAAAATTGACTCCCATTATTCTAAAAAAATATTGTTGCGGTCATAGTTAAAATGTTTTTGAGCTTAATATTAATATAATATTTATTGTTCCACTGAATAGGTACTTATTGTTTTTATATTTCTATGAACATCAGGGCATATTTTTTATAATCAGCTAAAAGTATTTTTTTAAAAATTGACAACTCTGATTGGGAGTAGAAAAAAATTTGTTAAAGTGGAGCTCAGGTAACCGGCAAAGGAATTGTGTAGGTATATAGTCCTCAACTTTTATTAATTTTTTTTTGTTATTGTAGCTATCGTTTGTTCTTCTTCGTATATGAACAAAGAAATTCTTCTTCAGCACACAATGGAGCTCTTGTTATGCTGCTAGTGGCTCTTACATTTGCGCATGTGTGCAAATATACATACATACATATTTATATATTTATGCACATATGTATATGTACATAGTTATGTGTGCATGGGCACAATCAGAATCTCTGCTAAAAGTTTATTTTGTGAAATGAAAAAAAGGCGGCAAACTTTATAGAATAACAAAGGAGATTTGTATTTTTTTTTTTTTTTTTTGGAACGACAATGGGAGGTTGGTTGAATGGTGAATATACTTAATAAAATACTTGAAATAAACAAGTTATGTGGTAGTGGAGCACTTTTTTAAATATTTTATTATGTACAATATAAACATTTCAATTTATTTGCAATGAAGATTTTATTTACAAAAAATGCTAGTGTGTTAAAGTGATTAATAAAAAATAGTGATAATTTAATACGATCATATGTGGACAATTTATATTCGAATCAAATGACTAAACTTCTAAGGCTTGTAATGGTAATCATAAGCAAGACGTTAAATTATTATTAGATTAACATTGAAATAATTTAACATTAATATAATATTAATAATTATCAAATGTTTATCTTTTGAAATAAAATTTTAAAGCGAGCTTTACTTTAACTTTCGTTGGGAATATCAGCCACCTTTCTTTTGAGGACACTTTAATGACCATCAAAATCATGCTCTATTGAAATTACTTAATATTTTTTTATGTTTTAAAGCAGACGAAAAACCTTATAATTGATAGGATCCACTTAATGTTTCCTGATTTTTTTCTTACTGCTACTTATTACGGAAGGGGGGTTTTAATTAAAAATTAAAATATTGTCCCGCTTACTTTGTGTAAAAAACAAAAAGAAAAAACATTTACTGTTTTTATTTATAATATCATGGCCTGGGGGGATTACTATAAGCAGAGGACAAGACAATAAAATAAATGTTGCAAATATGTAAAATACTAAATAATACAATAAATTTTGAGAAACAGCAGAACTGTTAACACCACTGCAGACAACAACGACGACAGCAAAGGCAGCGATATGTCACACATTTATGTATTTTAATTGCAAATTTATTGATTAAGTTCGAAACCCACATTAAAATAAGTATGTGAATAAAACATATAAAATTAAAAAAACAGAAACAAGTTTTATTGTGACAACACAACTTGTTGTGTATTGAATGATGCAGTTTCTTAAACTTTCAACTTTCTGCTGTAGTTAAAACATTTAATTTGTAAAGAATTGAATTTCTATCGAAGCAATTGAAAAATATTATACACATTAAAATCATCGGGTGGAAAAAATCAAAACTTGTGTAATAAAAAACTGGTGAAATATTGTCTACTTCACTGGGTCCATCCACTGAACATTGTTAGATTTACACAATTTAGAGCACATATTATAAGAATGTATGATTTTAGCCTGAAAAATGAAACCATGTGCAACAAGTTGGGGACCCACAACACACGATATTATGTACATATGTATGTATATAATTTACTTAAGAAAAAATACTAACCAATAAGAAAAATAAGGAGAAATAAAACATGAGAAATATAAATGAGATAAGAAAAGAATAGGTAGCAAGAAATTACGAAAACAAATTGAGATTTAAAAGAAATTCAAAAATCTCAGTGCTCAAAATATTACACAAAGAAAAAAACAATAAAAAAAAGGACAACCTTGAATCAGCTGATTGGAAATAGAAGGATCTCCGCACACACATACAAAATAGTAATAAGAACAAACAATATCGTGTCAAGATTTGTTCTAACTGTTTAAGAAGGAGAGAAAGAACAGGATAAAATCACCACAATACAGTACAATCTGAGAAAAAGACCAGACAACATACAAAGTGTGCCTGTGTAGATGACACGAGGATTCACAAGGAAAAAAATACAAAAAATTAAAACAAGAAGCAAACACGGATCGAATGAATAGCGCGCGCAAAATTTCTACAAGAAGACAAACCATCCAAAAAATATAAAAACACTAGGAGGGGTGTGAAGTCTCTATAGGTTTTTTTTATAAACACTCACACACACAGTCACACAACTGCATTAACAAAGTGCAACACCACAAAGCAACAAGGACGAGCATACAAATGTCATGTTAGATGCAAACATTCCACAGAGTGCAAGAAGAGTAAGGGGAATTGCGGTAAAAGAAATAAAATCTGTGCAATTCAAGAAGAAATACATGAACTGAGATATTTTTTTTTCTTTAATTAGTTTTAAACATTCAATATTGCAGTAGACTATTGGGAAATCTAATAATTGTGAGAGTATTTGTGAGTGGACTTCAAGATTAGAGAAATCCAAAATTTTACACTTTCATTCTTGCACTAACAGTTGAGCCAAGAGCATGTCTAGTGATTTTTGCCCTTTCATATCGTAGTTTTGTGTACCCTACATTTTAATACAAGAGCATACCTAAAACGTGCATTATTAAAAATATATTCAACAAGTGTTTAATAATGATAATAATCTTGTATAATATTTAGAAAAAGTGTATATTGTATTAGTATTGTAAAATCTGTGCAGTCAGTATAAAACATTTCAAACAAATTTTATAAGATAGAAACATACATATGTATATTAATTTTTTAGAGAAATTTTGTCCTACGGAAACTTTTACCCAATTATTAAACTGAGTTGTACAAAAGTTTACTTTAGTTCGGCTGTGGAATTGTTTTAGAATTTTTGAAGTTTAAGAAACATTTTTCGTACATTGTTATATTGAAAATTGCAATTTCTGATTATTATGAGAATAAAATCAGTTGAAATTTCTTGAAGCAGACGTCTTATATAGTACATAAGTACATAAAAGTATTAGTGTCACTGCAAACTTTAATCCTTGTACCCATACGAACACCTTCATGGCATTCCAAATATTTTAATACATGTTTATGGTCAAATTTAAACCAGAAAAAATACCAATAATTAAAAAATAGAAAAAGGTTTATTTTGCAAAATATTACATACATATGTATATTAAATACAAATAAGAAATACATATATCTTTTTAAGTAATCATACTAAATCCCAATTTACACGAAGCAATTTTTATTGAAACGATTGACACCATTTTTTTCTTGAAATTTTTTCGGTGTTCACACAGCACAATTCTTATTGCTTAAATCGTTCGTATTATTATATGAGAGTATACACACATTTGCATATTCAAATGTAATACGAATAAGAGAGTAACAAGAATCGCTAGTACAATCAAGTGTGTACTCGTCTTATCTTCCCCTCATTCCGATGTCAAAAAGGTTTTCTTCGTGTAAATTGGGACTTAAGCCAAACAAATATTCCCATTAAAAGCCCCTTTATTACCAAATTCTCACATTCTTTTTTAAGGATAAAAATATATAAATACATATGTATATATATAAAACGATAAAAAATGTATCAATGAAATTCGATGACTAGATTTCATTCCAGTTTCATATTCAGTATGTCATAAGATGTGAGAAGAATTTATAGTTAACTCATTCTTGAAAAACAATGTAAAATGACTATGAAAGCTACTAGTACACATCAGTGTTGCCAGCAAATGAATTTCAAAATATGCTAAAACTTGAAAAACTAAATGCTAAAATGTTCTACAGAAGAAAAAAAAGTGCTAAATTTTTTCAGTGTAACAATACAATTTTTATTTCAAATGTTACAAATATAAATTATAGTTCTTTTCTAATTTTGTTCATAACAATTGTTGACTTGTTTTAATAGATTACATTTCATAATGTACATAAAATACATATAAATTGAACAATTAAAATCTAAAATTAATTACAATATATATACCTAAAATTAAATAACTAAATCTAAAATACCTAATATTACATGTGTATAAGTTGTTCAACAAAATCAAATTAACTAACAAAATAATTGGATATAACAATTTTTAAATAAAGAATTACTTCTTGAATTAAAACTTTTATAAGCCCAGTGTTCATCAATTTGGAAACCAATTCCCAACTCCCTTATATCAACCCAAATAGAGAGAAAGAGGCAATTATTCCCATATCTCTGGTCGACAAGAGGGAAATACCACACTGAAAGAAATTTAGTTGAAATATTAATAAAAGTTAGTTTTTATTTCTCCAAAAGTATTTTTTGGAGTAAAATAGTAAAAATTTGTTTGAGAAAAATTTTTTTTGTATCAAGCAAATTATGCTAAAAAGCATTTAGCATAATTTTTAAAACTTTCAATGCATTTTCGAGAAACAAAATGCTGAATCTAACACTGAAAGTGCTAAAATGGCAACACTGGTACACATTTGCATAGAAACAATTTACAAAAACGATGTATAATTTATAGAGTTCGACCGAGTGTTCGGTTTCGGATTACCCCAAAAATATTTTTACCGAATACCAAGACCAAAACTTTTATAATAAATAAATAAATAAACAGCATAGATTTTGGAAAGGTGATACACATTTTTAATATATTTAATTAAAAAAAAAAAACAAAATTTATATTTTATTGTAAAATATTGAAGAATTTAATAAAAACTGTTCGTTTAAAAAAAATTGTCAGTTCAAGAAGCAAAAACAAGATTTATGGAGTAGTGTCGGTGCTTTAGGGCATCTTCAAATTATATTAACATATTATAAAATTAAAATAAATATTTTTTTTTGTTTAATAGTTTCGGTTCAGTTTTGGCCTGAAAAAAAAAAAAACGATTTCGATACTCGTATTTATATTTATAAGTTGTCATGTTTTGTATGTACACTCTCGGTATGGTATATTACTCATTGAAACGTAAAGGAAACTGCATTATGTTATTTTCCATGTTCTTATTCATTAACTTTTCAGAAATAATTTAAGATTAGCTCCAACATTAATAAAGATATCTTATACATTTTTACTGCCAGTACTTGTCAGTTTCCGAAAAAGCGTGACATGTCGCAATCTCTGCGAATATTTTAACAATATTTAATAATATTGTAGGGTATTTCCTGTACGCTGAAAATCACATTATACTTCTTGTTGTGTATTTCAAATTCTGTTGATTAATTTCATTGAAATCGTATATAAATGTCAAAATAAACGATTCATTTTAATAGTTCATTTATATGGCAATCAATGAACAAAAGAAAACCCACCAAAAACAACATTCAGATAGCAAATACACTGGGTGAAGGGGGAGAATATTTAAATATTTAAATAACATTATAAAGTCATTTTTAATGATACAGAAATTTATCAATGAAATTTAGCTGCAGAGAAAACCAATCACTGAGAAAAAAGGAAAGATTTCATGAAAGACAGACGAAATCAATTGTATCAAGTCATAGGTCAGTCCGGCAGTTAGTTACTCGGTTTGTCAGTGTGCTAGTCCAATGCAATAGTGGCAGAGGTAGAAGCAGCAGCAGATATGGAGACTCTAATTGACAAATAAAAGAATAAATACAATAGAAACTTTACGAATTTATAATGAAGCAATTTCTACGTTACTGCTTCACAATTGAATTGTTATACACAAATTAAATTTATGGAAGAATTAAAGACTGATTCTATTCAGCCGAAGAAAAGAAAGCAATACACTGTAAAATCACCAGACACAAATATACCCGCTTTTGGCTGTTGCTGCTGCTGATGATGATGATGTTTCTTTCCTATTGTACTCCCTCACTACTTCCGGAAAATAACAATAATAACATAATTATCACAACTATTTCAAACAATCAAAATATGTATAATTCATAAATATTTTTTTTCATACGTTTTTTATATTTGTGAAAATTAGATCTGCCTCCCTCTTTTCTTAAATTAAACATTAAAGCTTAGCTTCATTAGAAGTTTTTAGTATTTTTCATGAAGTATTTTCTACAATTTCAAAATTGTCTTATATGCACGTACATACAGTGGCGCATAGATTAATTTATACAGTGCATTTTTGTTTGTTTTCAAAGCCCCTAAAAAGAAAACTAACGGGAACTTAAAAAAGAAATTGTTGTCATTTAAAAAAAAAATAATTGCAAAAATGTACATTGTAATATATTAAAACTAAAAAACAAAAAAAATGCTCGTTTTTTTTCACGTCACAGCTGATTTTATGCAATTAATTTCTACTGTACCGATAGCTCAATGCAGTGTTGTTAAGTTTCCGTTAGTTTTTTTTTTATGGAGTTTTCAAGACAAAAAAAAGCACTGCATAAAATAAGCTTTGTGCCACTGTATATAATTTTTTAACTGCAAACATCAACAATTTTGTTTAAAATATATATATTAACATACATACATAGTTTAGTTTTGTTTACTAAACAAATTTAAATCTTGGCGCACACTGCCTGTATTGGTAGATAGATATTTGCTTTGTTATCACTTTTTAAACACGTACATACACACAAAGCGGTATGTGAGAATTTTGCACTGACTTATTTCGGTTTTGTGTTGTAATCCAATTTCAGTTAAATTTATTTTTTTATGCCTTAGTAGCATTTACTTGTAAACGTATAGTTGTACTATTGCTATAATGAAATAGTCTTCTCATAGGCCTAATCCAAAACCAAATAATATAAAAATAATGCAAAAATTTCAACGAAAAAAAAAATCGAATATTTTGCAATATGTATATAAATTTCAAATGAATTTCGGCAGCTTTCCTTTTAGATTTTTAACAAAAAATCTGCAAATACTTATAAATTCATCAGATCTAATAAGTTTAGTAAGAGATGGAGAAAATGTCGTCAGTCATATCCTTTCCAAGCCTTGAGAAAGATATCAAAACAGAAAAAATATTATTGAAATAAAGTGATGAGAAAATCTAAAATATCATAGCCAAGGGACAGTTTAGTCTCATATGAAGACGAGAGTATCCTGTATCTCGTTTGCTTTCTTGTATTCGTTTTCTATTGTTTGAAGAAAGCTGACAGTTTCTTAAATTGAATCAAAGTTATGACATGACTTTGTAGATGAAAGCAAAAAAAAAAGGCTCGAATGCAGACGTTAATTTCATCATGTTCATTTTACGTATGCCCTGCCATGTCAACTAAAGGGGAGGAAGCTTCAAGAAATGGGAATTATTAAATTTTTGTTTCCATTTTACCGTAGGTGATTCAATTACAGATTTATGTGACAAGGGTTTTTATATTTTTTACATTTCTAATGGAACTTGATTATTTTTAGGTATTCCTGTTTTGTTTCTTGAGGTGCTGTCTTGCAAATGTGCCGCTTATGATAGATAGGAAGAACAAAATCTCTGCAATTGGGATGCTGCGAATAGTTTGCTGCAGATAACTAACAAAGCGGATTATATTCAAGGTATTTTGAAGTATTAAGCCTAAACATTTGTAAACATTTACAAATATTAGAGCAGCAGTAAAAATATTCTCAGGATGTTATTTAATCAAATAAAAAAAAAAAACTTAAAAAACTCTATAAAAACAAGTTCTAGTAAATGATAGACTTTAACTTTTCTGGCCTTACTACTGCCAGTGATAAATATTTAAGAAATATTCAAAGGAACAACAGATTTATCACATGTCAAATTTTTAAACACTACAAGTGTTGATGGATATATCAGTTTTTGCTTTGCAGTATTTCATGAAAGAATTTAATTCCTTACGAGTTGTGGGCGTTTTTTGGTTTAATAGCGATTGTTGTACAAAACACACCTCCTACTATGTAGTAATCTTTATTTCTGCATTGTGCAGGTTACTTAAATATTATTCTTTTCTATTGTTTGGGTATTTGTTTTGCACCAAAATATTGCTGAAAAGTCAATAATAAGAATACGTGGAAGACAAGGATTAAAAATTATTAGAGTAGATCCTTGCTCCGAGCCTGTTTTCGTTGCCAGCTAGTGGCAGGTATTGCACACAAAAGAATAAAAGTGATTATTTTCTTCTACATAGTCGTAAAACGCAAATAGCCATTGTTTTAACATTTAATTATTGGTTATCTTTAAAGCCAAGAATGTGGCAATCGATCAAAGATCTTGAAAAACAATCCGACTTAATGTATGAATGTTTAAAAATAATATAATAATAATGATTGCATAAATAAAATACGACTAAGTAGAAAATTGAGATTTAAAAAAAAAAACAAAAATTAAGTTGTCAGATGTTTGAGATCTGTGCGGATTATAAGAAAAATTAAATAATTTTGGGTTTATTTTGGTATTATTATGCTTCTGAATTGATGAACATAACTTAATGGTTTAAAAAAAACAATTTTTAATATCAAGGTTATTTATTACTCTTTACTGCTTTGCCCCTTGATTAATTTTAAATCAAAATAAACTAATTTATATGTAAAGTAGATCAGGCGTAGGATTTGGTGTCGGGGAATTCCCGGAAAATAATTATGTATGTATTGGGTGTACAACTTAAAAATGTGTGATTTTTAAAATTTGTAGCTTTTATCTTGAAACATTTGTACAATATTCAAATTTTTTGAAAGTATTTTTGGATAACGTAGACAGAAGACACAGTTAATTTGCATTAGCAGACTTAATTCAAATTAACTCGTGAATTATCCCATCCGCATTAGGTTAGACGTAAATGCACAAAATCAGAGTGAATTTATACTGCATTTAGCTATTTCAATATGGCAACATCGTCGAAAATCAATCATATGTTATCAAATTGTTTACTATTCTAAAAGAAGAAGAAGACAATTGTAAAATTAAAATAATAAAAATAGATTTCCAAAATTACCGTTCTCTTATTTCAGAGTGTCCCACTGCGGTCCCCACATGTAGCAACACGTTCAGGTTGATGGTTGCTAGTGCATGAACAATTTTTGCATTATGAAGCAGTTTCAGTAAAAGTAATTTCAGATTTTTTTTTTTCAAATAAATACTGATTTTTCACCAAATGCCAAAAAAAATTTTCATAATTAAACAGTTGTTTACAAACAAACATCTGTTTAAATGCAGAAACTGTCGTCTGTCACGGTAAAACCTTAATTCACATTAGTGAGCTTTTAATGCACATTAAAGCTAGATTTACACGATTGAAATTTTCTTCAAAATTGCTCTTCAAAATGCTTCAAACTCGTGTAAACAGCAAAAATTCTTCAAAATTTATTTATTTAATAGCTTTACGCTTTCGTCTGTCTACGCTATAACACTGTTTTTAAAAAAACACAGATAATATTTACAACAAAACTTTAAACGGTAAATTTAATTGTACTATCTACTTATGAATAAAAAATAAAGTATGCGTTGGTCAGTGAAAAATTAGTTTTGAAAATGTCACTTAATGAGTTGGTTGATTCGTCGCAAATTAATTTTTAAATTTTGTGAAAAAAAACCGAGAAAAAACTAAAAGTGAAATTTTTAAACATTTAAGGATATGGGTTTTAAAAAAAAACATTTGTTTATAGCACAATAAACTTGTTTTTGAATAATAAGCCACCTGAAAGGAAACCTGGATCTGGTCGGAAATGCAGTTTGCAAGACGTCAAAGTTCGCTCAAAATTGAAAACCGAAACTGCAGGTTGCAGTGAAAAATCTTATCGCTAAGAAATATAAATGTGACACAAATACAGTTAGGAAATACTTGGAATCTATGGGAGTTCAGCAAAACTTCCAAAAATACAATTCAAGGAAATGGTAATTGAACAAAAAGTCTTTATTATGCAAATGACGGAAACTTTACCAGTAAAATAATAAAATTATTAAATATATTGTAATTTAATTTTTTAGTGACAAATCTTATAATATGCTCTCATTTTAATGTGTGGATTTTCTTTAATAAAATTTAAAAAAAAATATAAAACACCTAACCATTATACTCATTTGCAAAGCATTTATTCAAGTTTACATTCCTGTTTCCTGGGGAAAAATAGTCCGGGAAATCCCAAACCCTTAGTTAGTTTGTGTCTAATACACACACAAATTTATTTCATTTCAGTTTTATTCATTCTTTAATAATATTGAATGAAGTGTTTAGTCTCAATGAAAAAGAAAATATTAAAAAAGCATGAGTTTAAATGAGGACTGAGAATTTAGTTACCCGCCAAAATTTTATTCACAGTTCCATGTACATACTCGTACATTTGAACTAGAATGCAATAATAACCTGCTGTGTGGGAACACAAGATAACAATTCAATTGTTTGTTAATTTCAAAAGGACTCTTTTTTTCTATTTCTTTATTCAACTAAATATCACAACATGTGTCAACAAAAAGGACATTCGCTCAACACTTGTACAACACATTGTGTTTGCAAATTTTCGTTGTTTTTTTTGGTTTGTTTTAAAGTTTCAGTGTGTAGATGGTTATTATGTTGATAGTTATTGTTAAATTGCTTTCTTATACAAAAATATAAACTAAAGACGCTTGCCTATTTGTGTGTTTTTTTTTTTTGATTGCCATATAATAGCTCTACGATTCATATTGAGTTTAAAAGAGGCCACCCTACCGTGTTAAACCACTTGAGAGACATTATATCTAAGACTATTGCAGTTTTATTTATTTGCAACAAAATCTATGAACGAGTGCTGGTACTTGAATTTAAACAGAACTGTATATCACATGCTTGCAATTGTTTCCATGATAATTTAAAACAATACAACACTTGACGGTTTCTATTGTCCACGATTGTTGCAATAATTATCATTCCATTATATTTTTTAAAGAATATTGTTCTAAATATAATGTTTTATGTTTCTTCAAACTATGTAAGTATATGGTGAATTTCACGTCAATTGAACCCAATTTTAAAAATCGATGTCTTCCGATTTAGATGAAATTGGCACCAAGGTTAGTACTATTGGATAGCAGGCCAGAAACAAATTTTCAGCTCTATCAGTCAAGAACTGCCGGAGTTAGAGGGGGTCAAAGTTGGACATTTTGGTCATACAGTTTTTTTTTTAAATGAGTGTAACTTTTCACCTATTGGTCGTAGCAAAAATTGTCCAAAGGACTTTAGATAGCTATTTCTTCAATGATTCCAAGAATATATTTTTTTAATTAAAAAAAAAAAAATTAAATTTTTTTTCAATTTGGACCTTTTTTTCTCAAAAGAAAGCTTATACAATTTACTTTAAGGCCTTTATAATCGCTTAATGAGATGCGAGTGGGATATCTATAAAAAAATTATTTTTTAACTCAAGAATAGGATTTTTCAATATTTGGCACATGTATCATTTTCATTTATATATTAATTTTATTAAATTATTTATTATTATTATTCTTATTTAGTATTATAAGTAAAAATGCATATTTTTTTTACAGATACCACACTAGCATCCCATTGAGTTACCACAAAGCTCTTAAAGGAAATGGTCTAAAGTTTGTTTTGATTAAAAATAAAAAAAACTCCATTTTGAAAAAAAAAAAATAAAAAATGGGGTAAAATGAAAATGATACATGTGCCAAATATTGAGTTAAAAAATAGTTTTGTTGAAAAAAAAAAAAAAAAAAAAAAACGCACTGCATAAAATAAGCTGTGAGCCAATGTAATTTAAATAAAGAGAATGTTTTTAAAACAATTTTACTATAACTATTTACCACTTTTATAGTGTGTTTGAAAATTGCTGATATATTTCTTTAGGAAAATGTAACGCAAAAAGCTACATATCGTTGGTCTCATGTAGAAAGGCTCGCTATTTTTTCGAAATTTGTTTTTTTGCGATTCCAATGCATTTAACGCAAATACACCTCCTCACAAAAATTTATTGCAATAGTGTAAAAATAACGCTTTTATAAGCAGTTGTACAACAAAAGTTACATGTTGAATATTACAGTTTCTATTATGTTTTTACCTTCTCCTGTAAAGTTTCAAATATGCGATTTAGGGCCTTTCTACATGGGACCATCGATATGTACATATGATATCGTCCCCACAATATAACAATAGCGTATAATAAAATAAAAAAGTTTTTTCAAGCTCGAGGCCAAAACTTTTCTTATTAAAAGAAAAAAAAGGTAGAAGAAATCAAAGTTTAACCCATTAATAGCGTATAATTTTTTTTGGGCTTTTGAGAAAATAGAGTTTAAAGTTTTTATCAAATCGGATGTCTATTAAAACGTCAATATCGCCGTAAATAAAAATTATTCATATTGGATTTTTCGACGAATACATAATACCGTTTTTAGTCTTTAAATTGACCAATTTTTTTTTCATTCTACGCATCCTTTAATACCATAATTATGTCATTCAAAGCGCAAGTCCTCCATATAGGCTATTTTATTTTTTAAGGAATTCGTATAATGTACAGATACACTATTTTATTCAATAATTTTACGGTATTTTTATTAAAATAATAAAATATCAAAAATATCAATTTGTAACATTATAAAACAGTGTTTAATTCATAGTTTTGTTAATAAAGTGGCACACATTCATTACTTTCCAATTTGGGTTATTATAAACAAAAAATTATGACAAATTAAGATATACATTGCGGAAATCAAAAATAGCTAGAAATTCATTCGTCTTCTTTCTCTTTCTCTGCTACATCTGGCTCATCTAAACAATTTCGCTTCTATCCACCTTGTAAGTTAAAAAAAATGACTGCGAGCCACGAGGAATTACATTCTTTTTGCACAAATTTTTTTTTTGCTGTACACCTGCAAAGCAATTTGTCGTGAGACTTACATACAAAGTCGTTAAAATCAAAAATTGCATCAGCTACTGGTTTGATTTATAAATTTAAAAATAAATTTAACACTAAAACTAAATTGTTACTTTACCAAGCCTTAATTCAGAGCCACTTAAACTACTTAGCTATTGTGTATGCATGGAATAAAAGCAAAGAGCTTAACCGCCTGGCCCACGATGTCGAACGATAACGTTCGCTTAGATAAGACTTAAGACACAAACTTGATTGTGGAATAAACAAACTTGATTGAGTATAAAAAATATATACGATAAAAAGTTTGTGTCTTATGTCTCATCTAAGCGAAAAATAAAAAATCACCATTTTGGCACTTTATTTTATTATTTTTTATTTATTTTTATTATTTTATTTATTATTTATTATAAATAAAAAATAATAAAATAAAGTGCCAAAATGGTGATTTTTTTTAATGTTTGTATGGGGAACCCCTCAGGGGAGTTCCAGGGGGTGTGCCACTGGCATTAGTGGATCGGCCCTCCAAAGTTAGTGGGGGTCCGTCATACATTTGGACTCGATTGGGGCACTCTAAATGGGTCAAAGTGGGATTTTTCAAAACTTGACCCTACGGGACAAAAGTCAACAGTTGGAGGTAGTAGAATTCGTTTTAGAGGTATGGTTTCTTCGGCAAAGTTTCTTATTTTGATCCCTAGAATACGATTTTCACTGAGCCATGGACGATTATTAAATCGACCCGCCCTAATAAAGATATATCACCAAAAAACAAAAAATGCAACTCTGGCTGTCAACATAATTTTGACACAAGAAAGGCGAGAAATTTGTGTATAAGGACATATGGGTAGTCTGGAATAAAATAGGCTACCAGAAACTATAAAAAACATTCAAAGAATTTAAATTTTTAAGAAAAATGTTAAAGAATACTTATTTGACAACCTGGAAATGCTTCTATTGTAACAATATTCCTTTTTTATTTTAATTATAACTATGTATATATTTGCAAATACATACTTATAAATTTAATAATTTGATAAGTTTTTAAACTATTTGCCAACTGGCCTCAAAAATGTCCCTATGGACGCTGAGGCAATCATTTTTTTGTAATAATTAAATTTCTAAATAAGTTAATGAATAAATAAAAAAAAAATGGTCAGAATGAAACTATTTCTCAAACAATAAGAGATATTATTAAGAGCTATTTTATGAGTTAAAGTTTTCATAAATTGTATTTTTTTTCTACAGGCTAAAATGGAGTATAATGCGTCTACACACACTATTATTCTTTTAACAACTTTGGAGTGGCAATTTCAAGTAAAATAGCGCATATGAGCTTACACAATTATTGAAGGAAAATTTTGAACAAGAAATTAAACACTATTTTTCCCCAACGACATTTTGACCCACTTTTTGGAAGTAGAATTTAACGAAATTTTGACCAGACATAAAATCAATGATGGAGATTCTAAATAGGCAATAAAAAAAATAATAGCGTATGAGCACATACGCTATTGTTATATTGAGGGGACGATATGTAGAGATATGAAATAAATTTTAACACTTAACTCACATAACATATATTATGTTATGCCAGCTTATTCCTATTATGATAAACACACTATTTCGCCACAATTAATTAATATTTTCAGGTGGAAGCGTATAATAAAAAAAAAAACGAAAAATCGTTTAAATAATTAAAACACTTGCTAAATAAGTTGTAAACTATAGCAGATACATACTTGTACGACACCCCTTAAGATCAACATTCATAAATGCAGCATAATTTAAGTCTTCAAATATGTAAATGACTGTTATGAATATTTTTATGCTAATTCTCACTCATTAAACTGAAAGCTTTTTAATAAAATTATTTATATTGAATTGTTTACGATACCGGGGCGAGTGAGTAAGTATTGAATAATTGAACATCGATTTAAGTAAAAGATTTATGGTGCTAAACGATATGGCCAAACAACTTTCAGCTGTATAATCGAATCGAATTGAAGGGGGAATCAATTGATAGTTGGGGTGAGGAACATACACACACACCCATCATACGTGTTGGGGGTTTGCAGATGTTAATTAAAATATTGATTGTTTGGCATTTGTTTGAAGGAAGGGGTTTGTTTTACATCTCATGTACATGCAGTTACATTTGAAATTGAGTTAAGAACTACATACTGTAGAATAATTATTGACAGTTCTTTGGAAGCAATTGGAGCTTAATTTAAACTATAAACGAATATAAGGGTTAAATCCAATTGTAGGGATCCAGGAACATTGGTAGATAGATTTAGGTATTCGCTGTAAATATAATAAACAAATAATAGTAAACTTGTAATTTCAACAAAGCAATCGTCAGCTGTTTAGATCTTTGTGGTGGCGTTAATTTGTAATGTTTTGTAGAGCAAAGTAGAGAGAGAGAGAGAGAGAGAGAGGGAGCTTAACGGGCATTACATATTTCTTAAATAGTTTCTTTTATTTTCGTTGCCAAGACATTTGTCGGATTCGGCACGAGCTAAATCTATTAATGCTACGTAGGGGTTGAATTGAGTTTTAATGCAAGTCACATTCTTATTATGTTTTCCCGAAGAATGTAGAGCAGACATAAAAATATTATTCAAACCAAAACCAGGTGAAGAAAAACATTTACAACAAAATATTGCCAAATATTATAGATATTGATACTTATAGCAGCTAGCCGCCAGCCAGCTAACTAATCAACAACCAACCATTCACATTAATATTTATGTGACACATCATCAATGGTCTGCTGTATACCGGTGTCGTGTCCGTCTGTTTATTTGCCATTTATGTTTGTATTTATTTACGAGCATTAAAAGTTGCAATTTATTTTATTAAAAAATCCACCCCTAAACTATGGTTGTATCAAACATCATCAACAACAAACGGAAGAAATCTTTAAGATTTTGTGTTGACTCAAAAAACAATGGACAGCCGGAAGAATATCCAAAAAGATTACGACGCATGCGTGTGTGTTTTATGTGCGCACATTTCCAAATCAATGATGTAGAAAGTGAAACAAATATTGCATTCGATAGATAGAAATTTTTTGAAAAATGCAAGATGTTGCATTTTCAGCGCTATTTTTGCGTAATTTAAGGTATTGTAACAATTTATTAGTAAGTAAAAATTTCATGATTGTTGTTGCTGCTGTGTGTTTAGCTCGTGCTCTTGCGTGGAGGCCCGGTGTTTTATTTTACTTCTTCTTTCACTTTGAAAATAGTTTATGTCCTGTCCTCAATGTCCTGCTGATGCTGTGGTCAGTTGTGATTTGTATGAATATTTTATTCATTTATATCATATGGACGTACGAGTATTAAAAACGTTTGAATAGAATAAAACAAAGTTTTATAGAAAATTAGCCACAGTAATCGATTGTTAGCCAGCTGTGATATCTTATCTTAATATAATAAATTTATTATAATTTGCAAACAACACTAACTGTTACTAATAACCATTTCGAAATGCATCGTTGCGAGTGCGGTCTCATATTTTGAATTACGATTTCTAAAATGGTGAGTTTTGAAAGTTGTCCTGATGACTTATGCTTTTGGGAACATTATGTTAAGAGCTTTTAAAAAACTAACTGAAGTATTTACTGATGGTTCAAAGAAAGAGAAGAGAAATTTTCTGAAAGAAGTAGGGGATTAGACGGCATTTCTTGCATGGTGGACTGCAACTAGAAGGAAGTATGTCGTAGACCTACTATACAAAGTCCAGAGATCAGCCTGCACTGGTATAACCGGCGCACTAAAGAACTAGTCCTTCAGAGGCACTGAACACCTTGTACCAATTAACCTTCACATAATGACCACTTCTGCCTGCAGCGCAGCGAGGCTTCAAGCGTCTGGTTGTTGGAGATCGAGAATATATGGCCACGCGGGGATTCTGAGCCAGTTGCCCTCGATCGTTCTCCAACCATCTGACTATATTACTCCATACACGGATTTTAATAGGGTATTCAAGGTCTTAATTCCCTCCAGGTAATCTCGTGTACAAATATGACACTAGGATATATACAGACGGTTCTAAAATGACCTGCGGTGTTGGTTCTGGGGTCTTCTGTGAAGAACCTGGGGTAGACATCTCGTACCGTCTTCCGATTGAGTGTAGTGTTTTCCAGGCGGATATTTTTGCAATCATGGCAGCTTGTAATACATTACACGATCATAACATTAGCGGCAATATAAGTATTTTTGTCGACAGTCGGCGGCACTCCTCTCACTGAATGCCTACACAATTTCATCTTCACTAGTTAGGCAATGTAGGAATTCTCTGTCAAGGATATATGACATTACCTTGGTCTGGGTGCCTGCGCATAGCAACCACTACGGCAATGAACGGGCAGACGAACTAGCCAGAACGGGATCTGCCTTAGGTATATCCGATGTGGTCTCAGTAGCAATTCCACTGGGGACTATCAAAGGTATCATCTTCAGACATTTTCTTACAAAGGCTGAGTATAGATGGCGTTA
Source organism: Bellardia pandia (assembly GCA_916048285.2). Lineage (NCBI taxonomy): Eukaryota > Metazoa > Arthropoda > Insecta > Diptera > Calliphoridae > Bellardia > Bellardia pandia. The sequence goes on along the minus strand of OU696529.1, from coordinate 2,393,807 downwards.
TTTAGACACATGTAGGGTAGCCAAGTTGATGTGACCATCTTTTAACGAGAAACGTACTATGCAACTGATAACCCGGAATAGAAAGGATATATCCAGGTTGTTGGCAGTATTAACGGGACACTGGACGTTACGCAAGCACGCAAATCACCTGGGACTCCCTTTGAAACGATCATTGTCTTAGTTGTAAGGATAGGGAAAAAGAGGAAACTATTTTCCACCTTCTCTGTGAATGCCCACGCCTGAACAACCTTGGTGAGGCAGCCAGGTCAAAACTCAATGACCTACTGAGATGATATCTCACAGCTACAGGTTGGGTCTAGCAAGCACGACTTTTTGTACACATTTTAGTGACATTATGATGTAAACGACATTAAATCTGACGAGTGGTGTGGTCTTATTAAAACGGGGTCCCTTCGACTCTACTTAAGTGTTCGCACGTAGTGAACTACCACTTAAACCAACCAACCAACCAGGGGATTAGACGTACATAGTCGAATTCAAACGATATTACCATATTCATTAGTCAGGCTGTATTAAGGCAATTGGTGGTATAATCATCAATTAATTATTTAAAATTAAAATCTTTTTGAATTCAAATAAATATCAACAAAAACTTTGCAAATAAAACTTAAAATAATGGGTCGTTTCGCACATGCGGAAAGAAATCTTTGTGCGGAAGTATAATTTGAAATTATTCATTCCGTTGCTGCGGTATTTTTTCTTTTTGCAGACAGTATTGTGACATGCCGCAGTAATGAATAATTACATTTTACATATCGATCGATATTTCTTTCAGTTTAGTTTTCCTTTCCGTGCGGAATCAATAATACCACCCAAGATCAACAATAAATCCATTAAAAACGCTCCTTTGATAGCTTTAATAAGTATTTATAAAAATGAAATATCTATTTACCAGCAGACACGCGACAAACAGAAATGCATCTGTTCTGCAAGAGGTTTAATCAAATTGAAAATAAATTAACGAAAAGCATTTCATCAAGGACACAAAGCGTTCAACAACAATATCGTTGAGCAAAGGGGAGAAACTGAAAAGACAGAACTCAGCGCAGGCGTAAAATAAATATAGGAAACATGAAATCACTGTTCAAGAGTTCAAGAATGAATGAATGCATGTCAGTTTTATAATAGCAATCATAATAAGGATGGCAAGGACCTTACTCTGGTGGTGGTAGCAATGCTGATGATGATGATGGTGGTGGTGCTGGCTGTAAATCCCACTATATCCTTTTCATTTCATTATGGTACATTTTAGAGCAGAAACACGTTATAAAAATAGCACGTGATATTCGAAAGAAAACTGCTACTACTACTGCTGCTGGTGTATGCAATCAAGAACAACTGCAATGATGTGTTTACTCAAACAACACAAACACAACAAACGATTGATTCGTTTAGCAATGCTTTCAAGAAAGGATATTTTATTACAATCACAATAAAGAGGATCTAAAGCGAGTAGAAAGCCCTCATTGTTGCATTCGAATTCATGTATGTACATTACAAACAAAACACTACCACCATCATAAAGATTTTCACAAATATAAACAAAAAAATTCAAGTATAGAATAAAATTGCTCTTTCCTATGGGGAGTTGAGTAAAGCAAACAATTCTAAATTGGAATTATAATAAAATAGCCGAAACTGAAAATACGAATCAAAACAAGTGCTGAACAGCAAAGGCAGCTGTTATGCATGCCATCCTTTCAAACACTACCATCTATGTATGTATGTATGAATGTATGTATAATTTAAGTACAGTGCACACTCTGCCAAAACGCTCGCACAACTCAGCTTGATTGTTGTCCTGAATCCTGGAGGGTGGTGGTGCAGTTGTTGGTTTTTTGTTGTCGCTGGTGTAATTTAAGGCATTAGAAATAATGGTGGTTGTCTGGTGCTTACAAATTTCATATTGGGTAGCAGTTAGTGGTGGTGGTGGTGATGGTGGTGTAAAAGCAACCCCAACCTCTGTTAAAAGGATGAATTACAAAAATATGACAAAAACAGCTTTTTTTCCACAACACACGAAAAAGGGGACAGGTGACACGCGAGAAACAAATCTGTAACGCATGCTTATTACTGCATAACTTGCCAATTAATGCCGAGTGGTTTACTAGAGGGATAATGATAATGCGGGCTTTTGTTCAAAGTTTTTCGTTATAATGTTTTTTATTCCTTTAATTATCCTTTTGAAAATCTCTTACGCCTTTTAAACATGTTTGGAAATGTGTTACACCATGCCCAGAGTTGCAATGATTTACAGTCAAATTTTTAATTGTTTGCTGAAAAATTCAATCAAGTGTTGTCAATGGTGTGGTACAGTTTTTAAAGCTTTAATACAGCAGCTGCATAGATTTTGAAGAACTTTTTCTAAAAGTTGCTGGGATAAACATGTGCTACTAACATACATTCATACATACAAAACATTAAATTTTTTATTATCCGGCAGGCTAATCGGATAAGATAAGATTTCCCCTAAAACAATGTTAATGAAAATTAATAATTTTTAAAGAGAATTTTATAAAAAACTTATTTTATGTAAATTAAATAAAAAAGCAGAATAATGGCTATCATTAGAAACCCAAAGACAAACCGTTTAGTTTCAAAAGAAAAATGCTACAAGAGCCTAGACTTTGAAATAGTTTCATTCTAAATTCTAATAATTCTATAATTTTTTTGTCGATCATCATGACATATTTTCATAGAAGAGTAATTTGTTTTAAATGCATGTATTTACATATGTCTAGAATTTTATAACGATTTTAAAATTTATTAAAAATTAATGACGCATAGTTCCCAGCCATCATTTTCAGTTGGTTGTTGTCCTTTCGGCTGTTTTGTATACTCAAATGTACTCTGGAAGAGTATTGTTGGCTAAATAGCTGTTGTAGGTGCTGTTGCCAAAACAACAGAGCCATTGCAAGTAGTGGTGGCAAGTGATCGATGGCCCATTCTCAGATGAACTCAACGGTGTGATGTGGTTAAGGACCACAAACTAGGTTGACTCAAATGGGCCGAGGGAAGTAGTGGTCGGTTAGCGGTTCGTTTCGGTAATTGTCTTAGGCTGTGCTAATTGTCTAAGCCACACTCACAATATTATTACAGTAACGCAATGTTGTCTATTCAGGAAGTATTCCGTGCAGTTGTTTTTAACTAAATAAACATTTAAAATTCTAAGAAATTTTATTTTTAACTGAATCTAACATTTATTCAAAAAACTTAGTGCACATTAATACGGATTTTCAGTTGCATTTGATATTGACAGTTGTTTACGTTAAAATATTTTGTATGTAAAATTAAAAGAAAATGCAATTTAAAATAACTGAAAATCTACTTAAAAACCGATCTACTTATTTTTCATTTCATTTTAACAAAAAGTTCATTTAATTTTAAATGTTATAATTCGCAAACAGTCAATGTGAATTTTAATATAAGATATGTATATGTAGATATTATACGGAAGCTATAACTATGTATAGACCGACCCTTAGAAAATTATTTCAAGCAGGGCTGTCAGATATGGCGATTTCTCGCCAAACGTGGCGATTTTGAAACGTGTTTGCGTCGAGATTTTCCGTTTGGCGACATGGCGATTTTTGATATCACTGGCGATTTTCACCAAAACATCTATAATGAATTATGTGATGAAAAAAATCGTCTTTTTTTGGTTTTTATAAATCCAATTGCCCAAAACATCTATAATGAATTATGTGATGAAAAAAATCGTCTTTTTTTTTGGTTTTTATAAATCCAATTGCCAACGAAATGAATCATCTGAATTTGGAATTTCAATCGGACAGCATGGATGCAGGAAGCATGCATGAACAAATGTACACTTCTTATGTTTTCAACAAAACCTTCTGTTTTATATAATACTGAAAACAATGAAAAATTGTTCAATGATTTACATGCAGCTATTGATTCTTCAAATTCATTTTTGCCTCTAGATGCAATTGATTTTGCAGAGTTTGAAACAGAATTAAGAAATGCGAAATTGAGCGAAGTAGAAATAATTGTACTTAAAGAAAACTGTTTTGTGTATTTAAAAAAACTTTTAAAAGAGATGATAAGCAGATTACCAGAAAATATGAACTTTTTTAAAGCTTTTGGCGTTGTTCAAGAAACATTAAGACCATTTATGGATCCAAATGTAGCAATAGGCGTGTATGAAACTCAATGGGGAAAACTTCCGTTCATAAATTGGAATAATTATTTTAATAACGAAATTCCAACAAATTTACTTGAATTTTGGCCAAAAGTGTTTGATTATCACGATACAGTAATGTCTGCGTTGAAAGGGTCTTTTCAATAATGAATTATACAAAAACTCGACTACTGCAATTCGTTTACACCGACTAATGAAATGATAAAAAAATTCAAATGATCTCCATTTTTATGTAATTTAAAACTAAAAAACAAAGTTTTAAAATTTTTTAAATAGTAAAAATACAAAAACGGATAAAAATGTGTATATGTTTTACTAAAATATTGTTTAATAAGTAACAATTAATGTATTAAATAAAAAAAAAATTAACAAAAACTAAAAAAAATATTTTTGGCGATTTTTTTGTTTTTTTTCTCAATTTTTGGCGATTTTTGACTTAAAAATTGAACTAGGTTTTTTTGTGTACACAAAATTTATTTCTTTTAAATAATAAAAAAAATTAAAAACTGAACAAAATCGGATTTTGGCGATTTTTTACATCCGTTTTGGCGACGGAGCCCAAAAAAATCTGACAACCCTGATTTCAAGTTATTTTCAGTTATTTTATTTTAGTTAATAACTAAAATACTTAAAATTTTATTTTAGTTAATAACTAAAATATATAAAATAACTGAAAATTCTTTTGATTTTACGGAATTCGGAGTTGAATTTTTGACATTTTGAATATTCATTTATTTTATATTACAATTTCAGTTAATTTTACATACAGAATTTTTTGAGTGCACGGATGTCAGAGATAAGTTAGGTCAAAAACTCTAGCAAAGTACTTGTACAATTGTGTGCCCGGTATGAAGAACAACATGTGGTCACAGACGATACCGATACCAAGCTAAACCCCTTACTTTATGTTCCTCTTTGTATGGCTGACCTACTCAGTACCAGTGAAGTAACTATATAATTAATGGTTGTGCATAAAAGGGGAATTGACCTTATATGGCATATCCGAGTAAAATTCACCAGTCCATGGAAAGGAAATTAGTGGTACAAACGTACAAACTGAATTTCAAAAATCTAGTTCAATGCAGTTACAGTCGGGCCTCGATTATCCGTGATGTACGGGACCAGAAGCATTACGGATAATCGATTTTCACGGTTAATCGAATTACAATTTTTATTATACAGTCTTTAAATATTTTTATTATTTAACAAGTAAACATTGGTGTATGTATTTATAGCAAACAAAATTAATTCTTCTTAAAACTTCGTATTTTTGAGCTAGCATTTTAAAACTCACATTATTTTTGAATGCTCGTTAATTATTTTAACTTTATCTTCAATATCACTTTTACTTATCGTATGCAAACAAGGGAATTCCCCGTTTTTATGTTTATTATATTGTATGTCTGAATTTGAAGTTAATAAAAAAAATTCTGCCATCACGGATAATAGAGGTAATCACGGTTAATCGAAGCAAACAATTTGAAAACATTGCAAACAAAAAACAATAGACTGATATTTTTCCATTACGGATAATCGAGACCCGACTGTATTGAAAAGTAATTAAAGAATAAAGAATACACACACACTGTAAACGTACGTAAATTTCGTTCTAACTCACAACACGTAAAAAAGAAATATGATAATTCTCGAATTCTATTTCTCAAAAAACGGTGAGTTTAATAGATGATGTTTACAGATTGATCGTGTACAATGAAGATTGCTGATGACGCCCTTGGCAGGGTAGAAAATGCATTCCAATTTGCCAATTGTTCCAATACTTCAGGCTAATAGCCTAAATAATAAAAAAAAAGAACTTTTCTCTTAAAAGAATAAATAGTAGTTCAATTCTAATTAATGAAATATTTCTGTTTTTGTGCCAAATCAACATTTTGAAAACTTTAAATATCCAACCACAATTTTCTTAATTTACTACATAGTTGTTTGCAATTGCATTTTTTTCTTCTATTAAATGTCCCTTTTTATTATTCTCATGACATTTTCTTTCTAACAATTCTCCCATAAAATATAACAAGCAAAAGATTTAATAGGAAATCAAATAAAGATTTAAATAGATTTTTTATATGGAGCTGTAAAAAGAAAAAAAAAATACTAAAAACTAATACGAAAAAAGGTAGAATCTCACCCAAAAAATTCTTGCTAAAGGATCTAAAGGAATCGTTAATAAATTAAAAGAAATTAGAGTAAATTCCTGGGAAACCTTTAATAGATTACTGAAGGGTGAGTTTCAGGCAGATCACTGATCAATGATGAGAAATATTGCAGAATCTTTAATTTTTCAAAGTGAAAAGAAAAGAAAACTGATTGGTGGTGCTAATTTGGGATGGTCGTTTGTTATTATTAAATTCGTACTTATATTGCATAAATAAATATGTACGTAGCCATAGGTATGTATGTATGATCTTGCATGCTTGTATTGCAATCTTAGGGTATAAGATAAATTTGCAATAAATCCTTTTTTGCCAAAAGTTACATCCAAGTACATATATGTATGTATGTAATGTATAAAACATTAAATAATGATGCAGGAAAAAGGGACTTTTGAAATTTCATTAATATCCATTTTAAATTTATATGACAGCAAAGCCTTCTATTGTTTGTAATATACATATGTACATACATATATTTTGCAAGGACAATCAAATAATAGAAATAAAATTTAAAGCACAACAAATTTTCTTTATTTTCCCCTCTTTCTTAAAGGATGAGTTAGAGATATTTAAGAAGTTTAAAATTTATTGATATTTGCATTATCAAAAAGCAAAAAACTGGCTGATGAGTGTCAGAGAAGATAATGCAAATTTCAAATTACAAATGTTAAAAACAAGACATTTTCTTTGAAAATCTGTAAGAAAGACGTTAAATTGTTTACATCTGCTCGTTGTTGCATTGAATATGTACATATATTATTTTTCAAATATACATACATATGTATGTATGTACAAGTATATAATGAACAATTTCCTTTGAAAAGCACTTTAAAGTTTGTGCAAGTTTTGTGTAAAGAAGTGTATTTCTTTGTTATAAGCACGCTACCAAGTTACAAAGATAATATCAGGTTTGTTAAGGATTTGTCGTTCTTCTTAAACTATTAACTAGAAATTTAATAAACCAAGTACTCTCAAAATTTCAGCTTATTTGTAGGGTAAACTAAATTCGTGGCATCTAAGGATACTATAGAAATAAGTTTCTATTTCATTTAACTTTACCAAAGAAATTTGTTATATTGTGTTGACTTCCTGCATTTCTTTTTGCCTTCATTTTGATATTTCCGCAAATCAATTGCAAAAAAACACAAACAAAACCATAGGAGTTCTATGTTTTCCTTTAAACAGCTTTCATTAGGAAAATAAATAAAAATTAAAGAAAACTTTGTTCTCTAACCTTTCCCGTTTCGGTTTGGATTTTCCTAATCCATACATCATACAACGACATAAAAACATGTTTACCACAATGAAAAATTTGGCACAACATTTTAAAAAGGGTTTCCTTAAAGGAATCATTGAAAAAAAAAAAAAACAAATAAACTAAAAAATGCCAAAGAAAAGAAACAAATGTATCAATAGATTTTTTTTTTAATTGAAACCTTTGCGCTTGCCTGCACATAATTTGCACATTACGCACACATGCAGCAGCAAGTTTAGCGCAGAAGTACGCATGTGCAAGCAATTTAAGATCAGAAAGAACCCTTTTTTGACGAAAGTGAGAGTGAATGCAAGCACAAACGAAGGAATAATATTGAATCTTAAACAAATGTATCGATTTTGTATAACCCCCTGAAGTAGCAAACATTTATGTCAACCGTTAGAAGGACAATGAAATGAAAGATTTACAATTGGTGCAAGCCTTTGATTATTGGCAATGATTGTCATGTTAATTGTGCAAAATATACAATTTTATTGCCCTTTAACAAAAAATTTCCCTAAATTTCCGTATTAGCATTTTATGTACTGAAAATCCTTTAATTGTGCTAAAGAAAATTAAAATTATTGTTGGCATGGAAAGGGCAGGATTAATTTTACTAACAATACAATCATCACAATTGAAAGAAGTTTAAGGTTAAAGTGAATTTTATGCTGATTCCTTTTACATATATGCTTTTTGAAAATTTGCATTTTCCAATTCGTTAAACTTTTACAAACAAAAATATAAAAGCTGACAATTTGATTGACTTTTTCCTTTTGAAAGTTCTAATCAACAAAAAGCTTATTTGGCTTATCGCTCCATATGATCCTGATTTTTTTCCTTTTAAAAGGGTATTTCTGACACACTTGAATTTTCTTTATATTTACTACTTGCAATATTCATATGAGTTTTACAGGATGTAACCGTGTGTTCAGCTTCAAGCGGATTAGCTTGTTTTTGTTTAGAATAAACGGAGCCATGCCGTGTTTTTCACAGCTCCTAATTAGACAAATTTGCATATCAAACAAAAACTGAAAATGAAAATATACAATTTATATTTCAGTTAATTATTGTTACTAGATTCTGAAAACTTTTTAGTATGTATTGACTTTTTGACACGTTCAAAAGTGTTACAAAAACAGTAGGAGTTTCTTGCCTTCTGAATTGAATGCAAATTGTTTATGTTTTGTTCTTGGTTTTGTAGAAATGTTTATGTTTGTATTATTTTGGCGACAAAAAATAATTTGTAATTGAAAATAAATAAAAAATATAATACATATTAAGTTGGCTTAGTGTTTAGATGTGTTTTTGAGACTTTTCTCAAGTATTTTTATTGTTTTAACTCAGGATTTAAGATATCTATTGTCACTTAACCCTTAAATACCTGAAATTCAAAATACGTTCAAATTGCAGAAATAAAGATTTGTTCTAGCATGTATTTCATCTGCAAATTACGAATTTCAGTTCCAATTCTAAAAAAAATACTCCTGTAAAGCTCCAGGACAAATACAAGGAAGACAGTCTGTAGACGGTCTTAGGCGTTAAAGGGTTAAGTTCCTCTCAAAAGACAACGTTTTTGAAATAAGCAGCCAAGATGGTAAAACATTTCAAAATTATTCAATAATTAATACAAGTTTGACATTATTGGTAATTAATAACATAGAAAAAGTTGAAAAAAAAAAATAATTAGCACATTTGCACAGTATTACAACGCGACAACTTACAACTGCGGTGGGAATCAAAAGTAAAATGGTTTTATGTTGTATTTATACAAATTAGGTAAATAATCAGGCTCGAGGTCTGTGTTATAATCAATTGTTCTATTTATTTACTTCAATATTTCGCCTACCATCGGTAAGCATCATCAGGAAAATAACAACAATGAGTTACAATAATCAAATATTATTGTACAATATTAAATGTTTAACTTTAAAGACTAATTTTAATATTGTACAATAATATTGTACAATATTAAATGTTTAACTTTAAAGACTAATTTTTGATTATTGTAACTCATTGTTGTTATTTTCCTGATGATGCTTACCGATGGTAGGCGAAATATTGAAGTAAATAAATAGAACAATTGATTATAACACAGACCTCGAGCCTGATTATTTACCTAATTTATTTAGAATTTAAAAGGTCGAAGTAAAAACATATTTAGTTGTATTTATACACTACACCATAATAGCGGGGAAGGTATATTGGATTTCTGCTGATGTTTGTAACGCCCATAAATATTAATCCACCGATCGACTCAGAATAACTTCTGGAATCGATTTAACGATGCCGCTTCGTCTGGCTGTCTATGTAAACCTTGTGCACAGAGTACAGGTGACAATTTTAAAGATATTTTCATAAAGATTAATAGGGGAGTGGGGGGCACCTTAGAACACTTTTTGCTTTTAAGCCACATAAAACTTTATACTTTTGAATTATTAACTTTTTACATAATTTAACTAATATATATGGAAATAAACTTTAGCTTAAGTAACTTATTTTTAGTTCGATTTATATATTTTTTTTAATGGATGAAGTCATTGTATTCAAATGTGCCCACCATACGGGGCAGCTTTGAACTAGGCTGGGGCAGTTTTGAACGGCAATTTTTTCTTGTGCGCTTATGTCCAAAAATAACATAAACAGTTATATTTTTCATATATATATAATAAATTCGATTTATTTATTAAGAAAAACATAAACATTAACAATTAAAAAATAGAAAAAATTCAGATCAAAAATAAGTTTTATATTATTAAGACGGAAAAGGTCTTGCGATTTCAGGTGACATTACATTTTCCATTAAAGCATCATGATCACCATTGGATTCGTAATTTTCAGAAAATAAGAGAGAATCAACAATGTTTGGTACTTCGGTTGATAAATTAACATGTTCAAAGGTGCCCCCTTTTTCTTTGTTCAAACCTGGGGCCAAATTACCACATTCGATATCGAGCAAGAAATTTAGTACATTTTATCAAAATTTCGACATCGAAATCATTTTTCGATACGATAGCTCATTCGATCACGAATGCGGTAATTTGGCCCCTGAACTGTCTTGCCATGTCACGGAAATTTATAATAAATATTTTTTTGCATAAATATCGAATAACTTAACTTAATTTTGTTTGAAATGAATTTTGGAATGCAATAAATTTCTTTCACGAAAGAAAACGATCACTGAATACTTCTTACACTCTTACAAAAAAAATAAAGAAATTTACAATGGCACTGCAAAAACTTGTTCACCCAACTACATTCGGTCGACACCTGAAAAAACTAGCAAAACTTGTTAACGTTGCCATGTGCAAAACTCGGTCAAGGGTCGGAAAAAATGTGAAACTGAGATTTTATCAACATAGTTCAAAGGTGCCCCAGGTATAAACATGCCCCCTCTCCCCTATATTTTTTCGACCTAAAGATGTTTGAGGTTGAAATCGGTCTACTATTTCACCTAGCCCCCATACAAATGTCTTCCCAAAATAGGGGTTTATCGGTCATAAATTTTGATTTGTATCCCAACAAATTTCTCCAAAAATAAGTTGTACACATGAAGCCTAATTTCATCAGCAAATTTTGTGCAGATCGGACAATAATTGACCACACTTCCCATACAAGGCTCGCTGTCGAAAACCACTTTAAAGAGCATAACTCTCTTAAAAATATGGTATCCAAATCATATTCAACGTAAATCTATTTCATATATATAAAAATCATTTGGCCAAATTTTGTGATGATCGCGTTTGTCATATAAACCCCACTTCCAAAAAGTACTTTAACGACCATAAATATCTTAATAATGTTGGTAAATAATATTGCACACAAATAAGTTTCATATATACAGATATATAATAGGTCCATAATAGGCTGTTGCATAGAGTCCATTTCTGAAAATATTTTTTTTACACTGGATATAAGGGTATTATATGGCCGGCTTGACCGACTATATTATGAATTATTCTTAAAGTCTGTCCGAAACCGAAGTTGTGATTTCCAAAAACTGGAACCAGATATCCATTTGTATTTAAGCATTGAATAATTAAGAATAAAAATCGTGAATTAATGTTCAAATCAAGAACAAATATTTGAAAATAAAAAACTACATACATACATATATGTATACATATTTATGTAGGGTGAAGCATTAAGGACTTTAAGTTAAGAATAATAACACACACATACTCTCACTATTGCATATAAGTAAGTACATGAAAACATAAGGATTAGTCATATTTTTTTTTTATACTCTCCTTGAATTTTGTGCATAAAAGCATGAAACGTAAATATCGATTTTACTTTGTATGAATATTTTTGGGAGAGCGCCAGCTGTGCACTTTTTTCCATACCACTCGTACAACAAGCAGAAAGTAGTGCAGGTTTTGCTTTGAAGCCTCCTTGAAAACACTGTAAAACGAAAGCACAATTGCCACCACCAATAAACCTACCAGAACTCTAAATGTTTCTTTACTTACTTATATCGAATGAACACTCGCAATATCGCACAACCACCCCATAGATCAATACACTCACATACGAATACTTGCAGTGAGTAATCAGTATAGGGAGAGGTGTCTGTCTGTCTGTCTGAGTTATTTTACTTTATACGTGCACATATACACGACAAATTGTACCTTTGGTTAGTGGAGGGCTTTCTTGTGAATAATTCCTAACAACAGTCTGTCTGTCTTAAGAATTTATTTTGTTTTCGGGGTCATATCATTGAACTCCTAATATGTTTACATGTTCATTGTTTAGGGTGGGGGTAGGAACCAAAAAAAAAAACAAAATCATATTCAACTACTTACTACATACATATGCACATATGTATATTTTGTTGCATCTTTTCCTCTGAAGATGCAATTTCGAAGAAATGTCTAAGAAAATTGCCTGTATCTTGCAGCAGGCTTTTATTCAAATTTGGAAAAGATGCTTATTAATCATTTGGGAACGTTAAGGAAAACAATAAATATAAATAAGGATTTTTAATTAAGAAACTTTTATTTGTAGAAGATAGATAATCATTAAATGGGACTATAGTTATACATAAGGATTTTCACTATTCAGAAAATTACCTAGACGACTGTGGAGAAAATATTTTTTTTTTTTTTTTTTTGCAAATGTGAGTTTTAAATTTAAACTTGATGGCGACTATTATATTACATGTTTTTGGCTAAAAAATATTCTAGAAATACTGTTTATTTGGCATGTAATATGAAAAAATATGATAGAACAGCGTCATGTTATGACGGGAATGGTTTGGTTGCTGTCAAATTATTACAAATATGTAGCATCGATAAACATCGGCGTAGATAGCTCGGTCTGGGGGAGGCTAAGCCCCCCCCAGAAAAAATTTAGCCACCCCCAGAATTTTTATTCTTTTATTGCATTTTTTTATTTGAACAATTTTCCATAGCTTTTACTAAAAAGTGTTCCAAAAAGATCCCCCCAGGAAAAAGGCCTAGCTACGCCGATGTCGATAAATGAAATAAAAACAATAATTTAATTTCTTGTTATAATTAAATGTTTTTAATGGTTCAATGACCATATTCTAATCGCAATATGATTGCGTCCAACCATACTATGATTTGACATCATGTTATTACTATTAAATATTAATTCCAATCTTAGAGTGTAAAATACTGAAAGCATACAATCGAAAACGAAAGCGAATGAGTTTCAGAAGTCAACTTTTTTCGGAATATTGAAAAACTTTCATCACATAAAATATAAAGATATTGGGCTACTAAAGAGAATCTTAAAACAAACATTTTAAAAATTAGATTATAAATGCATTAAAATGTATTTCCAAAACTGATGCGTTTTCGATTTCAATCACATGCCTGCTAAACTTTATAATGAAATGTATTATAACAATAATAATAATAAAAAAAAACTAAGAAATGCACAATTACTGCGCAACATGATAAACGCCCGGATAAACAAAATGTATAATTTACATTAAATATTCATAGCGATTGCTTTCTTAATATTTTTACGATATTATTTATCTTTTATTATTCAAATTTCTTTTTCTTAAACTGCTTTGTAAAGCTAATTTAAATAAAAAAATTAGAAAAAATAACTAAAAGAAAATGGGTAAAACTGTGTTTATATATATCGGTTACAAAACATTTTAACAAAATGAAAAAAAAAAAAAAACTTCAAAATGAATATAAATATAAAAATGCTATAGTTTTTACAATAAATTAAACAAAACAAATTCGTATTTCAAGTACAATGTAATTTAGAAATAAAAACGATTTTTTTAACAAAAAAAAAAAGTGTCATAAATCCTTAAAAAAACTCAGGGGTAAAAAAAGTTAAAAACCAAAATAGGAAGAAAAAAAAAACTATTGGTGTGAAAAAGAAAAACGCTGCAACCACATGCTTACAAACTGTTTTGGCTTAAGATATTTATATAGAAATTAAAAAAGGGTTTGAAATTACAAGACAACACAATTCATAAAAAAATATAGAAAAAAAACTTAAAAAAAAAAAAATCACCCAGTCTCATTAATACAACCCCCTGTTGTAAAGCGTCTTTAGAATTAAAATAATTTCATTTAGGGTGCTTATATTTTATTTCATACAGCACTGTGCACAGTAGTTCTACTATTATGAATTATTATTCATTAAAATTTTTAATTTTTAGAAAATTTCGTTACAAAGGAGAATAATAGATCCAAAAGAATAGAAAAATTATGTTGTGGAAGAAGCCATTTCACACGTCACTACTACAATTCACTATTCTATACGCACATATCGATGGTCTCATGTAGAAAGGCCCTAACTCGCATATTTGAAACTTTACAGGAAAAGGTAAAAACATAATAGAAACTGTAATATTCGACATGTAACTTCTTTTGTACAACTGCTTATAAAAGCGTTATTACGTTATTTACACTATTGCAATAAATTTTTGTGAGAAGGTTTATTTGCGTTAAATGCATTTGAATCGCAAAAAAAAATTAATTTCGAAAAAATAGCGAGTTAGGGCCTTTCTACATGAGACCATCGATATGTACATCACAAACAGTTTTTTCAATGGCAACGAAAGTCATAAACTTCTAGAATGTCTTGTTTTAGAACACAACGATGATTTTGGTGTTATTAGGCAAGTAAGTTTCTACAGTATTGTTGCACTTTTTATACTATGTACAATATGTACCTAGGGATTGGCGTTGATGTTAATAATGTTATTTTTAGCAGTATCCCTTTTTTATGATGTGACGCTTCACAGCATAACTGCCATCCATTTCCATCAATAAGAAAAATCTAAAGAAACAAAATTTGAATAATACCCTCATCATCTCAGATCTTCACACGCACATTTTTTACATTTGATTTGAGTTCTTTTTTTTACATGTATTATTTCGAAAACACCTTAAGAAGCGGCAGCAGCATCAGCAGCAAATTTAGCACCCAGTATGTATGTAAAATTTTACTCAAGATGCTGTAAAGAAAGCCATTACTCACAGCAGGGTAAGTGTGAAGATTGGTTGGCTGGTTGGCTGGATAGATGTAGTAGACAAAAAACATGAAAAAAAACCTCCGTGTTTTGTGCATTTTTTTCTTATCAGGAATTCACAGTTTTTGTTTGGTTGCATGTACGTGTACATACCCTGGGCGCGGCCTTTATACGTTTTGAAAAACTGACATAATTAAACGAAAGTTTTTAGTGTGTAAATAACTTCCCGTAATATGCAAAATAATCCACATCCACATCCCATCCATCCCATTCAATGAGATTATTTTCATAAAATGAAAACATAAAAAACCTTTAGCATGAAGACAGCAACAATTTACACATTTTGTATTGAGATAATTTAGGTTTCATTTTGATAGAAAGGCGGAAATCGGAAATAAGTAGGTATATTGCACTTTTAGGTTTACATTAGCAATTGTAAAACCAATACAATCTAGTCTGTCTGACCGAAAAATATACAGCAAACACTCTTTCAATCACAGTCTTAAGGCAAATATTTGCCGAAAAAGATAACATACATCAGTGAAGGAAAATTCAATACTATTGTACTATTTTCAGGGGCCAAATTACCGCATTCGATATCGAGTAAAATTGATCGTAATTTTCTTATTTGAGATTATGGCATTCGATATCGAGCAAGAAATTTAGTACATTTTATCGTAATTTCGATATCGAAATCATTTTTCGATACGATAGCTCATTCGATCACGAATGCGGTAATTTGGCCCCAGTACTTTTTCCCAACAAAAATACCACAGTACCCCCACATCATATTTAGTACTCTTTGTTTGTTTTGCTTTGTTCCCTATTTAGGAATCCAGCGTTACTATTTTTATAATCATTGACAACATTGGCTTCAAAACAAGAACATAAGGAAGGCACAAATTCGTTATTCATGTTATTTATTTGATCTGGGATGATCTAATCTTCAAAAGTAATCAGATGCATAAAGAATTAAAGTTGTTTGTGGTACTATTTTGATAAATTTTTTAAATTTCTTATGTTTCGTACATTTTTGTAATTCTCATTTCTTGTTTGAGATTTTTTGTGTATCATATGAGTTTGAAAACTTCAAACATATTGGTGAACGATCTACATAGTAGTTTTTTTTTATTGAACTGAATTAATTTTATTTTTGAATTATTTTATTTAATTTTTGAATAAAGATATATGTTTTCTAAAAAGTACCAAAATGTTGAAAAAAGTACTCTTTTTGTTGACGGTCAGTACCATTTTAATTTTTAATTTTTCCTTCACTAACATACATATATTTGAACTCGTTTATTTATTTAAATATACTTTTCTTATTAAGGCCAACAAAGCATTTGATGCTGTTTGATCTGGCAAAACTCTTGTAAGAGTAAACAACGTCAAACAAATTTGTGCTAAAACAAGTGGTTAGTTACACTTTTTTGAGTAAATATTTGCCAAATGTATATAATTTTAAATCTATATAATTTTATTAACAAAACAATTGCATTTTCATAAATTTACGCTTCAGGATTTTTAGCTAAGTAACCACTGTGACGTTTGGTATTCAATTTCTTCAGGTGTAGTGGGTGTAAAAGGTGCTCCTTTCTGCGTAGCATATATATTTGTTGGAAAGCAGTTTGTTTCAACTAAGTTTGCTGTCCAAAATAAACGGAATAATTTTGTTGGTGTTATATTCTCTACTTCTACTGTATCGTCTGAAACACCTCCACCTACTGTATATTCACACGGCTCTTCCATTTTGAGTTTCTTTTCTCTTTGGTTGCATAACTTATAACTAAGGCTGCGATTTCCATGCAAATTCATGCTTTTTTGTCGATGTCGACCAATTATCTTTCAGAATCAAGAAATTTGCATCGATTTGTTTTTGCATATTTTGGTGAAAATTCATATTTTTGCATATTATGGTTCAAAATGCATATTTTAAATTTATTAATACATATTTTTGCATATTTTGGAATTTTTGAGTGATTTTTCAAAAAATTTCCAAATAAACAAAAAAAAAAAAAAAAAAGGTGGCGCAAAAGTAATCCTCCTATCAGAAAATGCTATAAATTTTGCGATTGGCCCCTAATGTCAGTATTATAAAGTATCCTCCAAAATTGTTCTGTTTCAGAAGAAAGAACTGTTCGGGACCGTCTACTACTCTAGAAGCAGTCTATAATGACTGACTGATATATAAGTACTTCTAATTAACTAACTAATATCGAACTGACTATTTGTTTAAAACTTTCATAAGTACATTATATGATTTTCACTACAAATACATTCATCACTAAACGATTATGTCTAAATTTAAAAATTTATTTTAAGAGCAATAATATTTCATTTAAACAAAAAATATCATATAACACTCAAAATTCAACTTTTTTAAATCAATTAAAAATGTATAAAATTTAATTTGAAACCATTAATGACGACTTAAGTCTAAATTTAAGCAAATGAAGTACATAAAGAGGGATTTGTGTTCAAGAAAATAACAAGTGTCGTTCGTTGCTCATTAAATATGAAAGAATTGAAAAGAAACAAATGTTAAGCTTGAAAGTCGTCTTAGATTTGAGGCATCTAAATTATAATAAGAAATAAGAAAAAAAAAATAAACAAGAACGATTGGGTTTATAACTGAAAAACCACATATGGTAGAGTACGTCCAATATTAATTCATTCATTTATTTGTATGTATATGATTGTATGGATACACTTAAGATAGGGTTGAGTGCTATGTTTGTTGAGTCTTTCTAAGCTAAAGAAAAGAAATATTGAGCCTACTTGAGATTATGAGCTTCAATATTGTTGTATTATTGTATTTGTGTACTTGTAGAAAAACTTCCAATTGTTTTATTTTTGAAATCTTATGTACAAGAACCAAATGTACATAGTTATGTACATATACAGCTATGTACTATATACAATTTATGCTACAATATGAAAATATAAGGTTTAAACATTTTAATTACACATAACCCTCGTTGCACCGTACAACTTAAATTTTAAATTAAAACATATTATTAGTAGTTTTATCATTTGCTTTCACGATTCAATCAATTGCATAACCGCTCGTTATAGAATAATCGAGTAAAATGGTACAATAATAACTTTGCAAGTATTTACGACATATACGTTATAATGATTAGTTTCGATTTTGAAACATTAAAACTTTAACCCCCTTATTCATAAACGATTATTAAATTTAACAAACCTTTATTAAGCAAATTTTTGTATGCAAATCTGTCTTAATAAACGTTTGTTAAATTTAATAATAGTTTATGAATAAGGGCGTAAATAATTAATATCTACGAAATCCAGTGAACAGGGCTTTACTAAGGTAAGGTTTATTGCGTTATCCCGGAATGGGGTTGTGCGAATAGAGTTAATTTTAACGCACAACAGATCTGTTTTTATGGGCGGTGTAAATATTAACGAACTAGACGCTCTTGACGTTCTAGGCATGAGAATCCAGTGTGATGTCCGCTAGACCAAACACATCTTTCAAGTGTCGAAAGAAGCGCTCAAGTGGCTTGGTTTTTTAAAACGGACGGTGTAGAAAATGCTTCACTCCATCTGATCTTCTTACATTTTTACACCACCTATATCCGACCGCGTACAGGAGAGGGCAAAGATGCTTATCGGTGACAGTAGGGTATTTAACTCTATTGAGTCATTGGAGCATCGTCGCAATGTGGGTTGTGTTTCACTGTTCTATCGATACTATAATGGAATGTGTTCTGCTGAAATCAGGGAACTTGTTCCTAAAACACGCAGTTTTTTTTACGTAATACACGTTCTTCAGTCAGGGCTCATCCCTGTGGTCGACTGGACAGTGGATCGCACAACACACTACAGGGAAAATTCGTTCTTCAGCCGTACTGTCCGTATGTGGAACAAACTACCAGCAGACGTATTCCCTGCCACTTTCAATATAGGAAAATTCAAGTCAAATGTTCACAAACACTACTCCCTCTATCCTCCCTCCCGTAACCTATTTTCCTAGTTCCAACACAATGCATTGCATAAGTAGGGGTCATCCCCTGAGTACTGGTCCAAGAAAAAAGAAATTGGCAAGTCCATAACTGTTTCCATATTTCGGCGAAACTTTGGGACAGACGAAACATTTGCTCACGCTGTCTTTTATCGTTTGAAAAGGGCAATTGCTTAGTGTACATGTGGTCTTAATTAGTACAATTATTAAACGCTTTAGTAAAGCGGATACAGAGACAGATGGAACTTAACTTGTTATGGTGAACTAGTAGTTTCGTAGTGATTTGGCCCCTTTAATAGATCACGGATCAGGTAATGGCTGGCTTTTACTTTCGAAATTATGAAATTAAATATTAAAGACGAATAGAAAACGTGAACTGTTCCACACTAAAAACAATAAAATATTCTTAATATGCGTTTAGTAACACGAGGTCTAAGTGTAGTACGCTGATATATTAAGATTTCTATAATGTTTTGTAAAATAAAGAATTGTTCATTTATTTCTTAAAAATGTTTGTTGTTGATACTTAAAAAAAGGGGGACGACAACGATTCATAAAATATTTTTTTTTTGTTTATTAATTTACGAACTGTTGGAAATTGTTTTCAAACCATGATTATGATTTCCGATGATGATTAAAACTAAATTCTTGTTGTTCTTTGGCTCTAGTAGGATTTATACCAAAATCATACACATCTTTCATATCGACTATGAGTATGTACATAAATATTGTGTTATACCACATACATATATACTCGTACATATGTATGTACATGTGTATATATAAATAAATATTTCAGAAATTATGATGAATGAAAAGCGACACGTTTGAGTTTTTTTAAATTTTTGTTTAAGAAGAAACGGATGTCGTTTAGATATGAATATTTAAAACAAAAAAACTTACTCGAATTGGAATAAAGTGACAACAATGTACTTGTACATATAGCAACTATAAAAATTCAGAATCAATGTAGAGCAGACGACCGAAATTTAAATACAGTAGAATCTCGAAAAAATGAAACGCTCGGATAAGTTAATAGTGTTTCAGCATTAACGTGCCGCTCTAAACAGTTAAACTTTCAGTTAACTTTTTCGAACGTATAAATTATTTTTAAAACAACGGCTTTTTCAGTAACAATAGTGGCAAATTGGTCGCTTTTAAAATATTTTTATTGCCTTCAAAAATCGATTATTTTGTGATCGATTTTACACTACCAACTTTATACTGAAATCGACTTTTGGTGTCGATTAATCGAAAAATCAACCTATAAAACTAAAAGCGCGGGTTTTTTGGCAGTCGGTGTGCAAAAAAAATAAATCCAAAATTTAGTTAAAAGTGTTTAAAAGTGAAAAAATGACACTAGGCCACGTTTGACAATATTTTAAAAAAATGTATAATTAGGGTTTTTACCGGGAATTGTTCTGATTTCTCGTTTCCCGGGATTTTTTGCGGGATCCCGGGAAATACAAAAACTGGCAACTCGCTCCTTATACTTAAAAAAGGAGGTAAAATTTGTTGAATGAAGCGGTCAAAGAACTCAAAATATTGAATATGTACTTGTTTAATGCACTTTTAACTATTCGTCCAACTTTGGTAGAAAGTGAACGAGCGTTTTCAGTAAATCGGACAATTTGTAAATAAAATCAGAAATAGACTTTCTGACGACTCAATAAACGCTTGGAGTGTGTTAAAAAGTTATTTCCTAAGCCGTTAAAATTTTAGTATAGTTATTTAAAATATTTTATATATTTTATGAATTAAAAGCGTAATGTAATAATTTATTTTATTTATTTTTTATTTTTTTTTTATTTATTTATTCAAGTTCCTCTTTCAACTAAAACTAATTTTTGTAGTATTTAAGTATTTTTTTACCTTGTTTTTTTCCTTACGTTTTTTTCATAAATAAAGACAAATTTTATTATTTTTTCTATGGAGCGGGATTCCGGAATTCCGGGAAATTAAAAAACAGCGAAAAACTGCGGGAAAAAAACTCTATGTATAATGGAAAAAGGCAAAGTGCTGCATTTGCAAGAAGGAGTTAGCTTTTTGTGGCAGCACAACTACCTTATGAGCGCATCTGAAAAATCTCATGATTTAAAAAATAAAATTTATTAAAAAGAAATACAATTGTAAAACATATTTTTTTAAGTGCGCCTTTTAAAATAAAACAATTGAATAAACTTGCATGTTTTATTTTTTCAGCAAAAACAAGTTGTAAACACTTTTGATTTTTTAGTTTAAGAAAAAAAATATAAAAAAATCGTAATCGACCAAGAAAAAATCGACTTTTATGCTCGATTAATCGATTATAATAATCGAGTTGAAAATGGTTGATCGAATAACCGAAAATCGATTATTAACATTTCATACCATTAACTAGTTGGTATTAAGATTGTGAGTTGTGTACTGCTTATTTAAAATATGTTGAAGCAAAAGAAACCATCACAAAACAGATTAGATTTGCAGCAAAAACTGGAAATTTAAAAAAAGCTTGATAAGGGTATTCGAGGAAACCGATTGGTGTTTAATTACGGTGTATCCAAAGTAAACATTTCAAAAATAAAGAAAAAACGTACTGAAATTTTAGAGGCTGTGCCGAACATATATTGCATATCTAACAAGAAAACAATAATAAACCGGAATATGCTGATCTTGAGGCAAGCGCACGAACTTTTAAACCAAAAAGTACATACATATACAAATTTAAGATATATCAAACAAAAAATATGTTTATTATTTTATTTATTTCCTCTTTCAATACAAAAAAAAAACGCTTAAAAAAGTTAATAGTTCGAAAAAGTTAACAGCCCTTGGAAGATTTTGGTTAACTTTTTCGAGATTCTACTGTACTATGTCTTTTGTTTTTGGGGTAAATTTTTTTTTTGTCTTTCAAATCTTGATGAATTTATGATTTTTGATACTTTTTGTTTTGTTGCCATTAAATAATGAAACAAAAAATTAGCAGCAATATAAGCTGTTGGAATTTTAGCTGCCAGTCTGTCCCTATTTGTAGTATTTTTTTCTTTTCGTTAATTAAGTAGATCTAATAGTACTCGTATAATAATATTAACCTTGTCCTCAATTTCTTATATCAAGTTTTAATTTTTATTTTCGCCTTGTAACAGTGAGTTTAAATAACTTTAACGTATTTTTTCTGGTTTAATGATTTTTAATAGAAACAAATTTGTCTATAAATTATGAATTTGTTAATTGCTAAGAGTCTTAATTTTAATATAATATGTATAACGGTTTTTCCATATGTCCTGTAATAGAATCATTTTCAAAAACGCATTTCAAAAACAAAATATGTGTATACAATTTAATTTTCATAGCAAATTAACCAAAAAAAAAGGGGCCTGCCAATAAAACTGTGTATACTTTTGCGCATGCGCTACTTCTTGGTCTAGTTTACAGTTGTTGTTTTCGTGAAAGTAAAGGCTGCTTAATCATCACCCTCCTCGCCATAATTTATGTATGTAATTTTATTACACTCACATGATTGTTGTGAGCCCACAATAGCACGAGTCACCTTCGAATGTGTAGATACAAACAATCACACTGGTAAATTCGTATATTGAAATATATAAATATTTATATTGGAAATATATGTTCAAATGTATGTAGGTACATATGAATGAATGTATGTGTGTATTTCTGGGACAGAAACCCATTTGTAAAGCAATCAATTTAAAGTGCAACAACCTTAAAGTCGTTGATTTGCGTGTCGTTGTTACATTTCTATTATTAAAGCAGCCAAAAATACATGCATACATACGTTCATACTGACTAACAGTGTCTATGTTTGTTGTTTAAGAAAAGGTATTTCGTTCTTGCTACATACTCGTACATATGAGTATCGCCCATGTTCATGGGCGTATGTTTGACTGAATGAATATCTATCTGTTCGTCCGTCTGTCTTTGCATATGCGTTGGTGTCTTAGAATATTAGAAATAAAACAACCCTTCTTCTACAGTTCGTGCTTATTCGTACACTCACACATTTCTTTTGTATTAAAACAAAAAAGAAAGTATAGTCGGTCCAGCCCGACCATATAATACCCTACACCCAGTATACGTATGAAACAATTTTGAGAAAAGGGCGCTCTATGGGAAATATGACCTATTATTAAGCGATCATCCAAAAATTTAGTGCCATAACTTCTGTGAATATAAATATTATGTGTGTTAAACTTTATCTTGATATAAATACGTTTAAAAGATTTATGGAGGTTAAAGTGAATTACGGAGAGGGCCTTATATGGTAAATTTGATTAATTATGGACCGACCATTATAAAATTAGGTGTCATCATTTCTGTATATATGAAACTTATTTGTTTGAATTTTATTTTGATACCAACATTTTTAAAAGATTTATGGTTGTTAAAGTGATTTTCTGAAGTGGGTCTTATATGGGAGCTATGATCAATTATGGACCGATCTACACAAAATTTTTTTTTGTTAGTTAGCTTTAATGATTGGTAACATTTGTAGTGAAATTTGTTGGAATACTTGCATAATTCAAACATTTATGATCGTTAATCCCCTATTTCGGGAAGACATTTGTATGGGGGCTAGGTGAGATAATGAACCGATTTCCACCAGATTCAATACCATCCGTCCGTGGGCCGAAAAAATATCACGTACCAAATTCTATCGCAATATCTTCAAAATTGCGACCTGTACTCTGCGCACATGGACAGCCAGCCAGACAGACGGACGGACGGACATCGTCAAATTGACTCAGAACGTGATTCTGAGTCGATCGGTATACTTTAAGGTGGGTGTTGGACCAATATTTACGGGCGTTATAAACATCAACACAAATCCAATAAACCCTCCCCACGATGGTGGTGTAGGGTATAATGACAGAGCTGAGCTTCTGTCTGACGTTACAATCAATTTCACCTATTTTTAAGCAGAGTTTAACGCCCTCGCTGGTATAAATTTTATACAAAACATGATATTTTCTATTTGAATTTTAAATACTTTTGTTTTAAAAACAAACATCTATTTTAAATTAAAGAATATATATCGTATAACGGCACAGTTTCAAGTGTAGGTTCTTGGTACAATTTCAGTTGAAAAAGTGCAGCAGGTATCAAAATTTATTATAACAAACCAATTAACATTGTAAATTTGTTCTTTCATTTGGGGTATTTTTAAATGGATCATTTATTTGACAAAATAGGTCGGGAAAAACTAAAGTTTTGGGAAATTATTATTTTTAGTTGAACTGTTAATTTTCCAATTTTTGATAATTTTAGTTGGGCTCGAGATCATTAAAAAAAACCCCAAGTTCGATCCCCAGCTCAGCCAAGAAAAATTATCAATAAATTTTAACAAGATTTCATGTTGTAAAAACAATTCCTACCTTCAGTAAAAATAATAATTTAATGAAAATTAAATTTACCCCCTGGCCCACGATGTCGAACGATAACATTCAATTAGATAAAACTTAAGACACAAACATTTTATCGTATCTATTTTTTACTCAATCAAGTTTGTTTATTCCACAATCAAGTTTGTGTCTTAAGTCTTATCTAAGCATCGTGGGCCAGGGGGTTAATGAACTCGAGCCCAACTAAAATTATCAAAAGTTTTGGGAAATTTTTTTGCAGATGACCAAAGTGTTTTTAAAATAGAAATTCGGTTTAATAATATATTTTAAAAATTTTCTAAAATAGGGAAATTCATTTTGAAAATGGTAGGCAGACCTCATGGTTCGAAACGAGCAGAACACAAGCCTTATAAACATCACTTATGGCCGAATTCACAGTCTTTAGTTAGCTAATGACAAAGGCTTAACTAATGATTCTTTAATCGCAATGCTTAGTTTGCCATAAGAATACCAAGTAATAGTTAAACAATAGTTAGTATTTTAGTTTACCAATGGTTAACTAATGACCGAGAATTCGGCCATTAAGGTTCCAAATTTTCATCGGTCTATAATAGCTGCTACAAACGATTTCTTTCCTCAATATTTCTTATTATAGTTTATTTGACTTTTTTTCATTAATATTTCACTAATCACTAATCAAGGTTAATACAAAAATTTTTCCTGAAGATGATATACAAAGAAGTAGCGAAATATTGAATAATAAAAAAAAAATAATAAAAAAGATCAAAGCTTGAACAATTAGTAAAAGATTTTTTTCCTCCACAATACAAGACAAAATGTTGTAAGGATGCGTCTTTAATTGGCCACCTGAAGCCTGGAAATTACACAAAGTCATTTCCTGTTGATGCACAACAATTCCTATCCTAAGTTGGCGAAAGCGAATTAGTTCTGAAGACTGTATACTGAACAAGATTATACCGATCCAAGGCCTATTGTACATAATTCATAATGGCACACAAGTAAACGTTATTAGTAATATTATTTTTCTTTTTGAAATAACAATTTCTTAACAATGAAATTCCTATAAAGTAGGACATTCCATCATCCTGCCGCTAAAACTTTAACTTTACAGCTCAGAATATTAATGCAATCAAAAGGATTATTTTGTAAAAACTATAAAAGAAAAGAAAAGCAGTTTTTCTTTTAAAAACCACCAACAAATTTATGATATTCTGTCAAAATAATAAATGTGAAACCATAAATTCTTCAAAGAGACTTTAATTTACAAAAGGATACAAAAGGCTCATAAAAATTGTTGAAAAATATAGAATTTCATTATAATATGACAGCATTTTCCCTGAGTCCTGTATATTAGTATTTTTTAACAAGATCACTTTATTATGATTAGCTTGGATGGGCTGTCGCTAGATGTGGCCCAGTTTGTAACAAATAACTGCTACAAAAAACAAGTTTAGTTTTCATTTAATTTATTTTTCCATAAGAATTGAGGAAAAAAACACATTACATAAATTTTCTTTAGATTTGCTTCATGGACCAAGAAACAATTAGAGATGAGGTCACATTGCAGGATCATTGTAAAACATTAGACATCCTTAAAAAGTACAGAAAAATGAAAAGGAAGATATAAATCCTAAGAGATTTATAAGAAAGATTTACTTTTCTTGTCAGTGAGGAAAAGGGGTGGTGGTGGTTTAATGATCGCATACATGCAGACATACGTGCGTGTGTACGCACATATTTGTAAATATCCCGGATAAGAAAGGAAAAAGACCGCTAATTTTCCGTTTGGCGGATTTTGTTGTAAGCTTTACCACCCAAAGGGTACTGAACGATCGACAGACCGACAAAAACAACACAATGAAATTTAACGATGGGAATTGTTCGTAAACGCAAGTAAAAGGGGTGTGTGTAACATCATCTTATGCAGCATCTTCTTATCTAGCCGAATGAGCATAAGATAAAGCGCTGAACACGTTCATACATACATATATGAATTTAATATACGTCCTTTATCTGTGTCTATTTGCAACTGCATCTTTTTGTCGTTTGTCATTTCCAAAGGCTAATGAGTGCATATTTAACTCTTGGTTGTTACGTTGGTTTTGGTCAGGGTTATGCGGACGTCGATGTTGACAAGAGGAGATTTTATGTCCTTTCTTAATGTCGCTAATTTGCATTTTAAATCGCCTTACAATGTACAAGAATAGGGCTATTTATCTTTAGCATCCTTTACAAAAGGAAAATATTTAGAGGAAAATGTCTTTGTTCCTTTTGGGGTTCGCAAGTTCTAGTCAAGTGTTTGTTTTTTTACGACAATTTCTTTAAATTTATTCAGATGCAAATTTCATTTTATTCTTTGTGTGGACATGTGCGGACATTTTTATAGTTCTTTGATGGGATTTTCATGCAATTGTTTAAAACATTTAGAGATGCTGCGTAATTTATTTTCGTTACCCTTCTTTGTTAAATAAATACTTGACCCAGTTTTACTTTCTTTGGCGTTTTTGTTCAACGATTAAACTTCGTAAGAAGGGGTTAATTTGTTGTTTTTGTTTAATTTGGTCCAGTTAATTTGAAATTTTGACAAATTGATAATTTATAACGGTCATAAGTATACATATGTGTCACATTCGATTCTGTTGTTTATTTAATTTGACTGAAAGGTTTAACTATGATTGCAATTAAATTCTAATTTATGATCACAACAAATGTTTGATTTTAAGTGGATTTCCTAGAGTTTTTCCGAGTGACGATGGGGATGAGGCAGAATATTTACGTTACTGAACAACACGCGCCAAGTAATAGTTGAACATAAATACCGGAAGTGGTATGTTTTTCAATTTGCCTTTAATTTAAGATGTGCTTGGCAACATTTATTAAACACAATCTAAATCTATTTTTGGATCTTGTTCTGTTTGAGGTGGTGGTGGAGTAGAGTTCTGTGTGCCAGGGTGGATGAGTCAATGGATGGATGTTGCGCATGTGTGGAGGCATTTGTCATCACAATTGTTGCTTAATAATGATTATGTGGGTTTAAGATCATGTCTGGAGAGGATTTTTATAGTCATATTGTTGTACTCTATTTTCTTTCAATTTTGATTAGCCCCAAAATTTATATAAATAAGTATAAAGGAGGAGAGACTAGAAATAATCAGCCATCTGTTTTATATGTACATTTCTCTAGAGTTTTAGTACTAGAAAAGTGTATTGAACTTATTTCAAAAATAAATTGAGATGGATTTTAGGAAACTCTCATTTATTCATTTTATCCTTATAAGACATATAAATAGAATAGAATGATTATATTAGCAGGCTGTTTTTTCTATTTATATTTTTCGAAATTTCGGGGAGTGTGATACTCGGTATAAAACTGCAACTTTAAATATTTGAGTCAAATCGGATAATGTTAACCCGAATACCAAAATCTAAGCTTTTGTAAAGAAAAAAAAATATAGTTTATACAATTATAAAGGGGAATCTAGTTTTATTCAAATCATTAAATCCAAGGAAATGTATTTTAAAATTTTTAAAAAACAACATTAACGGAGTCCATAATAAAATGACGTTGAAGATAATTTCGGATTGTTTTAGATTAGAAGGTCCGGTTGTGGTCTGACTCGAAATTACTGTACCTAAAATATCCATTAGCTCTCGTGATATACAGTTTTCATTTGATGGGTAATATATAAGACATAGTGTAAATCATGTATTTAATGCTCTATATGAAATTGTTCAGAGAAGACCACTTAATTTTTTTACATCTCTATTATTATTAAAGAAATTTGAACATGACACAAAAAGTCAATTAGTACTTATTACAAAACATTAAATAATTGTTCATACAAAAAGGAATAAAAAATCTACTAAAAAAACAAAGACAATTGAAGTAAAAGGAAGAGTTCTACAGTGGAGACAATTTACACAAAATTTTATTTATTTACAACAAAAGCTGATGACCGACAACAACAATAATAACAACAAAATGAATGAACAGAGTGAGCGGTCCATTCGTCGTCACTTTTAATAAATCAACAGCAAACAAACAAACGGAAATGATTACTGACTAAAAACGACAATTGCCAGTTATTTGTTAAATACACAACAATATTACACGCTCGACAACGAAATTATTTAATGTTAAAAATTACATTAATTTTTGCACAAACACTAACAACAAGAACAACAACAGCAACAACGAAAAGTTGCAAACTTATTCATCCACACAAACGCAACTCATTTAGTGAACAAATTGAAGCAGAGCAAAGAAAATGAAGGCCCAACAACAAACAAAAACAACAGTAATATTTGCTTTTGTTTTTCTGTTATTTACAAAGCCAAGTGTAAAATAAACTTCATTCATTGTTTTTGTTTTTATGTAGAAACAAATAAACAGAAACAAAAGAATTGAAATAAAAAAAAAATTAAATAAAGGAGTTGTATAGTAATTTTCTCATTTCTGGCCTCCTTCATTTATGAACATCACGAACATACCATGGTACATACGGTGGGGCGTGAGAGGGAGGGTATACCCCTTTGGTGACCCTTTAAATAAGATCAATGAAATGATAAGTGTAAAGTTTGCTCTTGTTTCAACGATTGTTATGACTTAAAACTCATTAAAGGCATCCTACTCTTTCATCTCTATTTAATGTTAATGACGTCTATCATCATTATGATGATGGTGATGGTGACGACGATGATCAAGTCTCTTTAATACTAAAGACAACAACCAAGAACAAATGTAGTTAAGGGGTGACCGGGAGGAGTGGGACATCTACATACATGCAAATGTATGAATATGAAAATATTTTGCGTGGCTTGTTTTGATACGGTTTTTAACACTCTTCGTGCTCTTGCATTTTTTCTGTTGTTATGTTGCACTGTGGAGTCGACGCTTCAATTGATAATTCTGAATTTCACAAGATTACAATCCTCTCAAAAATATAAAACAACATTTGCGTCAATACACTCAGAATATTACTACTCAATCAATTTTACTGAAATCAGGAAACGTTAACCATTTCACCACAGGGTCGAAAATAATATTTTTGATTATTTGCAATTTTTCATAAAAATTTAACCGATTATTTTCTATTTATAAGCAGAGTTCGGCGAAACTTCAGGGAAATATTTCATGAGATTTGAATACTGTATTGTAGTCATTGGGGTCAAAAAAAGCCGAATTTTTCAAAACGTCGGATTGAAATTCTTAACTTTTCTTATGGTTAAAAAAAAATGTAAATACAGTACAATTTCGATATTTCGGACACCTGCTAATCCGGACACTTAATTTTTTACCAATTCGGACAGCGTCGTCTTTTTGATTTGCAATGCTTGGGATAAAATTTATGAAAATATTCTTAAAAAATTGTTTTAATAAAATTCTTTATGATGAAGAATGGAACTCAGAGGATGAAGTTCCTCTGACAAGACTACGACGCAGCGATTTACTTGTTGGTCTAGCACCTGATATCTACAATTCCAATGAGGTTAACGATTGGCTTAATGATGAAGTTGAAATCACAGACGATGAGACTGCAGAATATGATGAGGTTGAATCTTTTAATGAAGAATATGACAATAATGTTCCAAAAACACAGCATTCGCAAACTATATCTGCCCTTAATATTTGTATAAAATATTGCGAAGAGCAGGAGCTTCCAGCTGGGGATATTTTAAAACTTATAAGCCTCAGAAATATTGCACATAAAAAGAAAAATGAATCCAAACTTCACCAGATGAAAATCTCCAACTATTTTTGCAACATGTGATATACATACATACGAGTATGAAAGAATTGAAAAGATATCATTTTGTAAAGATTTCATTTTGAAATAAATTTATTTTAATAAATAAAGGTTTTCTTATATTTTCAAAAGGTTTCTTAAATTATTTCTCTTGTCTCGGTAATTCGGACACCACATGGTTTTTAACTGTCCGCATTATCGAGACTGTATGTACTATTATAAAAATTTTGGTGGTTTTGCTCCCAATGGCGTTTACAAATTACATATTTTTCGATTTCAATTTTAATATTATAATTTTATAATTGTAAATCCCTGAAGAAGTTATCCATTGTGATAACGAAATATTTGATAAAAATATATAGCTTGAAAAAGAAATTAAAGAATATTGAAAAAGGTCGAATAAAAGAACTAAATAATATGTCTGAAGTTTCATTAAAATTCATCAATATTTACAAATTCATTTCAACTTTAATGAAATTCCAAATTCCTATATTTTTTTCTGCTTATTTTGCAATCGACACCACTGTGCCTTGTACATACTCGTACATATGTATGTCTGATTGTGTGAATGTCTGAATGTTAAACATTTTTAACTTCAATCGATTTCCAAAGAATTTTTCGTAGTTTCTTATTTTGTTTTTTTTTTTGCTTTTCTTTGATGCGGCATTTTAATATATGTATGTATGTAAGTAGGATCGTGGGTTTCATTTTTAGTTTTGCCAGCCTACGATGTTTGTTAATTGTGCAACATAATCATCTCTGTGGGTTTGTTTTCCACAATAAGTACAACCATGAACATTGACAGAAATAATTACAAACTTTGCAAAATATCAGTATACCACCTCGTACTCTCAAGCTGTCTGTGTTGTGTGTCTGTCTAATTCTCCACATCCCTCTCTGTTCCTTCTCCAGTTTAGCAAGAGTAGTGTGGCATTTTACTCATGTGACATTTTCAAGTGCAATTTTGTTGCACTGTTATATTAGACTTAAGCTAAGTATAGACGATATGTTGAATCAGCATATTTATGCTGAAAAATTTGTGACAAGTGCTTACATATCGTGTAAACGCAAAATTTTTTCAGCATACGTATGTTTAACAACATTTGCTAACAGTTTGTTAACAATGCCAACAAACGTATGTTGGTAATTTTAGCATATCGTGTAAACAGCATATTATTAGTGTTTGACAAATTTCCTGCGTATGTTGACAGATATGTTATTTGTTGAAAAGCGTATGCAAGCTTTTCAGCATATGGCAAATTCATATGCGATCAGAGTTGTATTTTCTAATAAAGCTGATAAAAAAAACAACAATGTCGGCTTCATTGATTTAAATCACAAATTATAATCTAAACTTTAGATTCTAAAGGACAGACGTTTAACATTTTTTAATTGTTTGTATAGTTTATACAATTTATTATAATCACATATAACAACAAAATAATTAAACACAAATATTAATTTAAATGGTAGAAAACTGCGTTTTTGCATATTTTTTGTGTAATAGTGTGGCATCTATGACATACTTTGTTGCGATTTTTTTTGAGTGTGATAAAAATCGGTCAAATTTTCCAGTAAATGAATCGTACGATTGTGTAGGATAGTATATCACGACCTTTAAGCCCAGCCATTGGCGGCATTGTTCATATTAATCGACACAGGTCTCTGAAAATAAACACTAACTTATTCAAAAACGATTATTAAATTTAACAAACGTTTATTAAGACATATTTGCATATAAAAATTTGCTTAATAAACGTTTGTTATATTTAATAATCGTTTATGAATAATACATATATGTTTTACATGTTTGTTTTACATGTTTCCGTGCATTATTTGCATATTTAGTATAGAATTTACCTCGATTTTTTTGGTAAGTTCTGCAATATTTTATTATTTATATTATTGCTGTTTTTTACAATAAAATATGCTCTATTTCTTTATACCAATTCCTTGTATAATTTTACACAATAACCTTCTTCCTCTCGTCGTTCTACCCATTTCTTTTCCCAAACTCTGCGTCTTATTGCTTTTATTTCCACTTCATCGTCATCCAAAATCAGCACTGTACAGGCAATAGCTAGACCAATTTCCTCCCACGTCATCATTTATGTTTTTTTATTGATATTTTTATTATTAAATTTTATTTAAAAAATTACACATAAATTACAGAAGTTGAATAATAATTAAAAAATGTTGTCAAACTGACTAATTTCACAAACAAATGTTTATACGACTCAGCATATGTACCACAACATAAAATTCAACATATCGTATAAACACAAAAATCGTATGGTAACTCTTATGTTGACATTTCATTTGCTGACATATGCTGACATCAAAAAATTTGCTACTTTCAACATATCGTGTAAACGTCTAACATATGACATAGGTATTTGCTGCTAATTTTAATCATATGGCTGTCAGCATATATATGCTGATTCAACATATCGTCTAAACTTACCTTTACATTTCTGCATTTATTTGTTTGCGATTGTAAGTCAGAATTAGTCGGCAAGTTGTTATGCTATTTACTAGGTGGAAATCTTTGGAATTATTCAGGAAGTAATGGTTTGTTTCTAATGACTATTATGCGTGTTTCATTCCAGAGCTTTTTAAAGCTTTTTCCAGATCGATACATATCTTGAAAGTTAAAATTCGGCAGATGATACTAATCGCAAAGCTAATCAAAGCTTAACTAGGGTAGATTTTTTAATTTCTATCAAACTTAGTCTCACATTCATACATACTCATATATTACATATTTATAAGCATAAATAATTTGAACTTTGCAATAATATAACTCATACGTCACGTTTAGCAATTAAAAGCGAATTTGAAAAAAAAAAATTATTGTAATTAAATTATATTTACAGTGTCGCTGCCACCGATTAATTGTAGGGTACTCAGTGCATTACGTACTTACTAATATGTATCTAAAATAATGAATACAAACTTCAACATTAATATCAATTGCAAACTGTATAAATATACAAAGGCTGAGAAGGAAAAAGATACCAAACACTGCAATAAAATACAGCAATTCCATACAAACTTGTTCGCCTGTTTGTATGTTTGTTTATTTGTCTTTCCACAACAAAGTCAGGAAATATTTTTGCTTTTTTTTTTACTAAAGTCAGAACGAACCAGCGTATGTAGGTATGTATTCGTAAAGAACTATTTATTTAATATGTTTGCGTCCATACACATTATACCATCCATGGCGTTCAAAGTATTCTCTTTGCAGAGGAAGATTCCAAGCCGTGTAGGAAGTCTGAATCGAAATTCATATGTACGTTCAACATTAATGCTTGAACATGATTTTTTGTACGTTTTTTATTTGCAATTCAATTTGGTTTTGTGTATGTACTCAAAAAATTGTTTATTGTTTTTAAAATATTAAATATAGATTGCATAAGTCATTGTAGGCACTAAATGGTTGTGGTAAGAAAAAAAATGGATTTTAACAATGGACCGGCAAGAGTCTGTCCTTAAAGAAATCTTGCGAAAATGTTTAGTAAAATAAATTATTATAATAATTATTTGAAAAACTACTTTTTTTTTTGTAAATTTGCTGTTTTACAAAAATTATAAACAATTATCATTAATAAACATTGTAAAATTAATGGATAATTAAAAAAAAAACATGGGAATTGGTGATTGGTATTTGGACACTAAAAACAGCACAATATTTTAAGATTTCCTAAAAGTCATTTTATATCAACATAATGTCATATTTAACCCTATTTGTTAAAATTAGTACGGGAGAGGGGGGCACCTTTGAACACTTTTTGCTTTCAAGCCACATACAAATTTATATTTTTGAATTATTGACTTTTTACATAATTTAACTAATATGCATGGAAATAAACTTTAGTCTAAGTCTACAAGTAACTTATTTTTAGTTCGATTTATATTTTTTTTAATGGATGAAGTCATTGTGTTCAAATGTGCCCCCCATACGGGGAAACAATTCATTTGTTTAACGATAACATAAAAAACTTTTCATAAAACAAGTATATGATTAAATATCTAATAATCGAATAATAATATCACATGAATTATTATTATAAATATCTCCCTCATGCCGTCTTAATAGTTCTGTGGTAAATTCAAATGTTTTACAACTTTTTTAACCCACATCTTATATAAAGAAGAGAGTTCTTCATTGTACTTAAACCCATGCCGTTTCTAATTTTGGTTTTTATTAGGTTCATTCCACTAAAAACCCTTTCTACCTCAGCATTACTAAATGGCAAAAGAAGGAAATTCATGACAAAAACAGCCAAATCCTTAAATGGAGTTTCCTTCAAAGCATTTTTGTACTCACATACTTCAATCCATTTATAACAGTTAAGCTTTTGCCACTGTAGCTCTATAGCTGTTATTGTGTCCATGTCTAAACTTGACATCTCTTCTTTAAAATTATCAATCAAATTGCATTTTTTATTTTTCAAACTATTTTCAAAAAAAAAAAAAAAAAAAAAAAAAAAAAAAAAAAAAAGGATTTTTAGTTAAACTTAAAATTATTTTGGTAGTCGTTGTCTTATTATACAATAAAATTTCGCCAAGTTAATCTGAATTTTCTGTATCTGAATCTATTTCATATTCTATTGATTTCAAAAAATTTTCAAAATTCAGAAACAATAATGTACTACTGTCAAAACCAGAAAGTAATAGTACTTTTGACATAAGTAAATTGAAACAAATTCAGTCAACTGTGCTCCTGCACTCACTCACCTTATTAGTTACACCATGATATTTTGTTTGAAATATTTTTGCAAGACTGCCACTACTAAAATTATGTTTTATAGATTTATTAATAGTTTGCAGGCAAATACGGCGAAGAAATTTTAAAAATAAAAATAATAATAATTTGTTTCATAAATAATGCTAAAAAAAAAAAAATCAAAAAGTGCTAAAAAAATGCACAATGAAAATTTTAGGGCTAAAAATAAATAAAAAGTGCTAAATTTAGCCCTTAAAATGCTAAAATGGCCACACTGGTATTGGGAGCAATGTCAGTTCTATCAGGACAACAATCTGAAACATAAATCAGATATTGTGCAGTCATGGCTGATTTAGAAATGTCACCACTTGATGCAACCGCCCGCACAATTGACAATTTTAAATCAAAACATCCGAAAGAACAAGATTTCGAACAAGAATAACATTAAAACTGTGCTAAAAGAGGAATAGACATAAATAACTCCTCAAACTACAAGAAAGTTAGTCTAGATTTCACAAACTAAGTGCAAAAAAAACGCTAAAAGCTGTAATTGATCAAAAAGAAGGCCATACAAAGTTTTATAGATCAAATAATTTTCCCAATTTAAATGTTTTTTTCTTGTATAACATAAGCTGTGTCTACTAGAGGTCTGCACAAATGTATTTGACAACCAAATGAGTGTTGTGTGTGTATTTGATTGTCAATTCAAATGTGTAAAACAAATGAGAGCTAGTCATTCACGTTCAATCATTTTAAATGAAAGATCAACACAACACCGTTCATGAAAAAGTGAATTCATACATCCCACAATAAAAAAACCTGTGTGAAGTTAAAAATCACACAATTCCTTCGTGTGTTTGTTGTCTTTCTTATTTTGTTAAAATTGGGTTTTCCTCTATTTAATAAATTTCCATAACGTTCTTTGTTTTGATACGGGCGTTTACTAAGTTGTTGCGTTGCGGTTGCCCAGCAGTCTTGTTTTTTCTTTAGTTTGGATTTACATACATAAATACAATTGTATTTACTCGTGTAAAACAGCATATTTGTTATTTACAGTTGAATCAAATATAACTCTCACAATACTCACATAATGAATTGAACGCTTTGCACAATATGTTATTTCTTACACACAATAAATTTTGTGTGATTCTTAAATCACACACAACACACTACTTGCTAGTTTGATGTGGGAATTTATGTGTCGTTTAATCGCACACATGCAGACCTCTAGTTTCTACTCTTGCACCTTTATTTTTAGTTTTTAGCTTGTTTGTTTTTATCCAATTTTTGAGTGTAGCATATACTCTATAAACCTTTATTTACATTTTGTTAATTTATTTTTTTTTTATTTCGAAATTATATTCTTAGTAGCTGGTTGAAATAAGCTGCCAGCCATTGTATGTTTCATGAAACGCCGTAATAAAATAGAAAACCCAATAAAATTCTTTTAAATTGTTGGTAAATCATCCTCTTTACAAAACAGTTTAACCCACATTTTAAGAAGAATACATAAATTTATTTCATGAAATTCAAGCAATTTGAAAAATTTCTTTACCTACAAATTACAAAGAAATTCTTTTGTTCTGCAGGAGGAAGGGCGCTTAGTCAACTACAAGAAAGTGACAAGAAAGTTGTTCTTAAAGAACTTCAGAAATTCCGTGGCGAAATTATTTCAATGTTTCACAAAAACAAAAGTCACTTAAAAAATATTTCAAGTTATTAAGCAAAACAAAGTGACTGTTTGTTCTCCTTTCAAAAAGTCCACTAGTAAACGTTTTTTTTTTTTTAATAAATTAAATTTTCTTTTTTGACTCTCTTTTTGTATTGTTGCAAATTACAATTCATTCAACAAGATTAAAATGGTTGTAAAAATGATGATCAAACAAGCGACCATCCATCCAATCAAACAAAACAAACGAGCCCAGCCGACCAACCAATTAAATTTAATTTTCTCTATCATAATTATTTTCAATTTGCTGTTGTTGATGTTTCCTTAAACATGAGACACTTATCTGAAAAAAGTTGAAAGCATGACAAAATGTTAATAAGACTCATTAACAAACTTTATACTGAAATATCTCTATAAAAAAGTACGTTTGTGTTGCAAAGATTATAAAAATAAAGGTTTGTTTTTATTTTCCCCTAACTAAGACACCAACCAGCCAACACAACCCGCCAACAGTTGGGAGCACACACAGCTTAACAAGCAGCGCATTACGAGATTGTGAGCGAGGAGCAAAGTGACGCTGAAGGAGGCACAATCTAAGTAAAAGGATGTCTAAACTTAAATGTCGTGACTTGTAGTTCTGTTCTAGAGGAGGCAACTAGTATTTTGTTTTTATTTTTCATCTGTTGTTGTTGAGTTTTTCGTTGTCTACAAACCAGTTAAGTTAGTTTTACTATAATCATTGTAAATTCGAGTACTACTTAACTGGAATCCTATACAAGATCGTCCAACGTATTCGTAATAGTAAAAGAAAAACAAACTTGTGTTTACAAACATATTTTACTAGAAAATATTGTAACTACAGTCGAGAAAATTAAAATAGGTGTTACATGTTCTACAATGGAGACATTTAAAATTTTTATTCAGCAATTTTTGCGCGTTTAAGCATCTGAACACTACACTTGATTCAATTTAAAACCGTTCGAGGATTACAATATTAAATGTGTTTCAAAATACCTAAATTCCCCACTACCGGCCAAATTTTACCGAATACCCAAACTTTTATAAAGGAAAAACATATCTGGGGGGTTACTCTCTATTGCGATGCGAAAATAAATGCGATGCGATAACCGTATGCTTATCGCATCGCATTTGCTTTCATATGTGCTTGTCCGCATTTACTTTCGCATTGCAATAGAGAGTAACCCCCCTGGATTATAGATTAAAATTTTGAAGGAGATATTAGTTTCAAATAAAAGCAATTAATAGAAAAAAACTTATATTTTTTTGTAAAATGTCTAAGCATTCTGTAAAAACTGTTCTCTTAAAAAAACCTTTCAGTTCAAGGTGAATGAACAAGATTAATAGAGTGAGAATATCACAAATATGCTCTAAAATTAAAATAAAAATTGGGATTCAGCCTAAAGAAAAACTGGCTTCGGTCGATCCCTATAAATGATGGATGTTTCAATAATTTAGAAATGAATGGTATATTTATTATTGATTTTATTTATTTCGATTGTAAGCCCTTAGGGCCCAATTAATCCAGATTATTCATATAACAAATACAAAAGTATAATTTAATTTAACCCTGCTACTACGGTTAGGGTCTTTTGATGACCCATTCGTATTTAACATTGCATAACTTGCAAAAAAATGTGTTTGTCCGTCAGACCGACACACAATCACTCTAACGGCGATATATTGCATTGATCACAAGCCTTAAAAATATTTTCGAAATGTACAAATTTGAATTTTCTCAATAAAAAAATGTGGGGTCAAAATATGAGCCAAACATAACATGTGTATTTTTTTTCTAACATAGTAGCAGGGTTAAAAAAAAATTCAAAAATTTCTATATATATAATTTTAACCCCCCCCCCCCTATTGCACAAATGTTGAATACTAAAAGTAATAAAAAAAAAACAATTTGGATTGTGGTAAATGTTTACAGCCACCTTCTATAGATTTTGCAAAAAAATAATTTCGATATTGAGTACGAAAAAGTCCGTCCTCTATAAGGTACAATAGAGTTGCATAATCTTGAAACTCAGACTACATATGATCTATTCATAATCTGGGAAGAATATCTAGGCATAATTAGTGAACTAGTTCTAGTGGACAAGCCAAAATTAAATCTGTTGAGAAAAGGTACATTGGCTTAGCAAATTTCATAGTCTTATAAAATTGCAACAAAATTCTTAGGTCAATAAAACTTTCAAAATCACATTGCAGAAGATTAATAATAAAAGATGTCATATGTATATGAGAACCATATTTTAGTCCAATGATATAACGAGCTATCCTATTAAAACATTGTTTAAGTTTTCTGATACCATTCCGTGATATACCCGAATATACCTCCAAACCATATAATAATATAGGAAACCACAATGCCATAGCTACTCGCCTTTTTATTTCAGCAGGTAAATACAAACCAGTTTATATAAACGTTTGAGAACAAAATTAATCCTAGAAATTACATGATTCACATGTAAGTCGAAATTTAAGTTGTTATCAATATATAAACCTAAATTTTTGTAATATGAAACAAATTCGATCACATCAGTGCCTAATATCAGCAATGGTTTTCTAATAATTTGCGAAAACCACATGCATCGCGTTTTAGAAGGATTCAAACATAAACAATTCATATCAGATCAAATCCTCATTAACGTTCCGTTCCAAAAAATCTAGACCAAGTCCCTTATCATCTGCTAGTAATTGAACGTCATCTGCATATGTATAACATTTACAAAATTGTATCTGCCGGTACAATACGTTCAAATAAGTCATAAATAGAAGAGGTCCCAAAATAGAGCCTTTAGAGCACCCCTCTAAAGGGTTTTAAAGTTGTTGAAATAGTATCTCCAGACTGGACATATTGGTACCTGTCATGAAGAAAAGACCAGATTAGCTTACAGGCCGATGAACCACAATCAATCTCATATTTTAAGGAGTCAAAGGCTTTGCTATAATCAAGAAATATAAGAACTTTATTAATTTTTCGGTCCATGTTACTTCTTATATCTTCGACACAATCTAACATTAAGCCCGTAGTACTATATCGCTTTCTAAATCCTGATTGGTACCTATTCAAATACTCGCGTGAATTAAGATGTTCCAAAAGCTGCTCTCTTAAAATAATCTCAAGTATTTTCGGGCAAATATTCAATATGCTTATAATGGACTCTGAAAGTAATTTAGTCCGATTTCAAAGCCAATACCAATAAGTTTAAAAAAATTTTAGACAATGAAGGCACATACATATACTTATGGGAACTCCCCTATTCAAATAAGAGTGAGTATGTTGCAAATATCTGTTTTCCAAGACGTAATAACATCTTAAGAGAGCAAGGACCTTTTGAAAAGTTTATAAACATTGAAAAGATTTGTATGTCTG
The DNA here is from genome assembly GCA_916048285.2 of Bellardia pandia. Classification (NCBI taxonomy): domain Eukaryota; kingdom Metazoa; phylum Arthropoda; class Insecta; order Diptera; family Calliphoridae; genus Bellardia; species Bellardia pandia. Next base: position 2,353,843 of record OU696529.1, on the reverse strand, counting down.
GCCGATGGTCCGTCGTTCATAATACATACGTCTTTATGTATCTGTATGTATCCATGCTTTGCGAAGACTTAAAAGTTCTATCATTTAAGCTTTTCTTCAACTATTCATTTTCGTAGTTTAGATATTTGTTATTGTTATTGTTACATTACATTTGTTGTTATTGTTGTAGTTGCTGTTTTTGTATTTTTATTACTCCTTTTCATGTAATTCGGTTTTATTCTTTCTTTTTTGCATTTTTCTTAACTCCTTAATGACTTCCGTTGCAGTGGAACTTGGCTAAAGCTGTCAAGGTTATTAATACCTGGCCATCGTCCAGATGAGAGTCAATGAGTGAGTTTATTTTATTATCAGAGTATTATTTACAGATGACATATTAATACTGTATTAGTAGTGGTAGAATTTGTATATTTATTTATTTTTTTATTTTATTTTATAAAGTGGTCATTTGATCTTTATTGGTTGGCTTCATTTGTGGTTTTATACGTAAAATAACACACCAAAAAATTCACATTTTAAACATCATAAAGTAAAGAGTTAATTAACCCATTAGAGCCGTTAATTGTAATTTTGACCAATAATTGTAATTTTGGCAAATAATTGTAATTTTGTAGTTAATATTCCAATTGTTTCTTTAGATCAGCGTTGCCAAATGTGCAGATTTATCTGTTTTTTACAGTTTTTTGAAGTGCAAAACAGGCTTGCAGATTTTTACTCCAAAAAACAGTTTTTTTAAATCAATGCAGATTTTTCAATTTTATTCGAATAAAACAAAGAAGCAATCAATATTATTATTCCCACTCTATGTGGAATTTTGCGGACCAATGATTTAAAAAAAAAAAAAAAAAAATCAATTGCAAAAATTGTGTACAATCAAAAGAAATGGAAACTAAATTTAATAAGAATATGTACAACTAATATGTACATAGAAAAGTATGTCTAATTAATTTTCTATGATCTCTTTACATATGTATGTGATAATTTAAATAAAATATTATATGTTATGTTTTTACTGTTAATTTTATATACATATATTTTATATCAAATATAAAAATTATATTTTGTTTTCCTTTTTTCTTCAATAAAAATGAATTAAATATATACACATATCATTTTATTACATATCGCACACATTCTTCAAAAGTGACTTAATTCAAAATTTTAATTTTTCGGGTTTGTATGCTTAAACAACACACAACACACTTGTTTATCTATAAGAAAAAGGTCAAAGCATTTTGTTACAGTTAACAAGTTACTAAAAAACAGTTAAGTCTTTCTTTATATTTCATTTGCAATTTCATAGTGATTTATTTTTAGTTGTCTCATATAATAAAAATTTTGAATTAAGTCACTTTTGAAGAATGTGTACGATATTATTTAATTTTGTTTTGAAGGTGCAGATTTTTTTCGAAAAAAACAGATTTTTTTTTTTGGGAATTGTAAGATTTTGTAAAAAAAAATATGGCAACACTGCTTTAGATTCATGATGTGAATAGTAAAAATATGTAAATGCTTAAAAAATAATAGTAATCATAATTTCTTTATAAATATTAAGCTTGAAAAATTAATTCTCTAAAACACAGATAGCAGTAGCTCTGTTAATGGGTTAATTTGTGACTGAAAATTTTTAATTAAAGCGATATTTAAATTATATTTTTTATTACAATTTGAAACTTTAATATGTATGTATTATACTTCTGTATACATAGATAGATAGATAAATATGTATGTTTAGTTGGGCGCTAATTTTGTATTTTTGATATTTTTTTTGTTTCATTCATAATTTAAAATTCATTTCACATTCATTTTAAAAATCGGTTTTTTTTTGTTTATTGATGACGTGCAAATAAAACAAAATCTTCCAAACCTTTTTTTATTTTTAACACTTTTATCTTGCGTTAAAAAACCGACGTTTTTGTCTCACTGTCAATTGGCTGGACAAACAGATTAGAATGCTGTTAAATTAGCATGAAAACAATGAATGAGTTGAATGAGATTTTTAAGATGAAACTATAATTAGTGTACCAAAGACTCTTTTGAGTTTGTCATTTTGCTAAACTGTGAAGTTGTAGTTTAAAGCAAATAATTAAAATTGTTGATGCAATTAAAAATATTTTTAAGTATGTAGCTAATTTATTAGGTCTTATTTTTTGTTTGATTTTAAAATGTTCTCAAATGTTTAATTTTATTTCCATTTTAATTTGCACAAATTTTGGTAAGGAAATTTATTAAAAATGTAAGAAAAACTACATATGGGTATTTTCATACAGCCGTACGTGACATTCGTACGCATATGGAGTAATATAAATCTCACAAAAAAACAAGTTACTGAAAAACAATATTACAGTTATGTTGCAATCAAAATGGGCAGCCTCGAAACTTTGGTGTCGAAAATATCCGTTCAAAATAAGGCGATAACGTACGTGACAAAAACGGAAATAGTTTTAAGACATATTTACGTACATGCGAAAGTCTGCGAATCATGGGAGTTTTTCTTTTCTTTAAAAATTCCTAAAATAAGCTAAATAATGTACCTTTACAATCCTTTAATATTTAAAGAGAAATCATCTCATAACGTACGTGACAATTTTTCTCGTATATAAATAATAAAATGTGATAGACCCGCTGTCTTTCAGCTTCCTTTTTTTGGTGCTCTTTTAGTTTTGCTTCGTCTTTTTTTAACTCTTCCCGCCACCGTTTTACGACTATTTAAAATAATCTACATAAATAGAAAATTTGCATTTAACATTGATTTTGATGCATTTAATTTAAATTATCGTACTTACAATAACGTATGCGACAAACTTTAAAAGGTAATAACTTTTTTTATTTTATTCCGGTTGAAAAGGAAATTTTAGTTAATATCTTTAATTGGGAGAATTCTTAGTTTAGAATTGTAATCTTTTTTACCTGCGACTGCCCATATACAAATGACATAGTTAAAAACAATCACCCCTATCGTGAATAAAAATTCCACGTGAAATTTGTTCACTTTTCACATTTTCCTATTTAAAATTAATGTTAAAAAAATAAATGTGAACAAATTTCACGTGAAATTTTTATTCACGACAGGGGTGAATGCTTTTGCATAACGTACGTGACATTAGAATATCATCAAAAGCAAATAAAAAAAATACCGTTATTCGAGCTCTAACTTCTCGTTTTTCTCATTATTATTGTTATTTGTTATTGCAAATTTATTTTTAAGATGTAATTGTAATGTTTCAAATCTATTAATTTAGTTAATAACAAAGAGAAAATAATTTATTTTATTTGCAAAAACTGAGTCGAAGAGACATTCAGTTTTTCTCTTCCACTTTTGAGTTTTAAAATTCCAATAACCTGTAAATGCTTCCATATTATAAAAAATCGATTAGAAATATTTTTCAAGTACTCTTATTTTTTTGGATTTGGTTGACATTTTCATGGAACTACCCATATATCAATTCCATGAAGCCGCAAAATATAAATTAATTCGAAATTCGATCAGAATTTCACTAGAACCATAAAACAAAGATTTAAAAGCTCTGGTGAATGTTAGTTCCATTAAAAATTTTTTTTAATAATTATTTTCCTTCAAAACATCAACATTCTGAAGAAAAAATTTCAGGATTTTTTTATGGCTCGTTTCAAATTTGCCTTGGGAATTTTAACAAACAAAACTAACAAATAAAAACATTTAATTTTCATATTAATTGAAAATTAAATTATTTAATGAATAGATTCCATTCATACTCTTACGAAGTTCACTGAGAATTGTCTAAACATTGTCTTTATGGAACGTAATTGTATTCAAAGTAAATTAAGTCAAAAGCATCATCTACTTGTACACACACGTACATGCCTATTTAAAATAAACCAATACGACCCCAACATGGCAGTGCAGTTTAGTTTTAAACAACAACAACTACGTGATTTACTACAATTTGCCTCTAATTGCATTTTCAACTCGGTACAGTATAGCTCCCCTACATTTCTGAAAAGATTTTAAATTACATGCCGTAAAACACACATCATCATCGTCATTCCCTTTAAAGAGAATCCTTTTATGCTGAAAAAGAAAAGTTCAATAAACTTTAGATGAACGGATAGATATTAAAGATACAGATATACAGACATCATCCTCATCATCTGCACGGCACAACACTATCATAATGTTCATTTAATAGCGATCATACGAACACTTGAATTTTCAACTAATCATGGTCTATTAGAATTACAAAGCAGAGAAATTAAGAGAAGAAAAACAAAAACGAACGAATAACGATGCAAAACATCCTGTCATCCAAATGCAACTCTTTCAATACAAATGTCTACGAGAAACAAGGGAAGTGGGGTAAAAATAGTGTTAAACAAGTTTTAAGAATTTACCTACCCTCCCCCCGACAATGGAAATCACCAAAGACAAACTAAACAAAACAACAAACTCTGAGTTTGTCTAAAGTTCAAAAAACTCTACAGCAAAGAGTTTTTTCTTCTTTAATTACAGATACAAGTACACATTGTATACAAAGCAACTACAACAACATAAATTGCAATTGTTTGTTGTATTCGTTGCACTTACAACAACAACTACAGCAATAAACGAGTACATATGCAAGTACTTTGAAAGGGATTTCCCCCCAAACAGCATCCGCAATAAAAAGTACACACACGGACCATACCAAACACAAACCCAACAAAGTCTTTAACGAACAATTGAGTCTAACGACTCCTCACACTTTGTACATATACATATGTGAAGGCAACAACAACAATAATACATTTAATAAACAAACTACAACAATTACTGGGAATAAAATAGGAGTTGTAGAAAGTAAATAAACATTAGCAGCGTGAAGCAGCAGCAGCAGAGAGTCAAGAAAAAGACGCGCCTTATTCTCAAATAGTTTTCTTAGAAATTCACTCCTAGCATGTTTGCTCACTATAAGACAGACTGACTGAAAAGATCCCCAACACGAAGATTTTTTCTTTATGATTTAATGTACATATATTCTTGGTATTTAGAAACCATTTTTGCTAGATATTGTATTTTTTTTTTTTTTTACTGAAAATACAAATTAAAAAAAAATTCAATAAATTAAAACGCATGGATCATCAAGAAAAAGTAGTGGAATTGTATGTAAATTAATAAAATACCATCTTGTCATTTATTATCAAAGAACATCTTATTTTATTTAACATAGATATTATCACGATACAAACATACAACATTCAACAACAACAATACAAACAGTGAGAAGTAAAACTGACATATAATCATTCTTGAAATATTAATATGTATTGCTAATGATTTATTTCATGGTAACTTTCAAAACTCACAGTATCCATTTTATAATAAAGTTGCACTAACACATTTCTAAGACTCTTACTACATACTCGTACATATTTATATTGGACGTGCCACGCTCCTGATACACATAATCTATCCTCAGAGAAATAATAAATAAAAGTAAAATGCCTACACTTATGACCACCACTGTGCGCATAGACATTTCGCTCATTTAAATAGATTTGTAAGTTTGTTTTGATGTCATTTGTCAATTTGTGTTAATTGATGTTTGACCATATAAAATAAGTAAAAACAGTATTTAAATTGTAAAGGGTTTTTTTTGTTAAATTAATAATAAAACGGGAGCGTGTGTAAGTAACTGTATGGATTATTGTGTGTGTACGTGTGTGACGTAATATGTAAAACATTTCATATTCAAACTCCTCGTACATAAATAACGGGTCCGCCATCTAACGTTTTTTTCAACTAGTGCTTATTTCGTGATTGGCAACACTTAGCTCATATCTGATTTGACAGATAATTAGTTTTATCCTTCCGCTGCACAAATATGGTTGTGTATACGCTTGAACAACGCTGGGAAATATTGCGACATTACTTTGAAAATCATGGTAATGTTGCGGAATGTGTGCGAAAATTGCGCACGGATTTTGGAAGAAGAGAAGCACCGTCAGCTCCGTATGTTCGTTATCTTGTGAAAAAAAGTGAAAGAAGCTGGCATCCTCATCGATAAATCAAAGCGTAAAAAGCCAATACCAGTGCGTAGACCCGAGAATATTGCTGCTGTGTCAGAAAGTGTGCGTGAAGCGCCATCAACATCAATTCTCCGTCGTTTTCAACAATTGAACATTTCGGAGACACCATTGAGACGAATTTTGCATAAAGAGATTGATATGACGCCCTACAAAGTCCAATTGGTTCAGGGGTTGAAGCCAACTGACCATCCAATGCGTTTTCGCTTCGCTAAGTGGCACTGCGATCGACTTACAGTAGATTCCGATTTTGCTAAAAAAAAATGATCTTTTCAGATGAAGCTCATTTTGATCTTGGCAAAATTGTCGCATTTGGGGCACAGAAAACCCGCACGCATACATTGAAAAGCCGATGCACGAGTCACTGTTTGGTGCGGATTTTGGTCCAGAGGCATAATTGGGCCATTTTTTCTTCGAAAATGAGCAAGGAGTGGCCGTTAAAGTCAATGGCGATCATTATCGGGCCATGTTGAACGAATTTTTGTTCACAAAAATTGAAGAGGATGATATTGGCAACGGCGCTACCTGCCACACAGCCGAAGCTACACTCGATGTTTTGCGCCCTGTTTTTGAAGATCGCATTATCAGCCGCAGTGCTGATGTCGTATGACACCGTTGGACTATTATTTGTGGGTTGCCGTCAAAGATAAGTGTTACGCCGACAAGCCAGAGACAATTGACGCTTTAAAGGACAATATTCGTAAAGCCATTGGTGAAATACAGTTGCACACAATCGATAATGTGCTTTAAAATTGGACCATTTGAATGAAATTATTCTCAATTATTAACCTGAAGGATAGCATTTTCAAAAAAAAAAAAGTTATTTGACGGACCCTTTACATATGTACATACTTATGTGCATACTTTAAGATCATTTGGTTTGATGTTTGATCTGTTGATGTTCTGTTTATTATTTGTACCACTAGAGTATCTTCTATGTTTTAATTCCCACGCCAATACTTGGTTGTTTGCGTTCAAGAATAAAAATACAAAAGTAAACACACATTCACACATAAACTTAAAAGCTACAACAACAATAATTAAAAAAAATGAGTTTTAATAAAAACTTATGAATATTGAGCTTCGAATGAACTGTAACAACTACAACCAGCGTTGCCATATATTTTTTTAAGAAAACTTTATTTCTAAAAAAAAACTTATTTTTTTTCAGAAAAAAAAAAAAAACTTTTAAGTAGTAAAATTTCAAAATCCAATTTTATTGAAAACAAAACACTTTTATTTTACATATTTACTTGAGTACTCCTAACTGTCCAACTCCATATGTACTCGTATGTACAACATAAACAGTTTACATATTTGTGTTGTAAACTGTTAACATTTTATAAATATTTATATGACATTTATTGTAATTAAGACGGAGTAATACTAAATTTAACATTGTTGCAGTAAAAATGGATGAAAAAATCCATTAAATTACTAACGCAGTGCAGCATAGTAGAAAAACATTGTTTTGTTAATTGTGAAAATAAGTTTTTTTATAAACTAAATTAAATTTGTAAACAAATTATAAATTTCCAAAAAACCTTTTTTTTTAGAATAAAACTTAAAAACTTTTTTGCATCTCAAAAAACTTGCAAAAAAAGGGAAAACTTGACAAATGGCAACGCTGACTACAACCAGAAGAGAAGAAGACAGAATTCAGAATAAATATTAGTGAATGGAGCAGCAAAACACATTCAAATTCTCACATTCAAACATACGCGCGTACGAGTATTTTTGCAAATATTTAATATTCTGCGTAAATGATAAATAACAATTTCACACTAACACGCGAAGTTGTTGTGTGCAGATCAGTTGGTTGGCGGCCGTCTGATCTTGTACAAAATAATGTTTTGTTGTTTTCAGATCGATTCAATGCAATTGTTGTTGTCGTTGTTTTTCTTGTCCGTTTTGTTAAAGTTGTTCATTGCCTGCATGCTTGCCGGTCTGTTTGTTTGTTGGTGTATTTGAATTTTTGTATCCGAATCAGGGTTGGCAAACATCGTACAATTGTATTTAGACACAGTTGCTGCAGTGGCACTACCACGAGTCATTTGGTACAATTCCAATATACTGTTGCATCAAAATTTGGTATTCCAGATGAAATAGATAAATATGTATGTATAGGTATGATTTAAGTTAACATTTTTGTAATAGTGCAAGCCGAAGAGATGACTTTATTAACCCTCTGGCCCACGATGTCGAACGATAACGTTCGCTTATATAAGACTTAAGACACAAACTTGATTGTGGTATAAACATACTAGATTGAGTAAAAAATAGATACGATAAAAAGTTTGTGTCTTAAGTCTTATCGAAGCGAACGTTATCGTTCGCCATCGTGGGGCCAGGGGGTAAATTTCAGAAACATTTATCGATCTTTAAGTTCGCATCTCAAAGATGTTTATCACGACAAGAAATTGAGCCTCTGAATTATTATTTAATTTTAAATGATTTTGAGGCTGAATCCAAAAACGAAAGCTTAAAATTTAGTTAATCAGGATTTCAAAATCTTTAAAAGTTAACCCTTATATTTCTTTAATATATTTACAAAATAAAACAAATACAGACAAATCCCGATATAACGAACTATATATTGTCAAGCACATTCGTTAAATCGCAAAATTCATTCTCATCAAATCTTATTTTGAAATATATTTCAAATGATGTGACATTAGGAGGCATATCATAAGTCATAAAGTCTTCATTAAGAGAGATTTATATTCAATAAATTATTCTAAATATGATTTATTGGAATGAAAATAATTTGAAGAGAAACATTTTATTATGAAACGAGCTCTGCTTCTATACGTTTCCAATAAGAATTCGTTTAATTTTCTTTGTTTGTGATGCATTACCGCAAAAATCAAATTATCCTCTACAATATCCAAAAACCAATTTTCCCATCCCTGGTCCGAAAGTATTTTCAATGTTTGCATGGTTTTTGCTGTTTACTGCTCTCAATATACATATTTGTGTGTGCTCGTCAAAGATTTCCATTCATTACGGGGTTTTTAAGGCGATTTCTTGTAGTTTTTGTTTTGTTCAAATAAACGTTATTTTTTCATCTGAAATTTTTGCTCCATTACCGAACACACAATTTGGAGAAAATTGCAACACTACCTACATATATGGTAGAACATTAATGATTTTCGATTCTGAATGATTTTTACGTTTATTTTTCTAGTCCGATCAAATATTTAGTTTTGGATTAGGGCAAAAATCTGGCTCTCTGGAAGAGAAGAATACATACATATGTAGGTATTACGGAATTTTCAAGGTGTAAATCAAATTTGATTGTAAAATATCTAGGCCTTCTCTTCTGTCAAAATCTTTTTAGTTGAGATGAAAAACAAGATTAATGGAGTCCCCAATGTTAAGTGAAGCTAAAAATTAGCCGAAATTAATAGTACATTTGAAAAGCTTCGCTTTTGAAGGAAATAAGGCAATATGTATCAGAGAACAGAAAGAGACCATTCACATTTGCTAACCATTCGCAAATTCATTGCTTTTACTCGACAATAATAAAAATGTGCATTGCGGTTTGTTTACTCATTCCTTATTACTGTTTGCTATTTTACATTCCCTTTTTGTTATGCGGTTATACATCAAGCAACGAAATAATTCAATGACACATGAAAAAACTAAAAACATTCGTCCAGTATTCGTTGCTTTCAGTGAATGAAAACATAAAGAAAGAGCAAAAACAATACAAAATCTAATGAGAAAATAAATATTTTTTGGTTGTTGCTTTATGTGCGATTTGTTGACAATAAACTAGTAAAGTTTGATATTTTTTGTTAGTATGTACAACTTATACAATCAGCATTGAAACCATTCATACCAATCGTTAACCATTCGTACCAATCGTTAAGTATTCGTTGCTTTTGGGAGTATACGCTTACATTTGTACAAGACATGCAATGCAAGCATAATTTTTCGTTACACTCCGTTTTGTGAATAATGACATGTATTGCTTTACGGAATTGATTTATGTTGTCAACATGAGGTTCGTTTTTTGTGATTGTATTCAAAATCTAAAATTAACCAATCAATCCGTTCTCTGATATGTATCTTCATCTTTAAAATGATATCAAAATTATAGATTGGGCAGTTATAAACAGTATTGCCAATAACTTTGTGTGTAAATTTTTATGAAGTTTCTCAGTAAAGTTTCCAGTATAAACAACCAAGGATTTAATGAACAAAGTTCTATCAAATTTCCTGCCTATTTTGGGCTGGATGTTAAGTTTAGTTTATTTTTGTAAGTTAAATCATTTTGATTGCTGCAAAGCTACAATAATGTTTATTTTGTTATTAAATGTTCTTCCTAATTAAAATTGTCTGTAAAAATGTTTTTACACCAAAAATTGTGTTATAACTATTTTATTATTCTATTGAAAATTTTGTATAACAGTTTTTTTACGTTTAAGCGTACGATAGATTTCCTATAGAAATTTTTGTTTATAATAGAATTCTCTAACGAAAATAATTTACTGAAAAAATTACTCAGAAGGTGAAAAAGAATTTTATTAATACATATTTATTTGCTATCTTTTCCAATTACCGGAAACACCACAATTTTATTGATTTGATAAATAATGTCAACAAATGTTAATAAAAAAAAACGCAATGTTAGCATCACTGTTGATGAGAGTAATTAAGTTAAGCTATGTGTCCACGATCGTCAGATATTACAACGTTGTCCGAAAAATGTTTAGAAAATGTCTAACAACCGTGTAAACTTAAAATTTTTGTCTTCCAACGTTGTAAGAAAAATCATTTTCAGTAGATTGGAAGACAAAAATATTGTCAGACATCTAACAATCGTGCAAACACACAATTTTGTCATTGTTTTAAGACAATTGTCAAACACTTTTCATTGGCATATGTGCAAAGTTTATGCATCTGTCAATGGCAGCATTGTCATAGCAATTATTTCTAAATGCAACTCTGTATATACATAAATAAACAAACAAGTGTGCATTGATAAAATTTTTGAAAAAAGTAGAAGAAAATTAAAGAATTAAATGAAAGTGTGCATTAGGACATAAGCAGATAAAATGGTTCCAATTGCTATTTTTTGTTCCATGACAATATTTAAAATTTTTAAACACACACAGAGCTGCAAAACGAATTTGACAATGCCACACAACAATCTGACAACCGTGTAAACTGACAATTTCGGTTGACAGATAAATTCATTGTGTGACAATTGTGTGCAAATGAAATTGTTAGTTTTCTTACAGTCGTGTAAACTGACAATTTACCTTTTGCTAAAAATTTTTCAATGCCAGTACATTAATAGCACATTGGTAGATATGACAACGTTGTAATATCTGACGATCGTGGACACATAGCTTTACTGTTGTTGTTACTGCTGTTGGCCTACATGTTGAACTGGGATGTGGTGTCTTGTTGAAATGATAAATAAATATTAATAATAAATTGTTTAAATATTTATAAATACATACTCGTGTGTATACAATTTCCTAAAAAAATCTTTAAAATGTCTATAAAGATCATTTTAACCATTTAAATACATACATACATATGTATGTATGAATAGCGTAAATATATCTCACAGAAAAAGAGAAAGAGAGATTAAGCTGCTCTTTTTTAGGTTTGTTTGTGAATCTCATCACCTTGGCGTATAAGCAATAAACTAAACAAGAAATATAATTGACAAAGTAACATCTAGTTAATTAATTTGTTTAAATCACACGTTGATGTTGTTGCTTTTTAATATTTCTGCTTTCATTTTAAAACTTGTTTATATATACAAATGTATCATGTAGAAGAAAACTTGGTGAGACCAAGGACCATTTGATCTCTAAAACATTTATCTCCAGAATCTTTTGCTCCCCAGCATTTTATTAAAAGCCATCGTCTGTCTGCCTTTGTATGTGTGTGGAACAGTGGAATAAGAATCTTTCTCTGCATCATCAGGTTGCACATCTTAATAACCAATTAACAAATTATGATTGTAAGAGTGAACAAAACAGTAACATTAAAAATAACTACAGCAACGTCAATATTAACAACTACAACAAAACTAAAACTTAATACATACTAATAAAAGGTAAACTGCAAGGCAGTGCGTCCGTCCGTTGGCCCGTCTTTTTGTCTGCATGGTTATAATTTTACGGCGCTTAAAGTATGCAATTATTATTTTTTTTTTCTTCTCAGCCATTTGTTTGCCTCCAATGAAGTGTTGTTGGCAATAATTGAAATAAAATACAAGACATAAAAGCAAAAACATTTCAAGGATGCTTGTCTGAGACGATTTTTGTTCACACTTCATATCATATTTTACAAAAAGATTCTGCAGTTAGAAGCTTTCCATTAACAATAAATCGCATTGTTCTGTAGGATCTTCTAAATTAAAGACCAAATTTCCGAGCATATTCTTACACTATGTTTTTTTTTTTAGTTAAATAAACAAATCAAGAAGAAATTACGACAATTCCATGTTTCTGCTAAATTTTGTCACAAAGCAAATAAAACAAATTAGAACAGCTTGTTATTATTTAAGATGCACCAGTAAAACAAGAAATGCTGCGAATATAAAAGGATATAAGATTTGGAAAAAACAACAATTTAAAAAGAGTGATCATATAAAATATTTATAACTTGCAGCGATACGGATTTTTAAATGTTCTTTTATTCTACTTCATGTTTGTTGTTCAGCCATCAACTCCTTAAAATGAACAGAGAGCAAGAGCATAAGAGGAAGGCAATGAAGCGAATACAACATTTTACTAAGTTGAAAATCTTAATGTCTACTTTAATCAATGGCACACAACAAAATAACCATTTATTTTTGGGCAACTCTTCTTTTTTTTTTTTATACCGCCAAAATAAAAACTCATGTTATATGGGTCTGGAAATCATTTTTGATGTGTTTCTTAAGGTTTTTTATTTTTTGCGGGCTTTTGTTCTGGTCTCTAATAACTAACTATTCAGTATTGTTATTGCTTGATACCTGGCTAAGGGTTGGCCGGCAAATCAGTGCTGTTAAACTTAAAATCTGTGTGTTAAAATAAATAAAATTGAAATTGTGTTTTTGGGAATGGGAATGTATACTAAGACAATGTAATGCAATGACAAACTATTTCCGACAATTTTGGAAACATTTTCTTAGTATATTTTATTATTAGGCTTATGTTTGCCAAATTCAGACAACTTTTACCATTAGCAATTTTAGCCTGTTTTAAACTGGTCAAAATAGAAACTGGTAAAATAAAAACTGTTGTAGCAGCAATTATCTGCTAGTCTAGGCTATAAACTTTGACCTTGAGAATCGACCGAATCTATCATATCAATGGGTTCTAATTTAGTGGATCAGCCAAACTATTTAGTCAGAAAGGTTGATGTTAAATCTATATTTTTTCTTCTTTTTTTTTTTAAGAGAAGTAACACTCAGGCAATTAATATGCCTATATATAAATGCATTAATTTTGTTACTTACTTTGGAAAGGGATAAGTAGAAGAAGAATAGGTGGTGAAAGTAGAGAAAAGCTTTTTCATATGACAACACTGTAATTGCGCGTTATGTTTAATAATAGTACAGTATTGCAGCGCCTCTGGTGGTGAGTAGGTGCATTGATTAAAGCTTGATTTATAGCCTTTATTGAATTATTTTACTTCGGTGGCGTTTGAATGCTATACCACCGAAGGAGGGCGCTGTGATAAATATTAGTTATGATAGGATAGAAAAATTTAATAATTATTAGAAACTGATGTTGTTTTGAGTAGCAGCGGCTGGGAATCGAACCCAGGCCAGAAATACCAACTCATGCTTAATGATCAAACGCGCTAATCAATTAAGCTACAGCATCCTCAAATTATTATTATTAATTATGATTATTAAAATATAAATATTAAAAATATCAAATGAATTTCGAATAAAAACTTTTTTCTAGCTTGAATCTACAGTCAAATAAGTTTTAATAAATATGCGGTAACGTTGATCTTCTGCTCCACACAGAATACAGATACAGGGCATCATATTTAATAAATTCGACAGATAAAAAAATGAAATGCCTACATACATTTTTGTCAATGTCACAGTAAAACAAAAAACACTTAGTACTACTTACTAGCGTTAAGAATACATTCCCTCGGAACGAAATTTGTATTCAGTCGGGTACTTGAATTATAAAACCGCCAACTTATCGCCGGATAGAAAGAGAGAGAGACAGAGAGGAAAAGGAGTATGAGAGAATTATGTTACGTTATGCGAAGAAAAACCATTTAGTTGTTTAGTAGGTAGGATGGCTGGTTGGTTGGCTGCCTGTTTATGGCTTGGTTGGACGGTTGATTTAGATTGGTTTTGGTTGTTGCTGTTTATTTATGTAGATGTCCCTTGGAATGCAGAAATGCAAGTTTTTTGTTTTTTGCATCGTTTGTAATTTTGGCGAATTCCCAGGAAAGTATTATAAATTCATTTGTGTGCAAACGTGTGCACAATAACAGCCCAAAAAAGCAAAAAAAAAACCTCCCAAAATAAGACAATACGAATCAGTTGATTATTAGAAACGGCTGTTTAAGAGAGACATACAAGAATTTGAATGATTACATTTGCGAGCCAAGTAGAGAGGTGTTTGGCCTAAAGGATTTCCAGCATACAAAATAAAAACTGCAAGATGTATGGAAAAAGCCGCCTTCCACAGGCAGCAGACTTAACATAAACATAAAAACATTATAGTAAATGACTTTAGCATTAAACGAATAAAAGTTAAAACAGTTTATAAAATCAGACAGCAAGAGAACAACAAAGAGAGCGATTTGAGAGATTTGCGAGTCTCCACGAACTCAAAGAGGGATACAGTGATCTGTTGTTGAAATACAGGTTTCCATATGATGGGCAGTAAACAAAAATTTTGGCGCCAAAATTTCTACAGGTTTCTAGTTATCACCAACCAAAATTCAAAACCCCCCAGCCGCTATCCCTTGACCATTGAGGACATTGAGCAAAAGAGACCTGACAAAAAACGTTTTAACAATCACAGAAAGCCAGCCAACATAAACAAGTGGGTAGAAATACATAATGCACAGAATAAATATGTAAGAGTACAAGTATTTTGTGTGTGGGGCCGCACGTTGAATAAAGTGGATTTAAAAAAGGGAGGGATATAAATTTAATAAATTTAAAGAAAGTTAAGGTTGTTAAGGCAATTCCCACGCATTAAATAAGTAATCTTTAAATGTTATTGGCACTTTTCAATAAGGTGTGGTCCAGTTTTAATAAAAGTAACACATGTTTTTCTATATGTAATTCTTTTGAATAGAAAACGGAAGCTATTAGCAACAATAAGGACAAAATGATATTCAATCAATTACTCTGCTGATTATGTTATAAAGCAGGATTCATACAGCAATTAAAAAAAAAAGACAGTAATCCCCACAAAATAAACCGCAAAAATCCCTACCACTACTTTTACAAAATCTTTCTTTTCAGTTTTTTAAGGTTTTTTTTTTTGATTGAAAAATAACACATCAAATGAGGCCACACAAGTGCAAGCAAATCTTCCCACTCTACCAACAGGAACAGACAGACAACTCTAGTTTGTTATCACTTGTTAAATTTGTGAATGAATTCTGTTGTTTGTGTATTTTTCGAAATGCAACTGAATGGGAGGGAAAAAACTCATAATCCGTAAAATTACAGGTAACTTCCTGTGCAAATATATGTATAGTTGTTGTTGTTGCGATTTGTGCAATAATTTTGCCCAAATCAAGTAAAATACAACAACAGAGCGGAGTAGATTAGAATGTCCAGACATAAACAAGAAAAAATTCTAAAAAGCATAAATCCTTGTTATTCTTTCACAAACAATCACTGTGATAAAAACAATAATGAATGTTATCGATCATATAAAGTACTTTCTTATTAACTCGTGTTTACTTATTGAGATGTTTCTTAATATGAATATCTATCTATCTTTATCGGACCGTGCGAACTAAATTTATCAATAATATAGCGAGTCTATCATCCCATTATACGGTTCATTATAATTGTGGATAAGTCTGAACAGAAGATAACAAGTAGAATTGTTATTGTTACAATTTCTATACAGTTTGCAACATTATCGGGATTCCTAGGTTTTTTTTTTTTTTTTGAAAATTCTTATCATTTGGTAGTGAAAAGCGTTAAAGAAAACCCTAGGAGTTTGAAGAAAATACTAAAGTGTTTGCAGAAATGGTGCGGAGAGACTGTTGGATAAATTCAGGAACAAAATAATGCTATCACTACTTTTTCACAAGTAAAGCTTTGGGATACATCAAGGCGAACTCTCACTTAAAGACGAAAATATCAAAGAATACGCCTTCTAAATAAATGTTGCCATCATTGTTTGCTGATTTAAGGTATACATATGCATGTTCTGTAAGTACAAAGTGCCAATCAGAGAACGGATTGATTGGTTAATTTTAGATTTTGAATACAATCACAAAAACGAACCTCATGTTGACAACATAAATCAATTCCGTGAAGCAATATTCACAAAACGGAGTGTAACGAAAAATTATGCATGTCTTGTACAAATGTAAACGTATACTCCCAAAAGCAACGAATACTTAACGACTGGTATGAATGGTTAACGATTGGTATGAATGGTTTCAATGCTTTTTTTACTTTTTTAATTTTTTCTTGTTGTACGAAAAATTCCACAATTAATTTTTTCTTAAATTTGATCGGACTTCATTTTTCATTGCCAAAATATCAAACTTTACTAGTTTACTGTCAGCAAAGCAAAAAATATTTATTTTCTCATTAGATTTTGTATTGTTTTTGCTCTTTCTTTATGTTTTCATTCACTGAAAGCAACGAATACTGGACGAATGTTTTTAGTTTTTTCATGTGGCATTGAATTATTTCGTTGCTTGAAGTTTAACGACATAACAAAAAGAGAATGTAAAATAGCAAACAGTAATAAGGAATGAGTAAACAAACAGCAATGCACATTTTTATTACTGTCGAGTAAAAGCAATGAATTTGCGAATGGTTATCAAATGTGAATGGTCTCTTTCTGTTCTCTGGTGCCAATCTTCTTTTATTAGGTCGAACATTTAAACACAATTCACCGAAGGCTGAGCAGTGGCAGCGGAGATGTTTCGTTTTTCCTTTTCCTCCTCGTTGAAACTTATGCAAAACTTGATGTACAGAAAAGTCGGTGGCCCGACAACATCCAACTCCACCTATTTGTTCTCAACAAAACATTTGTTCGGACAAAGTTTTTGCATATGCAGTTTGACGTATCTCTTTTTGAGAGAGAGAAAGTATTTTCACAAACAACTCTCAGCTTGAATTGGTTTAATTGTATATTTTGTCTGGAAAAAAATAAACTGAGTTGCCAATAGGTGTTTGTGAAATTAAATTATTCATTTAATTTATTCATTAACATTTGTAAATTGTTTTTGTAACATATACACAATATTTTAAAATAATTTAATATTTGTTTTTGACACTTATACCGTAGACAAACGATAGAGTTAATGTGCATTAAAATCTCACTAATGTGAATTAAGATTTTACCGTGACAGACGACAGTTTATGCATTTAAAACAGCATTTAAACAGCTGTTTGTTTGTAAACAACTGTGTAATTATGAAAAAATTTGTTTGGCATTTGGTGAAAAATCAGTATTTATTTAAAAAAAAGCTGAAATTATTTTCGCTGAAACTGCAAAAATTGTTCATACACTAGCAACCATCAATCTGAACGTGTTGCTAGATGTGGGGACCGCAGTGGGACACTCTGAAATAAGAGAAAGGCAATTGTGGAAATCTACTTTTATTATTTTAATTTTACAATTGTCTTCTTCTTATTTTAGAATAGTAAACAAATTGATAACATATTATTGATTTACGACGATGTTGCCATATTGAAATAGCTAAATTCATTCAGTTTGATTTTGTGCATTTACGTCTAACTTAATGCGCATTAAGATAGGATAATTCACGAGTTAATTTGAATTAAGACTGTTAATGCAAATTAACTGTGTCGTCTGTCGACGCTATTAAAAACCAAACAAATAAATCAATTACCACTTGTAAAATTAATAGATTTTGTTTACATAAAATCGTTCGAAATGGGTGAATTGCACTGCAAAAAATTCTCAGTAAAAAATTTTTCTCCGGACAAAATTTTTGTTCGGAACAAATGGGTGAATCCACTTTTATGGTCTACTTTTCACAGGAGTCTTACACAAGTAGAAGCGTTAAAATTTCACAATTTTTGAATCCTAGTGATGGCCAATTTATATGTATGTACTTACATCCATAAGGCAGGAAATAGCAATATGTTACGATTAGCATGTTATTACATTTCTACGAAATGAAAACCTTAAACTTCCTTATGTAATATCCTTCCTACATTTTTAAAGAAATAAGTATTAAGATAATGTTTTTTAAACATGTTCCTAAACGCATTTTGAATTTATAATTCTTTACATTAAAAGTACTATAAATATGCTATTTTAAAGAAGTCTGTATATAAAGGGTGTCCCAACTAGAACGCAATTTTTAAATTTTAAATAAAAAACAGATATTTAAAAAAAATGAGGTTATGTATGGAACAAGATATCGTGCAGATGGCCGCCGCTGGCACACACGCGATCTTTTAATGCCATTTTCAATGACCTTTTTGCATAAATGCTGCGGTATTTCATTAATGCAGCGTCCAATTTCCTCTTTTAAGGCTTGAGTCGTCGTCGGCTTATTCGCGAAAACCATCGACTTCAAAAAACTCCAATGAAAAAAATCTAAAGGTGTTAAATCGCACGATCTAGGCGGCCAATTCTGGACTCCAAAACGCGAAATAACACGACCGGGAAATGACTGATGCAGCAATTGAATTATTTCTCTGGCTGATGACATGTGACGCCGCACAGTGGTATTTTTTTTTGGCAAAAAGTCTATTTTTTTACAGTTATTTTTTAGAAATCTAATGATGCAATTCTGTATAGAAATGTTTCATTAGTAGAAAACCATGATTTGTTTTCGAAAAAAATAAAATTTTGTCAAAAAAAAAGTGTGGTGAATTTATCTAAATATTATACAACGACAACTGATGAAAATTTTACAACATTTCAGTTGTTTATACAATAAATATGGTTCAACTACCAATAGTTTTAGAGAATTTTTATTAAAATATAGTATTTTAAATTTAATAGGAAAGAAAAAATATTTAAATTACATATATCGTTTAAGAGATCTGAGCAAATCAAAATGACTCCAACAAATTTAGCATTTTCAGTTTTCATTAGAAATGAAATAAGTTAGCTCGGTCTACCTCCGTGTTAGTACTACTTCTAAATGAAAGTTTGGAATATTTTCTTTCATTTTATGTAAAAAAAATTCTGCGACTTTTTGCGATCGCTGAACAAACTTATAAATTTTGTGATAAAACTCACGTATTTTTTATGAATATTTACAATAAATTGCAATGCATATTTACAATAAAAGGTTTTGTATAGTTTTAGGCTTTTACTTTTACTTTTTAATAATTGATTGACAGCAGATCGAAAAAGTGCATAACAAAAAACTCCATATATCTTATAGTATGCCTTTTTTAAAAAGGTCTGCAATTGATTCAAAAAATAAGATATTAAAACAAGAAAACAAACAGCGCATTCAACAAACATTTAAAGAACACATGAACTTGCGAGTGGATACTGTACAATAAGGAACTGGGTCGTCGAATGACGGAAATACTTCAAGGCGTTTCTTTTCTAGTCCTGCTCTCGTAGCAGATATAACAGGTATTAGTGAAGAACTAATAGATCGCTTCCGAATTATTCTCCAAATAATTACATGTGGGCACAAAATTGATACGGGGAAGTTTAAGAAATTTTCGTGGGATACTGCTGAGCTATTCGTTCGTAAATACAATTGATACTTCATGCCAGCTACTGTCTATAAAGTACTGATACATGGAAATGACATAATTGAAGCAGCAGTGCTCCCAATAGGCATGCTCTCCGAGGAAGCGGAAGAAGCACGTAATAAGGATTACAGAAATTATAGATTAATGTTTTCCAGAAAATGTAGTAGAACTGCAACAAATACTGATGTTTTGCATCGTTTGCTTGCATCATCTGATCCCTATATAAGTAGTATAAGACGTCAACCACGTAAACATATTTTGGAACTAGATGATGTAGTAAAAGAAATGATAGATGCTGAATAAAAGTCTATATTTAAATGCATGTATTGAAATTTATTTATAAAATAATTAGTTTTGGTAAAGAAACAAAAAGTTGTGGGAGTTGTGTGGGTTATATGGGCAGTAAGTGGGGGCGTTAATTGAGCTAACCAAAAGCTCTGTGCCAAATTTCAAAAACTTTAGACCAAAAATAAATTTTCGGTTCTATGGGCGGTGGGTAGTGGGCGTGGCCAATTTTGATGAAACTTTATATTATTCTTATTTGAGCTAACCAAAGGCTCTGTGCCAAATTTCAAAAATTTTGGACCAAAAATAAATTTTCGGTTCTATGGGCGGTAGGTAGTGGGTGTGGCCAATTTTGATGAAACTTTATATTTTTCTTATTTGAGCTAACCAAAAGCTCTGTGCCAAATTTCAAAAACTTTGGACCAAAAATAAATTTTCGGTTCTATGGGCGTTGGGTAGTGGGCGTGGCCAATTTTGATGAAACTTTATATTTTTCTTATTTGAGCTAACTAAAGGCTCTGTGCCAAATTTCAACATTCTACGAGCACTCCTTATATTTTTTGCCAAACATTGTATGAACAAATACCACTGTGCGCCGTCTTGTTGAAACCACATGCCCTCCACATTCATTTCTTCAATTCTAGGCAAGAAAAAACTGGTTATCATTTCACGATACCGAACACCATTGACACCATTGCGTTGTAGTTGGGTATTTGGGTGTCAATGCAATTTTTATCTTAAGTTCCTAGAATAAAATATCCTCTTGTCTAAACAAAAGTGTCAATTATCGTTCGCAACAATACCATAAGGGAATGTAATTTCCCACTAATTATTTGCCTCTATTGATTCTAATAACAATACATGCTAAAATCTTTCGAATGGGAGTAAGAAATGTAACATGTTTTAAATTGTAATAAAATAATAAAAATGACAGTATTTTTTTGAAACGTGACCAAACGAAGTTCAACTCTAAATAATATTGCTTATTTCAATGAATGTCGTAGATAAACAACCTGTTTTATTTTAAACAATGTTTAGAAAGCGTTTGACTGAACAGAGTCCTTTGAGGTGACACCAGTGACAAATATCCTTAAATCCAATCTAATATGAAAATGTCGATTTGTATGGTTATTTGAATTTTATTGATTTTCTTTTTTATTTGGTTTTCAAGTGCAGCATTTATGTAAGTAATAATAAAAAGGAGTAATTTATTACACATTGTTATAGTTATATAGATAATTTTCTAAATTTTAATAGTTACTATTTACAATTTCTACAATTTTCTCAAGAATAAAAAAAAGAAGAAAAGAAAAGGAAAATTCGAAAAGAATGAAAACTAACGCAATTCCTACTGTGATTGTTGCCATAAAAAATGTATATAAAATTAATTATTTTAGTATACGAATATGAGAATACAATGAGTATTTGTGTTAAGATAACACAAATATTTACCTTCCATCTTAAAAATATTCGACATTTCACACGAATCTTTTTTGCCGCAGCTAACTACTCTACTATTCCTGCCTCAAATGAGGAAGATGATGATGATGATGATGATCTTTTTAAATGACGGGCCAACAAAAGTATAGTGTGTATGTAGTACGTACACTAACAATGTTTTAGGATACTTGTTGCAATACATATCAACAGTAAACAGTAAAAACAACACAGACATTCTGAGGAGAGAAAAAATAAAAAAAAATCAAAACACAAACACTGACTATAAAAATTATGATGGAATTCTTGGAAATGCATTAAACCTAACCAACTAAAGATTGGGAAAGAAAACACAACGAACTGAGCAAAACTGAACTGAATTGAGAAGAGCATCAAATCACTGAACTTGCCGCTTCTTTTCCTACAAATTTGGGATAATGGAGGATTTTTGACTTCAACAATTTGTCTTCAGTCTTTAGATTTGAAATACATAAATGTTTTAACCGAAAAGACAAATAAACACACACAAACACACTCACCAAATAATAATAATGGCCCGGTCAGGTTATTTTTCCGAAACATCTCCAAGGGAAAATTTGTTTTATTTTCTTGTGTCCTTTTCCTTTTTCGTATTGAAATTGGAGGTTATGTAAGTTAACAACAACATCAAGTGTCTACTGGGGATGCCAAACGGGACTGGTTTTTCAAATTATGGGATTCGGGATTTCATAAATGAATCCCGGGATCCCGAAATCGAGATTTTCGGGATTTCCGTTTCATATTAAAAAAATTACAATATTAATGAAAAAACTATTTATTTAATTCATAAATTTAAATAAAAATATAACAAAAAAATTAGTTCATTGAATTAAATAATAAAGAAACAAGAAACAAATAGATTTAGTCCGATTTTAGTCACTCAAAACGTGAAAAAATCGCGAAAAAAAGAAAATTGGATGTGGTTTTATATGGAGTTTTTTCCATTTAGCCCTTTTCTTCAAAAATGTTTACGCGTTTTGAGTCTTAAAAGTTGGCATCACTGCCATTACGGACGTTATTAGGTGTTTTGTTTGGAGTTCTGCACATTTCAATTGCATTATTTAATTTTTTTTATGATTGAAATATTAGAATCATCATTTGTTTCCTCAATCATTGATAAATCCGAATTAGAATCATTTGAAGGTGAGCCACAAATCTCATTTCCTTTAAAATGAGTAATCAACGTTTTTAACTCATTTCTAATAACAAACATTTGTACGTTATTATCAAATTCTGATTTCAATTTTGGGTTTTTCAAAAAATTTAGGAGTGTTGAGTAAATCGTTGTTCTTTCTTGGATTCTTTTAAGGAGAGCTTTCACCAGTTCATCACTTAATTTGCAATCACTTTTTAATACCTCTTTTAGCATAAATGAAAGTGCAGCATCGGCTTTAGAGATACATATCACTGCGATAAAGGGCTTCAACTGTTTGTTACTTTAATCGGATTTAAAATTACAACTATTTGTTCAAGTAAAGCAAATTCATCATCTGTCATCTGTTGAGTTTTTAAATCAATTAAAGCTTTTCTTATTGGAATTTCCAGTTCCAAAAACCATCGACACATATCAAATAGTGGGTTCCAGCGGGTTTGGCAATCCAAAATTAATTTTAATCGCAAAAATATTTATTAATTGAATATCAATCATTCTGTTCACATTGATTTATGTTAAGTGTAGATGTTTTGTATTTGTGTATACCAAAAAAGCAAGTAAAACAATTGTCTGGATCTTTTACACAAATAAAAATTTTCGGCATTTATTAATCCCGAAAATTCCCGGGATTTTCGGGATTTATTGCAGATTTATTAATACCGAAAAATCCCGGGATTTTCTAAAACAAATTCCCGGGATTTTTGGGATCGGGATTGGCATCCCTAGTGTCTACTGATTAAGGAATTTAATATTTGTTTTTACATTATTTATACTTGTTTCTGGCCGTGAGATGGAAGGACACTTGCTGTGATAAAACCAGACACGACAAAAAAACATAAACAATTTTAAATTCTCCAGAAATTACAATAAATTCTTCCATGCTTTGATTTCGATTTTATTACCGTGTTTTTGTTGTTTCACATTAATGCTTCAAATACCATCCCCTTCCAGCATTCGATACGATAATTGACAGCGGTTTTTAATGCTTGAAGTCGACAATAATGGCACCATTTAAAATGTATTTTATGGTCTTCGATTGCTTTTAGACATTCAAATTGTTTCAGACAAATTCATTGACTAAATAAATTTTTTTTTGGTTCACTTGGATTTTTGTAATGAGAGGCTAGAGCGAGAGATGTTGAAAAGGATTTTTCGTTTTTTTTTTTTTGGGTTTTGGGTCACACACGTGAATTGTGTTAATGTGATAACAACTGACTTTTTATCGTGCTCTTCTCTGAAACATTTTACATTTTTAGTTGGCGGCGTTGTTTTTCTTCTTTACCGTGGCGCGCCACTTTTCGTCTTATATTTTTTGGTTTGTAATTTTTAAATTCAAGGTTTTTTGTTTGTTGTTCAAACCTTTTAGTTTAAATGTCTTGTAATGATTGCAGTAAAACAAGTTAGTGGGGGTAAATTGCTGCTAAAGCTGTCCCAGCTGTGATGTTGAGGATTATCGTAATGCTGATGATTAACATTAATATCAACAGCAACACTTAGTAACATGTTTAAGTCCATTAATATAGCATTAACTTTACTTCTTACTTACTTTTTTTTTACATTATGTCTTTTGCTCTCTGGCTCTCTTTATGTGCAACTTTTTAATTTTAAACTTCAAACACGCAATTCATTCACAAATTTATGAAATCAAAATTGTTATGTAAGCTAAGGTCGAGGCTTTTCTACTTACTCAAATATAAATTTCAATTCAATCTTAAACAAAACCACACACACACTACAACGCAACATCCCATCAAAAACCAGAAGAAAACATTAAAGAAATATCCTTTCAGACGGAATACCTCAACTGTTAAGCAGAATAATAAAACAGAAGAGAAGAACAAGTAACTAAAACTAAAATTCAAACTAAAGTTGACTCAAAATATGGATATTTAACCACAAATATTGGTTTGTCCAAAGAAACCTTTTGAAAGCACCGAAATTCTTGTCATTTTAAGTTTCACTTTGAATCGAAAAATACCTTTATAGAAAAAATCTCACGTTTGTAATCTGCATACTCACTCACAGATTGTCATTTGTCACCTCATTGTATGTGGTTAACAAAAAAAAAAAAAAACAACAATATGTAAATTTAACAACTTGAAAATTCTCATTAAAACAGAAGATGTGCAAAGAAACAAAGTTAGTTTATAATCTGCAAAAGTTAACAACAAACCACACCCATCTCTGCATTTTAGTGCTTTTCACTGGTTTCAAAGTCATGGCCAAAAAGATCTTTATTTAATCGCGTTTCGTGAACAACAAATTTCATTCATTAAAAGGATACTTTTTATTATTACACCCTACACCACCATAGTGGGCAGGTTGATTTACATTTGAGTTAATCACCCCTATAGTGAATAAAAATTCCACATGAAATTTGTTCCCTTTTCACATTTTTCCTATTAAAATTCAATGTTAAAAAATAAAACGGAATTTTTATTCACGATAGGGGTGAATGCTTGTTGCTGCCGAGACCTACTAATCTGCCACTTTCTGAGTCCATACTTTGTTGACCCAAATTATCGGGCAATTATTTCTCCTAGCTCCCCTACTACTGTCCCTGAATAAAACTCTCATTAATAAATAATTTAAATATATTGCTATACATACAAAAATTTACACAAATAAGTTTTATGTTAGCCCAATTCACAAGCTATAAAATTTGGTCCCGATGGACTTGGGAGAATTTTATCAATTAAAACTCACTTCTCCTTTGGGATAGTAAGTAAAACATCAATTACTCGAATATAAAATTTAAAGCCTGTGACTTATATCAAACCCGATTTGTCTAATTTTAATTTTTTTCGTGCTAGTGTACGGTATCATATGGTCGATTAAGCCCGACTTTATAAATATATTTATGAGCATATTTGGCAAAACAAGTCTGTTTTTCTTAAACACGATTTTTGTTTTCTTCTTTAGATTTGGGGGTTTTATTGGCTCGTAAACGCCTTATTTAGGTTTTTTCTTTCCCAGCAGAGGTTCCAAACATTTAAAAAAAAAAAAACAGTATAAACACAAATTCACAATTTTGAATTTTTCTTAACTGTAGAACGCGTTACAACAAACTTTACATAAAATTTGTTGTCACCCTTTAAGAACTACTGTTCTGTGAGGTACACAGTTGATGAAGTTTTTTTTCCATATTTTAATTATTTTTTGCTTTCATTAGATCGTTTATCTTAACGTTGTTTGCATGATAATCACTTTTAAGAATTCTTAGAGAAAGACTTTAGAATGAAACAATAATTGTCTTTTAGGACTTTATGGACTTGAAGAAAAGTATTAACTTTTATTTCGTGTTGCTGTTTCTCAGATGACTTTATATTTTTATTTTCTTGCACTACTCTTTGTCAGCATCTTCTTGATTTTACGCTGCTTTAGACGACTCTGTGTGTGGTTCCAATGATTATTCAGGCGTCCTTTGCATTTTATGCACTCTTGGTTAAAAATATTTGTGTACAAAAATTTGTGTGTCCCCATGTTGTGTGGAGGCTGTTGTTCCATAAATATAACAATTATCTTTGAAGATTTTTAGTGTGTGGTAATAAAGCAATTTAGGGAAAGATTTTACGAAAAAAAAAAAAAAATAAATAAAAATGCTGGAGAAAATGTTTTAAAAAAAAAAATGAGAAAAAAAGTAAATTAGTACAAATAATGACACCAATCACAATTGG
This sequence comes from Bellardia pandia, assembly GCA_916048285.2. Taxonomy (NCBI): domain Eukaryota; kingdom Metazoa; phylum Arthropoda; class Insecta; order Diptera; family Calliphoridae; genus Bellardia; species Bellardia pandia. The sequence goes on along the minus strand of OU696529.1, from coordinate 2,327,322 downwards.
TAAATATTAAGATACAAAGTACATATGTATTAAAAGTAAAATAGCTTACAAAATCACTTGAGATGTCATCGATTATAAATATATAGCCTTGTTTGCAATAAAAATAAATCAGTAACACAATTCTTCTTTATAATTTTTTATGCATAATTCTCATCGATATAGGAATTCTAACAGAAATTTTTATACCCTACACCACCATAGTGGGAAGGGTATATTGGATTTGTGCTGATGTTTGTAACGCCCAGAAATATTGGTCCAACGTCCACCTTAAAATATCACGATCGACTCAGAATCACTTTCTGAATCGATTTAACGATGTCCGTCCGTCCGTCCGTCTGGCTGGTTGTCCATATAAAGCTTGTGCGCAGAGTACAGGTCGCAATTTTGAAGATATTTCGATAAAATTTGGTACGTGATATTTTTTCGGCCCAAGGATGGATGGGATTGAAACTGGTGTAAATCGATACATTATTTCACCTAGCCCCCATGCAAATGTTCTCCCAAAATAGGGGTTTACCGATCATAAATGTTTTAATTATGCAAGGAACCAAACAAATTTCATCACAAATGAGTGGAAAATGAAGCTAAATCACATCTACACATTTTGTGCAGATCGATCCATAATTACTCGTAGCTCCCATATAAGGCCCACTTCCGAAAATCACTTTAACGACCATAAATTTCTTAAAAATGTTGGTATCTAAATAAAATTTGACACAAATAATTTTCTTATATACAGAAATAATGACACCTAATTTTATAATGGTCGATCCATAATTAGTCGAAACTCCCATATAAGACCCTCTCCGTAATTCACTTTAACCTCTAAATATAAATATTTTAAAAGTATTTAACCCATATGTGTAATATTTATATTCACAGAAAAATGGCACTAAATATTTGGATGATCGGTCCACAATAGGTAATATCTCCCATATAGCGCTCGTTTTTGAAAATTTGTTTTATACATTTACTGGGTGTAGGGTATTATATGGTCGGAATTGACCGACTATACTTTCTTACTTGTTTTTAATATATCAATAAAACGTTTTGTGTAAATGTTAGAGGATTAGATCTTATAATTGATGGGTCAGTAATTGATATAGAGTTTACATGAAATGCAAATTTGTATGGGACAATCTTTAGGGTTTGGAATTTCCAAGATAATTTTATTGCCCGGGATTCCCGGAAATTTAATTAATGCTTAACAAATAAGTACAAAGGTAAAGTATTTTATAAAATTGTAATAATAAGAAAAACAATGCACTATGAGGGACAAACATTTTAAGATCATTTGTTAATAAAAAATTAATTATTTCATTTCGAAAATAATGCATTTAATAAGTCAACTTACATCCGATTTGTTATTTTACTGGCAACATTTCTAGTCTTTCGCATTATACATTTTTGTTAATTTATCAATGACAATAATATCGTTTTTTAACTTTGCATATTTTGTAAATGCGTATAATTTATAGATAATAGCTGCTCATAAAGAATTTTCATATACCAACCTACTGCAAATGTGGAACAAGCTCCTCATCAGCTCTCTTTATTGCGTTCTTTAAAATTGTTCAAATGCTTGATTGTTTTGTGAGATTATTTGTGTTTGATGAAATTCATTTATGTATATAGTAGGGTAGAGGGGGGCACGTTTATACCCGGGGCACCTTTGAACTATGTTGATAAAATCTTAGTTTAAAAATTTTTCCGATCCTTAACCGAGTTTTTGACATGGCAACCTTGTTTTCTAGCAACGTTAACAACTTTTGCTAGTTTTTTCAGTCGTCGACCGAATGTAGTTGGGTGAACAAGTTTTCGCAGTAAGAGTGTAAGAAGTATTCAGTGATCGTTTTCTTTCGTGAAAGAAATTTATTGCAGTCCCAAATTCATTTCAAACAAAATTAAGTTAAGTTATTTGATATTTATGTAAAAAAATATTTATTATTTCCGTGAAATGGCATGCCAGTTCAGGTTTGAACAAAGAAAAAGAGGGGCACCTTTGAACATGTTAATTTATCAACCGAAGTACCAAACATTGTTGATTCTCTCTTATTTTTGGAAAATGACGAATCCAATGGTGATCATGATGCTTTAATGGAAAATGTAATGTCACCTAAAATCGCAAGGCCTTTTCCGTCTTAATAATATAAAACTTATTTTTGATCTGATTTTATTTTATTTTTTAATTGTTAATGTTCATGTTTTTCTTAATAAATAAATCTAATTTATTATACAGTCGAACTTCCCTATAATGAATCTTGACGGGACCAGAAAATCACTTCATTATATAGAAACTTCATTATACAGAAATTATATTTTCCCCCACTTTTTATTTAAAATAATTAGGCATATTAGTTTGGGTTACACTTTTCCATTTTTCTTCCACCGGCAACTGATGTCAAAATTGTTATTGATGTGGCTTTCTTCTCTTTGTTTGTTCTTATTTTCCTCTTTTGGGAATCCCCTCATTATGTGTGGCATCTTTCTCGGTACACAGAGTTGTTAGTATGCGTAACAGAAAATTGTTTGAAAAATTCATTATATGGAGACAAAAACTCATGTGAGTCAAATATTACACCTGCAAAATTGCTTCGTTGTATAGAAAACTTCATTGTATGGAAATTCATTATAAGATCAAAAACAATGAAATTGGAACGGAAAAAGTTGTGTGTTTGAAATCAGTTCATAATAGGTAGAGCTTCATTGTATAGAAGTTCACTATAGAGAAGTTCGACTGTATATATAAAAAATATAACAGTTTATGTTATTTTTGGACATAAGCGCTACAAGAAAAAATTGCCGTTCAAAACTGCCCCAGCCTAGTTTAAAGCTGCCCCGTATGGGGGGCACATTTGAACACAATGACTTCATCCATTAAAAAAATAAAAAAAAATATAAATCGAACTAAAAATAAGTTACTTGTAGAGTTAAGCTAAAGTTTATTTCCATATATATTAGTTAAATTATGTAAAAAGTCAATAATTCAAAAATATAAATTTTTATGTGGCTTGAAAGCAAAAAGTGTTCTAAGGTGCCCCCTCTCCTTTACATATGTATGTATATTGGGTGTATAACTTAAAAAAGCGTATGACGTATGACTAATTATGGACCCATCATCATAAAATTAGGAAGAACAATTGTGAGAAACATATTTTTGCTGGATATTATTTATATACCAACACTGTCAAAACTATATTCAGAATTATTGATCGATCTGTGATAAGGTTCTATATAAAACTTATTTGTGGCAAAGTTTGTGTGGATACCTATATTAAAAAGGTATTTATGACCGATAGTCATATTTGTGGAAGACATTTATATGGGATCTAGGAGTAATAATGGACAGATTTCAACCAGTTTCAATAACAATCGTCCATGGTTCGAAAAAACGGATTATTCCCCAAATTGTATTTAAATATATCTACACAAGCTAGCAAGCAACACGGACATAGATAAATTGATTGAAAGTGATGCTGATAGGCTCATATTTTTCATCGTTATAAACATCTGCACAAATTCAGTATACCTAGAGAGTTCTTGACCTATTTCATCTCGAATTTTACTCTCGTATATATCCATAAAGTAAAAATTTTATAAAAAAAACTTTGTTTGACTATGTTGGACCAAGGTGAGAATATGGGTGGATATTTAGATAAAAATTTATATCAGGGCATTTATAAATTTTGAATTTCTAAATGTTTTTAAAAATATATAATTCTGTATAGAATTCGATTCCGTTGTTATAATGCATTTCCAAATTTCTGACATGAATTGCAGTTGGCTGTTGTTTGTAATTTTTAATAATTACAATTGCTGAATTGAATAAATTCGAAAATATGTATTTTGCTTCATGGTAAAAATTTCAATAAAGTTAAATTCTTTGCCTAATTTTATTTTAGTGACGGGTATAGCCTCATTCATATAAATATATTCAAGTGTTTCCTAATGTCATAAATACTCGTATGTACTATTGGTTATTTTTTAATTTCTCAGTTTCTTTTTATGAAAACTGCACAACCTTATCTTTGACTTTGAGTTAAAAAGCAGAAGATTTTTGTTCTATAATCCTCACCTACTTAAGATAAGATGACGATAGACGACATCCTAGAGTGCTGCTCAATAAGAAAGAGTAGTATGCGTTGTTTTGAGCACGGGTTCATTTAATTTTTCTGCCAACAACAATTTGCATAAAATCTTTTTCGAAAAAAATTAAGAAAAACAAAATCCTTTGCATACACACAATGAAATGTTTAATGAAAAACTAACATTTTTAATGTGTGGGAACCAAAACCAAAAATCCATTTTACCATTTCACCGAGCAGGATACTAAATAATGTGAAAAATAAACAGAGGACAGCAGGACATCTTAAAGCAAAGAAATGAATATGAACCAGAAAAAAGTGCACTCACTCACTGCAGTCAGAGTCGGTCGATCGGTTGGTTGGTTGCATTGGTGCACATGCCAGACACAGGTTGTGAACGTGAAGAGCATGAGTTATAACCATGTGCCAACAACAAAACACACGAGTTGTGTTGTTGAGCCTGAGCCATACATGACGATTGAGAACGTACGAAAAAAGACAAAACAATTCTTAACTTTTTCTTCATTGGAGAAAAAAGGGATCGTGTTGAGCCGGGCTACATGCATGTGCAAGTGGCTAATATGTACTAAGAAATAAAACAACAAATTATTATTTGTATAAGAAATTAAGTACAAATATGAAAATATGTATGCATGAGATTTAAACATTATTCCTTTTTTTTTTTAACAAAATTCAAGTGCGGCTCAACATGGACAAAATCGTGGGAAGATATTTTTCTGGCTTAACAATGAGCGTTTCTTTTGTAATGCTTAAGTGTTGTCATCTTATTTGAGGCCTGTGTTTTCCAATTGCGGAAAATAACAATCGAACAAAAACCAAAACTATTAGTAATTTCTTTGGTCATATTAATTGATTCTTTTCAATTTTCCTTTTCTTGAAATTTATCTTTTTAACAACACATGTATAGAGAAATCTAAATTTTCAAGATGAAATCATGCAAATTTTTATTTCTAAAATACCTACCAATAACAGTAACATACATACATTGAATTGCAATCTGTTTATCAGCTTCTAATTGAATACGAGTACCACAGTAATTATCTCGAATTTTCCAGAATTTTTATTTATCTACATACAATATCAGTTGGAGTCTTTGTCTGATTATGAAGGTCTTTAACACGACCGAATCTATCCAGTATTATTCTTTTTGTTTAAATTAGTCGTTACTGTGGCATTACTGCAGTTTGTTCTCTTGTTTATGATAATGTGTCAAAAAAGACGTTACTTTTGCCACTTTCTTGAGTCATTCAATACACAAGCACGCACACATATGTATGTACATACATCCATACGAGTACATGTATGTTTTACTTTCGCATACTAAATATCTCTTGGATATTTGTTTGTACATTCATTGTAAATTATTTAAAGGCAGAATGCATAGTAGATATTTCGCTTAAAATATGTCAAGCTGACTAAATTATTGCCCAGCTACATATGTACATACATATGGGTATTTTCATATAGCTGTACGTGACATTCGTACGCATATGGAGTAATATAAATCTCACAAAAATAGAAGTTAATCAAAAACAATATTACAGTTATGTTGCAATCAAAAGCTTCTATGTTTGAGAAAAAAATGGGCAGCCTCGAAACTTTGGTGTCGAAAATATCCGATCAAAATAAGGCGATAACGTACGTGACAAAAAATGGAAGTGATTTTAAGGCATATTTACGTACATGCGAAAGTCTGCGAATCATGCGAGTTTTCCTTTTCTTTAACAATTCCTAAAATAAGCTAAATAATGTACCTTTAAAATCCTTTAATATTTAAAGAGAAATCATCTCATAACGTACGTGACAATTTTTCTCGTATATAAATAATGAAACGCGATAGGCCCGCTGTCTTTCAGCCTCCTTTTTTGGTGCTCTTTTAGTTTTGCTTCGTCTTTTTTTAACTCTTCCGCCACCGTTTCATGGTTTTACAACTATTTAAAATAATTAAAATAGAAAATTTGCATTTAACATTGATTTTGATGCATTTAATTTAAATTATCGTACTTACAATAACGTATGCGACAAACTTTAAAAGGTAATAACTTTTTTTATTTTTTATTTCGGTTAAAAAGGAAATTTTAGTTAATATCTTTAATTGGAAGAATTCTTATTTAAGAATTGTAATCTTCTTTACCTGCGACTGCCCATATACAAATGACATACATAGTTAAATAATGTTTTTGCATAACGTACGTGACATTAGAATACCATCAAATTGTGCAAATTTTTTTTGAAAATCATGGTTCTGTGTTTTTTTTAGCTACATATACATATGTATTGAACTTTGAAATGGAATAAAACAAAGATGATTTTTAAATTAACATGAAATTGACTTTATTCGAACAATAATCTTCTGGCAACTTCAAACATAAATCACTTGACAGCTGACAAAATGGGCGCCAGCTAAAAAAGTGTTGCCAACTTAGTTGTCAGAACAGCTTCTAAGTATGTCATTACTTTAATATTCTGGTTGCAAGAAATGGCGTAAATAACTCCTTAAAGTTCGGTCTCACAAAAGCCGTTTTCAGTTAATATGGAACTGATAATAAACAAGTCATTATACGACTATTGTAAGTAATGCATCGTGTGCATTAAAGGACATAGAAATGTAAGTTATAGAATAATTGTAGACATTATCAAGTTATTACTGTTTTCAAGTTATACAATAATCCTAATTAGTAGTAGGCGATGAAGTTACAAACTTTTCCACAATCAATTAATCGGGATCTAATACATCGAAATTTCTAATAATTCAAGGAGTTTACTCACCTTATTTATGATTTTGTAAAACCTATCGTTTAAGAATAGCACACGCTTTCTAAACTATGGTGCTTTTAATTGAATTATACAGAGTGTAAAAGTACGTTACGATTTTATAACAATCCAACAAATTTCAAGGAATAGTCAGTCTCTGCCACACACAATGAGCTGCAGTCGCTGCTCGTTGCAATAAAATATTTATTTGTTTGTATGTGTGAGGGGTGCATATATACTCAACATTAATAAAGTTCAACAAACATACAACCGCGCAAATTTATTTATTCAATTTTCCTCCCTCCGACATTGTGACTGTTGTTGAGCTCATGATGAGCCCACATATAATACCGCCACTACCACCATTACCAAGCTCAACTAATTCCTAAAAATAAAACAACAAACACAAAGTTCTCATGTGATACCCACAGCTAAAACTAACAACAACATTAATAAATAAAACAAAAACACGACACTTCAAGTATCAAACATACAGAAACAGCAATGCTCTCTCTGCTAAGGAAAATTCATATAGAAATACATACAATGTACATGCATTTGTAACGGCTTTGGCGGCTCAACGCTCAACGAGCACAGACAGACAGAAATTCAATATAAAAATCTAAAGAATATTTAGTTTTTCTTTTCTTCTGCATTATTTTTATACATACTTTTAATATATCTACAGCTCACAGATACAAAAACTACACACTAGCACACTCTTAAACTGGCAGCTCAATTTATCGTTGATTCTATGCTATTGCCTCATGTTCATATCAAAATTATATAAAACAAGTTAGTTTGCTATATTCGGCTGTGCCGAATCTTTAATACCCTCCACATAAACGTAATAAGAAATACAAAAACTTTACTGGTTATAGACTAGAATATCCTAGTTCTGTGTTTTCTATTCAGTCTTAGTGCAAATTTTATTAGTAATACGTCTAATGTGATTTTATTTTAAATGTTTTGAAATTTTATCTAATTTTGACCACTGTGAGACAAATGGTTAGTGATCGGGATGGGATGAAACCAACGGGAAATGTTATATCGGTAAAAAAGAAGTTATACGTGTCCCGGCGTTTCGCTGGGACTAGTGGTTCTCGAGTGATGACAAACAAAAGAGCCTAAAACGTGACAAATTCCCTATAGATACCTACTAACTTCAAATCGATATACATATCTCGATTCCTAGGCGTGACCCAGCGAAACGCCGGGACACGTATAACTTCTTTTTTTTTTTTACCGATATAACATTTCTCGTTGGTTTCATCCCATCCCGATTTTGACTGTCGCATAGTGCAATTAATGTAATTACCGATTCCTACTGTAATTTACAGAGTGAGGCTTTTTTGTTTGAATTTCATCTCACTAATATTATTTACAAAAGATTTATGGGTGGCATATTAGAAGTGGACCAGTTATGAACTAATAGCTTCTAAATTCGGTATCCACTAATGTGATTTCTACGTATGTATTTGAGGCTTATTTTGGTTGAATTGCATCTCAATAACGTTATTTACATGCTCGGAAGTGGACTTAATTCGGAGCTATTGCCAATTATTGACTGACAGTTACAAAATCCAGTAGCATAATTGCGGTATAACAGATATTAGTATGATTTCTGGATTAAAATTACAGATATATATAAAAGTTGGTTCGATATTTATTTATATTTTATATTTATCAGACATTTTTGTGGATTTCTTTGTCTTTCGGAAATGGTTCTTATATGGCAGCTATGACAAATTATGGGCGGATCTTCTTAAATTTTGGAACACTCATTTTCATGCATATGAGGATATTTCACGTCGAATTTCAACATAATAACGGTATAGTTAAGATATACATATAATAGTATTAACGTGGATTTCGAGAGTGGACCTTATGTGTGGGATATAGTCAAATATGGACCGATATTCTCAAAATCCAGCAGTTTGATTTAGGCATGTATGTAAATGATCCGTGTAAAATTTTGGATTGGTACCCTTATTTATGAGTATTAAAGTGATTTTCGGAAGCGGGCTAAAAATGGACCGAAATTTACAAAATATTGTGGGATGATTTTTGTATACATATACATACATATGTAAATGATATGTGCAACGTTTTGAGTCGCACCGATATTTATACGATATATATAAAGATAATTGGCTTTTTCGGATGTGGTCCTTGTATGAGAGCTATGGCCAATTATGGACCGACCACCATAAAATTTAGTACAACAATTTATTTGCCTATAAAGATTATTTATGTCAAATTTTAGCCGTTTAACATTATTTATATCTGTTTTATACGTATTTAAGTGAATTTTGGAAGTGGACTTTATATGGGGTCTATGGTCAAACATGGACCGAACTAAAAAAAATTTCGTTTTGCGACTTCTTTTTGCATGAAAGTTATTACTGCTGAATTTTGTATTGATATTTCAATTTTATAGGCATTTATGTATAATTGAGCAATATTTCGGGAAGATTTTTTTTGTATGGGAGCTATGAGAAATCATGGACCGATTCTTACTATTTTCCGCACACTTTCTTTTTTTTATCATACAAACAATGTATACAAAATTTCATGGTATTATTTGCAATATACATACATATTTAAAAATATAGCAAGAAACATTTTCAAAAATATCAATTTTTTATGGAGGTTGTCTTACATTTTGAGCCATAACCCTTGTTCTATTATACCGATTTTGCTGATTTTCAATACCAAACTGCTTAGAAGAACTATAAGCGGCTTTTTGGAAACTTTGTTGATTTCGGTTGTGTCCTTTGGAAGTGAGAGTGTTTTACACAGACAGACAGACGGACATGGCTGAATCGACTTAGAATTTTATATTGACTTTGTTGGGTCTCAGATGTGTATTTCACAGTATTACACACGGAATGACTAACTTATATATACCTTCATTCACCACTTATGGTGGTAGAGGCTATAAAAATTCCAGATTCTGAATTATATTGTATGTGTGTGTCAGTCAGCTCATAATTGCTTTAGTGGTGGTGGTTGAAAGTACATATACACATATGTACGTGCAAACCAAAAGTAATAAGAAGAAAAAAAAACATAAACTTTTGTAACGGACAAAATTTCTTTTCGTTTATTTTTCTGTTTCGTTTTTCCTCCTCTCAAACCACACACTGACACACAGACTGTGTGTGTACATTAGTTGAAAAAAGTTCTTAAAAAAAAACACAAACAAAATCATTCAAAAATACTTCTTTGCGCCTTGTCTTTTTTATTTTTAACTTTAACCTCTTATTTTCTACGAGTACTAAACTGCTCGTTCTTTTCTTTTTTGTCGAATGTTCATGGTAGATGCATCTACTCGAATAAACAAACTTGTATTATTGTTGTTTTTGCTGTAGATCTTGTATGAAAAATAAATGATTCGAGTGTATGTTTGGCTCAACATGAATATGTGATTTTTCTCGAAAAAAAAAAAGAGTCGTTCCCAACCCAATACACACTATTATTACTCCTTCTTATTCGTAGTGATTATAGTAAGAAGGGAGCAACATAAATATTTAGTGGGTTAATTGAAAATTTACTGGTTCTCATATGTTAGATTTTTCGTTCTGAGATTTTGTTCCAATTTACACGACGCAATTATTTAAGCCAAGCTTATTACCTTTTAGACATCGGGGTGAGAGGAAGATAAGACGAGTACACACTTGATTGTACTAGCAATTCATATTACTCTCTTATTTGTTTTACATCGTATGTGTATTCAAATGTAAAAATGCAATCAGATACGCCCACTAGGACAACATGAAAGATAAGAAGTCTGCAAGCTACTTGCATCGCAGGACGTTTATCTGGCGTTTGTGTGCTTGTGGCAATATGCAGCAATATGTCAAGGAATTTTTCCCTATGCAAGGTGGATAAAAACGATAAAACGATTTAAGCACTTAACGACTGCTGGCGGAATCGTCCTATTCCAAACTTCTGTGAAATTAGGCTAGCGACTACCGCAAAAAGTCTTGTCAATTTATTAAGTCACTTGGTACAGAAAACAAAGCTAAGTAACTCACACAAAGTATACAGAGGTGTCACGTAACGGAAGATAATCAAGTTTTATATTTCTCTCTTTCTATTTGTTTTCTTTGTATTACTATTTTTCTTTATTTTGCTGACACAATAAAATTAATTTTCGGTGGCAAAAAAAAGTAAATAAATAAGTTTAGTAACATAAAAAAGATCTTAATACTGTGTTTAGATAATCGCAATAAACGCCATTATTGAGCTCAATATTCCATATAAAATCTCAATTAATTATTGCGCAATAAGTACTAAATTACTATAATATTGAGTAAGATTTCGAATGCAACACTGTTCACAACTGTGTTTAGTGAACAAAATTGTATAAAATGGCAAATGTCAACAAAAGAAATCATTAAAAAATCAATGTGAAGGTAAGTTTGTTTACGTAGAAACACAACAACCATATAGAGTATTTTTGTATTGTTTTCCAGCTGTCAAACGATTATTGAGCAAGCTGAAAATTGCGTATGCCTGAACACTTAAAATAATATTGTCAATTAACCGAATATTGCCTCAATAAAGTTGCATATCTGAACACAATATAAGCGTGAACAATTATTAAAATAAAATTTAGTTTTACTTTTATTGAAATCACAAGCATATAAACAAAATTTAAAATTTCAATTAAATTATTCTAACTCAAGTTGTGTGTTTTGTTTACATATTTTGCTTTGTCCATAAAATTCGTCCACTATATACAAGTGTTTTGCTTTTTCACATTACCAACATACTATCACACAAACTACTTTCTTTTTCTTTTTTAGAGAAATGCCTTATCAGCTGATTATAGCTCTTTTGAAATGTCAATATTGTCACCTCTGTATACTCTGTGGTAACTCACTAAGGAGCAAGTATGGATATTCTGTAAAAGAGGACTATAGACATCATTAAATGTAGAGTTTTCTTGTTAACATTTGTAGCAGTGTGTGAATTTGTAGATATGATTCAAAAATTTGTTTATTTTGTCTCACAATTTAGAAAGTTTTCTAGAACACAGTTTTAAGAATAACAAATTTTGTTCTTTCTCTATTCATTTGGTTTCTCCAAACTTTAAGCACTTTTCAATTAACCTACTGTGAGCTGTATTGAAACACTTCTCTCATTTCATTATTTAGGTTTGTTAGTTCTCTATCGCCGATTTCTTGCATTATAATTGTTTTTACTTATAAACGACTTGAAAAGAAACAAAAAAAAAAAAAAGTAAAACCTGTAACGGCCGTTACTTTTTCTTTGGGTTTACTATTTTGGTTTGGTGTGGTTTCCTTCCCCTCATGCTTTAAATACTTGAGCATTTGTATGACAAGTTCTATTGGCGCCCGCGCTTTTTTCCTCCTCTCTTTCTTTCTTTATGGCTCTCCCAGTGTGTCGGAGTATATAGACGACGACTTGTTATTAAAGTTTGTTTTATGTAAAAATCTCTACCAGCCAGTAAAACCAGTATGATTTTATTGTTTTTTCTCTTTTGTACATAGATGGGCTCAATATCACAACAACTCATAAGACCGAGAGACCTTGTTGAGCTCATTTATGCTCAAGAAATATTATTATTATTAGTTTGATATTTAAGTATACATATGTATACATACATACATGCATTCAGTTATACATACATACATACATATGTACATAGTACATACATACGTATGATTATTTATGTTTTCTTAATTTTTATCAATTGTTTAGCGTTTAATAAATAGAACTACATACATACATATGTATGTATGTACATATGGATGTGGGTTCATTACGCTCTAATTTAGTGTTTTAATGTTTGTGAAAATATTATTCCTATCTTTTATGGGAATCATTAGTAAATAATAAATAATTTAGAAGAATAAACATTTTTAAAATTGTGGAAAGTATTCGTTTAGCCGAGTTAGGAGAAAGAAAGTATTTTGGGCTGAATTTGGTCGAAATTAGGCTTAATGTCAAAACTTTTAAATTGAAAGAATAGTAAGACCATTAAAATCCTTCGTTAATGTAAACATTTAAAAAATTAATTTGTGTTGAAATCTTTTGCGGATCATCATAAAATTGGTCTGAATGATTTGTGTATATATGTATGTTACAAGAAAAGCATATTCAGTCGAATTTTAAACATGGTGATGCTGGGGTCATGTTATGGGGTTGTATGTCTGCAGCAAGGGTCGGGGAACTTGTATTTATTGATGAAATAATGGATAAAACACTTTACTTGAATATCCTCAAAGAAAATTTAAAGAAAAGTGCCCAAAAACTTGGCATTGAATCTGAATATTACTTTCAACAGGACAATGACCCCAAGCACACGGCAGAAATAGTTCGGTTGCGGATTCTCTATAACACTCTCCACAACCTAAAGACTCCTCCACAATCACCCGATCTTAACATCGAACATTTATGAGACCATTTGGATCGGCGTGTTCGGGAGCACCATATTACCTCAAAAAATTTGCTCAAACAAAAACTACTGGAGGAATGGCAGAAAATTGGTTCAAATGTGACTCAAAAATTGGTACAGAAACATTTGAACGATGTTATAAAAAATAACGGAAAACATACTTCATACTAAAAATAATATTTTCTTACACTGATGTATAGTACAGCTTTATCTGACGGTGAATTTTGTTCAAGAGAAATATGAACTAGTTACTTTATTTTAATTTTTTTATTAAATAAGTCTAAGTAAAAAAAATATAGTTTTAACTACAAACAATTTTAAATAAATTATAGTTTATGTAGAGTTAAACATTTTTTTATTTAATAGCCTGTTCATCGATCTCGAACGATAACGTTAGCTTAGATAAGACTTAAGACACAAACTTGATTGTGAAATAAACAAACTTGATAGAGTAAAAAATTGATACGATAAAAAGTTTGTGTCTTAAGTCTTATCTAAGTGAACGTTATCGTTCGTGATCGATGAACAGGCTATAAATTATTTTTTGAGCACTGGAAGGCAAATGACGGTGACTTTTGTCCATCTGTGTAGATATCAAACATATTTGTGTTAATATCATTTGAAAGTTATTCCCGTTAAAATAATTTTCGGAAGTGGACCTTAGATGGGAGATATGACTAAATATGGAAGTTTGTAGGTGTGATTAGGTTTCATAAATGTAGGTACAACTTATTTGTGGCAAAAATTGTTTGGATACGCTTATAAAACACACATTTATGACCGATTAAACCCTACTTCGGGAGAACATTTGTACGGGGGCTAGATGAAATAATAGACTGATTAACCTGGATAATGACCTTTGTATTAGATGTGTGTTAAAAAGATTAAATAAATGTTTTCAAATTACAGAAGATTAAGCCCTAATTTCGTACAACAGTTATAGAACATTTGTCTAAAGAACTTGTATGAAAATCTTTCAAAAAATATGAAAAAGTTGAGTGTCCTGTACGGTTGGACTACTGAGGAGAACCTTAATTAGTTTTGTTCTTGAGTTCGCAGATGTATGTATTATTAATACAAAAAGTTATTTTTTTAAAAATTAAATTGTTAAAAAATTTAGCACATTTTTTGGCATTTCAAAACATACTTTAGCATTTTTTTAAACTTATTTAGCTGCTGAACTTTTTGAGATCTGGGGCCAAATAACCGCATTCGATATCGAGTAAAATTGATCGTAATTTTCTTATTTGAGATTATGGCATTCGATATCGAGCAAGAGATTTACATTTTACATTTACATTTTATCATAATTTCGATATCGAAATTATTTTTCGATACGATAGCTCATTCGATCACGAATGCGGTAATTTGACTCTGACGGAAGAATTTACCAATTATATTATCTGTCAATTCATTCACTTAACATACGAGTATGTACAAACTGGCGACTCATTAACCTTCCTGGGTCATAATACTTTTTCACATTGAATGATTGAACCTATTGAGTAATAACAAGTAAGAGTGCTATATTCGGCTATGCCGAATCTTATATACCCTTCATCTTTGTTGTGGATGCATAATTATATTATGCATAATTATGTTTATGTCGATAAACATCTGTTGATGAGTTTGTTCGTAACAATATTAATACACTTTGTGTGATCAACGCCATCTGTTGATGAAATTATTCGTAACAATATTAATACACTTAGTTTTTTTGATGAAATTTTCAGAGGTTGTCTCGGATTTTTGCTCATATCTCCGTTATTTATGGACGGATTTTGCTGATTTTAAATAGCAAACTTCTTGAAAGCATGTCTGACAGAATTATTGAAGATTTTGATCCCGAAGATATCTGGGGACTTCAGAAAATTGATTGCAACAGACAGGCATGGCTTAATAGACTCCGCTATCTATAAGGATCCAAAATATATATACTTTATAGGATCGGAAAATTATATTATGAAAATTACAAACAAAATGACAAACTTAAATATATACCCCTCTCATGAAGGTGAAGGATATAAAAATGACTACATGGAGGTCTAGTTCTCTATTGAGTTTAAAATCATTAATTTAAAAGAAATGTGTCCATCACATTTAGGGCGGCTCAGACACATATCATTTTATTTATTTATTTATTGCTCTAATAGTAAATACATATCGTATATAGACTTTTATGATTTTCAATTTTATTACACATTTGATTTGGTTTTGCTGTAAATACAAACTGAGCGTGAGATCAGCACACGGATGGCAGGTAATAGTTGCCATTACGACCAACAACAATTGCATATTCTGGGATTTTGATTTTAGATCATTTGGTTGGCTTTTATTCAGGACAGAGTATGAGAAAAATTGCAGGTGAAATGAGAAATGAAATAAAATGATGGTGCAATATTTACAAAGTGGTTTATAAGCACTTGATGATGTGGCTCATTGTGTGACTTTATTGTTCTAACAACACTGTATAATGGCTCAACAATTACATCGAAAATTGTTATTGTTGTGATTGTTGATCTTGAGCTCACTGTATGACCAACTACTGACTTTTTATCTAATTCTAACACACTCTCGCACTCTTTTGTGCCCAGACTCTGATTTTTTCCCATCGTTTGAGAAAAGGAAACTAAAACACCAGCTGATTGCCTAAAAAAATTCCCATCGATTGGATTGCTCAAAGTATTGTTGGTGACATGGACATTGTTGTTGCAGTTCCATATTGAGCCACCAGTTGAAACAAACATTCAAGCAGTTATATCTATAGACATAACAGGGTAGGCAGGTTCTGTTAACTAAACAACAACTAAGGCATTGGAAAAGTGTTTTGGTGTAGATTAGTGCAAACGAAAATATCTTCTCAGGAGGCAAGTTGTTGTTGGCCGGAGGAATCTTTTCTTCGAGAAGAAAACTGATACGTTTGTCAACCTGACGAACGGAACGAACGAACGAACAATCCTAAAATCCTAAATAATAAACCGTATAAGTGGCTTGAGCAAATATTAAATGACTTCTTGTGCGTTGACATTTGTGTGTTGCTCTTGTTGTTGCTTGCACCATCATTGGTAAGTATCTACTTACAAATGCATAACAGGTCTGGCAAAAACAACAACTAATTAAGCAGCATCAGCAGGATATTTGGCATAACGTTATAAATAGTATCCCTGTGACAATTTAAGAGGTTGGCTTTGGAAAGAATAAGAGAAGATACTTGTCAGTTATTAATTGACCATCCATCCAGTATACAAGAAAATCGTATTTCTTGTTTGTGCTGGGAACAAAACTAAAAATTCAATCTTACTTTTATAGTCACAAAACTATAGTTATTCTTATCTTTTCCACTTTCTAATTTCCTACTTGGCGCAGTTGACAAAAGCACTACTCGTACATTTAAAATAGTATTTAAGTTTGAGCTAGATTATTTGTATGTAGTTGTATTTACGATTGTATGGTTGCAAAATACCAGCAACAACTCAATATCAATATGAGAATATTTTATGACTGGTTACAGAATGCACATTGTTTGAGTATCAAAGTATCGAGTGTCAATGAAACCGATTGACGATGACATCCTTGCGACCGAGCGACTGTGTTTATCTTTCAACAAAAAAAAAATAAATAAATAAATGGACATAACAAAATAATAGAGAAAATAAATGTTATTTTATTTTCTTATATTTCAAGAAATAATTTCGAGCCTGAGAAAATTCCCAGGCGAAATGAGATGAAATTAATGAATATGTGCTGTGACAAGGAAATGAACGTTTAATTTGGATGTTGAAGATAACGGTGGTCATTAGATCTGTTTGTAAACATTACTCCCGCCTGAATAATGATGCGATGTTGATGTTGTTGCTTTGTTATCCCTGATATTAAAGTGTAAACGGATACCATGAAATGTTTAAAAGAAAAGAAAATAATTAGGGTAATAATTAGAAAAGATTAGTTAGATATAGAAATTATGTACTATAAAACCAATACCAAGGACAAGTTCCACGATTTGAATTGCAGACTAACAGCTAAGTGCCACACATTGAGTTTTATTTATTGATATGAGGTCAACGATATTAGTTGTGGAGCTGTAATTCATTAATTTTCATTTGTTCGTTCTATAAGAACGTTTCAAAATTTAAACTAGATTTTTATTTATCAAATATATACAGTCATGTGAAAAATAATAGGGACAGTGCCCACTCAAACTTCTTACAATTTATTTACAACCGGATAAAAAATGGAAAATTCTTTCTTGTTTAAACGATTTATTTTTTCTTAAACGGTAGAAAAAAGATTAATAACAAAATTTTTGCTATTCCCATAAAATATTTTGAATTTTTGGTTTAACGTGTGAAAAAAATAGGGGCACTTTATGAAATTTTAAAACTATATACAAGTAGCACAAAAGTAAACTTCCGATGTTTTTTGGCTGTAATTAAAAAAAAATGAAAAACTTTGATTTAGTTGGTTTTTTAATTTGTTTTTAACATCAAGTCGAGAATATGATGACAGTTGATTGTCATTTGAGCCCTTTTTATGGCATTTTCCATCACTTTGGCCAAAACTTCCGGCGATAGGTCCTCACATTCTTGACGGATATTGTCTTTAAGAGCTGCAAGAGTCTGAGGCTTGTTGACATAAACCTGCGACTTCAAAAAGCCCCACAAAAATAAGTCTGGAGCGGTCAAATCAGGCGATCTTGCTGGCCAGTGCAAATCGCCAAAACGGGAGATTGTAGCGTAACATTGTTTATTAACGTGTAGTTTGCATGTGTTTACTACACAAATGTCAAAACAGAACTGACATTAGGGGCCAATCGCAAAATTTATGGCATTTTCTGATAGGAGGATTACTTTTGCGCCTTAACTTAAGTAAAACTAAATAGATATTTATACTGAATATTGTTGCATAAAGCCTTAGAACTTTGTTGCGGATCATTTGTTATCCAGAACAGTAGCACATCTTCTAGGCATTGCGTCGACTAAATTGCGACGAACATGTAGCGGTATTGCATTCCACACATCCTGTATAAGATTCCAAAGCTCGTCGAAATTTGATGGACACTTTCCCCTGATTGCCCTTTTAACTTCTTGACACAAATTTTCTATTGCGTTCAAATCAGGGGACTGTGCTGGCCATTCTAAAACATTGATTTTGTTGTCCTGGAACCACTTCTTTGTGTACTTTGCCGTATGCTTTGGGTCATTATCCTGCTGGATCCATTTGAGTGGCGTGATACTAGAAATATATCGATATGTATTGAACGTGTAGCAGTGCCCCATGACACCAAAGTATTTTTTCTTGTCGGTTTTAAAACCAATTCCGACAATATTGGTTTCTATGACACCCCTGATTAATTTACATCAACAACATTCCAAATAGACAACATTCAGTTATCGCTAACAAGCCAGCTACGTTTGAAGATTTGAAAGCCTACATTATTCGCGTAATTCGCTGGTAATCCTGATCAAAAATTGTATCTTCAGATTGGTCAAGAAAAAAATGTTACCAGTTTCGGGAAATTGTGTAATACAAAAAAGATTTATTTGCGTTAAAGACCTGGAAAAACTTTATAATGTTAAAGAAATAAATTTTATTAATTATTTGTATTTAAAATTTCTTAGTATGGTATCTACTTAAAAGGTATTTCGATTTTAATAAATTTCTTTGAATAAAACTGAAAAAAGGAAGCCTTAAATTATGTATATATGTACGTGAGATGTCGATGCGATGCTTGGAACGGATAAAAATTAAGCGAAGCAAAGTTAGTTTCTTATCTAAAGTATGTGTATTGAAATTTATTTGTATTTTTTGTTTCTTGATGGTTCATTTCCATTAAAAGTCTCCAAGTACAAAAACATGACGAAACATTTTAGTTTCTAATCACAGTCAAGGTTAAGAGAGAAATGTTTTATATACCAAAAGAAATAAGCGATGATACCAAAAACATCAGAGTATAAAGTGCTCGTAAATACAAATATTATGAATGATTATATCGTCATACATATGTACATGTGGCACGTACATACCAACCAATCAATACTCATACACACTTGTACATATTGACATCAGTTTGGGCAAGAGTGTGAAACTGATCCTTAAAAATTGATAAACAAATAAATGTTGAGCAACCCAAATGAACACCAAAGAATATACATACAAAAACTGATTTCAACTAAAAGCAAAGGTAAACAAACACATGAATTAACTTTGAAATTGAACAACAAGAGAAACATTAAAATAGTTCAATGATCAGTGAAATGTAGATTTATCATAAGTTAAACACCAATATCATTCATAAATCTTATCGTTCCGAAACAAAAACAAAATAAAAAACAAAAAACACATATTGAAACACACTGACAACCAGATCACAGATACAATAAATACCAACAACATACGTTGTTGGCGTTATATGTGCAGAGAGCAAAAAAAAAAGAGCTGACGACAGGTAGGAAATGAAAGGAATATGTATTTGATTTGATTTTTTTTGTTTAAGAAAGGAAATATTACAACAAAATGTTTCTTTAGTTATCCTTTTTAAATGCTGGTTATTGTCGTTGTTGTTTTTGATGTCAGTTTTAGCCGTTATTGCTGCTGCTGTAATAAGTAAATGAGTGTGAATGATGTATGTATGTATGTATGTCTGTATGAGTGTATGTGTAAGTATGTGCGTGTTAAGATTGTGATTCCTTTTAATTTAGCAATGCCACAATAAAATTGAAGAAAAAAAATAAATATATAAATAAATAAAAACAAGTAGTTTAGTGTTCATTTAAACTTTTATTTATTTTTTTTTTCCTCTGAACAACGACGACAGCGACATGTACAAGGAGAAGCAGTAAAAAAGGAATCCTGTTTGAGAAGAATCAACATTTAAATCATGAGAAAAATGCGCCTTGTTTTCTTATTTATTTATTTTTTTTTTTATCAAGTTGCTTGAATAGTTGTTGGTTGTGCTGTTGAGCTCTGTTGTTGTCAAAAGTAAAATTCCAAGAAGTCTAACAATAAATACACGTTTTATTTTAATAAAACTAAAATAAATTTAACAAACAACTACAACTATTAAGAAGGAAAACATACACGTACACTCACACGCTTATACGCACAAGTGCTTAATTGAGATTTGCTCTTTTCGATATATTTCGGTTAAATTATTATTACACACCATTTCTAATAAACGGGAAATTGTTCATGAAAACTAGACAGGTATCTTCTACTTGGATATATAGTGAATAGTGAATATAAAGCCCTGGTCCTTTCCCAGCATATTATTCTGCAAAAGCATAAATATTCTGCAAGTGGACCACAAAGCTCTTAATGGAAATGGTCTAAAGTTTTTTTTGAGGAAAAATAAAAAAAAACTCCATTTTGAAAAAAAAAATAAATAAAATAATGGGCGAAAATGAAATATTGAAAAATCCTATTCTTGAGTTAAAAAATAATTTTTTTGATAGATATCCCACTCGCATCCCATTAAGCGATTATAAAGGCCTTAAAGTAAATTATAGAAGCTTTCTTTTGAGGAAAAAAGGGCCCAAATTGAAAAAAAAAATAAAAAAAGATTATTAAAAAAAAAAAAATGTAATTAAATGAGAATTATTCCTCTTGCGAGTATTGAAGTGCACTTCGATTAAAATTTCTTAATTTTTTTTTTTAAAATTTAAGAAAAAAATTGTTTTTTAAAAAATTAAAAAAAAAAAAAATTTTTTTGGAATGATTGATGAAAAAGCTATCTAAAGTTCTTTGAACAATTTTTGCTAGGACCAATAGGTAAAAAGTTACACTCATTTAAAAAAAACCCTGTATGACCAAAATGTCCAACTTTGACCCCCTCTAACTCCGGCAGTTCTAGACTGATGAGTTGAAAATTTGGCTCTTCAATAGTACTAACATTGGTGCAAATTTCATCCAAATCGGAAGACATTGATTTTAAAAATTGGTTCACTTGACGTGAAATTACCCATATTTAAGACCACACCATAACATTATTTTTTATAGATGTAATGGAGTGTGTTAAGGCTTATTGTATATTGATAAAGCAAAAAATAAGCTTTATAGTAAACGCTCTTAATGTTTAGACTGCCAATTTAGAATTTCAGTAGTACTTTTGTATACATTTTTTTTTTGAAAACCAGTCAGGTTTTGTAAAAACCCATTATGGAAATGGTGTCTTTAGCATTTCGCTGTTTTGCATTTGTAGAGGAGGATCAGACGTATGATGGATGAATATTTATTTTTAAAAGAAACACATTTTTGAGCTCATTATCCTACATAAACATAAATTCTAAGAAAATTGTTAATAAAAGCGCAAAATAAAATAATAAAAGCTTTTTTTCTTCCTGCATATTAAAGAATGAGCTCAATGAGTTAAAAAAAAATGACAATAGTAGGATTCCTTAGAAATGTATTGATAAATTTCTTATATCCTTCTTCAGTTTAAATTCATTAACAAAAATCCTTTGGATGTCAGTATATTTTGGATGAGTTTTGTTGTGTTTATTTTGGTTTTTACTCACTCGTATAGAGGCATGGAAAAATATTTTAGAAATTCGTAGCAAAGACAAAAACTTCCGTTTCCTAACAAACATTTTTTTGGCTGCTTTAACAGAAAATATTTTGAGCTCCCACGCCTGTGTGTGTAGACAAATGCGACTGGTCACTTCCGTTTTTCAACGGCAACCGTTAGTCCAATAATCCTAATGTTAAATGCGTGTAAATATATATTTCTGAAGTGAGTTCAGTGACTTTAAAGGGCAAACAATTAATTCTACGAATATTTATTTTAATTTTTAATGTAGACACTGTTTGAAGTTGACCGGAAGTGTTTGATTTGGTTTGCGGAAAAGTTGGGTAACGTTTCATACAGTTTAATATTAAAGTGTAAACATTTCCTGTTTATCTATTAACACCTCATTTAAAGGAAGTTTTCCCCTACTAATACTACGTACCATTAATGTATCATGTCAGGAAATCAGTAAGGATGCTATTATCGTGTTATCAAATTGAGCTATTAGAGATTTTTATTTTGCGTAATTAAAATATTAAATGCAATATGTACAATGATAATTGTATTACTAATGAAACACCGTTGAAGTTTAAGACAACAAAAAACAAGACTAATGGAAACAACAATATAAAAC
Organism: Bellardia pandia; assembly: GCA_916048285.2. Lineage (NCBI taxonomy): Eukaryota > Metazoa > Arthropoda > Insecta > Diptera > Calliphoridae > Bellardia > Bellardia pandia. The sequence continues at coordinate 2,304,895 of OU696529.1, read as the reverse complement.
AGCTGCTGCGTGTTAAAAATTCAATATCTCAAATCTCCATTTATGGACTGATAATAAAATTTGATAATAAGGGGCTCCGGAAAGTTGATTTCGTCGTTCATAATTAATAATTCATAATGATTGATTTTGAAAATCTATATATATAAAATACAATGTTTGTACGTTTGTCCTCTATAGACTCTAAAACTATCCCACCGATTTGGCCCAAACCGGTTTCATTTGAAAGGTTATAGTCCAGATTAGGTTTACGGCTATATATATTTCAAGTGGGCGTGGCCCCTATAATATAATAGCCAGAGTCTTAGAAATTTGTGCACGTTGATTATATGTTAATGTGAATAGTCATGGGAAAAATGGGCGGGATCATACCAGTGGGCGTGGCAGCTCCCATACAAAGTTTAACTGATATACAAAATTAAGATTACTATTAAATATCTAGGGTTCTATATTAGCTATATAGCCTTAAAATTTTGTACGAGTCCATCAATCTGATCATGTGAAGATCTTCGGCAAAGTTGTTGTGCATGAGACCAGGAAGGTTTCTGAGTTGGTACAACCACGCTTACTTTAACGCCCACTTTTTTTAAATTGATTAATTGCTTCTGCATGGGTTTTTACAGATTTACTTTATAAAATTTGTATCCACATCTTGCTGAAGGCGAGGTACAAATAAACACTTTATGTGCCACGCCCACTTTCACGCCCCATCTCAAGAAATTAATGTTTGTATGTATGTCCTTTATAGAATCGTAAACTATGCATTTGATCATGTGAACCGGAAGGTTTCTGAGTTGGTACAACTTGCTGAAGCGAGGTAAAAATAAAAATTTCATGTGCCAAAGCTTCTTATTTCTTTCGACTACTCCTACTTTTTTAAATTGTGTAATTGATTCTACTTTAAATCGAATACACATGTTACTCTAGGTGAGGTAAAAATTAAGATTCATACTTCACGCCTCCTTTCACGCCCCATCTATTGCAGGACAACGCCTGCCGAGAAGGCCAGACCGCTGGACCGATCTTACTAAAAATTTGCCGGAATATAACTAAGACTCCGGCATGACTAAGAATACTTCTTTCGACCGCCTACCAAAAAAATTAAATCACCATATTTTGTGCATTTTGTGTTACCTACGTTGATGATATTTGATACATAGTTGTTAGAGGGCAAAGGGGCGTGGCCTCGCCCATATAACCCAAAATTAAAAATCGTCATATTTTGGGCATTTTTTGACCAACAGCGTCAGTATTTGCTATATATGGTATTGGCATGAATAGAAATATGTACCAAAAGAAAAGTGGGAGGAGCACGCCCCTTTGTTTGCGATATATTGGAGACTGGACCTGTTAACCGTTCTTAAATTTTCACCATTTTTGACCATGCACACTTCTGCACCTAATTTTTTTTTTACTACGTTCATTAACGGCTTTACCTCAAAGGGGGGTAGCGAAGCACACCGGGTTCAGCTAGTTACAAATAAAATAACTAAAGAAATATTGTTATATATACATATGTATGTATGTATATGTATATAGGCATGGAATTATGATATGGTCGGAATGAACCATAATAAGATAAAGCCATCAATTACATATATTATGATAGAGATGGAATCATAATGTTTGAAAACAATCATGTAATGGTTGTGATAGTCTAATGTATTTGGTATGTATAATCATATAATTATTATTCGTAAACTTTTGGATTACAAATATTACCGTTTCAAAGTACATATTTTGTTTGCAACGAATACACTTCTTGCACCTACATACATTCAAAGCCTAAGTGATTACGTTCAGAAAGTTTTAATCTTTGCAAGGAAACATTTTTGATTTCAATCAATTAAATTATTCATATCCGCTTTATCATCATCCCGTATGTTGTAAAGACATGAACAATTAGTTTTTGAAGTGAAATTTAAAAGTTTATTACGGTCTCGGACACTTACCGAAATAGGAAACACTATTCAGTCAATTCATTGGAATACATAATACCTTATCCAAGTAAATTTCAGGGCATCAAATTTAAAAACCAACATTTCGAGTAACAGCTCAATGCGAAATTCAGATTTACTTGTGAAAACAATTAACTGCTGTGTTAGATTTTGACGAATACAATAAACTGGAATGTGTGAGAAAAAGAAAATATGTATAAAGATTTCTAAATATAAACATAAATCCTCATACATGACGATCATCATGATAGTGATGTTGTTGGTATTGGTCTAAAAACTGTTGTTGGCATATGTACAACTGCCTACTCGTAAACAAAGCCCACGATTTATGATGAGATGGGCAATCTTAACACCGCGTTAATGAGGTTTTATGCAAACAATCGTCTTAACCTTTTATTTTTCTTTTAAAAATCAAGTCTACAACACAACTTTCAGCAGTATGTGTAAATGTAAGTATGTCAATGTTAATATAAGTGCGTGTGTATGTGTTTATGCAAATGTTAAACCAACGGACTGACCCTCAACATCTTCTTGACTCGTTAAATAAATATTGAAAATAACATAAACATTTTATAACAAAACAATTGAAGTTCAATAAATACTCTGTTGGTTCCTTCAAGCCGCCTTTTTATGAGGACTAAAATTAACATTCGAACACAAACACCAACCAGTGACTGACGGATGTGTTCATACAGTGTGTTAGTCTAGCAACAGGATAAAGAAATTTGGTTTATTTATTTATTCAGCATTATTATTTTAAACAGAATGTTATCATGTTTCTAATTTTAAAAATTCAGGAAAGGCGGCAAAAATTCTGTTAAATTTAAAGTTAATACAAAAAAAAACCTCTTCTGTTTGCTTTGTGTCAAAGTTAGCAATTTGTTGACTTTTTCGTCCACTTTACTCTATTGAATTATAACCGGAATTCGTTACACTTTTGAACCAGGAAATTTTTGTTTAACCAATAAAATTTTCTCGGATTTTCTTTGTTTTACGCAGTTCAATTTCTTCCAAGGAAAATTATTATAAAATCACTTTTTATATAATAAAGAAATTAAGTGTGAAGACTTCCAATTGATGGCTTTCTGCCAACTGGGCACATTGTTAAGTAACGAGTTTAAGTAGAAGACTAAAGATCTACAGGATGTTTTAGAGAAAAGGACATTGAGATTCATTAAAAGCAACAGAGTTTTAAACTCGTTCTAAAATATCATTGTTCTTGGGCAATAGTTTTAAAGGTTTTAAGGTCGCAATAGTGATTATATTATATTCACTTGAAATCTGAAGCAGGAATCAATGAATGAATTTTAATCATTTCAGCCACAGTGTGAAGTATTGCACTCTCTCAAAAAAAAAAAAAACAAAAAATACACGAAAAAAAATGTGTTGTGAACAGGTCAGAAATTGTTGTTGCTTTATGAGCAAATATTGCATTTTATGAATGTCAGTTATGAATTCATATTTTCTGCAATCTTGCCGAAAATTACATTTTTTTATGACCTTTTTTGCTCCACAATGGGCTTAAGCCATTCACTAACACTTTCAGTAGTTTTTATCACGTTATGCAAGTGATAGTATTTGTAGGCCGTTACAATGGCACACCAGGCTTTTATACATAGATAAATGCTCAAGTACTATTTTTGTGCCAAAAAAAACTCCTACCCGCTGTTTACGGCTATTGTGTTGACAAATTTTCAATGGCCATCGTTTTCAAAACCGAAGACAATTTTTTCGAGGTTAACTGCAGCAAAAGGACATAGCAAAGTAACTGAGGACAACGAAATATTATTTATACAGTACTTAACAACTGGATGTACAGGGTGTTACAAGTATTACTTATCGATACAAAACATTATTTGCACCATAAATCCTTTTTCGAAATTATCGTTCAATATTGACTTTTAAAATGTTTGAGAACCCTTGACAAATAAACCTGAAAAACACCAGCAACTTCTCACTCCACTAAGAGAGCAGCAGAGTATTTCTTTTAAGCCAACTAATCAGCTCATTATAAAATTAAATCAAAATTTAAACAGCTGATCACGATATACTTACATATTTACTCCAATTATTTGCTTAAGAAAAATTGCTGAAAATAGTTTCTTTGTGAAAATTCATTTGACAGTCTAAATACTCACATTCAGGTGGTTTAATTATCTCTGCATTTCTTGTCAGTACCTACCTGTCATGTTTATTTATAATTTTTAGAAAAAGGTAACTGACTTTGTTTGCTTGTTCCAATGTAATCAATCTTTGTTTTAGTTTTGAGTACAAAAAAAAAATGAAAAATAATGATTTTGTTTTAATTGTTTTCATTTCAGATTTATAGCCTTTAATAGAGGTTGTGCTTGTGTGAATATTGTGTTTAGAGAGGATAAATGAAAAACTAAATAATTATTGGTTTAATTTAGAAACACATTTTTGAAATAGATTAATATGCGCATCACATTCAGCAGGATTATTTGTATAGGGGGTTTCAACAAGAACTTTCTTTTCCAACAGGGGCATATTGGAATAACATGAACATTTTGATATTTTACTTGTTGACATATCAGTAGTAGAAGCTTTGACAATTGTTACAATATATTCAATTTAGCTCGAAATCTCACTCATTGTTAAATTTTTTTTTCCAAAATTATGCTGGAAATGTTATAACGGTAAATTAATGGAATGGACGCTATCGAGAGATGTTAATAACTATTATTGATGATGTGCTATGATGTCTTATTAATATGTTGTCTTAACATGTCACACAAGCCACCGAAACAATGAATTTTCCAAACCAAATTTCCCGATCGCATAATTTTTTTAAGTTCAACTGTTAATTGGCCGTTCCGATCATTAGATTTTATACAATTGGATTTCTGAATAAAGCCGCCAATTAGCCAAACTATGCTTCAAAATTTTGATTAAAGAATCGACATATGTATGCGTGGTCTTGGTATACACTTGTCCGATCCCTGCAGCGGCGGTAGTAACCAGTGATCGCAAGTACCTAAATAGTATACGAAAAGCATGAGTACTTACTTTTGATAGCGCTGGTAATGCCAAAGTTCCACTTTTATATAAAAAAAGAACATAATTGCGAGAATCCAAAAAACTACTAGTTTGCTGTGTTTCTTCTTTGCTTTGATGTGTTTGTTGCGTACAACAACATATTGTTACTATAGTCTCTCTTAAGAGAGAGAATGCAAAAATGTACCGTTATCCCACATAAATTCTAGATGCGGCTATGCCACAAACGAAATGACTGCTGAGAGGTAATGACTTAGGTAACAAGTGACTACCTCCTATGACATCCCCATGTTAAACTCGTCACTCATTAACATTGCCAGTGGTATGACCGGTAAGTACTGGTGATTATTGGTAAGTAGTCATATCACAAATCATTCACAACTTACCCCGACTGCTGGGATATCATTATACCCTACACCACCATAGTGGGAAGGGTATATTGGAATTGTGCTGATGTTTGTAACGCCCAGAAATATTGGTCCAACACCCACCTTAAAATATACCGATCGACTCAGAATCACTTTCTGAGTCGATTTAACGATGTCCGTCCGTCCGTCCATCTGGCTGGCTGGCTGTCCATGTAAAGCTTGTGCGCAGAGTACAGGCCGCAATTTTGAAGATATTGCAATAAAATTTTGTACGTGATATTTTTTCAACCCAAGAATGGATGGGATTGAAACTGTTGGAAATCGGTCCATTATTTCACCTGGCCCCCATACAAATGTCCTCCGGAAATTGGGGTTTTACGATCATAAATGTTTTAATTATGCAAGTATCCAAACAAATTTCATCACAGATGAGTGGTAAATGAAGCCAAATCACATCTACAAATTTTATGCAGATCGGTCTATAATTACTCGTAGCTCCCATTTAAGGCCCACTTCCGAAAATTACTTTAAAGAGCATAACTCTCTCAAAAATGTTGGTATCGAAATAATATTTAACAAAAATATATTTTGTGTGTATACAAATATTACGGTACAATTTTATAATGGTCGTCCATCAGAGCAATTAATTCGGTTAACCATGGATCGTTTTCGTACTACGTTTACTCTATGTGATAATACGCATCCGCAGAGACGTCGAACAGTGCGCACCGAAGAAACAATTGCCGCTGTAGAGCAAAGTGTTGAAGAGGACCCGAATTAATGGAGACCGGTATAGAGCCATGATAACCGACTATTTTGTTCCCGAATTGGATGGCATGAATGTGGATGAGTTGTGGTTCCAACAAGACGGCGCTACATGCCACACAGCGCACGCCACAATCGATTTATTGAAGGAAACATTCGATGAGCGCATAATTTCGCGGAATGGACCTGTCAATTGGCCACCAAGATCGTGTGATTTGACACCATTGGATTATTTTCTTTGGGGATATGTCTACGCCAACAAACCAGAAACGTTAGGGGAATTGGAAGCCAACATTCGTGGCGTTATTGCCGACATACGGCCCCAAATGCTCGAAAAAGTGGTTGAAAATTGGACCTGTAGAATTGGCTTTATTCGAGCCAGTCGCGGCGGCCACATGCCTGAAATCATATTTAAACATTAATGGCATAAAATTATCCTTCCAATAAAGCCAAATTGATGGTCATTAAAACGATTTTCTTGTGTTTTATTTCAATTCGAAGTTCTATACCTCTCAAAAAAACTGAACACGGTTGTAGCATTCACAATATGCATAGTTATTAATTGCCAATAATCTGTTTCACAGTCAAATTCCCAGAAATTCGCAGTTAATTTACATTCCATAAATTCAAGTTTTCAACAGTACAAAAATCATTATCAAACGGCCAAAGACAAGTACATAACTAAAATAAGTTAAAACTTTCAAATTCTAAAATGTTGTTGTTCCCAAGCGAAAATATAAAATAAAAATCTCCACCACCCCACCAATTTCAGTGAAACAAAAACATTGTAATTTATTTATTTGAATTAAAAAAGGAATGCGCACAAACAAGTCGAAAATATCAGAAAGTATCAGTGGGCAAATGCAGAAAGACATACAGACATACAGACAGACAAAAAGAGTAACTGATCGACAGACACATTAAAATTTAACTGCCTAACCAAACAGGCAAACAAGCCAGCCGCATGCATAAAAAGCATGAAAATATGTTGCACGAATGATGAGATTTTAAAGACACTTGAATATACACAAACAAATTTTGGCGCGAAATATTTAATTTCGATAAAAAAAAAAGAGTAAAAGAAAATCGAGACTAAAGACACAACAAGTAAAAAGAGCCTCAAAGAAACATATATATAAAGAGAGCCTTTAAAGAAAAATGTCCTAAAGATACTTTGAATTGAAGTTTTTGGTTTTTTGTTTCGTTTCTTAGAGTGGTTACACGTTTCAAAAATAAAAATATGTATGTATGTACATATATTGTATAATAAGAAGAGTGGACACTTTTTAAAGAGGCGTTAATTTTATAATTTGCTATTAAATGGATGAACAACAGTCATTATTTCATCCAACAACAAACAAAATTAACTTATTTTAAATCTTTATCTTATCCTTAGTCAACATTTATGCACCACATATGATTTCAAGTGTGGGATGTTTATAAAACCCGAAATAACAACATCTCTTTGAAATCTGAAACATTGCGGTTATTGTAAGTGATGATGGTAGATTTTGTTGGTTAATCGTATTAAATTGTCTTTCTACGGAAATCCATATAAAATTCAAGAGATGCATGCGGTAACATGTTGTCAATTGTATTTGTTTTATGATTGTATTACAAACTAAAAACTACATATTACATGTTTAAGAAACCCTGCATTACATTTTTATTATTCAAGTGTCCTAAAGTCTCTCATTTCTTATTGCAATTCAAAATGGTCAAATATCAAGTGCATTATATTTAGATAAAGGACAAGTATGTCCTTAACAGGATTATATGGCACAAAATTCTATAGTTAAAAAAAAATAAAATCTTAATAAGATTAAATGCTTTTTTTATGGTTTGGTTTTCTAATATTCCAAGAACACTTTGTGTGCAGAAATCTTCTAATTTGACACAATATTTTCTTGTGCTCAAGTATAAAATTAGAAATATAAACCGATAAAAAAAAAAAGATAAACAGCTCAAGTTATTCAAATTAAACAAAACATTTAAAATTCATAGAATTTTTTGCAGATGTTTGGAAAAATACAAGGTGGCGCAAAAGTAATCCTCCTATCAGAAAATGCTATAATTTTTGCGAGACCCCTAATGTCAGTTCTGTCAGCAGAAGTGTTAATTCAGAATTTCTTTAAATTTTACTAGGTTTTTCCCGATCTTTTTTTTTTAGTAACTATGTATTAATGAAATTATTTATACCACAAAATTAGTTTATACTTGTTGCAATATTTTTTAAGTAAGATCTCGAAAAATGTATTTAATTTTCAAAAAAAAAAAAAAAAAAAAAACTGTCCAAGTGTTGCAAATCATATGGAAGCTTCGTGAGCTTACGCCCCAAAGATGCTGACGTAAAAACTGCGTTTTATACATTATAATATTTACACAGAAAAATAATAAAAACTACCCAATCTAATTAATTTGTGGTTTAGAGATATAAACCAGAATTAATGCAAGCAAATCTACACAAATATTTTGTATAGGCTTCAGTAGCAAACCATGATTAATTTATGAAATAAAAACCACAAATGCAGAAAAATAAAAACGAAGAGATTAAAACATTAACGGCTACAATTTCTAAATAATTTTTACACATGGACAATCATGTGCTAAAAAACAGCAGTATTGATTAATTAAATAGCAAACTTTACTCAACAATTCCGTTGTTACTGCAGCAAGTACATTTCATTCATGAATGCTGTTATTTCCAATGTCAGTGCTGTGTTATGTAAAAAAAAATCCCCATAAAAAACGCAGGAAGTACCTTCAAGAATTTTATATTAAATCAGTGCTGCTTGCATTGATAAGAAACAAACAAAATACAATTTTTTGCAATTGTGAAGCAGTTTTTCAAACGGTTCTATAGCTTCACTATTACCAAAGACTATAAATATATATATATATTATATTATACTAGCTAAACCCGGTGTGCTTTGCTACCCCCCCCCCCCCCCTCGTCATAAAATAAAATAAAACGTATTTATATATTTACAAACATTTATTTATTTAATTTTAATGTATTTATTGAAATGCTTTAGGCGAGGCCATACCCCTTTGTCCACTTACATAGTCAAGAATTTATTATTTCGTAAGAATATTCTATTGTGAAAATTTAATGACGATCGGTTCAGTAGTTAAGACTATATTACGATTTTTAATTTTCCTAAAATTTGGCGTGAAAAGAGGCGTGGCTTAAGAAATCTTTATTTTTACCTCGCCTGGAGTATACAATGTGTATACAATTTGAAGTAAATCTGTTAAAAATTATATGGGAGCAATTACATAATTTTTAAAAAGTGGGCGTAAAAATGGGCGTTGTCAAAAAAAAGTACCCTATTAATCATACCAGAGCCCCAGTTAAATGCTGTGAAAATTTCAAAATATCGGTCCAGAGGTTTGGTCTCCAATTACAATATTTTAAAAAAGTGGGCGTAAAAGTGGGCGTGGTAAAAAAAAACTACCCTATTATTCCTTCCAGAGTCACAGTAACATGCTGTGAAAATTTCATCAAAATCGGCTTAGCCGTTTTGGAGTCTATACGTTACATACATACATACATTCAATTTTATATATATAGATATATATAATATATATATATATAATATATATATATATATTTATAGTCTTTGCTATTACGTTTGCGGCATGGATTTTTAAAGTTTATCTAATGAATAACAATTAAATAAAGGAAAAAGTCTAGACGAACTAGATATTTTTTTCGGAAATCTAAATCAAATCTTTTTAAAATAATTAATATCCAACATTCATGGAAGTCAAGTACAGCCAGTGCAGTACGAAAAACTTGTATCCGTTGTTGAACACCGTTATTAGATCTTTATGTTTAGGCAAAGGGAAAACATGGTTGTGATGACCATAATCGAAAAGCGTATATTATATTAATTTTTTTTAGCCTTAATGATTTAATCATATTAGGGTTCCACGATTATTTTATAATATGGCTGGGCTCAACTATATTAATTCCCATCATCAACCATATATATAATGGTTATACCTAGGGTTAAATCCAATCGTGTTATGGTTGCTAGCAATATAATTGTTGATCGTAAACATATTATGGTTAATTCCAAACATAATATGTCTCAGCCCAACTATATTATGATTTCAATAATAATGTGATTATTATGGTTGTAATACAATCGGAATATGTCTTATCTCAACCAAATAAACTTTTCAGATTACATGACAAATTTTTGGTTGTAATCAATTAGAATATTACTGAGACCAACCATAATATAATTTCAGCTTAACCATAATATGGTGCTTATCACACTGCTATATATTTATGCCCATGTGGGATTTCATTTCACAGCCAGTTAAAAAAGCAAATTTACATCCAAAATGAATATACGATATTATACCCTACACCACCATAGCGGTGAGGGTATATTGGACTTGTGCATATGTTTGTAACGCCCAGAAATACAGGTCCAACAACCATCTTAAAGTACACCGATCGACTCAGAATCATTTTCTGAGTCGATTTAACGATGTCCGTCCGTCTGGCTGGATGTCTATGTAAAACTTGTGCGCAGAGTACAGGTCGCAATTTTGAAGATATTTTGATAAATTTTTGTAAGTGATATTTTTTCGGCCCAAGGACGGATGGGATTGAAACTGGTGGAAATCGGTGCATTATTTCACCTGGCCCCCATACAAAAGTCCTCCCGAAATTGGGGTTTACCGATCATTAATGTTTGAATTATGCAAGGAACCAAACAAATTTCATCACATATAAGTGGTAAATGAAGCCAAATCAGATCTACAAGTTTTGTGCAGATCGGTCCATAATTAATCGTAGCTCCCATATAAGGCCCACTTCCGAAAATCACTTTAAAGAGCATAACTCACTCAAAAAAGTTGGTATCCAAATAATATTTAATACAAATATATTTCATATGTTTGCGAATAATACCGTACAATTTTATTGTGATCGGTCCATAATTAGTCGTAGCTTCCATAAATGGCCCACTTCCGAAACTCACTTTAACCATCATAAATTTCTTAAGAATGTTGGTAATCAAATAAAATTCGACACAAATAATATACAGAAATGATGACACCTAATTTTGTAATGGTTGGTCCGTAATTAGTCGAAACTCCCATATAAGATCCTCCCCGTAATCAACATTAACCTCCATAAATCCTTTAAACGTATTTATATCGAGATAAAGTTTAACATATACAGTCGAACTTCCCTATAATGAATCTTGACGGGACCAGAAAATCACTTCATTATGTAGAAACTTCATTATACAGAAATTATATTTCCCCCACCCCTTTTTATTTAAAATAATTAGGCATATTAGTTTGGGTTACACTTTTCCATTTTTCTTCCATCGGCAACTGATGTCAAAATTGTTATTGATGTGGCTTTCTTCTCTTTGTTTGTTCTTATTTTCCTCTTTTGGGAATCCCCTCATTATATGTGGCATCTTTCTTGGTACACAGAGTTGTTAGTATGCGTAACAGAAAATTGTTTGAAAAATTCATTATATGGAGACAAAAACTCATGTGAGTCAAATATTACACCTGCAAAATTGCTTCATTGTATGGAAATTCATTATAAGCAGATCAAAAACAATGAAATTGGAGCGGAAAAAGTTGTGTGTTTGAAATCAATTCATAATAGGGAGAGCTTCATTGTATAGAAGTTCACTATAGAGAAGTTCGACTGTATAATATTTACATTCACAGACATCATGACACTAAATTTTTAGACGATTGGTCCATAATATGTCATATCTGAAAAACTATTTTATACATATACTGGGTGTAGGGTATTATATGGTTGGGCTTGACCGGCTATAGTTTCTTACTTGTTTTGGTTTGGGATTAAACTCAGAACAGTTTTCCAGCAAAATTTGGTAGCATATCAAACAGATGCATTGATGATAGTCACCAATTTCAATTCACACCCTACTGTAGAGTAAAACAAATTACTCATTGAAAATAAATATTTAACAACAAAATATACGTTATTAAACAAACAAAAAAAAACGTGTGCAGATTTTGCCAAAAATACATTTCATTCATAAAATTCTTGGAGTGTTTGTTCAAAAACTTTAATGAATGAAAAATTCGCGCCTTTTTAAGCTTTATTTAAATCCCTTCATTACTGACCATTCAAGTACTTTGAATTTAATTTTTATTACATTTAAATATTTGCTTAATAACAACAATGTCGCATAATAAACATTTATTTATTTAAAATTAATAAAAAGTTCATTTATAGTTCAATTATGTCAATAAAAGATTTTTACTTGGAATACAAGCTGCAGCTCTTTTTTCTTTTTTTTTTTTTTCTTGTTGCAGTCATAAACACATGGCGCTACTTTTGCCAGATATGTGAGGAGCCAGAGATATGGAGTGAGTAAATGAGTAGTTTATATCCAAATGTATACAGTGTTGCTGTTTTTTAGCACTTTAGTGCAATTTCCGGTGTGGATCAGACAAGCAAACATGTCATTCAAAAAATTAAAATCAACAACACTCTCTTTCGCACATGCGCGCATATATGTACAAGGGTTTGTGTGTGTAGTTCAGTATCAGTATGTATCTCACTTTACACAGCTAAAATTATGTGATTATATGTTTTTGTTATTGATTTCAGTTTTTTTCTTTTCTTTTAAGAATAAAGTTTTAATAAATTTGTTGCTAGATTTTTGGTAACAAATGAACATTTAAGAATATTTGATAAGCTGTAGTGGGATAGAGCGGCGGATAGCAAAGTGTCTAACCGAATGTTTAAAGTGTTGCTTCAGTTATCAGTCATCAGTATGTTGAATTGATATAAAAAGAAAAACACATTTTTTTTTACTTCATATTGATTTTATGATCAACAGTTTCAGTGTTTTTTTTTTTTTTTTAATTTTAGTGTTTGTGGTTGATATTTTAAGTATCAATGGTTTTTGATGCATATTTATAAATATTTACTGCACGAGTACAAGTGATAAGAGCGCTTGAGGTACCATTTGGACTTAAATGTAGCAGCTACCTCACGAACAAGACATTATTAAACCATTGTCAAACATTGATTGTTGGCTCAATGAACCAGTATCTAATGTGCTACATTGTTGCAAAGTGCTATTTAATTTTCATCGAAAACCACAAAAAACACCTTATTAAAAGGTTCATTATTTTTTTTTTTATATAAAAAGGAAACAATGCACATTTCAAGTAAATCCAGCGATAAATTTTATTTATTTAAGAACTGACCACCATGACAATTTTTAAGGAAAGTAGATTTAAAAGACATTTGATTTAACACCAAATGTTAAGATTTGTTTACAACAGATTGCATGAACTAGACTGACAGTTACAAGACAACGTAATAATTGGGACACATTTTAATAACCTACAATTACACTGTGGAACATTTTTGGTCATTCGGACCACATTCCAAAATGTTTACTTAATTTTTTTTAGTAGTTTATGGCCAGAAGTCTGGAGTTATTGGGGAAAATTTATAAAAAAGGCGATAAATGACACTTTTTTGAATAAAAACAAAAATGGGATACCTTCACTTAATTGTAAATAAATAAATTCTTAATTTTTCTAAATTTGTTTCATCAAAATCGGACAAGTGGCTCTCGAGTTATGTTAAACTACGTTTTTGCCAAAATGTTACAACTAAGCGAAAAAACATCAAGATAAGGATAAAAGGTCATAAAAAAAAACTGACACATACGAACGCCAAACCCTTTGAGGGTTTTACTATACTGACCTAGTACCATCACACTTGGAATTTCTCACCCCCCAGATTGGCTGTTGTACTGTGTTATTAGGATACTGCATTGCTAGTCTATGGACTTCTTGTTTCATCTTCAAGTAAGACGTATAATATAATTCTCAGCTGGTATAGTGAAAGTATCATTTACATACAGTGCCGGTATATAAAATAGCAGCATGATTAAACATATTATTTCACTGCACTTAAAATTTTAGATATACATAGGTTCGAACGTTTAGGTTTTGGCTTTGACTTGAGGCTTAGCTTTTTACTTAGGGAACATAAGAGATGAAATTCCCTTACTATAATGACACTAGATCTATTAGACCTAAAGCATCTTTAAGATCAGAAGTTCTTATGTTTTTCTTTAAAATCTCACTTCTTAGCTACCAATTAAATAATAAAATTTGTATATATAGGAGTATATTTGTTGTTTACACTCTTAAAGTAACATTTAGAAACAGTCAGCCCAATCACGAATAAAAAATCGGTGGGAATTTTTTCCCTTTTTATTTTTTTAACATTGAATTTGAATAGGAAAAATGGGAAAGGGAAAAAACTCCCGCGGAATTTTTATTCATGATTGGGCTGAATAAGTAAATAAAGAAACAATTTAAATATGGTTGTGGAGTAAAACAGTAGTATATAAGTATTGGGTGTTTTTTTGAGAGGTATAGAACTTCGAATTGAAATAAAACACAAGAAAATCGTTTTAATGACCATCAATTGGCTTTATTGGAAGGATAATTTTATGCCATTAATGTTTAAATATGATTTCAGGCATGTGGCCGCCGCGACTGGCTCGAATAAAGCCAATTCTACAGGTCCAATTTTCAACCACTTTTTCGAGCATTTGGGGCCGTATGTCGGCAATAACGCCACGAATGTTGGCTTCCAATTCCCCTAACGTTTCTGGTTTGTTGGCGTAGACGAGCGACTTCACATATCCCCAAAGAAAATAATCCAATGGTGTGAAATCACACGATCTTGGTGGCCAATTGACAGGTCCATTCCGCGAAATTATGCGCTCATCGAATGTTTCCTTCAATAAATCGATTGTGGCGTGCGCTGTGTGGCATGTAGCGCCGTCTTGTTGGAACCACAACTCATCCACATTCATGCCATCCAATTCGGGAACAAAATAGTCGGTTATCATGGCTCTATACCGGTCTCCATTAATTCGGGTCCTCTTCAACACTTTGCTCTACAGCGGCAATTGTTTCTTCGGTGCGCACTGTTCGACGTCTCTGCGGATGCGTATTATCACATAGAGTAAACGTAGTGCGAAAACGATCCATGGTTAACCGAATTAATTGCTCTGATGGACGATTATGTCGACCATAAAATGGACGGAGCTTGCGGTAAACTTCGCGAACTGAACCGTTATTTTCGAAATAAATTTGCACGATTTGCAAGCGTTGTTCTTTTGTCAACCTGTTCATGATGAAATGGCAAACCAAACTGAACATAAATGACATTAGAGTTGCCAGATTTGACCACAAAATGCCAGTTTTATCTCTTTTCGAAAAACAAACCTGTAAAAAAAACACCCTATACCTAGAGAAGGGGTGGACTTTTATTTCGGGGAATACGTTTAGGTTTGTGGAATCAGTTATGTTCATGATGATGTTGACGGTTTTTTATCTTCTGTTCCTACTGTTTCTTCTTGGCTACATTGCTAATTGTCGTAAGCGATCTCCTTCATGAGAGGGGGTTGAGTTTTGTTCATGAACCCCAGTTTAGAGTCTAACTACTAGCAGCTTCATTCTGCTATCAAGGGAGACAGGAACTTCTGGAACTTGTAGCCTGACTATGGTGTGGTGTTATTAAATCCAAATAGCGGAAAGATGACCCAGATTTTGTTTGTAAAATTTTATGTAGAAGGAGCAATGACAACAAAAAAAAAAATCTAAATAATTTTTTGTTAGTCGGCTTTTTTTCTAACTAAAATGTTTCTATAAATATTAATTTGATACAAGAATAAGTTTTTAAGGGATTTTCAAGTGTTGGTCCTAGACCATAAAAACAATTTGATTTATTTGAAATATATGTTTAAATAACTCTTTGTTAACAATTATAATAAATAAGAAAAAAATTGTAAGAAACGCTTTTCTTTACCTTAATATATTGATCAGGTTGTCAACACAAAATAAATGTGAATACTAAAATAATCGACTAAAAGTAAAAAAATAAGAGTATTTCAAACAATATAAACTTTCAAATCAAAATGGAAACAATCTCACACATCCCTTAAAGAAAAGCGATGCAACGGATTTTATCCTGGTGAATGCCTGCAAAGTTTTATCCATGTGCAGTGAGTAGAAGGTAGTCAAAAAAGCATTTTACAAAAAAAAAAAAAAAAAAAAAAAAAAAAATTGACCCCCCCAGGATTTTATCTTGGCTACGCCCATGCATTCGTGAATTGTCATCGGGAATATGTATGCCTGCAAAGTTTCATCCATTTGCATTGAGTAAAAGGCGGTTGAATTAACGTTACAAGATTTGATTTTCCGAAGTGAAGGTAAAGAAAAGGTTTTAAAAAGAACTTTAGATATTCAATAAAAACTAAACATTTTGGTGCCAAAATTCTATAAAAATCAATTTTCCCTAATTGCCTTTTTAAATGCACATAAATAAAATAATAATAAAAACATCCATAAATCTTCATAAAAATCTAATTTTTTCACATTTGACTAGAAAAATTTCTTTTACATAAAAAACATAAATAATTAAAAAAAAAGAGGTGTATCCCATTTAAGAGTGTTTAAGTGTAAAGGATCTGTATTTAACAGAAATCAAGACTGAAAGAACAAAATGACAAAGTCATTCAATTCACTACAAATGAATGCAAAATTCAACCATTCAACATTATTTATAAAAATTCTAAACAATTTTGTCACGTAAATTATGGCATAAACAAAAAGGATTTTATTACAGTAAATTGTGTAAATTGTTGTAAGTGCAACGAAACAAAACAAAAGAATGCAGCAAAACAATTACCTATACAATTGCAACCGCCATACAAATAAGTCGTTTAACCTGCCAAATCATGTAATTAAACACAAAAACGTAAGAAAAAGAAAAAAAACACACAAATCAGTGCAAAAATTTCACTTGTGTGCCACAGAAGGTGACACTCATGTAAAACAACAATTGACACATAAAGAAGTGGTCTCTCATTTGTACCTGGGACACATCTTATAGAATTGTTTGTGTTTGCTTAATGTGTGGAATAAGAAACATCACAGTGAATGAAGAAAATTCAAGAAATCGCCAGGACCTCATTACAAGAAGTCCACGTTTTTATGTAATATCACTGTGTAGTTTAACTACTTGCTCAAGAAAGATTCCCAGGCTTGCGAAAAGAACGTGATTTCCTTAAAACAATTTTTTACACGTTGGGAAATTTTCATCTAAAAGAAATAAAACCAAAATCTTTAGAGAAAATAAAATGAAAAGAGAATTACATTTGTTACTTAAAGAACAATGTAACACTGACATCTCCAAAAATTCTGCTATAATTCCGTTTAAGCATTTCAACCATGGCCAGTATACTCTATTGAATGTAAGCAAGTCTTTCTTATAAAATATTAATAATGTTTGAGCCTCTTGAAAAGTCGTTATTTGTTGACAACAAATGATTTTGACTGACTGACAGAGAATTAGAGGATACAAAAAATAAACAAAATAAAACTAAAAAAAAAAAAACGAAAAAGTCCTTTTTTTAAGGGCACAAATGAAATATGAGGTAAGACAACTGTGGGATTGTAGAAGAAATATCATTCTTATAGGTCATTTCATTTAGAGACAGGGGTTCGGTTAGAGGGAACGAGGGAGAGAGAAATTGTTTTCAGCCAAAAAGATTATCACAAATTTACAATGTGATTTTTGTGTATTCAGTGCCTCTGTGTGTGTATTTTGTGGGTGCGAAAAAGTGCAAGGGTCCTCAGTATTTGGCCGAGTATTTTGCTCTACAATAAACACAATTAAATGTGTAGATAAATGTTACATTGTTTCTTGTTTTTTTATAGATGCACTAAACAAAAACACTATTAGTAGAGAATCATCAAACCCAACTACGCTCCCACAGACGGACAGACGCGAAAATAGAAAAAAAAAATAAAAAAGCAATTCTTATTGTATTAAATCTTTTACTAACAAATACATTGTTGCTACAATCAGCTGATTTTTGTGACCTTTTAACCTCAACAACGGTTGATTCTCAGCTGATTTTCTCAAGATTTGAAGAGAAAACAACAAATCCAGGGCAGGTACCTGTTGTTATTAATTGTCTCGCCTTTACAACAACATCATACAACGTTCGTTCGTATGTTGAAAATAAAAAATAAAAACCTTTATCATCAAATGACGTTGCAGGTTGTTGTTTTTGTTTTCATTGATATTTATTATTACTAATTCGTTTTATCAATAGAGCATCCTTTAGGTCTACTCCTCTCACTAAAATTTCTATACTCGTTCCTTGCACGTGTAAAACAGAAAACAGAGCAGGGTCGTGTTTTTGTTGTTGTTGCCACAGTTGATGATGATGATGATGTTCGACTTGTATCAAAAGGATTTGTTTTGACTTTAGATTTGTTTTTGTTTTTTGTTGTTTTTTTTATTAGATTTTAATAGACGACTAAAAGGTTTTTTTTTTTCATTTATCCTTTTGGTTTTCTGGAGCGAGTGCATAAATCAGCTGATTACTGTCGATGTGTACCTGTGTACTCTGCTGCTTCCTTTAAATCTTGGAGTCCTTGTCTCAGTTTGTTGTTACTTTTTGCATTAAATGGATTTCTATTGAAAGCGGTGCCTTTCGTAATAGGTTTCTTATTTAAAATGTTGGGTTTGTGGGAAAGTTTCATTTTAGATTTTCGTTTTTATAGAGTAAATGATAAAAATGATTCAGCGTTTACGGAGCGCAAGATCTTATTGTTTATGGAAACGTAGTCGACAGGGGCTACATAAAGGTTTCCTTTCTCTTTTCTATTTCATTTAAAATCTATTGGAAAGTGTAATTACTGAACAATTGTTGATTTAATTAAAAGAACTATTTTTTTATTAAATAATTTTTAAGCTTGAGGGCACTTTTTGTTTTTTATAAAAGATTTTTTATTTTTATATATAAATTACTCGTAATTATGTAAAAATGTTTAAAAATTATTTAATAAAAAATCATACAAAAAGGTCGAAGAAAATAGAATAAAATTATTTAAAAGAACTATAAAATTCAGATTCAGGAAAATACTTGGCTAAATAAACTGAATTTATGGCAATGATTACAACAAATGCCGCCGCAAATAATAACCCCAAGAAAATGTAAAAAAGCGAAATATACAGGGGTGTCATAGAAACCAATATTGTCAGAATTGGTTTTAAAACCGACAAGAAAAAATGCTTTTTTACACTGATTACAAAAACACAATTTTTTTTTTGTACTTTTTTCATTTTTATTATGGTTATAATCCACTTTTTCTTTGGGGTAATTTTGCTTTTTAAGAGAGTAGAGTAGAATGAAAACAAGTAAGAAAGTATAGTCGGTCAAGCCCGACCATATAATACCCTACACCTTGCATATAAAATAGTTTTTCAGAAATCGTCCAAAAATTTAGTGTCATGATTTCTGTGAATATAAATATTGTGTATGTTAAACTTTATCTCGATATAAATACTTTTAAAATATTTATGGAGGTTAAAGTTGATTACGGGGAGGATCTTATATGGGAGTTTCGACTAATTGCGGACCAACCATTATAAAATTAGGTGTCATCATTTCTGTATATTATTTGTGCCCAATTTTATTTGATTACCAAGATTCTTAAGAAATTTATGATCGTTAAAGTGAATTTCAAAAGTGGGCCTTATATGGGAGCTACGACTAATTATGGACCGATCTGCACAAAATTTGCAGATGCGATTTGGCTTCATTTACCACTCATTTGTGATGAAATTTGTTTGGTTCCTTGCATAATTCAAACATTAATGATCGGTAAACCCCAATTTCGGGAGGACTTTTGTATGGGGGCCAGGTAAAATAATGGACCGATTTGCACCAGTTTCAATCCCATCCGTCCTTGGGCCGAAAAAATATCACTTACCAAATTTTATCAAAATATCTTCAAAATTGCGACCTGTACTCTGCGCACAAGCTTTACATGGGCAACCAGCCAGATGGACGGACGGACGGACATCGTTAAATCGACTCAGAAAGTGATTCTGAGTTGATTCGAAACTTCTGTTTTTAGCCCACGAAGAGAAATCCACAAGCGCCGTTTTCAAGATCATCGACGTATGCAACAGTCATCCTTCTATCCTTCAAAAAGTTTTACCATCACATTAGCCGCTAACAACTACGGAAGGCCCGTAGTTAATTTAACTATATTTTTAAAATATTTCTTTTCTCCAATTTTATTTTGTTTTACAAAGTTTATATAAAAAAATCAACCCATTTATAAAATGAAATAAAAAACTGCGTAATTTATCTAAACATAAAGTTTCATTGCAAACTGAAACAATAAAATAAAACAATACCAGAATGGGACAGAGGCAAAAAGGCATTGAAAATAAATGTGAAAACATAAATATTCAACTTAATTGCACTGAAATATTACATGAAAACATAACAATTGAAATACAAGACAAGACAACAGGACATAAACAATGGATAAACAATAAAAACAACAAAAAAAAAAAAAAAGCATACATTTTCATTAAGAACAACAATGACAACGGCAGTGACAAAAAAAGGACGAAAACGCGAAAAAGAAGCATTATAAATTACACAAAATTCAGGAAAATACCACCGGCAAACGCGGTGCAAAACTCAAATACACAAATTTGAACTTTGATCTAATGAGTGTCACAAGAAAAAGAAAAGAAAACAAAGGATATAGAAAACTCACACACATGTAAAGAGATAAACAAAGTTGTAAGGAAAATGTGGACATTATTATATTAAAAATTTATGTTGTCAAACATTTACGTTTACTCGTAAATGGGCAAGAAAACACACCAAAACGAATTTACATTTCCAAATGGGAATTGAATGACAAAATGTTTGACGGGAGCAAGAAGAAGGGGTGTTTCAAAAAGGATTAAAACTGTTGAATGGACATTTATGGAAATCACAGTTTATTTCTTTGATAAATGTCAAAATTTCGTGTTACATCTGATTGATAGTTGCTGATATCAAATGAGACAGGGACAGAGTTACACACGCGCATTGTTTGGCCACCACTGTCCTGTTACAATGTGGTCAACTTGTTTTTTGTGGTTGTTCTTGGTGTTTCTTGTTAAGGAAGTGCTGCGGTGGTCACTTTCGAGGACATTAAGCAAATTTGACACATGATGTATTGTTTTGTGTCCTCTTTGTGTAAACGTTCAAGTCAGTTTGTTTTATTTTTTTTTTTCACTCTTAAAGATGTGCAAAGAAAGTTTTTGAGAATTGATGAGTTTCTAAGCGATTTCTGTTTTTTTGACACAAATTAAGATTAGAACCGGTAACTATTAAAGCAGTTGATCTAGCAATAAACTTGAAATGCACGTTTTCTTATTCTTTTAAAGTATGTATAGCTCTTTATTTTCTTATTTTCTTGTACCTAGAAATGTGTAATGTATGTGTTTATTTAAAACTAGTACATACATTTAAGCGATGTTTTTTTTTTTTTTTTTTTTAAAGTTTTGTGTGAAATATTTTTGGCTTTCCTGTTGCGTTCATGCTTTTCCATTTATGGCATGTGCAATAAATGTTACGCTTTTTACCCTTACTCTCACTCTGTTCTACATTATATCCTTGCTTTATTTGTTTCTATTTGTATTTTGTCATTTACTGCTAAAATAGCAAGTTTTAATTATTCTCACATGGGACAGATAGATAGATGGCAGGATTTTTGTAGGATAGGGTAGCATAACATATTTATGCATGTATGTTCAAGGCGTAAAACCCAAATATAAAATATGTATCACCAATAGATTTGTTGTTGTTCAGAGAACGGATGTAGCGCAAAAAAAAAGGACAATTTTCAAGGTCTACTACTTTATTTTCACTTTTACTTTGCAATATTTCTTAGGGAAGTTCGTTGTTCTAATCCAACGTTCCCAATTTACACAACTTGTATTTTAATTTCTATCAGCATGTTGCAGAGCAGTGAATATCTATCTATTTGCTTTTTAATATGTCGAGTGTAAAAGATTTCCTTCTACACCATTAATATACTATTCATTCTAGCTTTTTTTTTGAGTTTTAATTTGCATAAGTTCATTAAACAAAAATAAATATTTTGTATGTATTTGATTGCTAAGCTGTCTGTCTGTCTGTGTTCAATAAATGTTTTAGTTTCATTCCGCATAGATTTTCCCACCAATAACGAAGCAACTAAGAAAAACTAAACAATATGCCACCCCAGTTGAGTTTCAAGTAAAGTTTTCTCTGAAAGGTGTTTGAGTAAAAGGTGTTCAAAAATCATCTTTTAGCTTGTTCACAGCCATTTATGAATATTGATGAAATATTCTCTTCATACTTATTCCAATGTCTATTCATGAGGAACAATTTAAACATAAATTAGTTGAAACATGTTTATAAAGTCTGAGAATCTTTCATTCCTTTATGTTGGTAAAGAAAATCAATTGGGAATGTGGTGGAAACTATAATTAATTCAATTATTGACATGTTCAATATTCGTATACAATTATAAATACAAAGAAGAAATTTATGCGTATAAAAGACACTGTTGTCATGTCATTTATTTAACCTACTTCAAGATAATGAGTTGCTGAAGTACTAATCCATTTCAGTTTTCCTTAAAGTACACATTTTGAAATAATTTTAAATTTTTTTTTTTTAAGTTTTACTAGCTGATCATTTTAAGTATGTATTTTCTGTCGTATTCACAAAAAATAAAGTAGGTTTGAAGTGTGCTTTTAGACAAATTTTTCATACAAAATTTTCTTAAAATACATTTTAAGTCTACTTTAATTTTTTGTGAATACGGCAGTTAATATTTCTAGCCAATATAATAACTTTTATAGATACAAACGTATGATAAGACTAGGTAGGAAGGCTGGTGTGAGTCCCCTCACACTCTCACCCAGAGACCAGTATGGTCCATTGCGATGCCTTAGATTCTCTACCAAATGTCTGACTGGTCTACCCAGAGTGTTTGGCGGGAATCGAACCCGCAACCCTTTGACTGATAGTCCGGCACTCTATCGCCTAGTCTATCGGGGCACCCATGTATGATAAGACTAACATGAATACTAAAATAATCTGGTCTTAATAAAAACATAAAGGATTCACCCATTTGTTCTTAACAAAAATTTTTTCCAGAGAAAAATTTTTTTACTCAGAGTTTCTTGCAGCACGATTCACAGCGTTGTCAACTTGGTGCGTTTCGCACACTTTTTGGTGCTTTTTTAAATTTTTGGTGTAAAAAATTCTTAAGTTGGTGCGCGGTGCGCTTTTTTTAAAATGTTGGTGCGCTTTTTAATTTTTGGTGGCACCAAAACTTTTTGTTTCAGTGAGAAAAAATCAATAAAATACACCTGTTTGAGTGTTTTTTAATTTTATCGAAAATGTGATCAAATCTTTATTTTTACTAATTTTTAATTGCAGTTTTTTAATAAGTCATAACTCATGAAATCTATACGATGAAAAAATGTATTTTAAATAGGTACGAATGTATGATAAATGAAATCAAATTCTTCAAAAATCAAATTAACATTTCAAACATGTAAATAAAAATTCTTGTATAACCTGATGGTTATAGACGAACAACCAGGGTTAGAGTACCAGTGAAATCCTAACAAATTTTATTAGAAAAAATCAAAACAAAAATATATAAAAAAGTACCAAATATGTACTGAAATTAGCTTTTTTACCAATTAGTACTTTATTTCCGAATATCATATTGTGAGTTAAATTTAGAGTGGTTAAATGCTTATTTTATCTTTATTGGCTTATTTATTAAAAAAAAGGCCTTTACTATTATTACTTTTACTAATAATCGTTGATAAAAAGTTTTTTATAGAATTTATGATATTAAAAAATTTCAAATTAAAATTCAATAAATATTTGAAACAAAAACGAAATTCTTAACTTGGTGCGTTTTTTTTTAATGGTGCGCTTTTTTCTCCATTTTGGTGCGTTTTGAAATTTCAAAGTTGACAACGCTGACGATTCACCCATTTCGAAGGATTTTTCTGCAAATTCAAAGCTGCCATATGTAAACAAAATCTATTAGTTTTACAAGTGCAGCCATTAATTGAATTTTCTTTGGGTTTTAAGTGTCAACATACAAATATTAAATTATTTAAAAGTATTGTGTATTCAAAATCACAGATATACAAAATTCAAAATGAATGAAAAAAAAAAGAAAGTTGCTTTTGCTGATGGCCATGGAAATACATAAAGCATTGTTATTTGTATGAAAAAATTCAACCTATTGGCAACTCAATTCATTGTTGTCCAGAAAAAATATAAAATTAAACAAAATCAAGTTCGTAATAAATATTTTCTCTCTCTCGAAAAGAATTGACGTCTTTCTTTCATATAAAAAAAATATTGTTCGAACAAATTTTTTGTTAAGAACGAATGGGTGAATCCACCTTAAGAACCCAAAGAGTTTATTAAATTTTATATGTAAATCTAACACTTATGATATACAGAGCATATATACATATATAATATACGAGTATATGAAGAAGCCAAAACATAATAAATAAATATGGTGAATTTCACGTCAAGTGACCCAATTTTAAAAATCGATGTCTTCCGATTTGTATGAAATTTGCACCAAGGTTAGTACTATTGGATAGTAGGCCAGAGACAAATTTTCAGCTCTATCAGTCCAGAAGTGCCGGAGTTAGAGGGGGTCAAAGTTGGACATTTTGGTCCATTTTGGTCAGACAGGGTTTTTTTTTTTTTTTAATGAGTGTAAGTTTTCACCTATTGGTCCTAGCAAAAATTGTTCAAAGGAATGTAGATAGCTATTTCTTCAATCAATTCAAAAATATTTTTTTTTAATTTTTAAAATTTTTTTTTAATTTTTTAAAATTTTTTTTTTAAAAATATTTTTTTTTAAATTTGGGTTTTTTTCTCAAAAGAAAGCTTATACAATTTACTTTACTTTATTTTTTTAATGATTGAAGAAATAGCTATCTAAAGTCTTTTGGACAATTTTTGCTAGGACCAATAGGTGAAAAGTTACACTCATTTTAAAAAAACCCTGTCTGACCAAAATGTCCAACTTTGACCCCCTCTAACTCCGGCAGTTCTTGACTGATAGAGCTGAAAATTTGTGTCTGGCCTACTATCCAATAGTACTAACATTGGTGCAAATTTCATCCAAATCGATTTTTAACATTGGGTCACTTGACGTGAAATTCACCATATGTTTGTTGACAAAAATTGTTGAAAGCCTGGCAAAGACTTTGACCTCTTTTGAAGACTGAAAACATAGATAATACATATATAAGATATACGAAATTAATGAGTTGGTGAATAGGTAAACTTTTTTTATTTTGTAAATTTAGGTTTTTTCGTGTTCAAAAATAATACTCATGAATTCAAATTCTACAAAATTCACAAATTTGTGGTACAATTGAAACACCAAAACATTTTCCAAGTTTAAAGAGAAAGGATTAAGAAATGCCATTAAAAACTGTAAATAAATATAAGAACCAGAATAAACTAATTCTAATTGAAGGTATTCCTTTAACCTGTAAACCCAACTCTAATATATTGATTAAAATATTGTTTATTGTTAAAATATTGTCAAGAAATATTTTTAGCATAAAAAATCACTTGTTGTAAAAAATCACACACCAGCAGATCTTAATCAAAAAATTGTTTTCGATTAAACTGTATTCTTACCATTCAATTTTGGTTTCTTTAAAAAAAAATATTTTCTCAACAGTCCCAGTCAGTCCCATTGAGAAATATTCATACACTCACAATAAAAATGCAATCGAGCATTGAAATTTATGAAATATTCTCACGTTTAAACATTTTTTGATTCATGAAAAAAAAACTCACAAAAATTCGAATTTTATTACCAAAACTATAAAGAATTTGAACAAAGAACACAACAAAATCAATGCAACTAAAAGAGGCGCCAAAAAAACCCATGTAATTCTTCTTTAAGCAAGGGATGCCGATTAAATACCAAGAAATTAAAAATTTGGGAAAGAAAAATGTTATAAAATATTAATGACACGACATGAATGCAAAAAAGATTCCACCGAAAAAAAGAGGAACCGAACACCCAATACATGCCAACACTATCTCCATTCTATCTCAAGGTTTTTTTTATTTTTTGAATGTTGTAGCATATCCTTTGGATAATCCTGGAAATGAGTACTTGAGGTTTTTATTTTGCCAAAAGCAACAAAACGCACGAGAAATAAAAAAAAATAAAATAAAACATAATGACGAAATAATAAAAAAATCACTATTGTTATTAAACAATTTAAAATCGAGGCAACAATAGAGGAAACAAGAATTTGTGAATGGGCTCAAAACCTAAACAGGTCCTTTATGTAGTAATTTGTTTGCGAGTGTAAGCCGTTGTGTGTGATTATCCTTGTGTGTATTTCATTGTGTGCAAAAAAAAAATTAATCTATATAAAAACATAAATATATTGCCGAAGTTTTTCCAATGAAAATATTTGAAGAAAATTCCTTTTTAGCATCATGTTACGCAAAACTAGAGGATGAGAAAAATATTTTCTCAATAAGAGGAACTCACACTCTATAAGTCGTTTAAAGCAAGTGATAATCGCGTTCAAGGAAGAGAAAATGTAGAAGAAACATTATGCCGCAAAAATTCCTAATAATGTAACCAAATACTACAAGGTGGTCTGTCCATTTTCATTTTCCTCACACAAATCTTTTCGGTTTCTGGCAAATTATTCTTGGAACTATACGATCGGCAGGCCATGTACACACATAAATTGAGACTTCAAGTACAAAACAATATTAGTTTAACAAGTTATCAATGAACATGTTTATGTAGGTCTCATAAAGAATAGCGGAACAATTGCCTAAAAGGACTTCCGCAAAATTCCTAAGTACTCTATTGTATTTTGTTGTGTGTTTTAGGAAAACAACAAGTTAAAATATATAAAAAATGCAAACACAATATGATAATAGAGGCGGTAGAAATCACAGAGCATTTTGTTTTGTTCCAAAAATACACAATTCAATACTTTCTCTTTAACTTTGGCCCGTTGCAGAAAATCTCACACATGTTATTGTTTTCAGTTTATAAATTCCACCTACAGCGTTGCAAAAAGTTGTATACATCACGTCTACACAAGATTATCCCATTTTAAAACTAAAAATTACAAATTTGTTTATAAAAAAAAATGTTTTTTAAGGAAACAACAACTATTTAGTGGATTTACAAGTTGCACTAAATACTTGCTAATAATAAATTCGAATACACCGTTTCCCATATGATTTCTCAAATAGGAAAATATTGTGGTAGAAAAGATCTAAGCATATATGTATATTACAAAAAATGTTGCAATTTAAAAAATTAGACACACATATTGTCAACTCCAAGACAGCTTTATCAATTTGTTCTTTCGATCTGTTACAAGTAAAACATCGCTGAAGCTAGTGCGAAACAAACAAAATGCAGACCTGGGGGGTTACTCTCTATTGCGATGCGAAAGCAAATGCGATGCGATAAGCATACAAATTATTCATTACAGGATAAATACGATTTTAAACAAAAAGTGACAGAAAATTAAATTTAAATTACTTATAACATTATAATTGTCGAAATTTAACTTGAATAATAAAGTTTTTTTTTCGCATAAACAATGGCCCGATTTTAAGTTTGAACGTTCCGGATTTTAGTACTTTTTTCGAAAAATGTCCCGGTTTGGCTCAAAATTGAGGTGGTCACACTATTTATAAACTATATAGGTTAACTGGGTCCTCAATAATATCTAGATTAATTGCAAATGTTTACTTTTTTATTCCTATGATGGCAGAAAGAGGATCTTCTGAAGGTACAAATGTTAACGTATAACAAATTGTTATGTACGCTTTTGTGAAGTGTAAAGAAATGTTTCCAAGAATGCATGGTGCCATTAAAGATCAAATAAAAATTTTCAAATAAAAATCCAACAATAATTTCAACTGCAAATGGTGTACAAAAGAAGCCAGACAAACAAATAACAGTTAAAAAGGATAAAATGAGTTAATAAGTAAATTAATATGTGTAACACATGTTAGTTTCTACAAAATCTTTTGCCAAACAACAAATGTCTCTCATTGACAAACTGGCTGGCCATAGTTTTAATAATGTACGTGTCGGTAGCTGGAAAGGGATATCGACTCTGAAGTGTACGTGCTCAGTATGCAGGACATTCGTTTTGAATGTTAGAATGTTTCGATTTAGAATAAGAAAAAGAAAACTAAGAGTTATGTACATACAATATTGTTTATATTTCTACTTATCTACATAGAGCAAAAGTACACAATGGTATTTTTGGGCGGGATGTATGGCAGTCACGTTTTATTATTTATTTATGTAGTTAGTTTTTTGATAATTGTGTTTCAAGAGTTTTGGCGGGAATTTCATAAGAAGGTTATACGAAAACAAATCAAAAATATTCTTGAAACTAAAAATCATTGGACAAGAGAGACAGTTGAAATAAACAACTTGTAACGAGACAGGAAATGAAATTGGATTCTCTTCCTTTTGTAACATCTATGCAAATGTTTTCGAGCCATAAATTTAATGATAAACTTAATTACTTTACTTTCACAAACAATTATGCAACACAATCAAGGTTGCACTGCACAAAAACACACACACACACAATTGACCATTGCAACAAAATGAAAAGCGACCACCATGTTTTCAAACAGCAATAAAAGATTTCCAGGATTAAAATAGAGATTTCTTTAACTCTTTAATTGCAGTTCACACCTCTATAAAAGTTTTATGTTTTTATAAACGTTCAACCTTCAGGCATGCACGTTGTGGTGCAAGCAAGCGTATTGCATGAATAAATGAATGAATTGCAAGCGATTGTGCGTACACTGTGTTTCTGTTTAGAAGTTGGGTATTTTTGAAACCTGCCGCGTCATTCATTGTGGATATTTGGTAGATTTTCTCAGCACTTGTGTTAAGCGTATTTAAAGCAACCGAACATGATTAAGGTGTTCTCTTTTTCAGTTTGTCACCTGAGGTGTCATACAAATTAGCTTGCAATATCCATCATGCGTGTATGAATGAATGCAGGGAATGTCTGCGTGCAAGTGAATGGGTGAAATGAATCAATGAATGCCAGCTTTATTAGGCATTACAAATGTTATTTAAACAAATAGTGTTTCTCAATGATATTTTCATTGAGAAAATCCGAACATTAAATCTTTGTAGATTGAATGGAGTTGTTTGTAATTTTTATAATTTTATTTTTTCGATTTTAGAATAATAAAGTCTTTTGGGACGTGCTCAACAATTTCTTGGAAATTAAAAATGTTTGACAACATGCATTTTTGGCATGAGAATAATTTATGATTTTGCCAATTTGAAAACTCACATCCGTTGTGTGTTGATTTTAGTAGTGAGCGTGCGAAATTAATTTTATCATTTAAAATCAATGCTAAATTTGTTTAGTGAATGTCAATTTGTCTAGAGAAAAGCAGTATCCATATAAAATTCAGCAAAAATAAGTTTCATGCTAAGGAAAAGTTCAAAACTATATTTTGTTTGCATTGGTCCATATTTGAACATAGCACCTATATAAAGTCCACTTCCTAAAATCACTTAAATGTACATAAATAGTTAATAAACATTACTATCAAGTTGAAAATCGCCACAAATAACCCTCCTACACTAAGAGTAAAACTGCGGGCTAAAATCAAGCTGTGTAGGGTTAGTTTTTAGAATTCTGAAATTTTGAACAAATCACGCCTACAAAACACTAAGATGAAGATAAAATTAAGAATTACGGTCTTAAATCAAGATTTAAATCTTAAAATAAGAATAAAAAACCTAGTTTAAGAATATTATTTATTTTTTTAAATCTAAAAATACTTAAAACAAGCATAAAATTCTTAATTTAATACGTAACGATTTTAAATAAAAAAAAAACACTTTCTGTATGCTGAGATTTCTTTACTTGTGCTTTTCTTTCAGCGTGTTAAGGTGAAAATTAATAAAAGTTAAAAAAAAACAATCTGTTCCAATGGAAAATACACAAATATCAAACCTTGATGAAAACTCCCCAAATAATTGGATGACTGTTGCTGTCCGTGAAAATTTAAGTTTTTGTGTTTTATTTATGTTCTACACATTTTACATTATTATGATATTATTTTGCTGCTCAAGTGACCTATAGAAGCTTAAATTTCATGCGATTTCCTGATCTCTATTTCAAATAAAAACTTTTTTATATCATTTTTTTAATAATCATTTTCAATCATATGAAATTGAACCAAGACAAGATTTGAAAATAGACAATATAAATATTATAAATATACATATGTAACTTTACTAGCCCTCCTTTACATGTATATTTTATAAATATTGGTAAAACATTTATTAGACTTAAGGTACGGTCACGCTTGGCAAATATTTACTGAAAAAAGCGTAACCACTTGTTTTAGCACAAATTCGTTTGACGTTGTTGCCTTTTACAAGAGTTTTGCAAGATCAAACAGCAGCAAATAAAATAAAACTAAATATTTGTTGTGTCTTGTCCTATATAAACGAAGTTTTTTTTTAAATAAATAAACGAGTTCAAATATATTTTATTTAGTGGTTACGTCTTTTTCGGCAAATATTAGCCAAGTGTGACCGTACCTTTAAGTATACAGTGTAATCGCAATAGAGTGAACACTTGGTAATATGAACTACTTGATATTACGAACTCCCGATTTTTTTCATTAGTTACTCTATAGAGTGAACAATAACCAACTCAATGGAGTGAACTTTTGTTTTTCTTATACAAAATTGACAAAGATACAAAATGTTTTTACATACTGTTTTATGAAACCGTTAGATTTCGGTTGAATTTGCAAACATTTTTGTGTTCTTGTCTTTTTTCTAATGATTTTTTGAAAGATTCTTTAGTGATTTTTAATTCCTAGTTGTGTTATGTGCGGACAAAAAGTTACAAAATGAGTTCTAATAAATGTAAAAAATTTCTTTCTATTGGAATAAAACAAGAAATAATTAAAGAACTATCCGAAGGCGTGGGAGCTAGAGTTCTTGCAAAGAAATATGGAGTAGCAAAATCCACAATAAGTGGGATCAAAAAAAGATATCTAAAATTGAAAGTGTTGTATGCTTCAGTAAAAGTGCGCTTAAAAGAAAGTCGTTCAAAAAAGCAGAATACCCACGTGTTGAAAAAGCTCTTGTCAATTGGTTTTTAAGACAACGAGCCCAAAATCTGCCAGTAAGTGGAGAAATGTTGAAATAAAAAGTTAAAAAATTGCATATATTATTTAATAATATTTAATAAATATGGATTTTTTTGTATAAAAAGTGTTTTTTTATAGACTCTTTAGAGTGAACTTTCTTAATAGAGTGAACAGAGCTTGCACGAATTAGTTCATTGTATTGCGATTCCACTGTATGTCAATAAAATTATTTACGCAAAAAAATATGAATTTTCTTTATTTCAATTATATATTTGAATTAAATTACAACATATGAAAAAAAAAAATCTTTTATTTTGCTTGCTGGGTTTATGGGGTAAAATACATTCGAGTTTCGAAAAGCATGAAATTAAGAGGGAACGTTCTTGAAATAAGAATAAACATTCTTACACTAAGCCTGATAAGCCCATATTAATCTTATACCCCTGACAGACATAGGATTTCTATACCATAATACAAATACTATGGTTTTTGATACTACATTGCCTTGACAGACATGTAGTACATATACTAGTATTTTTGTTTTTACTTTCCCAATAAACATATTGGCAAGCGTTTTGTAAATTAAGATTGCAGCAAGCTTGCATAAATAAGAGTTTTGCGAATATCGTTGACAATTTGCTTGCTAATGCAAGTGTTTCATAAATTTAAGCAAAACGTGTCATTCTCGCTGTTAAAAATTGTGCTAATAAGTTGTGTTAATAAATAATGTTAAATTGTTGTTAAAGTTGTTAAATTAAGTGTGTTTGATACTTTTAATTATCATTTGGTATTAAAAAAGGTAATTATTTACTTATTTAATGACTTTAGCAAAAAGGCAGAAAAGTGTTATGCGCAGAAGCACCGAAATTGTTGAGCATATATGAAACGGTGCGGCTGCAAGTTCTGTACTGGAAAATATAGATAAATTTTCCTTGCTTATATTTGAACACTTATTTTTTATGTAAATGTTGGCTGGGTTTTGATCAAAAAAAAAAATTAAAAGAAATTAAATAAAATAACTGTCATTAAAAGAACTGACAATCGATTTTGTGAGAGGGTTTCCCCAATGTTTATTGAACACAGCTATAGACAACATACTACATTTATACCACGATTATTTTCGTAGTATTGATACCAGATATAAACCAGCTTGTTTTATGGTTTAATTGTAGTACAAGTTGACACACATGTAGTATAGTATACTAATATGGTATGTAAATCCTATGTCTGTCTAGGGTATTACTTAAAGAATGCATGATTCTTAAAACAAGATTTTTATTCTTAATTTAAGAACGAAGCAGCTTAAAACCAACCTAAGAATTATCGTTCTAAAAATAAGATTTTTTGCTCGATTTTAGAATTTTCAAGCTTAGCAGACGTTTCCGACTTGATTTAAGTCCGATTAGATTATATTTTTCCCTCAGTATTTATATATATATGGCTCGTCATACTAAATTTCATTGTGATCGGCCCATAAAAGGTCATGGCTCCCAAAAGAGGACTACTTCCGAAAAACTCAACAACCTACGTAAATATCTTATAAATATCGATCTATAATTAGCCATAGTTCCACACTTTCGAGAATAACTGGAATACCCAAAACAATCTTGTGAATATCTTTATTGAGCTGAAATTCAGCCAAAATAAGCCTCAAATGCATAGAAATTATGGCACAATAATTTATGAGAGATCGCCCCATAATATGTGATACCTCCCATGTAAGGAATCCGAAAAATAAAACAACTTGTTTAAATATCGTTATCGATACAAATTGTTTCAAGTATTAATAAAACAAAACGCTACTGGTATATACTGGTGGTGGGTATATAAAATTCGGCCCAACTGAAACATTAAGATTTTTGACAAAAAATAATTAATGATTCCCAATTATTGTGCATACATTAGATTTCTACGAACTTTGTTTTGTTAACCCAGCAGCCAACAAATTAATCCGCTCTAAAAGTATTAAGTACGTTTTACTCTTAATTTTAGTTTGTTTTTTTTTCTGTTGAAAGTGATAAAAAACGCTGGCATTATTCTTCATAATCTGCTCTGCAACACCTCAGCTAAAAAATCTGCTCATAAATTAAAGACTTCGCCAAGAGCACAAACAACAACATCGGCAGAAGAGTAAACAAATCTATAGTTTCGTTAGAAAAAATAAATAAATTGAAAGAAACTTTTGAAAATTAAAAAATTATTTATGCATCATAAAAAACAGATCGTTAAATATTTATATTTGCTCTTAAAAACAAAAAATACAAAACAACGACAGCAGTCGATGGGGTCCCAAAAGAAGATGCAACACTAAAAAAAAATCATGTAATTTTCAGTTAATCGTTAAGGAGTGTTTGCTGCACTTAGTGTTGTACGTATGTACGTCTTTAAGACTACAGTAATAAATAACAAAAACCAACCATTATTCCATAAATATTCACTATTTCAATTGTTCTTTTAAATGTTTATTATGCAACAATTTTAGGTTAGAGATAGAAAATATATGGATGGCTCTTGTATCTTGTTTCTTTGTATCTCCTTATTTCATTTAATGCTTTTCTATTATTCCGAAAAGTTATTAAAAAAGAGGCGCTATTTTGTGGATAAATTAAGGCAAAGTTGTGAGGTATAAAAAGGGATGTTCTGCTTGACAAAACACCAAAAAAAAAAAAACGCAAGGATTTAGTCTATTGAAATAATTTTTAAATGATTTTTACATACAAAGAACATGTAAGTGTTTTAAGTACTAAAATAAACATTTATAGACTGATAAAGTTTTTGTCTTTTCAAAAAAATATTTGTTAAGAAAAAAAAGTAAAACCAAAATATACGTAATAAAATGTATGAGACTTTGTGTATACCAATCTGTTTGCAACGTGAAGCATGAATTGAATAGCAGTTAGATTTTCGTAATATTGTATGAAGAGGTGACAATTCTAAACACAATAAACTTTGCTGTGGGTCAAACCTTTTCTAACTTTTAACAATATTATTTAATCTCAAATTAATAAATACTCGAGTATTTATTAATTTGAGATTCTATAAAGAAAAGGTCGAATATAATCAAACTTTTAATATTATTTAATACTTAATAAAATTATTTAAGGAATACATTAATAAAAGACCGATTTAGGACTTGAACTTTATTTCTTCAGATTCTTAATTGGAGAAATAAAGTTCAATTCAAAAACCCAGCTATCAGTAAAATAAATCTCTATAAGCTTTTTTTTTAAGTCATTGACTTTGCAATGACTTGAGAAATAAAAATATTGACTGTTTTCCTTATTTAATTAATTACTGCATATCTAATTTGTTTCGTAGTACTTCCAAACTGAATTGTTTTCATGGGGCTGTGAAAATTTCCATTTAATAAATTATTATTACAAATTTTCTTTGATGACTGTCTAATCACAAGTTCCAAGGAATTCATTAGGAGAGAATTGTTACCTTTGACTACTGTGATTGATAAATTATTAGATAATGACTTGAATTGATGATGTGACACATTTTTGTTTGTAGTTGCGACTCACTTGTAGCATTATTCATCGGTATTCCAACAGTGTGTGAGTATGCACAGGATACTTAGAAACTGAAGGTGCTCTGAAGTTTCACGCAAACAATGACCCGCAATCTTTGAAATAAAAGAAAAATAACAAAATATCGAAAGCCGGTAAAGTGGTTGGATCTTTTATAATTTCAAGTAGACATTGTATTATAAATGTTTTTTTTTTTACAAATTATAATTCAAATCAATCCTTTTGCTAACACACGCAATCCCTAATAAAATAAAAAAAGAAATAAAATTTATTTGAAAAACAAAGAGAATCGTAAAAAAATAAAGGAACCCTGTACGTTGGCCCAGTGATTTAGTTTGATTAGTAGGCAACACCGACAACAACACTCACACCAATACCATCACACACTTATATTAAAAATTCCATTGCAGGAATAACAACAACAGAACAACGAAAACAATATTCATTCATTTACGCTCACGAAACAGGTTTCTCATTTACACAATCAAAACGATTCTGAGAAATTAAGCAACCAAACAATAACAAAAACCCTTTTTTTATTTTATTTATCGAAAATTTAATTATAATAAAAATATACATACACTCGTACACAAATTCAAATCAAAGCACACCAACAACACAGAAATACTAGAGAGTAAAATCATGTGTAACAATCAATCTAGGATCTGTTTAATGTCTTTTAGTGTATTTGTTTGTTGCTGGTCTGATTTGTAGCTCCTTAACAAGTGTTTTCTTGGTATAATTTTCCAGTTATTGAACCGAGTAAAGTTGAAGGAGATTTTGTTTTATGTTCTCTTTTTATTGTGTGTGCCGTAGTTTATTTAAAAAATATTCAAAATTCCTTTCATTGCATTTCTATATTTTAAAACCAGTTTAATTTTTAAGTTAAGTTTGTTGTTTTTTTCATTTTATTATGTAACAAAAACAATAACAAAGACAATAATAACTCATAGTCATTATTAAATCAAATGCTTGAAATAACACACGCATGAGAGACGAATAAGTTGGTACAGAAAGAAGTACCTTCTAGGACCATTGCAAGCCAAAAGAGTTTGGTCTATTCAAATTAAAAATTTGTAAAAAATACTTATTATTATGATTAGAATTTGATAATATGATTAGGTATGTAAAAATCCTCCTGAATACAAGGAAAGAAAAATTCAGCTTAAAATTCCAGAACAAAAAAAAATCTTATTGAAAGTTTTATAAACTTTAAAAATACATTCTCAAAATATGTAGGGGGCACCACATCGAACTGAATAGATAAAATGTGTACTACATTGGGACTGTAGATATAATGGCAGGTTACATGATGGAGCAGAACGTTCAAATGATAAAACTTTCAAAAAATAGTGTTTGTTTGTTTAAACGCCATCGTCAAACGTTAAACGTTGAAAAAAAGTTAATACAAGTATTTGGTGCAGATTTTGAACAGTACGGTGCACTATGGCACTTTGACGGAAAAAATAGGGGGTTTCAACTTTACAATTTTAAAATTTTAATGATTTGGTTTTGTAAAGAAGTATTTGGATAAGAAAAATTCAACAAGGTTTTTTATGAAAAGTGAAATTTTGTAGTTAAAAAAACTAACAGAAGTCAACGGAAATTTATTCAATGAAATTAGATTAAAATTATTGTCCAAATAAAGAACTTTTTGTGTGTGTAAGTTTATAGCTATGGCTTTTGTTTTATTTTTTATAAAAAAAAAAGAATTATTGAAACTGGAAAAGTAAACTAATTATTATAATTTATCAAAAATTATACTAAAAAATATCAACTTTTCATTTTTTGATGGAAAAAAACTTTATGTGCTTTGCCTTGCTTAGCCCTCTAACTATAAAAAAAATGAAAGGTCCGAGTCTGTACTTTCAATTAAAAAAAAAACAACCGCCAAATACCGTCCCTTTTAGTAACATCGATTTCAATTTCAAAAGTCAATTCCAATATTTCATACAAATGGTTAATAAGCCAAAAAATTGGATACACTTTCAGGCTTTCGGGATTTAAAGCTTGAAACGATTTATAAGTGAAACGTTATTGTTGTTTACGAATATGTAGGCGTAACGAAATTGAATGACATTTCAATCGAAATAAAAACTTAAATATATTAAATTTCATTCATATGTATACTGTTCGTACAAAAATATATGTAGTTGATTATATATGGCTGTTACTGTGCACAAAGTACTAATGCATGGTAAGGATATAATGGATGTTGCCGTATTACCAATAGGAATGCTTTCAGATGTTTTCGAGAAAGTGGGATCGAATTTCCACAATTACTGATGTCTTCAACAGACTTCTTATAACTTCGGATCCTTACATAAGTAGCATAGGGCGTCATTCGAACAAAATTTCCTTAGAACTAGATGCCATTGTTAAAGATATGGTGCTTGAATAATAACACAATATTCGCCTGTTACATATTCAATTAAAACATTGTATATTATATTGGATTTTTATCAAGCTGAAAGGTATAAATAACCTCATTTGGCGTCTCAATATTGGCAACACCATTCTTTTTCATTAAACTTTAACTTGGCATATACTTGACTAGAAAAGCGGCATGCATTTGTGCGATATTTTCGGTGTATTTGAAGGCTAATATCATTCGCGGAGGGTTGTTGGGGATATTCTCTTCTTTTGTATGGAGACAACACATGTTAAACTTTTGAATAAAAATTAACATTTTTTAACTTATATGAAAATTTCATATAATTCTAGACAGGAAAGAAAAACACCTAAAATCTACAACTTTCAGTGGGCGTAAAATCTAAAGTAGGCGTGCCATCCCCAATATGTTTAATTTTTTTTCATTAGGAGACCTCAATTAAGAAGTGTCCCGAATTTCAAGTCCCTAGATCCAAAAATAAAAATTTTGCCAAGTGCAGTTATATGGGAGGTGGGTGTGGCAGTGGGCGGTTTTCCAAGACTTTTTCAAAATTTCTTAATTTAGTCCAGAGAAGAGTTTCTGCAAAATTTCATTGCTGTACGACCACTGTGCGGCGCCATCATTGGATAGTACTTCTTCTAAAACAACGTTGGTCAGGCTTTCTCCCGCGGAAAATGTCTCCCTGCCAGCAGGCACTAAATCACAATAACGCAAAACATCTAGGCGAAGAAAGTCATTTGAGTGCCCGATAGACTAGGCGATAGTGTGGCGGACTTTCAGTCAGAGGGTTGCGGGGTTCAATTCCCGCAAAAGACTCTGGGTGTTTTCTTCAGACAAGCCAAAAAGCTTCGCAGTTTGTTTGTTAAAAAAAAAATTTATCTATTCTTGATGGGTTTTCCAAAAACTTTGCATCCTTTAAATTGTTTATTATTTGTAGAAAAGCTTTTTCCAATAAAAATAAAGAACAACTGAAATAATACTGCATATATTGAAAACCGTTGATAGGTAACTGTTTAGGTTTAAAGTTCCATAAGTCAGGACAATGTACAAGTTTAGTTATATAAATTCAATCAAAAAAAGTACGTTTTGTTGGTACATTTCCTCATTTTTATAACGCATCCCTGACACACGTTTTTAAAAGAAAGAGTAAAAGACCAAAGAGAATTTCTGAATTGATCTTGTTTCTTTAATGTTTGTTTTAATGTTGTCTGATCATTTTTTTTTTTTTTGGTAATTATTAAGATTTCTGTTTTTGTCTGGCTGCTCCGTTGAACTAATTCTCACGGTTCATGTTTGTTTCTTCGTGTTGGTAAGCAGGAAATTTTTCTTTTATTTTGTCTATAGATGATTACAACTAAAAAGAAGCCTCATAAACACACTACTTAAGTAGGTACTAACTCTGTCTGTGTGTCATTTTATAAAAATTTTCAGCGTTACTTTTATTCTGTTAGAACAAATCTTATTTAATTGGTGTAAAAAATAGTTTTTAATTATAGGGTTTTCTTTGTTTGATTTGGTGTTTAATATGTTTAAATGCTCTATGGGATTTGATTGGTGAGAGAATCATTGAAAATTTACAAAATGTAGAAAAAAAAAATATAAAATTAATGCGGAACATTAAATTTAAAGCAAATTTTTTTTTTTTGGCAAATTTGGAAACTTTCTCTCACTTTATAAAGGTACCTATTTGGAATTCAAATCTTACCTTTAACATACCTACCAAATTCAAATTTTAATATTGTAAATATGAACATTATTTTATAAAAGCGATATTCGTTTCTTTAATGTGAAATGGTTTAGTTTTATTAGAATTTGTAGAAAATACAAAGAGGAAGGTTAGAGACAAATAATATTGTCTTTTCCTATAAAAAGAATGTGAACTGTAACAAATATTAGTTATCTATAATAAGACAAGCATTATTACTATTAATATATTATGTGGATACCTATATAAATACGTACTAAATATACAGCTACGTGCAACTAATAAAGGACACCATACTAACATGTAAGCTTGAAGCAAATAATATGAAAGTTTTTTTGATATTCTCAAAATTTGTCGTAGTTTAGTCAATTTAACTCTTACTAATAGAAAAATAACGGCATATTGTCTCAAATTAATTATTATTAATGAATCATGAATGAAGTCATGTTTTCAAATAAGATTGATATCAGACGTGCATATAATTAAGGACATAACAAAAATTTTACAAAAAAAAAAAAAGTTGTTATCTGCGGTCACCAAATTTTTACAAACACTACTTGGAATGGCTTCCCAAGCTTTCTTTGTTTCAGCAAAGAGATCATTAAAATCGTTTATTTATACAAAGCTTACTTTGGTTTTTACAATTTGCCATAAGCTCTCAATCGGGTTGAGATCAGGAGTGTATTAGGGCCAGTCAAGAACAGTAACCGAATTGTTAAAAAAAACATTGCTTGACGTGATGATCGTTATCTTTTTGAAATATCCACGTTACTGGCATGTTCCTCTCAGCATACGGCATCATTGCATCGCTTAGAATTCCTGCATACTGAAACTAATCCAAATTTCCCTCAAGTTTGTGCAGCGTCCCAATATCATGTGACGACATAGTACCCTAAAGTATTATAGAAACTCCTCCATGATTCAAAGTGGCGCGGTTGTACTTTGGATCAAATAATTTCAACCTTCCCGGCGAACGTATTTTTTCCATCTGGAAAGACCCTTCTAATTTTTGTTTCATCCGAAAATAATACTCTATTCCATTTTACATGGAGGTTCAGAAAATAATGGCTTCTTTCGTGAAATTCTTCCAAGCAGTACAACTTCTCGCAATCGAAGTTTTACCGCATCTACTGATGTTTTTGTCTCACTTTGGCTGATTTGCTGATTTATGCGGATTTTTTAGACTTGAGCACAATCAGTGCATTTTCAGGTCATCTTTTTTGTAATCGAATGCTTTATAAAATATTTCACCGCTTTAAAACTATTGTTTTTGAAACATTCAAGGCTGTTGCGATTTCCCGATAAGTGTTTCCATCTGATTTGGACAAGTACTGACATCACAGGATTTGCTTTTACCCATGTTAAGAAAATATTCACATGGGTTCTACATTTGTAAAATGAAGTGCAAGTGAAATTTTCATTAAGTTTGTATTCCAAGTTTTGTGAATATGATTTGAAAAGTAAAATATCGTAGTATAAATTTCACTCGTTTTCTAGAACGCCGTGAAAATGTATATGTGGAATTAAAAACGAATTCAGTTTCAGTTTCGTAGTGGAATATATTTAATCTAAGTTTTAAAAATTACCTGAATTTGAAAATGTTAATAATTTATTTCACAAATTATAAAAAACACCACAAAGAAAAAAAAAACAAATGTTACATTTTAGCGTTTTATTTAATAAATATTGGGCCATAACCATAGAGAAACACTAAAGTCGGTTCTTTTTAAAAACAACTTTAAACTTAAAACCTACTTTTAATTATTTTGTAACTATAGTCAAAATTAAAATTAAATTTAAGTTAAACCGACTTTTTGCCAGCTCAAAAATTATTTCATACAAAATGTAAAAGAAAAATAAGCAAGTGGCAGCTTTAAACAGCTGTTATTGAAAATTGCAAAAAAAAAAAAAAAAAAAAAAAAAAATTAAGAAAAGTGCGGTGGAAAAATGGAGAATGTAAGATTAATATCATAATTAGGCTATTTTGGCGTTGACTTTTTGACAACTCTTTACAGAAACAAGAGTATATTTGCGGGAGTGTATAAGATTGTAAATATAAGATTTTTTTTACCGTTTTATATTTTTGTACACATCCAGTTTTTGTTCTTTGCATAAACAGCTGGTTAATTTTAAAGTGATGTTAAATTATTTAAAAGCAACATCAGCTGGTTTTAAATTAAAAATATGTTTTAGCGGTTAAAGTATACTTTCACGTGTCTAAAGTTAAAGTAAAGTGTACTTTTAACAAAAGTGAAGTTTTTAACTATTAAAATACACTTTTTTTGTGACTATGGTTATTATGGCCCAGTATCTTTAACACAACGATTTAAATATTGAATACTACTGTCATTAATTAGTTGCACGCAGGTGTACATTTACTTACAACAAATAACCTTAAATAACCCCTGAATACCTCGATTTCAAATACTGAACAAATAATGCAATCGGTAGAATTTGTTTATACCTCAAAAAAAAAAAAAGGGAAATGATTTATATAACAAAATAAACAAGATAATTATATAGATTTTATCATAAAATTCAATGTAAATAAAAAAAAACTCGTACTTCTAACTATAAACGAATAAATTAAGAGTGCTGTAGCTTAATTAATCATTAAGCATTAGTTGGTATTTATAGTCCGGGCAGTGTTGCCACTACTAAAAAAATTTTGTAACCAAAATGTTACCAAATGAGAAAAAAAATAACCAAAATTTTTTTTTAAATGAGAATTATTCCTCTTGCGAGTATGAATTGTAAAATTTAAAAATTTTTAATCGAAGTTCACTTTCAAATAAATTGTATATTTAACTTAAAGTGAACTTTGATTAAAAATTTTTAAATTTCAAAATTTTTTTTATACATAATTACATATTTTGCTTGTTTTTTTGAGACCTTTTATTTTTTAGATGATAATTTTTCGGTTTCATCTTGTTCAATAAAAACTTAAACCGAAGTAAAAAAATATTATAGATAAAAAAAGCAAATTTATTAAATTAAAAAGACAATATTTATATTTTTGATTCCCCATAGGGCACCTCTACACGTGATACTGGAAATATCACTTTTCTTTCCACTTTTTTCTTCAATGAAAAAGCAAGCAAAATAGCAAAATAGGACATGTACCATACGCTCGTGATCTATCAATACTTTAAAATGGATCGCGATCCAAATATCACGAACGTGTAGCAGTGCCCATAAAGTTACCAAAATGAAAAAAAAAAGTTCACATCTCCACATTGAAGAAAAAATAACCATTTTTGGTTAAAAATAACCAAAACGGCAACGCTGAGCCCCGGTTCGATTCCCATAATTATTAGTTCTGATAATTATTAGTTTTCTTTCTATCCATCATAACTAAAATTTATCACAGCGCCCTCCTTCGATGGTATAGCATTCAAACGCCACCGAAGTAAAATAATTAAATAAAGGCTATAAAATCAAGCTTTAACATTAATGCGCCTACTCACCACCAGAGGCGCTGCAATGCTGCACTAAAACAAACATAATGCGCAAATGCAGAGTTGTGATATAAAGCTTTCTTCTACTTTCACTACCTTTACTTCTTCAATCTATCTCCTTTTCAAAGAAAGAAACACAATTATATAAAAGTATATTAATTGCCTGAGCGAACGCACAGACAGACCAACTTAAAGACATTGAACAGGGAAACGACTCATACAAAGAAAAACAAGATGCAAATATTTCTTGCATTAGTTCAAATACTTATTCACCTGGGTTCTACATTTGTAAAATGAAGTGAAAGTGAAATTTTCATTAATTTTGTGTTCTAAATTTTGTGAAAATGATTTGAAAAGTAAAATATCACTTTTAGTTTCGTTCATCGTAATTAAAAGTTTCAGCTCGTTTTCTAGAACGCCGTGAATTTGTCCATGTGGAACTGTAAACGATTTAGTTTCACTTCGTAGTGGAATATAGAACATAGGCGATTATTTATATTAATGCGAACTCACATAGTTGAATATAGTTTGAGTTTAAATTTACACTATTATTAAAATCACTTTAATTAATAACGACATTTCCAAAAGGGAACCCAATAAAACTTCCTAAGTTTCAATTAATTTTTATGGATTTAGAAGTAAGTATATATAAACAGGAATTAAATTAAGTATGACAAAACATTTGACTCTAAAATTATCGCCAGCAGTGTTTGTGATCATTGTGTAGTACGTTAAACTAATAAAACAGGGTATTTACTTAAAACAACATCAAGAATAATAACAACAAAATAACACAATCAAAGCAAATATTTATTTGTATAAAAAATAAGAAAATTTTATATAAAAAAAAAAAAAAAAACTAAAATGGGAATAAGGAATTTAATTCTAACATTAACAAACGCATGCAGACAAACAAATACAATAATGTTTGGTTTGAGACTTCATATATCTTTCTTGCATTGAAATTTATTTATCTAAAGTAAAGAAACGACAACAAAATATTCAACGCATCTAACTAACAGCTAAACTTGTGGTGTTTGAAAAACTCGTCGTTCATGTGACAGAAGAAAAAAAATATATATTTGAACTTCCCGCTCCAACACCACCAACCACTAACTAGTACTTTTTATACCACCAGAGTTCAGAGGAACGCATTCTGTAGTACGTGATTAGCTCTCGATGAAAAAAAAGAAAAGAAAAATACATACATAGTTTAGTGTATGTGCCAAAAACAGAATAAAAATCGTTATTTTTATTGCCATAAAAAACTGAGATAAATGGGAAGGAGCCAATACTTTTCTTAACATACTCTCTAATTCGCTCTTACTTTAAAGCAGACCTTTGAATACTTCATTTGGCACTAAAATAGCTTTGTAGTGTTCCTTTTAAAATATACTTCCCAAATAGTAATTTTTAATAAATTTCATCAGCACTAGGGCTCAATATTACAAAATTTGTTTCGTACCATTTTGGCGAAATTTTTAAAATTCCAAATTCTAATATCAACTCCAAATCTAAAGTTTTATTATAATCCTTCAATATTTAAATAACATTTTGTCGTATTTAATGAATTCTAGCTTTGAACCTGGTGTTTAACGTTTCCTGATTCCAGTAAAATCTTCATCTTCCCATAGCTTGATTAATAACATTTTGAATTCAATTTATTAAAATTTATCATTATCTATAAAATAATGGTATATTAACCAAATAATTATATTATTATAAATTATTGCGTACATAAAAATTTTAAATAATTTTTGTGTTTTTCGGCAGCAGATGGCTAACGGTAAATAACCTGCATGTAATTGATCTCCCGAAATAGAACTGTCTGATGTACATTTGTACATTTGAAAAGTGGGAGACTCGAAAATCGAGATAGACCCATGGTTCCTTCACCAAAGTTGCTTAGAATTGTCCATAAAATCATCCTAAGGGGCGGCTCTAATCGATTTTTTTCGGCTCCATACAAATTGGCCCGGCCTAATATGTATGTATGTAGGTATCCCCACATATTTCCCCCCCCAACTAAGTCTCTTAGAAAAGGAAATTACATTTAAACTTTCATGCGTATCGATCCATAATTATATATATATCGACAGTTCAATTCCAAACCATGCTATGTCTGTCAAATTTTGGTTGTGATTGGCTAGTCCAATCAATAGTTATAAACAACAAACTTCTACCTCATATGGTTTTTTAGATATC
The DNA here is from genome assembly GCA_916048285.2 of Bellardia pandia. Taxonomy (NCBI): domain Eukaryota; kingdom Metazoa; phylum Arthropoda; class Insecta; order Diptera; family Calliphoridae; genus Bellardia; species Bellardia pandia. Next base: position 2,260,369 of record OU696529.1, on the reverse strand, counting down.
GCCTGTAAACTTTAGGACCTTTTCCTGCAAAACTCACTTTTTCGACTTGGCATGTTTTGGAATTGAGCCGTCGATATACGAATATGTATATCTTCCATACAAGGCGCACATCCGAAAATCACTTTAGCGTTGTAAATTGTCTGTCCCTTCGGTAAAGTGAGAATTCTTAAAATTGAAAAAAAAACCGTACACCGATTAGTTTATTATATTGTAAAGCATAACCGGCTATACTTTACTGCTTGGAAATTTTTAATAACACAAACGTTTTTTAAACGGTTGTAGACTTTTATATGTATTTTTGAAATGTGATGTAGAAAGGGGAGAGGGGGCACCTTAGAACACTTTTTGCTTTCAAGCCACATACAAATTTATATTTTTGAATTATTGACTTTTTACATAATTTAACTAATATATGGAAATAAACTTTAGCTTAAGTCTACAAGTAACTTATTTTTAGTTCGATTTATATTTTTTTTTTTTTAATGGATGAAGTCATTGTGTTCAAATGTGCCCCCCTTGCAGGGCAGCTTTGAACTAGGCTGGGGCAGTTTGAAACAGCAATTTTTTCTTGTAGCGCTTATGTCCAAAAATAACATAAACAGTTATATTTTTCATATATATATTAAATTCGATTTATTTATTAAGAAAAACATAAACATTAACAAAAAAAAAAAAAAAAACAAAAAAAATTCAGATCAAAAATAAGTTTTATATTATTAAGATTTCAGGTGACATTACATTTTCCTTTAAAGCATCATGATCAGCATTGGATTCGTCATTTTTAGAAAATAAGAGAGAATCAACAATGTTTGGTACTTCTGCTGATAAATTAACATGTTCAAAGGTGCCCCCTTTTTCTTTGTTCAAACCTGAACTGGCATGCCATTTCACGAAAATTTGTAATAAATATTTTTATTTTTACATAAATTTCAAATAACTTAACTTAATTTTGTTTGAAATGAATTTTGGAGTGCAATAAATTTCTTTCACGAAAGAAAACGATCACAAAAAAAAAAAAATAAAAAAAATTACAATGGCACTGCGAAAACTTGCTCACCCAACTACAATCGGTCGACGACTGAAAAAAACTAGCAAAAGCTGTTAACATTGCTAGAAAACAAGGTTGCCATGTGAAAAACTCGGTTAAGGGTCGGAAAAAATGTTAAACTGAGATTTCATGAACATAGTTCAAAGGTGCCCCGGGTACAAACTAGTGCTGGCAAATTCTACTACTTTCCATTACTCAATAATATTCAATACTTTTCATTTGGGTACTCAATACTACTCGATACTTTTAACGGATTTTTTGAAATTGTAACGCAAATGGAAGTTGTTTCTTCAAAAAATAAAAATAGATCTTCAACTATTATTGGTTTTGTATGTCTTTTATATTAAATCAAAAATAAATGTAAAGCTAACTTTTAATTCAACGTTAACAACAACTTAAGAAATAATAGACAGCTTTATTTCGGCGGTTGGTTTTTTCAGTGATGTATTTTTATGCACTATTTTACCCACTCAACTTGATTAAAAATACAACTCAGAAAGTATCGAGTAACTACCTTTGAGTATTGAGTATCCAAAAAAAGGCAAATACTCGATACTTGGTACCTATTACTCAATATTTTGCCAGCACTAGTATAAACGTGTCCCCCTCTCCACTATTTAGCATTTAGCACATATTGAATATTAGTGTGGCATTAAAAACGATCTTATACTACATGTTTTAATAGCTATTATTATAAAGAATGTATTACTTGAAGGTTCTGCACATTACGATTTATTTACAAAATGGCAAGAGGAGTCTCGTCTCTTCAGAGCCTTCTGTATGGTCTTAACAGTAGTTGTACTCGTAGTAGGTACTGATGGTAGAGTAGTAGTGGTTAGTAGAGGAGATGTAGTAGAAGTTCAGTCACCTTAATATGTTGTTTATTTATTTATTGTATTTGTCTGGTCTCGCGGTTTGTTTTCAAATGCGCCTGTTTGGCCTGGCTGCCTGTTTGCGTTTCTTGAGCTGCATTGCTTTATCTCTCTAAGAATTTATTGAAATTCCAAAGCACTTTTTAGTTTTCTTTTGATATTCTGTATGTATTTGTTTGTAGTATTTTTGTTTCTCAGTTGGTATATATGTATGTACTAAATATTTACGGTTGTGTGTGTGTTTATGTTTATTCACATGAATATTAAAAATATTCGTTAAAACTAAGAAACATTGGGTGAATTAGAAAGTTATTTCGATTATTTATTTGAAGGAATTGAATTGAAATAAATTGGAAAAGTTTGAAGGAAATACCGAAATAGATGCGTTAAAGAAGTTAAATAATCGATATATTTTAATATAAAGTAGTACAGCGATCTATCATAGATTGTTTAAATCCCTGTTTAATACTGTTTAATAAAAAAAAAAATAAATTAAACAAGTCCCTATAACCAAGTAACATTTCAAGTGACGAGTTTCGCGTCAGTTAGGTTTGTAAATACTGTTTCATATTAACTAATAATTGTATTAATAAATATTTTCGTATTAATTTCATTATTTTTATAATTAGTGAGGTTTCATGCTCCTTGACATATGATCTTTTGTGCAGCCCTAAACTTCACCATAACAGACCGTCTTAGTATATAGACAATTATCGTGTATAAAGAGATACCAAATACAACCTCAGATCATAGCTGCCAGATTTGACGATTTTTCTATCATTTGTTTGTGTTATTAATGTTTTCGTTACCAAAATCTCTCTTTTTTTTTGAGACAACAACTATTTTTCTCATTTAATATCATAAATATTAAGAAGTACATGACATATTTTAAAAACAAAACTAAATGATAGCAAAGTTTTCTTAATTATTGACAATTGTTAAGTTTAAGTATAATAATTCCAAATAATAGTAGAAATTACTTATTTATCTGTAAACATAAAAAGCAATTTTAAATGCTGAATTCCATGAACTACAATTTTTAAAAGAAACAAATTCCGAATTTCAACGGGCAAATTCTACAAAAACTTCTCCTATTTTAGCCAAATAAATTTAAATGACAAAAATACGGATTTTTTTGAAAATAAGTACCTGTATATGATGGATGAATTGAATTCTTTATTCAAAATGTTATTTAAAACTTAATAAACTAAATTGTTTAACCTGAATTAATAAAATATGCTAAATTCAGATATTTATTTATAAAATACTGCACTTCTTGTTTCACACTCTTCAGTTTTAGATAACCAGTTTTTGTTCAATTTCCTTTTGAACTTGACATTTCATTTACACACGTCAATTCAATTTTCGTACTTTTTAACACAAATCAACATGTATGAAAGAAAAAAAAAAAAAACAAAAGAAAATAAGAAAATTGACTAGTACCGTCAAGTTTGTACCTCTTTTGTTCTCTTTTCCCTTCTCTTGCAAAAATACTTGCCTTGACGAGTGAGAATTGAAGAGTGTGAAAGCGGACTAAGATATGAGACTATATAAACTTTTATTTTTTTATGTTTTCGTTTAAATAAAAATTTCAAAATACTATTAGAAATAGTGAGTTTTTATTTTTGCGATTTTTTTTGACGATTTTTAATATTCAAAATGACGATTTTTTTCTTTTTTATCGGGCTTTTGACGATTTTTTCCGAAATTCATCTGGCAGCCCCGCCTCAGATGCCCTTGAGGACTTCGGAACTTCTCTTTGCTTTAGACAACTCACAAATTGGTCAGTCACAAAGAGATAACATTCGCATAATCTGGTCTGTATTGCCTTAATATTGATTACAACAAAATCTGGCATCTAGGTTGTGTGATTTATCAGTGTATGGTTAGGCTTGTCTGAGCCCAGATAAGTTACCCTATTGTCGGGTTTAATTCGGAATGGCAAAGACACGTTCCGGTCTTATGAATACGCTATTTTAGCTAAACACTTGGCCAGCAGTACAAAAGCTCTTGCATCTTTAAAAGGTACCTACATAGATTTCTATATATTTTATAATTCACTCAAAGCTAGGGAAACAACTTGAACATCAACCCAATACAGCCATTCAACTGTCCAGAATTAAATGGAAGAGGTACACAAGTCATGGTATGTGTATCCTATTGATTATTGAGCCTTAACCGTGATTTAACATTTTCTTAAGAGAAATGTTTAGAAAAATAACAAATAATGAAAAGAATAAAGATAAACTGAAAAGCAGGAACAAAAATATTATGTTAAATATTGTATTATACTCGTAATAATAATGAAGTTCAGTTCATCATCATCTTTATAAAGAATAAAGAAAAGAAGTTTCTAAAGAAACCACAAGCAAAGTGTGGCCTCAACATTTTGTTGAACGCTTCTACGTACACGTACACAAATAATAAAGGAGAAGGAGAAAAAAGTACCTCAACATCCATTAAATTGTAAGCAAAGTCAAAACGTGTGGGCGCGTCTCATCGATTATATTTATTTTTCTTAATTTTAGAAAATTTTCTTGGTGTTTTTATTGTTGTTGCTGGTATTTTCTTAACGAGAATACGCTGGAGCGGCTGATCAATGTTGTTATTTAAACGAGTCAGAAAAATAAAAGCTGTCTTTACAATTATTATCGTTGGTAACGCTGTCAATTGATTTGTTACGCAAATAATCAGTTTAATAGTTTTGTTTTAACAAGAAATAATCAACATACAAATAAACGAATTCAATACATAGTCCCAATTTACACGAGGCAATTCTGTAAGCTTAGCTAATTACCTTTTTGCCATCTGGGTGAGGAGAAGATAAGACACACTCTCTTATTCGTATATGTGTATACAAATACATATATATGTATGGGTATGGAAGCAAAACTATTAAATAGTTATTTAATACAAATATGTTTGTGTCCCAACTAGAACGCAATTTTTAAATTTGGCGCTATTCGAAGTGTCATTGTTTGACATTTGAACAATTGTTATTGTTTGCTAGTAGAAGGTACGAGGTTAGTAAAAATGGAGCACTTAACGAATGAATAACGCATTCTCATTGTGAAATTGTTTTACCAAAATGGTGAAAGTTTTGCGGCTACAGTTCGGAAATTGCAATCAATTTGGGGTCACAATAATGCTCCAAAAGAGTCAACTGTAAAGAGATTAATGGATAAATTTGCCGAAACTGGGTGTGTTAGTGATGTAAAGATAACAACGCACCTTCGACCAGGTCGATCGACCGAAAATGTCGCTCAAACTCCATCCACCTCAATTCGACACCGAGCTCAGCAAATTGGTATCTCCAAAGCCACTATGCAGCGAATTTTGACGTAAGATTTGCATCTTCATGCATACAAAGTTCAATTGACTCAGGAACTGAAGCCAGGTGACCATTGACAGCGAAGGGAGTTTGTTAATTGGGTATTGGAGAGACAACATGAAAATCATCTTCAGTGACGAGGCCCAATAGGCAGAATTGTCGCCTTTGGGGTGAGGAAAATCCTCGAGTGATTCACGACAAGCAAATGCATCCTCAACGTGTCACTGTGTGGTGTGGTTTTTGGGCTGGTGGAATCATTGGACCTTTTTTTTATGAAAATGAGGCAGGTCAAGCGCAAACAGTCAATGGTGTTCGGTATCGTGAAATGATAAACAGTTTTTTCTTGCCTAGAATTGAAGAAATGAATGTGTCATACAGGTAGAGAAACAATTCAATTGCTGCATCATTTAAAAATTGCGTTCTAGTTGGTGCACCCTTTATAGAATATAGAATTAACATCGAACCAAGAAAGTCAGTCTAAAAGTAATGACTAAGCATGATTGAAATAATTTGTGTAGGGGAACAACTTAGAAATGTTAGAATGTAGATAATTTCAAATATAAACCAAAATTCAACATTTAAAAATTATTTTTAATATATGTAAGTTTGAATGCATTAATACTCACCTTGACTCCAAACAGCCTAATGATCTGAAATAGAGTAAAAATATAATATTAGAGATTTTGAAAATATTAATTATTATACATAATATATTTATTCATTAATTACATTTAAATATTTGACAAAGAACATTTTTGATTGATTTTAGTCTATTTGTTTTGTCATGCTGACACGACCTGACCGAAATGTGTTAAATACGCATTAAATCGAAAATAAAAAAAATAAGCTTAAGGTACTTAATGGTACTTGTTCATTCTTTTTAGGGTACTTTTTCAAATTTCATTACCGAGATGACATAAACATACAGTGTGGGACAAAACATATGCACGAACTAGTACTTACTATCATATAGAAAAACTCACTGGGATTTTAATTCGTTTTTTTTTTATAACGATGGTAGACCCCTTTTACTAACACAATAGATAAACCAAAAAGAAAAACAAATTAAAACAGAAAAAAATTATATTAAATTTTCAACATCTCTTTTTTGCCCACGACAAAACAAATCAAAGAAATAGTAGATGTTTATTATTCTTTAATTTGGTAAAGATTACCAACAACAAACACCGTTAAATAATAAAAACCGTCTTTTGAACATTCCAAGAATAATTAGGGAACAATTGCAAGTGTTTATAGTTGTTCCAGAACTTTCAGAGTCATTGGTCATATCTTGCAATTTAAAAAATAAAATGGCTAACAATAAATACTCAGTGCAATTAAAACAAAAAATAATAAATAAATAAGGTGAATCAGTGACGTCCATTGCAAACAAATAGTGATTGTTATTTCGCGTCTTATAAGCAGTTTTCTTCAGGCTCGTTGACTCCCATAAACAAAGGTGGTCGGCCGCGGAAAAGCTGGGACGACCAGGCAATACTCCGATTAATAAAAAAGGATGCCTTTATATCAGCAAGGTCTATTGCAAATCAATTAGAAGTTAATGTTTCAATAAGATCCATCCAAAGACGAACTGTTGAAGGTGGATTAAAATCATACCGAAGTGCAAAAAAAACCATTTATTTCCGCCAAAAATAGACTAGCCAGAATTGAATTTGCAAAGGAGTACAACCCAATGAAAGACCGTATTCTTTTCTGCTGAGTCGAAGTATAATAATGCTAGTACGCAGACCTAAAGGCCAACGCCTTAATCCTCGTTATACTAAAGGCACAGTAAAACACGGAGGAGGGAATGTTTTGGTCTGGGGGTGTTTTTCTGGACATGGGATCGGACCAATTCTAAAAATAAATGGCATAATGGATCGTTTCATGTATAAAGACATCCTGAAAAATGTAATGTTGTGGAAATACCACTTAAGTGGCGGTATCAACACGACAACGACCCAAAACACACATCTACATGTGTTAAAGAGTGGTTCGTGAATAATAAGATTAACGCTTTGAAATGGCCAGCACAATCGCCTGATCTCAATCCCATTGTAGATCGTAAAATAAATCGCAATAATTGCAAAAATACGGAGCTTTTTCGACAAGTGGAAATTGCATGGAATGCAATTTCCGGAGAAATTTTATCTAATCTAATAAGAGTCCATGCCGCGCAGATGTGAAGAAGTTTTAAAAAATAAGGGCTATGCAACTAAATACATATTAGTGAAAATTTAATTTTTTTTTTTGACTAAACTGAAAATGTGCTTATGTTTTGTCGCGAACAAGAAACTATGTTGAAGACTTAATAAAATTTTTTTTTATAACAAATTTTGTTTCTTTTTGTTTTGTTTTAGTAAACTTAGTTTATAAACTTTATAAATAAATAAAATAATTCGAAATCCAATTGTGTTTCTCTTTTTTATTAGCACATATCATATGATATGATAATATATATTATCCACAAGTTTGTGCATATTAGGGTGGTTTTATTGAATATGGGAATTTTTTTTTTTTCGAAAGTTGTAAGTGCTCACGCCTAGAAATTTTCTATTTAGTGTTAAAATACAATTGTAAAAGTTTTAGCTCAATGGGAATATGCTTTCCCGTGCCGAAAGAGCCAAAAATTTTCGAAAATACCCGTTTTTCACGAAAAAGCTCCATGTTTCTGCTTTAGCCGATGAATGTCATAATTTATTACAATAAATTTATTATCAAATGAAAGGTAATTTTAATGACTTTGCATGTAATTCTAACACACTTTCTTCAAAAATATATAATATAAAGAAAAACCAAAAATTATCAAATTTGTATTTACGTATATTTACAAATGTCAGAATTCATGTTTAAAAAAAAAAACTTAAATAGTTAAATAAAAAATCATAATTAAAAATCCTAAAATTAATACTTATACTATCAATTTATTATTATACTTAGTTAATACGAGAATTTTTAATATCTTCCTTCTAACACGGGGCGACTAAGTGTACTTTTGGAAGTATCAGGGTACAGACGACGACATTCCTTTACCTCTTGAAATATGAATTGTTTTTGCTCCTCATCTTTTGTAAGAGTGATATTGAAGTCTTTAATTAGTTTAACCCCCCGTTTACTATTTTTATACTTCTTACAAAACTTTGAAGTTTCAAAAAATCTTTATTTTCGGACCAGTTCCTTGGGACCTTTGCCAAAAAATCAATTTTAACTTTAACATATTCGAAAAAAGCCAGACTGATCCGAAACAAACTTCTCAAGAGAAGCATTTTGAAAAAGTTTTACCGCCTCGTTTTCAGAAACTTTCACTCTAATAATTCTTGCAGACCGCTCGTCTTCTTCTAAATCCTTGTATGACAAACTCTTTTGAGCCACTTTTCTTTTAATTTCATTAGAAACATTATTGTCAAACGAGCTAAAACAGATTTGTTCCGGGTTCTGATATCACAGGTGAAGTAAATATTTTCTCAATACCTTTTCTGAGATACCTTGATCAATATCTTTGTATTTTATGACGTTCTGAACAAATTCCATATCATTATTAGGAGCTGTAAATTTTGTGGTAAATATGAATAGGAAATTAACTTTTAAAGTCATTATAATTACCTTTCATTTCATAGTAAATTTATTGTAATAAATTATGGCATTTATCAGTTTAAGCAGGAACATAGAGCTATTTCGTGAAAAACAGGCATTTTCGAAAACTTTGGGGCTCTTTCGGCACGGGAAGGCATAGTCCGATTGAGCTAAAAATTTCGCAATTGTATTTTAACACTAAATTACATAATTCTAGATGTGAGCACCTTTAAAAATCTATAATCGATTTTGAAAAACCACCCAGTGCATATGTTTTGTTGCACACTGTATATGTACATAAATATTTATTATACGTATGATTCTAAATAGAAGATAATCTACAAGAACGCAATTTTTGATATTTTTTAATCAATATAATGGCACTTTTAAATAATGAAGCTAGAATGAGATATAAAAGCTCACAAAAAACACTTTTGGGATTTGCCACCTGAAAAGAGAATTTTTATTTACTCTAAAATGTTTAGAATTTATAAACTTTGAAACACAAAATAAGTGGGAAAGGTATTTTGATTGAAACGTATAGCGTGTTCATATACGCACCTTAATTGCGTTAATCGCAATTAACGCCATTATTGAGCTCAATATTCCATATAAAATCTCAATTAATTATTGCGCAATAAGTACGAAATTGTTATAATATTGAGTAAGATTTCGAATGCAACACTGTTCACAACTGTGTTTAGTGAACAAAATTGTATGTCAACAAAATAAAACCAAAGAAATTATTAAAAAATCAATGTGAAGGTAAGCTTGTTTACATACTAAAAACACAACAACCATTTAGAGTATTTTTTGTATTGCTTTCCAAATGGCAAATGATTTTTGAACAAGCTGAAAATTGCGTATGCCTGAACACTTAAAATAATATTGTCAATTAATTGAATATTGACTGAATTAAGTTGTATATCTGAACACGCTATTAAAATAAAGAATGATATGCATTTTGGATAAATTAGGAAAACAATCACTAATTTTTTCCAATTTCTTGCAGAAAGATAATGGTGCGATTTGTAATTAAAGTTTCCTTTATACCTGTGGTTTACACATGCAAGTTCAAAAAAGTCAATACATTCACACTTTTTTACTAACACAATCACACATGCAGGCACTTGCAGCTCACTTGCAAGTGAATTTAGCTGGACAGTGGTTTTTTGACACTTTATGACAGAAAGGTAAACAGACGTGCCAAATAAAAAAATTCAGAGTAAATTTAATGGAATGTGGTAAAATAATTTATAAATATTTAACTTATTTTATGTATATTTGTAATAAAAAAAAAAAATTTTTTCAAATATGTATGAAAAAAGAAGTGTATTGATGTCATTTTAGAGCATGAAATAATAATTAAAATAATAATAATAAATTGTAATAATTATTTCCCTACAATTATACTCATGTGAAGGCCATGGCAACTCTTGGTAAACAAATACAAACTTTGTGCGCCATTTGCTAATTTTAAAAATTATTTTATAAGAATTGTTAGACTTTTTAGAAAAAAAAGTAGTAACACAAATTTATAGAAAATATTTTTACATACAATTTATAGTTTTTGCTGGAAAAGAATGTGAGTAGAAATGGTAAAAAAAATTTGGTTATGGAATTTATGAATTTTTTATTTTTTTTATGGTTTTACGTTCAAAATGGTTCCAAAATTAAATCTGCAAAATACAATTAAACCTTTTTCATACATTTTTCTTTTTCATTTTCATTTAATAACTCTTTTAATTTTAACAAAAAACTAATTTTTTAAAGTTTACGCTTTGACAACATTTTGAAAATGAATTTTCACTGTCCTGTGTAAACAGTAATGCTACTTGCAAATGATTCGAGTTTTTCGAATAAGTTTTCGTATATAATACGTACACAGCACTCGCATGCGAGTACTTGCAAGTGTAAAGGCAAGGATAAATAATAGTTTTATTCGAAAAACTAATAAAACTCGATGGCGCCAAATGTCGCCAAATTTAAAAAATCATAAAAAAACTTGGCAAATATTTGCCAAAAAAAAAGACGTATTATTAATTAAAAAAAAACTTCGTTTATTTGGGACAAGACACAACAAATATGTAGTCTTATTTAATTTGATGCTGTTTAAACTTTAAAAACAAATTTGTGCTAGCGTTTATAGCGTGTTCAGAGATGAAACTTTATTGAGTCAATATTCGGTTAATTGACAATATTATTTTAAGTGTTCAGGCATACACAATTTTCAGCTTGCTCAATAATCATTTGACAGTTGGAAAACAATACAAAAAATACTCTATATGGTTGTTGTGTTTCTATGTAAACAAACTTACCTTCACATTGACTTTTCAATGATTTCTTTTGTTTTCTTTTGTTGACATTTGCCATTTTATACAATTTTGCTCACTAAACACAGTTGTGAACAGTGTTGCATTCGAAATCTTACTCAATATTATAGTAATTTAGTACTTATTGCGCAATAATTAATTGAGATTTTATATGGAATATTGAGCGATTAACGCAATTAAGATGCATATCTGAACACGCTATAACGCTTTTTTGAGTAAATTAAAATTTTGTTTCGTCTGTAGTAACAAATGAAAAACTGCTACAGTGAGAACTATAGCAACAGCACTAAAGATTTAAAATCTTACCGAATATTCTCAACCAAAAGTGACTGGATCCGATTAAATTTGACAATAATATTTATTTATATGACATATGCCATTAAGATTCTATTAAAAAAGAAAAACATTTTGATTAAGTCCTCCGTTAAATATCTAATTTTTGTTTTTTATTGTTCTTACTGGTGACCACTTGTTTTCCACAAAAATCAGATAAATTTCCTTTTCCCAAATCTATGTTTCCTTCCTTCTGTTTGTGACTTTAATCGGTTTATGAATTCACATTGTCACTTATATGTTTTCACTGTAAATCAAATTCAATACACAAGTAATTTATTTGAAGCTCAATTTTTGAATTTTGAACCAAAATGAAAATATTATTTGATTTTGCTTTTGCTTTTCTTAGAAAGTGTTTTTAATTTCTAGGGAAACAAATATAATTCTGTTGATAGTTGTTAGAGTCAAAGACCTGTAGGAGATTATAAAATTTCAATTGAAAATCTAAAGAAAATATGAAAAAAGAAAAACACAAGTTGACTTAACAAGTTTTTCTTTGTGGGAAGAAAAACTGGTCTTAAGACTGACTGTACTTTTGTTTATTTAATACTAACTGAAGTTGTTATTGTTGTTGTTTTTGTAACGGCCATCCTTCTCAACGAAAAGTCAATGGAAAATTGTGTATTGGATGGAGCCTGCTGGGGTCTTTCTACAAAATACAACAAGTTCTATCACTAAATCTAAGAACATGGCTAAGAACAACAACGAACGACAAAAGAACTAAAAAAAGGGGGAAAAGGCCAAAACAAGTCAGAGCCGAGAAATTGTAAACAAAATCTTGGTGTTTGTAAAACGATAATAAAAACAACAAGCCTTCTCAACGTACATACAAAGAGAGGAATAAATAAAAATAACAACCAACAATAGCAATCATGATTGCATTTTTTAACATTGTAAATAGATTTATAAATGATTTTGAGCCAAGTGAGACAGTCAATCAGGCAGACAAACAGTCAATCCTTTTCTTTAGTGTTCAAAGAGACTCAAATGTTACTTGGATCCCTTAAAAAGAAAAAAAAAAAAAAAGACAGCAAAGCAAAGAGGGGAGAGACAGAGATCTAGTATAGAGACTATTGAATGGGTTATTACATGAATGTAAATAAATCTTCATTATTTGTGTGTTGGCCCTAGGAAGGCTTGAAAAGACCAAATACTACAACTATTACAATATGTAAGAAAAAAAAAAATTATAAAAACGAAAAGGTTTTACAACAAACGTAAATAATGAGTATGTATATTGTGTTTGTTGTTGTAGTTTTCAATCACCTGTATTATTATAACCCAACAAAAGCAACAATTTGAGCCTAGATTGATTTGCTGGTTTTATAAACAAAACTCCATGCAGAAGACATCGACGAAGAAGTTAAAAGCTATAATATAAAAACAACATTAAAAAACCAGGGAAATGTTGTAACAAATGGAATCATGGTTGTAAATAAATAAAATGCGCAGCAAAACAAGGACTGAGAATAGTTAACATTCTTCTGATAAACATTTCATTTTTAAATTAAATTCCTCTATGTTGTTGTTTGTCTGGTATAAGAGTTTAGAATATAGCCGGTGTGTTTGTGTGCGTTTAAAGTTTAGATTAATGACATATTTAGAATTATAAAAAAGTGTATATAAAAACATAAACGAAATATGTAAATGAATAAATAAATATGGCAGCGCATTTATATTCCTATTCCATTCATAAAACAATCCATCCATCCACATCTCTTCCGCTCCCCCGCCCAATCACTACATAAATACGTATTCATTATCTATCTTTCTTCGTTTGAAATTGGTATTGAATAACTTTGTGTACTGCTGCTCTTTAGCCCTCCTGCTTGCAGTCTTTTTCATATCTTTGGTTGATTGCTAAAACGCAATTTGAATTCATAATTCAATTTGGTATGACACACAGATATTCAGTCACTCAGTCAGTTAGTTATACGTTGAGAATGAATTAAAAAATGTTGTTGTGATCGTAGCTGGTGTTGAATTACCAGAGACCTCAAACGAATTATACATTCGATTATATCCAAACAAGAACATAATAAAATAAATATCTGCATTTCTACCGATGTACAGTAGCGATCATAATGATCATGTAACTTGAAACAGACTAAAGTTTATTTTTTAATTGTGTGCACTACGTTACTCGGTATTAGTTCGTTCTAGTTTAGCTAAAATGATATTTGAGTTATATATGGTGAATTTCACGTCAAGTGACCCAATTTTAAAAATCGATGTCTTCCGATTTGGATCTATCAGTCAAGAAGTACCGGAGTTAGAGGGGGTCAAAGTTGGAAAATTTGGTCATACAGGGTTTTTTTTAAATGAGTGTAACTTTTCACCTATTGGTCCTAGCACAAATTGTCCGAAGGACTTTAGATAGCTATTTCTTCAATCATTTCAAAAATATTTTTTTTTAATTTGAAAAAAAAAATTTTTTATTTTTTTTTTTTAAATAATTTTTTTTTTTTTTTTGATATTTCTTTAGTTAGGCTTGAGTTTATTAAATTTAATTTTCATTAAATTATTATTTTTACTGAAGGTAGGCATTTTTTTTACAACATGAAATCTTATTAAAATTTTCTTTTTTGATAATTTTTCTTGGCTGAGCTGGAGATCAAACCTGGGTTGAATTTACATGTTTCAAGAATCACCATCATCTTTCATCAGAATTCTTTGAGTTCTAACCTCTGCACCACTGCGGCGCCCGCTAGCTCACAGTCAAACATCAATCCTTTAACCAGTATTACTGGTGGTTCGAAATTTGCTGTAATTATCATTTTTCAATTTATTTACATGTTGCCTCCTTTTCTTCAGTTTTTTCGTATTCATGTCAAGATTTCGTCTCGAAAATTTATCAATAAATTTTAATAATAATTTTCATGTAACAATTCCTACCTTCAGTAAAAATAATTTAATGAAAATTAAATTTAATGAACTCAAGCCTAACTAAAGAAATATCTAAAAAAAACAAAAATAATTTAAAAAAAAATAAAAAATTTTTTTTTTTCAAAATTAAAAAAAAATAGTTTTAAAATGATTGAAGAAATAGCTATCTAAAGTCCTTCGGACAATTTTTGCTAGGACCAATAGGTGAAAAGTTACACTCAATTTAAAAAAAACCCTGTATGACCAAAATTTACCAAAATTTCCAACTTTGACCCCCTCTAACGCCGGCACTTCTGGACTGATAGCGCTGAAAATTTGTATCTGGCACCTTGGTGCAAATTTCATCCAAATCGGAAGACATAGATTTTTAAAATTGGGTCACTTGACGTGAAATTCACCATATTTATATGTGAAATCACTCTCAATGAAATTTACTTTTACACTTTTCATGATGTTTCAGAGTTAAAAACGACGTGCCCGTATAAGGCACCATTTCCATTTGAAAGCTCGCATTGTCTTTCGCATTGTTCATCTTGAAAAACTTATTATACCAGCCAAGTTAGGTTTAGTTAACTGAAATTGCACAAGATTTTATTGGACGAATCAACATGAACCTTTTTTAAGAGCTGCAGTCTAACAGACTAATGATCTTGTAAAATCAGACAGCTTGGAATAATATTTAATCATCTAAAGTAGAAGCGCACACTTTAAATTTCCAGAGAGGCATTTCTTATCACGAAAATAGTAGAAATTATGCAGCATTGTATTTACAGAAATAATTCGGTAGCTCGTTAACACTCTCAATGAGGACGAAGTTGAGGTATTTCTGAGTTGATTTGCACGGTTTCAAAGTCCTATTTCATCTGTGAAACTAAGCACATATTTCCAAAATTAAATTACCACTATGCATTCTGTAGCAATTAGGAGACTGGTGAGTGAAGAAATGTTCACAGTGAACAAACCAAAGACTTGCGATCTTGCCTACAAACAATCTGAGAAGAAACATATTGTCATGTTAAGACAAAATTTCTCCTGGGATGATATTAGAAAACCGATATTTGTGCTGTTTGAATTCCAATCATATAACAAGCCATACACAAAAGTTACACAAGTTTTATATATCTGAGAACTCTCGTTTTGTAAATATGATTACATATAAGATGGATCTAAAGAAAACAAATCTATATATATAAAAGTGATTGTGTGTCTTTGTCACAGAATGTTTCTGTATGTCTGGAAGGAGCTATAGGCTAGTTTTTTCTGAAATTTTAAGTGGGCGTGGTACCTCCCATACAAAGTTAATTTTAAAAATCAAATACTTAGGAAACTATAATAGCTATAGTACTCAAATTTTGCATGAGCAATTCTATTGTTTGTTTAAATATTTGCAGAAAAAAATGGAAGTAGTAGCGACAGGGGGCGTGGCACCTCCCATATGATGATAATTAAAAAAAAAAACAAATATATGGTATACAATAAGATATATGGTACAGTTATTCTACCATCAAGAATAAGAATGGGCGGACTATCAATAGTGGGCGTGGCAATTATATTTATTTAACTCTAAAGTTTTTATTTCATTACGATACGGGTAGTGAAGCACACCGGGTTTTAGCTAGTAAAAAATAAAGCTTAATAATGGCTTTGGTTAATATGACTTCTAAGGCGATCAAACCCGACTAGGCCGGACTATAATGTCGACCAGAAATCCATGTTTATATGTAATTATATTTTCATCCACACTGTAGTTTACATACAACTCATTTCCCCTCAATATTTATGTCTATTGAAAACGAAATTAAATCTATGTCATCCTTTAACGAAAATTTAACAAAATGACGAGTAGGTCTGTAATGAAATGAAATTAAAGAAACAAATGATAAGAAAAAAAGTACTTATCTGATGTTAAAAATTTTGAACGTGTTTTGACGCTTTTGTAGGAAGCAACGGAAGTAATAGTAATGTTGAGATTTCTTTAGTTATCGTTGTTGTGGGAATTAATTAACATGTCTGCATTATTTTCATTAAATACACTCTTAATTTAAACACGCTATAGAAAGGAAAAGGATGTAGTGAGTACAAGTGTATTGAATAAGAAATTTTGTCACGAGTTTAATGAAGAATTTCATTAGATTTTTTCTTTGAGTTTATGAGTTTTAAAGAAAATTTCATCTTCTCAGTATTAGTTTGTGGTCTTGCGAAAAGTTACAATGAAATTATTAATTAAAATTCATTATTAGAATTTGTTTAAAATCTCATGCCAGACAGATAGAATCTAAAATTTCACAGACAATATCTGGAAAACTCTAGTAAATTGTTCACAAAACTGGGAAAAGAAATGCATAAGAATCTTTTTCAAAAGAATTCCTAAAAATTAGAAACAAATTCAGCATGAAATCTTTCCAACCACACCAACTGTCAACACTTTCAATGATCATTTCTAGAAAATTCATACAATTCAAAAAGTATGAATATTAAAAACTCATGATGAATTCTTGGTTATTTGAATTTTTTTAAAGCAAAAAGGATTTATAATTTTCACAACAACGAAACCTTTATGTTGAACACAAAAAACCTAAACAATGTAAATAATTTGAACTAATCATCGGTGACATTGTATAGTCATTATTACCATTGCCATCATCATTATTACTAGTGACGTGACTGTTGTTGTTGTGGGCGATATTAAAACCAACATACTCGCATGTGATAAATCATGTATGTGTGGTTCTTCTTTAACATTTTAATAGAAATATCTCCGAAAAAAGGCGGGAAGTTTACTTCCTTAAAGAAAATCTAATCCTTCCCGCACAATACGTGTTTCTCTGCTCAAATGCACAAAAATAACAAAAAAAAAATCGATAATCACTGACAACAATAAAAACAATGGACGGCAATTGTTAACATGACAATAACCCTTCACAGCGGGACATTTAAAATCAGCATACACAACAACAAGTGAACACAGGACAACGAATGTAGAAAAAAAGGATAATTTATTATAAAAAAAAGGAACGAATGTTTGCAAAAAAAAAAAACAAACAAAACAAAACAAAATTTTTAGCGCCAATTATATTTGTGTGTATTTGTTAAGTATTCCTACAAGGATGGCATACTGATGAAGGTTATGACAGTTGAATTGGGACAGGCAAGCAGGCAGAGTCAGGCCCAGAGTAGGATACGCTTGATCAAGTGTTAACAGGTTTTTAACTAGAATATGATGTGATCTCTTTGGTTGCGCAGTAGTTCAGGTGATTTCATGGTTATTTTGTGTGCAACTAATTTGAATCTGGAAGAACGTTTTTATTTGGCGATGCCTTGTTAACAGACACGTTTGAAGATTAATAATGATGAATATTGCGAGAAGGAAATAATATTTTTCGTTTTCAAAAAAGATGATGATGTTCTCGGAAGACCGTTATGCAGGAAGTTCTGAATTCATTGAAACCATTTTCGTACTGCTTTGTGGACTCTTGCGGTTTATTCATATTTGTGAAGGTGAACAAACAATGCCTTAACATAAATAATCTTACTTTCATACTACACCAGTGTCTAGGTGGCAATTAAACAAATTATTTTATACATGAAACATGCCAAATGGTATATTTGGCTGTTGCGAAACTTGTATTCACTACACTACACTAACATTACAATAACACTACATAATAACCCTGCAAATAATATTGGACTACGTGATCCATTTTAGATGATATGGACTACTCACAACATGGTCCAATGTAATGCAGTCATGGACCATGTCATAGTTAAACAAGAGTTTGTAGTTAAACGACATGGTTTCGTGTTAACACGATTGCATATGGAGTTGTTGTTGTTGTTTAAAACTAACCCTCGTGAGTACTCCATGGAGTAGTTTTGAGACTACTCCGATGGGTTATATGGTCCAGTCCTAGGACATCGCAATGTTAAATGGACCACCTTTTTTCATATATTTGGAGTAGTTTTGGAGTAGTTTTGGAGTACTCCTACTCCTCTTTGGACTAGTCTTTACATGCATGTATGGACTAGTCGCGTTATTTGCAGGGAATAATAATAACAAGTAAGAGTGCTATGTTCGGCTATGCTGAATCTTATATACCCTTCACCTTTGTTGTGGATGCATAATTATATTATACTAGCTAAACCCGATGTTCTTCACTACCCGTATCGTAATGAAATAAAAACTTTAGAGTTAAATAAATATAATTGTCACGCCCACTATTGATAGTCCGCCCATTCTTATTCTTGATGGTAGAATAACCGTACCATATATCTTATTGTATACCATATATTTGATTTTTTTTAATTATCATCATATGGGAGGTGCCACGCCCCCTGTCGCTATTACTCCCACCTTTTCTGCAAATATTTAAACAAACAATAGAATTGCTCATGCAAAATTTGAGTACTATAGCTATTATAGTTTCCTAAGTATTTGAGTTTTAAAATTAACTTTGTATGGGAGGTACCACGCCCACTTAAAATTTCAGAAAAAAAGTAGCCTATAGCTCCTTCCAGACATACAGAAATATACTTTTTCAAGCAAATCGGTTCAGCCGTTTAGACGTCTATAGATCCCAAATTAATAATAATAAACATAAATACAGACACACAATCACTTTTATATATATAGATACATACATATATAGCATATTATATTAATACAGTTTTTTTTAACGAAATTTTCAGAATTTGTATCAGAATCACTTTCTGAGTCGATTTAACGATGCCCGTCCGTCTCGCTGGCTGGCTGTCCACGTAAAGCTTGTGCGCAGAGTACAGGCCGCAATTTTGAAGATATTTCGATAAAATTTTGTACGTGATATTTTTTTGGCCCAAGGATGGATGGGATTGAAACTGTTCGAAATCGGTCCATTATTTCACCTGTCCCCCATACAAATGTACTCCCGAAATTGGGGTTTACCGATCATAAATGTTTTAATTATGCAAGGAACCAAACAAATTTCATCACAAATGAGTGGTAAATGAAGCCAAATCAGATCTACAAATTTTATGCGGATCGGTCCATAATTACTCGTAGGTCCCATATAAGGCCCACTTCTGAAAATCACTTTAAAGAGAATAACTCTCTCCAAAATGTTGATATTCAAATAATATTGAACGATATACTTCATGTCTAAAAAAATTACGGTACAATTTTATTATGATCGGTCCATAATAAGTCGAAACACCCATATAAGACCCACTTCCGAAAATCACTTTAACCTCCATAAATCTTTAAAAAGTATTTATATCGAGATAAAGTTTAACACGTACAATATTTATATTTACAGACATCATGACTCTAAATTTTGGATGATCGGTCCACAGTAAGTTATACCTCCCATATAACGCCGATTTCTGAAAAACTGTTTTATACATATACTGAGTGTAGGGTATTATATGGTCGGGCTTGACCGACTATACTTATTTACTTGTTTAACCATGAATAAGTGTCAATGCATCCCGAAAAATGCACTGCTTGGTGTGGGTTATGGGCCGGTGGCATCATTGGACCGTACTTTTCAAAGACGACGAAGACTGGAACGTTACTGCGAATGGCGAGCGCTACCGTGAGATGATTAAACATTTTTTCTCCAAAATGGAAGATCTGGACTTGGCTGACATGTGGTTTCAACAAGACGGTGGCACACAGCAAGCGAAACAATGGCCCAACTGAGAGGCGCGTTTATTTAAAGTTTCAATTGACCGCCTAGATCGTGCGATTTTACGCCTTTATACTATTTTTTGTAGGGATATTTTGAGGCTCATTAATCTAGGGACAAGTCCGCAGCGGTTGACGCACTGGAAGCTAATATTGAAGAATTTATTAGGCAGATACCGGCCAATATGTTAGAGAGAGTTTGCCAAAATTGGACCCAGCATATGAACCATTTGAGGCGGTCAACATTTACATGACATCATCTTTAAACATTGAATTATATAGATCGGTCTATCGACTCAAATAAAGATTTAATACTTTTTTCTAAATTTCATGTGTTTTTTTAAACAAAACCGAAAGCTTTTAATAAAATTACTCTCTATATCAGCCATTTATGAAATAACTTTGATGATTTTTAATGACAAATACTTCGGCACTTTATTTGATACATTGATAACACATGCGGCTTCGCAAAACCTATTTCAACCAATACAAGGACAGATGGACAATTGCGTCCTTCATGATTTTTGTTTAGAAATTATTAACAGAGAGACCAATTTAGATATAGACCCTTACCACACATGTTGATGGGCATAAAACTAAATAAAATTGAGAAAATATCTACTTTTTGTATAGTTTTTTTTTCTTCTACTTTTTATAATTCTTTCGACTCAATTCTAGTACAAAAATATTGCAAATACAACATTTCCCATCTTCAAGACAACTTTAAAGACATTTTTGTAAATAGTTTTTAAAAGCTTTTTAGCCAAAACATTCATTAATTACAAAAATTAAAACTGAACAAAATTGAAATCAAGTTTTTTGTTTTGTTTTTTAAATATGACAAAAAAAAAAAAGAGAGAACAAACACACTGTTGTAAAACGTTACAACTTTTATAAAATTAGAAACTGGTTTATTTGTGAGTTGTGTGTGTTTTTAAAATAAATGAATCTCTTTAACAGGATAAATTCAAGGTATCCTGATGAATGCATAATAATTATTAGATCCCTGTTTACGAAACACTAACACACATTCATAATCACAAATTTGCATATTACAACATGATGATGTAGATGGATGGATGGATCGAGAGACGACACATGCACAAACTACAACGGACAGACAGAGCAGAGGAATGACAACAACAACAACAACATAAAAATACAGGAATATGAAAAATTCATTACAGGATTTACAATTTTCTACTTTTTTTATTTAAATTTTTATAATTTGGTTACGAGTCGCACAGAGAAAACAGCAGATGTAATAAAAATAAAAATCATTCACTGCAACTGAAAGTATTCCAAATTGTGGTGGTTATAACGTTTTGCTTCCGAGTTCGTTTCTATGATCTTCAGCAGAGAAGTTGGCATGAGTTTGTGTTAGTATTTCCAAGTAAACGAGTATCTATCGGTATGTGGTGCTGTGCGGTGCGTGCGTTATGTGTTTTTATCTGATTTATTTGAGGGGCGTATGAACTTTAGCCAAGGAAGCAAAAAAAAAAATCCTAGCGAACTTTGATACTGGTTTTGTTTTAAATCTGTCTGTCTGCTATTTGATGAAGGAAGTAGCAAAAGCATCATCATCCTCATCATCATAATGATTCACATAATAAAACGATTTCTAGCTGGGGTTGTCCAGCTAGAAAGAATTCCTGAGTAATTGTAATTGTTGTCCTGCTTTCATTTGCAAAACCCAGTCACCCAGAGAAAAGTCGTTGTTGTCGTTGTCCTAGTTATCATTATCATCATTTTATAATTTCTCAAAATTGTAAATAAACAAACAAAAAAGAAATAAATGTCAAAGTGACAACATTACATCACACATCATAAATGTTGACCAACCAGACATTCATTCACTCTTCTGGGAGTTTTTTTGTTTTTGTTTTACATTCCTTACAAAATGCTGGGATGTTGATGGTCAGTGAAACAGTGAAAATTGGGTTGTCGTTTTCTTAGCTTAAAGAAGATTAATGCAAAATGGTCAGTTTAGTATGTAATTCATACACAAAGATGAAAGCTTTATTTTATGGAAATATTTTACACAATCTCTGCCCCTATATGCTGCTGTTTTGCTATCTCATTCGAGATGGTGTTAATGATTATTTAAGCAAAAAACAAATAAAACTAAAATTGTGGTTGGTCAACTCAGGTTTTTTTTGTCCACTTCATGGCAGCTGAAAGTCATTAAATATTTTGCATACTAATATTTACACACACATACACTCACACACATGATAAAATACATAAAAACTAGGATTTACTTTATTAAATATACAAATATGTACATTGTATATGAAAAAAAAACTAAATTCGTATATCTAGCAAACAAGTTCCAAAGCACAACCAACTAGTAAAGAAATTTGAAACTCTTTCATACAAAGTCCTTATTATTTAACAGACAACAAAGTAGCAGCAGTAGTTTTTTTAGTTCTTTCAATTATCGGTTTAGTTTTGCTCATTTTTATTTAAAACCAAAAAAATGCAGAAAAAAGGACATGCAAAGAATGATTTGCAAAAACTAGAAACTCAAAATGAACAAAGATTTCAGATTAAACCACAAATCTTAGCAAAACACCGGCACACACAAATGTTTCTTTTTTTTTTTTTTGGAAATAAACTATGCAATTCTATTTCAAAAAGAGACGAAGGAAAAAGAATAATGACATTGTACAACACAAATCCTTTACGTTTAAAGCCGCTATTTTTAACTGTAACTCTAAACGCACGAAGTTGCTCACCTTGCTAAAAGCAACCGATACACACTACCCAGCATACCATTCTAGGAGCTCTCCGAAAAAGGAGTCAAATGCCACAAAAATTAATTTAAATATTGGCAGAAAGTATTTTTTAATCAGTTGAATATCATTATTTTCTTTACTAATTACCCAGCATACCATTCTAGGAGCTCTCCGAGACAGGTGTCAGAAAAGAGTCCAACAAAAGAGCATTTTCGGAGCAAAAGAAAAGTTTGCTTGTTACTATCCTGAGTTGGCACGTAGTATGACTCAGAAATTTTACTTAATTATGTGTGTACCAAAGCACACACAAGAATGATAAAAACAAGATTACACAGAGCCCAAGAAAAACCACATAAAAGACTTTTTTTCTGGCATTATCTAAGAGCTCTTTTAGAGCCCAAAAAAAATCTCCTAAAATCTAAAGCTCTTTCTGACGGACCATTTTCGAATGTAATGACCCTCTTTTCTGAAGGTTTGGGGAGCAATTATGATTGTTTTTTGGGCTCATAAAGAGCGTTAACGCTCCGAAAAAGGTGTCAGAAAAGACTCTTTTCGGACTCATATGGCTTGCTGGGTATTTTTTAATCTCTCCATCAATTGGTTGGTTGCTTTTGCACAAGCGACTAATTAAATATTAGTCTGGCTTAGTTTAGATCTAAATCCTAAGATTAGAATAATAGATCCTTTGGCAAAAGTAAAACATTTAAATATGGAAAACCGTAAAATAAACAAACAATTTGTTAAAGAGATACGATTTTTGGCAGCATTTTGGAATGCAGAAATAAATCTGACTTAATTAGTTGTTATAGAATTGGAACTAGAATTTTCCCAATATGATTGTAATGGCATGTAAATGATTTCTGATTACTGATATTAAAAAAGAATCATAAAAAATATAATTTTTTTTTTTTTATAAATTTTGATGCAACTATAGATGGAACAAATAGTTCTAGTATGTTTGCACTATTTGCCTGGCACATGCAACAATACACAAACAGAAGACGGCATACTTTTATTCGTCTTCTTATCTCCCAAAATGGAAACCAAACATCAAACAGACGATTGACTGACTGAATGAGTGAGTAACTAACACCATTTAACAGATTATTTTACGCATAAAAATGATGTTAAAAAAAATATCAATAAAAATATTAAAACATATATTTATGTATATTAATGGTTCTTTTAAGAAAAAATAAAAAGACTACAAATAAAATAAATCTTATCTCGAACTCAAACTGTTCATCCATAATGAACTCTACTGATAGCACTCAGTCTCCTTTTTTACTTCCTAAAAACAAGCATAATAATAAAGATTAAAAATTAATACTAAATACTGATTGCAACAAACATTCATTCAGTTAGTTAGTTGAAAAGAGTTTCTTCTTCCATCCAAACAAAGAGTGGGCGATTTGTTAAAGTTAAATTATGGAGATAAAATCGTTACGGGCCACATTCAAAAGATCATATCGCTGGCTTAACATGTAAAGGCTCTAAGTCCACTTTTTTTTTTTTGGAAATTGAGATTTTGATGCAGTTGTGTTCAATGAGTAAAAATACATCGATTACAAAAAAAATACAGTTATCACATCTTTGTGTAATATCTCACTTCTTTCAATGCTGATTCAAACCAATTGACATAATATTATCAGGCATGTGATGGAAATCGAAAACGAATGAGTTTTAGAAGTCAATTTTTTCGTAATATTTCTGTATTGAAAAACTTTTATCACATAAAATATAAAGATATTGGGCTACTAAAGAGAATCTTAAAACAAAAATTTTAAAAATTAAATTATAAATGCATTAAAATGTATTTCCAAAACTCATTCGTTTTCGATTTCCATCACATGCCAGTTATCTTACTTTTAAATCCATTAAAAATTTAAATTAATCAGGGGGGTTACTCCGTATTTCGATTCGAAAAGAAAATTATTCGAATTTGTATACTTTTTACATTGTATTTCGAAAGCTTTTGCTTTCGAATCGAAATACAGAGTAACCCCCCAGGTATGTGATGGAAATCGAAAACGAAAACGACCTTGTCGAAGGCGCGTTGTTGTCTTTACATCACTAACAGACCCAGTTTCGGCAAATTAATCCATTAACTTTACAGTTGACTCTTTTGGAGC
This sequence comes from Bellardia pandia, assembly GCA_916048285.2. NCBI lineage: Eukaryota > Metazoa > Arthropoda > Insecta > Diptera > Calliphoridae > Bellardia > Bellardia pandia. The sequence continues at coordinate 2,235,461 of OU696529.1, read as the reverse complement.
ATTATTGTGACCCCAAATTGAACGCAATTTGCGAACTTTAGCCGCAAAACTTTGACCATTTTGGTAAAACAATTTCACAATGAGAATGCGTTGTTCATTCGTGTAGCGCTCCATTTTTACTAACCTCGTACCTTCTACTAGCAAACAATAACAATTGTTCAAATGTCAAACAATGCCACTTCGAATGGCGCCAAATTTAAAACTTGCGTTCTAGTTGGGACACCCTTTACATACAAATATCGAAATTACAATAATAATGTTATTCATATTTTTGAAAAAATTTTTTTTACAATAATCAAAACAAACTTTAACTCTTTACATATTATTAGCTTTTTAAATAACAACAATAAAGAAGCAACAAAAGTATACTTTCATTATAGTAAGTAAGAAATTTAAGTAGAGACAAGTTTTAAGAAAAATATCTAAGTCCACAAAAAAGCTTTTATCTCGGCAAATACTTATTTTTTCAGTTTGCTTTTACGCAAATAAAAAACAAAGAAAAATACAAAAACAAATTGCATTTACAGATTTCAAAAATGTTTATTTAAAAACAGTTTGATTGTTTTTTGTAAAATATGGACTTAGAGCCTTTACATGTTAAGCCAGCGATATACGAAAGGAGAGAAAACACACAAAAACACGCAAAGTATTTTCCAACATATTTTGTCCTCTTTTTTAAGACTTGTTTTTGCATCGTCAGGAAAAAAGGATTCAATCATTTGTATCATTCTGTAGTGAGTGTGTGTGCTTGGGATACGAAAATCGTTTGTTCTTTTTTCTGTTGTTTTTGAGACTAAATCAATACACAATTGATTTGGTACGGGGGATGTCAAAAAAGTTAATGGTGTTCATGAGCTTCGTTGTAAAGAAGTACAATTTTGAAGAAATTTGGTTTTAAATGTCACAAGTTCCAGAACTCTAACGTTTTCCATCTAGGAATTTAAATATTTATATTGAATGAGCCTGTATTACCCTCTCTAAACTCAGATAGGAAGTGATTTCGTTGGCAACCTATGCGGTTTGGTAAATTTGTACACTTATATAGCAGAGGTGTAAACCAATGTTACTGCTGGATTATATTAAGGCATCCAACTAGAATACCCAGAATATAGGAAAACAACAAAATTGAATAACACTGGATCGCATTGGTGGTCTCAATGGATAGTGGAACCTAGTCACAGTTATATCCTAACCTAATTAATAGTTAATACCTGCAAAGTGTTTGAAAACATTATTTACTACTTGAATGGAGGATGTAAAACAAATCATACCGCCGTAATTGATGAAGGACAAATTCCAATAGTGAACCAAAACAATTACGAATTAGATCCGAGTTATTAAAAGCTTTAAACTTCTTAGATGTACCTCCTAAATTAATCTATCAGTCTATTATTATTATTATGGTAAAAAAAATAATAATAAAGAATAACTAAAAAATAATAAAAGCAAATCTTGTTACCATATGTGTATCTGCAAAAAGATCTAAAAACAATAGGAAACTAATAACTAATAAGTGATTTTCATATATTTACTTATGTACGTCTTCCAGTAACCTACAGCTATGCATGATTTAAAAGAATAATAAAACCTAAAACTAAAGATATCGAAGGAAAAGAAGAACTCATGCTAAGCAAAAACATAAAGGGGGATTAAACAAATTTTCCTCGCTCACTTGCATTCTCAGTTACGCGCGCAATCTTTTCTAACAACATCTTATTCAGTTGGTAGAGTTAAACTAAAATGTTTTTCTTAATGGGAGTTATTGCTGTTAGTTGATGAATATGTATTTGTTTCTGCATACATGATTAACTTTGCTAAAGAATGGACACACACAGCAACATTCATCTCTCAACCGAGATAGTACCTAAATCTTATCTTCAACTCTACTAACTAAATAATTACTAGAAAAGTATTCATTCGTTTTTAGTAGTTGCAGTTTTTTGTTCCTCTTTTTGGTAAAACGTAATATTTTCAAGTTAAAGAGAGCTTAGCCAACGTCTTAGCCAAGAAGAATGAGAACGTACAAAAACATTCTAAAGAAATGTTTTATCCTTTTAACTAGATTTGAATATTTCAAATAATCATTGCAAGTAGTAAAACACAAGACCAGACCCTAGAAAATGTATTTCACATGTGTGACGTTGAAAATTCTTTGCTTTGTTTGTTTTGTGTTGCACTGAACTCATTGTGTCACTATTGCATTTAAATGTGCGAAAATATCTTTTGTTGACATACAAGATCATCTTGATCGTCTGTATTGTCAGACTACGACTATATGATGTACGGTTTGCTCTATTTGTCTGCCATTGATTATACAATAGATCATTTAAATACTCTCTTTATAACTTGATTATGCTTCTTTTTTATTTCTCTTTGTTTATACAAACGTTTCTTTATGTCTCTAAACAGAAAGACATTATTGTCAATTTGTCTGTCCCTGTGTCATTTCCCTGTAAGGTTCTTATCTTCGAAATGCTTTGTGCATATTTATGCAAATTTATTCTAGTCTGCAATATTATAAACTATTCCCGGAAATGTTTTCTTTCGTTTTGTTTTTTGAATTTCTTTGTGACAATGTATCTATTTACAATACACTACTACATACTTTGCAAATAATTATTCGTTTTTTATTATTTATACAACTATTTCCTTAAAGACTTTGAATGTAAACAACTCCAGATACATAAAATTGTCCCCTTGAGGTGAAAATGTTCAAACCTTAAGTTTATTTATGTTACAAACGTTTTACATAATCTTTACATGTACTTCAAGTGAAACTCTTGTTCATTGATCTCATTAAATTGTGTCTTAATTTTGAAATCGTCCACTACATTGCGTTTACAAGGTATTTAAACATGTTTGGATTGTTTGTAAACAAAGTATAGATTATGATTACGTGTTTAAATCAGGGGCTTGTGATATCCTACGCAATTTATGGTTATATTTTGGATCTTGAGCCAATCAGTTCTTGGTTATGTTATTCCTGCCCAATTCGGGATTTCTATTACTCCAATAATTCTTACGATATTTGGTATGCTGGGTCGATATAACTTTTGTTAGGTTATTCAAGTGGTTGGGGGTTATGTGCCGATGTTTTTATTGGCAACATATAAAACGTATTTGATCATTTCGTGATAAGGGAGAACGGTACACCGTTAACAACAGTTATATGAATTTGTCGTTAGTGAAATCGTTTAAGGCTCAGAGGAATGGCTACCAGAATCAGGGCTGTCAGATATGGCGATTTCTCGCCAAACGTGGCGATTTTGAAACGTGTTTGGCGTCGAGATTTTCCGTTTGGCGACATGGCGATTTTTTATATCACTGGCGATTTTCTTGGCGATTTTCACCAAAACATCTATAATAAATTATATGATGAAAAAAATCGTCTTTTTTTTTTGGTTTTTATAAATCGAATTGTCAACGAAATGAATCATCTGAATTTGGAATTTCAATCGGACAGCATGGATGCAGGAAGCATGCATGAAAAAATGTATTGTACACTTCTTATGTTTTCAACAAAAGTTTTCAAACCTTCTGTTTTATATAATACTGAAAACAATGAAAAATTGTTCAATGATTTACATGCAGCTATTGATTCTTCAAATTCATGTTTGCCTCTAGATGCAATTGATTTTGGAGCAGAGTTTGAAACAGAATTAAGAAATGCGAAATTGAGCGAAGTAGAAATAATCGTACTTAAAGAAAACTGTTTTGTGTATTTAAAAAAACTTTTAGAAGAGATGATAAGCAGATTACCAGAAAATATAAACTAAGCTTTATAAGCTTTTGGACAATTTTCTATTTCAAAGTTATCTCAAACTAAATTTGGCGTTGTTCAAGAAACATTAAGACCATTTATGTATCCAAATGTAGCAATAGGCGTGTATGAAACTCAATAGGAAAAACTTCCGTTCATAAATTGAAATAATTATTTTAATAACGAAATTCCAACAAATTGACTTGAATTTTGGCCAAGAGTGTTTGATTATCACGATACAGCAGGTACGTACCATTTTAAGGAAATATCTTTGGCCGTTCTTACTATATTGATAGTTCCAACTAGTAATGTCTGCGTTGAAAGGGTCTTTTCAATAATGAATTGTACAAAAACTCGACTAAGTAGTAAAATTCAATATGAGCTTTTAGACGCTCTATTGAGAATAATTAATCATATGAACGTAAACAAATTATGCTGCAATTCGTTTACAACGCTAAAAAATTCAACTCAACTATGTACGAAAGTCAAGACTCTAGTAATGAAATCGCTGAGGATGAAGTTTACGAACTTTTAGACTTATCTACTTAATTTTACTTTTTTTTTAAATATGATCTCCATTTTTATGTAATTTAAAACTCTCTTTTAACAAAGTTATGATACTCTTGTCTGGTGCGGAGCAGTAGACACTTAAAAGCTAAGACTTCCGGCCCTCATTGTCTACCTCGAATGTATCAAAAATGTTAAAACATGATCGTCATAAACACGGCACCATACCTTTACAAAGTAGGTAGTCCAGTTGGGTGCATCATATGAATTATATAGTAACTACACCGGACTTTGTAAGGATCTTTAAGATCAGGGGGGTTACTGCGTATTTCGATTCGAAAAGAAAATCATTCGAATTTGTATACTTTTTACATTGTATTTCGAAAGCATTTGCTTTCGAATTGAAATACAGAGTAACCCCCCAGAATAACCACAAGACAATATAAGCTGCAATTGTAACCTCCGATATCAGTCTAATCTGACTGATTAAATCTCGAAACGGCAATCAATATGAACAGCTAATTGCTGATGATTTGCATTTATTTTCTATCTTATACAACACTTTGTAAAATTATTATTAATGGAAAATATAGCATTCGGGGAATGAAATTGCTGTCAAAGGCGTCGTTCTGGCGCAAAGGAACAAATACATCTTCTGGTTTATGATTAACGAATGTGCGCTAAAATGGACGAAATTAAGGTGATTCACGTTTACCACTTGTCTTCCTATGGCAAGGCAGAGGACCAGAGCTCTTTAGCTCTTGATAGAATTTCGATTAATTGACCACGTAACAATTGCAGAAGGTTTCTTACATGTAACTGTCTCGCTCTACAGGAATGCTATGTTTGGAAACAAGCCCATTTCAAGATTCTCTTATGGCCGAATTCTCGGCCATTAGTTAACCATTGGCAAACTAAAATACTAACTATTGTTTAACTATTACTTGGTATTCTTATGGCAAACTAAGCATTTACGAATATAGAATCATTAGTTAAGCCTTGGCCATTAGCTAACTAAAGACCGTGAATTTAGAAGAATATACGAACATTGTTAACATTTTAAAGAGTTATAAAGTACTGCTCAAAATTATAGCGGACTTTTAAAATAAATGTTTCAATGAGTTTATGCGGAAAATTAACCCATAGAAAAACTATTATTGTTTTTGTTTACTTTATACTTCTACGAATACAATGAGCAAACAAATAGTGATAATAAAATTTAAATGAAAGAGTGAAAGTGAAATGATGACATGTCAATATTTGATGTGTCAAAATTAAAACACATTTTCTTGAAATATGTATATTGATAAATGAATTAACGGTATATTTTTTCATTGAATTTTACTCAACTATGTTCTATTCCTTCAGTTTTAGTTAAAAACAGTACAGTTTGTGTTAAAACCGCGTGGTGTCATTACATCATTCCATTGTAATCGTGATTTGTACATTTAGAATAATGGGTCGAGAAACCGTCAAAAATTTCTATAAAGGCACTTCTTGCTGAAAAGTTTTCCCATTCAGAAATTTGAAAGAGACTTGGTGTTTCACGAAAATGTGTATATAATGTTGAAAAAAAAAAGTTTCTGACAATGAACTACTTACAAATAAACCAGGTCAAGGGCATTCCAAATGCACAACACCAGTCCAAGATCGACAATTGATTTACACCAATTGTCGATCTTGTAAAAGAAATCGATCAGCTAGTAGTCGTCAACTTGTTTCTGAATGGTCATCTATCGACTTGTTAACCATGGTCTTAAGAGAAACGACGTCCTTATCGAAACAAGATTAAAAAAAAAAAAAAAAACAAAGATTAAATTGGTGTAAGAAGTATGCAATTGGACTGAAAGCGATTGGAATTAGGTTATTTTTAGTGACGAATCCCACTTTGAATTGATAAATCGTAAAAATAGATCGACGAACAATGCAGGAGAAGGATCAACCATTTTGCTTCCAGCCAAGAATACAAGGTGGTGGTGGCTCTGTTAGCGTATGCGGATGTTTTACAGTCCATGGTACCGGCTTATTACTCTTTTATGAAGGTCGTTTAAATGCTAGAAGCTAAATTGATTTAATATCCGAAGAACTTCCATCATATTTTGATCAAATTTTTGGCGCTGAATCTACTCAAGCCTACTTTCCACAAGACAACGCCCTCTGTCATAAGGAGAAATTGTCGATGGCATGGTTTAGAAATAATAGTATTCCGCTATTAGATTGGCCACCGACATCGCCAGATATCAACCCAATCGAAAACTTGTGTTCTATTATTGATCGTGACCTTCAAAACTACAAAATAAGAACTAAAAGTGAATTGATCAAGCATTTGGTCTAAAGTAACCATAGATGACTGCTACAAATTGGTTAAATCAATTCCAAACCGGATCAAATATATTTTAAAAGCCAAAGGAGGAAGTATTTCATCAAACTAAGTTCAAATGTTGATCTACTTTTCATAAAATTAATTAAATTTTTCAAGTGTGCTATAATTATGAACTATTAATTTGAGACTTCTTTTATTAAACAACCTGAATTTTTTTTTTATTTTAAACTGAATTGTGATATTAATTTAATAAATTTTAATAAATATTTTAATTTAAAACCAAAAAACAAACCACTTTTTTATTTTTTTTTTAAATATAATGAATATTAAAAAATAAATTAAAGTGCGCTATAATTTTGAGCAGTACTTTATACTAATAAGCATAATAAAAATATATAAGTAGAATATTATGGAATAATTGTTTGAATAATGTTTTATTCCATACTGCCGATTAAACAAACAAGTCTATTATTAGAATAATTGTTTTTTGTCGAATATTAGAATAATTTTATTTCTTTTGCAAGTATGTGCCTGTTACAAACGTAAAACATTCTTCTCTGATTTTTAATATAAAAATACCATTAATACCAATAATTTCAAAATGATTTTCTGATGATTTTCCTACAAAACACTTCTTAGGAAAAATATGAAATTTTCAAAATTTCTCAAATGAATTGCAAAAATACTGGCAATTCCCACACTCTGTTTTTGCATTTTTATCATTGCAATAATGGAACAAAATTTAGAATGGACCTGCAAAATCTCAAGTCCCTAGAGTGAGTATATTTTACAAAAAATTATTAAAAATAAAAAACCAAACAAAAAATGTAAACTGTGGAAATCTAAAGGCAAACAAAGTTTTTGTTCGAAACAATATTTTGTAAAGAAGAGAAAATTTCTGTTTCGACAATAAATGTAACGGTCATTCTTTAAGCAAAAAAATAAGAAAAAATAAATTTGCTTAATCATGCAGACCATGTTTAATCAATTTTATGATTTCAATTCCCACCATAAAGATGCAAACAAACACACACACATGGTCGGTCGGGTATTGCTCTCTGGGGTAAAGCGAAACGAAAAACGCAAATGAAATTCATTAGTTTGACATTTGAATGGAAGAGATTCAAAGCATGACCGAATGAACAACAATAGTTTAGTGGTCAACAATAATTTGCAACAATTTAAGGACAGTCGGCTGAGCAGCTCATGCTTAGTTTAACTAAGTTTGTGGCAGTTGAAAACCATTAATTATAATTAGTGGTAGTAATGTTAACTGAATAACGATTAAAGAAGTAAAGAACTACATAAGTAGCTAAAGCAGGCGGCCAATTCTCAAAGGAACATAAATTTCTTTTTTCAAATTGTTTTAAGAACAATAGATAATTTGAATATTTATTAAAAAAATAAATAAAAGAGTAACAAAACTATGATCAAGCCGACAATAATGTTACGAGTGATTTGGCAAAATGCTTAAGTAACAAAAGGACTAGTTAAAGAATTTTACAAACTCATGTTAACCGACTATTTACCTAAATATGTACAATATAGAAACAAATTCCTCGCAAGCTACTTCAGGAGTTCAAGAAAGAAGCCAAGAGCTCAATTCTATTAGTTGCAAGTTACCTTTATATATAGTAGTAGAATTTGAATGGAGCAATCTGAATCTGAAACTAATTGTGTTTCAGTTTTGTCGAATATAACGGAGAATGTTGCATAACTATTCATGTTTTAATAAAAATATTTTTGTAAACTAATTTGAGTGCGTTTTTTTCAATTATTTAGAAAGTGGATATTGAACGTCAGCTAATGGCACTTTTCATCTAATGAAATAATAATTTAATTTAGAATTTTTGGAGTAATAATTCACAGGTGAACCTGAACCACATATATACCATACATATGTATGTATATGGATGCCAAAAAATCCACAATTCAAAACTAATTCCTTCCAAAATATTTTATGATTATCAGCTCATACCAAAAAATATCAATTGATTTAATATGTTTACACTAGCTGAAGTCGGTGTGCTTCGCTACTCCCCCCCCTTTGAGGTAAAGCCGTTAATGAACGTAGTAAAAAAAAATCAGGTGCAGAAGTGTGCATTTTCAAAAAATATTATCATGTAATAAGTATTCCTGAGTCAAAGCTGCACGCTGTGAAAATTTAAGATCGGTTAACAGGTTCAGTCTCCAATATATCGCAAACAAAGGGGCGTGCAAATACTGCCGCTGTTGGTCAAAAAATGCCCAAAATATGACGAATTTAAATTTTGTGTTATATGGGCGAGGCCACGCCCCTTTGCCCACTCACAACTATGTATCAAATATCATCGACGTAGGTAAAAAAAATGCACCAAATATGGGAGGTAATTTTTTGGGTTACATTCACCCCTATCGTGAATAAAAACTCCACGTGAAATTTGTTCACTTTTATTTTTTTAACATTCACCCCTATCGTGAATAAAAATTCCACGTGAAATTTGTTCACTTTTCACATTTTCCTATTTAAATTCAATATTAAAAAAATAAAAGTGAACAAATTTCACGTGGAATTTTTATTCACGATAGGGGTGAATAAATTTAAATAGGAAAATGTGAAAAGTGAACAAATTTCACGTGGAATTTTTAATCACGATAGGGGTGAATGATTTTTCTAATTTTGAAAAAAAAGGAGGCGGTCGAGAAAAGTATTCTTAGTCATGCCGGAGTCTTAGTTATATTCCGTAAAATTTTTAGTAAGATCGGTCCAGCGGTCTGGCCTTCTCGGCAGGCGTTGTCCTGCAAGAGATGGGGCGTAAAAGGGGTCGTGGAGTATGAATCTTAATTTTTACCTCACCTAGAGTAACATGTGTATTCGATTTGAAGTAAATATGTTAAAATCCGAGTAGAATCAACTACACAATCTAAAAAAGTAGGAGTGATCGAAAGAAATAAGAAGCTTTGGCACATGAAATTTTTATTTTTACCTCGCTTCAGCAAGTTGTACCAACTCAGAAACCTTCCGGTTCACATGATCAAATGCATAGTTTACGATTCTATAAAGGACATACATACAAACATTAATTTCTTGAGATGGGGCGTGAAAGTGGGCGTGGCACATAAAATTTTTATTTGTACCTCGCCTTCAGCAAGATGTGGTTACAAATTGTATGAAGTAAATCTGTACAAACCCATGCAGAAGAAACTAATCAATTTAAAAAGGTGGGCGTTAGAGTAGGCGTGGTCGTACCAACTGAGAAACCTTCCCGGACTCATGCACAACAACTTTGCCGAAGATCATCACATGATCAAATGCATAGTTTAGAAGTCTATAAAGGACATACATACATACAAACATTAATTTTTATATATATACTAGCTAAAACCCGGTGTGCTTCGCTACCCGTATCGTAATGAAATAAAAAGTTTAAAGTTAAACAAATATACCGTATTTGCCGGACGATAAGACGCACCCTGATTTTAGGTCAAATTTTCAGAGGAAAAAGGTGCGTCTTATCGTCCGGCAAATACGGTATTTATTAAGTTATTCAAACCTACAGTTTTCCTTTTAAATTAAATCTTATTACATTATCTTATTATGATTTACAATATACAAACAAACAAACAAACACATATTCACTTTTATATATAGATAATGGGTTCAAATGTATACAAATTTTAACATTTACTTAATAGAGATTTCCCTACATATAATTTGTCATCATAATTATGGGAGGTACCACGCCCACTATTGATAGTCCGCCCATTCGTGTCCTAAATATTAATATTGATGGTAGAATAACCGTACCATATATCTTATTGTATACCATATATTTGTTTTTTTTTAATTATCATCATATGGGAGGTGCCACGCCCCCTGTTGCTACTACTCCCATTTGTTCTGCAAATATTTAAACAAACAATAGAATTGCTCATGCAAAATTTGAGTACTATAGCTATTATAGTTTCCTAAGTATTTGGTTTTTAAAATTACTTTGTATGGGAGGTACCACGCCCACTTAAAATCTGATTATTCAAATCAGTAACATATCGGATACTGCAATGTTTCAAAACTCTTGCTATCACAATAGTCAAGATATATGATGTTATTCAATTTATGTGGGAGGGGCCACGCCCACTTGAAATATATATAACCGTAAACCTAATCTGGAATATAGCCTTTCAAATGAAACCAGTTTGGGCCAAATCGGTTGGATAGTTTTAGAGTCTATAGGGGACAAACATACAAACAGTGTATTTTATATAGATGGGCGCCCTCTTGTGATCTTCCTTCAAACTAACATCTAATTCTAAAGAAAATCAAAACATGTGACAAGTGTGAAAATCACAACAATAAAAACAACAACAAAATCTTTGTTGATTTGTAAAACACAAGTAGAAAAAGGAAATAAGAAAACCAAACTGAAACTCAAAACGGGAAAACAAGTGGCAACAGGTACATTTTGTTGAGTCATAGAACAAAATCAAAAGAAAATCACTTGCACTCATTCATAAATGTAAAGAGCGTGGAAGTAAAACCGATGAAAAGTTGTTCTCCTGATTTCTTTAGCCGGCTCAACATTGATACACCAATACACCAATAAGTGCAAAGAGAATAAAGTGATAACTAAGACAAGTAGGGGTAGTAGAATACAAAAGAATAACCTGTTAGGAGAAAATCCAACAGGAACGTGTGAAAGACATATATTGGAATCATAGAATGTTTGGGAAGACAAATTATCAAAACGAATTAGAAGTGAACAAGTGCAACATATTCTCCTCTGAAAAAAAAGAAAATGAAAAAATCAATCTCAGTTAAAAGTGTTGAAAGAAAATGTACATTAGAAAATGAGCGTAGTTGCTAGCGGGGGATATTTTATATAGATAAAAGCATGGGTTTCAAATATAAATCATTATTAGAAAGAATAACTAACTATTGATGATGATCAGAAACATGCTTCAGATTGTCTATTTTACAGTGATATACTTCAGTGTGTATTAAATTATGTTTGATTTCAGGAATCAGAATCTTTTAGTTATATTATTTGTATTCAGGGAGATGCTAATCATGCACAGCTTTCTGCTTTTTCATGATGTTGTTGATGTTGAAATGGTAGCCAACATTTATCAAATTCTTCTTTAGAAAATGTAAACTTGCAACTTCTCAACCTTGCATGTTAAATACGGCTTAGCTGTTAGTTAATATATCGGGGTTTTCAATAAGAGCGCTACAAAAGTTTTTTTTTTAAATAAAACAAAAACGGTTTTGGATATTAATGAAATTCTTTATTCCTGTGAACGTACGTGCGATGCCATTATGTATGGAACTCAATTTCTTTTGCATGGCCATCACGGGCATGCTTGCAAAAGTCCAGACGCTGAACCGAATTTTCGACGGTTTTCAAGTATAAATCGGCCGATACTGCTGCAATTTCACGTTCGATATTCGTACGAAGTTCATCAATCGTCGCTGGCTTTTTAGCACAGACCATAGACTTGATGTAGCCCCACAAGAAATAGTCTAACGGCGTCAAATCACACGACCGAGGCGGCCAATTGACTGGACCATTTCGTGAGATAACACCTTCTCCAAACTTGGTTTCCAATAAATTTATTGTGACATTCCACATGTTGGAGGACATCCAACATCCATATCATCTAATTGGGGCCAAAAATATTCTGTTATCATTGAACGGTAGCGATTCCCATTCACAGTAACGTGCCGGTCTTGATCATCACGGAAGAAATACAGCCCAATGACGCCGTCGGCCCATATACCGTAACAAACCGTATTTTTTTAGGGATGCAATGATGACTCATGGAGTACGTGTGGATTGCTGTCTGATCAATAACGCATATTTTGCTTATTGACGAAGCCATTCAGCCAGAAATGAGCCTCATCGCTGAAGATGATTTTTCGATGAAAATCCGACTGATTTTCAAGTTGTTGCTAAGCCCAATTCACGAACATATGACGCTTCTGGTGGTCGAGCGGCTTCAGTTCTTGCGTCAATTTGATCTTGTAAGGATGTAGGTCAAGAACTTTTCGCAAAATTCGCTACAACGACGTCACAGAGACGCCCAACGCTTGAGAACGACGTATTAGAGACACATTTAGGCTTTCTTCAACTGAAGCCTCAGCGGCAGTAATATTCTCGACACTACGGGCACTTCTTTGTCTCTATAACAAAAATCGACAATTGCAATAAACACAAAAGAAGACAAAGACAATACAACATTATATTGAATTTACTTTTTTGACAGTTGTTTAGAACGCGAGAAACGCGTAAACGCTTGGTGAGTACTTGATTGTACTAGCAATTCGTGTTACTCTCAATAAAAATTGGTTCGTGTAAATTGGGACGAAACACACTTTGCAATGTGTACTGTTCATAAATACAGTAGACTTAGCTTTGGCGATGCCGCAAGTTCATTATTACCTGCCAATGTTTTTCAATGCCCAACATTTGTCATTGATTTCATACGTGATTCTTTTTTGCTTATTAAACTTTATTTTTACATTTTTCTTGTCGGCTAAACAAGTTAATTTGTGGTAGTAATGACGGATTTCATTAAATTTTGTAACAAGTTATATTTATTTCCACAAGAAAAAAAAAACTAAGTTTGCGAGTTCATAAATGCACTGAAATGTAATTTCATTATTTGACAAAAAAGTGTTGGAAAACGTATTGCTTTGCCTTGAAAATAAATTTCTTTGCAGTGTTGTTTTTCAAACTGCATTTATGAAGTCAGCCAAACAGTCGCCGCACAGTGGCACCGCCCCATACATTTCTTGGAAAAAAATTGAAGGAGTGGTCGTACAGCAATGAAATTTTGCACAAACACTTCTCTGGGCTAATTTAAGAAATTTTGTAAAAATCTTGGAAAACCGCCCACTGCCACACCCGCCTCCCATAAAACTGCACTTGCCAAAATTTTTATTTTTGGACCTAGGGACTTGAAATTCAAGACACTACTTAATTGAGTTCTCCTTAAAAAAAAAATTAAACATATTGGAGATGCCACGCCTACTTTAGATTTTACGCCCATTGAAAATTGTAGATTTTAGGTGTTTTTCTTCCGTCTAGAATCATATGAAAATTTCATAAAAGTTAAAAAATTTTAATTTTTATTCAAAAGTACAAAAGAAGAGAATATCCCCAACAACCCTCCGCGAAAGATATTAGCCTTCAAATACACCGAAAATATCGCACAAATGCATGCCGCTTTTCTAGTCTTGGCATATGCCAAGTTAAAGTGTGTAAAACCTAAGTCATTGAAACAAATTGATACAAAATACAGTTATGAAGCTGTTTTAATGCTTTCTAATGGAAAAAATGGTGTTGCCAATATTGAGACGCCAAATGAGGTTATTTATACCTTTCAGCTTGATAAAAATCCAATATACAGCCATGTCACATAGTTTAATTCCGTTCGAAAGTCAAATTAATTTCATATAACGAAACATTTTTTCGAAATGAAACCACTTTTAATTTGCTATGAGAAATTGTAATTTTAGGCATTTCTAGATTTGATTCCGAAAAAATGTTTCGTTTTACTTTTTCTATAGAAGCAAAATACGGAATTAATTTCACTTCCGAACGGAATTAAACTCTGTGGGCATGGCTGATAATTAACAATGTTTTAATTGAATATGTAACAGGCGAAAAATTGTGTTAGTTTTTATTTGTAATATTATTCAAGCACCATATCTTTAACAATGGGATCTAGTACTAAGGAAATTTTGTTGGAATGACGCCTTAAGCTACTTATAGTGCATTTACACTTGTAATTTTCAAACTAGTTTATGATGATAAGCTAGTTTCAGAAACCATACCGTTTACATCAGCAAGTCATAAAACAGCTGACATTTTGTTTGTGTAAAATAATGTACTACTGTCAAAAATACTTGAAAAAATATTACTTTTGACATAAGTAAATTGTAAACAAAGTCAGTCAGCTGGGCTACTGCACACACCTTGTATATTTACACCATGAAAAGTTTTTTTTTTATTTTTGAGCAAATGTCAAATGTGTCCAGCGTTGCCAGAAAAATGTTGAAAAAACAGAGTTGCATTAGCAAAAACTGGTTGTTTGTAACTAGTTACAAAACCTGTTTTTGATTTGTAGGGATAAACAAGTTTCTCAAACTAGTTTATCACCATAAACAACTTATAACTAGTTTATAACGTAGGTGTAAATGCACTATTAAGTTGAAAAACACTATTTTTTCCGCCTAAATGCCACTGTGCGCCGTGCTAATCGGTTGATGTTGTAAATTAATACATATTACACTATTTATTTATTAGATTATTTAGTAATAAACCCTGTCGCCAAACTATCGATAATCACTAATCCGTTAAAAACAAAAATAAAAAACAAACATGTATGAAAATAACTCACATCTGTTAAATTGGTTCACTTGATTAAATAAACAATAAAATTAAAGTTAATCAATTGAAATCGATACATTTTATTTTTTATAGAATTTTAGTGTGGAGCTAATAATGAAAAAAAAAAGAAAAAAAAAACAAGAACAAAACTTCCAACACATGTTGCATGTTTCAAGATTCAACCAAACACAACAAGCAGACCATCATATAAACATTAACTCAACTACTGATTGATATTCTAGAAAAACCTTTCGAAAATCTGAAAAACAGAGCAGAAGCGGATAACTCATAAAAAAGAATAATTTAGTTATTGTTATTGTTGTTGTGTTCCGTCAGTTTATTATTGCCAGTTTAAATTGTTTACATAATTGGACGAAATAACAGTTAATCATAATGAAAGAGGATATTTTTTAGTGTCTTTACATTTTTGGCTCTCAACATATTGCAAAGAAGATCCTTAAACACTGATCTCCAAAATATATGTATGTGCATGTGAGTAAGGAAGGGTAAATGTATGTACATATGTATTAGGTAAATAGTATGTTTTAATTTATGTCGCTTATGGTGCTGGTACCTTCTTAGTAACATTCGTACACACAATATTTTCAAGTATACCAAGATCAAATTTCCATAAAAAACAACAAAAAAAAAAAACAAATCGTTTTGGGTTTAATGAGTGAGATTCATTCAACTATGAGAAAATTGGGGCTGAGTATGTACGATGACGTTAAAGATGATAATGATGATCCTTGTTGTTTAGTTAATACTTATGTATGTATGTGTGTGTGTGTATGTGTGTCTGTATTGCTGAAACTCAAATAAAAACAGTTATGTTGTTGGGCTCAAGGCGCTACAGATTGCAGCACTTGTTGAAATCAGCCTGATTTTATTTTTTAAATCGTATAAAATTGTTTCTTTTTAACAGAACATTAAGGTATGTAATTGATTTGTTTAGACTAGACTTTCTTTGACGATTCTACACAATTATCAAGCCTAACCAAACCAGACATAAACAAGAACCACGCCAGGATTTAACGTAGTAAAAGGATTACAGTTGGTGGTTGCCTACTTGACACACATGTTATTTCTCTCTGAAATATTTAATTCTTTAACTTTTCTGAATATTGATTTCAAGTGATGTTTGTCTAACAAAAAATGATTCTTGTTAAATAAATAAAATTTGTAAACATTCAGTAATGCAACCATTAATCATAAAAGAAACTAAATTTGTCTATTAATCCTTGAGATTTGTGAAAAGCAAAGGAACGTGTATGGTAAGGATGTGTGTTTTGTTAAAATTTTACAATAATAATTTAAATGAGCAATTGAGAAGAAAGTAAAAATCATACAAAGAATAAATAAAATAATAATAATAATATTTTCATAATAAACCCACAATCACTGAATTTTGCCATCAAAATCACAAGTCATGTTGAACAATTCGTTTCGAGTCTCTGAGCTGATCAAGTGATCCTGTGGCAATGAACATGCAATAATTGCAATTGTACGGCCGACTTTGACGTCGTCATCTTATGCCACAACAAATCCTTTGTGTTCCCTTGAGTACATGAAGGAAGATGTGTGTGTGGTCGGTCAGTTAGCCAGAGTTCGGCAACTTCATAAATAATTGTCAACAAAAACAAGTTAAAGATTTTTGTTTTTGTTTTTATTTTCTTTGCTATTAATAACTAATGACTTTGTGTTTCCTAGAAGGACATTAACGTTCGCTATGAGAATATTTTTTTAGGCCAGCCAAAAATAATATGAAAAGAAAATAATAATGAAAGTGAGCCGCAAAATAAATTTTATTACTTATTGTTCTGTTATTTCTAGCCCAGTTAGAATAATAGCAAAGATAAATAAAAGTCCATCGAACACATACACACACTTGTTATATCTTTTATAAAATTCTAAATTCCTTTGAAATCTAAAAGATTAAAACTCTTGAAGACCGTGTGAAATTTAGATGACAAGAAGAACGAAGAAACAATGCGAAATTATTGGTTAAATGTTAATTGACAATAGTTGATGACATTAGAAATTTAATGGTAATTTTGGCCTTTCTCGGAAAAGAAAATGAATTAATCGCCTCTAGTGAGAACAAAGTCACTTTATAAACTGAACATTGTGTAAATAGTGTCATACAAAGTTGATTGTCAAGTATGATATATTTCTAATGTTTGTACTATAAATATCAAAGCAAAGGAGCAAATCACTTTTTTACAGTCGACTCTTAACAAACTCTTGTTAGTATTTGCGGCAGATTTCTTTCTGTGACTGCTATGGACAACATATCGGTGTCTCTGTAAATATTGTTCAAAGCAGGGGGGTTACTCTCTATTGCGATGCGAAAGCAAATTCGATGCGTAAGAGTATCAATTTGTAAATAAAAAAACTCCATTTTGAAAAAAATAAAATAAAAAAATGGGGGAAAATGAAAATGATACATGTGCCAAATCCTATTCTTGAGTTAAAAAATAATTTTTTTGATAGATATCCCACTCGCATCCCATTAAGCGATTATAAAGGCCTTAGAGGAAATTGTATAAGCTTTCTTAAAAAAAAAAATATTAAAAATTTTTTTTTAAAAATTAAATTTTTTTTTTTAAAATTAAAAAAAAATATTTTTGAAATGATTAAAGAAATAGCTATCTAAAGTCCTTTGGACAATTTTTGCTAGGATCAATAGGTGAAAAGTTACACTTATTTGAAAAAAAAACCCTGTATGACCAAAATGTCCAACTTTGACCCCCTCTAACTCCACCACTTCTGGACTGATAGAGCTAAAAATTTGTGTCTGGCCTACTATCCAATAGTACTAACCTTGGTGCAAATTTCATCCAAATCGGAAGACATCGATTTTTAAAATTGGGTCACTTGACGTAAAATTCAACATATATTAAATTCAAAGTGCTTTCTTTTCTAACTTAAAAGTCAAACTTAAAATAAAATGTTAGCTGAATGAAATGATTTAAAAGTAAAAACAAGTAAGAAAGTATAGTCGGCCAAGCCCGACCTATAATACCCTACACCCAGTATATATATGTATAAAACAGTTTTTCAGAAATGGGCGTTATATGGGAGATATAACCTATTGTGGACCGATCATCCGAAAATGTAGAGTCATGATGTCTGTGAATATAAATATTATATGTGTTAAACTTTATTTCGATATAAATATTTTTAAACGATTTATGGAGCTTAAAGTGAATTACGGAGAGGGTTCTATATGGGAGTCGCGACTAATTATGAACCGATCACAATAAAATTGTACCGTATTGTTTGTATACATATGAGATATATTTGTATTAAATATTATTTGGATACCAACATTTTTCAGTGAGTTATGCTCTTTAAAGTGTTTTTCGGAAGTGGGCCTTATATGGGACCTACGACTTTCAGGATTTTGGAAGTGTGCTTTAGGTCACCATCCAGCTGAAAAATAACTTCAACCTCATTATAGACGCTCTTATCTGCAAAATCAGAGGTTCTACCATATAAAGCAACCATATATCCTGATGTTCCTCCCAACGTGCTTTATTTTTTTCCTTACATGGTTTCTTTGAATTCTCTGGGCTGTCCGACGCCAGCAATATTGTTTTCTTTTGAAATGAAAACGTTTAAATTTGAATACATCTGTCTAGATTACACTTTTCGAGTTATCTAAACTACAATTTCTGTGCTCTATGACAAACTTTAATCGTTCTGTAAAACTGTTTGCATGCAAGCGTTTAATCGAAAATGCCGGTTTATTTTTTTCATCGCCTGGCAGCTTTGCCTATTTTGGTATTAAACACTTGACTTTTTACATTTGTGTTGCCATGAGACGAGCGTACGCATACGTTAATAGCTTTTTGCGAGCTATGATTTGTAAGTTGGGGACAATAGAACGCCTTTTTGGACTCTTATGGCCACTGCTCTCGTAGAATAGGTATCATTGCTAGTCCTCCATGACTCTTAACAGATTCTTCAATGTTTATTATAATTTGATTTGTGTTGGATAATTTGCAAAGAGTGTTTGCACATGAAATTAAATTAATTACAAACTAATGTTTTTTTTTTAAGTCATAAACAAATCAGACACATACGAATCTAACGATAAACTCTGATATTTTTGTGCAAACATTTGAATATTATATTATGAAGTGATGTTGTATGTTGACATTAGCACAATTCACAATCTTGTGCAAATGGTATTGCATTATTGCATTTGCAAGAAGGTTTAGCATATTTTTGCTCTTGCTGTGTATTTTGTTAATGTAGAGCAAAAATATGCTATACCTTCTTGCAAATACAATAATGCAATACCATTTGCACAAGATTGTGAATTGCGCTATTACATGATACAACCCAGCATACCATTTTAGAAGCGCTCCGAAAAGGGAGCCAGAAAAGAGACACACAAAAGAGAATTTTCGGAGCGCTCCGAAAAAAAGGAGTCAGAAAAGAATTCAACTAAAGAGCATTTTCGGAGCGAAAGAAAAATTTGCTTGTTACTGTCCTGAGTCGGCACGCAGTATGACTCAGAAATTCCACTTAATTATGTGTGTACCAAAGCGTTGTTGTCCTGTTATTTGTGCTTTGAACAAAAAAAAAAAAAAAAAACATAGCTGTATCACACAAGAATGATAAAAACAAGATTACACAGAGTCCAAAAAACCCTCAAAAAGACTCTTTTCTGACATGAGGGCCCCGATAGACAAGGCGATAGAGTGCCGGACTATCAGTCAAAGGGTTCGATTCCCGCCAAAGACTCTGGGTGTTTTCTGCAGATAAGCCAAAAGCTTCGCAGTATTGTGTTTGTTAATTATAAAAAAAATTATAAAAAAAAAACAAAATTATCTAAGAGCTCTTTCAGAGCCCAAAAGAACCCTCATAAAAGACTCTTTTCTGACATTATCTAAGAGCTCTTTCTGACGGACCATTTTCGAATGTAATGACCCTCATTTCTGAAGGTTTTATGATTGTTTTTTGGGCTCATAAAGAGCGTTAACGCTCCGAAAAAGTTGTCAGAAAAGACTCTTTTCGGACTCATATGGCTTGCTGGGAACTATCTGATTTTGAACACAATTTTTAGCAAAGTCGTATGTTTATGTTGCCGAACCTTCAAAATGGCAAAAGAAAATATTTAACAAGAAATATATAAAACATAAAATAGGAATATTTCCCATTTTGTGTTGTAAATTATTTTGTTTAGCATTAAGCCTAAAATAAATGACAAACATTTTTTTTTAATTTTGTTACGAGTTTTATTTTTATGCAATAAAAAGTGCACATGCCCTCATTTGTGCTATAATATAATGCGTTACACAGAGAAAGAGTATTTTCATTTACGTTTCTGTTCGAGTTGTTATTCAAGTAGCAGGCAATAACCCAAGTGTAAATGCAGGCAGCTGATGTTGCAATACAATACCATTTTCACATCTTCAGGGATTACAAAAAAAAGTAGCACCGGATTACAAACAATAGCGACGTAATGTCTACTCATTACGAATGCCAAGGAAAAACTGTCTATCATTAAATAAATCACTTCATTATTTCACTATTTCAAAGGATTGTCTATGAATTCACAATTTTCTAAATAACACTTCACGAGTAGCAAGTATTGTGAAATCTCGTGGCTATAAAATGTTGTCCAAAAAGATTCACACTTTCTGAAATATCCACAGACATGTTTAAGGTCAGGTCAGTTTTATCCAGAGAAAAGGTGTCAAAATACCAAGTAACATCAAACTGTAATTACGTTGAAGGATATGCAAACGATAAAAATTATAGTAAGAAAAGCGGCCAAAGAATAACGATCATGATGATCGGTTTAAAGTGGTTGAAGTTAATGCCAAAATAATTACGAAATTTATGACTATGACTGAGGTTAAAACAAACAAAATAAAAACTATACTGAAGAAGGTCGTACATTAATACACATATAGTATACTGATGAGAGGCACAAACAGAAATCAAATTAGAAAATATAAAATTTAAATGTTTTCCAAATACAACTCAAATACATACAAAAATATATACATCACTACTCTAGCCATCGCTAGCTTGCACGGTGGGAGTTTTGTACTGTAAACAATTTAATGGAACTGCGAATGTAAAGGACAATAGAGAAATACAACCTGTTTATATTAAAAACTCAAACACCTTCTACATTTATGGCACTTGCCATTCGAAAAATGAAAAGAATACACAAATTTACAAGTGCACATTTACATTTAGGGTTTAAAAAGGTCATACTGATCGAGTAAGGTGCACCGCCGCAGCAGGTTGGTGTGAATGGCGAAAAACAAAAGAATTAAAACCTTTTTCGTTATAACGCAATGAGCATGCGCACTTGCACACTTTGGTTCTGTTAAACTCGCTGTTTGACATTTACGTTGCTTTGCTCGTACCACTCACTAGCAAACTTTGTCATTTTTGCAAATATTATTTTTACCTGTAATCTGTACGTACAAGCGCCAGGGCTAGAAATGCAAACTACTACCACAGCTAAACAAGAAAAAGTAAATGAAAGGAAAAAAGGATACAATGAGGTTATATTTTTGTATTTGCCAAATAAAAGAAAATATTGTCATGCTGTCTTTGTGACAATAGAATTTTGTTGTTTGTGTGAAATAGCATAGAGAAGAGCAGAGAAAGCAAAAGGAAGATAGTAGAGTAGTCAGACTTTATGCCGATTTATCTTTGTGGGAGATGGCGCCGATCCTGTTGCGACCTGTTTGGTGGGATTTCAATTACAACATTTATTTTTTATTCCTGCACAACAAGTGCCGTTTAAGATTTGTTAAAAGTCATTAACTGACTTTTGTTTTGCCAATTCAAAACATACAGCGTAAACAATTTCCATCATTTTGGATAAAGAGGTTGAATTTTATTGTCCAGTTGTATATTTTGTAATATTTTCTAAGGGAAAATAAGAAGGAAATACAAAAATCGTTAAGATTACTTTGCTTTACCGTAACCAAAGTTGTTAGTAATATATTGTAAATTGCGGGCACGCGGGTCGGATTAGTTTGACTATTGGTATAAAGCTGCAAATCTCAATTTTTTTTAATACGTTTTTGCAATAAGAAAACTTTGTTTATAATTTTCACATTCTATATAAAGGGTGTCCCAACTAGAACGCAATTTTTAAATTTGGCGCCATTCGAAGTGTCATTGTTTGACATTTGAACAATTGTTATTGTTTGCTAGTAGAAGGTACGCGGTTAGTAAAAATGGAGCGTTACACGAATGAGCAACGCATTCTCATTGTGAAATTGTTTTACCAAAATGGTGAAAGTTTCGCGGCTACAGTTCGCAAATTGCGATCAATTTGGGGTCACAATAATGCTCCAAAAGAGTCAACTGTAAAGAGATTAATGGATAAATTTGCCGAAACTGGGTGTGTTAGTGATGTAAAGATAACAACGCACCTTCGACCAGGTCGATTGACCGAAAATGTCGCTCAAACTCCATCCACCTCAATTCGACAGCGAGCTCAGCAAATTGGTGTCTCCAAATTCACTATGCAGCGAATTTTGACGAAAGATTTGCATCTTCATGCATACAAAGTTCAATTGATTCAGGAACTGAAGCCAGCTGACCATGGACAGCGAAGGGAGTTCGTTAATTGGGTATTGGAGAGACAACATGAAAATGCTGATTTTGCCGATAAAATCATCTTTAGTGACGAGGCCCATTTCCATCTGGATGGCTTCGTCAATAGGCAGAATTGTCGCATTTGGGGTGAGGAAAATCCTTGAGTTATTCACGTGAAGCAAATGCATCCTCAACGTGTCACTGTCTGGTGTGGTTATTCGGCTGGAGGAATCATTGGACATTTTTTTATGAAAATGAGGCAGGTGAAGCGCAAACAGTCAATGGTGTTCGGTATCGTGAAATGATAACCAGTTTTTTCTTGCCTAGAATCGAAGAAATGAATGTGGAGGGCATGTGGTTTCAACAAGACGGCGCCACATTTCATACAGCCAGAGAAACAATTCAATTGCTGCATTAGTCATTTCCCGGTCGTGTTATTACGCGTTTTGGAGACCAGAATTGGCTAGAAGCCGGCTAGATCGTGCGATTTAACACCTTTAGATTTTTTTCTTTGGGGTTTTTTGAGGTCGATGGTTTACGCGAATAAGCCGACGACGAATCAAGCCTTAAAAGATGAAGGAAATTGGACGCTGCATTAATGAAATACCGCAGCATTTATGCAAAAAGGTCATTGAAAATTTGATTAAAAGATCGCGTGTGTGCCAGCAAAGCCGCGGCGGCCATCTGCACGATATTTTGTTTCATACATAACCTCATTCTGTCTACTTTACGATATAATAAAGTTTAACGATTTTTTTTTTAAATATCTGTGTTTTATTTAAAATTTAAAAATTGCGTTCTAGTTGGGACACCCTTTAGAATTATATTTCAAATAAAATGTGAAAGCCATAAAAGCCATTTTCGAATTCCATCGAATTATGTAAAGAAAAATGTTTGGAAATTTTATAATACAAGAATATTTCCACCTTTTCTGATGTTAATTCAGAGCATAGCGTTTACATTCCCATCTACTAAAGGGATTTTTTACACCATTTTCTAAACTCTAATTTAATTTGTTTTCATAGGATTTTGTTAAGCACAATATAGACGGGAATAAATGTAAAAAAGAATTAGTTCTTTTACATTTTTGCACAAATCGTTACCCATAATTTGGTTACCTATTGAAAAAATTGATTTTGTAGAAATTAAGAGTGACGGGTTTAGTTTGACTTTAAAATATCTTGTTTGATCACAGCCTACAATACCGAGAATCTCACTTAAACAGACCACACAATCAAAGAACTTATAAAAGTTTCTTTACGACATTGTTTTGTAATAGCAAATTAAGGAGAATCGAAGGAGGCTGTCCTATTAAATGATGCGAACATAAATGCACAGTAGAGGGTAATTAAAAATCAAATACTCAACAAAGGTTGGTGGTGGTGGTCTCAACACTAGTTCTCATGCCATGTGCTGGACAAAGTACTAGAGTAACACCCACTCGTAAAATAATAATAAAAATTCAACATTCCAATCAAAATAACGAACCATTTAAACAAAGCCAACACAAAACAATACAAAACACATACAAATGTAATCAAATCGACAGAAATAGGGAAACTCACTGATGCTTTGACACTTGTGTGCAAAATTCTGGAAAAGAAATAAAGCAATTATTTCTTGCAGTGAAAAATCGATAACGGTAGATAAGACTACCGGGTTTCCATGCACCAGCCAAACAGTGAAGAAAGTTACAAACAATAGTCAATCATTAATACACGACTAAAAACCATTAACTCTTAGAACAATGCGCAACAATATACCATAGAATTGAAATATTGAAGTCCAGAACAGATTTTCAATTTATGAGCACAAACAGACAGACAGACAGACAGAGAGTCAGATCAATTTTTTTTCATACACAACAAATGCAATTTTTAAATTTCCAGCTCTTGGAAATATACTCAATAGAGAACAAAGCAAAAAATGAATACAATTTTAAAGATCTTGCTTGTAACAGGTACAATGATTATGAGAGATGGTATGAAAATGATATAAAAAAAATTACAACAGCAAACAAAAAACAAAAAAGGACATAACAATTGTTTGCAGATTTCCTTTGTCTGTAGCTAAATTAAAAAAAAATTCTGGCTACCTTAAGACAAACACCCACAAATCTGGGAAAGATAAAAGTCATTATTATTCTTGCACTTGTGTTTCAATGTCCTGAGAATCATCATCGGGCATCATGTGTATAAAACGGTTCTTATTGTTTCTCTCTTAAAGGCGCCTTAAGTTTTTATAGATTGTGGTCAAAGTGGTACTTACTCTTCATCGCCTAATTTATCATCCATACAATGGTCTTTTGTTGAAATTATTTTGGCATCTGAAATAAACAAAAACCAAAATATATTAAAAAAAAATTAAAAAAAAAAACGATTTGAAAATCAAATTCAAACTTAGTTTTTATCTATTTTAGGAATTATTCAAAATTCTTTATGTATTCGATGCTGATAATGCTTTCGGCACCTCGTACAACCGGCTAAAATTCGAAGAAAAATCATTTTAAAATAATCTTTATTTGAGTTAAAGATTAAACATGAGAATACTTAATATTATTGTATTCTAAAGCATAAAAAATAAAATGTAAATCATTCTTATCAAAGTTCACTACCATGGAGATATTTTCGATCTATATAAATAAGCAAATAATCCAGTAAAGCGCAAATGGAAATTTTCATTCATTAATACTGCCACAATTTAGGCATATATTGCTATACCAGGAAGAGTTCGTACTTAATATATAAAGGGTGTCCCAACTAGAACGCAATGGTGTCAATGGTGTTAGGTATCGTGAAATGATAACCAGTTTTTTCTTGCCTAGAATTGAAGAAATGAATGTAGAGGGCATGTGGTTTCAACAAGACGGCGCCACATTTCATACAGCCAGAGAAAATGCATCAGTCACTTCCCGGTCGTGTTATTTCGCGTTTTGGAGACCATAATTGGCCGTCTAGATATTGCGATTTAACACCTTTAGATTTTTTTCTTTGAGGTTTTTTGAATTCGATGGTTTACGCGAATAAGCCGACGACGACTCAAGCCTTAAAAGAGGGAGGAAATTGGACGCTGCATTAATGAAATACCGCAGCATTTATGCAAAAAGGTCATTGAAAATGTCATTAAAAGATCGCGTGTGTGCCAGCAAAGCCGCGGCGGCCATCTGCACGATATCTTGTTCCATACATAACCTCATTCTGTCTACTTTTTTAAATATCTGTGTTTTATTTAAAATTTAAAAATTGTGTTCTAGTTGGGACACCCTTTATATATAACCGTTCAACTTTTCACTTCATTCTTCTCTACTGGTAATGAATCCTTTGTTCAAATAATTTAATAAATAATAAGAAAAAATTCCTAATTTCCTTGTTTACTTTCATTTCTTTTCATATTGTTTGTTAAATTGTTCCGAGTATCAAATTCTAAACGATTTGGTTTCGGCTCAGAGAGTTTGATAATTTCCAATTGTCCATCCACTTTCAAGAGCTTTTTAGCTAAACATTATATATAGGCATATTAATTGCCTGAATGTTACTTCTCTAACCTGAGTCCCTCGGTCTTAACCATAAGTTAGTGGGGCGAAAGCCAATTAATATATATAATAATCATCATTGAAAAAATGCATTGTTCATGCATTGTGATGTTCCAAAATTTGTGTATTTAGAAAAAGTAAGCAGTGGATTGTTGTTCATAAATATTATTAGCAGTATCACGGTCTTCAATGTCATTTGCTAAGTATTTTTTCAGGAGTATGTAGTTAGATGCTTTCTTTAAGTTACATTTTGGATTTCAATCCATGTTCTTCTTTTTATGAAGGTTCCATATGATTGTATAGTTTGGGTATAAGTTGTGGATTGATTCTGTAAATGGATAACTAAATAATTTTTTAATTTGAGTGCTAAACTACTGAGAAATCTCCTTGTTTCAAAAAGTTCCTCACTATTTAAGTTGTCGAACTTTCATCGGTTTTAAATTAACATATCCAGTAACAAAACTGTTTAATCTGTTTTTATATTGATGGCTTGTATTGATCTATGGTCTATGGTTAAAATAAACCTATGTACCTATATCATCGCTGGCATAGCCTAGATAATTAAGAGAGCTTCCTAAGGTCCATTAGAATTAACGCATTTTATTATAAAGCGTATTATTAATTACATTGTTAATGGCTATGAGGAAAATATGACAGTGCGATATAGTACCTATATAACGGGTCCGCCATCTAACGGAAATCCCGGGAAATTTTTTATTACAAAAGTCAGGAAATTTTCTTCGGGAATTTTCGGGAATTTTATGCAAAATTTTACATTTTTTACAACTCTGCTGATTGTTTTTGTACGAAAAAAATCAACACTGTTTCATAGCAAATAATTTTTCCAACTCTTGTTGCATTTATTTAAATGTATTAACGAACTTTTCCGTGTAAAAATTTAACTTTTATTCTATTTGATTTTAAAAATTTATAAATTTTGAAAACATGGGCCGTCTTCAAACTCCGCAATGTTCTCTGTGCCCAAAAATTCTAAGTTATAAAGGTGGGAGCACAAGTGGATTAACAAAATATTTGAAAAATGTCCACAAAGTCAAAATACAACCTGATACCCCGACATCTTCTCTAAAAGCTAAAACAGATGGAAGCGTTTCCAAATTTCTGCAACCAACTCGAAAGTTTTTTAAAATTAAAGAATGCTATTAAGAAGTGTCTAATAGACTTCGACTTGGCTCAGATGTGGAATGAAGATAATGTTCCAATATTAAAAATGTTGGTTGATGTTATACATCCAATAAAAATAGCTGTAAAGGCACTTAGTTGCAGAGATTGTGATTTAGTCATTGCTGAAATTATCCTTTCCAAACTATTTTAATAGCTCCAAAGTAAAAAACACATTGTCAGTTAAAATTTTGACATCCTTAAAAGCAAGAGTACATGAAAGACGAGACATACACTTATTCTTTACTTAAATTTTTAAAGAATCCCGAAGACTACCAATCTAATTTTATCTCATATACTGCAAAATCAAATATTTTTTTAATTGCTGATCGAATTTTTAAAAGGCTGTATGCAGAAGAACCACTTATGGACAACTGGGAATAAACTAATTTATTTTCTTTCTCCCGGGAATGGAAAAAGTCCGGGAAATTAGGAACCCTAGTCCAGAGGCATAATTGGGCCATTTTTCTACGAAAATGAGGAAGGAGTGGCCGTTACAGTCAATGGCGATCGTTATCGGGCCATGTTGAACGAATTTTTGTTCATAAAAATTGAAGACGAGGATATTGGCAACATTTGGTTTCAACAGGACAGCGCTACGTGCCACACAGACAAAGCTACACTCGATGTTTTGCGCCCTGTTTTTGAAGATCGCATTATCAGCCGCAGAGCTGACTATTATTTGTGGGGTGCCGTCAAAGATAAGTGTTACGCCGACAAGCCAGAGATAATTGACGCTTTAAGGGACAATATTCGTGAAGCCATTGGTGCAAGACAGCTGCACACAATCGATAATGTGCTTAAAAATTGGACCATTTGAATGAAATTATTCTCAATTATTAACCTGAAGGATTGTACTTTCAAATAAAAAAGTACATCAGACGAGTTCAAGATTAATTCAGGGGTACCGCAAGGTTCCGTTCTTTCTCCCACTTTATTTCTCATTTTTATAAATGACCTTCTTTGTCTAACTTCAAACCCTATCTACTCTTTTGCAGATGATAGCAACATTTGCCATTCATACTCATTTAACCATAGACCAAACCCTTTGGAGATTGGGGAAATGAGACAAAATATGAATGATACGCTGAACCGAGATCTTGAAACAATCTCGGAATGGGGTTGTGCGAATAGAGTCGATTTTAACGCACGTAAGACTCAGTGTTGTTTATTAACGCACAAACGCACAACAGATCATGTTGCTTCATCTGTTTTTATGGGCGGTGTAAATATTCAGGAATCAGACGCTCTTGACGTTCTAGGCATGAGAATACAGTGTGATGTCCGCTGGACCAAACACATTTTTCAAGTGTCGAAAGAAGCGCTCAAGTGCCTTGGATTTTTAAAACGGTGTAGAAAATACTTCACCCCATCTGATCTTCTTACTATTTACACCACCTATATTCGTCCGAAAATGGAATACAACTCTCATGTATGGGCCGGTGCTTCGAAGTCTATTTTGGAGTTACTCGACCGCGTACAGGAGAGGGCGAAGATGCTTATCGGTGACAGTAGGTTATCCAACTCTATTGATTCATTGGAGCATCGTCGCAATGTGGGTTGTGTTTCACTGTTCTATCGATACTATAATGGAATGTGTTCTGCTGAAATTAGGGAACTTGTTCCTGAAACACGCAGTTTTTTACGTAATACACGTTCTTCAGTCAGGGCTCATCCTTTTGTGGTCGACTGGACAGTGGATCGCACAACACACTACAGGGAAAATTCGTTCTTTAGCCGTACTGTCCGTATGTGGAACAAACTACCAGCAGACGTATTCCCTGCCACTTTCAATATAGGAAAATTCAAGTCAAATGTTCGCAAACACTACTTCATCTATCCTCCCTCCCGTAACCTATTTTCCTAGTTCCAACACAATGCATTGCATAAGTAGGGGTCATCCCCTGAGTGCTGGTCCAAGAAAAAAAAAAAAAAATTATGCATTGCTACATCCAGAACGAAATATCTTGAGCAATATCGACATATTGACATCTTAAAAACATGTGGTGTGCTTCTTTCTAAAGCATAATCTAATATAAACTGTTACATAGTTATTCTTTTTTTTTTTAATATGTCTACTAATTTTAAAATATATATCGAAACATTTATAAAACTGTGTCACAACCAATTTATCAAAAGCTTGTGATACGTGAACACAATCCTTTCATGAATCCGTAATAAATTAAAAAAAAACAACAAATTATCATAACAATATAAGCAATTCGAAAAGAATGGAATTATATTCCAAACAAAACAAAAATATTATTCAATCAATAGCAAAGTGTTAATAAAATTATTTGCATAACAAATAAATAATAGGAAAAAGGGTAAAGGAAATAAATCATCAATGCAAAATAGGAGAAAAGACAATTTCGACAAAGAATTTTACATTTGAAATAATATGTAGGACACGTGCTTAAAAATATCGCACTAAAATGGAAACAAGAGACGATTGCAGGGCCACGATAGAAAAGTGTAATAAAAGGAAACCAAATTTATGCTAAACACTTTCGAGCGGAAGGTCTCCTACAGTGCCAACTCAAACATAATGACACGTACTATAAAATCACATTGATAAATGATAAAAGTAGTTTAGGCGAATGTGTGTGTGTCCTGTATATTATATCTATGTAAAGGATGTGTGTGCTAGTGTGTGTTTAATAAAGAGAAAACCTTTTCTATTCACACAACATGAGTTCACAATGCAAACGTAAACTAATTATTTATTTTAGATTTGGCGTTCTTTCCTTTAGATTGAGTAGTGTGTTGTTATTTGTAAAAGGCGTTTGACGTATCCTTAAAAAAATTTAGGTTATGAGTTCGTGAATTCATTCATTCATTCATTTACTCACTCATTTAATGAACTCGTACTGCTATCTAACAAATATTAACCGCGAAATAATAATTTTTATTAGTTCTAAGTTTCTTTAACAACAGACGATTGAAGAAAAAAGACAAGCTGTTAATTATTATTTTTCCATGCACCTGACTAGAGCAAATGAAAAACTTGTAATTGATGGATGATGCATTTAGTGTAACATAAGGTTAAAAATTTGAACATGTCTAAGAAAATACGTCATACTTTTGCATTGTCGTTGATCTAACTGTAAGCGAGTAAGGGAGCGAGCGAACGAACGAGCGCTCGAGTTAATACTTAAGGAGTCACTAGTAGTGACAACAATATACAATACAAAAAGTGACTTGGTGTTTATACCGTTGCAACCCTCTACTAACTGTTCACTCAAGCATTTCACCCGGTCACCAGGAAATAAACTAAAAACTAAATTTATATTGCAGTTTTGTTTTTGTAATTCTAAAGAAAAACCACCAACTGTTTGTTGTAAATTTATGTTTACAGCACGAGTCAAATTATATATTGAAATTTTTCAGTTGGAAAATTTACCAAGAAAAATAAAAGCAACTTGTTTTGAATATTTTTTTTTTTTTTAATAAATTTTTCAAGTTTTGTTAAAGGATGCGGATATAAAAAAAAAACCATAATAAATTGGGTTTATTAAAATTCTGAGTGTGTGTCAGGTGGTCATATGCAATTATTATTTACATGTGTTGAAAAGTATAACAATAAAACAAATCTAAACACTGTTGATTAAAATGTATTGAACGAAATGACGGTTAAAAAGTGGCGATTCCTGTAACTCGACATATGGAGAACCTAATTTTCATTAAATACCGCTTAGATCTATGTGGATGCGTTGGTGAACATCGTGTGGGTGGACGTCGTTCCACTTCATAGCTAAATTCAGACGAGAATTTTCATTAATTTCTTCATTAAATCCCAAATAAAGCTGCTTTATGCTTAGGTTATTTCGTTCTAAAGATATTAGCTAATTAATTTATGGAAAATGCAAATATTATAATTCATTTAGTTGGATGTTATTTATCTCTGCCTGAATGTACAATGAAACGAAAATTTTTCTCAAATCAGGATAAATCGCAAAAGCGAGAAATTGGAAACACAACCTGCAATTTCATGCTGCAACTATCATCAATGTCACCTCCGTTCAAAGAAGCTCAAATTTAGTTTACAGATCCGTGCAGATAAAAATCTTTATTACCAAGAACAATTATTATTTTTATTTGAACTGTTAATTTTAAATCATTGATATTTCCTTTATTTCGGCTCGAGTTTATTAAATTTAATTTTTCATTAAATTATTTTTACTGAAGGTAGGAAAAAAAAACTGAAGAAAAAGGAGGCAACAAGTTAAATAAATGAAAAAGGATAATTACAGCAAATTTCGAACCACCGGTAATACTGGTTAAAGGATTGATGTTTGTGGTGTTTCTCGGAACATATATAAATTGTAAATTCAACCAACAACCCAGGTTCGAATCCTAAGCCAAGAAAAATTATCAATAAATTTTAATAATAATTTTCATGTAACAATTCCTACCTTCAGTAAAAATAATTTAATGAAAAATTAAATTTAATGAACTCGAGCCGAAATAAAAGAAATATCAATGATTTAATCTTTATTACTGCTTACTTGTCCAAGTGCATTCGGCAGCTATGAACTTTTTTTTTTTGGAAAAATCAAAGCAAATCAAAGCAAAGTTAAAGACAAGTACTATCCAAGTTGAATAATTGGGTGCCCCGATAGACTAGGCGATAGTGTGGCAGACTATCAGTCAGAGGGTTGTGGGTTCGATTATATAAAAAAAAAAGTGTTAAATTCGTTTAGCAAAGTAATAATTATAGTTAAAGTTCTTAATTAATAACTGGTGCAATTATGTCTGACACTGTATATGTAAATAATATGTGGGATGTTCTTCAACATCATTATGATTAAATTGCTTATAAAGTTGAAATTTGAAACTTTATTTTTATAATATGAATTTGATTTTTTTGTGTTTCAATACATCTTTTTTGTTTAAATCCTTTAATACTAAGAGACCACCATTGAATTAAAAACGATCAACAGACAGACAGACAAATCAGATTGTAAAAATCGATCATATTTAAACCACAACAGTCAGTGTGTTGATATGTTTCCTTTCCTGTGCAACAATAACATGTGTAAAGCTGCGGGCAAAAATATAATACACATTTGAGAATTCTACAAGAAAACTGAACTGACTGTTGTGTTTTAGCTCTAGATTTAGATAATCTATATGTAAAAGGAATAGATATCGATGGCTTAATATAGAAAAGGCGTATCTACACTTTTCGTTACTTTTCTGGAGAAGGAAAAAAACTGAATAAAACCTTAAAAACTTAAGATACAAAAAAACATTTTTATTGCAATTTTTATTCAAAACAAGCAACAAGTTCAATTCTGGTTAAATTTTTTTTGTATTACAGTATGACCTCGGTTACTGCAACTAATAAAAACCAAGGCAGTTGCAAGAAACGCGGTTGTTGCATTGACCGAGTCACACATATATAAACACTGCTTTAAGTATTTATATACAAACAATATCTAGTTTATATTGTGTCCTAAAGATAATTTTGTGCATAATTAATATATTATTTTCAATAAAACAACTTTAGTGTTATCAATTTACTTCGAAAATAATAATTTTTCAAGAAAATTTAATTATTTTATTAATAATATTATAAAGCACAAAACATTACGTACAAACATACACATTCTTATGTGCAAAATATGTATGAGTAATTGGTCATTTGTTCTAGTTTTAAAAGAAGTCAGAAATTTTATACTGTTTTTTTTTTGGTACTACAAATATGTTTCTGCACTGCAGTTTTGCAAAGATCTTGAAGAAGAAAACTTCTTTTAAGCCGATTTTGTTTTCTTCCTGGATAATACTAGTGATTTCAATTTCCTCTTCGCCTTCAACATCTTCATTTTCAGCTGCATAATTTGAGTTGTTTTCTTCATTTGTAATGTCGGGAGTAATTTCATGAAAATAATCAGACACTGAAGTAATCATTGCTTGTTCACTGAGAATTTCAGCTCTAATTATACTTAAAGACAACATAAATCACTGATGAAGGCGCATTTTTGCCTGGTTTTTCTAGATTTCACTGTTTTCTGTAATTGGCATTTTTATGTTTCAAAACAAGAACTCTTCGCAAAGACAATCACTTCTAGACTAAATACAATTTAGAAATGCACGTGCAAACACATAGTATGTATTTGTGTATTCTGAGAAAATTGTTAAGAAAAAAAAAACAAACAACCTGACGGCAAAATTTAAAAGTTGCGTTTATTGGTCACAAATTTTTGCCAAGTTGCATACACTGAGTCTATAATGTAAATATTTTATTTGTTGCAATAATCGAGGGTTGCAGTAACCGAGGTCATACTGTATTTCTAATTTCTTTAAAGTTGTTTTAGATAGGGCTTTTTGCTATTATTTTTCTTGAAAATAAATGCAAGTTAGGGCTTTTTGTTGTTGTAAGTTGTAAATTAGAATAAACTAATATAATAATTCATGTTTGAAGTAAAAAAAAATATATAATTAAAACTAAAATACATATTTCAAGGCCGACGTTATTAAACTGAAAAAATTTAGGTTTTATAAGGTAAATTATCATAAAAATGGTGGCAATTTGCTGGAAGAAATTTTTTTAGATCTTGCAAATGGTCGCATTTTTTTTAGATATGGCTATTTTCTCTTTATGAAGACAATCGGTGACACATTTCCAATTGTAGACTTCGATCTCTACATGACAAATGCTTAAAATTTAAAATAAATAACATTAATATCCGTTTACGAGAAAATGAATTTGAAAATATTAAAAAATTTTTATCTGAAATAAATATCTATAAATCGATTTAAATCTATAAAATAAATAAATATATATATTAAAGATAGAATATAAGTTCATATGTAAAATTAATTGTCCTATATAACCTAAATGTGTTGGGGCCTTTATAATACCAAACAAATAAATAAATAAATTGACGAGTCATACGCCAAGGCTCGAAGCATGTTTACTGTATGATCTCCAATGCCAATTGCCAATTAATCGTAAAGAGCTTTATTTACAACAATGGTGTCTTTGGCGACCCCCACTGAAATTTTCCGCCAAACATTTTCGTAGAATATTTTAATCCTTAAATGTCCTTTTTTAAAGGATATTTTTTTATTTTATCGAAAAAAGGGTCAAATTGACCCATAAAGAGACCAGTTAGAGGGTTAAGATCTTCCACAAAAATAATCCTCATACAATTCCACAATACAACTCTGACCATAAGAATTCTCTCAGACATTAACTTACAACATTTTATTCATATAGTATAATGCTCCCTTCGACCAAAAAATTAAAACTTTGACCCACTGGAAAAAAAAAAACTCAGACGTGCTGGACCATAAGTTTGTTCTACAAAAATGATCTACTCAACATACCCTTTCAGAATTATGGGGTCGCTATTCTGTTCCATTCAAAAACTCTTAATTTGTTGGACAGTGTAATTCATGTAGCAAAAACGGAAGAGACTAGATTCCATCTGTTTCGTCCCAACACATAATTATAATTATAAAGCCAATAAGAATAGACACACAATCAAGGCTACAAAAACATTCGCCAATTAAAAATTTAAATTTCGCCATATTAGAAACAATTCTATTCTGACGAAATTTTAGTTTTGGTTCGGCGAATAGCTTGGCGAACTTTTGAGTACCATACAAAATGTATGGCAATTTCTTTTAAGTTGTAGCTTTGATGTGTCTACTCTAAATTCAACTTTAAATGACAAAAAAAGCTTCGATTGAGTTAGTGCTTTTTTTATATATTGACAGTGGTCTACCAGAATACATTAAAAACGCAATTTCGAAAAAATGTAGATACGCCTTTTCGATATTAAGCCAACGATATAAATGGTGTCCCAACTAGAACGCAATTTTTAAATTTAGCGCCATTCGAAGTGTCACTGTTTGAAATTTGAACAATTGTTATTGTTTGCTAGTAGAAGGTACGAGGTTAGTAAAAATGGAGCGTTACACGAATGAACAACGCATTCTCATTGTGAAATTGTTTTACCAAAATGGTGAAAGTTTTGCGGCTACAGTTTGCAAATTGCGATCAATTTGGGGTCACAATAATGCTCCAAAAGAGTCAACTATAAAGAGATTAATGGATAAATTTGCCGAAACTGGGTATGATAGTGATGTAAAGACAACAACGCGCCTTCGACCAGGTCGTTCGACCGAAAATGTCGCTCAAACTCCATCCACCTCAATTCGACACCGAGCTCAGCAAATTGGTGTCTCCAAATCCACTATGCAGCGAATTTTGACGAAAGATTTGCATCTTCATGCATACAAAGTTCAATTGATTCAGGAACTGAAGCCAGCTGACCATGGACAGCGAAGGGAGTTCGTTAATTGTGTATTGGAGAGACAACATGAAAATGCTGATTTTGCCGATAAAATCAACTTCAGTGACAAGGCCCATTTCCATCTTGATGGCTTCGTCAATAGGCAGAATTGTCGCATTTGAGGTGAGGAAAATCCTCGAGTGATTCACGAGAAGCAAATGCATCCTCAACGTGTCACTGTGTGGTGTGGTTTTTGGGCTGGAGGAATCATTGAACCTTTTTTTTATGAAAATTAGGCAGGTCAAGCGCAAACAGTCAATGAAATGATAACCAGTTTTTACTTGCCTAGAATTGAAGAAATGAATGTGGAGGGCATGTGGTATCAACAAGACGGCGCCACATGTCATACAGCCAGAGAAACAATTCAATTGCTGCATCAGTCATTTCCCGGTCGTGTTATTTCGCGTTTTGGAGACCAGAATTGGCCGCCTAGATCGTGCGATTTAACACCTTTAGATTATTTTTCTTTGGGGTTTTTTTTAGTCGATGGTTTACGCGAATAAGCCGACAACGACTCAAGCCTTAAAAGAGGGAGGAAATTGGACGCTGCATTAATGAAATACCGCAGCATTTATGCAAAAAGGTCATTGAAAATTTCATTAAAAGATCGGCCATCTGCACGATATCTTGTTCCATACATAACCTCATTCTGTCTACTTTACGATATAATAAAGTTTCACGATTTTTTCTTTTTTAAATCTGTGTTTTATTTAAAATTTAAAAATTGCGTTCTAGTTGGGACACACTTTACATATGTATGTATATAGAAATACAAGTAGTTATAACTCTATTGCATCTAGTTCTTTTTCAGTTCACTTCCCTCTAGGAAAATAGTAGATTATATAAAATCTTTATGCTATTTATTTGCCCCTGACTATAATGTTATACATGTTGCTGTTGTATCATTAAATATGGCAGTGATAATGTCACGTAATATCAACCGCTTCTTAAAAAACTCACTTCAACTCAACATCAACTGCAGCCCATGTATGTAAAAAGGTTCCTTTTACAGAAAAATACCAGCAAAATTATTCAAGCTTATTTCCTTTTTTATAGCTTTAGCTTTATACGCAATATGTAACGTAATTTTATGTACGAGTATTGTGTGTTTTTTTTTGCATTTTACTCACTTGAAAGTTGCAAAGAAAGTGTGGGTCTATTGTTTTCTTATTTTGTTGCAAGTTGTTGTTTGTATTATTGCTTGGATCGTATCAATGTTATGAATGAAAAACAGAAAACTCGAAATGTCCATCAAGAGAACTAAGAAAGAATATTCGGTTGTAATTGTTTGGAAATATGCAAAATATCACGTACAATAGTGGTTTAAGATTTATAACTGCGAACTTGTAAATGCGTATAAAATAAATAATCAAAAATGAAACATCAACAATATTTAAGAAGTTTTAGTCTGTCTGTCTGTCATAATTACACTGAAAGAAGTGTTCCGTATTACATATAACATTTATGTGCCTTATTCTATTACGTCATTTTGTAAACATTTGTGTGCTTAGAATAATCACACCTTTACAGCAATTATTGCTGTTTGATAAACCTCTTTACTATGTCTTATTTTGTCACAGATGTCTTTTTTATTGTACGTGCGAGTAAAAAAAAAACACATAAAGAAAGTTTTTGAATATTAAATAAAATACAATACTACTTCTGCTTATCATGCCCTGCCATATGGCGAGTCTAAAAGGCAGCCAACCCACACATAATTTGTTGTAGTAAAAAGTAAAAAGAGTTCAAATCAACTTTGTACTGGGGACAAATGGTGTTTGACTTTTATGTAGACTAAATATTTGAGTAAATTTACTCAAATACCGATAATCATATGCAAAAGCTCGTGTTACATTTTGTTGTTTGTTTAAAAAAGACAAAACTAAACCATAATTTAATGGATAGCAATTTATACACATGTACATATGTATGTATATTAAAAATAGGGGACACAACCACTTTTGGCACCACAAAAAACAGCCGACCATTGAACCAGACAAAACCAAACAACGAACCAAACCACCACCTTCATTCAAATGATCAGCCATATAAAGAAATTTCATAAATGAATATTGTGTCATTTCGTAAATAGAAACACCAGGGTAAATACATACTTGCAATGAATGAATTGCCTTCTGTAGTTCGTGTAATTACGCGCATTATTAACATAATAAAAACTACAACAATAATATGTTCTTTAAGGTAAAAAGGTCAAATTTGTATACTGCTCGCCCCGATATACTGCACCATACACCTGTGTCATAGAACTCATTATGCTGCTTACAACCAAAGAAAACAAGAAAACTGACGGCAAAAAAAAAAAATAAAATTAACCCCGCCAAAAACCGAAATAAAGAAAAAGCACTTGTCCACCGAATGTCGATCTATTCACCATTCATCTAACCAACCATCCATGATCAAGAAGCGCGTGCTATTTGCCAAGCAACCAACACACACACACACACTCTCTCACATAATTGAGGAAAAATCATCGAAGCGCTACACTGCACGGTGTTTTAGCTCAGTATTAGACTTTCATTGCTGCAACTCCATGTGTGGATGTGTATTATTATAATTTTATTAAAGGCGCAATGAACCCAAGACGTTGCATTTCATTTGGGTTTCCTTCCAAGCACCCTCTACTTAATAGACAAACGTTATTTCTTTCTTTTTTTTTACTATAAACTTCCGTATGGAAAATCAACCCCCAAATTTGTCCACATTAAACTAAAACATCAACATGCAACTAATTTACAAATTACAGACTTTTTGAGAAACAAAATACATATTATAAAGAAAATTTCAATAAAAATTATTGCATCAACATTTATTTACCCAACAAACATTTTGTGTGAGTAACGAAACTATTGCAATATTGCAATACAAAATACTCACCCCTATCGTGAATAAAAATTTCACATGAAATTTGTTCCCTTTTCACATTGTTCCTATTAAAATTCAATTTTAAAAAATAAAAGGGAACAAATTTCATGTGGAATTTTTATTCACAATAGGGGCGACTATTTAAGTAACTAATGCTGAATAACTACCAAAATTGAGATTGTGATCAAGAAGACTTCTTCATTTCAAGAATAGATTTGCTAAAGACACATTAAATAAACTACTACAAAAACCAAAGCAATCAGATTTTATTTTGGTTTGAAATAAAAATTATGAAAAGCCTCGTGATCTTAAAGAGCAAAAAAGAGGCGTAAATATGTAAAATGTAAAACAAGATTGTGGATTGACTATAAGTTAATTTGCAATTATAATGGGCCGATATTTGTAGGAAAACAGTACTGTGAACCTGAAACATGTCTATTGTCAATCTTTAAAACTTTTCAGGTTTCATTGGCGCATATTCAGAAATGATAACTAAGTTTAAACTTTTTTAAGCACCAACCTAAGTTATTCTTAGTTGAGTACTTCCAGCACGAAAAGTTACAACTTAATTATGGGTACAGCTGTAACCAAATGCCAACTAACAAATACATTTAAAGAACAGCTGACTGATTTTATTTCTTGTCGTCGATGATGTTAACATATTTGGTCACCAATTCTTTAAATGTAGTTTTTTCATCTGCCAACCAATTTGAGTCTCTCTAAAATACAAAAAGCAATAAATACATATTTTTTTCTAACAATAATAATAAACTTACCTTATTTTCTTTGCTAATTGTGTCCATTTTGACAAAAAAAAAAATCACAAAAAAAAAAACTAGATATGTGTTTTTCGTCAACAAAAATCTACTAAATGCAGTGTTGCATTTCTTTGAACAGCTGAAAGCAGTTGCTAAAGCAATGTGTCCACGATGGTCAGATATTACAACGTTGTCCGAAAAATGTGCAGAAAATGTATAACAACCGTGTAAACTTGAAATTTTTGCTTTCCAACGTTGTAAGAAAAAGCATTTTCAGTACATTGGAAGACAAAAATATTTTCAGACATCTAACAATCGTGTAAACACACAATTTTGTCATTGTCATTGTTTTAAGACAATTGACAAACACTTTTCATTGTAATATGTGCAAAGTTTCTGCATCTGCCAATGAATGGCAGCATTGTCATAGAAATTATTTCTAAATGCAACTCTGTATATACATACATAAATAAACAAACAAGTGTGCATTGATAAAATTTTTGAAAAAAGTAGAAGAAAATTAAAGAATTAAATTAAAGTGTGCATTAGGACATAAGCAGATAAAATGGTTCCAATTGCTCTTTTTTGTTCCATGACAATATTTAAATTTTTAAACACACACACAGAGCTGCAAAACGAATTTGACAATGCCACACAACAATCTGACAACCATGTGAACTGACAATTTCGGTTGATATATTCATTGTGTGATAATTGTGTGCAAATGAAATTGTTAGTTTTCTTACAGTCGTGTAAACTGACAATTTACCTTTTGCTAAAAATTGTTCAATGTCAGTACATTGATAGCACATTGGTAGATATGACAACGTTGTAATATCTGACCATCGTGGGCACATAGCTTAAGTTAGTTATGATTTGTGAATAAGATCTTTAACTATTTATGAACCATTTTTTAGTTTCTGTTTTATAAGTTTCGACTTTAGTTACGATTTCTGAATATGCGCCATTGAAATTATACCGCTGATGACTGGTTCTGATTTACATTTAGAGTGGAAATCCTAACTTGCAGATCCGTAACTGAAAAGTAGTCAAAATGCAAATATCAAGTCTGTTTTGAGGAACGATTTGATAACTAGTAAAAGGTAGTGAGTGTATCTATAGTGGTAACGAAACCCAAACTCCGGTGTGGTAAGCAACTTATGCAGGACTATAATCAAAGTGAACGATAAAGAACCTTTTTTAGACTCTTACTTCGATGTAACATTCGTCTATGATTCAGACCACGGTACATGTGATCCAAGTGAATGATGGTGTGTGTTTTTTTTAACATTCACATTTTTGGGTAAATAAAATTAATAAAATGAAATAATTAAAAATAAATAATTTAGGTCAGATCTTTATATTAAAAAAAAAAAAAACAATTGATAATAATATTATTATTATTTATTATTAAGTGAGGCCTCATGCACTACGACCTATGAGATCTTTTGTGCAGCTTTGAAGTTTCATCATGTTAGATTTAGGTTGTGTATAAAGCCAACTATTATGTTAGATGAGAGATCAAATACATCCCTTGGGGCCATAAATGCCCTTCCGAGCCATCTTGTTCTGCGTATTGCCAGCATTGGACAGTCGCAAAGAATATGTTCAGAGGTTTCGGCTTCAAGTTCACAAAACCTACACTGATCATTCGCAACATTACCTAAAGTAAATTGGTGATATCTAAAGCTACCGTGTCCTGTGAATAATCCAGTAAGTAATCTCAATTCGCCCTTTCCGAGCGATAGCAACAATTGAGATCTTCGTTTAGACAGAGTAATAAACCTTTTGGACTGTCTAAGTCCTGGCAGGTTGTTCCAAAATCGGGAAAATTCCGATTCTACCCAAGAACTAATTCGTTCCATAGTGTATCTACGTGGAATGCCAAAGAATGGTTCGGGGCCTATAAATGGGCGTCGAGCACCTCTATTGGCCAAGCAATCAGCACGTTCATTACCAGCATGGCCTTCATGACCTGGTACCCAGCACAAGGTAAGTTCATTATGCATGCCGAGTTCATTCAATGATGTCCAGCAGTCCATAACTACCCTAGACCTTATTTCATATGAAGATAAGTCTCTGAGAGCAGCTTGGCTATCAGACATAATAAAAATCCTATTGTGCCTAACTCTGCGTCTCAGACATTCGTTAGAGCATATAAGGATGGCATAAATTTCCGCCTGAAATATAGATGGGAATGTACCCATTGGGATTCCCCTTTGAAAGTTGGGCCCATATATGCCAGCCCCAGTGTCACCATTAGCCTGTTTGGAACCATCGGTAAACCACACTTGATCGGCATTAGTCTGCCACCATGTCTGATTTAACCATTCATCCCTTTTAGGTATAAGGACGTTAAACCTTCTATTTAACACCAGAGTCTTTGACATATAATCTGATACTGCAATACTAGGATCAATCGCAAAGATACCTAGTATCCTCCCGGCAATAGACGGGATATCTCCGGTAGTATGGATGCACTCCTATAGGCCTCCTCCATTATCAATAAATGTAGGGGTGGGGTATGTAGGATTGCACCCAGAGCATGAGTTTGGCAGGTCTTCATGGACCCAGTAATAGAGATTTGATAATAATATAGTTTGTATGATTTGGTTATTTCGCTCTAAACATATTTTATATTTTTATTGAATCAGTAAACTAACAATGTATTTGTTTATCTTATAGAAAAACATTAAGTGATTGTTTGATGGGTGTGAAAATAAGAAGTTAAAAAAAAACGAGAATACAGTTTACATCAAAACATTAGAAGAACCACAATTTTTTTACAAATTCTAACACTAAACCATGCATTCTAAGACCAACACACACAACTACAAACACTCAAGCTAAAGGATGAAGGACAATACAAAAGGAACAGCGGGCGTAAATTACACTACGCTCAAAACACTGAGGCTAAAAATGATAATGATGTTGATAGCTGGTGTGTTATGCAACAGAAAAACAAAGAAGAAGGTGAATAAACATTATAACGTAAAAAACGCAATAAAAACAACATATGGACACACAAAACAAAAACAAATGAATAAATTTGAAGGTACCACAACAAATACAAAGCAATGACAATGATGATCAATATAATGAAGTTTATATGTTGTAGGCATGGAATGCTTGAGCCAAGGTGCAAGAAACTCTACACAAAAACTTACACCACAACAATAAGACACTCTTAAGGAAGTAAATTAAAAAACAAAAACAGCAAAAGACGCCGGAAAAAAGACTCGTGCCATCAGTGTAATTATGCAGGATAAAAACAACAACAAGAAATACATGTAACATTACATTGATAAAATAGT
Source organism: Bellardia pandia (assembly GCA_916048285.2). Lineage (NCBI taxonomy): Eukaryota > Metazoa > Arthropoda > Insecta > Diptera > Calliphoridae > Bellardia > Bellardia pandia. Next base: position 2,192,943 of record OU696529.1, on the reverse strand, counting down.
TGTTGGTATCCCAAACTAAAACTAAAACAAAAAAAAATAATAATAAATATTTAAGCTATTCTTCACATGTCTATTATTTGCAGATCTTGCCTTGTTCCAACTCAAGCTGTTAATGATAATGACATTCTTTAAGTTGTTTCTTTTTTTTTTTTTTTTTGGGAATTCCTTGTTGTTGTTCTAATTTTTTAACAGTTTGTTTGTTGTTTTTTTTTTTTTAAATTAGAATTAAGAAGAATCATTTTAAAGTGATTAAACAAATGTCATTTCTTGTTTTTTTTTGTTTATTTGAAGTTAGTTTTTTAGGGGCTTGGATGGGGGGTTGGAAAATGAAGGTGAATAAACTCTAGGAAAAATAAAATTAAAGATGTCACAACTAACATCACATGGAAGCAAATGTTTCTTTTGTTGTTTTTGTTGTTTTTTTTTTGGTAATTGTAACGTATTTTTTGTGACATGTTGTGTCATTTCTTACCTTAAAGCAAACGAAGATAAAGTTAATCAAATCAATATGAAAAAAAACATATATTTCTTTATATTTATAGTTAAAATCAGGGACCGGAAATAAGAGTTATTTTTCAATTTTTGAAGAAATAAATCATACATAAATGAACATCGTAGAAAACTTTTAATTACACCATCATGATTCTTAGGCGAAATGCATCCAACATATTGCATGATTTTTAAATTTTTGATTTTTATTTTAACAATCAAAAATAAGAGTTATTTTTGATTTTTATTTTAACAATCAAAAATAAGAGTTATTTTTGATTTTTATTTTAACAATCAAAAATAAGAGTAAGTTTCATTTCAAAAAATAATTTCTGTTAAACACGAGTCCAGTCTAATTAAATAAATACTCCAAGAGAATGAACAAGTAAGAGTGCTATATTCGGCTATGTCGAATCTTATACCCCTTCACCTTTGTTGTGGATGCATAATTATATTATATACATAGGTACATACAGTCAAAGGCCGGTATAACAAATAATCACTTTAACGAATTCGGGATATAACGAATGAGTAAATTTCTTACATTGACTACCTTATATAACGAATGTTTGTATAATTTCCAAGCTCAGTATAACGAATGACTTAAAAAATGGTATGTACTATACATTAAAGAAAATTAAAAGTAAAATCGTTTCAAATCTTGAAACTACAAACAATGGATCAATAAACCGTCGATCCCTCAGAATGGGAGAATATCCCGTAATGGAGGAAAAGCTCTATCAGTGGTTTCTTAATCAAAGAAAGATTTTTATTCCGGTCAATGGGAAAACATTAAAATTGAAGGCCATGGAAATTTAAAACCAGTTCTGCACTGGTGGTTTTCATGCTAGTGATGGCTGGTGTACGACTTTTGAAGGAATCTGGAGAAGATTTGGTAGATCCGATTAAGAGGAATTTGCAGAGAGTTATTCGAGAAGAAGATTTATCACATGATTCTATATTTAATGCTGATGAAACAGGTTTGTTTTGGAAAATGCTTTTGATGGAGATGCCGAAAATGAGGAAAATATTGAAATTGTTGACCAATTTTCTAATAATGAAACGAAAATAAAACATTCTGAAGTAATAAAATGTTTTGATAAATGTATACAATGGGGTTCCCAAAATAATATTAATATTTCAAAACAATTAGTACTTCGAGAATTACAGGAAGAAGCTCTTCAAATGAGTCTTCAAGTTACTTGTAAACAAACGTCTATAAATGATTTTTCCCATATTTTGATAAAAAAAAAAAAAACTTTGCGATATAACGAATTTTTCACTATAACGAAAGGGCCTGACAATATATCGTTCGTTTTACCGAGCTTTGACTGTATATACATATATTATATTGTTACGTTCTTACCTTTTAAATACTGTCACGTTTTTACCTTTTAAAAACGGTGATTTATTTCGTTTTAATAAACCGGATTGCGAAATAAAAGCGTCAAGTAGTTTGAAGAAAATCTGCCGTATTCATAAAAAATAATGTAGGTTTGAAGTGTGCTTTTAGACAAAATGTATTTATTTAAATGTGCACAAACTCAATTAAAAAAAGGGTTTTTTTTTTTTTTTAATATAATTCACAAACACAAACTGCGAAGCTTTTTGGCTTATCTGCAGAAAACACCCAAAGTCCTTGGCAGGAATCGAACCCACAACCCTCTGACTGATAGTCCGGAACATTATCGCCTAGTCTATCGGGGTATAATGAACACAGTCTTTTTACACACTTCTATTACGGTTTAAGAACACACTTAAAGTTTTCAAACACTTTGTTTGATCAACGCCATCTGTTGATGAACAATATTAATACACTAAGTTTTTTTTTATGAAATTTTAAGAGGTTGTCTCGGATTTTTGCTCATATCTCCGTTATTTATGAACGGATTTTGCTGATTTTAAATAGCAAACTTCTCGAAAGCATGTCTGACAGAATTATTGAAGATTTGGATCTCGAAGATATCTGTAGCTTAATTGCCGTATAACCGATATTAGTATGATTTCTGGATTAAAATTTCTGATCCATGGTTCGATATCGATATTTATTAGACATTTTTGTGGGTTTATTTGTTTTTTGGAAATGGTTCTTATATGTCAGCTATGACAAATTATGGGCCGATCTTCTTAAATTTTGGAACAGTTATTTTCATGCATATAAGGATATTTCACGTCGAATTTCAACACAATAACAGTATATTTAAGATATATATTAGTAAAAACGTGGATTTCGAGAGTGGACCTTATGTGGGGGATATAGTCAAATATGGACCGATATTCTCAAAATCCAGCAGTTTGATTTAGGCATGTATGTAAATGATCCGTGTAAAATTTTGGATTGGTACCCTTATTTATAAGAGATTTATGAGTATTAAAGTGATTTTCCGAAGAGGGCTTTATATAGGGCATACGGTTAAAAATAGACCGAAATTAACAAAATTTTGTGGGATGATTTTTGTATATATGTAAATGATCTGTGCAAAGTTTTGAGTCGGTACCGATATTTATACAATATATATAGGGAAAAAATGTCTTTTTCAGATGTGGTCCTTGTATGGGAGCTATGACCAGTTGTGGGCCGACCACCATAAAATTTAGTACAACAATTTATTTGCCTATAAAGATTATTTATGTCAAATTTTAGCCGTTTAACATTTTTTATATCTGTTTTATACGTATTTAAATGAATTTTGGAAGTGGACTTTATATGGGGTTTATGATCAAACATGGACCGAACTAAAAAAAATTTCGTTTTGCGATTTCTTTTTGCATAAAACTTATTTTTGCTGAATTTTGTCGTGATATTCCAATTTTATATGCATTTATGTATAATTGAGCAATATTTTGGGAAGATTTTTGTTTGTATGGGGGCTATGAGAAATCATGGGCCGATTCTTACTATTTTCCGCACACTTTCTTCTTTTATCATACAAACAACGTATACAAAATTTCTTGGTATTATCTGCAATATATTTTAAAATATTGCAATAAAATGGACAAAAAATATCAAATTTGTATGGAGGTTTTCTCACATATTGGTCCATAACCGATTTTGCTGATTTTAAATAGCAAACTTCTCGAAAGCATGTCTGACAGAATTATTGAATATTTCGATCCCGAAGATATTTGGGGACTTCAGATAATTTAATTTAACAGGCAGACAGACGGACATGGCTTAATAGACTCCGCTATCTATAAGGATCCAGAATATATATACTTTATAGGGTCGGAAAATTATATTGTGGAAATTACAAACGGAATGACAAACTTATACTACCCTAACCATTAAAGGTTCGTACCACTTATTGAAATATCAAAATCGAGTTTTAAATAGTTCCAACTCCCACAAAAATTGATTCAAACAACATTTATTTTAAAGATAATTTTATTATGTTTAAAAATTACAAAAACATAAAAAAAGAATTCAGGTACATTTTTTTATTAGTTTTGGGAGAAAGCTCTAGAAAGAAATAACGGAACTTTCCAAAAGTTATGAATTTTTTTTTACGAAATTTGTTTGGTCAATTTTAAAAAATACTTTATTCAAGGGATTTTTAAAAGAATGTTGTATAAAAAAGAAATTATTATGTAATATTGAATTCAGTGATGCATTTTATAGTCTTATTGATGCAAAGAACAGAAAGTTTCAAAAAAATATCGTCAAAAATAAATTTTTAACAGAATTTTAAAAACAGAGTTCTAAAAATTTTATATGTACGGTACGAACCTCTAATGGTTAGGGTAGTATATACCCTTCACATGAAGGTGAAGGGTATAAAAACAATAACATTATGGTAGTTTTTATTTAGAAAGTGCACCTCGTATATTTACATATGTACATACATATGTATGTGCAAAGACAATACATGTGTTTTTTTTTTTTTTTTTAATAAAAACCATTAGACGCTAAAATTAGTAAATACCAACTCTAACTAATGGATAACAATTACAAGCAGCGCTGGCTGTAGGGCATTTGTATTTGTTTTCCTTTTATTCTTAAGCCTAGTAGGAGGTTAAAATTCTCTTACCACTCGCAGTATCAGAGTTAAAACCAACATGATATTCGTATAATTATTACAATAAACATGTGACATTTGAAAGCAGTAGTATGTAAAGGAACAAAAGGATAACAAAGGATAATAGTTGTAAAAATAGTACGCGCCATAATTTCACAATAGCAATTCGGCAATTGAGCGGCCGACCACCTCCAATGTTTCGGAATTATGCACACGTTAATATTTGGTTGCTCTTGTTGTTTCTTTGTAACACTTGAAGCGTAAAATTTGTCAAAGAAACAGCCAGCAACAACAAATTGTACACAAGTCAAATGTTAAAAAAAATACTAGTTTAGTTCTGTGTCACCACATGAGCGACATATGAACCCATAAGAACAATTTTAAAACTCACCAACATAAAAGTGCAAAACTTCAAATAAAATGCATGCCTGTTCCAATATATGTATGTAATTTTTCTAAATTGTAAACATATGTAATGTAGTTAAATTCATTATATGTATTTACTTTAGACAGTTCGTCAGGCGTTTAGTTGGTTAGTTTGAAAAAAGACCTTCATGTAGTTCGAAATTCGAGGGGGTTAAGAACACTTAATAGCTCTTGTTAAAGAGTTGATTGTTGTTGCATGAGTTTTTGAGTGGGAGAGGCCAGGTATTATTATGAAATGAAAAGAATTTCTTCACAAATAGCCGCTGCATATTTTAAAAACTCATACTTAAAAACATGTGTGTTATAAACAAACTATACTTACTATATAGTAGGGTATTCAATCGGTTAACCGTTAATCGGTTAACCGGTTAATTTGGGTCGATTAACTGTTCGAATAATTTGATATTGGCGATTTTCAAATAACAAATAAATCGGTTAATTTGTGCCGATTAACCGAACATTTCCTTCTAGCAATAGTTTTTTGAAATATAGCTCTAAAACTGAAACTAAGGAATTTGGAAATGAACTTTTTTCTAGAATGTTCCATGATGAACTTTGTCATAATGACTCGGATGACGACATGATAATAGAAGAAACTTCTGGCATTAATGAAAATAGTCTTTTTTAAGAACTAAACGAAACTATTAATAGTATTAAAAATGTAAAAAATTCTAAAAAGGACTTCAATGGTATAATGGATGATTTTGTATGCTTAGAAAAAACAAAGAACAGAACTGATAAATTGGATATTCTTTATAATGCCTTACTTTCGATTTCTCTAACATCCACAATCAGCGAGAGAGTTTTTTCCAAGTCAAGTATTATAAAAAATAAAGAAACAAACCGTTTAAAAGCTATACATTTGAATAATATTCTTTTTTTTAAAGATTATTTCACAAGATCCCTTTAAAACCTTAGTTTAACTCATATGCATATGTACAAAGAAGGATCTCATTTACTTTAATTGTTTATTACTTATGAATTGTTACGTTTTATTTGTTTTTTTTTTTATTAATAAAATATAAATTCTAAACATAAAATAAGTGTTTATTTTAATATAGATTGGTTACTATTTATTTAAATTTAAATTGTTCGGTTAACCGAGTAATTCTTAATTAACCGATTATTAACCGATTAAATCTCAACCCGATTAATTATTTGCTCGACTAACCGATTAAACTAAAACCCCGATTAATTGAATACCCTACTTTATAGCAATTACTGGACAACCATTAAAAGTTATTTTAAAATAAACAGATAAGATTTCAATTTGGAAAACCACAAACTATGAATTATTATCAGTATTAATAAGACCTAAACAGTATTTTCTATTATAAAAATAGTTTAAAAATATGTTTTTTAAACTAATTACACCCTATACTAAACTGTTAACATACAGTACAACTAAATAAAGTGTAATAATCAGGCATGTGATGGAAATCGAAATCGAAAACAAATCAGTTTTGGAAATACATTTTAATGCATTTAGAATCTAATTTTTAAAACTTTTGTTTTAAGATTCTCTTTAGTAGCCCAATATCTTTATATTTTATGTGATAAAAGTTTTTCAATGCAGAAATTTTACGAAAAAATTGACTTCTAACCCCCTGGCCCACGATGTCGAACGATAACGTTCGCTTAGATAAGACTTAAGACACAAACTTTTTATCGTATCTATTTTTTACTCAATCAAGTTTGTTTATTCCACAATCAAGTTTGTGTCTTAAGTCTTATCTAAGCGAACGTTATCGTTCGACATCGTGGGTCAGGGGTTTAATTTAATTGATATAAATATTTATAAATTTCTTTTTCGTTCTAAACTTTAGTAAAACATTTTTTTTTCTATTCTAACTTTAATTTGACTTTAATTGTCATAGAGTATTTCAGTGGTCTGCCTTGACCAACCAGTTAGTTTTAGTTTTATTTAGAAATGTTTGCGACAGCCTCCACTATTTGAATTGATAAAGAAATTGGGTCACCACACACACACACATACACCACTAGATTAAGTCAAATAAAATATTAATAAATAACAGAGTAAAAGAACTACAATAACAAATGTCAGATTGAAATTCAAACAATTATTAGTTTGAGAGTAATAAATACATTAAAATTGGCAAATTTGCATAAAATTGCCAGAAGTTTTAGTTTTTTTGTTTTTGTTTCTCGGCATTTATTTGGCGCCACATGTAGATTATGATTAGAGTTACTGGGAAGAAATGTGAAAAAGAAAGAAATAGAAATGGTTAATTTAATTCTACTATGACAAATTTTCTAAAATCAAATTAATGTTTTAACTTTATCTCAAAAATGTACCGCAATCCCTAAAGTGACAGGTCCATGTCATATACACCCCTATCGTGAATAAAAATTCCACATGAAATTTGTTCCCTTTTATTTTTTTAACATTGAGTTTAAATAGGAAAAATGTGAAAAGTGAACAAATTTCATGTGGAATTTTTATTCATGATAGGGGTGATAAAGTATTTCAACTAGAACAACATTAATTCCCTACTCCAACCCAATCACGGGACCAGTTCTGTGTCTTCTGCTCCCTTTCCTCTAAAAATGTTACACAAATAAATTCAATCCTGGAAAATCCTACTCAAGTGAAAACAAGTAAGAAAGCATAGTTTGTCAAATACGACCATATAATACCCTACACCCAGTATATGTGTAAAAACAGATTTTCAACTATGACCTATTATGGACCGATCATCCAAAAATGTAGTGTCATGACTTCTGTGCATATAAATATTCTTTGTGTTAAATTTTAACTCGATATAAACACTTATAAAATATTTACAGATGCTAAAGTGAATTACGGAGAGGGTCTTATATGAGAGCTATGACTAATTATCACAAAATTGGGCCAAATGATATTTTGTATGTAGATATGAAACAGACTTATGTTGAATATGATTTGGAAACTAACATTTTTAAGAGAGTTATGCTCTTTAAATTGATTTTCAGCAGAGAGCCTTATATGGAAGCTATGGTCAGTTATGAACCGATCTGCACAAAATTAGGCTTTATATACAACTTATTTCTGAAGAAATTTGTTGGGATACGTGCTTAAATCAAACATTTATTACCGATAAAGCTCTATTTCGGAAGACATTTGTATGGAGGCTAGGTAAAACAATAGATCGATTTCAACTAGTTTCAATCCCAAGCATCCTTGGGCCAAAGAAATATCATGTATCAAATTTTATCGAAATATACGCACAAGGTTTACATGGACAGCCAGACAGCAAGACGGACATCGTTAAATAGACTCAGAAAATGATTCAGAGTCAATCGGTATACTTTAATGTAACTGTTAGACCAATATTTCTGGGCGTTACAAAAATCAGTACAAATCCAATATACCCTTGCCACTATACTGGTGTAGGGTATAAATATCAAGTCATCAAATAGAAAAAATTAATAAAAATATCAAAAGTATATTTCGAATGTAAATACGTAAAACATTTTTTGAATAATAAAACATCTATATAGAGTCAAAATTTGTTTCAAAACCAACAAATTATTATATTTTTATTTTGCATTTATTTTCTTCCAATTCGCGCTGTTTGCAAGAAAATGCAAATTACGCCCATCACTGATCCAAATAATCTCAGCTAAGGCTTGCGAAGTGTACGCCTAAAAAAAAATCATAAAAAATCTGGACTTTCCTACACTTAAAATCATAAATATTGAAAATTTAAAAACAAAATAATATATGTATGTAATTAAAAAGAATCAAGGTCGTGTAACACACACATTCAAGGTTGTCATAGAAATCAATATTGTCAGAATTGGTCTTAAAACCGACAAGAAACAATGCTTTGGTGTCATAAAAACCAATGTTATTGGTTTTATGCTTGAACTAGAATTAGTGTCGGTTTTAGGTGTCACAGAAACCAATATTATCGGTTTTTTTTTTATTGGAAATAAACCAATCAGCTAACAGCAGTTTTCATTTTTGCGCAGTTTTTTTAGGGCCCGATTATCGTTCACAACATCTAAATGTTGTGTTGTCTCGACTACAACACAACACGCATTTTTCATACGATTAAGCCGATAAGTGTTGCGAATCGTAATCGCAGTTTACAACATACAACATCAAAATACTTGGTGTTGTGAACGGTAATCGGGTTTATTTTTTTACAGTGGGATATTTTTTAGAAATGTATGTAAATTAATTTAATATTTGATTTATAAAAAGAAAAATTTTTTGCATTGACCTTTTTATTTTCTAGGAGAAAACTTAAAAACAGTACAAAAAAATACCATAATCATGGAATTCATGGAAATATATCCGGATTTAGCTAAAGGCTTCACGAAGCGCGACAAACCAACAGTGAATGCCCTGTGGGAAAAACAGTACAAATTGTTGTATGAAATGTCTTTTTATTTGTACAAAGTGGAGTGGAAGAGCGAGGTAAAAAAACTAGCTCAAAATAAGACAGAGTTTAGGGCAACTGGCGGTGGACCGTTTGCAAAGCATCACCTGACAACAACGGAAGAGGCCATGTGGCATTTCGCAGTTGGTGGAAGGTGTTTGCGGCGTACAAGTTGGTCTCAACGAAGATGTAGATGCTGCACGTGAGAAAGAGTGCCCTCTACATCTTCAAAAAGGCAATTGTCTCCAATTTTTTGATATCAATTATTTTCACAAAAAACACTTTTACTAATATTTTAATGAAAAAATATAATATTTGGTAAATTTTCTGCAAAAAAAAAGTAAAATAAAAAATAATAAAAATGTAAACAACAGCTGTTTCGATATTGGTTTTATTTACATTCGAAATTAACAAAACCAACTTGGTTTCGTGACACCAAATGGAACCAATATTGGTTTTCAAAACCGACAATTAGCAAAATGTTTATACCCGGGGCCCCTTTGAACTATGTTGATAAAATCTCAGTTTTACATTTTTTCCGATCCTTAACCGAGTTTTTCACATAGCAACCTTGTTTTCTAGCAACGTTGACAACTTTTGCTATTTTTTTCAGTCGTCGACCGAATGTAGTTGGGTGAACAAGTTTTCGCAGTGCCATTGTAAATTTTTTTTATTTTTTTTTGTAAGAGCGTAAGAAGTATTCAGTGATCGTTTTCTATATATTTAAATATTTTTAATAACAACACCTAAAAACATAATTAATATTTTACTAATTTGTCAAGCTTAAGGTCTTTTTTATTAATATAATTTTTTTTTTTATTTTTTTATTTTCAATATTTTGCTACTTCTTTGGAACGCTTCACGATTTTGCGTGTCACCCTTGCGCAGGGCCATGCTAATCTTCGCTGTATCGTTCCAATTTTAGTATATGTTCTGCAGAAGAACAAAGAAGTAAGAAGTATTCAGTGATCGTTTTCTTTCGTGAAAGAAATGTATTGCAGTCCGAAATTCATTTCAAACAAAATTAAGCCAGTGCAGGTTTGAACAAAGAAAAAGGGGGCACCTTTGAACATGTTAATTTATCAACCGAAGTACCAAACATTGTTGATTCTTTCTTATTTTCTAAAAATGACGAATCCAATGCTGACATTACATTTTCCTTTAAAGCATCATGTAATGTCACCTGAAATCGCAAGGCCTTCTCAGTCTTAATAATATAGAACTTATTTTTGATCTGAATTTTTTTTTACTTTTTAATTGTTAATGTATATGTTTTTCTTAATAAATAAATCGAATTTATTATATACAGCCCAATCATGAATAAAAATTCCGCGGGAGTTTTTTCCTTTTCTCATTTTTTCCTATTCAAATTCAATGTTAAAAAAATAAAAAGGGAAAAAACTCCCGCGGATTTTTTATTCATAATTGGGCTGATATATAAAAAATATAACTGTTTATGTTATTTTTGGACATAAGCGCTACAAGAAAAAATTGCCGTTCAAAATTGCCCCAGCCTAGTTCAAAGCTGCCCCGTATGGGGGGCACATTTGAACACAATGACTTCATCCATTAAAAAAATAAAAAAAAATATATAAATCGAACAAACAATAAGTTACTTGTAGACTTAAACTAAAGTTTAAATTATGTAAATTATGTAAAAAGTCAATAATTCAAAAATATAAATTTTTAAGTGGCTTGAAAGCAAAAAGTGTTCTAAGGTGCCCCCTCTCCCCTATATACATATGAGGCATTAATCAATTGCATTATTATTTTGTACTACGTTAATGCATTTTTTTATATTTAATTAAAAAATTTTCAGCAATTTTAACATAAAATTAAGTTTTTGCGATAATTTGAAACCAGTTAATTTAAAATTTAACATCTTTACACCTTTTAGAAATATGACAACAATAATTACACAATAACTCTCAAGTACTAAACACAAATGCTTCCAAATAGGGATTACAGAAGTGATTACTCTGATATCAGTAAAGAAACTTGCTACATTAACGAGGACTTTCAAAAATAATGGAAGGTGTGCTTTATCAGGTGATGACTGGTTTGATACTTTGAAAAAGAAATAGTGAAACTTTAGACAATACGATAAACGACAATTTTAAAACTGCATGTGACAATTGTTTTAGAAATTAAAAGCCTTCTGGGATTTTAGTCCAATTAATTTCGCCGATGAAACCCCTAGTTATTAATAATAAAAACAATTAAAGAAAACAAGAAATAAAGACAAATTATTATGTTACAAAAACACACATAAAAAACACATGAAATAAATCCAGGGTATAGAAGAAGAAACCTAAATTAAAAAACAAATTGGCAGCATAAATAAAAAACTACAAATTAATGGCAAATTAAAGCAACTACATGTATGAGCACACATTTTCGAAAACCATGGTTTACTCACTTCCAACAGACAGTCGTTTACACATGCAGATCACATGTTAGTTGCTGGACTGAACTAATTTCATTAGATTTCTAATTAAAGCCATTTAGTCTAATATTAGTTTTCTCAATTCTTTTGTATAAAATGTAACACCCTCCGGGAAATTGTAATTTATATTTATAATGTAACATCATTTTTAACATATTGGAGGAATATAATTTTGACAACATGAGAATACGAATAAACAACAATTTAGTTCTGCTGCTGGGAAATAAAGAAACAAACAAAAATAAGTCATGGCTTGATTCAATCGTTATACTTTTTCTCACATGTCTCACCAAATACAAATTATTAATTTGGTAAATCTTTCAATTACAATTTTTAGAAACAAACAGTAAAACATATTGGTTACGCCTCCTCTTACAGAGGGAACAATTTAAAAATATTATTTAAAAATGTATTTATTGGTGGTACAACTGAATTCATAATTACATGTATAGGTACATGCAATTCAAGTGGACGTTAGAGTACCAGTAGCAAGAACGTTCGTTCCCATTATTTCTATAATATTTCTTCACCGTTTGTTAATTAAAGTGACAATTTTTGATTTCTTAAGAAATACAATAGTTCAGGGGTTTGTTTAGAATTTTGCTTTTACTTTTGTATTTAATTAAATGTTATAATAGAAGAAAATATATAAATGATGTAATTAAATCTAATATGAAATTATGTTTTTAATTATACACAAAATTCGGAATATTGTTTAATGTTGAGTGTGAGAATTAAGATTATTGTGGGGAGCTGCTAACTCTGCTGGTTTTAATTGTGGAACCTGCATAAAATATAAAACCAATACGTTTTCAAAAGTAAGGTATGAGTTTATAAAACTACCTCTCTCTCTCTCTCTCTCTCTTTCTGAAGAAAGAAGTGTTAAAGACATGTTATTAGATAAACAATCTCCTACAAGGAACGCAACTTATTAATGCGATGGTGATGATGATGACGGTGTTGTAACTAAATGCTATGAAAATACCAGCATATCTCAATTTTGCACTTTAGTTTTAGGCCACCACTATTTTTTTAAATTTAGTGCTAAAGAAAAAATTTTAAGAAACATTAGAAACTTCCTTTGAACTTATTTAAAATATAAAAGCTGCAAAGAGTAATCGCAGATAAATGATGAAAATAGGAAACATCTTAATTTCATACAAAATAAGAGCCACAAGAACAAGCATATAATCACAATAGTAAAAACTAAATTATAGCTATGGCAAATAATTACATGTGCAAATTATATTTTCTTTCTTTCATAATAAACGTTACGGTATTTTAATTTTTTGCCGTCCCCGGAGTTTTTTTTTTTTAATTTCTCTTCGTGGGAATTTCTGCCCACGCAGATATAAATATAAAGAACCTTTTCGGGAAGCATAGCTGAGATGCTACGGGACGCCTACGCAGGTTGCGGATAGCGGAGAACCCTACCATGTAGTAGGCGGGGTAACTGCGAATTAAATAAGCAGTGGCGGACAACTCAGCGGATTGGAGAAGAGGGTCTCAGATGGACACGCCTGGCAACGTGTGACTTTAAGTTCTGAGTGCCGTAGAGGCTCCAATCGTCATGGCGAAATATTGGCGCCATTCAATAACCAATGCCAACTACAGGTCCCTCGCCTTCAAGCAGGTTGAGCTGCGGATTAATATCCCTCTCCCACAAAAAAATTGTATTACTGAAACGTCTACGGACGCCCTATGTTCAAAATGAACTTTTTATATAATTGGCCGATATGTACAATATTAATATATTTTTATTTTAATTTTAACTTTGCACAAATTATAATTATTGCTGTAATAATTAGAGATGAAAAACAGGACTGGATTTTCAAATTCCGGGATTCGGGATTTAATACCGTAGACAGACGACAGAGTTAATGCGCATTAAAAACTCACTAATGTGAATTAAGATTTTACCGTGACAGACGACAGTTTCTGCATTTAAACTGCATTTAGGTAACAGCTGTTTGTTTGTCAACAACTATTTAATTATGAAAAAATTTGTTTGGCATTTGCTGAAAAAACAGTATTTCTTTGAAAAAAAAAGCTGAAATTACTTTTGCTGAAACTGTTTCATAATGCAAAACTTGTTCATGCACTAGCAACCATCAACCTGAACGTGTTGCTACATGTGGGGACCGCAGTGGGACACTCTGAAATAAGAGAAAGGCAATTGTGGAAATCTATTTTTATTATTTTAATTTTACAATTGTCTTCTTCTTATTTTAGAATAGTAAACAATTTGATAACATATTATTGATTTTCGACGATGTTGCCATATTGAAATATCTAAATGCAGTATAAATTCAGTTTGATTTTGTGTATTTACGTCTAACTTAATGCGCATTAAAAATGGATAATTCACAAGTTAATTTGAATTAAGACCGTTAATGCAAATTAACTGTGTCGTCAGTCTACGCTATTAAAAAAGTATAAAAAAATTTTCGTGATTTCTTTTTAAAACAAATTGGTTTATAAATAATAAAAACTATTTATTTAAAAAAAGTAACTTATATTAACTATAGGGTGATTCTATTCTGACGGGTGCAACATTTAGACGCTTTAAACGTCTTTTACTAATAGAAAGAAACACATTTTCAATGAAGTTATTTCTAGAAAGTGTAATATTTTTCTATATACTATTGTTATCTATTTACAAGAATTTATATGAAACGACCAAATAGCCACGAGAGAGCTTTAAAGTGCAAAAAACACAAAACTTTTTTTTAAACTTTTATTGTATTATTCTTTTTTTTATTGTGAAAGATGAGATATCAGACGATGATTATCAAATCAAACATCTTAGAGAAATATAATCCAATAATAAGAAATTTGCTATTTAAGCCATGACGGGTGCAACATGAATGAATTTTCTGTTCGCGAAAAATCTATGAATCTTAATGCTTCGAAGTGCACAATAAATTTATATTTAAGCTTACGTCTAAAAAAATTATATTATTATAAAATATAGATATTTTACTTTAAATTTGCATCAAAAAAAGTATCAAATAGTGTGATTTGCAAATTGAGGTTAAAAGTTGTCTAGAATAGAATCGCTCTATAAATCAGTGTTGCTAGAAAATTAATTTCAAAATATGCTAAAACTTGAAAAACTACATAAGTGCTAAAATGTTCTACAGAAGAAAAAATAAATGCTAATTTTTTTCAATGTAACAATACAATTTTTATTTCCAATGTTACAAATATAAATTATAGTTTTTTCTAATTTTATTTATAGCAATTGTTGACTTGTTTAATAGATTACATTTCATATATTAATTCAAAAATTTCCGTGTTCATTTATTAACAAAAGTTATTTTTTATCTCTCCAAAAGTATTTTTTGGAGTAAAATAGTAAAAAAATTTTCGAGAAAAAAAATTGTTATCAAGCAAATTATGCTAAAAGGCATTTAGCATAATTTTTAATTTTTTTTTTAAATTTTTTTCAATGGATTTTCGAGAAACAAAATGCTAAATCTAGCACTGAAAGTGCTAAAATGGCAACACTGCTATAAATATAAATTGATATAATAACAACAAAGTTTTAATACGAAAGGGGAGTACCCTTATCGTAATAATATTACAAGTATTTTTTTAAAGAGTATATAAACATTTTGTCTTAATAATAGTTAATATTATTTCAGGCACATATAAATACTTTCTATGAAGTTGATATAAAACAAATTTAAAAAAAATATTAAATCACCGTGAAACATACTTGCAAATAAAAATAATTATTAAAGAAAACATTTTGTTTTTTAATAATAATTCACTATAATTCACTTATAATTATTTGTAGCTTTAGTTTTAATGTGTCCAAATAGGGTTCTTTAATTATAAATAATTTTATTCTATTTTCTTCGACCTTTTTAATGATTTTTATTAAATAATTTTAAAGCTTGAGTTCACTTTTTTGTTTTTTATAAAATATTTTTTTATTTTTATATATACAGTCCAATCATGAATAAAAAATCCGCGAGAGTTTTGTTCCCTTTTATATTTAACATTGAATTTGAATAGGAAAAATTGGAAAAGGGAAAAAACTCCGGCGGAATTTTTATTCATGATTGGGCTGATAGTTAACTCAATATTTCCAAAGGAAATAGAAATATTGAGTTAATTATATTTAAAAATTCTTTAATTATTTATTAACTTTAATTTCAATTTCAATCGAATACGTTTTGCTTCCATATATTTTGAAAATGTCTATAAAATCTTTATTTACTATCAGATGTAGATCAAGTATAGCAGGTCAAGCCCGACCATATAATATACCCTACAACTTGTAGCTAAAACAGGGGGCTAATTCTGGAAAACAATTTCGATAGTGCTCTTATTTCTACTCGCAATGTTGCATTTAAACGCTCGCTCGCTATCGCCTGCTGTCATTAGAAATTTCGATACATATTATTCGATAACGACTAATAAAACCCCAAAAGTTAAAAAACTCGAAATCACGAGTAAGTATTCGATCGTATACGACTGCCAGAATTAGCCCACAGGTTTCCAGGAAGTGTCTATTAAATTCAAACTATGACCTATTATAGAACGGTCATCATAACATTTAGTTTATCTCGATATCAATACTTGTTACCAATTTATGCATGTCAAAGTGATTTTCGAAAATGGGTAATTGAGTAATTATGAACCAATCATTATAAAATTAGTTGACATGGCATAACTTTTGTATTGAATTTTATTTGGATAGCCAAAGATTTATGACCGTTAAAGTGATTTTCGGAAGTATGCCTTATATGAGAGCTATGGTCAATTATCGACTGGCTTAAAACAAATCTAAATGTGTATAATACGATTCCTAAATAAATCAGACAATTATGAGCGATAAAGTTTATTTTGATGGGACATTTGTATGGGAGCAACTGATTTCAACCATCAATGTGTTTGGTTTTTGGATATTTTATGTGACAGACGCTCGGACGGACAGGCACACATCGTTAAATCGAATAGTTATTAAATTACAAGTCCAACATAGTTATTGGTTTCAAGTTTGTCTAGGAAACCATGTACTGTAAGGCTGCTTGAAAGAAGTGATTTCATGCCAAATTTTAATTTGGTAATTAGTACTATTACTGCTTTGAGTGCTGGTTTAAGGAAAAAAACAACAACAACACCTTACAATTGTGTTCAAGAACGTGTTGCAAAGGCATTGCTTAAACTACCACAGCGCCCTTAATAGTTGTGTTGGCACACCATTACCATAACCTAGCGCAATATTTTTCGCATTTCCACTTCAGACTTCTGTTCCTCGAAGAGTTTATAATAAAAATAACAACAAAAACTGTGAAATAAAATATGTATGTACACAGACGAAGAAGAATTGCTATATGAACCCATAATTTTGAAATAAGAAATCAAATCAAATTGTAAAATACCGCTCAAAATACGTATCTAAACTCACAGCTGCACAACAAATTAACCAAACACAAAAATGAAAAAGAAAAAAATTTAAATAAAAATAAAAATCATACGTCCCTATAAATATAAGATTTTGCAAAAAACGAATCCAATAACAACAATAAAGAAAAGAAATAAATACGACGTCTACCCGATACAAATAAAATAAACAAGAAATCATTTCCTACCTTTAGACACAGATACACTCGTACCAATACAATCGCTCACTCACTCATTCAGTCAGAGTCACACATAGTCTCAGGCATCCAAACGCAACACAACTCTCCCCATCCATGTTCATATTCGGAATTTATGCAGTCGTATCTTTGTTCTATAGCACGAGACAAAGGCACACAGATCTTTAAGATGAATTCGTTGTGCAACAACAACAACAATTGCACTACAGCAGCAGCAAACAACAAAAACAACAACATTAATAAAGCCACATACAAATTGCAAATAATACCAGAAAATCACATCAAATAGAGAACACGGCACAAAAGACCAACACTTGTGCACGAAAACGAGAGTCACACACAGTGAAAACTTTAAAAACTAAAAAAAAATCATTATAAAATGCAAATGTGTGAAATGGGAATTCGTACAAAAAAAAAAAAAAAAAATATCAAATTTGCATGGAACTAAATAAAATCCTTACAACAACAAACAACAACCTTAAATCCAAAGTAAGAAAAAAATTGCAATTCATTTTTGAAACTCTTATGGTTGCTATTGCTTTCTTTGGGAAACAGCAATTCGTCATGTGCGTTTTTTGGCGCCAATGATACAATTATTATTATGCAGTGTAGTGTTGTTGTTTTTATTATTTATTTATTTTTAATTTTTTTTTTTGTTGAAATGATCTTGATGATGTTCACATCGTTTTAATCAAGAATAATGATGAATTTGAAGTAGTGAATGTTTTAAAGTGTTGCATCTACATACTCGTACATCCGTACAAACGATCGTTCATTAACGGGAAAAGGGACACGTGAAAATGTATTCGAAGAGTGCAAAACAAGGGATTAATATTGTTCTGTATTTTATTTGCAATTCCTTATTTTTGTTGTACATGTTTATGTATATTGGCTGTTTTGTTTATTGGTAATGCTTAATCAAAATAAATTTAAACCGTACAACAAAATAAGATTGCAAAAAATCAATTTTCATCACTGTGAGAAATTCAATCAAAGACGTGAGGATTACCAAACAGGGCCCCTTTTTCATTGGTTATTTTTATTGCGAAATCCTTTCAAATGCTCTCATGTTAAATTCACAACCAAATTGTTTAAATAAATAGGTATGTGTATTGGCAAATGTTTTCATTATTGGCAAGTGAAGAACAAACAACAAGTTTCATTTGAAGCTAATTTTTCAATTTCAATAGTTTATTGTTTTTTTCATAAATATTCATTTATTTATTTTTGCAAAGTATACGAGTATATTGTATTTCTATCTATAACCAGGCCAAAACTTTCAAATACTGAATTAATTAGCATATGGAAAATAATGAGGTGAGGCTGTGCCGAATCTTAAATACCCTCAACTTAAACGTAATAAGAAATACAAAAACTACACTGGCTATAGGACTAGAATATCCTTATTCTGTGTTTTCTATTCAGTCTTAGTGCAAATTTTATTAGTATTTGATATATTGTTTGAAAGACAATTTTACGATTTTTAAATTTTACGATTTTTAAATTTTTCACTATTTTTAATCAATTTATTACCAATTCTTACCATAACTTACAGAGTTTGTTTGTTGATAATAATCTTGAGTGTAACTTAACAAACAGAGTATAAAAAAGGGGTACATTCGGTTTTAGTGATTTTGCTCCAAAAATAAAAAAAAAAAAAAACAAAAAAGGGCTTTTAGAGGAGATACCAGCAAAAAAATTGTTGGCGGTCACGCCTATTTTCGAGGGGGTGGGCCCTTAAAGTTGAAAATATATAGGCCTATATCTCGGGAACTACTGGGTGTCTGATAATTTGTAATACATTAAATAAAAGGTAATAATACCTTTCCAACGATATATATCATGATTATAAAATATGGACCGAATATGGGTTAAATCCGAAAAGAATATTTTTTGACCCGAATTTATTTGTTTTTGGAAATGGCTCTTATTATATGGCAGCTACGACAAATTATGGGCCGATCTTCTTAAATTTTGGAACAGTTATTTTCATGCATATGAGGATATTTGACGTCGAATTTCAACATAATAACGTCACCTGAAATGCAAAAGGGCGTAACAACATATTTGAAAATTTTACAGGAGATAAAAAAAACTTTATAAAATCAAAACTATTGAAGTTAGCGTTATGATTTTTTCAGATTAGCATTATAATACGATGATACATTTATTTCTTAACACAGAATTTACTTTCAACGTTGTTTTTATTAGTTGTGTGGGATGCGCCCTTTTGAATTCAAAAGACCTGAAATCAAAAGGGCGTAACATCACAAATTTTTTTAGAGTTTGAAGGAATAAGAAGTACAAATAGAGATGCTTTTTATATGCATTTAATTTTATTAAGTTTATACATTTTATTAAGTAACTGAAAATTTAAAAACAATATAACATTTCATTAAATAACGGCTAAAAAAATTAAAGATGAAATTCATTGCACATTCACAAAAATTAATGTGGACTTAGTATAAGAATTTTCTATGGTTAGTTTTTATGAATACTGGGTTAATCTTCAAACGGAATGTTGTTATAAAATAAGTGGCAATCTGCAGGTATTAATCTTTTCTGATCTTGAAGGTGTTGCCACTTCTTCTTTGAAATTTTTAATGTCTCCGTATGTAATTGCGAAGGCTGTTCAACGACGAAGTTCCTTTTAGTTCTTTGAGGAAGTTCTCGATATTCATTTTCTATATTAGTTTTGAAATAAATGACAAAAAAACAAACGTACCCACCAGCAAGGTCATTTAAGAAACCAAAAGAAAACTGAAACGCGCTGCTGTTATTGCCAAACTTACTCGTAAACGTGAAAATTTGGTACGCGCTGAAAAATACCAAAATGAAATTTAAACTGGCAACAAACCATAATTTTAAAATTTTGGTATTTGAATTTCAGACAAAAAATGTTTTGAAATAATATAGAAGAAAGAATTTTATTAATATATATTTTTTTCTAATCTAAAAATATAAATTTTGAAGCGATTTTAAAACTATTAGTTAGGGCAATATCATTTGGTAGGAGACCTGAAGGATATCGTAATTTTTTTTATTATCCAACACAAAAAAAATTTATTTAAATTTGATAGTTTTTACAGTGAACCTTATGACTTAGTGTGGGTTGCGCCCTTTTGATTTAAGAAAAAAGCAACTTTGTTGTTACGCCCTTTTGCATTTCTTTTATAAAGTCGTTGTTTTTGGCATTTGGACTGTAAAAATTTATGAGAACATGTATTTTGATTTGCTTCATCATAATAAATGAAAAAATGCATTTTGAATTTTTTGGTTGTTACGCCCTTTTGCATTTCAGGTGACGACATACGATATATATTAGTATTAACGTGGATTTCGAGAGTGGACCTTATGTGGGGGATATAGTCAAATATGGACCGATATTCTCAAAATCCAGCAGTTAGATTTAGGCATGTATGTAAATGATCCGTGTAAAATTTTGGATTGGTACCCTTATTTATAAGCGATTTATGAGTATTAAAGTGATTTTCCGAAGAGGGCTTTATATGGGGCATATGGTTAAAAATAGACCAAAATTCACAAAATTTTGTGGGATGATTTTTGTATATATGTAAATGGTATGTGCAAAGTTTTGAGTCGGTAACGATATTTATACAATATATATAGTGATAAATGTCTTTTTCAGATGTGGTCCTTGTATGGGAGCTATGACCAGTTCTGGGCCGACCACCATAAAATTTAGTACAACAATTTATTTGCCTATAAAGAGTATTTATGTCAAATTTTAGCCGTTTAACATTATTTATATCTGTTTAATAAGTATTTAGGTTAATTTTGGAAGTGGTCTTTATATGGGGTCTATGATCAAACATGGACCGAACGAAAAAAAATTTCGTTTTGCGATTTCTTTTTGTATAAAACTTATTTGTCTTGATATTCCAATTTTAAGGGATTTATGTATAATTGAGCAATATTTCGCGAAGATTTTTGTATGGGAGCTATGAGAAATCATGGACCGATTCTTACTATTTTCCTCACACTTTCTTTTTTTATCATACAAACAATGTATACAAAATTTAATGGTATTATCTGCAATATAAAATATAAAATTTTTATGGAGGTTGTCGAACATATTGGTTCATAACTCTGGTTGGCCTAAACCGATTTTGCTGATTTTAAATAGCAAACTTTTCGAAAGCATGTCTGACAGAATTATTGAAGATTTGGATCCCGAAGATATCTGGGGACTTCAGAAAACTGATTTCAATAGACAGACAGACGGGCATGGCTTAATAGACTCCGCTATCTATAAGGATCCAGTATATATATACTTTATAGGGTCGGAAAATTATATTGTGGAAATTACAAACGGAATGACAAACTTATATGTACCCTTCTCAAGAAGGTGAAGGGTATAAAAAGGATGTCTTTGACCAGAATAAAATACAATTAGAGCGCAATCACCAAAGCATACAAATTTATTTTCACCGTTAATTTCCAAATAGCGTAAATTTCAAAATAGATTTGTAAGCAATACAATTAAAACAGAGAATATGTTTGGAATATGTTTGATTTCAGTTAAGCGTTACATGTCAAAATCAAACCAATTCCTGAGGAGGAATGGCCGCTTCAGTCTCGAAAGCATTTAACTTTGTTCCATTAGAATAGCGTGATTTTGTTACTGATGGTAATATATGAGATTTTCATTCCTTAGATCTGGTGGAACGGATACCAGGCATCGTTAAAGATTAAAAAAAATTCCATTGCGACTTTTAAGAATGATCATACGTTTGTTTTTTTCTCTTGGCCTTACTAAATAAGAAGATTAAGGCTTCAGATATCTTAATGTGTTTCGATTATACAAACAAACTACTATAACTATACAATGCAACATAGTTTTTAGTTTTGAATATTATTATATTTAGTATGCTTAGGATGTTTCTTTCTGAATGTAAGAACAGATTATATTTTGTTAAAACAAAGTTTTGTTTTTTCCTTTAAACTTCTTGCATATATTGGTTTAACTTTTAACAACTTTTTAAGTTGTAAGCTTAGATTTTTCTGTGCAGTGTCTGTTCCCATATTAACAAATTTTTATAAAAAATGTATAAACAAATATAATAATATCTTTCAAAATTACTTATTTTCTTACTACCAGAAGAACCAGAAAGAAAAGAAACATAAAATAGCGTAAATAATGTGAAGAGATTTTCCAAACATTTTCCTTTTAGCGTTTTTAACCTTTGAACCCACACTAATGTTTTGTTTATACCAAAGACAATCCATCTAAATCCATCTAATTTTTAACTTATTTTCTTTCTATTTACATTCTGTTGGTCCTTAGAAAACACGTTAAGTTAGATCATTAACAAGTTTTGATGCTGTATTTATCAGGCTTTTTTTTTATTAGTTTTTTCATTAAATTTTGTTGTTTAAAAGGTCACTGATCATACAACAACATTTTAAAGAATGATGGGTTATTTGGGTTGTTTTATGCGCTTAAACAACTATTCTTTTGCTGCTTTTAGTGCTTTCTTGTTTGTTTGTGCTGTATTCAAAATCAAATTGAAACTCATTTGTAAAGTACGCGCGCGCGGCAAAATCTTTTTCCCTCCTCTTTTTTTTTTTGTATTAATTTTATAAAAGGAATGAAAAGAAGTCTGCTTTTGACAAGAGAACATGCTGTCTGAGATGGAATATTTTTTTCTTTTGAGGAATAACAGGTTCTATTTTTGTTTTTTAAATGCAATTTAATTCAGGAAATAGGCAAATTTGGTGGATATGGATAAGTTTTTATATGGCATTTGAAAATTGCACACTTTTATAACCTGCTAAACGAACAATACAATGATTTTAACAGCTGATTACAAATCTGTAAAGCAATTTAGAAATAAATTTAACATTAAAACTATAATTGCGTTTGGATGTATACAACTTTTTATTTGCTGCTTGATGTCAACCTCTCTTATAGTTTTGATACCTTTAAGCGGTATTTTAGCTTTTAACATATTTAAGTTTCTCCATAAACCTTGCTAGGTTTACAAAGGATAAATTTATTTCTCTTTAATATATCATTATACCTGTTGTAACATGTAAAGCGCATTAAAGATTAGTGTTCGTTCTTCATATAATTCATAGGGCGCGTTTTCACTATGTCATTTTTGTTGTCAAATTGTCCAAATTTTTGGCAATTTTATGAAAACGGGTTGTCATATGGTGTCATCTATGGCATCTATCATGATTGCAAACATAGATGATGCCATATGACAACCCGTTTTCATAAAATTGCCAACAATTTGGACAATTTGCCAACAAAAATGACAGTGAAAACGCGCCCAATGTTGCATGGATGTCGTCCTCATTTTCAAAGTTTCGGTCTTGATCCTAGTAAAGATCTGGTTCGTCTCATATCCACATAGCATTTATATTGAACCGTACACAATAAAACAGTATAGCGGCGGGAAATCGAAAATCCAAAGCACCCATTTAGAACGCCGAGACGGTTAGCGTGTGTACCAGAATGTCTTTATATCGGACTCAAACATAAAAACCATTTTCTTTTACAGAGCCTTGATCAACAAAATAAATGAGAACCACAAAAACCGCACTCATATGTTACAATAGATAGCTCGGAAAAGGCTCCTTTCGTTTACACAAAATTTTGGAAAGATGAAAGTTTTTAGCAATTGAGACCTACTAAAAAGGTTGTGCTACTTTCGCTTCTAGCACTAAAACAACCATCACTATCAGAAAACAATTTTTTTTTTAGATTTAAAACGATAATGTTGCTAATGTTTACAATGTATTACATACAAAGTAACAATTCTTAAGTAAACTTAACCCTTTTCTTTTTGAAACAATCCAATACAAAATCCAATTGAAAAGTAACTTTACTTTAAAAGTGCAATTATGTTAGTTGCAAAAATGTCCTCAAAAATTGTGTAAAACAAAAACAACTTGAAAAATTATTGTTTTTAAGAAAAAAAAAAAAATAATAACAAAATAGAAGTCACCAATACCGACTAACTTTTGTTTTTGTAGATTTTGAGCGCACTTTTTTGGCATCTGCCAGCTAAAGAAAAAATTCTAAAGACGACGGCTGATGTGGTGTTTTATACTGCTTTTCTTATGTTGCAAATGCCATTTCTGTGATTTTTCCCCCCAACCATTATTTAAAGTCTCAAAAAAAAAAAAACAATGTTGAAGTTATAGTTGATGATGACGAAGAAATGATATTGTGCACAAACACCCTACTGTATGTATGAGTTTTGTGTGCTCTTCAATGCTACCCTACCACCACCGTAGCTCGCCTTAAGGTCTTTGAACAGCAGAAGAATGAAAGAACATTAAATAAAAAGGATTTTTTTTTTGTCGTTAACAGAGTATTAAGAGTATAAAATCATTTTCAGATTTTATGTTAAATCTAATATTATATGTACACTAGAGCCCCGATTTGCATCGTTAATAGACACCGGGGAAATGCGACGCAAATCGAATAAATTTTTTTCTATACAAATGTATTGACACAAAATTTCAAAGTCGACGCAAATCGGAATCAAAACCACGCAAAGCGGATAAAACCACATTTAGAAAAGCGAAGCAAATCGAAACGACGCAAATAGGATAGACGCAAATCGGGGCTCTAGTGTATATTATATACTATCAGTCTAATTCATAAAATTTTATCCATATAAAATTTGTTTTATAAGCCTGTTATAAACCCTTGATAAGTTTTTTTGAATTAGACTGATAATCTTTTGGAGGGTAGTAAGGACACTTACTGTCTGCTACACGAGATGTCAAAGGTCAAACGTTAGAAAAATTATATTCAAGATGTAACCAATTAATAGTAGAATAACACATATACAATCGGAAGCAATTCCAAGTCGCAGAACTTTTGTTTATTAAGTGTTCAATAGTTTATATCCATATAAATAGGTATCGCGTATAATGAAATACGTCTGGGTGTACTCAGTGGTGTTCCAATATTTTTAATCTTGCTTAAAAGTTTCTTCTATGTGAAATCAGAGTGTTTTTTAGTCGCAGCCATTCAGATGTTCCAGGTTCAATGTTGCATTTCCTAACAAATATTATTCTTTTATTTGACCGAAGGGTGTCTGTAGGCTATAATGTAGAATTTAATATGCGACCTCTTTAATTTAACGTGACCGGCGAGTACTCATATATATATACTCATATATATGTAAATTAGGGTGGCCCCAAAATAAAGTTGCGGATGTTCCCGAATAATATGAAAATTAGATTCATTTTAAGACTACGTTTCTCAATTTTTTTTTGTCCTGGGGTCAATATTTGGTGAGCTGGATCAAATGATAAAAATATCCTTTTTAGAGGTTTTTTGATTTTTTTTTCACATTTCCCCCAAGGGAACTATATGTAAATTTGATATCATATGAAAGGTCTTTGAGAGGCACATTCAATGGGTAATCAAAAATTCAAAAACAATTTTTTTTTTAATTCAAAAATTTTTAAAATTTCAGACAAAATTTTAGTTTTTTTTTTATTTTTTCATAGAATTTACTTAAATAAATAGTTGAAATTTCTTGATTATAAACATCATGCAATTTAACCCAAATGGTTTTTCTCGTTTTTTAGCTTATAAAATTTACGTTATTTTAATATCCATTACATTAACGAATTGAATTAACAGAGATTGTCAGATAGCAAAGAATTAAGGTTTTAAAAAAATTAATAAAAATTTAAATAGGTAGAATTTTAAAAAATTTTCTTATTAGTCGGGAACATCGATAACTTATTTTTTCTCCATACAAACGGGCCCATCCTAATGTACATACATATGTATGTATATGAAATACTTAAATATGTTTTCTAAAGTCCACCAATTTTTAAACTTGTAATTTGTAATTTTAACCCATTTTAGCCTTAATTAATTTTTTCTCTCTCTCTCTCTCTCTTCTTTTTGAAAGAATTAAAAAAAATTGTGAAAAGGGTTATTTTGGGCACGTTCTAATTTTGGAACACTGGGCTCACGGAAACATTGAAGTGACCAAATAAAACCTTGAACTTTCCAATTCCAAGTTGTTCCAAAATTGGAACACCCGAGATAAAATGGCTTAAAGAAATCATTCTTTTGAATTTCCTGTTCATAGTTTTCTTTATTTCTCCACCATGTTGCTGCAGTCTATACAAATTTATTTTGTGCTTCTGCACCCATAAAAAAAGGAACTAAAATCAAATCTCAAAAAACTGATTTGAAGAATGAAAAAACAAAAATACAACTATAAAATTAATGTGCATATAAAAAAGGAAGGAAACTAAATAAACATAAAGAAACGAAGACATTTTATTTAAAAAAAAAAAAACAACCAGCAAAGCCTGAACAACCAGAATATTACCTTTTTGCAATATTCACTCGTAGTACAAGTCTTCAAAAGATTCATTATTTTTTTTTTAAACATTTCGCCAATTTCAGTTTTCATTTAAGAAAAACACACAAGAAGCACTTGAATAGAGAAGAAGCAGTAAAGACAAAAAATGTGTATGCCAAGGGGAGTTGAGCACAATGAACAGAAGAAGTGCAAAAAAACTGCATGCATTGGTTCAGTTGGTTTGATTTGATTCTAAATGGGTGCTGCAGGAGGCAAAACACATTTAATATTCCTGTATTTTAAGCAACAACAAATAGACAACCTTGATATGAAAATAATATTTTATAACGTATTTTATTAGTTTTGCCAACCAATACGTTTAGCATTAGTTCAATATAAAATTCCCTTGAATCGTCTCTCTAGCCACTAACATTAGCAGTTGACTGGATGACGGGAATTGAGCATCTGCTGGGTTTAATTTGACATTTGGTTTAGTGGGCAAAACCTCAATATCATTAGGTGTCCATTGTTGGCAACAATCGAAAAGTCAAAGACAAAGTTAATTTATTTGTTTGTTTCTTTGTTTGTCCTTTGTATCCCTTTAAACAAATGCATCCTTTTTCTTCATTTCTCTTCTTAATCAAAGATCTCTGATTGACCACTTAGTAGAAGTGCTACTTACTAACTTAGTAGTGTTAGTAGTTTGTTGGTATCCAAAAGAAAAAGTGACTACTCATTTCTTAAATTGTTGCAGCTTTACCACATTTTGCAGCCCAGCCAATAGACACATTTGCTACTTGGGCCTCAATATTTTACCAGAAAAGGTAGGTGTTAAAGGACAATATTTCGATGTGTTTTCCTTTCATTGTCATTATTTCCTTATTTTTCTTATTGTATAGCAATGTCAATGTGCATTGTTGAATGATGTTTTTGTTTTGTAATTTGCGGATGGCACGCGTCCTAACATCCTTATTTCCCAAATACACACACTCAATCTAAACCAAACTAATTGGCAATTGCATGTGTATGTGTGTGCACACTATCACTCCAACACAACGTCACAAAAAAAAAAACAGTGTAAGATGTATCACCTTTGTATTGACTTGCCTTTAGCATTATTATTAATTTGTATTTGTACGTTACATCCTGTTCATTTATTGATCGTTCGTTGTGGCAATGTGTCAGTCACGCCTTTTGTTTGTTGCAACTTTAACTACACTTTTAAGTTTATATATTTTATTAATAATTTAGCAAATATTGGCTTAACCAACAGCTGATTGAAGATCATTGATTAAAAATTAGTTCAAAGTTACAAATTAAATCATATTGCAGTTGTTGTTGTTGTTGTTGTAGAAGATAAAATATTTTCCAAAATTTAATGGGGGGGGGGGGGGTTTCTGGCAGCTCCAGTTCAAGAAATTGCCCTACTTCTGGACAGTTGAATATGTGGAGAGTGTCTTGAGGACCTTGACCACATGCTAGGCATATATTGAGGACGGCACGATATATGCGGGAACAGAAGGCATTAAGCCTGTTGCTCCATCCAGATCTGAGTTGTGCCATTACGACTCTTGTTTTACGCGGCAGAGTTTTTTCGATGTCTGGCATCGGCGGTGGGCGACCTCCAAGTACGACATTCATGCGGTATCCTGCTACCGCGGAATTGGTGGCGTCTTAATGAATATCATTCAACGACGTCATATACGAGCTGCAATCAAATGGATCCTGCACATACCTCAGTCTGTTCTGCTCGTATATACGAAATGTCCTGTCTGTAATGCCTCGGGGAAGCCTCCAACTGTGTGATATGGATGTTTCAATGACTCGTCCGGTGACATCCCAGAAAAAACTGTTCAGTCAACATGACGTTGTGTGCCTTGACCGTAAGACTTACCTCGTTACCTCTGGAAGGTGGTGTTCGAAGGTTATTTGAAGGCAGCCTGTCACGGCCCTTAAAGGCTGCATTTTTTAAAGATCTAAATATTTCTCCACTAGATATCAATCATATTGCAGTGTTTTCTTTTACTCAAAAATGTATGTCAGAATCTTAACGATTGTAGGCAATGTACAGTAAGGGACAAAACTGTTCATGAAATTAAATTTATTGACAACTTATTCAAAATTTTTTGTTTTATTCCTATTAAAAAAAAACTTTTAAACTAAATTAAATACATTATTTGTGCTTAATACAAAATCGAAAAAAAAATCAAGTAAATCAAAAAACGTTGTGATTTAAGATATCTTTGTAAAAAAAAATCCAAGTGTGAACAATTGAGGGTGCTGTAGCTTAATTGGTTAGCGCATTTGATCATTAAGCATGAGTTGGTTTTTGTAGCCCGGGTTCGATTCCCAGCCGCTGCCACTCAAACAAAATCAGTTTCTGATAATTATTAGTTTTCTTTCTATCCATTATAACTAATATTTATCACAGCGCCCTCCTTCGGTGGTATAGCATTCAAACGCCACCGAAGTAAAATAAATAAATAAAGGCTACAAAATCAAGCTTTAACATTAATGCGCCTACACACCACCAGAGGCGCTGCAATTCTGCACTAAAAACAAACATAATGCGCAATTACAGAGTTGTGATATAAAAAGCTTTCTTCTTTCACCACCTTTACTTCTTCAACTATCCCCTTTCCAAAGAAAGTAACGCAAATATATATAGGCATATTAATTGCCTGAGTGTTACTTCTCTTTTAAAAAAAAAAAAAAAATTACAGTGGGTGGCCATATTATTAGTTACACATGCAAAATTGTTTAGTTTGAAGCCGTATAACATAAAAATGTATCCTTTGATTTGTTCTTTTAGGTAAATTAAGTGTTTCTAATTCAATTAAAAATAAATTCTTTTGTTTTAAAAATATATATTTGAGGAAAAGAAATATTAAAAAATTTTTAAAAAAAAATCTTAATATTTCGTAGAACCTTCTTTGGCATCAATTACAGCTTGCATCCTTTTTGGCATGCTTTGAATGCATTTTTTAACATTTTCTTTTAGTTATTCATCGTGATGCCGGACTTTAATCAAATTAATCAAAATTGCATATTTCACACTTCAGAGCAGAATGACAGATAATGATCAACAACTGCACTCTAATGCCGAGGTGATCAAAATTTAAATGCTTATGTATTGGTGAGAAAATGAGACAAATTTAAAGGTACAGTAAAACGAAAAAGTAAACGAAAGATTTTTATAAAATAGTAAACGTAAACAAATTTTTCGCTTTAAAAAATAATAAAAAATTATTTCGCTTCGCAAAATAATGAGTTCCGTTTGTATTTTTAACTCATATTTTGTAACTTCAACTTTAAAGGGGGCTTTAAAAAGATCAAAAAAGGGTTCAAGGGCATCAAAATCTGTATATCTATCTTGAAAATCAAAATCTTTAAACCTATCTTGAAAATTTAAAAAAAGGGTTTCACAGTAATCTTTAAATGTTTTATAACACAAAAGGATTTGAAAATTAACAAATACATTTTTTATTACGAAAAATTTTCGTAGTGGTACCATAATTTTTTTACGTACTGTATTTTAAAAACATCTAAAGCATCCGCTAAGCATGTGTACCATTTGCCATGTGAAAGGCAACTGAATTAAAAGAGCATAACAAAGTAGTGGGTTGGGACAATAAGCAATTGTTCTATGAAATGATCACCTCTGCTCTAATGTAACCAATCAGTGTTGGCACTGCACAAAATATTTAACAGTATTACCAGAATTAAAATACGAAAACATATTAAAAGCGGTTGAATCTTATGGTGTTTTCTTTTCTGAAATAAAATGTTACACCTTTATTATGTACATTTTTATAATGTTTACCCCACATTTTAAAGATGTGGCATTTTTAATGGTCAGAATAGAACATAAAATTACAACAGTGTAACATTTTTTTTCATGTACAGCTGTTTTTGTTTTTTTGCTAAAAAAGAAGAAGCAGATAGCTCCCTGGTAAGATCGCTTGAAATAACACAATGAATATTTATCAAAATGACCTATGGCACTTTCCCGACTAATACGAAAATTCTTCTCAAATATAAAAATTATATATGTATATAAACATACATTCCATATATAAGAAGTAGGAGATATTGTCCTATGAAATTTGACATACATCAACTTCAGAGTATTCATTAATTACGTTCTTTACCAAGCCTTTCACTCACGGTTGTGGATTTCTTTCCATAATCATATAAAATATTTTATCATCATCTGATGATGAAGATGAATCCAACAAGTCATCCAAAATTTTTTAGCACATAAAAAATATTTTCCATTTTGTATATTTTTTTTGTTTCTTAACACAAATACACATTCATAAACAAAACAAATGTCAGCTGCATCAATGCCAACTTAGCCCTTTTCGGGCTAGATTTAGCCGGATTTTAGTCACTCAAAACGCGAAAAAAAAGAAAATTGGATGTGGTTTTATATGGATTTTTTTCCATTTAGCCCTTTTTTCAAAAATGTTTACGCGTTTGAGTCTCAAAAGTTGGCATCACTGGTCAGTTGTTTTATCGTGCGATTCTCCCCCTCTAAAAATACAGAGTGTGAAAGGTGCACCATTTTTTAAATTTATAGTGTGACATTTATAGAAAAGAACACACTACACTTTAGCAGTGTTGACATTTTTTCAGAAAAGAACACAAAAAAATTAAAAAAGATGCGAAATGGGAAAAACGTGTAACATTTTTGCCAGAAAAGAAAACGCCATTAATTAATAGGCGTAACTAATAATTTGGCCACCCACTGTATGTCCACTGAGGAAAAATTCTCTTTTTTACGACCACTAATACTTTGTATATCATCCGTGTGCCGTTTCTACTACTTTGGTCCATTTTGGCATACTTTTCACAAGGTTATTAAGAATTTATGGGTCGATGGTTTCCCAGGCTTCAATACAACGATCCCGTTTAGGCGGTTCTTTTTTTTTTTAAATCTTTTTTCTTTAAGATGGACCAAAGATGCTCGATCGGGTTCAAATCTGAGGACTGTGGTGGCCAATCTAAAAGCTTAATACCGTTTTCTTTAAACACCCTTTTGTTACTTTTGCCGTGTGTTTTGGGTCTTTATCTTGCCTGAATAATCATTTTGTCCCGGTTCAAGCCCAAATATATCAAGACTTGGTAGGTAGGAGTTTTCCAAAATGTGTCGTAGTACTCCAAGCTGATTTCCACAAAAACATCCCCAAGCCATCAATGATCCACCTCCAAATTTAATTGCGTGAACAGTTTTGTCCCTTACTGTATATACTCTTAGGAGTAAAATTGTATGCAACCGTATGAGCAATCAATAATTGAGCTTATTTTTTAAATTACATATAAAAATCGATTTTAAGTTAAAAATATGAAAAACGATTATTTACAAAGTTATTAACGATTGAAGATTTGAGTAGATTTTCCATATAAAAATAAATATTTCCTGAGCATTATGAGTGATTACAAATCGAGTTTATTTTTAGAAATTAAGCAAATTTGTTGGCTCCTTTGTGTGTTTTCCTGATTAAATGCTTATATATCAAGTTTAATAAAGGACATGTTTTACTCATACTTGACATTTCTAACGGTCAACATATAAAAAACAAGAAAATATTTTCATTATTTTATTAAAAACCATATTTAAATTCGTGGTCAACCTCGGACCTTTTGATGTGCTGCAGTTGAAAAACCACATTTAATCCAATAACATTTATGATGAGCACTTCTTAAGCATGTAATCTGATAATATTGTTTGCTTAAAAGTTGCATTACAACTATTACGAATTAGAGAAAATTTAAAACATAAAAAAGTTTGTAAAAATAAACAAAATTTCAACGAATTAATACGCCAACGGACAATTGAACAAATTGCATTTGTAAAGAGTAACTGCTGGTGGTGGTCAGGGAGAGCGAACGAAAGACAAGTAATCATAATAAAAATTGTATTTAAATAACAATGAAAGCACTTAAATATATGTAGCGATATATTTGTGTTATTAACTGACCACTGGTCAACCAGAACAAATAGTATTTTAGGGAAATAAAAATCAAACAACGAATCCTTTAGCAAAGGTTTCATAATTAAAACTGTAATAAAAGTCAGGTTCTCCGGTCTATTTTGCTGCAAGGAAAATAATCGCTTGTTTGTAACGATAAAAGGTTACAAAAACAAAAAACAACAACAACTCCTCCTAAGCAAAGTATTTGAATATAAAAAAAGCAATAAACTACCATTGATATGTTTTCTTTTTGTTGCACGAAATTTAAATTCCATTAAATCAAGTTCAGTTGACCATGCTTAAGTCAAGCGAATATTAAAAGGATTTTCTTGCAAAGTAAATGTTTGTTTTAGTATTAGGAAAACAAGAAGAACAAAGGAGAAACATTATTACAGGAGTTGATACCTTGACCACACCAAAAAAAAAAAAAACAACAACTACAACAACTTATTTACTTTAGCATGAACGATGAATGAATGTAATGGAAAATAAAACAGAAATAGCAAAAGCAACTGCAACACTGATCACACACAGGCGATGATCAAAAAAAGGTCAAACTTGACCACTCGACGCGACGTTATTTAATTACCGAAACAATAAAACCCTTATAAAAAAAAAAAAATCACACACATGCAGAGATTTCGAAAAGAACAGGAAGCAGGAAAAACAAAAAACTTGACCGTTGGTCATTTCACGATGTGTAAGAAAATATTTGCGCTGTGCTTAATGCAGCGCACGGAATGGACATTATCTTGCATTTAGAAATTAAGAAAAACAATAGCATTTAATAATCTTTTGAGACAACAGTATGCAAATTAATTTCAAATACTTGAACTTCAGATTGGAAAAATATATGTATGAGTAGTGGTGGTGGGCTTTTAAACTATGTATGTATAGGTATGTATAATGTCATTTAGGGGCACAACCCTGTTTTTTACCAATGACTGTAGATGTTGTTGCTCTTCCCTTAGTTGTTGTAGTTAAGGCCGTGGACAACGCTCTATTTATGACATGTAAATGAAGACAAATGATTTACATCGCAGTTACGGCTTGCAAGAGAGAAATGCATATTCGTTACATATGATATCCTTGAGATTGTTTAACAATACAAGTTGTTGCTGTTGTTGTTAATTTAATATTTATGTAAATTGTTGATTTGATGTTTTGAGTTTGAGGAGCTTTCAAAAATTTCACGCTTAAATTGTAACAACACTTGGAAATCCATAAGGTTCGCCACTATTAAATCTCCGCGGGGCAAAGGTTTCACATTAAAGAAAAAAAGTAGGAATACACACTCACTCGTACCCTCCAAATGGCTAAGCACACATGCAAAGTTTTAAAAACATTCCCAAACTCTATTTAGAAAATCAAATTGCATTGAAGCGCATAATTTAATACAATGAAAAATGAAACAAGAAAAAAAAACTATATTGATAAAGGGTCAACCAACCAACATGTTTAAGAAAATCCTTTTATATCAACAATAACGCAAGCAAACTCTTAAATTTAAAGAAAATTAAAGAAAAAAAAACTTGTAAAGTCGATTGTGGTTATTTTTTGTTTCGAAAGCACAAAAACAAAACTAAAATATTTGAAAGAAAAAATTAAAGGGGTTAATATCCTTGTACGTATTGTGCTCCTTAATCAAACTGCGTAATTCCTTATTTTAGTAGCATTACAAAAGAATCAATAGTTTGTTGGTTCGAAAAGTAAGTAACAAATATTTGATTTATTACAAATCGAGCAGTTTGCAATGTGTAGTATGTAGTGAGTGTTTAATGCAATTAGTCGTTTGTTTAAGAAATGCCAGTGCGATTATGGTTTTGTCGCTTGATTTATGTGTGACTGTTTTTATGTTTCTTTCCTTTGGCAACTTTCTGTATATTGAGAACTTCTTTCTTTGGTTTCTATAGAGAAGTTTGCCACCTAAGGTTTATTAATTAGATGCTAAAATTATATTCAACACCTTTTAATAAATCAACAATAACAATCAGAATAATGCAAATATCGAGGGGCGTATCTATAGATGGATGTGGTTGACAAAGGTTCCATAAAAATACGTTGAAAATAAATCAATTGAAAAAATGAGAATGAATGCATTTTATATTACATGTCGTTTAATATTTATCAATTCTTTTGTGGAAGAGGGTAATTTCGAAATGTCAATAAATTGGGTTTTAGGCAAGAGGCATCATTTATTGTTCTCAATATTTCCATAAAGCTACAGATCAACCGAATTCGCAAGTATTGCAATCTGTCTCAGCAAAACGCTTCATATTGCTTCATTTAGACACTCGTTGACGTATAAAATATGCTAGGACCGATTCAATACTCTGCTAAATTCATTCAAATTCGAAACGCCATGAATCGCACTAGCTTTACGGTTGCTAAAAAAGGCAGTAGTTTTGTCTATGCAAAGTATTTGCTCAGAAAATAACTTTCAATTTTATTTTAAATTTGCATAAAGAACCGTAATATCGGGGTAATATGTACTCCAAAGCGTAATTACACTCAAAATATTTTATTTTTTTTTTTATTTTTTATTTATTTCAAAAATATGCCGCAAGCCGATGGGGCCAAAATTAGCAGTACTACTAACAATTTAATAATATAAATACAATTATTTAGATATATAACAATAATTTTAGGTATTTTGTAGGTAAAATTAACTGCAACTGTAATTTAAAATAAATGAACATTCATTTACCCCCTGCCCCACGATGTCGAACGATAACGTTCGCTTAGATAAGACTTAAGACACAAACTTGATTGTGGAATAAACAAACTTGATTGAGTAAAAAATAGATACGATAAAAAGTTTGTGTCTTAAGTCTTATCTAAGCGAACGTTATCGTTCGACATCGTGGGCCAGGGTCAACTCATTTTTAATTTAAATTACATGAAATGTTCATTTCATTTTCTATGTTAAAAAAATTAACTGATCTAAACCTGTAAAAAATATTGATTTTTCTTTTCTTTTTTTTTATTATAAAGGGCAAAAAAACTAATCACCAGATTCGTAAAAAAGAACTGATTCTTCCATTAATT
This sequence comes from Bellardia pandia, assembly GCA_916048285.2. Classification (NCBI taxonomy): domain Eukaryota; kingdom Metazoa; phylum Arthropoda; class Insecta; order Diptera; family Calliphoridae; genus Bellardia; species Bellardia pandia. Next base: position 2,157,223 of record OU696529.1, on the reverse strand, counting down.
CGATTATTTCAACTCACAAAAAAACTAGCGTCGTGTTCCGTAAAAATAAAAGATTTTTCCTTTATTTATTTTTTTTACTGTAAAAAAATTAACCATAAATTCTGTAAAAATAAATGATTTTTTCTTTTTTTCTATTTTTACTATCGAAAAATTTACCCCAAAATCCGCAGATATAACTGACAGCGTTGTCAACTTTGAAATTTCAAAACGCATTAAAATGGAGAAAAAAGCGCATCATTTACAAAAACAATGCAGCAAGTTAAGAATTTCGTTTTTGATTCAAATATTTATTGAATTACATAATTTGAAATTTTTTAAGTTTCTACAAAAAAACTTTTTATCAACGATTATTAGTAAAAGTAATAATAGTAAAATCCTTTTTTTTAATAAATGAGCTAATAAAGATAAAATAAGCATTTAACCACTCAAAATTCATAGGGATCTGAAAGTACCATTTATTTTCAATGAAATAAACAGATATAGAGCTAGGTATATAAATAGACTAAGCAACCAGTAAAACCCATTGGCGATTTCCTTATTAGATGAAACAAATGAAATTGGAAGACTGAACAGATTTCACGTGTTAGATCTCCAATATAGAAAATGAAACATAAAGTTAAGCTCTAAGAACACCAATCTTTATATGTATATTTATTTAAACACGTACATACTTACATATGTTTTATACTATTGTAACTGGCCGACACGCCCGATGAAATCTATTGAACGAGTTGACACAACAATCAATGATAACCATGTCGACAAGCTACTTAGTGTAGTATTCTATGTCATAGCCTACTGAGACGGGATTTTTCTCAAGCATATTATCAAAGTAGTTTGCCAACAAGTAACATTATAAGAAATCTTACATATGTATATCCTATATAGTTTATTAAACTTATTGTAGTTTAATAACATATGTGATAATATTATTTAAATCATTGAATTTGCTAAATATTGTAAAATAGATTGTAAATAAAGTTGAATTAAAAAAAAAAAAAATATATGCTATTCGGAACTGAAGTACTAATTGGTAAAAAAGCTAATTTCAGTACATATTTGGTACTTTTTTATATATTTTTATTTTCTAGTTAAAGTACTTCTAGTTGATTTTTTCCAATAAAATTTGTTAGGATTCCACTGGTACTCTAACCCTGGTTGTTCGTCTACAGTTCAGTAGACCAAACCATCAGGTTATACAAGGTGGCGCAAAAGTAATCCTCCTCTCAGAAAATGCTATAAATTTTGCGAGGCCCCTAATGTCAGTTCTGTTTTGACATTTGTGTAGTAAACACATGCGAAATACACGTTAATAAACAATGTTACGCTACTTTTGCGCCACCTTGTACAAGAATTTTTATTTACATGTTTAAAATGTTAATTTGATTTTCAAACAAAGATTTTTATAGAATTTGATTTCATTTATTATACATTCGTATTTAAAATACATTTTTTCATCGTATAGAGTTCATGAGCAGCGTTGCCGTTTTTTGGTTATTTCTAACCAAAATTGGTTATTTTTTTTTCTCAATGTGTACATGTGTAGATTTTTTCTGTTTTGGTTATTTTTTTTACTGAAAATATTTACTATGTGAATTTAAATTTTGGGATAAAATTTCAACATACAAAAATGGCCTAAACGAAAATTGTTTTAAAGAACTTGTAAATTTCGTACAAAATTTATTGACATTACCCCACAGTTCCGCTGCAGCTGAAAGAACATTTTCTCAGCTTAGTTTGATAAAAACAAAATTTAGGAATAATTTAGATTTTAAGACAATTAGTAATATATTGCAAGCAAAAGACTTGTGCAAAAATCAACAAAATGCCCAAAGACAAATTTTAAAACTCAAGCTGTGACATTTTAAGTAAAAGTGATCTCCATATTTATTGTAATATAATTACATGTTTTTTAGTATTTAAGAGAGTAACTTTCTAGTTCCCTATTTTATTGCCAATGAAAAATTTTTTGTTTTTATTATATACTTTTTATTTTTGTTTAAGACATTAAAAATTAATAATTAAACTTGCAAAACTTAATGTAAAGTATTGGAATTTTAAATTTTACAAATTGTAGCATTAGCTTATGTTTCTTTGCATTACTTTTTGTAAAATATGACGCTTAGTTTTTTAAAAAAATAATTTTTTAGTATTAGGAGTTGTGTTGTAAAATACGTTGTTTTATGTTTTTTTTTTTGTTACCTTAAAGTACAAATTATAGTTAAAATTACAAAAAATAAATAAATAGTACATGCATTTAAATTTGGTTATTTTTTTTTTTAATTTGGTTATTTTTTTCATAAATGTTGGTTACAAAAAATTTTTTTTCGTGGCAACACTGTTCATGAGTTATGAATTATTAAAAAACTGCAGTTAAAAATTAGTAAAAATAAAAATTTCATAACATTTTCGAAAAAATTAAAAAAACGCACCGAAATACACAAAAAAAAAAATTTGCCAGTGAAATTGTACTCAAACAGGTGTATTTTATTGTAGAAATATTTTTCCTCACACTGAAACAAAAAGTTGTTTTGAATTTACTTTGGTGCCACCAAAAATTAAAAAACGCACCAAAATTAAAAAAAAACGCACCGTGCACCAACTAAAGAATTTTTCACACCAAAAATTTAAAAAAGCACCAAAAATGGTGCGAAACGCACCAAGTTGACAAAGCTGATAACTGATTTTTCAGTGATTTCCGTTTTTCTTAAGTAATAAAAAAAACTAACCACAATTTGTGGTTGGATTTTTGATAGGTAAAATACATAAAATAACTGAAAATAACTTCAACTAATTTTCTAAGGGTCGGTCTATATATCGAGCCATAACCGCCGAAAAAATGTATCCCACAAACTCAAAATTTTACAGGGGAAGGTTTTTTTTAAATAAAATCAGTTTGAATAAAGCCATTATTTTAAAATTTATAATGTAAATATTGTTTTGTGTAATACATTTAATTTTAATAATTTTAAATGATGTTGAACTATCGATTTCGATAAAAAAAACAACAATCGATTATGGTGTGGGATACATTATTTTGGCGGTAATGGCTCGATATAGTCATAGCTTCCGTAAAATATCTATCTTATATTAAAATTCACATTGACTGTTTGAGAATTAAAACATAGAATAGGGAATTATTATTATTATTATTATGTGAATTTTAACATGTTTTCCCCCATTTTTTTTTTTATTTTTTTCAAAATAGAGTTTTTTTATTTTTCCTCAAAAGAAACTTTAGACCATTTCCGTTAAGAGCTTTGTGGTCACTTAATGGGATGCAAGTGGGGTATCTATAAAAAAAAATTCCAACTCAAAGAAGAAAGTGTTTCAATTTGTATCATAAGCACTATTTTAATTTCTTTTTCTATTTATTACTTATAATACTAAATAAGAATAATAATAATAATTTAATAAAATTAATATATAAATGAAAATGATACATGTGCCAAATATTGAAAAATCCTATTCTTGAGTTAAAAAATAATTTTTTTTAAAGCTTTCTTTTAAAAAAAGGACCCAAATTGAAAAAAATTCAAAAAAAAAAAAAATTTTTAAAAAATTCAAAAAAATTTAATCGAAGTTGCCTTCAATTTTTTTTGAATTTTGTTTATTAATACTCGCAAGAGGAATAATTCTCATATAATTTTTAAAAAATATTAAAAAAAAAATAAAAAAAAATATCTTTGAAATGATTGAAGAAATAGCTATCTAAAGTCCTTTGGACAATTTTTGCTAGGACCAATAGGTGAAAAGTTACACTCATTTTAAAAAAACCCTGTATGACCAAAATTTCCAACTTTGACCCCCTCTAACTCCGTCACTTCTGGACTGATAGAGCTAAAAATTTGTGTCTGGCCTACTATCCAATAGTACTAACCTTGGTGCAAATTTCATCCAAATCGGAAGAAATCGATTTTTAAAATTGGGTCACTGACGTGAAATTTACAGAAGTCCTGACTTCTTCTTTTGATAGTTAAGTCAGCTATTTTAACATTTAAAATTAAATAAACTTTTTGTTAAAATGAAATGAAAAATAAGTAGATCGGTTTTTAAGTAAATTTTCAGTTATTTTAAATTACAGTTTCATTTAATTTTACATACAAAATACTTTGACGTAAACAACTGTCAATATCAAATGCAACTGAAAATCCGTATTAATGTGCACTTGGTTTTTTGAATAAATGTTTCAGATTCAGTTAAAAATAAATTTTCTTAGAATTTTAAATGTTTATTTAGTTAAAAACAACTGCACGGAATACTTTATAAATAAACTACACTCCGTTACTGTTCTGAGTGTAATATTATTATTAAATACACTGCAATTCATAGGATATTTTGTAATGCCCTAAAGATCACCACAACAAAGTCATGATTCGTGTGAATCCTATTATCCTCTTCAATGACAGGCAGAATAGACACACAGTGGCACATTCGTTCTATACTATACCCCAATATTGGACAGTTACAAAACACATTATCTGTAAACCTCAAAACCATGGACTCCTGATTTACCCACTGAACTCTTTGAATTTGATTTTATTAATAAACATCCATCTTATTAAAATTCAAGACCCTAACATACGAAAAGCAAGCATGTCTTTATTATTCAAACTGCAATTTCCAACTTAGATATTGTGATGTGAAAAACAATGCAAAATACATAAATTAAATACAAAAATCGTTTTAGTTTTTTTTATAGAAAAAGTCTGTACCAATACAAATTGTAGTTTTGACAGTTGTCAACTTTTACCGCCACACAACATTTAATTTTACACCCATTTTTTACAACAGCCGTTGTAATAGTTTCATTTAAACTATAATTACCATAATTTTTTTTATTCTATTGTAAGTTTATTACACGTTATTTCTATTTAATTTTTAAGAAAACCTCGAAATTTGGCGCGTGCTAACGCCAACACTTTTAAAAACATCTTGAACAAAACGCAGCCGCTGTTTTTACTTTAAATTTTTCTCTTTCATTTTCGAACTCATTAATGGCAATGCTACCGCTTGCGCTTGTTACATCAGTTGAAGACTTGAGAGGGTGCGCATATAAATATGACATATTTTCACCCTCATTTTAACGATAATCAACATTTGGATCTTGTAATTATTGTCGAAGACGAAAACATTAGAAAAAGTAAAGAAAATAAAGAAGGAAAAAAAACTCCCTCTAAGTCTGGTAGGAAACTATCACCACTATTTAATATACAAACACATACATGCAAGAGGAGTTGGTTAAGCAATTTTTAACAGCAACTTTGGAACAAAAGAAAGTTTTATAGCATGTGCTAACGTCAACTATTATTTTATTTTATCAAATTATTTTGCTGCATGCAGCAGTTACAACTCCACCCTAGCAGTGTTGTACGCAGCTATGCGCCAATGTCTTCTTGCAACAACAATAGTCTGTAAAACGAAATCAAGCAAAGAATAAAAGTGCAAACTGCAGTCACAACGTCACTTTAACATTAATTTCTATTCATTAAGACACCTCGGCCTCGTTAAACACTCCATATAAAATTTTTAAAAATTTCCATAGTGAAACTCTAAATTTTATTTGGAACAAGATATATAAATTCGCAGCTGAAACATCCCAGCATACCATTCTAGGAGCGCTCCGAAATATGGAATCAGAAAAGAGTCCAACAAAAGAGCATTTTCGGAGCAAAAGAAAAATTTGCGTGTTACTGTCCTGAGTCGACACGCAGTATGACTCGGAAATTCCACTTAATTATGTGTGTACCAAAGCATTGTTGTCCTGTTATTACACAGAGCCCAAAAAATAAAACCTCATAAAAGACTCTTCTGACATTATCTAAGAGATCTTTCTGACGGACCATTTTCGAATGTTTCTGAAAGTTTTCGAAGCAATTATGATTGTTTTTTGGGCTCATAAAGAGCATTAACGCTCCAAAAAAGGTGTCAGAAAAGACTCTTTTTGGACTCATATGGCTTGCTTGGTAGTTTTAGTGCTATCAAAGTAATGACTTCAGTGATATTACCGTGTCGGAGTATTACAATTTTAACTCATTGAACAAAGGAAAAATCCATTCAAAATTACGAAAAACGAAACTAATTTTAGGCAAAACAAACCGGAAAATATTAACTGGAGAAATCGCTCATAAAAATATATGCATATCTATACGATAGAAAACGAGGCACAGGTGTAAACAGCCGTATATACGATGTGGCGTTAAGGAGATTTCATTATACGGAAAACAATCTTAAGTACGATTTTATTATTCTTATTCTTCATTATTATTATTATTATACTTTGTTGTATTTATTGTTTTTGTTTCTTTGTGGCATATATGTGTGTGTGTGTGTGTGTGTGTGTTAGTGTGTTGGTTGAAGCTGAAGGCTGTGCAGCAATTCGAACTGTTCATTGACTTTACAGCAGAGATTGTTTTTGGAGGGATTTTGAATTGAATTCAGTAGTTTAGGTTGTTTTTGTTTCATGTATGCAACCAAGAATTGGAAATAAAAGCAAATGTTAGTTCAGTTTAGAGAATGTTGACGTTTTGTGTGGCTGATTCTGCCAAGATATTGCAAAATATCCAGGTGTCAACGACACATTACAACACCGGTCATAGAAGTAAAAACCGCGTTGTAAGTAGTCGCAGTAGTACGAGGCAAAAACAAAAAAAAAATCATTGTCTGGCTGTCAAGATGGAATGGGATGCATTTGTTTTGCTTTCATTCTTATTGCGTAATAATTTCTTATATTGTTTTTCTGTAAGATTTTTGGCTCCTAGAGCGTTTTGCAACAATAATGGCAACAACAACAACAACCACTAAATCGGAAATAACTGCAGTTTTGTGACATTATTTAATTTCTTATTGACTTATTACTATTACTATTGATTAGGTGCTGGAACTGCAACTGCGGCTGCTGTTTTGTTCATGTTGGCGTTTAAGATTATTTTTTTTATAATTTTATACAGTTACCATGATTATCTAGCAACAAGGACGAGCTATTTGTTTATCAACAAATGTTTGTTTAAAGCAGCCGGGTGTTTGGAAAAGTATTTAATAGAGAAAGGGTGTGTGTTTGTTAATCTAACAAAAATAAAAGTCCTTTAGATAGTAAAAGTTATCAATGAAACTCTTTGGCATTTGATGCTCAAGTTATTGGAAATAGAAAAGTTTCTCAAATTTCACTTTTTTCATGTAGCGTTAAATAAATGATTCACCACACCCAGGTTTAAACTTAATGAAATTAAATGAAATTTACAAATCACCCTTCAAATAAAATTGATGATATGAGCATTACTATTTTACTTTCGTATTGTTTTCACTTTTGCCATCTTCCCATAAGACAATGGGAAAATCTTTATTCACTTTCAACTCACAATAATGTGATGTGTTATTTGGGCTATGATGTTGTGAAAACTCAACCTATTTGAAGATCATCATGATCAGTTTTGTCTTCAGCGGATAAAATTTTAAGAAAAACATATCATCAAATTAAAGTATTGGCAAAGTTTTTCTTTTTTTTTTTTTTTTTTTTTTTTGATGGAAGTTGTTCCGTTAATTATTTGGTTTCTCAAGGGATGCTCTTAAAGCAGCTGTTAACGTAAATATTTAAATGCATTTTGCATTTTTGAAATATTGATTTGCGTATGTTTTTATGATGCTCACTTAAATCTAGTAACATTAAAGTAATAATCTTTAGAATTTTTAGTACCAATTCCGGAAACTACCAACACATTCGAACTCTACCTAACTTGTATTTTTTAACATCTACAACAAGTAAAAAAAGTATAGTCGGTCAAGCCCGACCATATAATACCCTAAACACAAACCCCCTTATTCATAAAACTTGCAACAGGTTTATAAGAGGTTTATAAAGCATATTTTGTATGGAAATTTGCTTTATAAACCTGTTATAAACCTGTTGTAAGTTTTTATGAATAAGGGGATATAAAAAGTTTTTCAGAAATGGGCGTTATATGGGAGATATAACATATTCACCCCTATCGTGAATAAAAATTCCCTATGAAATTTGTTCCCTTTTCACATTTTTTCTATTAAATTTCAATGTTAAAAAAATAAAAGGGAACAAATTTCATGTGGAATTTTTATTCACGATAGGGATCGATCATCCAAAAATTAAGTGTCATGATTTCTTTGAAAATAAATATTATGTATGTATGTTATACTTCATCTCGATATAAATATTTTTAAATGATTTATGGAGCTTAAAGTGAATTACGGAGAGGGCCTTATATGGTAAATTTGATTAATTATGGACCGACCATTATAAAATTAGGTGCCATCATTTCTCTATATAAGAAACTTATTTGTGTTGAATTTTATTTTAAGAAATTTGAGTCGTTAAAGTGATTTTCGGACGTGGGCCTTATATGGGAGCTACGAATAATTATGGACCGATCTGCACAAAATTTGTAGATGTGATTTGGCTTCATTTACCACTCAGTTGGGATAAAATTTGTTTGGATACTTGCATAATTCAAACATTTATGACCGTTAAATTCCTATTTCGGGAAGACATTTGTATGGGGGCCAGGTGAAATAATGGATCGATTTCCACCAGTTTCAATCCCATCCGTCCTTGGGCCGAAAATATCAAATTTTATCGAAATATCTTCAAAATTGCGACCTGTACTCTGCGCACAAGCTTTACATGGACAGCCAACCAGCCAGACGGATGGACGGAAGAACAGCGTTAGGGTTAGGGTCTTTCTACATGAGACCAACGATATACATATATTAATATATGTAGTTGAAGATCTAGAAGAAGTTGAATAGAATTCATCACTGATTTTGTGTTTTTAAGTTAATTCCAAAGACTCCCTCCCCCTAACCTTTTGATCAATGCCAAAACAAGTTGACGTTGTAACGTCGCCGGAAAATATAGATTTTAATTTTCGAGCTTAGACCATTTTACTTTGAAATATATCAGATCTCTGCTTCAAAGTAGGACATAAAAACGTTTGTTGGTAGTAAAATGGTATTAGTATGTACGTAAGATGACGTACTTGCTCCATTTTCGTTGTAATTGTAAGTTCTGCCCCCAGAAAACTCGTCTGAATTATGGGGGCTTTAAGTTTTAGACCTAGACAAAGTTTGCGTTAAAATTTAAATTCAATGTGATGTTGATTTAAGAAAAACCAAATTTCATTTTCAAATCATTATTAAACAAAAATATAAAGCTAGTGTTGTTTTTATCCGACCTTTCAGTTATAATTTTCAAGAAATAAAATTGTTCGAGCTCGAGGTCAAGAGTATGTAAAAATTCTTTATTGCTAATATTTCGCTACACTTCGTATAGCATGTTACACAGTGTAACATTAGACGATGAAGAAGACACTCACTGTTTACGCGCAGAAAATTAAATGTATTTTTTGTTTTTGTTTTTAATGTAAACTTTTTCGAACATAAGCTTTGAAAATGCTATACGAAGTGTAGCGAAATATTAGCAATAAAGAATTTTTACATACACTTGACCTCGAGCTCGAACAATTTTATTTCTTCAAAAATATAAAGTTTAACAGCCTTATGCAAAAAAAATTAAAGAATACTTCAAATGTACTTTAAGAAAATTTTGTATGAAAATTTTGTCTAAAAGCACACTTCAAACCTACTTTATTTTTTTTTGCATACGACAGTAAATGTATGAAATAATATTTGACTAATCATGCTTTATCACATTTATAATTTTATTTGTCGATGATCGATTAATCAGCGATTGTAAGTGACAAGAACTGTTTAGAGAGCAAAGAAATGAAGGATATATCTCTAAGAGATATATTTCTCGCTTGTTATACGATTTGTATTTTTAAATGTGGGTTGAAATGACTTTCAAATAATTATCTATGCATTACAGGTTAAAAACAAATTAATATTTGTCCAATTTACAGCCGATGTTGTAGTGTCGTAGGAGTTTACAATAGTTGTACAAATATTGTTGGTAATTTATATATAAATATTTTTTACAACACCTACGACATTTTTACATATGTTTTTCGAATGTTGTATGAAAATTTATATATTATATTTTCTTTTGTCATTTTGAAGGTTTGACAGCATAAACATACGACCTTGCACAAAATTGTACTCACAATCAGATAGTTGTATTAACATACAACATCACTTGTGAATTGAACAATTATTATAGTATTTCTTATATTTGTCTGTTAAAGTATATAAGAGTAATATATGATGGGAGGGCTAATTTGCAATCGACATGTGGCTACTAGGGCTATTTGAGTAACGTACAATTGTGTTAGTAATACCTGCTGATGGAGTCCGAGGGTGGTAAGGTGTTTGGGTCATTTCGAACGGTGGCCGAAGATTCGTCAGAGGACTGAAATTATTTTATAATATTCAGAGTTTAAAGTGACTTTTCATTATTGGTGATATGAGGCCTTTACGTACCTTTATTAAAAACTATCTGATATTTCCCATCTATATATCGACGTACAGAATGTGCTCTGAACTAAAATTATGTTTTGGTTTTGGTTATTGAAATTCCTATTATTGTGTCTACATCTACTTTTTTCAGTAAATTAATCTGATAAGATCAGCTTGTATTAGATACGCTTCTGACATTGTAATTATTTAGCTGAAAACGCGTTACATTCACATATTTCAATATGAAATAAAACTACTTGAGATTTGGTATCACTCTCTGTATATGTATGTGAAATGTAACATTGAATCTTTATACTTCATAGGATAAATTATAATTCAATTTCTCGCTGCTAATTGTGGGATCAAATTTAAAAGTCAAAAATGCAGTGCAATTTATTTTATCGTCGTTTGATATGAAATAAAACCTTAACCTTATACAAGATCCTACTGACATAGTAGCTGGTTTACTTTAACTTTCCTTAACATACAAGAATTAACATATTTAATGCAGAGTACAAACGAGAAAAATGAGTTTTGTAAAATGTTTTGGTCTAGCGAGCTCAAAATGCATATAACGTCGCGCATATGTACTTAAAGTCAAAGTTCCCTTAATTTCTTTTAAAACTAAGCTAAACAAAACAAAAAAAAAAAAATGAGCGGTAAAACAATGGAATTAAATAAATTGTTGAGTAGCGCGGAAAACAATGCAAAACAATGATGAAATACCACTCCTACTTATTTCTATATACCTACTTGCATTTCATCAATTGTAGAACTTTCTTACAAGGAGCAATGGACAACAAACTCATACCAACTCATACATTTGCACTTGCATACACTGAACTAAATTCATTGTTAGACATCAAAGCCGACAATCTTGTAGAAAACAATGAAAATGACCCTTCAAAACAGCTCAAAAATATATAGAAAATTATAGTTTATAAAAAAAAAAAACAGAAAAAAGTCATCGCATAATAAAACGGAAATAAGAAAAAAATCATCATCAACCAAAAGAAACATTCCACATGACTGATTCTTAAGAGAGTGAGAGTGAGAGAGAGAGAGAGAGACAATACCGATTGAATTTGAGGTAATTTAAAATAAAAGATAATAATAAATAAATCAAGTGCTTGAAAATCTAATCAAGTGAAAGCACACAATAATTATAAGATTAAATTTTCTTTTAAAAAAGTATCAAAAACCTCTGAATTTTTGCAAAACAAAATCTGCAATTTCAAAATAAACATTACAGATTTTTACAAAAATCTAATGATCTTACCCTCTTTCGTGAAATGGGGCATTTTTAAACAAGTTTTTTTTTAACTTTTAATACAATTTAAAATAGAAAGAAACAATAAGTCTCCTGCTGACTTATTGTTAGTTTTTTTTTTTTTGGTCTACAACAACTTCACACTTACAAAGAAAAATAACTTTTATTTTCAAAACAATTGACTCTTCTTACAAGCTCAGTAACAGTTGCTTCAAAGAAACTAATCTCTAAAATAAGATAATTTTGTTAAAGTAATTAAGATTTAGGTTTTAACTACAGGAGTAAATAAATTGGTTAGTGAAATTAGAAGAAATAAATGTTAATAAACTAAGCAATAAAATATTGTAAAATTAAAATTGTAACAGATGTTTTGGAAACGCAACTGTTTACAGCTTTTGGAGTTGAAAAAAATTATAACAAAAATTATTAATTTTGCTTATATGTACTAAAAAATAAATTAAAAGCTTTGTTAAGATTGCAATTTTTACAGTTCTGCTTTTAAAACCATCCCCCGCTGAAATATTGAAAACCACTAAATGTCAAATTGATGTCATTAAAAAAAAAAAAAAAAAAAAAAAAAAAAACAAGAACATTAAAAATCAAAAGATTCCTTTCTACACTTGGAATGTCTTCGTCATACATCATTTTTGTTTTATCCATGTGTCTTTAACTCGTGTTCCTATTTGCGAGTACTAATATTTTGCTCAAAATGCATTCGAGTGTGCGGAGATATCAACGTATTTGGTTTATGCTGCAGCTCAGCACAGCGCACTATGTGATCAACGGATGTGTACGTCAATTTAAATTTAGAGAATTTCGTGCTAAAAAGAAATCAAAGAGTGGAACACAGCAAACTCTGAGTGAGGCACCCTTTCATTACACAGTTTTAGGGCAAATATCAAATAGGGAAGTCCTTATAAGAAACGACGTTTTGTTTCTTGTTGCTGTCCAGCTGTGTAATATACCTACACACACACATGCCTGTCTGCACGCACGCTACGATATGTCTCAAATGGAGACTTGTAAACAAATTGACTTAGAATGCGGTCGTTGCCTAAAGGATTGTTTAAACTCTGAAGTTTGACTTCTATGGATTTCTAATAGAGGGTAATAAATATCATTCAAACCTACTGCTATTGAATACGCAAATGTAAATACCTGCTGATTTCATTCAGACACAAACGAGTACACGAAACCCATGCGAGTGACATTTTTAATTAAGGGTTCATTTTGTGTTGACCTTAAAAGAAATTATAATTTTGAAACTCGTGTGCTAAATTAAATATTTTTCTTAAATAAATGCGAATTTTGCAAATTAAAAATATTCTACAATACTAATTTGGGGATATTTTTAATATACCTATGTACCATAATATGTATTAAATGAGAAATATTTCTTATTTTATTTAATTTAATACTAGCAATTAAAACTAGCAATTATTTTATCAAATGTTGCACTAGCGCTCTCTACAGGCGTTAGAAAACATAATAAAGTTGTGAGTGGTTCTAGTTAGAATTTTGCGTATTTTTATGTAAGTTTAAGAGCCATTGTTGTATGTCTGTAATAGACTTAGCAAAGACAAAAACCTTGTACATATGAGCCACCCTGTTTAAGTTAATGTTTACCGTTAAAGTTAGTTCATTGGAAATGCAAAGAAGTAAATAAATATGTAAATGAGTTTAACTAGGTATAATTAATGTAAATGACTTTACCAAAATCTAGAACGGGGAAATCCAGGAATACATTATTAAACTGTAAAATTATTTGAATTATTTGATTAATAAAATAATCAGCTATTTATATAAGGGCACTGCATAAATTTATTGTCAAAAATGTTATAAAATAAATGATTTAATTCGGTTTCGCATTAGTCCAAATTTATTATGAATACCTTGTAGGTATGTATGTATAGGTATTAAAAGTTTTATGAAAAAAACTACAGTTTTACAACTTTTAAAGTGAAACTTGTATGAAAAACGCTAAAAATCCCAAGAACAATCTGTTTAATACAGGAGTGCCCAAAAGTTGCTTATGCAAGAGCAAACTCCAATACATTTAAATAAAAACTAATTTTTATTTAGTAATTTTTGTTGTAAAAGCCAATACAAACAACACACTTTTTTAAACGGTATCATAGGTACGTTAAACAAAAACAAAATCTACATTGACGATCGCAGTCACCAATGTTTAACAGTAGAGCATACGAAAGTGTTGTTGCCTTGCGCTTGCGTGTATAGTGTGAACTACGACAAAAAAAAACAAATAAGGCAAAGTTGTTTGTGTATTTCGTTTTGCTAGTGCTGAGTGCTGTAATGAGTGTACAAAATACACAGCCTATAGCTAAGAGTTTTTACAAATACAAAAGAGCACCAAGAGTATAGGGCTTGGGCACTCCTGGTTTAATATGTAAAATGTATGTTATTATAAAGCATTGTTAACATAAAATCCAGCCAGGCGTGGTCTCTGCCACAATTGCCGCGCATAAAGAATCCATGTGGATCCGTGTCATTTGTTATTTTAAAAATTGAAAAATTATTCACTAAAATTGGGAATTTTATACAATTGTGGTCACCTAATTACTCTATGTTGAAGTTTTTCTGATTGTTTATTGGCTCAAAACAATTTAAACACTCATAAAACTATGAAGTCTAATACATATTGGTATTCAAAAAAAATTTTTAAGATTTTTAATTTGTTAACGTTATAAATTTGTTTCCCTGAAGATGCACACATTGTTGTAGCCAAATAACGGAAACTACAATAAATAAATAAATAAATTTCTACCTCAAACTTAATAAAGATATAATTTTAATAAATAATTATATATGTAGGTAGATGCATAAAACTCACCCTTATTATAAAGTTGAGACTTCGCAAACAGTTTCAAGTTCGGCAAACCACTGCAGTGAAAACGTCTAATAGGTGTTGTAGCATCGTCAAAACCGTGGTCTGCTTCAATTTGCGAATCTACTAAACTGTGTTCAGAATTTAAGGATGTTTCATTTAAGTTCATTGAAATCTCAGTGATGGGCGATAAAAACACATGGTGATTATTATGAATTTCTTGGAAACGGGATTCTTTTTGAAAAATGCGTTTGGGACGCAGCATTGCACTCACATTTACGGGCGACTCAAAACAAGAATCGTCCAGGGCCGAGCTACCCAAACCTTTAAAACGTTTCGACTGGGCATTGTCAATCGAGAACTCTTCACCCTCGCCAGATATAGATGCATCATCAGGTTCTAAATATCGTTCCGAAATACGTTTCAGACTTTTCCATTCTTCGGTTTTAGGGACATGCATGTTTGAAGATGGAGTTAATGGTGCTGATTCCATACTATTTGTTAAGCGAACACAAACGACACACTACGCGACAATAAAATTGAGTTAAAAAACGTACACACGAGCGAGACAGAAATCGAGTTAAAGGGATAAAATTTACAACACAAAACGTAACGTAAAATAATAAATACAAATATAAAATAAACAATCACTTATTTAATTTAGTTCAAAATTTACAAAAAATATACAAAATTCTTGGAAGTGCTTTTCTGGCTGTTCGATTTCTTTTCTAGGGCAGTTGAAAACCCTTTTGTTTGTTAAATAATTACTAAATGGAACATCTTTTATTTGTGAAAATAATGGTTGCTTATGCGAATGTTGCTGAACTCACAGTTTCATAATTCGAATTTCTGTCTATTCTTATTTTTTAAGCACAGATTTTTATTTGTAATAAAGTTTATAAATTTCGCGGTCCTGTTGTGAAACTGCGAAAGAAGATGGCTTTGGTTAAGGAACTGGAGAAGTCAATTGACTGCAAATAAATAAAAAATACAATCAATTAAATTTAAAATAAAAATTGACAAAATAAAAAATGTGAACTGGTATTATGGAAAATCTTCCTTTAAAAGCAATTAAAAATCGTCGTTGCGGCAACAGTCTTGTATACATTTTTACTTAACCATCTGGATGCTTTACATATTAAGCGAACATTCTTCAAATTGATTCCACAACTATCAAAGAGAACTTTGTGAACTTTGGCTTGATTTTAATGTACAAAGACAAAGCATATACATATGTATATGTACAGCACAATTATGAATAAAAATTTCGCGGGAGTTTTTTTTTTTCTTTTTCACATTTTTCCTATTTAAATTCAAAGTTAAAAAAATAAAAAGGGAAAAACTCCCGCGGAATTTTTATTCATGATTGGGCTGATAGACAACTGAGAAGTTGTTAAAAAAATATGGGCAATTTGTTGGCGCATCGAGGAAATCGTAGAATCGATATTCTAATTAGAAGCGTAAGATAATGAAGCAATGCATATTAGGTGATCCCGCCAATTTGAATTTACAATGAATTTCACTTCTTACAACAAAATTCATTGTAAAATGTTTTTTTACACCCAGACTTACGAACGTTCCTTAAACTTTAACCAAGTCCTCGTCTTACAGCTGTTTACGAAAATAACTTTTAGGTAAAACAGTTTTAATTTACAATCACGTAAATCGCATTTAATAATAAAAGTTCATCTAGCTCAATTTTAATTGATTTATTTATAAATATTTAAGCACATTGCAGATTTCTTCGACCAAGAATATTTTTTTATGAACAGCTGATGCTGTTGCAACAAGGCGCAAAGTAGAAGAATAAAGAAAAGAGTGATAATTTACAGTTACTTCTGATAAAAAATTTGCATTTACATTTTGCACATAGTTGCATTCAAACAGTAGTATTCGTAATCGACATAAAATTAAATAAAAATTTCCCGATGTCGGTTTATTTTAAAACAATTTTCATAATTTAGCTTTTATTTTACTAATAAACAAATTGTAGTAAAATAAATATAACAAATTACACAAAAATTAAATAAAAATATTATAAATAGTATAGGTATGTAATATCAAAAATTGTTTTGTAGTATTTAAAATATAAAGTACAAAACCAATTAGTACTATAAATCAATTTGTACACAGTAGAGTATTCAAAAAACCGACTTTTTTTGAAAACTTGTTTTCGAATTATTCGAAAAATTTCATTTTCTAAAAACCGGTTTCAAATAAAGTTTTTTATTATATGCGATAATATTTAAGTTTTTCTTAATTTTTTGTATGCATTCGTGATATATTTGTATATATATAGAACAATTTAATGAAAAACAAACCAAAAATACTTAATCAAGATTATTTTTTTTATTAATAGTTAAGCTCTTGGACAAAAGAGTATTTCTGAAATGAAGATTTTTTGGACATCTCAAATGATTTCTGAATATTATTAATAAAATTGATTTGTGTAAGAAAAACGTCGTAATATAAATCGCAAATATATTCTAATCAGTTGGAATCGGTCTTAGAATTGAAAACTTTTTATTTTTTCCAAACAGCCTCTATTCAGTTATATATGTATTTATAAGTTATTACATCATATTAAAAAAAATATAAAAGTAGCATATTTTTGACAAGTTTGAAAAAGTTCTTAATTATAATAACCGGATAACCGATTCAAAAAACCGGTTTGTGGAATAATTGAAAAATATATAAAAGATTCGAAACCGGTCAGATCTTCAAAGGCCCCTTTCATATTAGGCAATTTTATTTGCGCAAGTATAATTTTCTTATGCTCGAATTTTCTTAATTTGTTGACGTTTTCTTTCATTTATGTATTCATTGTAATTGTTAAAGTGATTTGAAAACAATGGAAGTTGAAGAAAATTTTTTTTTTTGCATTTCAATTAAAATTTTATTAAATGTTTCCGCCTTTTTATTGCGGTCTAAATATGAAAATGAACGAACATTAAAAATGCATTCATTTTGTTCAACTAAATTGATTAGTTGTTCCGTTTCATTTTGCTTCCATTTTCTCATGATTTTTTTAATTTATTAATTTTTTTTTCACATAGGTATAAATATAAAATTTTTTTAACATAAAATTTGACAACACCGCAGAGAATGTCAAAAACAAATAAATATCCCAAGACAAGAACGACAGCAGCAACAGAATTTCCAAGTACAGACCATGGTGAAATTACTACAAGGTGACATCGAGATTACAACAATACAAAAACAACAGCAACAACATGGTGTTTTTGTTTTTGTTTTCATGTTTGTAATTTCAAAAACAACTGACTATTATTTACAAACATTCCTATAGAATTTCAAGATGACACATGTGTTTTTTATACAGTGGCGAGCACACATGTTAGCACTGGTTTACATGATGATTTTAACGATGTCGTTTTTTAGACGTTGCTTTTGGTTTGTTGGCGAGCGGTGTAGTGAAGCAAGCGGGGTAGGAAAAAAGACACGATTTCTGTTTTCATGTTGTTTTTTCATATTTCTCTTTACACTCATTTCTATTTTTGGTGTTCCGTTTTATTCTTGTTCTTATTTTGAATTGAAAGGTTCGTTTAGGAATTCAACATGTAAAAATAAAATAAATAAATAAGGTGAATATTTTTGTAAACAAGAAAAATAATTATTTTCTTTGGATTTCTGTTATTATTTATTTATATGTGTGATGTTTTTAGTGCGTACATTGTGTCCATAATTTAAAATTATTTGTTAAAAGACAAAGAACATTTTTTAATACGAACAATAAACTAAAGAAGATTTGTAAAAAACGACGTCGAAAGTACAACGTCGTATAAATGCAAACAAATTTTCGTAGCATCTTCAAAAGAGAATTAATAAAAAAACGACGTCGTAAAAATCATCATCTAAACCGGGCCTATGACTAAAAAATCGAATAACTCTCAAATATTTAAAAATAATAATGGTTTTTATTATTATACTAGCTAAACCCGGTGTGCTTTGCTACCCCCCCCCCTCGTCATAAAATAAAATAAAACGTATTTATTTACAAACATTTATTTATTTAATTTTAATGTATTTATTGCAATGCTTTAGGCGAGGCCATGCCCTTTTGTCCACTTACATAGTCAAGAATTTATTATTTCGTAAGAATATCCTATTGTGAAAATTTAATGACGATCGGTCCAGTAGTTAAGACTATATTACGATTTTTAATTTTCCTAAAAAGGGGCGTGGTCCCACCCACTTTTCTCCTAGTACGTATTCCTAATTATGCCAATACCATATGCACCACATATCACCGACGTACGTCAAAAAATACCCAAAATATGGCGGGTTAAATTTGTGGGTTATATGGGCGCTGCCACCCCCGTTTGTACAATCAAAACTACATATAGCCTATTATTCCTTCCAGAGTCACAGTAACATGCTGTAAAAATTTCAGGCAGATTGGTCCAAGGGTTTGGCCTCCTATTAAGCACAAACATACAGACACACATTCATTTATAAATATACTAGCTAAACCCGGTGTGCTTTGCTACCCCCCCCCCCCCCCTCGTCATAAAATAAAACGTATTGATATATTTACAAACATTTATTTATTTAATTTTAATGTATTTATTGCAATGCTTTAGGCGAGGCCATGCCCCTTTGTCCACTTACATAGTCAAGAATTTATTATTTCGTAAGAATATCCTATTGTGAAAATTTAATAAAGTATAAAACTTTCAAAAATTTGGCGTGAAAATGGGCGTGAAAGGGGCGTGGCTTAAGAAATCTTTATTTTTACCTCGCCTGGAGTATATAATGTGTATACAATTTGAAGTAAATCTGTTAAAAACTATATGGGAGCAATTACATAATTTTTAAAAAGTGGGCGTAAAAATGGGCGTGGCCAAAAAAAAGTACCCTATTAATCATAACAGAGTCCCAGTTAAATGCTGTGAAAATTTCAAAAATATCGGTCCAGAGGTTTGGTCTCCAATTACAATATTTAAAAAAAGTGGGCGTGGTAAAAAAAGTACCCTATTATTTCTTCCAGAGTCACAGTAACATGCTGTGAAAATTTCATCAAAATCGGTTCAGCCGTTTTGGAGTCTATACGTTACATACATACATACATACATACATACATACATACATTGAATTTTATATATATAGATATTATATATTTTATATTATTTATTATATTTTTATAATATTAAATAAATACAACAAAAATGAAAATAAATTGAAATTCATTAATTACACAGTACAACACAAAAAAATTACGGGGTTCCGACGATTGATTGTTGTTAAGCACAGTGTTGTTAAGGAGACCAAAAAAAAAAAAAATATACGTGTGTCGGCGTTTTGATAGAACACATAAGAATTTCATTTAAGAAGCGGTTAAAAATTCCCAGCTCTGGCTTGTTCTTGCAGCATATCGGTATATAAAACTATGTTTTCTTTACGTCTGAGGTGTAGGGTATGTTCAGCATTTTTGTAGATAATGGCATTACGGCATTTTTGGCTTTATTCTAAAATTGTAAAAAACACTCCGAAAAAGGGGAAGGGCGGGGATGAAATGTTCTACAAAAATGTTGCCCAAAAATTTTACTATATATGTCAGAACACACCAAAACTCAAAACTTAACATAAACACTAAAAACCAGTATTGGAGTGTCAAACCAAAGACTATAGATATATATATTTATAGTCTTTGGTCAAACCTTCCCGCCAGAGATAGGATGACCCACATATGTGAACAATAACTAAATTAACCTTTAATGGACAATCTTGAATTTGATTGGTTTTTAGAGTTTGTGTTAAGTTTTGAGTTTTGGGTGGATATTACAAATAATAATTACTCAGCCCGCAAAATTGCAAGGTCGTGATTTTTTAGAGTTTGTGGACTAATATTTGTTTTAGTTTTATGACTTGTAGCACAGATTCCCAACATCTTAGCAATTTCGCGGGCTGAGTAATTATTATAATTATTATTTAAATTATTTAATTATCATTTATAATTGATGTAATTACCGATTTTTACTGTACATTACAGAGCTTGTCGGATTTTCATAATAATCTTGAGTGTAATTTCACAATTTATAAAATTAAAAGAAAATTTCCAAAACAGAGTATAAAAAAGGAAGGTGAGGCTTTTTTGTTTGAATTTGTGTTCTTAATCCAGTATCCACTAATGTGACTAATTAGACATTTTTGTGGGTTTATTTGTTTTTTAGAAATGGTTCCTATATGGCAGCTATGACAAATTATGGGCCGATTTCTTAAATTTTGGAACAGTGAGTTTTATACATATGAGGATATTTTACGTCGAATTTAAACAAAATAACGATATATTTAAGACGTATATTAGTATTAACGTAGATTTTGGAAGTGGACCTTATATGGGGTATATAATCATATATGGACCGATATTCTTAAAATCCAGCAGTTTTATTTTGGCATGTATGTAAATGATCCGAGTAAAATTTTGGATCGGTACCGTTATTTAAATATAAGAGATTTATGAGTATTGAAGTTATTTTCGGAAGAGGGCTTTATATTGGGGATACGGTTAATAATGGACCGATATTGAAAAAATTTTGTGGGCTGATTTTTGTATATATGCAGTGGTGATATTCGAAACAATTAACAACCGGTTCGCTTAAAAAAATTATATTTTTGCCAAAATTTGATAAAAATAGCGAAAATTTTAAAGTCGCATCCCAGTAACAGACCTCTTGAAGGAAATGATATAAACTTTTGTTTAATAAAAAAATAATTTTGATTTTGCAAAATAACAGTAAAAAAAAAATGCTTTATTTTTTTCTCAAAAGATTAAAGAAAACGCTATCGAAAACATCATCATCCAAGAATCCAATGTATAAAATAAAATTCATTTGTTTGTACGTTTGGACAATGAACAACTGAACAATATAAAACAAAAAACATAATCACCCCAACAAATTTCATATAGAATTTTTATTCACGAGAAGGGTGAATATGCAACAACCGGTTCGCAAAATTTTTAAAATTTTAACAACCGGTTCGAGCGAACCGGTCCGAACCGGCTGAATATCAGCACTGTATATATGTAAATGAACTATGCAACGAGACGGTACCGATATTTATACAATATATATAGTGATAAATGTCTTTTTCAGATGTGGTCCTTGTATGGGAGATATGACCAGTTCTGGGCCGACCACCATAAAATTTAGTACAACAATTTATTTTAGTGTACCGTTATTTATATCTGTTTTATACGTATTTAAGGGAATTTTGAAAGTGGACTTTATATGGGGTCTATGGTCAAACATGGACCGAACTAAAAATAATTTCGTTTTGCGATTTCTTTTTGCATAAAACTTATTTTTGCTGAATTTTGTCTTGATATTTCCATTTTATAGGCATTTATGTATAATTGAGCAATATTTCGGGAAGATTTTTGTATGAGGGCTATGAGAAATCATGGACCGATTCTTACTGTTTTCCGCAAACTACAACTATAAAAAGCTACTTATTATGCAAGAAAAGTTGTTTACAACAAACGAAAACACGAAATTCTTCTGTGGGGAATCCCAAATTTTTAAATAAACTTACAAAATTGAATTTTAACGTTCTTATCGAAAGTTCACGTTTTAGAGTCGTTAATGTAAAAAAAGAAATGTTCATGTTTTTGGGCAGATCATGTTACTGGATGTTCACGTTTCTGCGAGTTCACTGTATAGCAAAAAAAAAAAGTGTTTAAAATATAAATTTTTATGGAGGTTCTCTCCATTTTGATCCATAACTCTTGTTCTACTACACCGATTTTGCTGATTTTCAATATCAAACTGCTTAGGAGAAACGGTTTTTTGTAAACTTTGGTTATTTCGGTTGTGTCCTTTGGAAGTGAGAGTGTTTTACACAGACAGGTAGACGGACATGGCAGAATCTACTTAGATTTTCATAAGCACCAGGAATATATATACTTTGTTGGGTCTCAGATGAGTATTTCTCAGTGTTACACACGGAATGACAAACTCACATATACCCTCATTTACCATTTATGGTAGTGGATGGTATAAAAAGAAAACAATAAATAAATACAAGGGAATTAAAAGTGTCAAAAATATAATATGTACATGCATATATGTATATGTATGCACATTAGTGTGATTACTATTTTTATTATTTTACATTACAAAAATAAAACTCCTCAAATTCGAGGAATAATTGCATTCAGATGGCATTAGTAACATCAAATTTAAAAAAAAAAATTAAAAAAGTTCCCCGTTTTTCTAATTGATGAATACGATGCTTGGGAAAATATTCGCATGGTAATCTGCGACACAACAGCAGTAAATACTGATCGTTTGCACGGTATTGTAAAGCTGATACAGGATAATGTCTTGAGGACGGGCTTTCAGAAGCTACAATACATTGGCTGTCGGCACCATGTACTCGACCTCCTTCTGAAGCACGTCATGTATTTTCTTATTCAACGAGCAAACCAGAACTGAACTATTCCTTCATTGACAAATTAAGAGAAAACTATGTCTCTCTTCAGGCTCATTACCATCAACTTGCAACAGATGATGTTAACAGAGACGAGAACCCTGGATGATTTAAAGTTCTTATATGAACTATGTCAGGCATATCGTCAGTATAAAACAACTTCACGATTGCCCCGAATCAGCTTGAAGAAACTCCCAAACTTACACCAGGCAAGATGAAACTCGCGTGCAATATATGCTGTTATAGCCTTTTTGCTGATGCCAGAGTGGCGCCGCATCCTCGGTACAGCATGCGACTTCATCTGCTATGAATGGGCAAATGCTTGGTTCAAGTCCCAACTCTACAACGAAGTGTCCTTCAATGAACTTTTAACCTCACTCACCAAGACAAAATACGAGAAGGCAATTAAGTGTTTGAAGACCAGCTGGTCGGTCGAAGAGTTATTAATTGACATTCCCAGATCTAACCAAAATGCTGAACGTGCTGTAAAACTGATGGAGGGACTACATGCGAACTCGAAAAAATTTTAATTTCTGAATCTAAAGTTCATAGGAAAAAATAATTTTTAAACATTATTTGTACATTCTGTACTTAACTATTACTAACTATTTTATATTATTAAGTTTTTTACTATTAATCTTTTGAATAACCCAAAACAGCATGTAATTTTTTAAAAAAAAATTAATTTTTCACTTTTTTCATTCGAATGAAATGGGGAACTTTTTTCAAAAAACACAAAAATGTAATTAATATTCTTACATTACACAAAAAACTTTCGCGATTGCAAGTGGTTTCATAATTTTCTTTTTGTAATTACACTAAGAATAAAAAGGTATGTTCCTATGCTTTATTATATTTTATTGTACATATTCTCTCTTTTATATATTTTGTTAAATGTTTAAAAATTATAGAAATTCCATATTTAAAACAAGTAATAAAATATAGTCGGTCAAGCCCGACCAAATAATACCCTACAGACAGAAAATGTGTAAACACTATTTTTCAGAAATTAGCGTGATATGGAAGCAATGACCTATTATGTACCGTTTACCCAAAAATTTAGTGGCATGATATTTGTGCATATAAATATTTTTTGTGTTAAATTGTACCTATTTCGATTTTCAAAAAGGATCTTCTAAGAGAACTTTGAGAGCTAATTTTATAAAATGACCCATATAAAATTAGGTATTATGATATCTGTATGTGTAAAACTTATTTGTGTGAATTTTATTTGGATGCTACTAACATTTTTAAAAGATTTATGGTCGTTCAAGTGTTTTTCGGAAGTGGGCCTTATATGGGAGTTATAATCAATTATGGATCGATCTGCACAAAATTTGTAGATGTAATTAAACTTCATGTACAACTTATTTGTGGCGACATTATTTTGGACAAGTGCATAAACAAAACATTTATGACCGGTAAACCCTTATTTATTAGTGAGTGATTCTGAGTCGATCGGTATACTTTAACTAATATTTTTTACCCTTCCTATTATAGTGGTGTAGGGTATAAAAATAACACATTTATGTATTCGATGAATATTACAGATTATAAGATATATTTATAGAAATGTATATATGTATGTACATTGAAAACACCCTGATAAAAATGACAAAAACCAAATAAGATGAATACAATTTTATATAATAATTACCTATTCTAGAAATGCTTTATAAGCAGTAGGTTGTCATTTTATAAACTTTAGCATAGTTTAGAATTCGATTTAATAACTATGATGAGTTGACTTTTCTGTAGGATTTTTACAACGTGGATAGACACTGCTCTCGTAGGTCGGCACCATATATTTAATGTTAATGAATGCATTTGGGCCACCACAATGTTCCAAAATATTTAAAGTATCTTCGATGACATCACCTATGCGACTATCACGATCAGCATCTATGAAATTACCCAGATTAACATTTATATTTTTGTACAAATTGCAAACAGCCAATAGTTGACGATAGTAGGGCACCAAAGCTAGGCCCACACAGGGTCCTTTAAAAGAATCAAATGAAATTAATTTCAGAATTATAAATAAATTGTAAATTAATTAAAGGTCTCACCTACTAACACCATTAATTGTAGAACTTTTAAAGCACCAATTATGATTTTCTTGTCACGGGTGTTGAAAGCTCTCTTCAAAGGTAAAATTAGTTTGGGCAGAACGGGCAATACTTTATCAGGAGCTTTTAATATTAAATCCATTGCACCATATTGAGCCAATTTACGGATTTCTATATCATTGTCGGACAAACTGCTGATCACAAAGTAGAGTTTATAAAACATAATGTATGAAGGTACGGTCACACTTGGAAAATAGTTGCCGAAAAAGACGTAACCAGTAAATAAAATATATCTAAACTCGTTTATTTATTTGAAAAAAACTTTGTTTATTTAGAAAAAGACACAACGAATATTTAGTTTTATTTCATTTGATGCCGTTTGATCTTGCAAAACTCTTGTAAACAAATTTGTTCTAAAACAAGAGGTTACGCTTTTTTAAGTAAATACTTGCCATGTGTGACCATACCTTGAGTAATAATATGCTAGAACTTACCCATCCACAAATATGGGCAAATAATAACAATAGTCTAAATATTGTGGTGCACAATACCATTTCAAAGGAAATTCTTTGGTGTTTTTCTTGCGCAACAATTTGCCAGAGAAGGTAACTGGTATATCGCCTCGACGCCAATAGATCTTGAAAAATGTATCTTTAGCGGGACGTTTTTTAAATAAATCTATTCTAAAATTTAAGGGATTGAAGATTGATAAATATATGTACATATGTATTTTTAATTGTATTTTGAAAACCCACTTTTTAGGTGGCTCTACCATAGTATTGTTTTGTAACGCCTGATATGTAAATGCCGGCACAATGCGTTTAGGCTGTGGGATGCATATGTATATTTGCAATTTTTAAAATTTATGAACATACATATTTTAATGTTATATGCTTAGTTTGCTACAAATACAATTTACCTTTTTTGTATGCATGAACAATAATTCGCGACATTCTTTCCCGGACAACTCCTGCATATTTTCCAATTCTGTTACCATTTTCTTGCTTTTAAAATCTTGTAATCTCTCACACAGAAATGTTACTGAAAAAAGGCCAAAATATTTAAGGATAAAATAATAAAATTTATTAATCAATATCGATAATTTTATAAAACTTCATAGTATGACAATTAGTTTTTGTGTTTTTGTGCTGCCACATAATATTCAATTATGCCTTTTTGCCTTTTCAAACTAAAATTACTCCTACTTAGGCCACTACAACCCCCCTCCCCCCCCCCCCCCCAAAGTTACTCTGTATTCCAAGAGTATTTTGTTGCGCATCTTTTGGATCGGATCATTACTTTAGGAGTTATTGAGGTTTTAGTGAGAATAGTACGCGGACGTGTGAATAGGTCCGTATGTACCTTGTACTGAATTTCACTAATAAATGCATGTTTTTGGGCATCATTATAATTTTTTTTATTGTTTTAACTCATAATTTACTTGTTCTGAACACAAATACCTAAACTCAAAGACATTAGGGATGATGATAAAAACAAAAAATTCTAAGAAAAATTCGAAGACATGAACTTTATTGCACAATATTCTAATTTTATACTACTAGCAATAAACCAGTTCTTAGACTTTTTTGTTTTTATCATCATCCCTAATGTCTTTGACTTCAAAAATTTAAAAAATTATTTTTGTATGTAGAATTTATATATATAAAATTCAATGTATGTATGTATGTATGTATGTATGTATGTAACGTATAGACTCCAAAACGGCTGAGCATGTTACTGTGACTCTGGAAGGAATAATAGGCTATATGAAGTTTTGATTGTACAAACGGGGGTGGCACCGCCCATATAACCCACAAATTTAACCCGCCATATTTTGGGCATTTTTTGACGTACGTCGGTGATATTTGGTACATATGGTATTGGCATAATTAGAAATACGTACCAGGAGAAAAGTGAGTGGGACCACGCCCCTTTTTAGGAAAATTAAACATCGTAATATAGTCTTAACTACTGGACCGATCGTCATTAAATTTTCACAACAGGATATTCTTACGAAATAATAAATTCTTGACTATGTAAGTGGACAAAGGGGCATGGTCTCGCCTAAAGCATTGCAATAAATACATTAAAATTAAATAAATAAATGTTTGTAAATATATAAATACGTTTTATTTAATTTTATCACGAGGGGGGGGGTAGCAAAGCACACCGGGTTTAGCTAGTTTAGTTATAAACAATAAAAACAAAAAAAAAAAAAAAATTTTATATGAAAAAAAACATGATTTACAAAAAAGGTCCTTAGGGACCATTTCACACGGCCGCAAAGTTCAGAACTGTCACTCATCGGAGGGTTAAATATATTAGAACCGTGATTCCTATTTATTTAAGTTTAAAAAAAAAATATATGCCGACCACTGGTACATGCCGACCTTAGGGGCTTTTACCCTATATATTTAAAATTTCAGTATTCAATTTATAAATGGTGTTCAAACGTTACACATTTAGTTAATTTAAAATTTTAATAAAATTTTTTATTCGAAGGTTTACTTCTAGTTAAACATAAAAATTTATTTCAAATAATTTAACCTTCGACAAAAAAATTTTATAAACAATTTTTACAATTAATACTCGCAAGAGGAATAATTCTCATTCAGTAAATTAAAATTTTAATTTGAATTTTATTTTACTTAATTTAAATAAATGAATAACATGTCGTGGTATAATAGATATACCCCCTTATTCATAAAACTTGCAACAGGTTTATAAGAGGTTTATAAAGCATATTTTGTATGGAAATTTGCTTTATAAACCTGTTATAAACCTGTTGTAAGTTTTTATGAATAAGGGGGATATAGTTTATAGTGATATATAGTTGTAAATGAATCATTCTTTTTTGATTTGAATTCATTACGAATTAGCTAAATTTTGAATTAATTCTTTTCAACAAAAAAAAAAAAAAAAAAAGAATTGAATTAAATTTGAATCAATTCATTTGAATTTAGCGAACATGAATTGCAATTCATTTCCAATTCAAATGAATTGGGCAAAATGAGTTGCAATTCATTTGAATTAGGCAAAATGAATTGCAATTCATTTTTTAATTCAAAAGAATTGGTAAAATGAATCGCAATTCATTTCTAATTCATTTGAATTGAAATGATTTGGAATTAATTCAAATGAATTACAAAAATAACTTGTAATGCAAATTTATCAAATCAAAAATGAATTGCATTCAATTAAGGTAAACTTGGTGTTTGGAGTTTGGTTCTTCAAGTACTACTTATTTCGCTTTTGATATACGCTGAATAATTAAAAGACTTTTTATACTTAAAGCCTAACGGTTCTTAAGATAAATTGAAATAAATGTAACAAAGATAATTATTATAAATAAGTAATAAATGCTTGAATTAAAAGTAATAGACAATGGGCGATTCATTTTAATAGTGGATATGTATTTGTTATAAAGTACCGAATAGAAGTACTTGGAAACAGGGTGATGCTTTTGCATTAGTCTTTTTTTCAATTCAATTCAAATAAATTGGAAATGTAAAACAAATTCATTTTTCGAGTTAATTCAAATTGAAAATGAATTGCGATTCGTGTTCGCTAAATTCAAATGAATTGATTCAAATTTAATTCAATTCGTTTTTTGGAGAAAAGAATTAATTCAAAATTTTACCAATTCATTGCATGAATGATTCGCGAATTAATTCAAAAATGAATGATTCGTTTACAACTCTGATACACACACATACATACACATCGAAATGCTATTTTGTTTAACTTTTGACGATACTAAAATTAATTGTGCGATCAATATTATTGTTCCCTGTTACACTTGTTACTTAAATGTTATTTGTAACAACATCCCAGCGTCATTACAAACCTTGAAGTAAATTACGAGTATTTTTTTTTTACTAATTAAGCAAGAACGATATGTTCTTAATTTTACAGAAGACTTAATATATGTATTAATGTCATCAAATTATCAAAACATTGTTTTAAAAACTTGTGTTCATTTTCCTCAAGCGTATGTAACTTCATTAAACAAATAATACCTACTAATTTAAAAGTTAATTCTTTTTTTCTCCAAGAACAAAAGTCTCAAATTACTTAAAACAACAACAATAAAAACTTTAAGTTTTATGGGTTTGAGAGTTTTTTCTTGTGCCCTTAAAAATAGACAATAATTTTTGTTGGTCACATATTGTCGGCGGCATATTGTCTGAGGTAATTAGCAGACAGCAGGAAGGCCAACGAGAATGAAAACAGAATTACACAACCTAAAATTTTATCAAAATCTGTATGTGTGCATGTATTTATGTATGTGTGAGAGGACGATTGTGTCAATGTGCAATTAATTAGGGACACGATACTAACATGTGAGCTTGAAGCAAATAATACGAAAGGTTTTATGATATTCTCAAAATTTGTCGCAGTTTAGTCAATATAACTCTTAGTCCTAGAAAATAACTGCATATTGTGTCAAATTAATTCTTATTTATGAATCTGTGAGTCATGTTTTCAAATAAGATTGATATCAGTCGTGCATATAATTAAGGACATAACAAAAATTAAAAATTTTTTTTTTTTTAAAAAGAAATGCAAATCCATTGTTATCGATAACAGTTTGACATATGCGAGGCATCGAGGTCACCATATTTTTACAAACACTACCTGGAATGGCTTTCCAAGTTTTCTTTGCTTCTGCAAACAGATCATTAAAATTGCTTATTTTGTACTTTGGCTTCTACAACTTGCCATAACTACTCAATCAGGTTGAGAACTGCTTCGAAGTGGGGCGGGTGTTCTTTGGATCAAATTCTTTCACTTTGGCTGATGAATATATTTTATAATAATTAATTTGACACAATATGCAGTTCTTTTCTAGCAGTAAGAGTTAAATTGACTAAACTACGACACATTTTAAGAATATATTAAAACTTTTCGTATGTCCTTAATTAGTTGCACCTAGCTGTAGATATGTGTATGTATGTATGTATGCATGCGTAATCCCAGCGGTAAAAATTGCTAGTGCCTCCATTTGTAGGCCTTATAGAATACCTGTTTACATATTCTAAAAGATTCGATACTCATTCCACTATGCCTTCTCTCAGAAGGTGTTTTAGAAGATGTTTCATTTAAAATTACATTTCAAAAGAATGTCAACAAATCATGATTTGACTATCAAACATAAATGGTTTTGCAATTATTCTAGTATATCGTCACTTTATATTGTTTACTTTGGTTTACGAGTAATATAAATGAATAAAGAAAACGTATATAGTAGTTTTTTATGAAAGTTTGTGGGGTCAATCAAAAATTTTTATACAAAAATACATGTTAAATTTAATTTAAAAATTAATTTATAATCCTTCTTAAAGTCTCATGCTGATTTCATAAAGAATATTTTTTCTTTAGCGAAATTACTAAATTAATTATATTTGTTAATATTGTTAAAATATTTAATAATATGTAATTAATTACGTCTTTTATGAGGCCTTCTAAAAACCAGTATCGAGTAGCCTTGACTACCAATGACACGCGGTGTAAAATTTAAAAGATTGTGCAATGAGGCTGGAAGTCCTTGTGCCTGCACAATAAGGCCTTTTGGAAGGCGTCTTTTTCCCGCTGGGATGTGCTGTTTGTATGAATGTGTGCTTTATAATAAAGTACATAATAATCAGCAACACCATCTTGTTGATGATGACGTTGCTGATGACGATGATGTGCGATGAGAGCTTGATATGAACGAAAAGGTATGAATTTTATCTCAGAATTGTTGTTGTATACTCGCTTTTAATGGCACGTAGATGAGCCTTCACAATAATATTAAAGGTGTAACTGTTATTTTGTAAAATGTCCGCCTGGCCAGTTAAGGTTTATCTAACATGTCTGTTTGTTTGTTTGTTTGTCTGTATGTACATACGTATTTCTAACCGCCCTCCTAAACTTAAGTGGTGATAAATACATACATACATACATACATACATACGTATATACATACATACTACATATATGTTAATGTGTATGTATGTACATATATGTCATTTGTCATTTGGCCGGTTATTTGTTTGATACCTGTAACGGAGTACGAGAGTACCAAAGTGTCATTAATATTTATGAAGTATTAGGCTCAAAGTTGTAAACAAAATTTACTAAAACAAATAACAGCCAACGTCAACGCCAACAACATCAAAAACAAATACTCTATACAAATACATACCCTATGAACGCTGTCATAAACAAATTTAAGAGAATGAGCGAATAAAAGGTAGATATAGAGTTTGAATATAAAGTATACGTTGTTTTGTATACGTCGGCGTATGAGTAATATTATACAAAATACATAAATAATAAATTTTTATTACTCATACGTTACCCAAAACATTTTGATAAAATAATGGCAAATGTAATTATGATTAAAGAGAAAACTTATATTAGATTTAAAGTAGAAAGGAATGAAATCTAACAATTTCACATTATGAGTACTATAGAGCAACTAATGCTCATCTCTAAGTGTTTGTGTAGCAAATTGAAAGTGTTAAAATCACATTGCACATCCCCTGTCCACATACATTTTACGACTGCCATTTACCAAATGCATTTGTTTGTTTGTGTGTGTCCTTTGACATAAATCAAGAAAGGATGAAGATAAATCCATTTGCTTTGTATGTAGTACAAATGCTACTCGGCACCTAAATAGTGGTCAAAATTGTAATATCTCTGCTTGAAATTCGTTTTTTTTCTATTTATTTATATGAAGTTGAATACACTGACAGGAAAGAGTTCAACAAAACTTGAATACTATTAATAAAGTTAATTAAATTTGTTTAAGTAAACATGAAATAATAAATATATGCACGTCTGACATGTAACTTTTGTGGTATTACAAAGAATTAAATTAAATTTCGTTTAGTGGAAAATTACATACGTCTGATTTAAAAAACGATTATTGTAATTCTCAATTAGTTGAAATAAATTTATGAATAAGTAGTTATATTTCCATCGATGCAGCTTGAGACGAGTTTCATATCATGCTGTAATTCGCTTCACCTTTGACGAAGACATCGCAACCATGTTCGTATACAGCACTGCCAACTTTGACGATTTATCGTCATTTTGACGATTTTTTAAGTCAATTTTATTAAAATGACGATTGACGATTTTTCATTTTCCCGCGAACAAAAATGACAATTTTTTAAAAGCAAAATATATGGTAACCTTTTTTCCTAATATTCCAATTTTGTAAGTCCCCTTTTGCAATGTAGAAATTGAAGGCAGACAGACGAAGTTTATTGGCGAGGGGTTGAAGAGGTAGAGTGTGTAGCAGCGATGCCAAATTAGCCCTTTTCGGGCTAGATTTAGCTCGATTTTAGTCACGCAAAACACGAAAAAACGCGACAAAAAAGAAAATTGGATGTGGTTTTATATGGATTTTTTTCCATTTAGCCCTTTTTTAAAAATTTTTACGCGTTTTGAGTCTCAAAAGTTGGCATCACTGGTGTGTAGTACACGACTATCTAACTGTTAATATTTAATTTTTGAAGTGGAATAGTTTTACAACTTGAACATTTTTTTTTTTATTTTTGATAATTTTTCTTGATTGGGATTCGAACCTGGGTTGTTGGTTGAATTTACATATGTTTCGAGAAAACACCACTTTCTCTCATCAGAATTCTTTTTGCGTTCTGACTAGAGTTTTTCACGGGAATTCCCGCAACTTTTTCTGTCCCGAAATCCCGGGAAATTGTTACGGGAATTCCCGGGAATTTTTTAAACTACTATATGGTAACTTTTTTTAAATAAAGTATGGTAGCTCATACTTGATATAACATCAGATGTTAGTTTTTGGCAATTATTCTTCTTTCTTTTTCTGTTTCTTCTCATTGTTGAACAATTTCGATACATGATGAACAATTTTAAGGTAAGTATTAACATTTTTATACATAATTACTATTTAGAGATGTTGTATTTATAAGCGCCTTTTTGGTAAGAATGAAATTGATGAAATTCAATATATTGACTACAGCAGTAGCATTTTAGAAGAACAAACTTTTGAGGCACTTTTAAATGCTGCTATAAACAACGTTACCGATAAATCTAAAATAAACACAAAAACTCATTTAAATTCTATAAGAAAAGATTTACGTTTTTTCGAAGGTTCTGTTAACCATAAAACCTTCCTCTGTAGAAGCGAAGGCGTATTTTTACTAGCAGGACTATGTGTAACCAAAATAAGAAATCGAATCGAATCGATAAATGCACTATCAGTTTTGAAAACCCATTTGAATTGAAATTTGCTTTATAATCTTTTATCTACTATTACATTTTAATGATCTCCGTACAAATAAATCCTTTTATACTCTTGAGTTAAAAATGGTACAAATTTATAATTTTTGTTATTATATATATATATATCTTTATAAAAAAGTGAATAAATATAATTTTCTGTTTTTGTTTTACATACGCTTTTATTAATTTTCAATAAAATTTTCTTTTATTTATAAAAAAATATTCAGTTTGAATTATGTTTATTATGAAGCGGGAATTCCCGGGATTCCGGGAAATTCAGAAGTCAATCTCGATTTCCCGGGAAATGAAAAAGTGCGGGAAAAGAAAAACCCTAGTTCTGACCCTTTGCTAGTCAACAGACAACATCAATCCTTTAACCAGTGACTGGTGGTTCGAAGTTTTCTGTAATTATCTGTAATTATCTTAATTTAAATAATTCTCAGTGTTTTAATATATCAATTAAAAATGACTTGTTAAAAACATGTCACACAGAAGTGTACCAGAGTAAAGTCACATAATAATTAAATTAATTATTTTTTTTTATTAAATAATAAAATGTAAATAAAATAAAAATATTTAAAATGTTAATAAAAAAATGTTTTTGGTATTTTTAACGTATTTTTGTCTTGACGATTTTTTTCTTTTTAACTTGGCGATTTCGACGATTTTTTTTTAAAATTGACGATTTCTTCAAAAAAAGTTGGCAGCACTGTTCGTACCGTAGTTTAGATTTAGCGCTTTGTAATGTCCTAATAGTGCGCGTTACATTTGCGTATTTATGATTATGATTTTACCAATTATTAATGTTTTACTAATCTTTAATGTGTTCCTTGAACCTAGTCGAAGTTTACATTTTGTTAACATTTACTCGAAATTTCAATAAAATAAATTGAATGTAAAATAACATCTGTTAATTATTTAACTGATTGTTCGACCTTTTTTTTTCTCGAAAAATAAAATTGTTTAATAGAATCTGTTGATTTAAATTAAAATTTATTTTTTAAATATTTTGTTTAATACACATATGACACTATTTTAAACTAAGGATCTTATTTAAAAATGCTCTTCTCTTATCTTGTTTGGAAGCTGAATTGTCAGTGGTTTAATTTTTTCCAAAGTTCCTAAATTATTATTCGATATTAAATTGCATTATACGTTATTAAATTACATTAGTTTCGGGAATATTATTTCTAAACCAATTCCAATAAATATCAACTGCGATCTAGTAATATTTTGCTGAATTTTCTGAACCGAGAAACCATATATTCTGAATTTTACCAAAATTTCACACACATACGATTCGTATGTAAAGTTGATTTCAGTTTATACTATTCGAACATAGTCTAAAAATACTAGTTCAGTAAAAAGTCCGATAAATGTATTTTACAAAAGATGTTCAACATATTAATTTTACTTTTGAGAAAAAAATCGATCTTATTTCTCTTTCAACACAGAAAATGGAAATCATAATTTGGAAAAAATTCTCGGAAGTTAGATTTCTCTATCAGTGATAGAAAGTAATGCAAATGCGGCTACAAATTTTATTTCAAATATGATTTAAGAAAATCTCCCAGTGTAAACCAGTATAAAACTGCTGTAATAATGGCACAATGTCACAATTGTGTCAGCAAATGTGTGGTTTTAATGCCAAAATGTAATTGAGTGATTTGGCAAGAGAAAAAAAAAATGCAGTGAATTGTATTTTGTTGCTGTTGTTATTGCTAGCTATCTGAACTAATATACACTCTAGAATCGAGAGACCAGCAAATATTATAAACCGTATCAGTGGCATTTATTTTTTGCTCATATACACAACACCAAAGACCATCATTTATATTTTTCCCGAAAAATCTGCTAAGATGAAATAACTTGTAAAAGAATCGTACCACTCCACATAATGCGTATGTATTTGTTTGGCAAATTGGATTTATTTGTGTTTTAAGTCATCATCTTATGGCCATCACCCGAGATGAGGATGATGGGAGGAAGCTAGAAATAGGGTTGTCATTTCACATACAACTTTCATACGAAGTAACAACTTTTGAAAGGCAATTTCGTTTATAAGAGCTTTTTATTGTTGAAGTGATGTTAGCTGTGGAAAGGTCCCTTGACAGCACAAATTGTATTAGAGAATTGACGCTGAATAAATGTTTTTAAAGAATTTTAATATTGAAATCAGGAAAAAATATTCAAGACAATTTTATTTTGTTTAAAACTTAACAATAACGTGACCAATATAAATACTGTCAATTTATTGACCAAATTTGTGCATTATTTCATAATATAATTATAATGTTATTAACCCCTTGGCCCACGATGTCGAACGATGATAACGTTCGCTTAGATAAGACTTAAGACACAAACTAGATTCTGGAATAAACAAACTTGATTGAGTAAAAAATAGATACGATAAAAAGTTCGTGTCTTAAGTCTTATCTAAGCGAACGTTATCGTTCGACATCGTGGGCCAGGGTGTAATTTTTCCTAAAACTCATTTTAAATATTTACATAGCTATCTACCAAATTTTATAACAGTCTTTATATTTGCATTCTTTATAAATATGTTGAAGCCAAACAAATTGGCAAATACAAAAAAAAGGATAAATACACACATAAAACTTTATTTATATAATTATACAAAACATTTAGTTGCAAAAAATCCACACTCGGAAATGTTCTCAAACTATAACTAAACATTTATTACTACAGACAGACAGACAGACATACATACATACGTACAATAAAGTTTTGGTGTTTTAATAAGTAATATTAGTAAGTAAGCAAGTATTTACAATGTGGTACTTTTGAAAAACTTTTTCACATACAAGGAAATATTTAATAAGAACATAATATTAATTGGGCTCAAGAAAAAAAATATTCATTCATTTAAAGATAGCATGGCAAAAAGTTTATTGTAACGACTTTAATTGTTACACTACATATGATGTAGAGTTCATACATATATCGTAGCTTTTATCAATAGAGCATTGTTCACATAAAATCTGATTGAATAAATGTTTTAATATGTAGTGGGTATCGTACATTTTTATTTGACTTCGTTCTGATTTCTTCGATACCAATCCATAGTAGTTTTTGAATAATAAATGACAGAGATCGTAATCGGACCAAACCAATACTGAAAAGTGGTGTCGTCTAATAAGAGACGGCAAACGTATCTGCAGGCATTATTTTATATAAATAACCAAAGTCATAGTAGCAGAAGAGTTGACAAAAAAGTGGTTTTCACACCACATTGTCGAATATAACGGGATCTTTTGTTATTGAGCGCAGTAACTTTAGTCTTGTTTAGGGGTAAAGTGTGTAATTCTTCTAGAGAATTACATCCTAAAGCAATTTTTTAAAAAAATTCAAGTAATATGATGTTAAGTGCTTAATAGTGCTCTCTTAATTGTAATATTATCAATGTTTAAAAATAAGGTTTTTGTCTGCGCTAATTAAATTCGAATTTATCTTCATACACATTAAACATTTTGTCATTTCGTTTGTAATTTTTATAATATTCATTTGAATGAATGAATGTGTGTGACCAACTGGCCTGGAAAATCCAGGACATGGCCCGGTTTTGGAACCATTGTCCCGATGACCCGGATTTTTATTTTGAATTCAATTAAATAAAAAACATGTGGTCTTGAACAACAAAACAGTCTATTTCATTGAAATTTGGCACAACCGCATCATATTTTAATGGAAATTAATTCTTTTGAATGATTCATTTTAAAATCATGTGTCTATGCATATCCCCAGCAAGCCATATGAGTCCGAAAAGAGTCTTTTCTGACACCATTTCCGGAGCGTTCATGCTTTTTATGAACCTAAAAAACAATCATTATTGCTCCGAAAACCTTCAGATAAGAGGGTCATTACATTCGAAAATGGTCCGTCAGAAAGAGCTCTTTGATAATGTCAAAGAGTCTTTTATGAGGGTTGTTTGGGCTCAGAAAGAGTTCTTACATCATGTCAAAAAAGAGTCATTACAATTTTAAATACAAAAAATTTAAAGGTCGCATTTATTATTTTTACTTAAACAAAAAGGGGCTCGCTCGCTGCTGCACCGAATTGGAAAGATGTAGAAACAACGATCAAATTTATGGTTGAAAAGAAATGATTAAAACCTGAAGACAACAATGTAGAATTGTTTGACGAGTTTAGTTACATATTGAAATTTATTATCCCAGACAAAATTAGCGAATGGAATAAAAATAATCCTCCTACTAAATCACGTTCTACTAAACCACATCAACGTTGGGTGGAATGTTTCAAACATTTTCAAAGTAAAAATGTACCGTACACTCGCTTCGCGCGAATCATTACTTCTGCAAGTGTAGAGCGTATATTTTCGTTGATCGCAAAATTATGGACAAAAGAAAAATCGCAACTCAAGCTAGATACTTTGAAACACATGCTATTTCTCAAATATAATTTAAAGTACGAATGCGTTGAATTTTACAATTTTTTGAAAGAATCCCCAACATTGCTGAAGCAAATTTCATTACAGGATAAATACGATTTTAAACAAAAAGTGACAGAAAATTAAATTCAAATTACTTATAACATTATAATTGTCTAAATTTAAATTGAACAATAAAGTTTTTTTCCCATAAAAAATGGCCCGGTTTTAAGTTTGAATGTTCCGGATTTTAGTAATTTTGTCGAAAAATGTCCCGGTTTCGCTCAAAATTGAGGTGGTCACACTATAAATGATGGATATTTATATAACAATGTCCATTTGGTCGTATGTCGGTTAAAATCAACTGTCCGTTGTTCTCAGATATCTGACTGCTCTAAATCTAATTATAATGTATCAACAATATCGTTCGATCAATAAAACACACTTATCTCAATTTTTGGTAATATTTGTGGATATATATCAAACACTAAGTTCTGTACGTACATATATAGTGTATGTATGTATATAATGTTGAAAGGCATATTCGTACTCTTCAGAAACAGTTTTTATCAAACAAATTTACACCATTATGATTTGTCGTAGACTGAAGGACTGAACAGATTTAATTTATAAGCGTGAGGCAGTCTAATTCATATTTACTGAATATGCTAATATGGAGAGCAGAATTAAACGTATGATAAGTATTTATGTATTTATTTATTTGCGGTTTTCAATGTAAAGTTGTTTGCTCTTCATACAATTGAAGTTGAGATTAGAATTAATGCTCAAAGACTAACCCCTTATTCATAAAACTTGTCAAAGGTTTATAACAGGCTTATAAAGCAATTTTTGTATGGTTATTTGCTAAGCATGTTATTAACCCTTGATAAGTTTTTATGAATTAGACCAGGGATGGCGAACCTTTTTTAGACTGAGTGCCAAAAAAAATATTTTTATAAAATGAAAATACATGCGTGCCATTCCTTATCGAAAAATTATATATACATTTATTTTTATAATTAGCTGACATAATTTTTAATGAGATTTTTGTTGTTGAATAGTTTTTGATAATGCATCAATATCCGGGTGATAGTTTGACAATTTTAATGAAATACAAGCCTCGCCAGATTCATCAGTAAGTCTGTTTCGTACATCAGATTTTATGTTATTCATTATCGAAAATAAGCTTTCACAACTATACGTTGATGAAAATATTGTAAGAATAGCTAAAGACAGTTTCTTCATCGCACTAAATGTCTCTGGAAGCGAACACCATGTCTTCAACAACATATTGTCCATGTTTTCGTATTCTTCTTTATTTAATCTTTTTTTTTTATTATTTTCTATTTCATGCCTTAACTCAATAAATTTCTGCTTCCAAATAGAGCTTGATTGAAACTCCGCCAACTGCATTTCTAACTCCTCCAACTTTAACCATTCTAACTTATTAATTATAGTAGTTTCCAAATCGAACTTTTCTGGATATTTGATAAAGTTAATTAACGGTTCAAATATTTTGAAATCTTGAAATCTCTTAACAAAAAAAATTAAATGTTAACACTGTTGCCCATTTTTTTAGTTTTTGATCGAAAGTAGCGGTTTTAATTTTTTTTTGCGATTTTTAGCTTTTTTTGACGGGTTTTTGTGGGAACAAAACGTGAGCAATATTGTTTGTTTTGTTTACATTTTATTTTATTGTATATCTTGTTCTTTCTCGCATTTGTTGTTTCATTCAATCAATCCTAAAAAAATCCAATACAAAAAATAGCAAGTGTCATAACACCTTAAAATAGGTTCTAACCAATTTTAAAATGTGTTTATTTACACAAGGTTTAAAATAGGCATTTTAAGATAATATTCGTTTATGAATACAATTTTATCGAATTTAGCTTAACAATGATTTGAAATCCTGCTTAATATGTTTATGAATATAACCCTTAAAATATAATAATTTTTTGCAAAATCAAAAATGCATTTAGTTTAGTACATATGTATCAAAAATGAAACATATTATATGTGCCAATGAAAATTTACTTGCGTGCCACCTTGGGCACGCGTGCTATAGGTTCGCCATCCCTGAATTAGACTGTAAAACTTTTGCTGTGTTATAATAATTATACGAGGGTCAAAAAACCCTGTGTCCAAACTAGTTTAAACACTGAAATTATAAAATGCAAATTAATATAATTTTTATATTAATTATTAAAACTCAATTAATATAAGCATTTGTAGTGTAAGTTATATCGTAAAAGACACAAAATGTGGCAGCGCTAAGTTTTCAATCGCCAGTTTTCGTTAAAAACACAAAGTTTTAACGTACTGGAAATTTAATAACTAACTAACATATTTAAAAGAAAAGAAAACTCACTTGCCTTAAAACCATCAAGAAGCTTAGTTCTTACTAAAAATTTATACTTATCTTAAAACTAAATAATTACAAATTAATATACACATACACATTTACTTGAAATTTAAATTTTATACTTATCTTTGCCTTTACATTAAATATTTAACATATCGAACATTGATGAATTCAAAATAAAGGAAACTGAATTGTAATTGTATAAAAGCAAAAACAAAAGGTGATATTTATTCTATACGAACCAGCCTATGAGTTTTGTCATCTAACCCCTTAATTTCTCTCAACCCACAATTATAATTATTCAATTTCTGAGTAATTATAATTGTATCTTTATTATAGATTACCCCCTATACTCCTGTTATAGGTCAACCCCCTTTTTCTCATCATCACTTTGGTAAACATCTATAATAAAGATATTATAATACTCGCCAAAAGTATTCACCCTGTATGACCAAAATTGACCAAAATGTCCAAATTTGACCCCCTCTAACTCCGGCAGTTCTTTACTGATAGAGCTGAAAATTTGTGCCTGGTCTAATATCTAATAGTATTAACCTTGGTGCAAATTTCATCCAAATCGGAAGACATCGATTTTTAAAATTGGGTCACTTGACGTGTAATTCACCATATTTACATATATCGTATATTTAAAAAATTTGCAAATATATTTCAAAAATACTCTGTTTTTTTAAATGTCTGGCAATTTATAAGTTTTTTTTTCAGTTTTACTAATATTAAATTAAATACTGAATAACTAAATATGTTTTTGTTTCGACCTTTTAAATTCCAAATAAATTAGGTAAATAATCAGGCTCGAGGTCTGTGTTATAATCAATAGTTCTATTTATTTATTTCAATATTTCGCCTACCATCGGTAAGCATCATCAGGAAAATCTATACACAAAACAGAAATAATGCAAATTAATTTACTTTAATATTGCGACAGAATATAAAGATAAAACTTACAACAACAATGAGTTACAATAATCAAAAATTAGTCCTTACAGTTAAACATTTAATATTGTACTAAATTTTATGTTTTGTTTTATTTATTATATAAGTATAACTCTTTGATAAGTTTTCTATATCGGTCCGGTAGTTCATTCTCTTATCTTGTTCGACCCTGTTGATGTGCAACATTTCCAATGTAAGTCTCCGTTTATATATTTCTTCTCTTTGTAAAATTTGTACATTGTCAAAATCTGGTGTATGTCCTCTCATTGTACAATGGGCTGCAAGTGCCGTTTTTTGTGTTGATGACTTATCTCTACATCTTATGTCCGATCTATGTCCTGCTAACCTAGTTTTCAGCTTGTTCTTTGTAGTCCCAATATATACTTGGTTGCATATGTTAGTGTTGTCCCCCATGCATTTTATTTTGTAGATAAGATTTGACTTATCCATGTCGTTAATTCTACATTTTGTATTTGAAAAAAGTTGTCTCAGAGTGTTATTTGTTTTTGGAGCTATTTTATATATTTCTTTGTTGTAAATATCCGAATTATGAATCCTTTCCGAGATTTTTGGAATGTATGCCATTGATTTATATATCTTATTCGAGTTGTCTGGTAAAGGTATATGCTTAATGTTATTATTTTTGTATATTAGTTTTTTGATGATATGTTTCGGGAACGAGTTTTTTCTTAAAATATCGTCTAGCTTACGTAAATTATCTTTATGAAATTGTTTATCACTGATTGATAAGACTCTCTTAATAAAATTACTTGCAGTGTTCATTATCATACTCTTTGGATGGCACGAAAAATAATTAATGATTCTTCCCGACGAAGTTGGTTTTTGATACCAGTCTACTATTATCTGATTTTCTCTCCTGATCACTAAAGTATCCAAATACGGCAACTGCCCGTGCTTCTCTTCTTCTATTGTAAATTTAATTCGTTTGTGAAATTTATTCAATTGGTTTAGTGTTTCGTCAATATCATTTTCCCTTACTATTGCAAACAGGTCGTCAACGTATTTTGTCAATAATCTCGGTTTTCTATCTAGGTTTTCGACGCTTTTCCTTAACAATTCTTCCATTACGATGTCGGCCACAACTGGAGACGCTGGTGACCCCATCGGTAGTCCGCTACATTGGGTATAAATATTGTCCTTATATTTGAAATACCGGTTCTCTTTTATACAGAATTTTAGAATTTTTATAAATAAATCCTTATTCATATTTGTGTGTGGTGTTATATCGTCCCATTTATTATTAATAATTTCTATTGCATAGTCTACTGGAATACTCGGAAATAAAGATACTACGTCAAAAGATATAAGTTTTTCGTCATCACATATTGCACTCTTGTTAATCTTATCTCTAAATTGCACGGCATCACTAACATTAAATTCTGAATTCTCTGTAAGCTTTTTCAAAATATTCGCTAAAAACTTACATAGTTCATTAGCTGGAGAGTTTATTGAGGAGCATATTGGTCTAAGTGGTAATCCATCTTTATGTATTTTTGGCAGTCCATAAATTCTTGGAGCATAAGCCGTATCATTTTTAAGTCTATTCCTTTCTATCACAGATATACTATTGCATTTTAGGAGTTCATTGACTAAATAATTATTTTTCTTTTGAAGTGATGACGTAGGATCTTTATTTACTTTTCTGTATGTCATCATATCGTTCAGAATTGTGTTCATCTTTGCCTCATAGTCATTTTTATCCATTGCCACTGTGACGTTTCCTTTATCGGCATTCAATATGAAAATATTTTTATTTTTCTTCAAAAAACTTTTTGTTTGCTCCACTGTATTCATTACAAAACGATCTCTTTCATTTAATCTCTGTTTATTTAAATGATTTTCCAACATTGTTGTAAACTTTGAGCGCGCTATCTCTTGTTCGTCTTTGTCCTCAAGAGTCTGAATGCAATCCTCTCCGTCTGCAATATATTTCAACAATGGAAATTCTTGCTTTGTTGTTGGTATTGCGTATTTTTGGCCTAACGAGAGAAGCCATTGAATATTGCTTGGAATGTCAATACTGGATTTATTAACGAACCAATTCTCATTTTTTGCAACTTCTAACTCCTCTCTTTGTTTATCTCTTAATTTGTCAAATTTTCTCTTGTGTCGTTTCTTGATTTCAATGTTCTTTTGATTCTCAAGGATTTGTTCGCTGTTCCACAATTGTTGTTGTTCTTCTGTAGTCAAATGTTTGTTTATTTTGTTTTTTGTTTCTATTATGTATTCCTTGTTGTGTCTCTCTATTTCGTGCTTTTGTCTAATTAGTAAATTTAATAGTTTTGCGTTGAAATTTTGTAGTATATGTTTTAGTAGCCTATTAATTTTTGGCGGTAAGTTTTCATTAGTCTTAAATATGTTGTGTATGTTTTTTGTTGCATCGTTTATAAATTTAGGTGTGATTCCCGTGTTTCTACACTTTATAAGAAAAGTTATTGTTGATTTGATGTTGAGTTGTTGTTGTTTTAACGATTTAAATTTATTTATATATCCTCTGATATTCTTGTTTTTCTGTTTAATGTTGTTGTAAACCATTTTTGGTTTTTATACGGCGTACCCCCCGTAAGATTAACTAAATATGTTTTTGTTTCGACCTTTTAAATACTGAATGTTACGTTTTAATGAAAATACTCTTGTCAACATAATTATCACTTTGCGGGACAAAACGTATACATACAAAAACACACACTTACACGAAAAGAGAATAATGTGAAACTTAAATAAAAAGTAAATAAATCATTATACAATCTCTTCTTAGTATTTTTTTTCTTCTAATTATAATTTTTTTTACATTAGCATTTGTTTTACCATTTTAATAATTTATTTAACCAGTTTATAAATATTTTTTGATGTCGTTGTTTTTGTAGCTTTTATACACTCTTGTTTATTTCTGTGGTTGGTAAAATGTTTGGTCAACAACATTTGC
The DNA here is from genome assembly GCA_916048285.2 of Bellardia pandia. Taxonomy (NCBI): domain Eukaryota; kingdom Metazoa; phylum Arthropoda; class Insecta; order Diptera; family Calliphoridae; genus Bellardia; species Bellardia pandia. The sequence goes on along the minus strand of OU696529.1, from coordinate 2,113,278 downwards.
TTATTATTGACATCTAAATACGATGAGCAAGAGTGCACAACAACAACAACAACAACAACATCAACAATGAACAAATTATTGTGCGGAAATTTAATTAACTTTAATGTTGTAAAATACAAACACTAACACTTACAACTACACACACACACCCATACACACACTGATACATGTATGTACATCCCTCAAAAAGGATCTGAGTTAAAAAATTATGATCTAAAGTGGTTGTTGCTGCTGCTTATTTTGCTGTTTTTGTGTTAATTTAGAAGCCCTTGCGAAGGACACAAGGAAACCACATTAAATGGCAAATGTTTTATTTCAAATAACAAATAAATAAATGTTGACCTTTTCAGCTCAAGCATTCGTTGGGTTAAAAATTGTAAATTAAATTTGTTTTTATAAACAAAAAAAAAAAAAAACAGAAAATATTATTTTTTTTTACCTAAAAACTGTTTACTACTTTTTTATATTATCTGTAGCGTTCCACTGCAAAAGAAAAACTGAATTTAATTTTCACCTGGTTTACATTTGTTGCAGCAAAGAAAAAATATTTAACAGAAAAGTGCAAAAAAGTTGTTTTATAAAACACGCAAAAAATATAATGATGCGAGAGAAATTTATTTATATTTTCTTTCAAAGCACGGTGGGGTTGATTTTGAAGTAAATTTTTTTAAATAAAACAACGATTAAGAATATTCTTCTTTGGATGTCGTATATTGCTAAGGGGAACAAAAAACATATCAAAATGTTTAGTGAGCATGGTCGACTTTCTTGAATATAATGATCCTGGAAATCGAATGGTCGCCTGTCGCAAAAGGACACTAGTGGTTAATAGTACGTTTCTTTGACTGTTTTTGTTTTCTAGATAAAAGAATCTAGAAACCTATAATTAGGCACATGTCTACCTTGAAACCTCGCAAATGACTTTCTTTTAAGATGTGGCAATAACACCAATTGATTCATTTATCATAAAATAATAAAAAAAATTAAAACTACAAATTAATCTTATTAATCTATATATTCATTTTTGTGTCTAGAATATGGATAAGGGGCGCTTTTGTTTTGTTTGCAAAGTGAAACTTTTTCACTTTTTATATTTTGGTAAATTTTTATATCTGGTATTACTGAATTTAAATCTAAAAGTAATACGATCTAAGACATTGAAAACGATAGATGTAATATATTTTCCGGGAAAGTGGAACGTATCCTCATTAAACGTATTTTATTTAGGAAATATCTGTTTTCATTGTGGCCAGTAATAAAATTTCTTTAATGTATGTGGGCCAATTTAAAAAAAAAACGCAATTTTTGTGTTCCCGCACTTTACACTACTATTTTAGTTAAAAAAAAACAAAAATGTGAGAGTGATCAGTGAGGAATATGTAACAAAAAAAAACGTAATTCTCAAATTTGTATGTTTGTTTTTTTGTTTATTCAGAATGGTGTTTTGTTTCTCCCTCTGACTGCTTCCATACAAAAGCATTTGTCACCCATTAGAATTTTTATTAAACAAAATAAAATAAAATCAAGAAAAAAGCAAATATGCAACATTTAATAACAGTTTTCGAATTATTGCGTTTCTTTCTTGTGTTTTGATTTGCAAAGAAAGGTTGTCCCACAATTTGCATTGAGCGTCATTTTTTTTATAAATCAAGTAATATTACTAGTTTTCAATTTGCAATTTAAATAAAGTAAATAACGTAAGGAAAGTACAAACTTTAATTAGTACAAAAGTGAAAAAGCGTAGTTTTTGTGAACACCATGGTAAGGGCGCGATAAAATTTCATGAGCGTCACGCTAACTTTTTTAAAAGTGAATATATTAAATGTAAAAAATTGAAGTTGACAATCATTGTTTACATGGTTTCAGCTTATTTTTTTATAATTTGTGAATTTGAGAAATAATTTGCCTACGAAAAATTGTATGATTTTTGTTTTTTAAGAATTTTTTTTTTATTTACTTTTTGTAAAAGAATAAACTTTTTTTCGTTAAACTTTAAATTTGGCTTTATTTCTTCTTTACGTGCAACAAAATCTCTTGATCGTCACAAAATATCTTGAGCGTCACACGTAGTTTTTTTCTTTCTAAAAACGCTTATAATTGCAGTTTTTTAAAATATATTGTTACAAGCCTATTACTTTGCAAGTAACATCTAGGCTCAAGTGTTTTTTTTTTTACAAAAATTTATATATTTTCTATGTATAAGTGTTGATCGACCTTTTTTTGTTTGCTATTAATAGTTTATATAGTTTCCTATATGCAGGCTTTCAAGGTCATTAATTTAATGTAATATTTTCATCTTTAAATTTTAAAATAACTATGTAGTTATTTAAAAAAAAATAAAAAAACAGGGTGAATCGTGATTTTTTGTTTATAATAGAAAAGGTGATTTGCGCAAAAGTCATTCTTGAGAAACAAAAGAACATTGTAGTAAGCTTAAATTTTAAATATTTTTGCATTTTTAGGGATTTTTTATACATATTTCAATATAGAAATCATAAAAAACTCCAAAAATATTGACTTTTTTGAGAGCCTAAAAGTACCACCGGATTCTTCATAAATTTCTACATAAATTGGCCACTCTTACAGGCGAATTGAAAAAACTTTAAATATAAGCAAAACAAAACTCTTTGTGTACGTTTTTTTTGTTTTGAAATTGACCCATGTAATTATTCTTACAACATAGTTAATTTTTCCAGAATATATCCTATTCCTTTGTGAATCAAGTTCACAATAAATATCTTTCAAAGCGGCCTTCAAATCCATACCTCCGAAGAAGATATTTCCATATGCTAAATATTATTGTGACCTAGCACAGATTGTATTTGATATTGATGAATCTAGAATCATAAGATTTGGCATATATTTTTCTAGGTTATGTTAGATACCAGGGGAATTCCAATGGGTACATTCCCATCTATATTTCAGGCGGAAATTTATGCGATCCTTATATGCTTTAACGAATGTCTGAGACGCAGAGTTAGGCACAATAGGATTTTTATTATGTCTGATAGCCAAGCTGCTATCAGAGCCTTATCTTCATATGAAATAAGGTCTAGGGTAGTTATGGACTGCTGGACATCATTGAATGAACTCGGCATGCATAATGAACTTACCTTGTGCTGGGTACCAGGTCATGAAGGCCATGCTGGTAATGAACGTGCTGATTGCTTGGCCAATAGAGGTGCTCGACGCCCATTTATAGGCCCGGAACCATTCTTTGGCATTCCACGTAGATACACTATGGAACGAATTAGTTCTTGGGTAGAATCGGAATTTTCCCGGTTTTGGAACAACCTGCTAGGACTTAGACAGTCCAAAAGGTTTATTACTCTGTCTAAACGAAGATCTCAATTGTTGCTATCGCTCGGAAAGGGCGAATTGAGATTACTTATTGGATTATTCACAGGACACGGTAGCTTCAGATATCACCAATTTACTTTAGGTAATGTTGCGAATGATCAGTGTAGGTTTTGTGAACTTGAAGCCGAAACCTCTGAACATATTCTTTGCGACTGTCCAATGCTGGCAATACGCAGAACAAGATGGCTCGGAAGGGCCTTTATGGCCCCAGGGGATGTATTTGATCTCTCATCTAACAAAATAATTGGCTTTATACATAGCCTAATTCTAACATGATGAAACTTCAAGGCTGCACAAAAGATCTCATAGGTCGTAGTGCATGTGGCCTCACTTAATAATAATAATAATAATAATAGATACCATGGATGGCCACCCTTTAGCAGAACACTTGGGTCCATCTGTATCTGATAATATTGCGTTACTCAAGGCTCAAAAAGCAATTTTATACATTGACGTATGTTGTTGACATATTAAACCAATCATATTGATTGAGTCACCAAATATGTGCTCTCTCGTGTTAGACAAGGACGTGCATTTGCGGAACATGGGAAACAAAGTCGTTTCCTTTTTCTTTTTGTCATAGAGTTTGCTCTTCTGTTATGCCCTACTAGCAATTTTACCTGCTGGCAAAGGAATACATAAGGAATCAAGTTCTGCCAGCATTACCTATACTATGTATATACGAACCATATCGACGTCGCAATAATACAAGAAGTTTTATCATTTTACAATGAAATTTGAGTAAATTTATACAGTCTCCATTTTACTAAAAAAGTACAATGTGTTTCACTTTCGTACTTTCGATACGTTTCTAAATAGGGTAAGGATCCAACAAAGCCTAAGTATTGTATTGTAATAAACAAGCTCTTCAGGTTCCTGTTTTAGTCTAGAAAGAAATGAAACAAATTCAAAACTTCTCACAGAATGTACACAATTTGTTTCATCCTGATATCAGGCCCACGGTGCATCATAATATACTTTTGACATTCAGAAATGTTTATATGTTTTCAGTGCTCACATACATACACAAAAAAAAATATGTGTTTAACCTTAATGTGGGTGTGTGTGTGTGGTGTGTGCCAGTATGAGTGTTAAAGAAATACATTATGTATGATTAAATATAAAATACTTAAGTACATGTGCTAGTATAAACGTCTATTTTTATCTGTAAATGGATTTGAGTTGGTGTCATAGCAACCATAAAATACACACATGCACATATCAATTCAACAGTTTAACATGTATTGGTGGCCACACAGACACATGTGCAAGTGTAACTCCTCAGCTGGATAACACACATATGTGATACCTGTGTACAGTAAAAAAAAAGTTGTTCTAGAATTGTTCAGCGTAAGAAACGCAAATAAATGTCTTGAGGTACATCAAAATTGTGTAATTTTAAGAATTTAAAAATAATTGCACTACAACAGATTCATGCACAAACTGTCATTACACAAATATGCATACATATGTATACTTTTCAAGAACGCTCAAGTCTTTGCAAATACTTGTACAAACTTTATCTTTTGTGCATCCGTAAAATATCAACATGTAAACATGTACATACAGTGACAAACAATAATTGTTTACCCTTCCAATTTGTATTTATATAAAAATGGGGTAAGTGTTAAGGTATTATATTGATGTATATGTGTATGTTTTAATTGACACTGTAGTTGTTGAAAACCATGTTAATAATATATGAAACGCATAACGCCACATAATGCGTATTTTGTTGTTGCAAACGTAGGCATTTACTAAGCATGTTTTTAGTATCATGCACACGCTTGTACTGGCATACGCATCACACTTACACTTGCACTGGCAGTCAGTCACACATATGTATATGTATGTACATAGGTACCATACTTATTGAATGTTCTTACAAGGTGAAACAAGCTGATTTACACAATTTTCAATTTATATTTTGTGGTAGACCAAGACGTACGATTAACATCAGTGGCATTCATTTGATTGTGCTGCCAACATTGCTTTAAAATACATAAATATTTACAAGGTCTATCCACTATAATATGGACTAACGCAACTTTGTATTTTGTAAAAGTATTTCCACATGAATAAATGCTATACTATAAGATCTATAATTTAAAAACTTTATATTTAATCTGTTTGCAGGTAAACTTAACACAACAAATATAAAAACTCTTGTTCAGCGCGTGTAATTGAAGTTTTAGAATTCATGGTGTTTAACTTAAAGACAACTTAAAGTTATTTTATAGTTATAGCCCGCACCACCATTGTGGGGAGGGTATATTGGGTTTGTGCTGATGTTTGTAACGCCCAGAAATATTGGTCCAACACCCACCTTAAAGTATAACGATCGACTCAGAATCACTTTCTGGGTCGATTTAACGATGTCCGTCCGTCTGGCTGGCTGTCCATGTGCGCAGAGTACAGGTACAAGATATTTCGATAAAATTTGGTACGTGACATTTTTTCGGCCCAAGGATGGATGGTATTGAAACTGGTGTAAATCAGTCCATTATTTCATCTGGCCCCCATACAAATGTTTTCCCCAAATTGAGGTTTACCGATCATAAATGTTTGAATTATGCAAGGAACCAAACAAATTTCATCACAAATAAGTGGTAAATGAAGCCAAATCAGATCTACAAATTTTGTGCAGATCGGTCCATAATTAGTCGTAGCTTCCATATAAGGTTCACTCCGAAAATCACTTTAACGATCAAAAATTTATTAAAAATGTTGGTAATCAAATAAAATTTGACACAAATAAATTTCTTATATACAGAAATAACAACATCTAATTTTATAATGTTCGGTCCATAATTATTCGAAACTCCCATATAAGACCCTCTCCGTTATTTAATTTAAGCTGCATAAATCTTTTAAAAGTATTTATATCAATTCAATTCAACTTAACACATATAATATTTATATTTACAGACATCATGACTCTAAATTTTTGGATGATCGGTCCACAAAAGGGTTTATCTCCCATATAACGCCCATTTCTGAAAAACTGTTTTAACATATGTAGGATATTATATGGTCGGGCTTGACCGACTATACTTTCTTACTTGTTTTTTTATTTTAGTTTTTCATTTTCAATTTTGTTCCTTGTGTGGCAAGTGCATGTTTTATGTTCATTAAATTTTTACTTGTATACCTTCTTACTATAGTTTTGTTTTAAAGTTTTCACTTTCTCAATATGTTTTAACCTTTTTGTTATTTACCCTTAATGCGAAAATATGGTTGCATATTGTTGGAATATTTTAATTTTTTTTATGAAGATTTAGCTGGAAATGTGTTTTAAAATTCTTTCTATAGGTACTTTGTGGCATAAAAATTAATTAAATGGAACATTGTGTTTCAATTCGTGGGGTTAATTTTTATATGCAAACAAGTATTAGTATTCTCCATTATTTGTTATTTTATTTGCGGTTATACATTAAATAAATGTTCAACATTATATCTTTTAAACAAAATAACTTAGATAATTATTATTCTTCATATTTCACTGCATTTGGATATACTTTAAATAGTAAAATAATATTGATAAAGGGTGCTGATATTATAAAATATTTCCATATACCAGAAATAAGCATTGAAACATTTGTTGCTCTAGTTCAAAAACAACGACATGTAAAAGGATGTTATTTGGAACTGAAACATGTCGTTAGGGTCGACTTGGTTCTGTATTTAGCAGAAAGTATCTTACAATAATATTGATAATATATTAATAAAGGGCGCCAATATTATAAAATATTTGCATTTACTTTAGCATTTTCCATTGCTTCGTCTTGGTTGAAAAGGTTGATATTTTTTAAATCATAATTTTAAGCAAATAGTAACACAGACTTTCAATTATTTGAGTCATAACTTATTGTTATTAAAACTTTCTCCAAAATACAGTACATATTTAGAAAATTTATACTTGACCGGCTTTTGTTAAAAAACTTTAAAATGCTCTTATATAATTTGAATTGAGGTACACAGTACTTAAGTTAGTTTACTTGATATTGAATTTTTGGGTTTTGAAATCTTATATACATACTTACATATTTCACAACTCAAAATAAGTTGTTTCAATGTGTTCCCACGGCTGTATATTTTTTGTTTATATACTTACTTGTTAAACATTTTCTATTTTTACCTTTCGTCGAGTATAAAGTTTCGTAAATTTTAAGTTTTTCATTATTAAATAATGTTGACGTTGTGTTTTAGTTGTTGTGTTTATTGTTTACTTACTCTCCTTCTTTCTATATCTCTCTTTACGTTTCTTTTCGTATTTCGCTTGAATGTTCAGCAATAGAAACGGACTTTATTCAAGCCTGACAGACAACAACTTACAACGTCAAACAGCAACATGTTACCCTCGGCAAAATGCAGTCTAAATTTAATCCTGAAAAGTTGAAAATATGTAAATACCAACGAAATAAAAACTAAAATAAAAATAAAACTTTATCAAGGTTAAATTATTAAAAAGTTTTAACAACTTGTTTTATTTATAATACATTTTTTTTATAGCAGTCAGCTGGAGTAAATGACGTAGAATATCTATATATATAAAATTCAATGTATGTATGTATGTATGTATGTATGTATGTAACGTATAGACTCAAAAACGGCTGAGCCGATTTTGATGAAATTTTCACAGCATTTAACTGGGACTCTGGTATGATTAATAGGGTACTTTTTTTGACCACGCCCATTTTTACGCCCACTTTTTAAAAATTATGTAATTGCTCCCATATAGTTTTTAACAGATTTACTTCAAATTGTATACACATTATATACTCCAGGCGAGGTAAAAATAAAGATTTCTTAAGCCACGCCCCTTTTCACGCCAAATTTTTGAAAGTTTTATACTTTTTGTTCTCTATACAAATTTGTTCATTCCAACGTATTTTTTTATTTGGTAGTATATTGCTCTTAATACTGTTTACGTCGCCATATAACTATGAACCACGCCTACTTCATCGCCCCCTTTTTTTAATTCAGATACTTACTTATACCACTAACAATGTTTGCTATACAAAATACTTTTTTTGTAATATGTATTTACCTAAAGTTTTATATACTTTTTAACTACATACATTTTTTTATTACCAAATCCCCATTTTTCGCCCCATTTCACCTTAAATTATATTGCTTTTAATCTATATATATATATAAATGAATGTGTGTCTGTATGTTTGTGCTTAATAGGAGGCCAAACCCTTGGACCAATCTGCCTGAAATTTTTACAGCATGTTACTGTGACTCTGGAAGGAATAATAGGCTATATGAAGTTTTGATTGTACAAACCGGGGTGGCACCGCCCATATAACCCACAAATTTAACCCGCCATATTTTGGGCATTTTTTGACGTACGTCGGTGATATTTGGTACATATGGTATTGGTATAATTAGGAATACGTACCAGGAGAAAAGTGAGTGGGACCACGCCCCTTTTTAGGAAAATTAAACATCGTAATATAGTCTTAACTACTGGACCGATCGTCATTAAATTTTCACAACAGGATATTCTTACGAAATAATAAATTCTTGACTATGTAAGTGGACAAAGGGGCATGGTCTCGCCTAAAGCATTGCAATAAATACATTAAAATTAAATAAATAAATGTTTGTAAATATATAAATACGTTTTATTTTATTTTATGACGTAACACTCAACAAATTAAAATTCGTTTTTGATTGAATCTGGAACACAAGGCTAAAATACAATAAATAAGAAATAAGTTTGTCGTCTATCTTAAGACAAGATGTGAAGAAATCGCGATTTTCAATTAAACAGTTTTTATTTTATAACGTTTTTTGCTTGGCCTGTAAAATTCTGATAATGAGGGTTATGTCATTGGGCATTTTAGGTGACGATATATAGTATATAAATATACATACGAATATTCAGAATTATCAAAATAGTCAGATCAATAGGGTAATATTAACATGAATGGTTTTAATTTGCAGTATTTGAGTTCTAATTCAAGTTAAATGTTAAAAAATTATTTTATAGTCGTCTGCTGCTAAAAAAAACCATATTATTCATCAGATTTACTGTCTGCGCCCATCTTAGTTAGTGAACTAAGAGATTATTCTACTGAGTTGGCAGATTTATCAAACGGGTTCGATGATAAGCACAAATCTCCATTGAGAAATCAAATGGTTGTCATGCCATGTACAGTTGTACTGCACTATTACAATTGCAATTCTATCTACAAGAAATTAAGTTTCATTTATATTTATGCAATGTAATTTAATTTCATTCTATATAAATAAATAAATAAAAATTATAACCATAATTCAGATTTTCGTTATTTTATGAAAAACCTCGCTAAATTCGTATTTATTACCCAAGGATGTGTGACAATTATAATTTTTGTTTCCATTTAAATTCATATTTTTGCTTGATCACAGCATATGAAAATATAAACTTTTAAGCACAACTGCACACAAACAACACACACACACATATCTACGATTATATTAAAAAACAAAAAAGTCCATTTAAACTAAAACAAAAACTGTTTTTAATTTTTGTTAAATGCCAAAATACACACTCATGCTACATACATACATATATAAATTTAAATTTTAACTCACACTTATACGACATACATTTACTCACACACCCACAGACAGCAAGAAAAACACACGCACTATTATCCATTGGAATTAGAAGAGAATGCACGAAAATTCAACCAACAAACTCCTTCTTCTGAACATGTGCCATTAAATTTCTTTTTGTATTTTTGCCAAAAAACTAAATACATAAAACTGCAGGAACAGACCGAGTAAAATAACAACAAAAAAATCACAGATATATAGTGAGAAAGACATAGTGAGAAAACACAAACAAACAGCTGCTAATTTAACAACTACATACACAGACATACGGCAACTTCCCTGCAAATAACGCGACTAGTCCATACATGCATGTAAAGACTAGTCCAAAGAGGAGTAGGAGTACTCCAAAACTACTCCAAATATATGAAAAAAAGGTGGTCCATTTAACATTGCGATGTCCTAGGACTGGACCATATAACCCATCGGAGTAGTCCCAAAACTACTCCATAGAGTACTCACGAGGGTTAGTTTTAAACAACAACAACAACTCAATATGCAATCGTGTTAACACGAAACCATGTCGTTTAACTACAAACTCTTGTTTAACTATGACATGGTCCATGACTGCATTACATTGGACCATGTTGTGAGTAGTCCATATCATCTAAAATGGATCACGTAGTCCAATATTATTTGCAGGGCGAGTATATACTACTACTTACATGCCAATTTTGTATGTACCCGACAGTTGGCATAACTAGTTCTGTAACGTCGCACAGTGGTTTGTTAAATTCTAACACATGAACTTGTTTATCAACTAGAAAAAATAGTTAGAGGTAAAAAATAATATTAAATATACTTGCAATATTTCGGTTTTCACGTTTGAACGAGTCTAGTATAAAAAAAAAAAAAAAAAAAAAAACGGAACAATAGATTTTAGACATAGTGACGGATTTCATATTCTATTGACCGGTATTAAAAATGTATTACAATATAGGTATACAAAGTTAAAATTTGGAAATAATTCTCGATTTAACCCAGCAAGCCATATGAGTCCGAAAAGAGTCTTTTCTGACACCTTTTTCGGAGCGTTAACGCTCTTTATGAGCCCAAAAAACAATCATAATTGCTCCGAAAACCTTCAGAAAAGAGGGTCATTACATTCGAAAATGGTCCGTCAGAAAGAGCTCTTAGATAATGTCAGAAAAGAGTCTTTTATTAGGTTTTTTTTGGGCTCTGTGTAATCTTGTTTTTATCATTCTTGTGTGGTACAGCTGTTTTTTTTTTGTTCAAAGCACAAATAACAGGACAACCACGCTTTGGTACACACATAATTAAGTGGAATTTCTGAGTCATACTGAGTGCCAACTCAGGACAGTAACAAGCAAATTTTTCTTTCGCTCCGAAAATGCTCTTTGTTGGACTCTTTTCTGACTCCTTTTTTCGGAGCGCTCCTAGAATGATATGCTGGGAAGGTACTGTTGAATGCAATGTGGGTCATGTTAGCTGTCTAACATACTCGTATTATATTCTGCTTAAAAGTCCTATGGATTTTGGTCATATTTTTCTCAGCCAGCGTTGTCAACTTGGTGCGTTTCGCACCATTTTTGGTGCTTTTTTAAATTTTTGGTGCGAAAAATCTTGGTGCGGTGCGCTTTTTTTTTAAATCTTGGTGCGCTTTTTAATTTTTGGTGGCACCAAAGCAAATTCAACACAACTTTTTGTTTCAGTGTGAGAAAAAATCTTTCTACAATAAAATACACCTGTTTGAGTACCATTTCATTCAACAATGCAAACATTTTCTTGTGTATTTCGGTGCGTTTTTTAATTTTTTCTAATTTTTAATTGCAGTTTTTTAATAATTCATAACTCATGAACTCTATACGATAAAAAAATGTATTTTAAATACGAATGTATACGATGAATGAAATCAAATTCTTAAAAAATCTTTGTTTGAAAATTAAATTAACATTTTAAACATGTAAATAAAAATTCTTGTATAACCTGATGGTTTGGTCTACTGAACTGTAGACGAACAACCAGGGTTAGAGTACCAGTGGAATTCTAACAAATTTTATTGGAAAAAATCAAATAGAAGTACTTTAACTAGAAAATAAAAATATATGAAAAAGTACCAAATATGTACTGAAATTAGCTTTTTTACCAATTAGTACTTTAGTTCCGAATATCATATTGTGAGTTAAATTTTGAGTGGTTAAATGCTTATTTTATCTTTATTGGCTCATTTATTAAAAAAAGGCTTTTTATTATTGCTTTTACTAATAATCATTGATAAAAAGTTTTTTTTTGTAGAAAATTAAAAAATTTCAAATTATATAATTCAATAAATATTTGAAACAAAAACGAAATTCTTAACTTGCTGCGTTGTTTTTGTAAATGGTGCGCTTTTTTCTCCATTTTGTTGCGTTTTGAAATTTCAAAGTTGACAACGCTGTTCTCAGCACATTGTTATATGTTTCAAAATGTATTGCACAAATATATCCCTTAACAACTACTTGCATTAGCAAAGGTAGTGCAAGTAGTAGCTAGTGCAAAGTTCTCCAGTTACAGAACAGCAGGGCTTCTATTGTGTAGAAAAGCATGTGTGCGTGCACCACAGCAAGCACCACAACAACACAAACACAGCATCTACTCGTAAGTATTAGTTGGAATTGCAACAACTGCTTTAGGGTTTGCAATTTAAACAAGTGAAAATAAATTAAATGGCATTAGAATAGTCATATCTCTATAATGCAGGATTAGTAACACAGACTAACTACTACAGCCTACACATGCACTTATGCTACTCTCACACTTACAGACATACATACCTACATACATTTTCATAAGCATACATTTAAGCCAGGAGAAAATTTGTGTGCGTTTCTGGGTATAAATACAGAAGTTCTTTTTTTTTTTTTGACGCAAATATGTAACAGGAAGTGGACAAACAAAGTTGGAAATACATAAATTACAAAGAAGTTTTAGCATTGTGATGTTATGCCGAAAAAGCCTTATACATACATATTTAGTATTACCTTCTAAACATTGTCTTATACAGTCATATAGCCCATTTTGTTCATCATGTTCGGAATAAACACGTGCACAGTTCTATCTGTTAGTACCAGTTTCTCTTAGTTTGCTACTTCTGGTATGTATTGGTAAATATTTTCTTGTTTCTGGTATTGGTAAGTATTGTTATTGTACAAAATACTTACTGTGTGAGTAGATAAAGAGAGAATGAGAGTAACATATTTATTTTTATTTGTTTTCATAAAACAGATATGAACAAATACTGATGTTAATAACATGGTTATTTGTGATACTCGGGCAAATTGCTGAAAAAGCTGAAAAAAGAACAAACATGCGGCATAGACCTGCTTTGTTGAATGTTGACTAACAACTGAATGTAATATTAGTATTTTTACGCTCTTGTTGTGAGTATTGTTTGCGATCGTGTTGTGTATATGTAAATAGCCGAAAATCTTCGTATTCTGAACAATACTAGTGAGGACCACTGTTTTACATTATTTCTTTTAAATATTTTCAACGATACACAATTAATATTTCTTACATTATGGTATTTTTCCTCAAAAATATCTCTCGTACAACAAATATTTTGCAAATAATTGTGGTATAACAGTTATTTTAGAATAAAAAACAAATACAAATATATACTGGTACAAAATCAAAATTCAACTGTTATTGTTGGTATAAGTAATGTGTGTTACAAAAAAAAAACAAATACAATATTGTGTATTCTTTTTTGCTTTTTCATATCCATTTCAACAGATATGTATATGGTATATTTGTTTTGCAAATACTTTTGGGTATACTGTTGCACGTCTTTAGTTCGGAAGCCTTGTAACAATTAAAGAGTAGTTTACACTTCTCACTGACTCTTCTCTGATTTACTGAATTTACACTTATGATCCTGTTTTTGCAATTGCACACTTCAGTATTATTCATATATACAGCTCCTTTAAAAACTGATAACACCCTGTGTAAAATAAATTATTTTTTTTTATATTTATCTAACTAGCCAGAGAACCATTAAATTTTATAGTTTTTGCAAAGATTTTTGTAATTAAGAATTGGAAAAGTTTTGCTCCAGAAACCATAAAAAATATAATATTTTCATAATTGCGGAGAATTCAAGAGTAACATTTGCCACAATTTTTTGTTGTCCTCATGAAATAAATTCCAACGTCTTAACAAATAAATATCTTGAAATTATTCATGGTATGTAGTAAAGACGAGTACATATTATTTTGTTTAATTTTGTCTAGACATCATAAATTTTAATCGAAAGCTTTTCATATTTTCCCGATTCCTGTTGTAATTAAATCTTTGTTAATAGTTTTGTAAATTGTAACTGGTGATGTGTGATGTGAAGTATTGCACTAAAAACTACTTATCATATAAAATTTGTTTGTACATTAATGTTTAAAGGTGGGATAAAAATATTTATTTTAATATCATGGTATAATAAAGAAAAGGTATAGGAATATATGTACATAGGGGAGAGGGGGGGCACCTTAGAACACTTTTTGCTTTCAAGCCACATAAAAATTTATATTTTTGAATTATTGACTTTTTACATAATTTAACTAATATATATGGAAATAAACTTTAGCTTAAGTCTACAAGTAACTTATTTTTAGTTCGATTTATATTTTATTTTTTTAATGGATAAAGTCATTGTGTTCAAATGTGCCCCCCATACGGGGCAGCTTTGAACTAGGCTGGGGCAGTTTTGAACGGCAATTTTTTTCTTGTAGCGCTTATGTCCAAAAATAACATAAACAGTTATATTTTTTATATATCAGCCCAATTATGAATAAAAAATCCGCGGGAGTTTTTTCCCTTTTTATTTTTTTTAACATTGAATTTGAATAGGAAAAAATGAGAAAAGGAAAAAAACTCCCGCGGAATTTTTATTCATGATTGGGCTGTATATAATAAATTCGATTTATTTATTAAGCAAAACATCAACATTAACAATTAAAAAATAAAAAAAATTGATAACAAAAATAAGTTTTATTAATAGTTTATATAGTTTCCTATATGCAGGCTTTCAAGGTCATTAATTTAATGTAAATAAAAGATTATTTATTTCATTTTCTATTAAATCCGACGTTTCGTTGGTATTCTTTCCAACTTCTTCAGGGATTTGAGTTTTTTATTAAAAAAATACTGTGTATAAATCATAAATTGATGTAAACTGACAAAAAAGATTATTGTAAGTTAATTTGTCAAAAATTAAGCTTGTAATTATTGTTATTATTGACTAAATGTTTCTTTTGTATTTTTACAATGTTACCAGATTTTAATAAAAAACTCAAATCCCTGAAGAAGTTGGAAAGAATACCAACGAAACGTCGGATTTAATAGAAAATGAAATAAATAATCTTTTATTTACATTAAATTAATGACCTTGAAAGCCTGCATATAGGAAACTATATAAACTATTAATAGCAAACAAAAAAAGGTCGATCAACACTTATACCTATAAAAATAAGTTTTATATTATTAAGACGGAAAAGGCCTTGCGATTTCAGGTGACATTACATTTACCTTTCAAGCATCATGATCAGCATTGGATTCGTCATTTTCAGAAAATAAGAGAGAATCAACAATGTTTGGTACTTCGGTTGATAAATTAACATGTTCAAAGGTGCCCCCTTTTTCTTTGTTCAAACCTGAACTGGCATACCATTTCACGGAAATTTATAATAAATATTTTTTTTTACATAAATATCAAATAACTTAACTTAATTTTGTTTGAAATGAATTTCGGACTGCAATAAATTTCTTTCACGAAAGAAAACGATCACTGAATACTTCTTACACTTTTACTGCGAAAACTTGTTCACCCAACTATATTCGGTCGACGACTGAAAAAACTAGCAAAAGTTGTTGACGTTGCTAGAATACAAGGTTTCCATGTGAACAACTCGGTTAAGGGTCAGAAAAAATGTTAAACTGAGATTTTATCAACATTGTTCAAAGGTGCCCCGTGTTCAAACGTAACCACCTCTCCCCCACATTTATGTTCATTAAAAATAATCTTAATGGGTTCTTATTTACTCATCTGCTAACGGTTCATCCCATCTGTTAGCTTGATTAATTTCGTCCACCTCTGCTAAATTTTAATTCACCCATATCACATGATCGCAAATATTCCATAATATGATAATGGCTACACTAATTATGGCCATATAAGTTAATAGGTTAAACAAATCACATTATGATTGAGCTGATATCATACATGGTTTGAAATAATCATGTTATTACATAATACAGGATTAGGTTCAATCATATTATGGTTGTGCTGATATTATAATATTATATTGTGTACCATAATAAGATTATATAATGATCGCTAAAATGCCAATACTTATAACAAGTAATTTTCTTATGGTTAAGTAGATCACTTGCGCACGAAGCCCATATATATTTTGAGAGCAACCCATAAAATTCAATCACAACATGACACTGTTCTATTATGATCAATAAAGCCACGTTTTCTTAGTCTTGTCCTTTGTTGTGAATTGAAGACAACAACCAGAACTATGACAAAGGTATTCAGGAATTTTTAAAAATGCTAAAATAATTTATCACACCTTTTGATTTCATAATCGCCCCTATCGTGAATAAAAATTCCATATGAAATGTGTTCCCTTTTCACATTTTTCCTATTTAAATTCAATGTTAAAAAAAATAAAAGGGAACAAATTTCATGTGGAATTTTTATTCACGATAGGGGTGAATATATAGAAAATAGTTGAACATGGAAATATCTTTATTGTTTTCACGTCTCGTGTTAATTTGAACTGAAGCTCTTTTATAATATGGAATAAAAATAAAATTGAAATAAAAACTTTTATTATTTTTTTAAATTATTAAAAGAAGAGTAAATAAATTCGCCTTTCTTGTAGAGCAACTGTTGGACTTCAATATACGTATATGTTCATGCATTTGGATGAAATTCATACAATGTAATATTACTGCTGGGGCCAAATTACCGCATTCGTGATCGAATGAGCTATCGTATCGAAAAATGATTTCGATATCGAAATTATGATAAAATGTACTAAATATCTTGCTCGATATCGAATGCCATAATCTCAAATCATTACGATAAATCTTACTCGATATCGAATGCGGTAATTTGACCCCTGTAGGATTAAGTCGGTGTAGCCACAAAAATTAATTTCAATTTTTTTTAGAAAGAGAACTAATACTCAGGCAATTAATATGCCTATATATATTTGCATTACTTTCTTTGAAAAGGGAATAGGTTAAAGAAGTGAAGGTGGTGAAAGAAGATAGCTTTTTATATCCCAGCTCTGCAATTGCGCATTATGTTTGTTTTTAGTGCAGAATTGCAGCGCCTCTGGTGGTGAGTAGGCGCATTAATGTTAAAGCTTGATTTTATAGCCTTTATTTAATTATTTTACTTCGGTGGCGTTTCAATGTTATACCACCGAAGGAGGGCGCTGTGATAAATATTAGTTATGACAGGATAGAAGAACTTAACAAATATCAGAAACTGATGTTGTTTTGAGTGGCAGTCTACAAATACCAACTAATGCTTAATGATTAAATGCGCTAACCAATTAAGCTACAGCACCCAATATTGGTAGAAAGTATTTCTTTAATCAGTTGAATAGGATTATTTTCTTTACTAATTACTTAAGAGTCAATATAAATAATAACTTTAGGGCTTTTAAAACATATTGTTTGTCTTTACTCAAAAATATTTAAAATAGAGATGGAATCAATCTAAAGTTCCATATAAATAATTTCCATAAGAGTGTGTGTGTGTATATAATAATGTGATAAGTGCATTTTCCATTGTGAATGTATTAATGAATCGTGTGCAAGTGTAAATTCCATTTGTAATCAAAACTTTAGAGTCTAAAGTTTAGACAGACAAACACAGACCATAACAATCATCTTAATGGTAGTGGTGTTACATACAAATGTATGTAGTATACAAATAGAAATTCATTAAAGCCTTGAATTGATTGACTTACCTAGTAGGGTATCCATTCGAATAATCGAACAATTTCTTACGAATAATTATTTGAATGACCACTTCAAAT
Organism: Bellardia pandia; assembly: GCA_916048285.2. Lineage (NCBI taxonomy): Eukaryota > Metazoa > Arthropoda > Insecta > Diptera > Calliphoridae > Bellardia > Bellardia pandia. The sequence goes on along the minus strand of OU696529.1, from coordinate 2,095,255 downwards.
AACGTATAATTCGTTTAATTTTAATTTATGTTATATTACAATTGTTTGCAGGATCGTCATATTATGTTTCATATATTTATTATTTAAAAAGTAATTTAAGTTTGTTTTGTTGTTTGTATTCATCCGAGAAAGTTCAGAATCAAAAAGGAAAGACAAGTTCTAAGTTGCTAAACTAAATTGATTTTGTTTTATTTACATTTTTGTGGCACTATTTATACTATTTAATGATTTATTTAATTGGATTGCATCTGTCTCTCCGGCTTACACTTCACGGCACAAATTATTTTAATGCAATATCAAATTTCTTATGGCGTTTTCTCTTCTGGCAAAAATGTTACACTAAATAAGAATAATAATAATAAATAATTTAATAAAATTAATATATAAATGAAAATGATACATGTGCCAAAAATCCTATTCTTGAGTTAAAAAATAATTTTTTTTGATAGATATCCCACTCGCATCCCATTAAGCGATTATAAAGGCCTTAATGTAAATTGTATAAGCCCAAATTGAAAAAAAAATAATTAAAAAAAAAATAAAATTTTGAAAAATTAAAAAAAAAAATATTTTTGGAATGATTGAAGAAATAGCTATCTAAGTCCTTTAAACAATAGGTGAAAAGTTACACTCATTTTAAAAAAACCCTGTATGACCAAAATTTACCAAAATGTCCAACTTTGACCCCCTCTGACTCCGGCACTTCTGAACTGATAGAGCTGAAAATTTGGGCCTGGCATACTATATAATAGTACTAACCTTGGTGCCAATTTCATCCAAATCGGAAGACATCGATTTTTAAAATTGGGCCACTTGACGTGAAATTGACCATATACATATGTATGTAAAGAATTGATAAAGACAACGTTGAAATAGACAAAGAACAAATTATTATTAAATATTGAAAAAGGTCAAATAAACGAACTAAATAATTGTTAAAATGTATAGAAATGATACTATTAAAGATGTCTTTTTAGACGTTACTACTTTAACTTGTAACTTTATTTGCAAATTTTAAATTATTCGTACAAGTTAGAGATTTTAACTAACTTAATTATTCGTTTAATACGAACAAAAGAAAAAATCATATAATTTGGATACCCTACTTCCTATCTACATAATTACATACATACTTATCCTTTTGTTTGCTTAGTAATTTTGATAAACCTTAATGACTATCCATGTCCATATTACTTTTATTATGCAAACACATTACTCACTCACACATTTGATTATAATTTATTATTACACAATTGATTACATAAACATTTAATATTAAAGCATTCAATATTGCATAATTATACTTAAATGTATGCGTGTGTGAATTAGTATTTATTTCAAACCGCAAATTGCATGAGCTTTTGTTAATTGTTCTTAACAAAAATGACTTTTAAACATATAAAGTCATATTTAATTGTTTCAATATTTATTTTGCCATCAAAATATGCCAACAATTAAATATTTGTAATTTATTTATTTGTTTTCTCTTTTAAATATTCTAAAATCTCTAAGAAAACAAAAATTTTATACTTTTCATACTAACAAAGATGTGTAGGAGTATGTGTATATTTTGTTAAAGTGTGTCTGGGGATATGTTTGCTGAAACTTGGTCGTCATTCACTATAAATATTATAAATGTATGGGCTGTGCAGATACTCGTACATACTCTAGTGTTTATGTGTGTGTCAAGTGGTTGTGAGAAATTAGTTAAAATTCAAGTAACAAAGTTACAGTTTAAGATCCTGTAATTTTAATGCAATTTACATTGAGTCACTTTAACACTGACATACCCAGCCAGCATTTGGATGATTGAATTTTCAGCAGTCATCTAACTGGCTCATTTTTGACTACTTTCGGTGATTGAAAACTAAGTTTTCATGTATTTAAACAAAAGAAACAGTCAAATATGACTATTCTTTATGATTGAAAACTGAAGATATTTTTTTAATCATTTTCTGAGTCATTATAGATTACACTAGATGACCAAAAAATGATAATAACAAAAATGTATTCTTGGTTAAAAAAAATAAATAAATATAAATCATTTTTTACTCATTATATGTTTAAAATATGATCTATGTGCAGGTGCTATCATTTTTTTTGGTAATTATATGATTGAAAACTGATGTTTGTGTTTTATTAAAACAGTTATACCGGGACTTTTATATCAAGTTGAAAATTTGAGAAGTTGAAATAAAATTTATATTCATTTAGTTTAGTTTAGCATCACAATTCAATAGCCTTAAGGAAAAACCCGAAATTTGACAAACTGCCTTTTATGTTGAAGGATGATTTGAACGCTTTCAATAGTGAATTGGAGAAAGACAAAGAATTCTTGGATGATTTTGTAAGTATATTGAAACGATGTATTCCTTCCCATATTTTTATGTTACTTTTTCTTTTGATTGTTTTTTGTCATAGAAAAATTTTATTGGAAATATTGGTGGCGATGGACAGACGCAGTTCCTTAGAAGTTCCATAAGGAAAGTATTTTCTGATGAATTGGCTTCTCAATTCAGTTGGAAGGGAACCAACGAAAAACCAAGCGCTGAGAAGTTGCTTATTACAACCATAGTCATAAGTAAGATTTATATGAATTTAAATAACAATATGATTTTGTATTTAATATGTTTTGTTACAGATATTTGCCACCAGAAGTATAAAGCTGAAGCGAAAGAAATTAATGGAATTCTCCAACAACACTTTGTACATGCTAAAGAGCGCCTGCAAAAACGTAAACGCCAATGTAAAAATTAGTTATAGTTTGTATACATTAAGTTTTTATTTTCTGTTTTGCTTTTTTAATTTAAATTCTATTTAACTTTTTTTTTTACTTAAATTTAATTAACTTTAATAAATGTAATTAAAATGGAATAGAAATAAATTAATATTACAAAAAAAAATTGATTTTAAAATTATATCACATTCAATCATAAAATGAATTATAATTATAGTAATATCTGACTATAAAATTGGGGCGAAAATGATTTTAAATATAATCAAAAAATGATTGTATATGATTTCAAATATGATCATAAAATGATTTCAAATATTACCACAAAACGATTGCCAAATTAAGTAAAAAGTTATATCAAATACTCGTAAAAACTGATTTAAAGCATAAATCATAAACTATTCTGTAGGAATAGTCATTGCAGGGTACCGTTTCCTCACGACTGGAGAGTAACTTACGACTAAATAATGAGCGCATATTCGATTGTTTTAATCATCTAGAAGAGTCATATGTTACTCATTTTTGTTTAAAATTTTCACGAAATGCTGGCTGGGTAGTGTCACACACACACACACGCATAAATACACATACAATTTTATGCACTGTAGTTTTTAACACTGGAGTGCAAAAGTGGTTTTGATAGAATTCAAGTATGTATGTTAAACATCGTATTGCTGAAAGACATTAAATATAAATATAAATTTACACTGGATTCACTCTTTAAATATGGTTAAAAATTAAGGTTGCCATAAATGGCCTTAAATGTGCTAAAACAAGTTTCAAGCTGAAATATACATAATTTGATAATTTAAAAAAGTTTTCATTAAAAAACATTATAAACTATTAGAGAACATTTCTTATTATTTCGGCTTGAGTTCATTTAATAACTCAAAGAATACCATTGTAAAGTTATATTTCTCTAGACAATTGGCACACTGGAATGCATTTTCTACCCTGCCAAGGGCGTCATCAGCAATGTTTATTGTCCAAGATTTACTTGTAAACATCATCTATTTAACTCACCATTTATTGAGAAATAGAATTTGGGAATTAAACATATTTCTTATTGCATGTTATGAATTGAATTACCAGTTGTGCCGATGGAAAATATTTTGATGGACATGTGCCACACTCACTTATTTACGGAATTAAAAAAATATTAGTATTCGATCGTTACCGTTTTTTAGGCCAAAACCGAACCAAAACTAATATTCGGCCTAATCAAAAACGCATCGAAACTTTTAAAATATAGGGGTGAGGGAGGCACGTTTGAACACGGGGCACCTTTGAACAATGTTGATAAAATCTCAGTTTAAAATTTTTTCCGACCCTTACCCGAGTTTTTCACATGACAATCTTGTTTGCTAGCAACGTCAATAACTTTTGCTACTTTTTTCAGTCGTCGACCGAATGTAGTTGGGTGAACAAGTTTTCGCAGTGGGCACCTTTGAACCGAAGTACCAAACATTGTTGATTCTCTCTTATTTTCTGAAAATGACGAATCCAATGCTGACATTACATTTTCCTTTGAAGCATCATGTAATGTCACCTGAAATCGCAAGGCCTTTTCCGTCCTTATAACATAAAACTTATTTTTGATCTGAATTTTTTTTTTTATTTTTTAATTGTTAATGTTTTTATTTTTCTCAATAAATAAATCGAATTTATTATATATATAAAAAATATATAACTGTTTATGTTATTTTTGGACACAAGCGCTACAAGAAAAAATTGCCGTTCAAAGCTGCCCCAGCCTAGTTCAAAGCTGCCCTGCAAGGGGGGCACATTTGAACACAATGACTTCATCCATTAAAAAAAAAAAATAAATCGAACTGAAAATAAGTTACTTGTAGACTTAAGCTAAAGTTTATTTCCATATATATCGCAAAACAGTCATTTCTAAAAATGAGAGTTTAATTGTATTGAGCAAATTTAGCTATGAACAAAATTTCATCAATATCTGAGGGGGTCAGGTTCAATGCATATCGATTTTTACATGAAATTCATCATATATTAGTTAAATTATGTAAAAAGTCAATAATTCAAAAATATAAATTTTTATGTGGCTTGAAAGTAAAAAGTGTTCAAGGGTCCCCCCTCTCCCCCATCATTAACTTTTAAAAATAAAAATTATTTTAATTTTATAACATGTTTAACTAATTTTAACTGACATCTTAAACTGACAAATTTTTTTAAAGCAACAGTTTTTACAATAAAATATAATTTTTTGTATTCTATGAGTCCCCGTTTACATTATGAGATTTTTGTTGCTGCAGTATGTATGTATAAATCTGTCTATATTTTTCTTCACGTTACTGTTCAAAGCAATTGCAAATGTATACAAATTTTACTAAAAATAATAGATTCCAAAACAATTTTTTTTTTGCAAAATTAACACGTGTAAATGGAATATAAAAAGTATATTTCAGATATTATATAGCGCTATTGAGTTACAAAGGTCCCATGTAAATCTTCTATCTGACATGGCTTGTGTGAATATGATACTTAGATCATGCAAAGACCTATAGGTTTTGGAATACTTCACTTTGTGATATGTGTAAGCAAAGGTCGGGAGATTTGAGTTGTGTATATAGTCCTTTTGAAGTGTGACATTTTAATAATAATAGTAGTATTAATGTTTACAATTGAAGCGTTATAAATTATTGGTCATCATACAGAAATAATTTAAAAAATTCCAACCCTTCTATATTACAAATTTATCAAAAATATTCAATACAATGTTCACACTATGTTTTGTCACTGTTTAACTGCTGTTATATATTTCTTTACCGATTTTTTTTATTTTGGCTTTTTGCTTTCGCTGTCGTTGTTATTATAGTTGTAATTCTGCATTGATGGCGCCTTTAACCAACTGTTTTTCGCAACTGTAAGTCCTTCATTTCTGTCGATACGAGTAGTTATAAGTTTTGGCTATTTTTTTCATTTCTTTTATAAGTATTTGATGACTTGACTTAATTACAAAACTTTTTTTCTTTTTCTTTATCTTCTTGCACTTTTTTAGTTCGCTCAGTATTTGCTCGCTTACTTACTCATATACATATGTATGTATGTATGTATTTTATATGTAGATGCCACCCACACGTTGCTGGTGAAAGGTAAGCAAGATGTAAATAAGCAAGCATTTCTGAAATGAATAGTTGATATATATATTTTTTATTACCTATTATTTTTCCTTACAAGAAGAGTGCCTATCATGAGTATTTGCATGTTTTATAGGAAATTGAGCCCTTGTATGTTGTGTAGTGGGTGAAACTTTTTATGCTCTAATACGCCACATTAACTTTGTAAATATGCAAAGAATTTTAAATTCTTTGCAACGAGCTGCTGTTGGCAATGAGTTGTTTGTACTCATTGAGCTAAAAAGTGTTAAAATCTTTATGGAAAATTTAAAAACCCAAAAAGGAATTTTAAGGTTAAAACTCAAAAAAAAAAAAAATAATTTTAAATCTTTGAAATAAATTCAAATAAAATTTAAAGGTTTATTTCTTAAATGAATTTTACGTGTAAACTTTGTTTAAAAATGAAATGTTTATTGTCTGCATTGTGTTGTACGTGCAACAGAGTAACAAACGGAAATAAAAATAATAATTATTGTTATTGTTGTGTTTTTTTTTTTGTAACATTTGATCGGCGTTAATAATAAATTTGACAATTTATCATGTACGACAGAAAATTAAATTCGATTAAAAACGTATTGGTAAACCAATTGGCTAAATAAAATAGATGAACACATTTGTGCTGTTGACCTAAACTTGCAACACACTAACACTAATGCAAATCGATACAAAAAGCAGAAGGAAACACAACACAAAAAACACACACACATGTATATATAATTTCATACACATATACTCGTATAAAACGAAAACAAATTTAAAAAAAAACAGTATCAATATTCAATTTAAAACGGAAATACACAGTCTAAATACATGCACACATCCTTACACAACTGCCTACATACATACATATGTATAAGTACATATTTGGAAGCGTTTACTACAATAAACAAACACGTGTACATACCGTACGTTCAAACCACAATTGAGTTGATAAGCTCAAATTGTAAAACCAGACAGACATACAGACGAGAGGTCGGACAAAGGGACAGACTGAGAAATTTTTAGATACTGTACGTACTCGTATGTTTGAATGTTGTTTATATATATTTGTATGTTTGCTTGCATATATGTAGTCTGTTGTAAGGGACATTAACATGAATATGTGGGCTTAGAGTTAAACACATTGATTCTGAAATATTTTAGTGTTAGAAAAAATCAAAAGAGAAAAAATTATAGGGTTAACAACTGGTGCCACCTTGTTTAATGTTGGTACGAATACAATCATATGAATTTTATTGGTTATTTTTCAGGCAAAATTATTTAACGTTTTTCACAACAACTATCAGCAAATATTCGGAAATGTGTTGTATTAGTGCTACGAAATAAAAGAGTAACAACTATGTACTCGTTAGCAAATGCTGTTTAGGGTTATGTAGAGTGTGGTAAACTTTCTTTTTGTTCTAGAGCGATCTTCGACTTTTAAAAAACTAGATCTCTTCTCTATACATGTGTATGTATGTAGTTGGTGCAAAACATTTTGTAGCAAAATCATTTTATGGTTGTACACAATCATTATAATTGCAGTGCAATCATAATGTGAATATTTTTTTTATACATATGACCATATTATGGTCAGAATATGACTGAGTCTAACTGTTTTATATATTTGAATATGGTTGTATGAAAACAAAATTCTTGGTGAAAACCCATTACAAGAAAAGTCGATTTGACTAGTTCAGAGTTGATGCGGCACATTTCTTGGAATTCAAAAAATATTTATTTGAAATATACATACGAGTACAATGAGATTATTTCTTACGAAATATGTGTAGTAACATGTAATAAAAATACTGGTAACCAAAATTGTTTGCGTTTATACAGCACGAGTGATTTAAGGGAATTGAAATAAATTTGAATAATAGTAAACCTTGAACATCGCAATAACACAACAGTGCACAAGTAAATGACAAATGATAATTTAATAGAAGCTAAAATTAAATTATATTGTTGCATTGGAACAACATTATACTACAAATTGGTGCCACAATTTAATTTAAGCGTTATTTGACATTTTTTTAAAAAATGTTATAAAAAAAAACGTTTTATAAAGTTTTTAAATTTTTTATTTTATATTATAGTTGTGAAAGGGATAGATTGCATTAATTTATTTGAATGTAGAGCCTGATTCAAATTTAAAATTTTTAGTTATAATACAAAATAAAAATAAAAACAACAAGTAAGAAAGTATATTCCGTCAAGCCCGACCATATAATACCCTACACTCACAATATAAATAAGACAGTTTTTCAGAAATGGGCGCTATATAGGAGATATTACCTGTTATTGACAGATCATTAAAAAATTTAGTGTCATGATTTCTGTGAATATAAATATAATATGTGTTAAACTTTATCTCGATATAAATACTTTTAAAAGATTTATGGAGGTTAAAGTGAATTACAGAGAGGGTCTTATATGGAAGTTTGGACTAATTATAATATCATTTCTGTACATTTGAAACTTATTTTTGTTAAATTTTATTCGGATAACAAAATTTTTAAGAGATTTAAGCTAGATTTTCACGATTGAAGGTATTTTGAAGTCTTATGAAAATTTTGAAAATTTATTTTAATGTTCTATTTACACGTTTCAAAAATTTGATCAAAATACTCTTTTAATATATTTCAAAATCTTTTGATAAAAATTTGATCAACATTTTTTGAAGCTAATTTACATATTGGTAAACTTTTTATAATGAAAATATTGACTTTGATCTGATATGGTTTTGAATCAAAAGAATGAACATGCTGTCAAATTATTTATTGTTATCAATATTGCCAGATGCGATTTTGATGCTCATTTACACGGCATCAATAAAATCTTCAAAAGTTTTGTTCAATACATTTTGATCAATAAATTTTGAAAAAATTTTGCTGTTTACACGAGTTTAAAGCATTTTGAAGAGAAATTATGAAGAAAATTTCAATCGTAAATCTAGTTTTATGGTCGTTAAAGTGATTTTCGGATGTGGGCTTTATATGGGAACTACGACTAATTTTGGACCGATTATAATAAAATTGTACCGTATTATTCGTATATATGTATATAAAATATATATGTGTTCCATATTATTTGGTGATTTCGGAAGTGGGCCTTATATGGGAGCTACGGCTAATTATGGACCGATCTTCACAAAATTTGTAGATGTGATTTAGCTTCATTTACCACTCATTTGTGATAAAATTTGTTTGGATACTTGCATAATTTAAACATTTATGATCGTTACACTCCTATTTCGGGAGGACATTTGTATGGGGGCCAGGTGAAATAATGGACCGATTTCCACCAGTTTGAATTCCATCCGTCCTTGGGCCGAAAAAATATGACGCGGCCTGTACTCTGCGCACAAGCTTTACATGGACAGCCAGCCAGCCAGTCAGACGGACGGACCGACGGACATCGTTAAATCGACTCAGGGAGTGATTCTGAGTCGATCGGTATACTTTGAGATGGATGTTGTACCAATATTTATGGGCGTTACAAACATCAGCACGAATTCAATATACCCTCCCCACTATTGTGGTGTAGGGCATAATAAAAAAAAGTATACCGAACCAGTTTTATGAATTAATTTTCAATAATCCCAAATTATAGCTGCTTTAGAAATCGATTCGCCTATGTTCACACAACATCCATTGCAATCATCATCATTCAAATAAGCAGCCTGCATTCAAATTATAGACTGCAAATTGTAATCGTAAATTGTTTTAAATTAAAACTTTTACACAAAACTAACATAATTATGAATATAATGAAAAGTTGTGCGAAATGTGTGTTAGTCACATTTGTTAATATATGTATGTACTCGTAAATGTACCTATATTTACATACTTAACTTATTGTTTGCATGCCAGCAATTTAAAAAGACAGTTTTCTAACCATAAACTCGTAGTCCTTAAGCTTTGAATATCAAAAGTCCTTAGTGTCATACTGAACATACATATAAGTACATTTAAATATTCATTTATTTATGTTTTGTAATGTTTGATTTGTTTCAAAGAAAATAGTTCCCAAATGACATATTACCACACAGAAATAGTTTAAATTTAAATTGTATTTATTGTTGAAATTGGTCTTATTGATGTTGTTGTGCTGCGGTGGTATTTGCGTGCATCACTTTAGAATATGTATCTAATTCATATTTACATAGTTTATGTACATATGTACATGTGTACATATTTATATGTACATACATATGTATGTATGTAGATATTTTCTTTTGTTTACCATTGTGTTTAAGTCAGTTTTGCATTCATGTTAGAACATGTTTTTCAATGTACATACATATATATGTATGTATGTACGTCATTGTGCAAGAACACTACACTCTGTTTTATTCAATTCTGCCATAATGAGTAAAGATTTTTTCAGCATTCTAGTATTTAAGTAGAGCTCAATGGTTTTGCGGCTTACATTTTGCTAAATCAAAGAGACCACAATTGGAAATATGCAAATACAAAATTGATCTCACTCGCATACATAAACTGTCACACACACACACACACATATACATATGTACATATGTACATATTTTTCACATGCAAACAAGTATGAACAGTAAAGAAGCATGTTCTTGCGGTAAAAATATTCAATAAAAGGGCCTTTCTAGAGGGTTTATTATAAAGACACAAACGCAAAATCGTTTCCTTGCGTGTTATTACAGACAAGTCCTTACCTATTAACTACTTGATAGGGACAAGCACAAATTTTTTGTGAAATCCAATGTTGGAATTCCAGTGTGTATCCAAGCTTGAATTACATTTGAAATCCATCCTCTTTCCAGTCTGTTTGAAGTTTGTTAAAAAACAACATCAAATTTGTTTAAAGCATATGTTAATAATGGCACAGAGTTGATGCAAATCATTGGCGGCGGTGATGATGATGATTTTATAATTAAATTTTCAGAGAACAGGTTCGGTTCAACTGGAATCACACTGTTATTTAAGGCTGGAATTACATTGTAAATGCACTGTTTTGTTCGACTGTAATTCAATGGTTAATTTTGCTGGATTCGCTATTGAATTCAACTGTGTTTCAACTGTAATTCAACACTGGAAATTGGAAATTGTGACTGGATTTCAAATGTAATTCCACTTGAATTCCAGCCAAAATGCTTATTGGGTAATTTACAGGAAACATTTTATTACGAAACGAGCTCTGTTTCTTTCCATTTAAATAAAATTATTAGAGTATTCTTTGGTAACTTTCTTCCTGGAACACTAGTCGCTTATCGTGAACAAACGCTTTATCTGAAAGCATTTTCCACTAGAGACCAGTTTAATAGCATTTATATTATCACCAGAAGTTAGATAATGATTCTTTGAAGAAGTCTTACACCATATTCTTTTTATCACTTCAATCGAGTATAAAATTTAAAAGTTAAAAATGTTACCATAAGATATATCGAATTTTCAATACAGTAAGTTTTATTATTAGTATTAAAAATGTTACCATGGAGGTCTAAAAAGTATGTACATTTTATTTATATAGTTAGTACGAAATCCAAAAACCCATTTTCCATTACTGGTACAAATACTATTTACATTCAACCTTTTAAGTCTTAAAAGTACAAATAATAAAATCCAACAGTTTAAAAGTCATTTGCGCATTTTAGCTCGTTAAAAAGCATGCATGCGTATTATAGGTGTATCTTACAAATTAATATTTAACTTTATAGATAAATAGATGCTTGGTATGTAAATGTTCTACCTATATAATGCATGTACTCGAGATGTGCAGAGATTCATCGGCACACACATGTGTTTACTTTACTCATCAATAATAGAGACAGACAACTTTTATCTTTATACACTTTGAGGTTTTAACTGCTATAGAGACACTGTGTATGTTTGTATTGTATTTTTTATAACAACAATTTGGATGTGTGTTTTGTTTAACCAACAACATAGATACGCATACAATTTTAAGCGCACATTCAGTTACGAAAACGTTCAAAACTGCGTAACCCAGCAAACAAAAAATAACATTCATATTTCCTCATTAGGTTTCTTAAATTCAATCGAAAAAAAAAACAATTGAAAATTCGCAATTTTATTTTTTTGGATGTTTTTACTGTTGTTTGATCTTTTGATTTAGTTGTTTGCTGGGTGTTTTCTGCCAATTTTGTCTCTACCCCTTTGGAAAGCCTGTATCATGGCAGTATTTTCGTGTATTGTTTGGTTTTCTTGTTGCGTTGATTGAAGTTGTTGGTGTTTTCATTTCAGTTTACTGCTGCCGTTGAAAATGTAAATGAAAATGGTGGCACTGATCATCATCATCGTCACCAATGTGAGTCATCACCATTATTGGCATGAGTGTGAAGTTTGTATGCAGCCGAGTAAGAGTGTTTGTTATTTGTTTAAATACAAATACATCCATCTACATATACACATCTATACAGATAATTGTGTGTGTTTGTATGGGTGTTTTCCTTAGAGTAAATACCCTGCCAACATTTTCTATTGCGGAAGTGACTCAGAAGTGACGCTAAGAAGTTGAAACTCATCTTCTGCGATACCATTTTCTGATCGTAGAAGTGTCTTCCGTATTGAGAAGTTGTACCCCCCGGAAGTAACTTCCAGAAGTCACTTCAGCGTAACTTCAAGAAGTCACTTCAGCGTAACTTCCAGAAGTTATTTTCTTCGCCTCTCTTTTGCTTTTGATTTTTGTTTGCCTTTACAGATAATACACTCATATTGATTATGGGATAACAAATATGTAAAAACTACAACAATAACAATAACAAATCGAAACCACACTTTACCACTGACCGACCAGAGCAAATGACAAAATAAAACTAATTTCTATGATGTCGAAAACTTCTTTTTTGCATTCTTTTCATTTCATTTATAACGGGACATGTCATTTTCGGCTGGTGTTGTAAACAACAAACAATCTTCCAAACGTCGTCTGGATGACTAAAAGACGACTGCAATGTAAATTGTTATTGTTATCTTCCAATTAACGTCTGGAAGTGAGTAAGACGTAACGCCTTTGACGATGGACGATGAAAGAAACTTCCAATTGCTGGCAGGGTATGCTAATGAAACTACATACAACTAAAGAAGTGTTTGGTAACAACACTTGTTAATAATGGTTAAACTTTAGTTACATTTTGTTAAGCGGAAAACAGTCGGGTGTAACAATTTCCACATTTAAAACTAGTTAATGAAGATTTAAGTCTGTCATCAGCAACATCTTAGTAAATACTAAAATTGTCAGTTTGGCGAATGTTTGTTTTATTTTGAATAATGTTTTTTTTTAGTAAATTTAAATTCATTAAATTGCCTTAATAGGAATCTTAATGTTGATGAATTTTAAAATTATTTACATTTTTTAGTTTCTTTTACTTTGGATTTTATGTAAAGAAAACTTTTACACACGCTTTTCTAACAAAACCCCAACGAATTGTGAGTTGTTTAAAACATTTCCCTCCATAAATATGTCAGTTGATAAATTTATTGCTAAATTCTGTTTTCTCTAGTATTTAATAAAATCCAGATTTTACATTCGCTAAGACATTAAATAATTAGGAACTCCTGAACATACTCGTATGTACTTATTATTATAACTTTAAACTGGAATTTATTTAATAGAGCGTCTTAAGCTATGTATAGACGATTTTTTGAATCAGCATATTTATGCTGAAAAATTTGTTACAAGTGCTTACATATCGTGTAAATGCAAATTTTTTTCAGCATACGTATGTTTAACAACATTTGCTAACACTTTGTTAACAATGTCAACAAATGTATGTTGGTAATTTTTGAATATCGTGTAAACAGCATATTATTAATGTTTGACAAATTTCCTGCGTATGTTGACAGATATGTTATTTGTTGAAAAGCGTATGCAAGATTTTCAGCATATGGCAAATTTGTATGCATATGCGCCGCATGCTTAAGGCTGATTATCCTATTTAGTTGAACGGTATGTCAAAAAATCATGTGTGTTCATAAAGTATGATAGTGTGGCCTAAAAATTTAACGAAATAACAGATTTTTTTGACAAATCTGTCTGCAGTTTATAAAAATTTTCAAAAAATTATAGTTTCTATGCGATCAGAGTTGTATTTTCTAATACAGCTGATAAGAAAACAACAATGTCGGCTTCATTGATTTATAATCTACAGGACACACGTTTAACATTTTTTAATTGTTTGTATAGTTTATACAATTTCTTATATTCATATATAGTAACAAAATACAACGAATAAAAGTTAATTTTAAAGGCGGAAAACTGCTTTTGTTTACATTAGCAAAACATATGTTTTTGCATCTTTTTTGTGTAATAGTGTGGCACCTATGACAGACTTTGTTGCGATTTTTTTTTGAGTGTGATAGAAATCGGTTAGATTTTTCAGTGAATGAATCGTACGATTGTGTACGATAGTGTATCACGACCTTTAAGCCCACCTGCCGATAGTTTTTTTATGTAAATACAATTCTTGTTGCATATGTACCTACACACATACACACACAAGAACACAAAACGCAATATAATGGCCGGCGGCATTGTTGAAATTAATCGACACAGGTAGGGGTTACATTACCGGTAAACGGTTAACCGGTTTTCCGGTTTTACCGGTCGTATTGATTACCGAATTTACCGGTAAATTTAAAAGAAAAATACCGGCAATTTCGGTAATTGTTGATAAATATTTCATTCCAATTGAAGTTAAATTTAAATATAAAATGTTATATTTTAAGAAATATTTTTTTTTTATTATTAGGTTAAAACTACATAAACCTTCATTGATACAAACTATTGTGACGCTTCGTTTTATATTGAACATGAGAAATGAATGTAACTCGACAAATGATTCTAACGAGTCTTCTGATGATGTATAAGAAATCCCTGAATCAACCCAGTTAACAATGAAAGACAGGCTACAATTGGCCATTAAAAATCAAAATAAAATAAATTTGAATAAAATTTCCAACGTAACCAATACCACGATTTTAACAAAAGTAATAAAAAAAGAAATCGCACTCCTTGAAGAAGAACAAAAGCGTGGAAAGTATCTGACGATAGCGTTCAACCACCTCTTGACAGTAAAGCCGACGAGTGTGGAATCAGAAAGAGCTTTTTCTGCAGCAGGGTTAATTTGCACAAAAATTAGAACCAGCCTTAATGACAATACAATTGACACCATTTGCCTATTGCGAGCATATTTTAATACACACGCAGATCTATTCAAAAATTAAAATTTTCTCTTAATGGTATAATATATTTTAACATTCTTATTTTGTTTTATTAATGAATTACATTTATTTTAAATAACTTTGTTGAACAATGCATTAAACGTTTTATTACTTTAATATATAACAATATATATTTCTCTTTACACAATTTTAAGCATTTATTTTACTCGTTACTGATAAACTTAAAATTAAACAGAATTACCGGTAAATTACCGATAAACCGGTTTTTAAATAAAAAATTTACCGTTTACCGGTAAAAGCAAATTTCGGTAATTTTATATGCCCTAGACACAGGTCTCTGGAAATAAACAATAAATTATTATAAATGCGTCTTTTTGCTTTTAATTCCACTTCATCGTCATCCAAGATCAGCACTGTACAAGCAATAGCGAGACACAATTTCCTTCCACGTCATCATTTATGTTTTTTTTATTGATATTTTTATTATTTAATTTTATTTCAAAAATTACACATAAAATACAAAAGTTGAATAATAATTGAAAAAGGTTGTCAAACTGACTAATTTCACAAACAAATGTTTATACGACTCAGCATATGTAGCACCACATAAAATTCAATAAATCGTATAAACACAAAAATCGTATGGTAACTCTTATGTTGACATTTCATTTGCTGACATATGCTGACATCAAAAAATTTGCTACTTTCAACATATCGTGTAAACGTCTAACATATGACATAAAAATTTGCTGCTAATTTTAATCATATGGCTGTCAGCATATATATGCTGATTAAACATATCGTCTAAACTTACCCTTATACTTCTGCTGAAATTACTAACTGTTAGCATTATATATTTTTCAGCAACATGTTGCAAGACCACATTTGCTTTAGCAACATGTTACTGTACTTTTTAGGTAAACATTTCGATTTTATTCAGTTTCGTTGTTTCAAGATGAATACGAATGTAATAATAAGAACTAATTATAATTTCAACAAAATTTGTTTTAAATATTTGTGTAAAATTTAATCTTTTACATTGTTATTATTAAAAATTGTGCTCTTCTTATTTAACAATTCTACATGTTGCTACGCTTTAGTTAAACATATAATTTCTGCAAAGACTTATTGAAACATGTTGCTATAGAGATGGTCAGTATACTAGTACTCCGTGATTCATTTGGTAGTTTCAAACAATTTTCAGTATTAATTTTAACACACAACCTTACAGATTCCTTTAGCATCGGAAAGATTTGCGATTCGCTATTCAAGTCAAAACTAAAATGCGTATTCTCGCTGTTTTTCAAGCTCCATTCAACATTATAATCTACAATATATTGTAGAGTCCTTTTAAGTGAAAGATTAAGTTTTGAATTTTCAAATATTTTTGATTATTTTTTATTTAAAGTTTTTTTTTATTATTAATTGTTAGATTTTACAAGTTGTTTTGTTTAGTTATTTTTTGTTAAAAAATATATTTATATTGTAATATTAACTACATACATACATATATGTAATGTTATCCAATTCATTCTTGTTAATTTGTTTTTAATATCAAATGTAAACTCTAACATAAAATTATATAATACACTAGTGACTGCATGCATTTATGTTGCTCATGTACGAGTATTTAATAAGATAATTGGCCTTGTTTGATATTTTTGTTTGAATGTTGTTTAGTATGATGAAAGAATTTATGAAGATATTAATTTTATTTTTGATTTCTTTAAGATTTCACGTTTAAAAGTTAAATAAAGAAAAATTAAAATATACGTCCTTTAAATAATTTATAATAAAATTATAAAGGAAAATGTAAGATGAATATTTCAAAAGATTACATGAACACTTACCACTTCATAATTTCATTTAATTCTTTAAGAAGGTACCCTAATATACAACAATATAAACATATACGAGCAGGTAGCGTCTCTTGACAATCTACATACACACATATATATGTATGTATCTAGTTGAATGTTTTTGTTTATTTGAATAAAATTTTTTATATACAATTATTAATATATCAAAAATTTACAATTTTTTATTGTATTTGTATTGTATATTTGTATGCAAAAAATATAGTTTAATGAATACATTCACCTAAACATCTAAAGCAGGGGTGCCCAAGATACATTTAAAGAAAAATTATAATTCAACAATTTTTGTTGTGAAAACAAAAACATACAAAAAAACGGTGATCGCTGTCGTCAATAGTGATGCCAACTTTTGAGACTCAAAACGCGTAAACATTTTTGAAAAAGGGCTAAATGGAAAAAAAAATCATATAAAACCACATCCAATTTTCTTTTTTTCGCATTTTGAGAGACTAAAATCGGGCTTCGCTGGTCGTCAATGTTTACCAGCAAAGCATACGAAAGTGTTGTTGCTTTGCACTTTCGTGTATACAGTGAAGATCGACAAAAAAAAAACTAATAAGACAAAGTTGTTTGTGTATTTCGTATTGCTAGTGCCCAACATACCATTCTAGGAGCGCTTCGAAAAAGTAGTCAGAAAAGAGTCCAAATAAATATTATTTTCGGAGCGATTTGTCTAAATTTGCTTAAAAAAATTAAATTATTTCCATTTTTATATATTTTATTTAAATGAATTCCATTTTATTTTTTTTTTACTGTAAATACAATTTTTTTAATTTTTTTTTATTTCGAATTTAGTTTATTTGTAAATAAACCCTTTTTGTTTAAGTAAAAACAATTAAAAAACAAATAATAAATTTGTTGTATTTAAAATTGCAATGACTCTTTTCTGACATGATGTAAGAGCTCTTTCTGAACCCAAAAAACCCTCATAAAAGACTCTTTTCTGACATTATCTAAGAGCTCTTTCTGATGGATCATTTTCGAATGTAATAACCCTCTTTTCTGAAGGTTTTCGGAGCAATAATAATTTTTGGGCTCATAAAGAGCATGAACGCTCCGGAAATGGTGTCAGCAAAGACTCTTTGCGGACTCATATGGCTTGCTGGGTGCTGAGTGCTGTATGTGTGTATTAAAACAGACAGTCTACAGCGAAGTGCTTTTACAGAAACAAATGAGCTTAGCCAACTCTGATCTAAAGCAATGGATTGGTGCTTGATTGGTTGTTTTAAAATATAAAAACAATTTTTTTGCTAAATTAAAAATAAATTTTAAATTTAAAAATTTATATTTGCTGTTTGGAAAAAATAAGCATAAATTCACATTTATTATTAACTATTTTATATGTATATTGTACAACTATTTAAATATTTATGTATATGTACATACTCGTATGTATGTTATTTTATTCCATTAGTTTTTTTTTATTAAGATTTTTCCTCATCTCTTGTTTTACGAATTGTGGTATTTCTATTATTTTAGAGTTATTTGGTTGTCATTCTAGTTATTTTACAATGAGTTGCAGGATTTTTTTTCAATTATATTTTATATTCTATTTTGGTATGCACAGTTAATAGCAAATATGTTTTATTATGAATACAGAAAAAAAAATACTTAGGAAAGTTGCCTAGAATTGGTCAGAAGATAGGCCACCATAGTTCTTAAAAATTATTGCAAATTCCGTTTTGAATAGTTTAATAGTAGACTGAAAATTTGATTTAAATTTGTTAATGAAATGTTAGTTTTATAATTCTTATAAGAGCTAACTTTAACGTGATGTTCGAGGATAATAGGATAAGTTTCATCTCATGCCACAGGATGCCAATGCCAATGCCAATGCCAATGCCAATATATGAAACAAGTCTTCTCAGTTATTCAAGTTAAATTTTGATCTTATACTACTACTAATTCTAGTGATTGATTAATTTTTACATTTGCTCTTTGGAGCAACCAAAAATAATCTGCAAGTGTGTCTAGTTCAAATCTAACAGACAACGCGAAAGGTACGTACATATATACATTAGGGTGGCCCCAAAATAAATGATGTTCCCGACTAATATGATTCATTTTAAGACTAAGTTACTCAATTTTTTTTGTCCTGGGGTCAATATTTGGTGAGCTGGATCAAAGGATAAAAAGGTCCTTTTTAGAGGTTTTTTGATTTTTTTCACATTTCTTCCAAAGCAACTATATGTAAATTTGGTATCATATGAAAGGTTTTTGAGAGGCGCATTCAATGGGTTATTAAAAATTAAAAAAAAAAATTTTTAAATTTAAAAATTTTGAAAATTTTAGACAAAGTTTTATTTATTTTATTTTTTAATAAAATTTACTTAAATAAATAGTTGAAATTTCTTGATTATAAACATCATGCAATTTAACCCAAATGGTTATGCACGTTTTTTAGCTTATACAATTTACGTTATTTTAATACCCACTACATTAACGAATTGAGTTAACAGAGATTGTCAGATAGGGAAGAATTTAGGTTTAAAAAAAAATTAATTAAAATTGAAAATTGAAATAGATAGAATTAAAAAAAATTTCCGGCAAATTAAAAAAAAAATTCTTGCTTTCCCCGGAAGCGAAAAACTGCGGGGAAAAAACTCCAAACCGAACCCATATTACAACTCACTGTATTAGCGAGTTGAACAAATGTTTCCGTCTGGACACTGATTGCAAAAATTGTGCAGGACTGGACAAGTTTTGTCAAGTAACAGGACCACTTTCTTTTAAATAATTAACAATATTTTCATAAGATTCATATAAAAGCAACTCTTAAAATTGCGTTGACACCTTTTCGATACTTGTTGTTTACATATAGTGGTGCCGAAGTTATATTAAATTCATAATAGGTTTGTGCGTTAATAAAGATGGGAAAAATAATACATAATCACCCTTATCGTGAATAAAAATTCCACATGCAATTTGTTCCCTTTTCACATTTTTCTTATTAAAATTCAATGTTAAAAAAATAAAAGGGAACAAATTTCATGTGGAATTTTTATTCACGATAGGGGTGAATACTTTTTTTTTGTCCATAAACTTTACATTTATGCCGGTAATAAGAAACTACTAATTTAAACAGTTGTCGGTTTGGAAATTCACATCTTTGTTCCCTAGGTGTTAAATGGTTTATTTGCAAAAATTTTAATTTGCCTTCATGTCAATCGGAACCAGTGTTGCCATATTTTTTTTTACAAAATCTGACAATTCCCTAAGAAAAATCTGGTTTTTTTCGAAAAAAATCTGCACCTTCAAAACAAAATTAAATAATATCGTACACATTCTTCAAAAGTGACTCAATTCAAAATTTTTATTATATGACACAACTAAAAATAAATCACTATTAAATTGCAACTTTATACCAAATGAAATATAAAGAAAGACTTAACTGTTTTTTAGAACTTGTTAACTGTAACAAAATGCTTTTTTTCTTATAAATAAGCAAGTGTGTTGTGTATTGTTTAAGCATACAAACCCGAAAAAATAAAATTTTGAATTGAGTCACTTTTGAAGAATGTGTGCGGTATGTAATAAAATCATATTTGTATATGTTTAATTTATTGAAGAAAAAAAGAAAACAAAATATAATTTTTATATTTGATATAAAATATACATATGTATGTATATAAAATTAACAGTAAGAACATAACGTATAATACTTCATTTAAATTATCACATACATATGTATAGAGATCATAGAGATCATAGTTGTACATATTCTTATTAAATTTAGTTTCCATTTCTTTTGTTTGTACAAAATTTGTGCAATTAAATCTTTTTTTTTAAATCTTTGGTCCGCAAAATTCCACATAGAGTGGGAATAATAATATTGATTGATTCTTTGTTTTATTCGAATAAAATTGAAAAATCTGCATTGATTTAAAAAAACTGTTTTTTGGAGTAAAAATCTGCAAGCCTGTTTTGCACTTCAAAAAACTGCAAAAAACAGATAAATCTGCACATTTGGCAACGCTGATCGGAACACATAATTGTTGTGAAATTAATCTCTGGTGTGTTTTAGAATTTTAGTGACAAACTTTATATTGTCACCAGCTGTACAAATAACTACTAATTAATATCTGAGTGTGAAGGTGTGTTAATGAGATTTAACTTTACTTGTTTCAATTGGTTTTTCTTCGCTCATACTAACATTTGTGCTAAATATTAATTGTCCAGTATTGCCAAACGTAGAAAAAATCAGTCTTCTAAAAAAAACTTTTTTAGAAAAATTTCATGTATAAATTTCCCAGAAAGGAAATTTATATTAATTTTAATACAAATAATACTGAATAAGTTATTTTATTAGAAAAATTATACAATTATTTCTTTAAACACAATTTCTTATACAAATATTCTTTTGTTTTGATGTTTTCAAAATAAAGCAGCCCATACACGTTTCAATTCAATTGGCAACTGAGTCGGTTGTTGTGCAAATCAAAGCGGTATGGCTTTGTCATTTGATTAGTTTGGCTGTTGACGAGTTGCTTAAAGAAAAATCAAAAGATTTTGATTTTTTCAAGTTGACTAACAAGTCTTTCAATTCGATTGTACTGTGTGTGTTCGAGTCTCTTGATTAGCTGTCAAAATTTAGATTTGTAGTTTTCTTTTGCAAAGCAAAAATTGTTTATTTTTAAAATCTTTTTTGATTTTAGTGAATTTTAAATAAAAAATTAAAAAAATGACATTGATTTTTCTAGAACTTGGTGAAAAGCATCTTCATTTAGCCTTGGGAAATTTTTAAAGTCGTCCGGCTCTATTTTTTTTAGTTCCCTTATTAAATTTTCATTTGAAATTTTGACCAAATTCTTTGTCGCTTTTCATTCTGCAATAATTTTGTTTATTAAGCAAATACATATGTATAAAAAACTAAATATCGAATTATTATAAAATTAGATTTTAATTTGCTTATCTGCAACAGATACACTTTATGTTAATAAGTTTTTATATGCAGTTTTACATATACGAGAACATACATATATTCAAGTGTATAGTAGGGTGGTCTGTATATTGAAATGTTTTTAATTTTCGGTGTTTCCAGGGCCTCACAATTATCACCATCATCAAAAATATAAAAATACAAATGCGCACAATTTGAGCAAAGTCGGATTTCGTTTACAGGTTGTACATTTTTCGAGTTTTCGATTAAAATATCAATACTGAAAATATATTAAAAATACGCGTTGACTTTTTGGTCTAATGACTTAATAATGTCAGATACACAAATAAAATATCATTTATTAGACATGTTTATTTAATCTCTTGTTTAGATTTTAGAAGCACCGAAAATCATAAAAATCAAACATAAGGACCACCCTAATGTATGTGTATGCATTTTGCATGTTGGTAGTATATGAAACTGTATGTTTACTTACGATTTGTGTTTATACATATTTAACATTACTAATACAGAGATCAATATCAACACAAATCCTTTCATATACAGATTCACTGATACAAATACTATTACATATACTTGACAGACAGACAGACAGACAGACAGACATACATATTTGCATTATTGCGATTTGCATACGACTAATATTTTTATAATTATAGATTCAATTTGATTTAATAAATTTGTATGTAAATTTATTTAATATGAATTACATTTTAAACAATTATATCAATAGTAATAATAATAATCAAACACACTCACTCATTCATTCATTCGTATATAAGGATATATGAAAATAAATTATCAAATTAAGTATAGAAAATAATTGTATGGGAACTAACAAATGTAAGGTGAATAATAAAAAACGGAGGCTCAAAGTAACTTATTGATATTTCAGATTTATGATTTAAAAATCTTTTGTTAAACAAATTATAAAAGTGTTGGGTTTGTTCTCGTACTCTATGAATTTTTAAATTTAACTGTAACTACATTTATTTGGAACTAAATTTTACTTTTTTTTTTTTTTTTTTAATAATTAACAAACACAAACTGCGAAGCTTTTTTTGGCTTGTCTGCAGAAAACACCCAGAGTCTTTGGCGGGAATCGAACCCGCAACCCTCTGACTGATAGTTCGGCACATTATCGCCTAGTCTATCGGGCACTTTTCATTGTCATATGTGCAAAATTTATGCATCTGCCAATGGCAGCATTGCCATAGAAATTCTTTCTAAATGCAACTCTGTATATTCATAAATAAACAAACAAGTGTGCATTGATAAAATTTTTGAAAAAAGTAGAAGAAAATTAAAGAATTAAATTAAAGTGTGCATTAGGACATGAGCAGATAAAATGGTTCCAATTGCTCTTTTTTGTTCCATGACAATATTTCAAATTTTTAAACACACACACAGAGCTGCAAAACGAATATGACAATGATCTGTAAACTGACAATTTTGGTTGACAGATAAATTCATTGTGTGACAATTGTGTGCAAATGAAATTGTTAGTTTTGTTACAGGTGTCTAAACTGACAATTTACCTTTTGTTAAAATTGTTTCAATGTCAGTACATTGATAGCACATGGTAGATATGACATCGTGGACACATAGCTTAAGAACACTTGAGAAGTTTTGGTGTTATTGTCGAGCAATAAAACAATTTGCTATTACACAATTTGTGCGACAATAACACCCAAATTTCTCAAGTTTTCTTGAATAATATATATATCATTCGAAAGATCTCAGTTTCCTCTTTCCAAATCTAGTAAGAAATTGAAAATCGGGTGATTATCAACAAAATTACAGGTTTATAAGTGCGCAAAGCTACAAAAACCGGGTTTTTAACCGTAAAACCGGATTTTGGAGGTGTGCGGCATATTTCACTATTGAAATCTTGTTTTAGTCGACAAGCCCTACAAGTAAAATATGTCGCACCGTGTGACTAAATAAACTGTTGGTTTAAGCGTAAAAACAGTGGTATGCATCGAAATGGTCGGTCATAGGTGTTAATTAAATTCAATTTTTTTCAATTAAGTTTTTAAATATGAGACCAGGGGGGTTACTCTCTAGTGCGATTCGAAAGCAAATGCGATGCGATAAGCATACAAATTGTACGGTTATCGTATCGCATTTGCTTTCGCATCGCAATAGAGAGTAACCCCCCAGGAGAAAACTTGTTCAACTAACATGTATTGGAAACTTCATGGCAAATAATTCTTTCTTACATTGTTTTGTTGTAATATTTATAGCCTTCTCGTAACATTACTTCAAAATCACATTTTCTGTAAAATTATGATTTTTCCGAAATTTGAGCGCGCTTGCGGCACGTCTTAACCCCAACCTATTATCCTTTAATTTTTTCAGTATAATTTTCTTTACTAAAAGTCACCAAACTGGGGGGTGAGAGTGTACAAAATCGAAAAATGTTTATTAAGGGCCATCCTAATGTTTATACATATGTATGTGTATGTATATTCGTACATATGCACGTACATATATTCTACCTTAAATCACAAAAATATAAAAATTTATTTAAGTGTTTTATTAATCAGAGAAAATTACCAAAGGAAACAATTTATATCATGCATGGGTATTTTATGGTGCCCATTAAAAGTTTTATTTATTTAAAAAAAGAAAGATTTAACAAGCTTATAGAAAAAGTTAAAAATATGTATTCTTAGTTTAAAAGGCTACATATGTAAAGGGTGTCCCAACTAGAATGCAATGGTGTCAATGGTGTTCGGTATCGTGAAATGATAACCAGTTTTGTCTTGCCAAGAATTGAAGAAATGAATGTGGAGGGCATGTGGTTTCAACAAGACGGCGCCACATGTCATACAGCCAGAGAAACAATTCAATTGCTGCATCAGTCATTTCCCGGTCGTGTTATTTCGCGTTTTGGAGACCAGAATTGGCCGCCAAGATCGTGCGATTTAACACCTTTAGATGTTTTTCTTTGGGGTTTTTTGAAGTCGATGGTTTACACGAATAAGCCGAAGACGACTCAAGCCTTAAAAGAGGAAATTGGACGCTGTATTAATGAAATACCGCAGAATTTATGCAAAAAGGTCATTGAAAATTTCATTAAAAGATCGCGTGTGTGCCAGCAAAGCCGCGGCGGCCATCTGCACGATATCTTGTTCCATACATAACCTCATTCTCTCTACTTTACGATATAATAAATTTTCACGATTTTTTTTAATATCTGTGGTTTATTTAAAATTTAAAAATTGGTTTTAGTTGGGACACCCTATATATCTGAAATTGGGTGAATATGGGCTTTAATTAACAAGACAGACAGAATGTGAATGAATGAGAAAATTTCTGTGGAATAAAAATTGTGAGTGTTATAAATATTATTTCATTGAGAACAAATTTTGTTGTCTTGTATAAATTAACGTGGAATTACTAATTCTAGAATTAGGTCTGAAGCCTTATCAACAACATGTTTGACTGAAGTAATTCTAGTAATGATGCAAATGTTTGCTGAGATATTTTTACTAATAATATATATTACTAACATATGTATATTCGTTAATGTATTAGTGATTTTTTCTTAGTATTTGCACTATAATTCATATATGGGCAATTTCACGTCAGGTGACCCAATTTTAAAAATCGATGTCTTCCGATTTGGATGAAATTTACACCAAGGTTAGTACTATTGGATAGTAGGCCAGAAACAAATTTTCAGTTTTTTTTATTTTTCCTCAAAAGTAACTTTAGACCATTGCCTTTAAGGGCTTTGGGGTCACATATGGTAAAATTCAAAAACTTTGTTTTTTGATTTAAAATATTTTTTTATAGCTACTTTCTTGCTACTAAGTGACCACAAAGCTCTTAAAGGAAATGGTCTAAAGTTTCTTTTGAGGAAAAATAAAAAAAATTCCATTTTGAAAAAAAAATTAAAAAAATGGTGGAAAATGAAAATGATACATGTGCCAAATATTGAAAAATCCTATTCTTGAGTTAAAAAAGAATTTTTTGATAGATATCCCACTCGCATCCCATTAAGCAATTATAAAGGCATTAAAGAAAATTGTATAAGCTTTCTTTTGAGTAAAAAAAACGGCCCAAATTGAAAAAAAATTGTTTTTAAAAAAAAAGTAAAAACAAAAATTTTTTAAAAATTAAAAAAAATATTTTTGGAATGATTGATGAAAAAGCTATCTAAAGTCTTTTGGAAAATTTTTGCTAGGACCAATAGGTGAAAAGTTACACTCATTTTAAAAAAACCCTGTATGACCAAAATTTGCCAAAATGTCCAACTTTGTCCCCCTCTAACTCCGGCAGTTCTTGACTGATAGAGCTGAAAATTTGTTTCTGGCCTACTAAGTACTAACCTTGGTGCAAATTTCATCCAAATCGGAAGACATCGATTTTAAAAATTGGGTCACTTGACATGAAATTGCCCATATGTACATTCCAAAATAATAAAAAAAAAAAATAAAACCCATAAATTACACATTAAAACACAAACATACAAACATCAATGCCATAGTACGCATGTATATGTGTAGCTGTTTAAATGTCAGAATAAATAAATTTAATGGAAATTTAAGGACTGGCAAAAAACTGGAACACACACACACACACAGGCAGGAAATTAAAAGTGAAAAAACATTGAACAACTTAAACCGCTATAAATTAATTTGAGATTTTAGTGATTTTATTTTTTCATTATTCCCTTCCATTCCATTCCATTCCATTCGATGCGATTCGATCTATTCTATTTAATTTAATTTATTTAATTTTGCTTGTTTTATTTTTACAATTTTTACATTAATTGACACAAAAGACATGTTTTTAAATGTATGTATGTAATTTTAAGCCTACAATTCATTTTATTAATTATTAATAATAAAATATTTCAATATTTTTGTTTAATTTTTGTTTATTGATTTATTTATCTTAAACACAGTTAGTTCATTTTACCATGTTGACAATACATATTTTTCTTTTTAATTTAAATTTTTATTTTTTATTACTTATTACTTATTTAATATTTAATAGTTAATTTGTTGTTCGTTTTTTTTTTTCTTTTTCTTATTGGTTTAATATCATACATACAATTTTTAATAAATGAGAATTAGAAAAAATTATTTTAAATAAAAATAAAATTAAATTAAAATGAGAGTTTTTGTTTTAAACATAAAATTTACACATTTATACAGTTTTCATTATTGTAGACTTAAAATTTATATGAATTTTTGTTTTATTTTAAAATAATTTATTAATAAATAAACTACGATCACAAAATAGTTTTGAAGACTTGTTATAGTTTCATTTGTTTTTTTTTTGCTCTTGGATTTCAAAATCAGTTTTAAAGGATTTACATTAATTTTAATTTTATCTTAATTGGTTTTAGTTTTCATTTAAATAAAACGTTATAAGGAGTGGACTTTATTAAAAATACAAGTACAGTTGTTAAGGCAAGAGTTGATTTGATATTTTGAGATTGATGATTTCTAGGGAGGAAGAAACTTTTTCCAATTCAAATAGTCAATTGATTTAAATTGTTTTTCTGCACATTTTTCAAGCACTTGAAAAGTTTGACTTAAACCAAAATACAAACATGGAAGATTAAGGAAATTGACAAGTTTTCTGCAATAATTCCCTTCAATATATGCTTCGATACTTCAATTTCAAGAGAGATGCAGTTAATTGTGTATTAAAAGTATATTAGTTTATTGATTATAGACTGAAGTGAAAGTGAGTTGCTCAAAATACATTACACACAATAACTTTGTTTGTGTTTGAAATGAAGCCCATGTTTTGTTTTTTTTATTTATTTTTGAAATATCTGTTGAAATGGGAAATCAATCATTGTTGACTCGTTAAAATTGAAACAATTTTAGAATCCTTTTTTTTTTGCTCAAAAATGTCCTGCTTCAATTGGCTGCTTTGTGCAAAATCGAAACAAGAAGCCAATAAGGAAAACTTTGTCTACAACATTCAAGTATTTTATTAAACAAATTTATTTCAATTTGTTGTGGAAGGTAATGAGGAAGGAAAGGGAGTTAGGAGAGTCTTCTAGTTTTTGTAATTCCTTTTATTTGTTTTGTTTTTTTTTCTCTTACAAAAATAATCTAAGAAACTTTTGTTACACGTAAAATTGTTGTAATTCTTGTTCATGTTTTAATATCAAAATAATACCATCCATCCATATGCTTTCCAGCTATCGTCTTGTAAAAGTTAGAGTAACTTTTGTTAAGAAATTTTAAAATTATTTAGTATGTAGTCCAAAAGAGGGCAGTGAGGCGGCGGTAGTATTTTTGTTTGTATTCATTTCAGCTTTTCCATTATTTCCATTCTCCAACACCAAATTCTCTAATATTGAAAATATTGTGGCAGGTTTGTGTGCAAGTGGGTGGTGGTAGTGAGAGTGGAGCACATTTTGAAGCAGCAGTCGCAAGGAATTCATAATCAATTCATTGGTATTCTGCCCACAAAGGAAATGACTCTTTCACGAACTTTATAAACTTTCGACTAACTAACCAAATTTTCAATATCGGACACCATGACCTCTAAGTCGGATGGCAATTCGGAGTTTGATTGAGATTTATTGCTGACTGCTGCATTGCTGCTGTTGGCGGGCAGTGGTGGCGGATGATAGTTGTGGGCATGTTGCCGCACAGAATTAGATCTTTGATGGCCGTTTAGTGGCTGTATTAATGGCGGTGGTAAACTAGATCGACTGCGTCTTTGCTCGCCCTGCATGTTGTGGACAGTTGGGGTTTTTGGATTGAAGGGGAAATTTGTTTGACTTGTATTTAAGTTGGCTGGCGAATTACTGCCCGTGCTGGAGGAAGATGAATTGACCAGACTAAGACTAGCTCTGGGTATATTGCTAAAACTGACTCTTGAAGAACGTTGAGCATTATAAGATGGCAGTTGAGTAGGTAAAGCTCCTGCACTGGCAGGCGTTGATGATGACGATGATGATTTGGCTAGCGGATTGGCAGCCGTTTGATTTGTATGCGTGGAGCTGCTTATGCTACGTCTCAGGGGCACTGCCTGTGATTGCAAATGCTTGGAGACTTTTAAGTGGTCTGCTGCAGCGTTTGTGGCAGAATCTCGTCTCAGATTCATATTCGAGTTACTTCTTTTAGTTGGTGGCATGTTGGCAGGTAAGGGTGGATCTTTGCCATTTTTATTGAGACTTGACTTTAAATTAAGACTGCTACGTTTTTTTGATTTACTTAAATTACTTTGACTGCTGTTGATTAAATTCTGTGTGCTGCCAAAATTGCGGCTCAAGTTGTCAGCATTACTCTCGCTTAGTTTGCGCGAAATGCGTTCTGCATCCATTACGGCGAAGGGGTTGCTGGAACTAGATGATCTTTGAAATTGTTGCGGCTGTTGATGGGCTTCTAGATTTGACTTGCTGGAGGAGCGCTTTACACTGTTTGTCATAGAACCACCACTGGCTGAGGCCACACCTGAGTCGCCAGTTGCCACAGCAGGATCACTGTGGCGCTTGTCGTTCGTCTGCATAAATTTCATGTTTTCATAGAAGGGATTTTCCATTTTGGAAGGTGCGGTTTTGGGATTAAGGGTTTCGTAATTGGGTTCGTTTAAGGTTAAAATTTGATTGTCCTCGTCATTATTGGAACGTAGTAATAAGGCGGCTCGCTTGGTCTTTTCACCTAAAGATTTCACTCCACTAACGCCACCGCCTCCACCACTCCCACTGCCACCACCATCCATCTGATGACTACCACTGGATCGCTTATTGTCTGTTCTAGAGTGTCTTTTGAATTTATTATTGCTTATGTTACCCATTACATGAGTCTTCACCTTGGTGTTCTTCGATAAGCGCAGAGCAAATCGGAACGGCGGTTTGTATACCACTTGCAGCTTGACCTTCTCATTGGGCAGGTTGCCCATGCTTTTGCTTTTGATGGGTGTTTTCTGCACTAGTCTTTCTGGAGTACTTTGGGATTTACTCATTACCTTCCTCACCTTGGAAGAATGCTCGATGTGGGAGAGCGGCTGTGCCACTATGGGAGATTCCAGCAACCACTTTTGCACCTTGCCAAACGTATTTGTGTGATTAATGGGGGCGCCGCCCAAGGCAGGACCGGTGCGCGATGAATAATCTATAATTTCTTTACTGTGTTTCTTCTTCTTTGACTTTTTCAGATTCTCTTGATTCGCCTTCTCGGCATTGACCACTGTACTTATGACGTTATGAGCAGATTTTCCCGTACTACCCGATACCCTATTCTTTTTGGTTCTGGCAGGTTTCTTAGCATCGCCAGCTGTGCCACCGTTTGCTGTGTTGACAGTGGTAGTATTGGAGGTTAGGTTTGCCCCATTTGTAGTGGTAACTTTTGTGACCCTGGCATGGACATGTGAGGATTTGTTTGCATTTTTATTGATTTTACTACCGCCGATCTTTGATTTGTTACCATTGTTGGCTGGGTTGTTGGAGCTGCTGCGTTCGCCGCGTACCTTCTTTTTGAAAGGTACTTTTGTACGGACGGCCGTATGCACGATAACGCCGTTGTTGTCGTCGGGTAGACGTACGGTTTCGGTGGTGGCGCTGTGTATTATTGTGACAGATTTCAATTTCAGATTTGATCGTTTCGCCAGTAGCTTCGTGCTCAGTATCTGAAGAGAATAAATCATAAGCAAGTAAACATTAGGGATTATTTGTAATTAATAAATTGAAATGTTATTTGAATAATAGCATTTTAAACTAAAATTTTAAGAGTTGGAGAACATTAAAGGTCCTTCTGTGACTAGAGTTGTGCCCGGTCGTTCATTTCAGTGACCGATCATTTTCGTCCATTTATCCAAGACTGATTCGTTCATTCAATTCGTTCAATCGTTCACTTTGAACGCATGAATACAACCCTTATTGAATGTGATTTTCTTCTTGTCTTTTGATAAACATCAGCTGAACGAAATTGATCCGTACACTATTGAACGAAAACCGTTCAGTTAAATGACCGGATCATTCCGTTCAATGAAGTGATCCGTTCATTTTAACCCGTTCGTTCATGAACGACACAGCTCTATCTGTGACACACATTTACTACTAACAAACATACAACAATAATGGAGCTAAAATGTATTTATATTGGGTGGGTTTCAATACTTGTAGCTTGAAATGGCTTTGAAGATATGAAATATTTCAACCTGATGAGTCTATGTGAAACAAAACGCTTTTAAAATATTTCAAATGTTTGGGATTTTTGTAGCTTTTTCCAATATAGTTTCCAAATACTACATACGTTCATTTTGTATTCTTTCTTTAAAAACTTACTATCCTTCGGTGGAGCATTTTCTAAACATTCTTTCTCATGTTCATCCTTTAAGACATTCGTAACAAACTTCATAATCTTCGAGAAACAAATGTTGGTATGTGAAATAGAGAAAAATAAAACAAAAACTTGAATACAGATGACAAGAAAAATTAAAAGATTTGGCTCATTGACACGTAACATGGTGGAGGGTGGATGAATGATAAAAATAAATATATGGATTGGAAAAAGTCTTTAATGGTTGTCTGTTGGCTACGAAGCAAGTGATAAACCTTTTAGTTTGCATTTGCATACATACGCGCATAAAAATAATCCAGGACGAATGTAAGACACATTCATCAGACTACTAAAAATGTAAAGTTATACTGGACACAAAGAGCATCACACATGTGCCAGGAACGACTGAAAGTTTTCACCGGATTTTTCTATTTTTTTTGTACAAATTGCAAGTTTATTTGTGTACATTGTCATTGTACTTACCAATAATATAAAAACGCCAATAGCCGCTAAAGCAACAGTATACCAATTTTGTTGCATCCACTTTTTAAATGTTGCAATACTCTCTTCGGACAATAGTAGTTTTCGCAATGTTGCCAAGGGGCCAGATGGATCAACTTCACGACATTTCTGGAAGACATCACAGTAACTGATGTGGTGGCAAATGGGGCACGAGTCGAATGTTTGACACAAAATATAGCATGAAAAGAAAAAAACACATACAAATTGAGATGAAAAATATTTATGTACATACATATCAGAGTGGTAAACGAATCATAAATAAAGACTTGTTATATTTTCTTCAAACTACTTCACGATTTTATTTTGCATTTAAAAAGAATCCGGTTAATTCAAAGGAAATAAACCGCCGTTTTTATTAAAAGGTAAAAACGTAACAATATATATGTATGTATGTATGTATATAATATAATTATCAGAGTTGTAAACGAATCATTCATTTTTGAATTAATTCGCGAATCATTCATGCAATGAATTGGTAAAATTTTGAATTAATTCTTTTCTCCAAAAAACGAATTGAATTAAATTTGAATCAATTCATTTGAATTTAGCGAACATGAATTGCAGTTCATTTTACCAATTCATTTGAATTGAATTGATTTTGAATAAATATAAATGAGTTAGAAAAACTGAATTGCAATTCATTCCCAATTCATTTGAATTGATTTTGAATGAATTCAAACGAGTTACAATATGAATTGCAATTCATTTTACCAATTCATTTTAATTAACTCGAAAAATGAATTTGTTATACATTTGCAATTTATTTGAATTGAATTGATTCTGAAAAAAGACTAACGCAAAAGCATCACCCTTTTTCCAAGTACTTCTATTCGGTACTTTATAACAAATACATATCCACTATTAATAATGAATCACCCATTGTCTATTACTTTTAAATCAAGCATTTATTACTTATTTATAATAATTCTCTTTGTTACATTTATTTCAATTTATCTTAAGAACCGTTAGGCTTTAAGTATAAAAAGTCTTTTAATAAATACTGAATGCCTTGTTATTCAGCGTATATCAAAAGCGAAATAAGTAGTACTTGAAGAACAAAACTCCAAACACCAAGTTTACCTTAATTGAATGCAATTCATTTTTGATTTGATAAATTTGAATTACAAGTTACTTTTGAATTAATTCCAAATCATTTCAATTCAAATGAATTAGAAATGAATTGCGATTCATTTTACCAATTCTTTTGAATTAAAAAATGAATTGCAATTCATTTTGCCTAATTCAAATGAATTGCAATTCATTTTGGCCCATTCATTTGAATTGTTCGCTAAATTCAAATGAATTGATGCAAATTTAATTCAATTCTTTTTTTTTTTGTTGAAAAGAATTAATTCAAAATTTAGCTAATTCGTAATGAATTGAAATCAAAAAAGAATGATTCATTTACAAGTCTGATACATATGTATTTTACATTTAGAATTTTGTTTTTGTTAACTATAAAGCAGAAAATGTTATTTCAGCTCGTTGTTATAGATAACAAGAGCTTTTTTGTGTTGTGCGTGTACGAATAAAGAACTCTTGGTTGGCTGGCTATCTGTTTGCCGAGCAATTTCGTAATGGTTGCCGTCGTTTTAAGAGATTTGACACTTGACATACTTATAAAGTATTGCACAGTTACTTACTAACTGTTGTGAAAAATGTTATTTGAAAAGGAAAGCTAGAACTTACCCATTGTAATCGTTGCAAGGAGTACCAGGTTTGGCATACATATCGGGCACATCGAATGGTGCATCATTCCACTCGAATGAACTGCGACAGGGATTATCTTCTCCGGGCAGTTTGCAGCACAATTCACAGGATTTGATTTTGTCATCTTTCGGGCCAGGAATACATTGACACGATTCCAAACCGTAGGCCAAACAAATACTGCCAGTACATTCTCCCATATAGCAGACAAATTCCTTGTTGCAAAT
Organism: Bellardia pandia; assembly: GCA_916048285.2. NCBI lineage: Eukaryota > Metazoa > Arthropoda > Insecta > Diptera > Calliphoridae > Bellardia > Bellardia pandia. Next base: position 2,061,718 of record OU696529.1, on the reverse strand, counting down.
GGTTTTGTTGGGCTTATTGATGGAGGGCGGACATTGTGGCATATGGCCATCACAGAAACTGGGATCTCTGCAGCCATTGTCATCGCGACACTTATCGCCATACTTAAGTCTACAATCTCCGGTACAGCAGGGACCTTGCGAAGGACTGCACATGGCTTTCGGTGTAAGAGTGCAGGGTTTCTCATCTATGCGTGAATGCCTTGACATGGGAAAGCAACACGAATCTTTGCAGTCTTCCTCCCACCCACAATCACACTGCTCACCTGGCTCGACCACACCATTACCACATATGGAGGATTGCGGCTCGGTAAAGCAGCCTTTGGTGCTGCGGGCCTTGGCATTCAGCACCGGCTCAATCGATTTCAAGGAACATGGCGAAAATTTATTGTTGTTTTTCTTGTCGCCTGATGTAGCACGGGCAAACATAATATAGTTGCCATCTTCACCACCTGGTGTACACTGTTCGGGATCGTGCTGTAAAGACATTAAATCGCGATAACTTAAAGATTAATTTTTATCTTATGAATGTTATAATGTTTGTTTTGTCATAAAGTTCTACATCGTATTCGAGTACATTTCAAAAGTTTATTATTATTTAAAAATTTTTGAATTGTTTTTCAGTATAGGCGAGAATCAGCGTAGGTTGCATATTTGGCATTCGAGAAAACAAATACAAATGATGTGTAATATGGTGAGAATCGATTCGACAAATCTTGAGTTACCGTAATATTATATATAACCTGTTAATAAATAGTTCTATTGAGTAAAGTATAATAAACAAATAATGTCAAGTATTTTATGTTTACGCTGCTTTCAATCTGTACATTGGCATACATTGGTACACACACGTATTCTAACCTATTTGCTTTATTCTCTTTAAAACTTTCACTTTTCATAAATCCATGTTTTCTTGTTTAATTGCTTGTAAAAACTGAATCGATTTTAATTCCTTTTCATTTCATCAGTTGCCTGCATCTTTATTTGAAATCGACTTTGTCTTTTGTTTCTTCCTCTCTCTCTTTTTGGCAGCAATTGCTTTTTGCGTTACTGCACTAAAACTGAACTGAACTAGAGAAAGTAATTTGTCCTTGTTACAATTAAATTGATACTTCTATATGTGCGAATGTGTGTTGAATGTACGAAGTATAAAACACTCTAACGATTACAGACAATCATTCAACAAATAATTGCAACGAGTGAGTGTATAAGTTTGTGTGAGTTTGTGTGCAAGAGTGTGTATAGTGGAACAAGTAAGAAAAAAAAAAAACGAAAAAGTCAAAACTCAAAAAATTGTTGCTGTTATGTGAACTCAGACAGAGGCTTACATGTACACGCAAGATGTTTGCAGAAGTGTGTGAGTAAAATGCTCGTAGAATATTAAAAAATTCTTTTGTGTTTATAAGTTCGCGTTAGTGCCAGTATTATATGAAAGTAAGTGTGTCACTGAATGCATTATATAACTTCCTGTTTCCTCCATTTGTTACTCTGCCTTGTTCTCTGCTTTTCTCTCTCTCTCTCTCTTGCTTACACACACATACACACGATCTTGCTTGTAAGTATTGCAATGTCACAAAACCGTTTCACAGTGGTACACACTGTATAAATTGTTTTTCGGCAAGTGAACGAAAATAGAAGCTTTGTTAAATTAAGGACCGATCATCACGAAATTCGGAAAAGTAATTTTTGTTTACAATTAGCATATTTAAAAAAATTATGCATGTTATAATGATTTTGTGAATTGGACTTTATACGGACAATGATTTTGGTTAAGAAGGAAATTATTTGCTGCAATACCAATATATTTAAAAGATGTAAACTTTATGAAATGACTGTCGAAAGTCGTGATTTCTTTTTAATCATAGAGATTTATGTTCATTTATGAAATTTTTTGGATAAAGCATGGACCGTTTGAGTTCAAATTTGACAGTGTGAGTTTAGATTCATGTAAAAGAACAAATGAGTAATTTTAAACAAATTCATGTATTTTTGGAGAAATAAACCCCCTGGCCCACGATGTCGAACGATAACGTTCGCTTAGATAAGACTTAAGACACAAACTTGATTGTGGAATAAACAAACTTGATCGAGTAAAAAATAGATACGATAAAAAGTTTGTGTCTTAAGTCTTATCTAAGCGATCGTTCTCGTTCGACATCGTGGGCCAGGGGAAAAGTTTTGTGTGACGGACGGAAATTCCTAATAATCTGGAAGAGATCGCAGTCCACCAATTGTCGTAGTAAATAAATAGTGGTTTAGTCTATTTACAGGGTTATTTTTGGAAACGGCTAAACGTTAGTTTATATTTAAGGAATTAAAAAAAAAATGTGCAATCATATACAGTCAAACCTCGATATAACGACCCTTACTATAACGAATTCCTTGATTTAAATTATTTTTTGAAAACCCCTACAACGCTCCATAAGATTTAATACAAAATAAACCTCTCTATTACGAATACATTTGTCAATAGCCTCGTTATAACGAAATTTCATTCACAGCAAACCAACGAAATAGAAAGAATTATTTACCTCGATTTAACGAATTTTGTCAACTTACAACATTTTCATAACGATTTCCATCAATTAATCCAAATTATATGAAACAGATACACACAAAATTATTGTGTTTGCAACGACAACGTCTCCAGCAAACTTACATTCGTAATCAACAGCAGCATGCATTGGACTAAAGGCTGAAATATTCGAAGAAAAATTTATTGTTGCCAAGAGCTTGTACGCTTGTTGCAACAGTTGCTGTTGTTGCAATCTAGCTAGCTAATCACTGGCTTAGACTTATTAATTTATAAATGTAAACTATTTTTGAATTGTCCTTCAAATGTGTGTTGAATGATTAGCGGAAATCGTTCGCTATAACATGGTAAGCAGATGGTGATTAATATGCAAAATTTTTTATTACCTCGTTATACGAATAGAAGTGCAACTTCACCTCGATATAACGAACCTCATAGTAACGAATTATAAGATTCGTTATACCAAGGTTGAACTGTATAAACTGTATAAATTGTTTCTGCTTTCTCGTAAAACGTACCACAGTGCGCTTTTTGTAAAAAGAGAAGCAAATGAATAGCGTATGTTTGGTGAATCAAAATGTTTTACAGTTCCTGTTGTTAAAAAAGTTCAACATAAAAGATTTTATGAACACGCGACGAACTGTAACTAATTGCATTAAGTGCATTTTACAATCCATGTAAAAAACTACTCTCACACAGCCACACACACATGCATACGTCGACATCCATGTATGTTTGTGTGTGTCTTCTTTTGAATTTTCAGCTTAATATTTTTGATGCTCACATCCTTTATTGTTGTTTTTGTTATTACATTGCAAGTTATTTTTAGAACTTTAAATGAACTTTTTTATGTTCATTGAACTGCTGTTTTTTTTTCACTGTCTCTTAGAACTTTTTAAGTCAATGATTTATGAACTTTGATACTTGAATGTTATTATTACCATCAACCTTGTGTAGTAATAATATAAAAATCCTTAAAGTAAAAGAACTGTTTTTTATATTGTTGATTTTCCACTTACCGGTGATCCAAAGTTATGGCCAATTTCATGGGCCAATGTAACATGAGAAACAGCTGGCGGCACATGTTTGCCATAATTTAGTAATGTTACAATGCCAGTATTTAAGGATTTTAAGGAACCACGATAATGCTGCAAAGGATTAAATGAAAGAAGAGTATTAAGGAAATTTATTTTAAATACAAAATAACATAAACTTATTATTTAATAAAATAATTAAAGACACAAAATATGCAAGAAATAAAATATATGTATATTAGGGCGGGCCAAATTTTTTGTCGATTAGAGCCGCCCCCTAGGATGATTCTATGGACAATTCTAAGCAACTTTGGTGAAGGAACCATGGGTCTATCTCGATTTTCGAGTCTCCCACTTTTCAAAAAATGAATGACTTGAAAGCAAGAAAGACTTTCAAAAATAACTTATTCTGCTTTTCTTCCACTAAATTAATTTTTTTTACACATGTTCTTATTTTTTAGGTTGAATTTCTGTTGAAAAAAATAAAATAAATATCAATTTTACCGAACATTTTTTCTCGGAAAATAGACGAAAAATATTACAAATATGCATGAAACGCCCTCTAGTGGTGTTCATAGGTAAAAATAAAGATCAAAAATGAATTTCTCGACCCCAAAAACCCCCCATATACACATAAAAAAGATAATATAACGATGAATAAAAAATCGAATTTCGAATCAAAATGATGTTATAGGGAAAAAAATCATATTTTGAAAAGTGGGAGACTCGAAAATCGAGATAGACCCATGGTTCCTTCACCAAAGTTGCTTAGAATTGTCCATAGAATCATCCTAGGTGGCGGCTCTAATCGATTTTTTCGGCTCCATACAAATTGGCCCGGCCTAATGTATGTATATTTGAAAGCTTAACACACAATTTATTATTTTTCAAATACGATATTACTCATACGCATTGGTAGCAGCAAAACAGATACAATAGAAGATCTTACAAACTTATGTAAAGGTACAAATGTATTTGGAGGTATGCCTGCCTGAATATGAATAATATAGAATTTCTTTTTGAAAAAAATTTTTTCAAATGAAAACTAAAAGTAAAAAAATACGAAACACATAAATTTCTCATTCTTACTTGTAATTCTATATACCTATACATATGAATGCATATTAGGCATGCCAATTCGGAAATTCCGATTTGTTTTAAAAAATCCCGGGATTAATAAATCCCGAAATTGTTCGGGACTAATAAATCCCCAACATTTTTATTTGTGTAAAAGATCCAGACAATTGTTTTTACTTGGCATACACAAATACAAAACATCTACACTTAACAATAAATAAATATTTTTGCGATTAAAATTAATTTTTGATTGCCAAACCCACTGGAATACACAATTTGATATGTGTCAACGGTTTTTGGACTTGGAAATTGCAATAAAAAAAGCTTTAATTGATTTAAAAACTCAACAGATGACAGATGATGAATTTGCTTTACTTAAACAAATAGTTGTAATTTTAAATCCGATTAAAGTAACAAACAGTTGAAGCCCTTTATCGCAGTGATATGAATCTCTGTAAAGCCGATGCTGCACTTTCATTTATGCTAAAAGAGGTATCAAAAAGTGATGAACTGGTGAAAGCTCTCCTTAAAAGAATCCAAGAAAGACGAACGATTTACTCAACACTCTTAAATTTTTTGAAAAACCCAAAATTGAAACCAGAATTTGATAACAAGTTTCTACCTTTGTTATTAGAAATGAGTTAAAAACGTTGATTGCTCATTTTAAAGGTAATGAGATCTGTGGCTCACCTTCAAATGATTCTGATTTATCAATGATTGAGGAAACAAATGATGATTCTAATATTTCAATCATAAAAAAAATTAAATAATGCAATTGAAATGTTCAGAAGTCCAAACAAAACACCTAATAACGTCCGTAATGGCAGTGATACCAACTTTTGAGACTCAAAACGCGTAAACATTTTTGAAAAAAGGGCTAAATGGAAAAAAATCCATATAAAACCACATCCAATTTTCTTTTCTTTTTCGCGTTTTTTCGCGTTTTGAATGACTAAAATCGGGCTAAATCTAGCCCGGAAAGGGCTAAGTTGGCATCGCTGCATAATGGTATGGAATCAAACACTGAAAAAGAAATTGAATTATATATTTCCGGAGGCGAGAGAGGACTGTTTTTGCAATCAGCCTACAACAATTTGCTAACAATTTTGCCCACAAGCGTTGATTGTGAACGATGTTTTTCGGCAGCATCAGATAATTGGTAACAAAATTAGATCAAGATTATCTGATGACACTTTAGATGCCTTAATATTTTTAAGAAGCTTTTTAAAGAACGATCCTTAATATTCTATTATTTTTAAGTTTATAAATATAGAAATTAAAAGCCAAATGACATTGTCAACCTAATAATTTATACATATACGTATGTATGTACAGTGTAAAAACCTATGTAATGTAATTTTGTTTTTAAAATTATTAAAGGTTTATAAACTTTTAATAAATGAAAAAACTATAGCTTTGAGACAATTTTTTGTTTTTAAACAAATTAACCCCCTGGCCCACGATGTGGAACGATAACGTTCGCTTAGATAAGACTTAAGACACAAACTTGATTGTGGAATAAACAAACTTGATTGAGTTAAAAATAGATACTATAAAAAGTTTGTGTCTTAAGTCTTATCTAAGCGAACGTTATCGTTCGACATCGATGGCCAGGGGTTAATATTAAATATATGTTACTTTTTTGTTTCTTTATTACTTTAATTCAATGAACTAATTTTTTTGTTATATTTTTATTTAAATTTATGAATAAATAGTTTTTTCATTAATATTGTAATTTTTTAATATGAACCAAAAATCCCGAAAATCCCGATTTCGGGATCCCGGGATTCATTTATGAAATCCCTTATCCCGGGATTTAAAAAACCAGTACCGTTTGGTATCCCTAATGCATATATATGAATTACTGAATGTTTGTGCTGTATTGAATTCAATACTTTTCATTTACCTTGTTATGAAAAAGAAATACTGAAAAAAGCAAAAATAAATTCTACCTTTAGCGTATTCAATCCTCACATACACATTTTTGCAAATTGCTGGAAAATGTATTTTATTTTATTTTACTTTAAAGTTTGTGTATACCTGTACATATTATACATACATTGATAAGGATATACGAGTATGTGCATATATTGTGCATACATGACTATTGTTGTTTGTGTAAGTGTGTATTTAGTATGTTTGTCTATATAGATTTGATATGTACGAGTATGTATACGAATTTGTTATTAAAGAGTTGTTTTATATGTGTAGAAATGCCATTTTAACTGGGTCATTACTTAGTATTGATTTCCTGATGGATTTTTATACAACATTTTTCTTTTAACTACATATACGCAGATTGCAATTGCTGTAAGTGGGTAAATTGCTAAATTGCCGGTGAATTGAATTGAAAAAAATGTATTATATTGAACATTTTTTAAAAACTATTTTCACCTCGTATCATTTAAAATGTTTATATGCAGACATGTTTGGAATTACTATAGACAGAACTTCGAATCAAAAGACTTAATCGTTATAAGTTTAAATGACAAGTTATTTAAACATAATTATTAGAATTAAATTTTTATATTTTTTACTTATTTGTAAATATTATTGGTCAACTAATAAAAAATAACTATTATCAAAAATAATTATATCTAATCCATAAATATTAATTTTAAGATCATAAAATTATTGTAGTTTTCAGGCAAAAATTTTATATTTGAAAAATTTGAATAGAATTCATTCATAATTGAATTCATTCAAAATAAAATTGATTTCACGTTTGAATGATTAAATTTTTCCCAATTCAATTCTGACCCGGAAAATCGGTTTTTCTATACTAGTGAATAATCGATGTTTTATATTGTTTTTATACGTGCCGAAGGACACAAAGCGGATATCAGCCCACAATGAAAACAGTTGCTTCGGTAAAAAATAGGATTAAAACAGCCTTTGTTTTCGAATACCTCTCTAACAGCAAAATTTAAAAATACATGAAAATAATAAAAAGAAATACCATTTGTTGTTTCAGAAATTTATGACATTAACAAATTTCTCATGAAAAACTTATGGAAATTTCAGCAAATATAACAGCTGCTATCTTCCCACAATATCGTACAAAGAAAAAAAGAACTTTTGTGTATTCTGGCCACCAGCTTGGCCAATTTACAAAACTGTAACAGTTAGCATTCAATTAAGTTCGTCTCACATAAACTGATTGATATTGTCAAAAGCCCTTAAGGTTTTTGAAGAACTTTTATAGAAGTCTAACACTGATTGTTGCTTTATTATCTGCCTCCCTCAAGACATTTTAATGGCAGGTTAATAAACTTTTGTTCATATTTTGCAATTATTGGTTTAAAAAATGCTTTAAACTGAAACTTAGTTTTTCGTAATGTAATAAATTCATTTAACCAACAAATCTATAATTGAAAAGTTTTAGTTTTTTAAACAAAAAAAAAACTCTTTTTTCTGTTTATGAAAAGTTACACATTTCTGTGATTACAATTTAAGTTAATTGAAAACCAAAGAAGAAATTATAAAGGATATATAGAAAAGTAAATGTAAGTCGTCAAATTGGTCAATTTAAAAGTTGCGATGCAGTTTTTAGTTTCATTTGTAGGTCGTAACTTCCTAAATACAGTTACTAAGCTCCTAATGGAACTATAAACGATTAGAAAATTTCTTCGGCTTTCAATTTAAAAACTATGTTTAGATAAGAGTAGACAGTTTGACGACACTCAATCAGCTAAAAAAGCTTCGGATCTGGGTCGGATAACTAGTGGTTTCGGCTACCGTATACATATCTATATATATAAAATTAAATGTGTGTTTGTTTGTATGTACCTTATAGGAGACCAAACCTCTGGACCGAGATTTTTGAATTTTTCACAGCATTTAACTGGGACTCTGGTGTGATTAACAGGGTACTTTTTTTTTGACCACACCCACATTTACGCCTGCTTTTTTAAAATATTGTAATTGGAGGCCAAACCCGATCTGCCTGAAATTTTCACAGCATATTACTGTGACTCTAGAAGGAATAATAGGTTATATAAAGTTTTGATTGTAAAAACGGGGGTGGCACCGCCCATATAATCCAACAATTTAAATCGCCATATTTTGGGCATTTTTTCACCTACGTCAATGATATGTGGTACATATGGTATTGGCATAATTAGGAATACGTACTAGGAGAAAAGTGGGTGGGACCACGCCCCTTTTTAGGAAAATTAAAAATCGTAATATATTTTTATCTACTGGATCGATCATTAAATTTTCACAATAGCATTTTCTTACGAAATAATAAATTCTTGACTATGTAACTGGACAAAGGGGCATGGCCTCGCCCACTGGCATGCATCGCTCATGTGACGCGCTTCAGTATCCTATTATTTTTCCATATAGAGAAGATGGGTATCGCTTTGAAATGCGTCAAATCAATCAAGCAACCCATAAGGCCGTTAATTATCCTGTTGAGTTCTTAAATTCACTCGATGTGCCAGAATTTCCACTACATGTGCTACAACTTAAAATTGGAGTGCCAATTATTTTACTGCGTAATATCGCTTTACAATGGCGCTCGACTTGCAGTAAAAAAACTGAGAAATAATTTAGTAGAAGCGACCATTATAACAGGAAAATATAAAGGTACAATGTACTTCTGCTACACATTCCAATGTTACCAACAGATTTACCATTTGATTTTGCGTTTGCGATGAATGTTAACAAAGCTCAAGGTTAATATCCCGTGTATATGTGTATACTCCTGATGGACAAACTAAACCTAAAGCATTACAATAAATACATTAAAATTAAATAAATAAATGTTTGTAAATATATAAATACGTTTTATTGTATTTTATAACGAGGAGGGGGGGGGGGGGTGGTAGCGAAGCACACCGGGTTTAGCTAGTTTAAAATAAAAATGTTTGTGTTATTTTTAACTAAAAGTCTAAAATGTAGCTTCTTCTTAAAAAATATTCCTAATTGCCATGAAAAACTATCAACAGTAGATTATTTATTTGATTAACTCTCATTTTAAACAAGGCTAGTTATTTTTTAATCTAAAGTTATACTGACAAACATAATAAAAATGTATTCAGGTTTTCGAGACGAAGTCTTGATATGAATACAAAAAAAAACTGAAGAAAAGGAGGCAACATGTAAATAAATGGAAAAATGATAATTACAGCAAATTTCGAACCACCGGTAACACTGGTTAAAGGATTGATGATTGACTGTAGGCTAGCGGGCACCGCATATGTAAATTCAACCAACAACCCAGGTTCGAATCCTAAGCCAGGAAAAAATTATCAATAAATTTTAATAATAATTTTCATGTAACAATTCCTACCTTCAGTAAAAATAATTTAATGAAAAATTAAATTTAATGAACTCGAGCCGAAATAAAAGAAATATCAAAGATTTACAATTAACAGTTCAAATAAAAATAATAATTGTTCTTATTTTAGCAGACTTTAAAATTCAAATTAAAAAACAACTACACTTTGTAAAAATGGCGGTTAATATCATATTTCTGGGTTAGATGATAATATTTTATATTTTAAAAATTATTTTAATTTTTTACTAAATCAAAAGCCTAATTAATCATGAAATTTAACCGATAAATTTTATTGTAAACAAATATAATACGAATAAAAAGAGCAAACAGCTCTACACATACTAAAAACCACAAAACAATGAGCAAATATTTGCTTGTTTACATTGTTCACATATTTCAGTGGCATTTAAAAAGTGTATGAACAGTGGTTAACATTATTAATGGTTCGCAATCATTCAACAATATTAAATATGTTTTTTTTCCAATATGTTCGCGAATATATGTATGTATGTACATACAGTGGTGATATTCGAAACAATTAACAACCGGTTCGCTTAAAAAATTTTATTTTTGCCAAATTTTGATAAAAATAGCGAAAATTTTAAAGTCGCATCCCAGTAACAGACCACAAGCCTCTTGAAGGAAATGATATAAACTTTCGTTTAATAAAAAAAGGTACGTTTTGAACAAAAAATAGTTTTGATTTTGCAAAATAAAAGTAAAAAAAATTGTTTTATTTTTTTCTCAAAATATTGAAGAAACCGCTATCGAAAACATCATCATCCAAGAATCCAATGTATGACCAAACTAAAATCATTTGTTTGTACGTTTGGACAATGAACAACTGAACAATATTGTGATTGTTACCGAGACTATATCACCTTGATAAATACACATTATATAAAACCGTTAAAGCAAAAAACATAATCACCCCTATCGTGAATAAAAATTTCACATGAAATTTGTTCCCTTTTCACATTTTTCCTATTAAAATTCAACGTTAAAAAATAAAAGGGAACAAATTTCATGTGGAATTTTTTTTCACGATAAGGATGAATATGCAACAACCGTTATGGAAAATTTTTAAAATTTTAACAACCGGTTCGAGGGAACCGGTCCGAACCTGCTGAATACCAGCACTGAGTACATATACTAAAAAACTTTCGTTTGCAAAATATGAACGAAAAACAAATAAAAATAAAAACTGACCTTAATCTCGAAAAAATAAAATATAATTGTTTAATTAATAAAAAGGTCGAGCAATCAGTTAAATAAGCAAGTTTATATGTATTGTTAAAGGTTAAAAAAAATGAACATGTTAATTTTTCTGACATAAAATTAATTTTAAAATCTCGTAATTAAAAGCTGATTCAGTTAAATAGAAATTTACTTAAAAATTAAATAAAACTGACAATTTGAAAATTAATTTCAAATTGTGTTGAAACTTAAGGCCCCGATTAACGTTCAAAACACTAAAATTTTGTATTGTCTCGACTACAACGCAACATGTATTTTTCATACGATTAAGCTGATAAGTGTTGTGAACCGTAATCGCAGTTTACAACATACAACATCCAAATACTTAGTGTTGTGAATGATAATCGGGTCATAAGACTAAATAATTAAGCCTGTAATGGTAGTACAAATTTAATTCAATTGTACCAGTTTTATTAAAATGCACTGTACATTCAACAATGCATATATGTATGTATGTATATGTAATGTATATCTGAATAAGTATGTTTGCAAAAAATGTCCTGAGTATGTGTGTTTTTTGTGTGATAAACTTAAACCATTAATATTATGTAGATGTCATTGTAAACACTAAAAAAATTACTAAAACTTTTACACATTTTAAACAACAAAAAAAAAAAAGAAAAAAAAAAACTATTACACTCATTGCAAAACTCTCTTCTCCAGCAGAGTATGTAAAGAGACCATACAATGTACGACTACTACACGTATTGTTGTATGCTGATATAATTGTATTGTTTTATGGAGTGTGTGAGTGTACAACGGTCAACTGTTCAATATTGGCCTGTTTTATAACACTTACCTGTACAAATTCATATAATACACATATTCTCGTTTTGGGTATGGGATGTCTGTGTGTGCCATTGAATTGGAAAATTACATTGAATCGTTTGTTGACAAAACTCTAGTTTACACAAACATTTGCGTTTTCATTAAAAGTGAAAACTAGGTTGGTTACCTGACTGTCCGTCAACCCAACAGATATCCAGGCAGCCTGACAACCAGACATACTGTCTGCCAGTTTGCCAGTCTTTCAACCTGATGTCCTGGCAGCCTGACAGCCAATGTACATATTTGTATGTTATAAATTGATGCTTCAAATGTTTGCTATACATTCATATGTGTATGCATGTGTGTGTGTGTGTGTGTGTTTGAAAATATTGTGTGTATAAATGTTAAATGTGAAATGAAGTCAAGGGTGTGTACGAATAAACATACGCTATCAATGTACAATAAATGCATATGAAATAAGAAGAGCATCAACAATAACAACAGCTACTTCTACAACAACATTTAAAGGTAAATAAGTATGAACAAAATTTTGTTACTGGTTTGTTTTTCATTAAAGCCAACACATATTTTGTTATTTTTTTCCCTCATGTTTCCTACCTATGGGAAATTAACTATTGTTAAAAATGTTGTTGTCACATATATATACATATGTATGTAGTTACAAGTGCACTTGTATGCCTTGAATTTTCTATACAAAAAGTAAACAAAAAACAACAACATGGTTTTTTTTTTGTTGTCATCATCAATGGGCCAACCCAGACGTATGAGCATTATTGCTGCAATTATTATTTTAAATTCAATTAAATATTACGTATACGCCGAGTACTTTTTGTCTCTTGTAGAATAACGAACAAACGCATGAATTAATGAATAAAAATGTTTGCATGCGATTTAATTGGATGATCAAGGGATAGTTGTTATTGCAGTGTTATATTTAATTATTTATATGTGAAAATTCATTCATATGTGTGTGTGTTTGAAAGTATACATAAGTGTAAATTAATTTTTGTTGGCTGGTTATGTACATACATACATATGTATGTATAACTGATAAATGTTTCTTTTCTGTAAACACAAAAATAGGACATGGACAAGGACTATAATTTAAAGTGGAATGCTGTCAAAATACATGTTAAAAATATCACATGAAATTTTCATGAAAAAATGTTGCAAAAGTCTCTGTTCATTTGGTGAAAAACATATGAAATGTATCTGGCAACATTATTTTTTCACAGCGATATAATTAAAGTAGCAATTGTTTCACGTGGAATTTTCATCCAAAAGCTCTTCTTGTTGTGCTGCTGCACAAGCGGCCAGTAATATTTGTTTATTCATTTTTATTTAACGATTTCGATTCAACGCAGATTTTTAAATATTTTTTACTTTTATTTATTTTCGTTTTAAATTCACAAAAAAGCAAAACATACATGTGTTTTGTTTACAAAAGTACATTAGTTACATGTCAATTTTTCCGTATGAAATAATTAATGTTGCTCAACATTTTTCCCAAATTTGAACAGAGTACTAGGCTTAATTCAACAAAACAACGATTTCTATTAAACTAAATACTTAACTTCTATGGTTTAACAAATGAGAAGCTCTGTACGTTCTTCTATTTACATATTTGGAAACATTTTCTACAACATGTTTATATAGAAAGTGTTGTAGCAACATTTTATATAGAAAATGTTCCAGCAACATGTTTATAGAGAAAATGGGTCAAAATTTTTATGTAAAAATGTACACGAAAAATATTTTTATCAACTAATAAAAAGTAGAGTCATATAGGCCAATTAGTCTACTGCCGACAATTTCAAAACTGTTTGAAAAATTGTTATTGGCTAAGTTGATTCCAATTCTGAACGACACTCAATGTATCCCAAATCACCAATTCGGGTTCAGAGCTAAACACAGTACCATCGAACAAACACACAGATTGGTAAATGTGATAAGACAGTCGTTTGAAGAGAAAAAATACTGCTCCGCCCTTTTCATTGATGTGTCGCAAGCGTTCGACAAAGTTTGGCATGACGGTTTAATGCACAAAATAAAATTAACTCTGCCTGCTAACACCCATAAACTCATGGAAAGTTATTTATACGGTCGCAAATTTAAAATCAAAGAAGGTGATTTTTTAAGTACCGCTCAGCCAATTGAATCAGGTGTGCCACAGGGTAGCATACTGGGTCCTACTTTATATTTGATATATGCCTCCGACATGCCGTCAGACCCCAAAATCCATACGTCAACTTTTGCAGACGATACAGCCTTTATCAGCGTCCATAAGGACCACCAAGTTGCATCACAGAATTTGCAGAATTATGTTTATAAACTAGAGAATTGGCTTGAGCTTTGGAAAATCAGGGTTAACGAACAGAAATGTATTCATATAACTTTCACATTGCGAAAAGATACATGCTCGTTCATCAGAATAAATAATCAAATTATCCCGCAACACAATGAAGTCAAATACCTCGGAATCCACCTCGATCGTCGTTTAACTTGGAAGTCTCATATCGACGCAAAACTTACCCAGATGAGATTAAAAGCAGTGCAAATTAATTGGCTAATCGGCAGAAATTCTACATTAAAGTTGGATTGCAAACTTTTGTTGTACAATGCAATTCTAAAGCCAATCTGGTGTTATGGAATTCAATTATGGGGTACTGCCTCAGCATCCAACATTGAAAAAATTCAAAGGGGTCAAAATAAGATTCTACGTACAATAAGTGCAGCTCCATGGTATGTTAAAAATTCTCGAATCCACAAAGATCTAGGCATTCCTTTGGTGAAAGTCGAATTTACAAAACACGCCTCAAAATATGTCAGCAAACTTGAACACCATCCAAACCCACTTGCACGAGACATCCTTAATTTTACTGGCCATGTTCGGTTGAGAAGGAGGGATACCCTTGCTTTAACTCAAGCGCAAAACAGATGACTGGATCAGTGGATATAAATTTTTTGTAGTATCATAATATTTTGTCTAGCACTGGCTGGACTTACTATTTTCTTTTAGTATTAAGATTCGAAAACTTATTGTCATTTCATTTCTGAAGATCCAATAAATAAATTAAATGTAAAAAAAAAAAAAAAAAAAAAAAAAAAAAAAAATCAACTAATAATTTTACAAAAACAATGTTTACATAAAAACCTATGCACAATTTCTAGAAATATTTAAATAAAATTTATTTTTTGATTGAAAATACTACAGAAATATATGTATGTATGTATATTCATCAGTATCTTACCAAAAATTGTTTTTCCAATGCCACAAAGTACACTGAGGAAAATTTCCACATTTAAAAAAATAACACAGAACATTGCAAAATATATACAAATGGTAGATCTGAAAGTAACACCACACCGTAACATCCTCTGTGTACTTTGTTCTACTGGCCCTAATTTAAACGAATATGTATCTAGCAGTGCATAGTTACGTATAAATCACGGAAATAAGAAATGCTTTCAAAATATTAAAAGTCTTCATTAACTTCAATATTACAAGCACAGATATCAATTACAAAATCAGATACAACATTTTAAGGACTAATCCTAAAACAAATATGTTTTTAAAACAAACTAAACAAACTAGTTGTGAGGCCACTGTAATGTACATGTGTAAGATAGAGGGCTTCAAGATTGTATGGAGAAAAAAGTTCACATTACAAGCCGTTCCCACCCCTAGAAGAGTTCTATTGATGGTATAATAGTTAACAGATTTTAAAGTTGTGAAGTATTAGACGTTATCCTATCATCCTGATATTTTTCAGAACATGTCCTAATGGTTAGGACGGTCGAAATTCACAATTTTCTTTGGAGCACTCTAATATACATAGTATGTATATGTATATGTGTAGGTTAATAGCAAACAAAACAAAATATAATAACAGCTCAACAAATAAACATAATGTCAACACAATATGAAAATGTAATTAAACTCAATAAGAGCTGAGTAGAATAAAGATTCTAGAAGAGATTATTTGTTTGTTATGCAAATGTATGCGATTATGCGTGTGTGTGTGTATATATACATATATGTGAGGAGTAGATGTGATAAGCATGGAGGGACCTATGACAATTATTAATGTTAGAGATACTGATAACATACAGTCATGTGAAAAATAATAGGGACAGTAAAATAAAAAAAAAAAATTTTTTTGTAAGTAAATGTGTAAAACATATTCATAGCTTCACATTAATTGCTAAATAAATTGTATTTTGTGACCTTTTAGGCAAATATGGGTAGAAGTATCCATTGCGACCACGCTACTCGAAATAATATTAAAAATCTAAGTAAAAGTGGACATTCGTACAGAAAAATTTCACAAATGCTCGGTATTTCAAAAACGATGCTTGAAAATGCTATTAAATGGATTGCCAAAGATGAAACCTGTGGTAGAAAACCAAAAATTACACCTTCTATTTAGAGAAGTATCATTCGATGCGTAAAAAAGATCCATTTATCACATTTAAACGAATAAAAATGATTTAAACATTGGCGTTTACACATCATATATTCGAAAAACACTCATCGTTGAGGAATGTAGAGCCCATAGTGCAAGAAAAGTGTCAAAGATTAGAGTTTGCTAAAAATCATATCAAATGGCGCAACATTCTGTGGTCCGATGAAACAAAAGTAAACTTGTTTTTTTCTGATTGCGATATCCACCATCAAGAATTCAATCCAAAATATACTTTAAAGACGGTCAAAAATGGTAGTGGTAGCATCATAGTATGGGGGTCATTCTCTTATTAGGGTGTGGGTCCTCTATATCGTATCCAGAATTTAATGAAATCGGCTGATTACACTGAAATCTTGAAAAATACAATGCTGCCGTATGCAGAAGAAGAAATATGCCACTCAAATGGATCATCCAGCAGGATAATGACCCAAAGCATACGGCAAAGTACACAAAGAAGTGGTTCCAGGACAACAAAATCAATGTTATAGAATGACCAGCACAGACCCCTGATTTGAACCCAATAGAAAATTTGTGGAAAGAAGTTAAAAGGGCAAACAGGAGAAAGTGTCCATCAAATTTCGACGAGCTTTGGAATCTTATAAAGGCTGTGTGGAATGCAATACCGTTACATGTTCGTCAAAATTTAGTCGACTCAATGACTAGAAGATGTGCTGCTGTTCGGGATAACAAATGATTCGCAACAAAGTTCTAAGGCTTTATGCAACAATATTCAGAATAAATATCTATTTAGTTTTACTTAAGTTAGTTATGGTTTTAAAATTTCATAAAGTGTCCCTATTTTATTTCACACGTTAAATGAATTTATGAATTCATACAAAATCACAAACAAATCAAAATATATTATGGGAATAGCAAACATTTTGTTATTAAACTTTTTTCTACCGTTAAAAAAAAATAAATCGTTTAAACAAGAAAGAATTTTCGATTTTTTATACGGTTGTAAATAAATTGTTAGTTTGGGTGGGCACTGTCCCTATTATTTTTCACATGACTGTATGTACATTAGGGTCGCTCCAAAATAAAATTGGGGATCATCCCGACTAATGTGAAAATTTGATTCATTTTAAGACTACATTTCTCAATTTTTTTTTTCCTGGGGTGAATATTTGGTGAGCTGGATCAAACGATAAAAATGTCCTTTTTAGAGGTTTTTTGATTTTTTTTTCACATTTCCCCCAAGGGAACTATATGTCATTTTAGTATCATATGAAAGGTCTTTGAGAGGCGCATTCAATGGGTTTTCAAAACTTAAAAAACTATATTTTTTAATTCAAAAATTTTGAAAATTTCCGACAAAATGTTTTGTGTTTTTTATTTTTTCATAGAATTTACTTAAAAAAATAGTTGAAATTTCGTGATTATAAACATCATGCCAAAAGGTTTTTCCTCAAAAAACCTCTAAAAAGGACCTTTTTATCCTTTGATCCAGCTCACCAAATATTGACCCCAGGACAAAAAAATTGATAAACGTAGTTTTAGAATGAATCAAATTTTCATATTAGTCGGGAACATCGATACCTTAGTTTTTCTCCATACAAACGGGGCCACCCTATGTTTATGTTTATGTAGCATGTGCTTACATTGATATACATACAAATAAGTGTATATATATGTATGTATATAATATATATCAAACACATACATATTTGCATAAATACATACGTACGTACATGTGTAGTTATAAATTGCAATTTATACACAAATAAACAACATAGAGGCATACAGTTAGTTAGTTGTAAGTATCATAAAGATCAATTTCATTTTAATGCAAATGAATATGTAAAGACAACAATACTATAAACATACACACATTTACTTTACATCAATATTGCTGTAAGCCCAGCATATGTACGTATGCACAAAATAATAACAAATAATTATGATAATAGAAAAATCCAATAAAAAAATCTCTCAAACAATAAATCCATCTGCATGTTAAATCGTATCAATTTTTATTTATGCAGAGAAAACTTTTTAATTATTAAAGTTCTTTAATGTTTATTTTGCTATTGTTATTATTTAATTTTCTTTCAATTTAATCACAAACTGATGCACTGGAAATTATTGTTATTTATTCTTTTGTATATATTTAGGTTACTTTGTCTAACTAATACAAAACTCAGTATGTATATCTTAAGATTTAATATAACTAAGAAAATATTGACATAAATTTCTTTTCAAAATAATAACAATAGATTTTGA
Organism: Bellardia pandia; assembly: GCA_916048285.2. Classification (NCBI taxonomy): domain Eukaryota; kingdom Metazoa; phylum Arthropoda; class Insecta; order Diptera; family Calliphoridae; genus Bellardia; species Bellardia pandia. The sequence goes on along the minus strand of OU696529.1, from coordinate 2,043,055 downwards.
TATGATAACATGAATTTAAATCATGAGTTTAGACGTTATTGAAACATTTTGTAATTTAAAAATCTCATTTCAATAGTTTAAGTTAAAAATGATTATAATATTACACACACATTGCATTTGATTCCTTTAACTATGTTGTTAACTATTTAAAACCTAAATATTTAATTAAATATTACGCAATAAAAACATTTAAATTGTGTGCAACAAAAACTCTCAAATAATATTAATTATACGTTATTTTTACAATTTCATTGGCTGCTCCCAACCACCTACACCCTATTCGAGATGTGGTTATGTGAAACACGATAATAAATGTAAAATTGTATTATATTCGAAAAAGTCATTGTATTTACAAAGACAAAAGCCCACCACAGCCTTCCAAACGCGCCGAAAAATGGGAAGAATTGAAAACTTTATTCACACAGTCAGAGCAAAAACTCACTTACAATTTCATAGTACTTGTACAACAAATAAAAGTTTTGCTTTTTTTTTTGGTGGAATTTTTTTACGCTTTTGTGCTGAAACCGAAATGCTTGAATGTTAAAATTGTCTGTTTTTTGTTGCTGGTTTGGATGGTTGAATGGTTGCATTCAACACAGTCAACCAATTTATATGCGGACACAGGAAATGAACAAAAATAAAGATATTGCTTGAATGTATTTCATTTGCAGGCTGCATCAGAGGAGTGAATTGCGATTTTGTTTGTTGTGTATGGTTACGAGCCAAAGTCCATGCTGAATTTTCAAGTTCACAATGAAATTTGTAGTGGTTTTTTTTTTTTTTGTTTTGTCTGTTTCATTTCCTAGGTTTTATTTTTGTGTATTTACTGTTTTTGTTTAAACAATAAATAAACAGAAGAAGATAGAAACTGCAGTTTATTTGCAGTTTACTGTGCAATTCCTGTTAACCAGCCGGGTGGCGTATGAGTGTCATTAATAATTCATTTACAAAAGCGTGAATACGTATGAGTAATATGTAATTAAATATTTATACATACAAATGTAAAATTAAAATCAACAAATTTATTCAATTGTACAAATCAGTGATTCAATTTTTTTTAAATTGCAGCATTATTTCAGTTATTTTAAATATGGACAGAAGTAAATGACAATATTTTCTTAAATTCTTTCATTAGTTTTTTTGACTACTTACCCCATTCTTTTCACATACTCCGCCAGCATTTTTTAAATCACCCGTCCATGCCAAACCCAAAGTACCCATTTCAAAGTCTCGATAGGTGAACATATAAGCCAAACAGAAAGCATCGTAATCCTCCTCTATAAATAAGAAATGAATTGAAATGAAATGAAAAATTTCAACTCACATACTTACAATCTAATGTTTATAAATAAATATGTAAATTGTTGTTTGATGGTAAATATGCATATGTAGTGTATTGTAAAAGAATCCAAAATGTATATAAATTCTAAGATTTTTGAAAAAGTTATTTTTTCACAGTTTATTAAACTTTTAAAGTATGCGTGGTTTGTGAAATAAATACTTAGAAAAAACCTTATTAAAACTACTTGTATTTACTTTTATTTTTAATCTGTTCATATTTAATGATACTACTGATTGAAATTATTGAATTCATTTCAGTTTACACTGCATAAATGCAATGAAAAAAGTTAAGGAAAATTAAAAGAAAATATATACCTTTATTTGTTTATGGCTTAATATATTTAATATATTCAGGTATGTGATGGAAATCGAAAACGACAACGAGTGAGTTTTTAAAGTCCATTTTAAAGTATTTCTAATCAAATTTTTAAAATTTTTGTTTTAAGATTCTCTTTAGTAGCCCAATATCTTTAGATTTTGTAGGATAAAACTGTTTCAATAAAGAAATATTACGAAAAAATTAACTTCTAAAACTCACTCGTTTTCATTTTCGATTTCCATCACATACCTGATTGTTTTTATTTTATTTAAAAGACAGTCACTTTAGGATTTTTGTGAATAAATGATTGAATAATTAAAGCGTTTTTAAGGGAAATGTTTATGCAGAAGCAGAAATCTTCACAGGATTTCAGTATATTTTTGCATTAAGAATTTTATTTGCGATAAATACTGATATACAAATTTCCATCTAATTGATCATCTGCCACAAACAAACAGAGATCGGCGGAAAACCTTGATACAAAGTACAGAAATCATTGTGATGTTGCGTAACATTGGTTGTTAAAACATTCCATATAATGATAATATTAAGATGACAACAACAAATAATTATCTCTCATCCTTGTTGACAATATTTCCACAATACCGTCAACATAAATTAATAATATACTGTGAGCGTTAATATAAATTAAACACCTAAAAATTGTGGTAAAAAGCTAAAAACTTGATACAGCTTAGTAAATGAGCCAAACAAGTTGAAAGCTACTAATTCTTAAATATTAGGATATTTTTTATTACAACCTTAAAATTTACAACATCAATTCTCCTTAACTAAAGAACAATTAAGTTTTGCAGTTTGGAACGAACAAATTTTGCTACAAATCTTTGAAACAAAAGTATTGAAACGAACGAGTTTTGCAGCTTACAATAACCCACCAGTAAAATAAATTATTTAGCTTCACTATACTTTAAAAGGTAATTAAAATAAAGAATATGCATTTTTAAACAGACAAAAAGAATACTTCATCTCGTTGTTTTCTTCCACGTCATGACTAGAATTGTCGTTGTCGAAAATCAAAACATAAAATTCTAAGGTTTCGTTTTGTCTCCAATTCTCTTCAAAGTGATTGGACAATAGGGCTCCAACATCTTTTTTTCTTTTCAGGTTTAATAGCCACATTTATGGCAATAATATCTTTGATTTTCTTTCCTCACCTTAAAAATTGGTTCAGGGTTGCAGGAATTCATTCTATAATTAATCTCCCCTTGTAAAGTTATCTGACTATTTGAATAGTTGTTGTATTTCTAACAAATCACAATAATGATCCTAATAAACTATAAACAATTTTACATTCTTTTTTCTTGTCAATTAAATAATTTCCCTTTAATTCTTTTCACAATGATACAAAAAAATAAAACAAATCAACCACAAGGTCAGCTGCAATAAAATCTGTAAATAATTTTATGCAAAATATTAAATTGTAATTAATAACAAGAAAAATTACAATAAAACATAACAAAAATCTTTTCAACAAAAAACCAATTCAATAGAATTTTTAAAAACATAAAAACTATGTACAATGTACATATATGCGTGTAGAGACGTGTAAATGTAAAAAAGTTTAAAAATGTAATTGAAATTGGAGGTGTAAATGTTCAACTTAATTGACTTATTGACTGATGAATATTTAACTGAACTCACCTGAAAATAATTCTAAAAATTTTTCAACGCCATAATTGCCGGGAAAGCGGTATGAAGGATCTTTGACAGCATTCATATTGTGGACTTTGATGCGCTTAATCATGAATGTAATGTTGTCAGCTTTGCCATCATTGTTGAAATCTGCGGAATATGAAAGAGAAAAAGCACATTGTGAGTAAATGAAAGAGACAATGAAAAAAAAAAATAAATTTATATAAAAGTTTAAAAAAAAGAAACAGAAAATCAATACAGTCTTTTTTTAACAAACATTCAGAAATCCGATTTTATGTCAGAGAAATGAAATCTATATGTACATATGTATTTTATTTTTGTTTTCCCCAGAATATTTCATGTCAACAATAAAGCACACACAGATAAATACATATACATATGTATGCACAGACTCGTACATACCCAATAAGCATTTTGGCTGGAATTCAAGTGGAATTCCAGTGTTGAATTACAGCTGAAACACAGTTGAATTCAATAGCGAATGCAGCAAAATTAACCATTGAATTACAGTCGAACAAAACAGTACATTTACAATGTAATTACAGCCTTAAATAACAGTGTGATTCCAGTTGAACCGAACCTGTTCTCTGAAAATTTAATTATAAAATCATCATCATCACCGCCGCCAATGATTTGCATCAACTGTGTGCCATTATTAACATATGATTAATACAAATTTGATGTTGTTTTTTAACAAACTTCAAACAGACTGGAAAGAGGATGGATTTCAAATGTAATTCAAGCTTGGATTCACACTGGAAGTCCAACATTGGTTTCACAAAAAATTTGTGCTTATTGGGTACGTTAATAAACATACATACATATGCATATATGTATGTATATATGTGTATGAGAAAATGTAACTAATTTATTGTTGCACAGAGCAAACGTACATATATGTACATATGTATGTATGTATGCATGTATGTATAAGCTTCATTGGTTGGATTTGTGTGAGAGCTGCAGAATCGATATAAAATGTGGTTTTGATTCATTTTTATGTTCTAGAGGCCATCATTCCGTTTTTTTTGTTGTTGTTGTTATTCTTTTCAAGCTAAAAAACATTCTGTTGTATGTACCAGTTAATCTACATACATACATATGAATATGAAAAATAATATTTGCAGGTATCAGCACGCACACATTAGACCTGCTCGATCTTCAAACAAAATCACGTTTGCTTAACACCTTTAAAATGAAGATTGGATCATTCGAAATACATTTTCAAAAATATTATGATCTTACACTCTTTGTTCATTGGCAAAATCTCACAATTTAAATGGTAAAGACTCGGATGTATTCAGATGAGCTGAGACATCATAGAATGTACATAATTATGCAATTGTAAGTCGCCTAGCGATGTCGTCTGTAGGTATAGAAAAGATAGATAAAAGATATACATATGTAGATCATTTACATATATACATATATACATATATACATACATGTAACACAATAGGACCAGCAATATGGACCTAAGTCGGCCATAATACACGGCCGCCTGTTAACGCATGTACATACATACATACATATATATGTATATGTATGTATGTATAAAAGTTATAGATCAAAATGTGTGAAAGCCTCGAATAAGTTTGATTTTGATTGTTGCAAGTAAGAGCAGTAATAACATGAACTAAATAATAACTGCTAAAGTACCGTTACGGCTAAAATACCGGTATCGTAATATTCCAAAATGCTATTACCGTTATACTAGATACAATTTTATATTATGAAAATACAAATTATTTCATTAATTGTTCGACCTTTATAACTTTATTAAAAAAATATTTTGTTTTGAGCTTAAGAGTTTTGGTTTCTGTTTAAAAGAAACACTTAAATGTTTATTTTATTTTAAAGGATATGTGTATATGTATATATACATACATGAGATTACATTTATTTATTTTAAGGACTTTTTATTTATTTAAATATTTTGATTTATATGTTCTTACTTTGAACAATTGTTTTTTACTGACTTTGCTACTTTGAAAAACTTGTTTATATATTTTACTAGATCTTAATTATAAGATCGTACATGCACATGCATGCTCGAACATGTCAAAAATCAATGCTTAAATTAACTTACAAAATGTATGTAAGTCAGTACACAATATTTGTGTTTGTATGCTTTGTGTAAGTTGAATTCTGAATGCCCGATCATGACAGTTGCTTTACACTTAGTAACAACAAAGAGTACAAATTGAAAACGGTTGCATGTACGAATGCAAGTAAACAAGTAGATCGAAATTTACATACATACATATGTATGTGTTGCATACATACTTAAACACTCTTGTATGTTTTGTTTAACTGATCTTCTTAGTAAGAAAGTTTGGTTGTTAATAATTTAAATTTCTGTGAGGCCAAATAAGACAATTGGCAACAGTAAAGGTTTGTGGTGAACGTATTTGTTCAAAGTAAGAAAATAGTAACTGTTTTACACATATTTATGTATGTATGTATATTAGGGTTGTTTATTTTAAGTTATTATTGCCAATTAACATACATATAAGTATGTTCATACATGTAACTCTTAAGGTCAATTTCTTTTTTATTTATTCCAATATTTCGCTACAACAATGTGTGGCATCTTCAGGGAAAATAAAATTTAATAACAAATTCACAAAATAACAGTATGTAGATTTTCTCTCCGTTTTCTGAAATTATTTTATAAATTGTTCGACTTTTATATCTTTATTAAAAAAATATTTCGTTTTGAGGTTAAGGTCAATTTCTTTTTTAATTAAGATAAGATAAGACTTAAGATACAAACTTTTTATCATATCTGTTTTTTTACTCAATCACGTGTGTTTATTCCACAATCAAGTTTGTGTTTTAAGTCTTATCTAAGCGAACGTTATCGTTCGACATCGTGGGCCAGAGGTTAAATTTTATTTCCCTAAAGATGCTACACATTGTTGTAGCGAAATATTGGAATAAATAAAAAAGAAATTGATCTTAAGCTCAAAACAAATTGTTTCCCAAAATTTGCAGGAAACGTAATCGTACAGTACAACTTGATCAAAAAATATTTTTAATTTCTGTAAATTTTGTATTTTCAAAATATTAACTTGTAATGAATCAAACATAATTTTCAGGATGTCAAAGAAATAATTTTATTCTTACTTCACCCCTACTAATAATATACTCGTATGTGTCTATATAAAAAAAATTAGTTTATGTTGCCTTTTCTGTTTACTCTGAATATTCAGAATAAATATTTTTTTTTCAGGTCTGTTTGTTTTTATTTTTTTTTTCTATATCTAGTGTAAATATTAGAAAACATATTTGTATTTGGTTAAAAAAAAACTAAAGTTTTTGCTTAGCTAATAATGGTACTCGTATAGTTTGTATGCGGTTTTGTTTGAAATTCCAGTTAAAGTTAAACAAATTAAATAAAAGTAACAAATAATACCTAAATATATTTAATTATATCAAATTGTAACCGCTATTTTCAGGGAAAATTTAATTGATGTGACTTGGCACAAATATTTTCTAAACTAAAACTTTGGAAATATTGAAAACATATAAAAATCAGATCAGTAGATACTTATGCCTGGAGGTGGTCTGGGCCACTTACCTGTATTTTTGTATATGGCATTGGCTCTTTGAACATGTCTCGTAATCGCCTCTATGCTCGCCTCGTCCGAACCCATCTTCTGAAAAAACGTATGATCTGCCTGCAAATACAGCATGCAAGTGATCTTGCGATCGTACAATGATTTTCCCGAATTCGAAGAATCAGTTTGGCCAAAGTCACCACTGCCTCTATTGCTCAGCAGATTTGTCATTAGCATGCTGTTGAAGTTGGGATTGTGAGGATTGGGTGCCATCATGATGTCGGGATTATAATTATTGACAATGATGTTTGGTTTTTTGGTGGCACCATTTTTAGTGATAATTTCCACGTGGGTCTTGTGGATGGGACGATCGTTGCCCATGAAGATGGTGGTCCAATTGTTATTAAAGAAATTGCTGGCATCGCTGAAATCATCGACACGATCGTAAGAGGATGCCGATCTATTGCTAATGTTAGTGTTCTGATTGTTGTTGTTGTTATTGTTATTATTATTGTTAAAGTTGCTAACAATAATATTTTTATGTTTGGTGTAGGTCTTTCTTAAGTTATTGTTGTAGGAATTGTTAATGTTGTCTCCATTGTAGTTGTTGTTGTTGTTGTTGTTGCTATTATTCGGATTATAATTACTCACAATGATGTTGCGATTGCGGTTGTACTTGGTAAACGATGATGAGGCTGAATTAGTGGGAAACATAAATGCTGGTGGCTGTGCAGTTGTTGTTGTTGTTGTTGTTATAACTGTATCATATTTTTGTTGTTGCTGGCCTGCATTACGCCACGTTATCACAGATGCTTGTTGTTGCTGTTGCGTTTTACGCAGTTGTTCTTCCTTGTTGTTTGTATTTGTATTTGTGTTTTTATTATTATTATTATTGTTATAATGATTTTTATTATTATTAAAGTTATTCGTATTTTCGGTTGAGGTGGTTTTTTCTAAAGGACTAAATGTTTTTTCATCATGCTGCTGATGCAGATTATCGGCATTATGAAAAATACTGTAATCATCATTGTATGGAACGTCTAAATCCAACGGCAGCGGAGGATCCTTTTTATGGCCATCACCAGATGAAGCCAGCTGTAAAGCAAAAAATTGAAACGTAGCAAACATAATGAATGCATAAATTAAAACAAATACCAGGAATGAAAAAAGAAGACGTACATATATTGAATAAAATGTGAATAAAGCTTAAAATGAAATGAATTTGTCATCGACTTTATTTTTATATAAACTAAAGAGAAGTGTTTGTTCATTTTCCATTTAGCCACCGAAAATCTACTTTTTGTGTTTTTATTATTTTTTTTCGTTTTATTTTCTTGCTACCGCTCCTGTTTCCATTTCTTTATATTTTGTTCAGTCTTTGAAGTGGTTGCTTGCCGAGTTTCATGGCTGAGGAGGTTTTGGTGCCGTAAGTACTCTTAACAAAAACATAAATGACATTTTAATTGGATTTATTTGGCCAAAAGAAAAATTACCCTTCCACATTTTCTATTTATACTCGAGTATATAACAGCAAGCATGCACTCAGTCATTTATGCATTCATTTCTAGTCTCTCAACGTGTTTTTGTAATTGTGATTGGGTCTCGTTTTTTTTGTTTGTTTTATTATACAGTCTTATTTTCCACAAATACATATGCATTTTCGTGTGATATTGCATATATTTTATATAAAAGTTAGATATTCCAACCACAACCTCTAATATTTATTGTACCATGGAATGGAATGGAATGGAATGGAACGGAGCAGTAATGCTCTTAACGGCGAAATGGGATTAGATGAGAGGAGACTGATATTAGTTATTAATGCCGCTTATTTTTTAGTGCCCTTTACGATCTATGCATGTGTGAATGGTGAGTATGTACGAGTATGTGGATTTTTTTTTTTAAAGAGAAGTAACACGCAGGCAATTAATATGCCTACATATATTTGCGTTACTTTCTTTGGAAAGGTGATAGTTGTGGGAGTAAAGGTGGTGAAAGTAGAAGAAAGCTTTATATGTAGGGTTGCCATACGTCCTCTTTTCCCCGGACACCATTCTCTTTTTTAGGGCGTCCGGGGTAGTCCTACTTCTTTTTTTGCAAGTGCCCTGGGTTTGTCCTACTTTTAAAACTTTAATCTATAATTTCGTTTTATTGCATCGAAAATATTGCTGGCATTAATGTATACATTTTTTTAAATACACACGATGTCATGACAAGCTTTTTTGTGTAAACAAATTGTGTTTGATGCTTTTTGGCCGCCATATGCGCCTTCACAATTTTAAACGGCTTTGGCTTTTGGCCTTTGTCTACGTGTCTTATGCCCGTAATTTTAACAAATAGATAACTACTAGAGTTTATACCAATTACTTTTCCTCACCTAACCGGTAAAAAGAATTTGGTAATTTTAACGTTACGTTACGTGTAACAACCGACTGCATTCGGTGAAAAATGTGGTAACATTGGTGTTTGACGTTTAGAGTTACATCAATTAAATGCCAAATTTAATTGTTTGCAACGATGTTTTGTCCAGAAATGTCTGGAAAAGGTGCCAAAAGAAGTGCTAGTTTATTGGAGGGGGAAAAACAGCTGATGCACTTTTCTCTGAAAGACGAAATCTTCTTATAAATTTAAAATCATTCCAAATTTTAAAATGGTCAATTCTTTCCCTGAATGTGTGTGTTAACCTTTTGGGAATTTTGTTTTATGATATTTCCCAAAGTTCTTAGTTCTAGAAGTTCTGAATTCAGTGGACACCAGAAAGAAACAAATTAAACACGGAAACTATTTCTGATATTATTAAAGTCAAATATTATTTTGATATGAATTGTCAAGTGTTTTATGAATATTTAAAAAAATGCGATAATAATATATTGGTTCAAATTGAAAGCGCTGAAAAATATACATGAAACTTGTCAACTTCTACTACAAATTTATATATAAATTTGTTTTTGTTTAAAATGAATTTGTTAAATTTGTTTTGTGTATTTTAAGGCGTTGTTTTTTTTTTAATATTTTGCTACAGAGTATAGTCTGTCCTCTTTTTAAGGGTAAATGTCCGGCTTTTTTTTTTGGTCGAAATCCTCTTTTTCTCAAAATGAATATGGTAACCCTATTTATATCACAACTGTGCATTTGCGCATTATTTTTGTTTTTAGTGCAGAATTGCAGCGCCTCTGGTGGTGAGTAGGCGCATTAATGTCAAAGCATGATTTTATAGCCTTTATTTAATTATTTTATTTCGGTGGCGTTTTTAAATGCTATACCACCGAAGGAGGGCGCAGTGATAAATATTATTTATAATAATTATCAGAAATTGATGTTGTTTTGAATGGCAGCGGCTGGGAATCGAACCCGGGCTACGAATACCAACTCATGCTTAATGATCAAATGCGCTAACCAATTAAGCCACAGCCCCCCTCGTTTCTACGAGTTGTCATATAATCGCACATTGTGGCTATTTGAAATAAAATTTCTTTGTATCTAATTTGCTCTGTCCAGTTGTCGTGGTATATTATTTTACTTCTGGGTGGCTATAGAGAAATTCTTTTACCAGAAATTATTTTAAATGCTCAGTAATACGGTACACTGGGAAATTGGGTACACTGCTGTTTTTAACAAAATGTTCTATAGTAAAGTTTTACACAAAATGAATAGTCATGCTTATGTCGAACAGGAATTTGTTCGTATCTATAAGAATTTCGTGAAAATTCTGACCGTAGTATCAACTTTTCTATTTTGGACTCCAACTCCTACTTACACAAAGCGGAGTTATACCTGTACAGTTCATCCATAAAAGAGCAAACAGCGCTTAGTATAAAAGATAGCGAACGTGTACATACATCCCAGTAAAAAATGTGCTCCAAAAGGAGCAGGTTTTATGTATGAATTCATACCTCACATCGCTTCAAACCTGCTGATGGGATGCATGATATTTGTATGAGGTGTTCCCGGTTTGGAGAACTACTTTCTGCTGACAATAAGCGCTTCTTTTAACCTAATCAAACATGCAAAGAAAGCACTTTCCTAAAGTGATTTACGTCACTTCACGCACACCACTCAAACAACAAATTCTATCTGAATGTTTTTGCTTAAGAAAAATTCATACTAACTGAGAAGCGCGATATTCGTTTTGTAATTGACTTTCGTTGTCATACGTAAATCTGTTGGCTATAATTTCGTTTTTGTTTTTTCGCTTTAAAACCTTCTTCGTTGTCAGCACTAAAAAATCATCTTTTTTGTATATTTTATTTGTAAGCATTTACTGCTTTAAAGGAGCGCTTTTATTGAAGCGCTTTTTCTCTTAAGTGCTTCAAAAAACCCGATTTTTTTTACTGGGATGCAGTTACACATTCATTCAACATTCTTATCTTTTTGTTCCCCTCAGTACCATAGTGGCGAGTGTGTAGTGTATACTGCTTTTATGCTGGTTTTTCTACTGCCCAAATATTCAGCAGCCATTTCTTAAGTCAAGTAAATTTCTAAGTACTTAGATTTACTAGTTACAAAATAATAAACATTATTTTGGGCCAACATAATTTATTCCGTGAGTCGGTCTAATGTAAATACATATATAGTAAAACATATAACAAAGGTATTATTAATTTACTGGTTAACGTCTATATTGGCATATCAATAATTGACTGACAGAATGACTGGCTGCTATTTTCATTTTTAATTCCTATTATTATATTTGTGAGTAGTGCTTTACTCTCTTGCTTTCATTTTTCTCAGCCACTAATGGAAACCAAGTTAACTTTTAAATTATTCATTGCACTCAGATTGGAGGTATTCATGAACTGTAGGTAACTGTGGTGTTTTATTAAGTAAATACTAACTGCCGTATTCATAAAAACTAAAGTAGGTTTGAAGTGTGCTTTTAGACAAAATTTTCATATAAAATTTTCTTAAAGTACATTTGAAGTCTACTTTAACATTGAATTTTAATAGGAAAAATGTGAAAAGGGAACAAATTTCATGTGGTATTTTTATTCACGATAGGGGTGAATAATTTCTCGAAAGGTAAATTACTGGCATGTGTTTTCTTTATTAAGAAGAAAATTGCAGAAAGAAAAGTGATTTTATTAGGACTATTTGTTTTTCCCATTTTAACATTTTAACTTTAATTCAGTTTGTTTCTACTTATTGCAATACATGAAACAAATTTTATTTTCATAAATTTCATCTTAATTTTAACTTTAAATTGGCCTCAAAATGTAATTAACGTCAATCGCCTGGCATTTAACATTATTCCTGTTACATACGAGTGTTACATAGAGAAATATTTTTCTACAAATTCAATTTAAAAATTTGAATCTATTGATTTTATTTTCACCACCCACTGAATCCATAAAAATGAGCTTAATAGATGTTGATGTGTGTGTAGAAGTGTATGTAAATTGTTCTCTTCTACATAAAAAGAAAATAACGCAAATATGCTGTATTTTCACTCGCATACAAAGAAGAAAGAAGTGAAAAATGCTTGACTCTATTATGCAAATTTTTGTAAATTAACTGTCAATCAAAATAAAATGTGTATAAAGACCAGCAGCTAAAAGTGAGTGCAAAGAAGAAAACATAAACATACATATAGAGCACAATAAAATCCGAAAGAGGGTTAGAAATTGAACACACACACACACACTCAAACTCACACAACATTGGTTAAACGCATATTTGAAATTGACAAATCGCACCGCACAATGACGGAAAATGACATTATACTTTTTGGTGTTTTCAACTTGTAATCTGCAGTGAATAGAAGAGTTGGGGATGCAGAAGACATGTTCAATGTCTTAAATGTTACACATACATACATAAATGACAGTCATGGATGGGGCCGCCGTTGCCATCGCTGTTGTTGTCATAATAATAGTAAGCAATAATAAGGTAATAAAGTAATCACCCGCTTAAGTTAAAAAAGGTGAAACAAAAAAATATTTGTACACAACTACACATACATTCGCTCTCAATAACAACCCAACAAACCAATTGTTAAACAAAATGTAACTATTGTATAAGAAGCTTATCATAAGAGATTTTCTACAACTATTTGTAAGTCTGCTTATAAAAAGCACAAAAAATTAACAGTTTTTAAATAGTGTTTTAAAAATGCTTTACATGATAATTGTTTAGATAACAATTTAACAAATAGGTATGATTGCAAATGACTTATTCTCGCAATAGTTTTGTAAGTGTTTCTAAGAATTAGGTACCGTTATTCTGCATGTGCCTCAATTTTGATTCATTTGTTAAAGTTTTCAGTGTTTGTGTTTTTTCAGTGAAAAATTAAGTGAATATTTAAATTTAAAAGATTTATTCAAAATATACCATTTAAATTTAAACATTTGCGAGTTAAAAAAAAATACTTTTTCATAAGTAAGAGTGCTGTAAACTAAACTTTTTCATTTAAGGAAAAACTGCTTACGGTGGCGAAAAGTCCCAATTTTATAAAAAACTGTTGACGCAAATTATTGCAAGACGAGTTTGCAGACAATTACTCTGGCAAGGAACGGCATATCAAAAGAGTGTGCGGAGCATAAGTGCAACTAAAGCCCTAAGAAGTAAAATTTTTCACTTGGTTTGTAAATTCACATATTAATATACCTATTTTTTTACAGATGCTGCAATTACGAAGAACAAAATAATAGTATATAAATTTTAACCCCCTTTTTCAAAAACGATTATTAAACTTAACAAACGTTTATTAAGGCAAATTTTATATGCAAATTTGTCATAAATTTAAATTTAAATTTAATAATCGTTTTTCAATAAGGAGGTAAATGTTTTATAAAATACAGATATTATAAATGTTTTAATAATATTTTATGAAATTAAAACCAAACAAAATTCCTATGAAAAAATTTACTACCGTGGTGCAGTATAATGTTTAAGCTTACAAAAATATTACCAATGTAAGCTTATTACAAACATGATTAGAAAACTATTCTTCTGTAAGCTTATTTTATAATTCGACTTGAAAACTTACTGTATATTATATACAAGTACATAAGATTATCGTAAGGGTTCAGTTTTCATTATTAAATTATTTTTAACAAGCCTTTTATAATATTAATCACAACACTTTTCTAAGCTTAACGCTTATGTTAGTAAGCTTGCTATAAGTTATTTCTAAATCGTTTTGGTTTGTTGGAAAGACATGCACACATGTATACCTACAAGTTTCCCAGCAAAGAAAGGACATTTAAACAATTTTGAATTTACTACATAAATACTACAAAATTTAAAACAAGTGAATTTCATGCAGAACGAGGTTTCAGATGCTTTCCTTAAACCTTTTTATCGAACTTTTATCGAATGATTATAATTATAGGAATAAATTATTAGGCTTAATTAAGTATGCAACACTAAAAGAACCTCTTAAACTGCGATTCAACTCAATAGAGGAAAAATATAAATACGAGTGAAGTCTTTTATCAGTGCTATTAGTCTGTACACAGAACTAATTTGATAAAATACATTTTTCTGTATTTTGTTTTTATCTTAGAAATGCATATATACTCGTCTAAACGTTTTTATTTAGTTTTTACAAATAGTTTTTGAAACCATGGCTCAGAAGAACACTTAAATATAAAAAAATGTTACAAAGAGTAAATGTTTCTACAGAGATTTTCCTTTTTAAGTGACAAAATTAATAAAAGTGACGGTAAATTGAGGCCTGGGGAAAGAAATGCAAAATAAGAATCATGTTCTTGTCCTGATAGTGTCAGTAATTGGTAAAATGCCAGAGAAAAATTCTAAGTTGAGATATTTTGAAAACAAACCTCTTCTGGCAGCCATCTTTTCGAGCGTTTTTTATATAATTTAACTGCTTCCTGTGTAAGAGGCTCGTCCTTGAACACCCGCTGCTCTTCGCTATTGGCCTTTCTCCGTTTCAGTTCATCCACTAACATACTGCGTCTGAGACGTTCGCTGGCACAGTGTTCGGCCGTTGATGATTTGGAGGGCTCTTTTACTGCCGGTTTGCGCAGGTCCACATCACTTAATTTATAAATGATGGTGTGAACGCCAGTCTCATTTAATTGCTGCGAATATCTGTGAGAAGGTTCGATGTAGAAAGTTTCTGTCGCTGTTTCTATTGTACCATCCAACAGATTGTCCTTGGTAAGAATGGCATGTACGTGAGAGTTGTCATCATCTGGAAGAAAGAAAGAAAGAAAAAAGAAACAACTGTAAAATCCGAGCAAGTGGAAAAGTATAAACGATATTTAAATTAAATCTTCTTTTGCACAAACCCTGAATATATATTTAATTACTGTTGGTAATAGTACTTGGTTTTACATCGGCACTTATAATTAATAATTTGAAAAGCAATATATCGCACCTGTTCAGTTTATATTTAGGAATCATAAAGATATTTCGAGTTAAAGGCATAGCTTGGGAATAATGATTAGAAATCCTAATGATTAGCAATTGGATTAGAAATTTTAATTGTGCTGAACAATTGATTAATTATGATTAGTTAGCCATTTTAGACGATTGCTAATTGATTAGATTAGAAATAATCAAAAATCTAATCACAATTAGTGACGATTAGCATTTTTAATCAAATCTAATCAAAACTAATCCAAGAAATAATTGGTTAGATTTCTTGATTATTTTTGATTAGATTTGATTAGTTTAACTATTTTTAACTATTTTTGTGAAAAGAAAATATTTATTTATCACATTTGTTGCTATATTTACATAATGTAACAGTTTTTGAATATTGCATAAAATTGCATACGGTGCACCCTGTTCTTAAACTAAACACTTGACACAGCTGGTTCACTTTGTTGTTGTAGTTTTGATTAGATTTGATTAGAAATGCTAATCGTCACTAATTGTAATTAGATTTTTGATTATTTCTAATCTAATCAATTAGTAATCTGAAATTTTTATAAAAATTCAATTCTAATGATTAGAATATTTTATTTTTCTAATCGTAATGATTTCTAATTCTAATCGAAATTCCCAAGCTATGGTTAAAGGATCTCTAGACGATCGGTGAGGACTGACTATCGTTTGTGAACGAAATTAATTCGAGCGAATATAATTTAATCACCCTTATTCTGTTTGGCGTCGTCAACACAACACAACGTCGTTTTTAATAATTTTTTTGTAAATCCGTATTCCAGTTGGCAATTTTGCCATTTATCGATGACTGTCAACTTATGTTTGGTATTCTGTAACTTGAATTGACGTTGCTGTTGTCTTATATTGTTGTTGATTTTGTCGTCGGTATTTTTGGTATTGTCTTGTGTTGTGTTTGAAAAATTGAAAAAAAAAATAGCAACAACGTGCCAGTTCGAGAAGCTAGTGGAAAAGCTTGAAAATAATCCATCACTAGCCAGATGATTTCAAAGGGGCTCTGTTCCTTTTAATTGTAAGGAACAGTGGGAGGCTATTGCCACTGTGATAAATTCTCTCGGTCCACCAATTAGAACTGGCGATGGATGGCAAAAGGTAAGCTAAATAGTTTGTTTTAAAACTATGATGTCTGATGGAATTCTTTTTACAGATTTGGAGGGACTTGAAATTTAAAGTGAAAAGAAAACTGGCCACAAATAAAGCAGAAAGTAAAACTACTGGAGGTGGTGTATTTAAGCAGGTAATGCTGAGTCCCTTGGAGGAAGCTGGAAAAACAAATAAATCCTGATGTATATTTCTCGGAATCACTTGAAATGGTAAGACATGTTTTTTCAAAAGTCCGTCCACATTCCGGCAGTCCATTAATATTTTACTATTTATAGGAAACATTACCCACCATCAGTAGCGAAACTGTAACATCAGCGCAACCAATAACGGCAAAACAACCAGTTCTCCAAACCCGATAAAAAGGAAGACCAGTTCTGCTTTGAAAAAAAGGAAAACTCCTCTAAACGGAATGAAATGCTTGAAAGGCATAGTACTGACTAAGCCAGTGTATTGACAGAAATGTCAAATTCTATAAGGTCATTAAAACGTAGCCTAAGGGATATAAAAGACATTGAAACCAAAAAATTAAAATTAGAAGTGGAGAAGCAAAAATGTTGTTTTGTTTTCTTCGTAACTGGACGAGTCGGAATCAGAAATAAAAAAAATTTTTGTTTCAGCTTTCTTTACAAACAAATTTTTATTCCAACTTTACATTTTTTTTTATCTAATATTAGAGATGTGTGCTGTATTTTATTAGCATTATCGATAAACAGTCAACGTCCTCATAATAATCTTACAGAATACCAAATTATTATAGAATTGATGTTGTCTTTGATTAGAATTGATGTTGCCTTAAAATTGACATTGTTATTGCCGACGCCAAACAGAATTAGGGTGAATATTTTCAAACAAATAATTATGAATTGTTGACGAATTTAAATAATAAATCTTGGAAAAGTAATTCGAAAATAAATCAAACAACTCTAAGAAATATTTAATAAAAATATTCTCATTGAATTTAATACAAAACTTAAAGATAAAATAATTATTTTTTTTCTTAATACTACAATTTACATTTTAATAAAAAAAATAAACAAAATGTTTTTTCTTTGGTTACAAATTAATGAAGACATTCTCTGAAATGCTTAATTTTCATTCCTTTACGGTTTAATGTTGTTTGACAAAATCGGAAAAACCAATCCCCAATTTCTGTTATGGCCAACACAAAACAAACAATCGAAATTGATTAACAAAAGAATGAAAAAAAAATACTGACCTCTCCTCCCTCCCACTCCATATTTTTAGCCATTTGTCATTTTTTGTAACATTCTGGGCATAAAATAAAAATTGATGGCACTGGCACAATGGCACAAAACTAGTGCATAATGGAGATGGCAAATTCAAACTTTTCTAGAAATATCTTTTATAAAAAAGTGCTAATAAAAGCTGTGATAATATGTCTGAAATAGATTTTATGTAAATCATAAATTTATAAATTCTAGAACTAAATATTCCAGATATAACACAATTTTTTTTAATTTAATTTAAAAGAAAAATGATTTTCGAATATAAAAAATGTTGACGAATGAAAATTGCACAAAATATTCCATAGCTAGTGTAAATATTAGTATTTATTCAGTTTTTGCTGCCGCATTTTATTGTTCTGTTCTAGCAAGTGTAATACTCGTATTTGTAAAACCGAAATGAAACGGAAAGAAAAGAAAACAAAAGTTTTGTTTTCTTTTAATAGTGTTTGTGCGGTAAAACAAAAATAAATTGTCAATACAAAATACCACACAAACCTACAAAAGAAACAACAGCAACACAAAAGTTAACAACAAAATTCCTTAAAATAATTCTAGGAAAATCTTAAACAATGTTGTTCCAAAAAAATAGTAAAACGAAAGAAAAAAATATTTCGAAAAAAGAATGGAATGGTGCTCGAGAGTTGTTGCTGCAACCAAAAGAAAAAATGAGGAGAAAAAGTTAAAGCAAACTATTCACAGCGTACAAGGAAAGAAATTGGCACTGGCGGAGCAGAAGTAAAAAGGAAATAAAAAAGTTTATGCATTAAATCAATTTGGCATACAACTATAAAAAAAAATAAAAATAAATTCTCATAGATTTTCTTTGATTCTTTATGGGGATTTTCTTAACATTTTCTTCTTACAAAAAATTTACTTTTTTGTTTAACAGTTTCTTAATTTTTTGCTGCATTGTTTTGTTGACTGTAAACATTTTCTGGCTGGTGTTACTGCAAAATCCTCAAAAGTAAAAGAAATAAATAAAATAAATTCTTTAAGGATTCAAAAACACACAACTACTGCTGCAACACAAGTATTTTAAACACAAATTTTTAACCTCCGTTTGGCGGTTTTTGTCTTTTATAAATAAATATTGCCTCACAAGAAGAAAAACTTATTATCGAGGACATGACTTTATATTTATTTCTTTTTCAGCATTTTTTTTTTCGTTTTCTCGTTAATATTTTTTTTTTTTGATATTGTTTCTTAAATCGATAACAAGAATTTATGGTTTATACACAAGACAGAAAACACTTACACACACATTGACTGCTACCAAAAACCAGCACAATATTGAAGTGCACTAAAATTCAATGCATTTTGTATAGTTTTTATTCGTCCTCACTTTTGTTCCATTTAATACTTACTTGCTTGCTATCTAATAACTGTTGTACTTAGTTGTATATTATACATACATACATACGTAAATGTAAAAGAGTCTTCGAACATTTTATCTTTGGAGTCTTCTGCATCGATTGCAGAGTTGCTGTTCCAAATTCTGTGTTGTGTAAAGTTGCTTTCAAAAGTGCATAATGGAATTTATTACTTATTACACGATTTCCCATTGAAATAAATTCTCAGAGATATCAGTCTGCGAGTATTTCGGATTTAGTTCAGAGAATTTTCCTACTGCTAGTCAGAAATATCGGTTAAGAAATCGCCGAGATGTTAGCAAACGAACTGTCTGTCTGGAATTTCTATCTACAAACTGTAATACAGTTCAATTTAATTATTTATTGCCACATAAATATATTTTATTTTTTTAAAACCTTTTCTTTACTTTCACTTTGGAAAATTAAATCATGTAACGTTAATTCAACCGCTTTTTACTTAATGCAAATGGATGAAACTTTGCAGGCATACATACTACCGATGACAATACACGAATACATGTGCGTTGGTTGATTTGTTTGGTTTACTACGTGCGAACACCACTCGTCAGATTTAATGTCGTGTACAACATACTGTAGCGTGCAATAAAGTCGTGTCTTTCTAGACCCAACCGGTAGCCGTAAGATATCTCAGTAGGTCATTGAGTTTTGAACCGGCTACCTCACCAAGGTTGTTCAATGTATAGTTTCCCATGAATTTATGTATCTTGACACTCAGGGCTGGGCATTTGCAGAGAAGGTGGAAAATCGTTTCCTCTTCTTCCCTATCCTTACAATTACGACAATGATCGTTTCACAGGGAGTCCCAGGCGATTTGCGTGCTTGTGTAACGTCCAGTGTCCCGTTAATACTACCAGCAACCTGGATATATCCTTTCTATTCCGGGTTATCAGTTGAATAGTACGTTTCTCGTCAAAAGATGGCCACATCAACTTGGCTATCCTACATGTGTCTAAATTACGCCATCTATACTCAACATTTGTAAGAAAATGTCTGAAGATGATACCTTTGATAGTCCCCAGTGGAATTGCTACTGACACCACATTGGATATATCTAAGGCAGATCCCGTTCTGGCTAGTTCGTCTGCCCGTTCATTGCCGTAGTGGTTCCTATGCGCAGGCAACCAGACCAAGGTAATGTCAGATAGACGACCTAGCCTTGACAGAGAATTCCTACATTGCCTGACTAGTGAAGATGAAATTGTGTAGGCATTAAGTGAGAGGAGTGCCGCCTGACTGTCGTGTAATGTATTACAAGCTGCCATGATAGCAAAAATTTCCGCCTGGAAAACACTACACTCATTCGGAAGACGATACGAGATGTCTAACCCCAGGTTCTTCACAGAAGACCCCAGAACCAACACCGCAGCTCATCTTAGAACCGTCTGTGTATGTCCTACTGTCATATCTGTGCACAAGATTAGCCCTATTCCACTCATTCCTGGAGGGAATTAAGACCTTGAATACCCTATCAAAATCCGTATATAGAGTAATATAGTCAGATGGTTGGAGAACGTTTGAACTGGCCAAGAATCCCCGCGTGGCCATATATTCACGATCTCCAACAACCGGACGCGCTGCAGGCAGAAGTCGCCATTATATGAAGGTCAATATAATGTTCAGTGCCTCTGAAGGACTAGTCCTTAGTGCGCCAGTTATGCCAATGCAGGCTAATCTCTGGACTTTGTATAGTTGGTCTACGACATACTTCCTTCTAGTTGCAGTCCACCATACAAGAGATCCGTAAGTAAGAATGGGACGTACTATAGCCGTATACATCCATTTAACTATGCTGGGACTAAGTCCTCATTTTCTACCAAACATCTTACGATAGGTGTAATAGGCCACCGCTGCCTTTTTTGTGTTGAGTATTTAGCTTCCATGACAATTTAGAGTCCAGTATGATGCCTAGATATTTTCATTGTTTAAAAGGGGGATTTCGCAGTTTTTCAACATTAGAAGTTTGAAGCTTGGAATCTTGGTCTTCGTCGTGAAAAGTACAAGTTCTGTTTACATGTGCGTAGCCAGAATAAAATCTAGGGGGGCAAACATTTTTTTTTGGTAAAATGCTTTTTTGACTGCCTTCTGGATAAAACTTTACAGGCATTCATACTCCAGATGGCCATACACGAATACATGGGCGTAGCCAGGATAAACTCTAGGGGGGGGGCAAAATTTTTGTTTGTGTATTCGTTACTAAAAAGTAAAAAATAAATAAAAAAAAAATATTTCACAAAAATCTCACACGTCCCTTAAATCGTGGGGCGCCCATACCAACCTGAACTTAAAAAAACATGACTGCCGTGAGTACATTTTAATACTTCAGACCGAAAAAAATACAACCAATCATGTTTAAAGCTACGAATTTTCAATAATTTAGCAGTTTGTTTCATAACAACGCGCCCCACGCTTTTCTTTAGGGGATGTGTGAGATTTTTTCCATTATGATTGAAATGTTCTTATTTTTTGACTTTTAGTCGATTTTTTTAGTATTTGTTCGCTGGGATGTTTTAAATTTATTTTAATAAATAAAAAAGACCAAACGACCTTTAATTTTAAGTAATGTAGTTTTATTTTCAACGATATAAATGACAATGTTTTAATAATTCCCTACAAGAAACAATTGGACCACTAAACAATACAAATTGCATTATAAAAAAAAGGACAGTTAGTTTATGCTCATTGGAAATGAGTATAAAGAACTTAAACAAAAAAAATTTCTAAATATATATATGTACGTATTTGTTGTATTATAATTCAATATAATAAACATTACGCACATTTATACATACATACATACAATGCAAGAGACAAAATAACTACAGTGGAATAGGGAATGAGACAATTACAAAAAACGGTAAACAAATATAGTGATGGTACAGTGAACCAGTGATGATAAGGTGATCTGATCCGACATTCTCCCCCCGTTGAAAGGACCAGCTTTCAAAAGTCCTCTGAGGAAGGAACAGGAGCCACCTTATGTATCGGCCTTTTATAGGTGCCAGTTTTGGATTTCAGCTCAACTACACGAACTTTTCCGTCGGAATCCGCTATTACTTGAGTCACTCGTGCAAGGAGCCATTGTTGTGGCGGAGTATTGTCTTCATGGATGATGACTAGTTGACCAACCTCGATGTTTTTCTGCGGCTTGAACCATTTTGATCGTTGTTGAAGTGATAACAGGTAATCACGGGACCACAGCTGCCAGAATTGTTGTTTTAAGAATGAAATTTGTTGCCATCGAGTCAAAACATGTAACTTTTTGCAATCAAAGGTTTCATCAGGAATGGCAATTAACGAGGAACCAATAAGTAAATGACCAGGCGTAAGGGCTTCGCCATCATTTGGATCATTTGACATTGGAGCAATTGGACGCGAATTTAAAATAGCTTCTATTTCGACAATAAGCGTTTGAAGTTCCTCATAAGTTAGACGTGCTTGGGCCACATTTTTTACTAGAATCGTTTTTGCTGATTTTACTGCCGCCTCCCATAAGCCACCAAAATGAGGTGCACGAGGCGGAATAAAACAAAATTCAAATCCATTTTGAGCGGAATACGTCTTGATTTTACCAGTAACTTCATCGGAGAACAACCTTTCTTTAACTTCTTTCAGCTTGTTGTGAGCCCCAGTAAAATTTGTTGCATTATCGCAGAAAATGCGTCGTGGAATGCCACGTCTGCCGACGAACCTCTTTAGGCAAAGCAGAAAATTATTCGTAGAGAGATCGGAAACGAGCTCTAAGTGTGTTGCCTTTGAACTAAAACACACAAATACTGCAATATAAGTTTTGTAGGGTACTTTTCCACGAATACGATATGATGTTAGAAAAGGACCACAAAAATCGACGCCAGTAACGAGAAACGGCCGTTGCGCTCTTAAGCGATCAACTGGCAAATTGCCCATAATTTGTCCCATCAGCTTAGGCTTGTAGTGGAAACAATGTACGCATTTTTGGACAACTTTACGAACTACCTCTCTAGCGTTAACTATCCATAGCTTTTGACGAAGAATGCCAAGCAATACCTTTGGACCAGCATGCAAATGAATACGATGCAAATGCTCAGTGTACAATTTAACAAATCGACTATCCTTTGGCATCAAAGCTGGAAATCGAGCGTCATACGGAATAGGTGCATTTGATAGTCGCCCACCAACTCGAATCAACTTTGTGCCTTTTTGATCCAATTTTATTTCTTGAATAAATGGAGCCAATTTTTGTAGCGATGGCGACACCATTTTGTTGTTGCTTAGCGCCTCGATTTCTGCTGCAAAAGTGCTACTTTGTACATGAGCGATAATTTTCCAAAAGGTAGTTTCCAACTCTTGAGCCTGGAGATGAATGATGTCGCTGGGCTTCTGAGGAGGATTTACTGGGGATCCGTTAAATATACGAAAAATATAAGTAAGAATTCTAATAATTGGGTAATATGAAGAATGCTCATCGACAATTTGATCAATTATGGATCTCGGCGAGTCCTTTATAGTACATGTAAACACAGTCGCTTTTCTTCGTTCCAAAATTTCGGTTGTATTATCTTCTTTACTTTGTGGCCATTGTGAAACGTCATCCAGTAAAAATTTAGGACCGTTGAACCAAATCGTTTCTGGCAATTCAGCTGCGCTACAACCACGGGATACGATATCTGCAGGATTACCTTTTGAGTGAACATGTCGCCATTGAATGCCTCTTGTCTCTTCTTGAAGTTCTGAAACACGGTTTCCCACAAAACAATTAAGTGTTGAAGAGTGCAATCTAAGCCATTGCAAAACGATTTTAGAATCTGTCCAAAAGAAAACAGATGAAACATATTTAGAAATTTTTGATTTAATTTTAGACCACGTTTTACTGAGCAACACCGCAGCGCACAATTCGAGCCGAGGTAACGATTGAGCCTTTATTGGAGCTACTTTCGATTTGGCAATGAGCAAAGTCGTTTTATAAGAGCCATTTTCTAAAATTCGATAGTAAACGCAGCAACCAAACGCTCGTTGCGACGCATCTGCAAAGCCATGTATTTCGCCAAGTGTGCTTGTCGAGGTTAAAACATATCGAGGCACTTTAATATGGTGGATGTTCGACAAATCCTCTTTGATTTGGAACCAAAGTTTCAACAGGTTTGAATTGAGGGGATCATCCCAACCGATATTTTGCACCCATATTTCTTGGAGCAGAATTTTACAACGAATCACAATTGGACTCAAAAGGCCAAGCAAATCAAAAATCTTTGCTACAATCGACAATATTGAACGTTTAGTGGGATTACTTACATCGGGCAAATCAAACCGAAACAAAAATGTATCCTGTCTAGGATTCCAGGACATACCAAGTGTTTTAGTGACATCGTCTTCACCATTCTTTATTGCGACTTCTTCATCTGGATTTAAAATGACATCTGGACAATTGCTGTTCCATTTGGCCAGCTGAAGACCATGATTTTCTAAAATTTTTACAATTTCAGTTTTCTTTGAAAGTAACAAGTCGATATCATCAGCGCCAGTGAGGACATCATCCACGTATAAATCCTCACGTAGAACTTGTGAGCCAATTGGATATGACAAAACGTTTTTGTCAGCGATATAGAACAAACTTCGAATTGCTAAGAAAGGAGCTGCTGAAAGCCCATATGTAACGGTGTTTAATTGAAACACGCTTAGTTTGTCTTCTTTATTAGCTCTCCATAGAACCAATTGGAATTTACGATCGCGTTCATCGACTAAAAACTGGCGGTACATTTTAGATATGTCTGCTGTGAGAGCAAATCTATTCAAACGAAACGAAAATAAAGTTGTAATCAAGTCTTGTTGTATAGTAGGGCCAACCATTAGTATTTCATTCAAGGAATGATTCGTCGAAGTACGAGCCGACGCATCGAAAACCACACGAAGTTTTGTTGTTGAGCTTTGAGGCTTCAGAACACAGTGGTGCGGTATAATGTAGTATGGGTGCGCTATAGGCCGATTGTAGGGTGACATATGACCAAGATCCATATACTCATCCATAAAGTCGACATACATAGACTTTAGACTAAGGTCACGTTCAAGTCTACGTTCAAGTGACAAAAATCTTCTACGAGAAATTTCAAAAGACTCACCCAAACAATCAGGATTCAGCTTAAAAGGCAATCTGACACAAATACGACCTTCATCTGTAGTACTAACATTTTCAACAAAATGGTTTTCGCAAGTTTGCTCTTCTTCAGTAAAAGTTTTGGAACCACTGACATATTCTTCGACTTCCCAAAACTTTCTTAAAGTGTTGTCTAAGGCTTCTGTTGAAGATTCAATTGCTAAGTTGCAGGTAAGAGCCGGCGACGTTGATTCAGCGTTGAATTTACCACCAACAATCCAGCCAAACACAGTATTGACAAGACAAGGTAGGCCATTTCCCAAGGAAATGCGTCCATCGAGCAACAAATCGAAAAATACCTCGGTACTAATGAGCAAATCAATTCTTTGAGGCTTGTAGAACAACGGGTCAGCTAATTGTATAGTTTCAGGAATACTCCAATCAGATGTTTCGATGTACTCGCCAGGCTGCTGGGTGGCAATCGATTTTGTGACTGAAAACGTTGAGGACCACTGGAATGACGTCACTCGAGATTTTATTGTAGCTGACACGGCAAATTTTATTTTTGTTCGAACTTCACCTATTCCAGAAACGTCTTGGCAATTAGGTCGAAATTGTAGCTTTAGTCGCTTTGCAACTTCTTCTGTAATAAAATTAATTTCAGAACAAGAATCAAGTAATACTCTTACCGGATGAAAGGAACCACAACTATCTTTGATCAGCACCACAGCAGTAGGAATAATAGCCCTTTTAAACGAACGAGCCACTAACGAAACAGGATTTGCTGAACTAGTTGAGGGCCCTTGATTAGGCCTAGCATTTGATGTAGATGGTCCTGGTTGATTAGGAACCTCAAAAATGTGTAAAATGGTATGATGAGCTGACTGGCAAACTCGGCAACGAGACTTGGAAAGACATTTTGAGACAAAATGACCCTTTCGTAGACAGTTAATGCATTGACCATTGCTTTTTACATGATGATAACGATCTGCAACTAAAAGCGCCAAAAATGAAGTACACGTAGCAATATAGTGGTCAGTGCTGTTGCAATAAGTGCAGGTTGCATTTGCTTTTGAATTTACAAACGTGTTTGCTGATCGGTTGAGTGTCGATTTTGGCTTTGTACCACTTGATTTGTTTGCTGGCTCACTTTTCTTACCATGGCTTTCTAAAAATTGACAACGATGACTCAATATGCTGTAGCAATTGTCCCAAGAGGGCAACGATTTGAAGTCTTGTTTTTCATCATAATTTTCTCTGGATCCTTCATCCAATTTTGAAAGTACAATATGGATAATAATTGCGTTCATGACATCTTTCTCAGAGCCAAGTGACAAAAGCGAACCACGAATTGCAGAAACGGTATCGATGATATTACGCAACGAGACACAATCACTTTTAGACATTTGAGAAACATTAAAAAGAGCAGTAATGTGTTCTAAAAAGATAAGTACCTTATTATCGTATCGTTCCTGAAGACGCTCTAGGGCCTTGGTATAATTTTCCTCCGTTACTTGAAAAGGTTCCACAACTGCTAGCGCTGGACCAGAGAGGCAATTCAACAAATAAGTGAATTTATCCACTGACGTAATCGACAAATTATCATGGACCATGTTGTTAAACGTAGTAATAAACCGTTTATAATCAGCATATTTTCCATCGAATCGAGGCAACTTTAAAGATGGCAACCGACCTTGACTAGAGCCACCAGTAACCGAAGTGTTCAAAAAACTTTGATTCAGTGCAGATGAGGACCGACTTTTATTAATAAGTGATAGCACCTTCGCCTTAGCTGTTATAAAAATTTCCTCTATAGCACCTCTGCCAGAATCGTTTGAATTGTATTTTTCAATTTGTGTTTGAATACTACAAATTTGCTTAAAGTATGACTCTAAAATTTCCAAACGACATTGCAAAATTGTTGAATCAACTTTATCGCCATCTTTTTCTGTCTTCGCTTGTAGGCTAGACATGTTTCGTTTCATTGTGGTCCTCTGTTGTTTTAATGACGCCATGTCAGCGGCGCCAATTTCAGAAACATCATCATTATTGTTCGCCATTTTTCTTTTCAAAAACTAAAATTTTTTAAAACCAAAAATTTATGGGACCACTTGATATGAAACACTTGTATATATGTAAATGCAAAGAGCCAACTTTTATATACACTGAGCACACTGTATTTTTATGATTTTCAAAGAAATGTAGTTGCAAAAAAATAAAAAACCAAAATGTATTTTCAGCACGGTTGCAAAATGATTAAGTTTGGTTTGTATTTTTAATGCACTTATGAACCACAAAAATATTATTTTTCAGCTAAATTATTTCTATGATGAACCACGAACAAATGTTGTAAATGTGGAATCAAATTTCCAAAAATTTAATTTTATTCCTAAAAATTCACGGCAGTGGTTAATGTCGGCCTTAAGAATTCCAAAAATGATGTTTTGTGCAGGAACTGTAGTAGCAGGGGTTATGTTGTGTTGAAAAACGATGAAACTCTGCAGCAGCACAAATTCAACAAACTATATTTTTTATTTTGTAGTGGCTCTACGGGCCATAAATTCTTAAAAAACCGATTTAACCGATGTTTTAAATTTATTTTAATAAATAAAAAAGACCAAACGACCTTTAATTTTAAGTAATGTAGTTTTATTTTCAACGATATAAATGACAATGTTTTAATAATTCCCTACAAGAAACAATTGGACCACTAAACAATACAAATTGCATTATAAAAAAAAGGACAGTTAGTTTATGCTCATTGGAAATGAGTATAAAGAACTTAAACAAAAAAAATTTCTAAATATATATATGTACGTATTTGTTGTATTATAATTCAATATAATAAACATTACGCACATTTATACATACATACATACAATGCAAGAGACAAAATAACTACAGTGGAATAGGGAATGAGACAATTACAAAAAACGGTAAACAAATATAGTGATGGTACAGTGAACCAGTGATGATAAGGTGATCTGATCCGACAGTATTCATATTTATTTTGTGTTCACAACTGATCAATATACATATTAAGGTAAAGAAAAGCGTTTCTTAAACATTTTTTTTTATTTATTTATCTACATTTATTGTCTTTCTATTAAGGTAAAAACTATATAAGATTCTGCCCGGGACAGAATAGTGGTGATGTACGAGTTTATATTTTTTACATAGTTATTAGTAACAACAATTTGATCTTTTTTGTGTATTCGATCCTATAAAACTTTAACTTTCTATTGGGAATAACGTATTGATCGCTAGCATATAAATTTTATTAAGTTTCAATATGACATGTACTCAAACTTTTAGAGCTGACTGTATTGTGCCGTCTTCATACCAACAACTTTTGTTGTAGTTGTTAAAAGTATAGTTTAGCGTCTTGTTTTATACTCGTACATACCTACTTATTTAAAGTATCGTGTTGAAAATACTCATTTAAGTGGCAAGTTTCGGGAGGGCGTGGGGAAAACTTTTTATATCAAATAACACGTTAACCATTGATAAAATACCACAAATAATTTTACAGCAACTACAGCAATTTTTTTTTTTTTGTATTTTATTTCATTTCTTAGTATTATTATTATTAAATTCAAAAGAGCAGGGGGTGGGTGCAGCAGCAGGTGGCAGGCGAAGAAGGAGGAGATGAAAATACACTTATACTCGTTGCATAATAATGGCAAGAAGTACAAAAGAAATCGAATATGTTTTATGATTTTAATCTGTGTATAAAATGTTTTTCAGAATTTATTATTTCATATTTATTCAAAGTACAAAAATTTCGTCAAAAAAAAACTAGAAACAAATTGTATTGTGGTATTTTGTGGGGTGGACAAGTAGAAGGAAATTATTGAAAATAAGATTTCTTAAGCAGTTACAAATGTTACATGATTTATAGAAAAAGTTTTTTTTTTCAATGAAAAACTGATGAAGTTTTCTTATTTTTGCTAACCAACCATAAAAATTAAATTTCATTTGATGTGATTTATGAAGGAAGCATTATTAAAATAAATGTGTTAATTTTGTGAACTTTGTTTAAAAATTCGTTAGACATTTGTGGGAATTGCGTAATTAATTTGATACAATTTATGCTATTAATAATACTACTGGAAGTGAAGAATATTTTTGTATTGAAAAAGTTTTTAATCATTAATAGATTTTGTTGTAGCATTTCGATGATCTGGATACTTATCAATCTGCAAAATATACCAACATTTCTGCGAAAACTTGGCTGTAATATCATTTTTCTCATGTATAAATTAGTCTCGGTCAGCTAAACAGATTTACTGAGTTGAATAAATATTTTATCCCTCTAAATGTTGTTTTTTTTTTTATTATTTTTTAGACAATAATTTATCTCATTATTAAGTGACCAATCTAAGTAAATGTATATGTATATGTATGTGTTGGCCAAAAGTGGTTAAATAAAATCCTAATTAAATACTTACTTACTTAATTATTTATACAAAATAATTAATTAATTGTAATTAATAAAAAAATAATTACTTAATTATTCAAAAGATAATCATCATTTTAGTATTTCTTATTATGTTTTTCATTTCCATAAAATTCTTTGCCAAAGAAACTTCATTCAAATTCTAATATCGGCATTTGTTACACATTTGTAAACTTTATTCCCAATACTTCCTGCTGCCATTCAATTTCTCAAGTCAATTTTGAATCTCATTTGCTTTCTTTTAGTTTTCATTGCTTAATTATGTGCTTAATTAATATTCTTAAGTGGTACAAAATCTAATTGTTCACAAATTCTTTTCTCACACAAAATGAAGGCGAGTAGCGAAAGCAAAAAAAAAAAAAAAATCATAGAAAAACTTTACTTAGCTCTTAATGAGACTACATAAGTGTGTATGCGTGAGGGTATGTGCTGTATGTGTGTTTGTTTGAATGTATATATATACAGCTATGGACAAAGAAATAGCACACTTTACTGTTTTAGTAGTGTAACAGGGATTGTATCGTTGGTAGTTTTTCTCCATGTACAAACGATTTTCCGTCGGGATCAATCAGATTAATTTTGGTTTTATCTGTGAAAATCACTCTTTTCCAAAATTTGATATCCTTGTTCCGGTGTGTAGTTTTACAAAAGACAATTGTGCCTTTATATTCTTTTTTGGCAGAAGTGTTTTTTTTGTATTTACTTTGTACAGGTCTACTGGAAACATTTACCCCAAATTCCTCATTTATTTCCGTCATTATTGTTCTCGATGACTTGAAAGTTTCTAGCTTACTTTTTTTAACTATTGCCTCATTCTCACGAATTGTTGTCTTTCGCGGTGACTTCTTCCGATCTTTCTTTTAACACATTTAATGACATTATAAACCCATCTTTTAAAAACATCTAATTATTTCTTTTTTTTTTTTTGAAGTGAGCCCATTTTTGTCAACCCATTTTTTTTTTCTTGAACCATCACTCAGGGGATGACCCCTACTTATGCATTGCATTGTGTTGGAACTAGGAAAATAGGTTATGGGAGGGAGGATAGAGGCAGTAGTGTTTGCGAACATTTGACTTGAATTTTCCTATATTGAAAGTGGCAGGGAATACTTCTGCTGGGAGTTTGTTCCACATACGGACAGTACGGCTAAAGAACGAATTTTCCCTGTAGTGTGTTGTGCGATCCACTGTCTAGTCGACCACAAATGGATGAACCCTGACTAAGAGAACGTGTATTACGTAAAAAACTGCGTGTTTCAGGAACAAGTTGCCTGATTTCAGCAGACTACATTCCATTATAGTATCGATAGAACAGTGAAACACAACCCACAATGCGACGATGCTCCAATGAACCAATAGAGTTAAATACCCTACTGTCACCGATAAGCACCTTCGCACTCTCCTGTACGCGGTCGAGTAACTCCAAAATAGACTTCGAAGCACCGGCCCATACATGAGAGTTGTATTCCATTTTCGGTCGAATATAGATGGTGTAAATAGTAAGAAGATCAGATGGAGTGAAGAATTTTCTACAACGTTTTAAAAAACCAAGGCACTTGAGCGCTTCTTTCGACACTTGAAAAATGTGTTTGGTCCAGCGGACATCCCACTAAATGCTCATGCCTAGAACGTCAAGAGCGTCTGATTCCTTAATATTTAAACCGCCCATAAAAACAGATGAAGCAACATGATCTGTTGTGTGTTTGTGCGTTATAGCGTGTTCAGATATGACCTTTGATTGCGTTAATCGCAATTAACGCCATTAGTTAATTAGTTAGTTAATTGTTCTTTATTTTTTTTTTTTTTTTTTAATTCATTTCTGTTGTTACAAAGTTATATAAAAAAAATTTAAAGTAAATAGAACATACGACTTTGACCAATGTCGTCAGTCGCCATTATTGATCTCAATATTCCATATAAAATCTCAATTAGTTATTGCGCAATAGGTACGAAATTGTTATAATATTGAGTAAGATTTCGAATGCAACACTGTTCACAACTGTGTTTAGTGAACAAAATTGTATAAAATGGCAAATGTCAACAAAAGAAAACCAAAGAAATGATTAAAAAATCAATGTGAAGGTTTGTTTACATAGAAACACAACAACCATTTGGAGAATTTTTGTATTGTTTTCCAGCTGTCAAACGATTATTGAGTAAGCTGAAAATTGCGTATGCCTGAGCACTTAAAATAATATTGTCCATTAACCGAATATTAACTCAATTAAGTTTCATATCTGAACACAGTATTAATAAACAACATTGAGTCTTACGTGCGTTAAAATCGACTCTATTCGCACAACCCCATTCCGAGATCTCGGTTCAGCGTATCATTCATATATTGTCTCATTTCCGCAATCTCCAAAGGGTTTCGTCTATGGTTAAATGAATATAAATGGAAAATGTTGCTATCATTTGCAAAAGAGTAGACATGGTTTGAAGTTTGACAAAGAATGTCATTTATAAAGATGAGAAAGAATAAAGTGGAAGAAAGAACGGAACTTTGCGGTACCCCTGAATTAATCTTGGTGGAAAAAATTAATAATATACAATATTTTTACTACATTGCTTAAGAAATTACCACCGAAATTAGCATCAATTGTTTTGGCTTAAATAACTGTGTGCTATTTTATTGTCAAACCAACCAAAAAACTTAATTTTTAACAAAATATGACAAAACAAAGAACGTGCAAAAGTTAACAGGATATTTGCAATGCATTTTTGAAAAAGCAGAGTGGAGCAAAATAATAGCATAGAATTACATGTTATTATCATTCCAGTTTTCAATATAATACGTTTGACATGTCATAGAATATTGGTGCGCTATTTCTCTGTCCATAGCTGTATTTTGCTTTAGACATTCTTCTAAACAACCACAGGAATCTTTATACTCGTACTTCATTTTATTCGTCATGAACAAATATAGACAACACTACAATCATATACATATGTATGTATGTACTGAACTCTATAAATACACACGCACTTCCTCATAGAGAATGCTAAAAAAAATACAAAACAAAAGTTCATATTTACAATATACTCACGTACGTACCTATACGTACATATTCACGCATACAATTGTGTACAGTGAGAGACAAAAGAAATGGAATTGTTATGAATTACATTTTCCTCTTTTATTTGCATCTGTTTTAAGATGCAATTATATTGTAAAGCATACGAACGAGGTGAAAATGACTTGAATGAGAATGTCATGAAAAACATAAATTTGTTAAAACCACTTTAGAACCTAAAGTGAAATCAACTTTCACAAGACTATTTATTGCACATTTTTAGAATAATAAGTTTATCTGTTGTTACACACTGTACAGGTGTGTACTCATAGTTACAATTGAAGGCATGTTTGTTTTAAAAATTTTTTCATTTTGGTTTCTTTTACGCCACACAGAGAGCGATACAAAAAAGTATTTCATTTATACACTCAGATGTTAGTGTATCCCTTAATACATACACAACCAACATCCCCAAGTAAAAAAAGCAAGTAATTTTTGTAGAGTATATGAAACAAAATGTGTTTGGTTTGTTACTTTGCTTTGGTTTGATTTAGTTACGTTAGAGGAAAAAAATGGTTTTAAAAAAATCCAAAAAATGCTAAATAAATAAAATGCCAAGAATTCTTAGCACAGCTTTAATGTTCAAAGAGGAAAATAAAGGAGTGTTGCTAGTGTTTTGATACTGCTAAAGTTTTAGTTAAATAAAACGTTTAAACGGTTACTTAAATACAAAAATATAAGCAAATATACACTTGTACGTAAAGTACAGCACTCTTACACACATCTGTGTTTAGCCATTGATGTAAGAGCAAAATAATCGTTACAAATACACACACCCACAACCACACACACACTCAACAAGTATTCTTGTGTACATGAAAGCGTATCTGTATGTAGTAGGCAAATACTGCAAACAGAAATAAATACATATACATAAACTTTATTAACTTGGCTTAGTTTAAACATTTTCACATTCATATTTGCACTCCTATACACATACGGAAATATTAGGATAGTCCCCTTAAAGAGGTGGTTAAAGGTTGCAACTGATGCGAACTTATGTATGAAACCGTTTGTACGAATATGGTACTGAAAGGAATTTCCATGCAATGTCCAAGCATATTCGAAACAAGCAAATGGGTGGATTATGTATAGCAACCAAACTGGAGTTGGGTTGCCAATAGGCAACGCAACTGACGTGCAAGTGGTTATTATGTAAGGCAACTTTCAGGGAGAGGGGACACCTTTGAACACTTTTTGCTTTCAAGCCACATAAAAATTTATATTTTTAAATTTTTGACTTTTTACTTAGCTTAATACTATGTTCAGATATGAAACTTAATTGAGTCAATATTCGGTTAATGGACAATATTATTTTAAGTGTTCAGGCATACGCAATTTTCAGCTTACTCAATAATCATTTGACAGTTGGAAAACAATACAAAAAATACTCTAAATGGTTGTTGTGTTTCTAGTATGTAAACAAACTTACATTCACATTGACTTTTCAATGATTTCTTTTGTTGACATTTGCCATTTTATACAATTTTGTTCACTAAACACAGTTGTGAACAGTGTTGCATTCGAAATCTTACTCAATATTATAACAATTTCGTATTTATTGCGCAATAATTAATTGAGATATAATATGGAATATTGAGCTCAATAATGGCGTTAATTGCGATTATCGCAATTAAGATTCATATCTGAACACGCTATAATAAGTCTACAAGTAACTTATTTTTAGTTCGATTTATATATATTTTTTTTTTAATGGATGAAGTCACTGTGTTCAAATGTGGGGCAGCTTTGAACTAGGCTGGGGCAGTTTTGAACGGCAATTTTTT
The DNA here is from genome assembly GCA_916048285.2 of Bellardia pandia. Lineage (NCBI taxonomy): Eukaryota > Metazoa > Arthropoda > Insecta > Diptera > Calliphoridae > Bellardia > Bellardia pandia. The sequence continues at coordinate 2,008,659 of OU696529.1, read as the reverse complement.
CTTGTAGCGCTTATGTCCAAAAATAACATAAACTGTTATATTTTTTATATATATAATAAATTCGATTTATTTATTAAGAAAAACATAAACATTAACAATTAAAAAATAAAAAAAAAAAATCAGATCAAAAATAAGTTTCATATTATTAAGACGGAAAAGGCCTTGCGATTTCAGGTGACATTACATTTTCCTTTAAAGCATCATAATCAGCATTGGATTCGTCATTTTCAGAAAATCAGAGAGAATCAACAATGTTTGGTACTTCGGTTGATAAATTAACATGTTCAAAGGTGCCCCCTTTTTCTTGTTCAAACCTGTACTGGCTTGCCATTTCACGGAAATTTATAATAAATATTTTTTTTTACATAAATATCAAATAACTTACCTTAATTTTGTTTGAAATGAATTTGGGACTGCAATAAATTTCTTTCACGAAAGAAAACGATCACTGAATACTTCTTACACTCTTACTGCGAAAACTTGTTCACTCAACTACATTCGGTCGACGACTGAAAGAACTAGCAAAAGTTGTTAACGTTGCTAGAAAACAAGGTTGCCATGTGAAAAACTCGGTTAAGGGTCGGAAAAAATGTTAAACTGAGATTTTATCAACATTGTTCAAAGGTGCCCCGGGTATAAACGTATAATTTAACAAGAATATTAATAACATTTAAAATTTACCAATTAAAAAAAATCAAAGTAACCACAAATTCTCGGTTGCCATGTTCGGCAACTGAAATTGCCAGTTGCCATCTGTAATATGTTTTTGGCAATTGTCAACCGAAGTAAGGTTCGGTTGCCATCCGTAATCGACCCAAAAACTTTCATCTACTTCATACAATCTGGACATCTCTAATAAACATATGTATGTACATAGATTTGCATACATTCCGACACACAAAGAGTGCAATATGGCAAAAGCACGCCAACAATATTAACGCTTTCCCAGGTAATTTTAATATGGGGATTTCATTTCATTTTTATAAAGATGAATGATTTCATTTCTTAGTTTTTCCTCTTTACGTTATTAGAGTTTTAAAAATAACAGCATTTGATGTGATTACAAGTGTATGTATGATGGTTATACGCTTTTATACAATTCAAATATATACATGTATAAAAGCAAAGAAAATCCCATGTGTGTTAACTGAAAAATAAAATGGAAGGGATGTTAATATATTCACATTTACATTTACATTTAAAATAACATTAACATACAGCACACTTGTGCGTACGTACGTACGAGTACTGGTATTTATTATTAGATACTGTACGTGATCTTTAGAACAAAATCTCATTGATAGAAAGCACGATTTTTATCGAAAAGGCACACACATTTTTTACGAAGAAAATTTAAAACTTTCTAGAGTTTTCAAGGGAGTGTAAAGGGATGTTCAGTTATTAAACTAGTTTTAGAGTAAAGCTATGGTCAACGAATGAAGCGATATATTTAAGTCAAGATTAATAAATTTATATAAACATTTTGTTATGCCCATGTCTTATTTCAGACTAACTTGTTCTTTTCCTACATCTTCCTCAAATCAGAAATATTATAATACAATTGTCGAAACTTATTAATTAGTTACACACACATGTGCGCTTTTAATTAACCATAATCTCTTATTAAGGAACTTTAATTCACAAACAGTGATTTATTATTAAATAATATCTGAATATAAGACAATAGTTTAGTTAAATGAATTACTTAAATAATTAAACACTTACGGGGGTTAATGTAAGAACTTAATAAAGCACACTTAGTTCTTGTTGGTTTAATTTAATTGATGTTTCTTGCGAAAAGCACACAAATGCGAGCTTAAGTACAAGTATGAGTAAAATGATTTAATCACACTTTTAACACACACATACTCGTACGTACATACATATAAACATAGAATGTTAAACACATGCATATACGTAAGTTGTACATATCACAGCAGATCTCGGTGAGTGTTCCGAACTATTTTACATATCAGTTATAATAAGCGTGATTAGTTATTTTAACATTTGCGTGGCTATGATTAGTATGTTCTATTGTCCCTATATACATACATAGCTTCGTCCTTGACAGTGATTGGTCAATGCAGTGTTGCGATTGTTGCTTTTCTAATAATTGTCCTGGGTCATGCTAATTGACTAAACTACGGATGACAGGGATTAGATAGTTCAAGCTCTTAAGCAAGGCGCTCTTTACATTGATCGTTGCAGTCATGTATTGAGAAATTGCTAATTGTATGTTGCTGGCAAGTTTAATTCTGAGTTCTTGCTGGGCATACAATGCGTTGGTGAGCCGGGTTCACCCTGAGTTTAGATGCGCCGTGAGGTTTAAAACATATATGCCCCTACATAGATTACATGAGTTTGTCTGATGATTACTTTAATTGTAATTGATTCACATACCGGTTGCAGAGAGTCAGTTACATTGTTTATTGGTTACTTGAATAGCTACATAACAAAACTTTTTAACATCTACATGTCCTAGGCTGGAACCAATTGACCGCAAATAGTCGGTCTAAAAGACATCTAGTATTCAATGACATAAACAAAGTGACAGTATAATAGTCTGTTCTTTGCAATTGAGTAATTTTTAATGCACAGAGAAGAATAATCGGTACCGAAATGGTTATTCCTTAAAAGACAATTGTCTTCATGCTACATAGATTATAAGGTATGTGTGAAATAAACAATTGTAAATGAACTCTGTAATTTGACAAATGAATTTGTAAATTATATTATTGAGATCTTTCATTGTCAAATTCATATGCTCTAATAATTGATATTACAAGCCTTATCGGCTCGTGACGGAATTCAATGAGATTTGTTTTGAAAACGTATATGGGACAATAGCAATGCACATCGACGTCGACCATATAATCCAAACAAGCCCATATATTAGTTTGCTAGACTAAAAAAAATATTTATATGTGTATATAAGTATTCGATAAAAAAATATTTATTTATTTATATACAGATGCATTTACCTTAATAATTATTATTTTGTGTTCTCTCGATGGTTTCAATGCGAAATGAAAGTAGAAATTATTCTATAATATTGTGATTACAATTTTACACTTATTATTTTCTTTTGGCAATCGGCACTGATTCACTGTCATTGCTGAACAAGGTGTAATTTACCCCCTGACCCACGATGTCGAACGATAACAGTGGAAGGCCAATGTAAGCGGCATGCGGCCGCGGGCTGCCATCAGCTTAAATAAACGTTTATTAGTAAGTGTACATTGTGTAAAAAGAATTAGGAAAATGGAAATAAATTTTAATTTTTAACTAAACTCATATGTCACATATTATATATGTACATGTGTATGGCGGCAAAGCCGCATGCCGCTTAAATTGGCCTTCCACTATAACGTTCACTTATATAAGACTTAAGACACACACTTTTTATCGTATCTATTTTTTTACTCAATCAAGTTTGTTTATTCCACAATCAAGTTTGTGTCTTAAGTCTTATATAAGCGAATGTTATCGTTCGACATCGTGGGCCAGGGGGGTTAGACTTATTAAGCCAGTTAAATATCCTTGTTTTGTTCTAACCTTTAATTTAATTGCAGAGAGTAAAACAGTATATCTTCATATTTTTTTTTAACAGGGAAGTAGTGAGATAAATAAACATAAAACACCAAAAAAAAAAGAGAACAAATAAAAGGAATCACAACAATGGCAACAATATATAAAAACAAACAGAGAAAGTAGTAAAAATAACAACATTCATAGAAGAAGATTAGAAGTACATATTATCTATAATGTTACAATCCTAGTCTTTAGCTGTTTACTTTTACTGTCGTCGTTGTTTAGCAACTCATATGTCCTTAATAACTACTAACACACATTTCAGTAATACATATGTATGTATGTATGTATGTATGTATGTATGTATGCAGACAGCAGTATAACAGCACATATGAATACTATTACTGCACGAGTATATGCACATCTACTATATAGGAAAACAAATGTAAATATTTACTCACACTCAAAGATCAAGTAAATTCTGCTGCTGTTATTTTTATACATAAATGGCAAGAAAGGAATAAAGTTTTGCAACAAAAACAACCAGCACGCATTTTTCTAATTTACTTACGAGTCTACAGAAATGAAATTTAAAACACTAGCTAGATTAAAGCAAGAAACTTGACCGAAAAGGGCCATACGAGAACAGATTAAAAATAAAGAAAGAGAAAAAGTAAGAGAGTTAGAAAATTATATATACCATTTGTCTGTATATTTACTCTCAACAACATCAAAAACATGCATTTACTTACGAGTACATATGCACTTATGCATACATATATACATGCTTGTTTGTATGTATGTACATTCCCTAAACTCAGTCATAAATCTGTTTTCACTTTAATGACTACCGACAAGTCCCTTGTAGCACATGATGCTTTTTTCTTTATTTTCATTTTTCTTCTTTTTTTCACATATTGACTGATTGGTACTGTTACTGTTTTGTTATGTTTTGTGTATGCTTAAATTAGTTCTAAATAAACTTACATGCTCACAATTGTTAAAACCACTACACATGTACACGCAAAAACACACACTCTCCTACAGAATGCAGTGGGTCAAGAAACTCGCATGTCATTTCGAAAAATTAAAAGCAAAAGGAAACAATGACAAGTGGTTAAAGTAATTGAAGTGGACATATTTAACTTTGCAACTGGAAGTTGTGAAATGTTAAAATGGAATGTTTATGGATTTAAAAAAATCTACGAGTAGATTCTTTAAAGATTTTTATTTATTTTACGAGTTCAGTTGATTTTTAGGGTTTTCTGTTTTTTCTTAATGGAAAATTGTTGAACTTTTGATATTTATTATTACATTTTTTTTTATTTGGCTTGAGTTCATTAATTTTATAATTCAAAGAATACCTTTGTATAGTAATATTTTTAGACAATTGACACATTGGAATGCAAATTTCGTTCTAACTTGTAACATGTAAAAAGAAATATAATTAATTTCCAATAATGGTGATTCAAATAGATGGTGTTTATGAGTTTTTTGAAAATTGTTAATGATTTGGGGATGTTTTAATTTTAAGCCGTTATAAATAAAGTAAATTATGAGGGGTATAAAAATAAATTTGTTGTCGCGTTCTTTAATGCAATTCTGAGGTTTTAATGATATATGATATTTACACATTACACCACCATAGTGGGGAGTGTATATTGGATTTATGCATATGTTTGTAACGCTCAGAAATATTGGTCCATCATCCACCTTAAAGTATACAGATCGACTCAGAATCACTTTCTGAGTCGATTTAACGATGTCCGTCATCCGTCCGTTCGTCTGGTTGGTTGTCCATGTAAAGCTTGTGCGCAGAGTACAGGTCGCAATTTTGAAGATATTTTGATACAATTTGGTAAGTGACATTTTTTCGGCCCAAGTATGAACAGAATAGAAACTGGTGGAAATCGGTCCATTATTTTACCTGGCCCCCATACAAAAGTCCTCCCGAAATTGGGGTTTACCGATCATAACTGTTTTAATTATGCAAGGAATCAAACAAATTCGAGTGGTAAATGAAGCCAAATCACATCTACAAATTTTGCAGATCGGTCCATAATTACTCGTAGCTCCCATATAAGGCCCACTTCCGAAAATTACTTTAACGATCATAAATTTCTTAAGATTGTTGGTAATCAAATAAAATTCGACACAAATAATATACAGAAATGATGACATCTAATTTTATAATGGTAGGTCCGTAATTAGTCGAAACTCCCATATAAGACCCTCTACGTAATTCACTTTAACCTCCATAAATCTTTTAAAAGTATTTATATCGAGATAAAGTTTAACATACACAATATTTATATTCACAGAAATCATGACACTAAATTTTTGGACGATCGGTCCATAATAGGTCATATTTCTCATATAGCGCACATTTCTAAAAAACTGTTTTATATATATACTGGGTGTAGGGTATTATATGGTTGGGCTTGACCGACTATACTTTCTTACTTGTTATTGTTAGATCTGTGCCAATAAAATTAGATTAGAATGAAAAGCATATTGGTGAGAAATGTTAAAACTTAACATTTTTCCATGTCTATCTACCGACTTTTGCTCATATGTCATTTATGAACCGTTGTAAAGCCTCAGTTAGCCGACTGTAACGGAATGTAGTGTAATGACGTTAAAATGTAAGGAATTTCTATTTCTTACAGATTCATACATTACGGTGTTGCGTTACTTTACATCTCCATAACCATTTGCATTACTTTACACATAACAATATCCATCAGCTGTTTCTAACTGTTGCAGTTACATTCCATTACAGTCGGCTAACTGAGGCTTAACAGTATTAATGCATGATCTGGTGCTTTATACACTTTCTATTGACTTCCCTATCCATAAGAATCCAGAGTCAAATGATAAACTTATGTATACAGAAGTTAGACTGCAGTCAAAGAAATTTGTTAGCTATATACAAATTTCTTAATCAGATCTATAATTTAGCTTATACTCGCACATAATTATCACAAATTATTTTCGATATATTATTAATGGATATGTTTGAAGTTTGAAGGTAGTCTCAAAAACAGCTCTTAATATCATTTTTAACTTATTTTCCCCCACCTTTCTTTAAGAATTTCCATGAAAGAAACTAAAATGTCGTTTTTATTTTTCTTCCTTTTTTTTAATTGAACAATATTTTTAATGTTTCCTCCGTTTATCTGGTAACATGCTGCAGGACAAAGAAGATGAAAAACAAGAATTTGCATTATACATTCATTGCCCCAGTAAAATGAAAAGTATTTCATAAATACGTATGCATGTGCAACAAATTGTTAAAGTAAGTATAACATGGAACTTGTGAAATAAGCAGGTATTTATGCTAAATACTTTTAAGCTGTGCATGTGCTTAACTAACACCAAAAAGGAGTTTATGCTCTAGCAAAAAAAAAAACAACAACGACAATGTGTTGGTTGTCATATTTATGTTGATGAGGATGATGCTGATGATTATCATTTATATCATGCATAAATACTTCTACTTTAGATGATCATTAGAATCAAGGCTTTGGGTGACAAAGGAAACAACATTAATAATAAAGAGGGAATTTTACAGGTTTCCTGGAACGTAAAGTAGAAATTTATTTGGTAATTTTTGTAAATAAAAACAAAGTAAATATAAGGGAGCTCACAGATTAACACATATACAGGAATGTTACAAGCAGTCGTCTTAAAAATATTTTTCTCATTCAATGTTCCCCTCTAAAGTTATGTGTTGTTCTTTTGACTTTAAAAATTTGTTAATATTTTTCAGTTTTTCTGAGAATGTAGCAGCATTGTAAATTGTGAAAGTAGTACTAAATACTCTTATCTTTCATGAACATGTAAAATTCCAAATAGAGATTGAGTGTACTCAACAACAGGCTGAATGTTGTACACGTACTACGCACGAACTACATATTATTGTGCAACACAAACGAAAATATTTTTCAAAATTAAATACATAGATGAAAATGTAGTTTTCCCTTTTCGGAATAATTTCTATACAGTATTGTTGCCTTTTTTAATGTTTTTTTTTTATCCTGATTTGTTTTGAAAATTTCAAGGTCGATCTTTTAAATGTACAACATGTTGGGAAAAATGTGTGTGTGTGTGTGAATGTTGGCATAACTATAAACGTCCTTGACCCTTAAATCCCTCATTCATATTCATGTTTATTTTTATACACATTATTTTTTTTTTAACGGACCATAATGCTGCTGCCAGGCTGACGACTTGAATGGCTTATTCTTTTCTTGTGTTGTTCTATCTACATGTCCTTGTTGCTGGCGTCTTGTGTTTCGTTCATTTTAGTCCTGTTGAGTTGTGTTGTGCCCCCCTTTTTGCATTCATTCATTGTAAATTCAAGTGTGATGCCATAAAATGACACATACCACAAATGACAACCAATTGTTGTTTTTGTTATTTTTATGCCCAACCAGAAGAATTGACAAGAAAGTGAGCAAAAAAAAAAACGATTCCAGCAAGAACATTATTTTATGCACAAAAGATAAAGAAGACCTTTTACATGCTGCTGCATAAAATTAATTACTCACAATTTTCCTGAACATGTAATCCTGGGAGCATACATAAACACACACACACACACACACATACATCTTCTTACTTGCATGCATCCATGTATTTGAGTTATGCATAATACAATCTAAACAAAACATGTTTCATTTATGCAAGTCTTTTTCTTTTTATTTTTTTTCCATCGTTTCTTTTTGCAGATTAGTGGAGAAAAAAGTTAACCTTTATAAACATACACACACACACAGCTATAAATGCACTTGTATGTTATTAGGATGGCCCATGCCATCCTAATATCTGAACTTTTATATAAAGAAAAATTATTTTGATTCCGATTAAAATATTCAGTTAATTTTCTGATATAATCGGTATATGAAAAAGAAACTACCCGTACAACATTCAGTAAGTGATTCACAAGACAAGTCTTTACATAATAATGCATTGTTCAAATAATATCTGCGTATGTCCGGCAAATTATCGCCTCGTCTATCGGGGCACCCACTAATTTTTGTGGAGAACATCAACAATTTATTTTGTGCTATTCTAATATATACGTGTATGTATTTAAGTTTTCAGTCGTTGCTCCTGATGAGTACCAGGTGCATTTCTAAGTCTTTTAGCTAGATTTATGTATGAATATGTTACTATGGACGTTGGCTTGGTTGGCTTGGTTGCTCTTTATTTCAGCAGTTAGGCCTTCAGGTAATACTGGAAAAGAGCATGAGGAAAAATAAATGCAAAACGAAGGAGATTTCAAAATAAAGTTTAAATCTGCGTCCTTGCATTTAATCACGTCTTTGTTTGGCAACTAAACTTTACATTTTCTTATTTTTATGGTTTATCGTTGTTTATTAAGTTTGCCTAAAAGTATTGCCGTTTATGCTAAATAACTCTAGAAGTTTATTATACCGACTCGTATATGTATATTAAAAGTTTAATTTAAATAAGTTGTCTAATATTTATAGGCATTGTCATAAGCTATTATAACAGTTTTAATTGTAACTGAACATTCTACCAAATCCATCGATATTTTTACTATTTGACACTATTCGACTTTTGATTTTATAAATACATACATATGTTACAATGTTGTCCGAAAAATGTTGAGAAAATGTCTAACCACCGTGTGAACTTCAAGTTTTTGTCTTCCAAAGTTGCAAGAAAAAGCATTGACAATTTACCTTTTGGTAACAATGCCAGTACATTGCCAGCACATTGCTACATCTGACAACATTGTATGATATGACAACCGTCTATACATAGCTTTAGCGATAACGGCTTGTATTTGTTATTGAATCAAATAATAAAGATTGCGCAAAGAATCTAAAAAAAATTTCCTCTCTCTGCGCATGACGTCACAGGTTATTTTATCCATATAATCAACAAAAATATTGTTAACATTTGTTGACAATTATTTAAAAGAAAATAATTTTTCTTAAATTTTTTGATTCAAAATTAAACATTTAATTATTTATTATTTTATACACATTAAAATGTATCAAAAAAGTGAACCACAAGTGGTGAATGAGGGCATATATGTATAAGTTTGTCATTCCGTGTGTAACACTGAGGAATAATAATCTGAGACCCAACAAAATATATGGTGAGTTTCACGTCAAGTGTCCCAATTTTAAAAATCGATGTCTTTCGATTTGGATGAAATTTGCATCAATGTTAGTACTATTGGATAGTAGGCCAGACACAAATTTTCAGCTCTATCAGTCCAGAAGTGCCGGAGTTAGAGGGGGTCAAAGTTGGGCATTTTGGTCTATTTTGGTCATACAGGGTTTTTTTAAAATGAGTGTAACTTTTCACCTATTGATCCTAGCAAAAATTGTCCAAAGGACTTTAGATAGCTATTTCTTCAATCATTCCAAAAATGTTTTTTTTTAATTTAAAAAAAAAAAATTTTTTTTTTAAAATAATTTTTTTAAAATGTTTTTTCAATTTGGGCCCTTTTTTTTCTCAACAGAAAGCTTATACAATTTACTTTAAGGCCTTTATAATCGCTTAATGGGATGCGAGTGGGATATCTATCAAAAAAATTATTTTTTAACTCAAGAATTGAAATTTTTAATATTTGGCACATGTATCATTTTCATTTATATATTAATTTTATTAAATTATTTATTATTCTTATTTAGTATTATAAGTAATAAATAGAAAAAAATGAAAATAGTGCATATGATACAAATTGAAACACTTTCTTCTTTGCAAATTTTTTTATAGATACCCCACTTGCATCCCATTAAGTGACCACAAAGCTCTTAAAGGAAATGGTCTAAAGTTTCTTTTGAGGATAAATAAAAAAAATCCATTTTGAAAAAAAAATGGGGGAGAATGATAATCACCCCGATCGTGAATAAAAATTCCATGTGAAATTTGTTCACTTTTATTTTTTTAATATTGAATTTAAATAGGAAAAATGTGAAAAGGGAACAAATTTCATGTGGAATTTTTATTCACGATCGGGGTGAATGATACATGTGCCAAATTCAAACAAAAAAAGCCTCACCTTATATTTTATTGTTTTTTATACTCTGTTTCTTAACTTGTGCTGAATAAGGAAAAATGTAATTTTAATTTTATAAATTGTTAAAGTATTATATAGTTCATGTAAATCATTAAAATTACCTTTCATTTCATACTAAATGTATTGAAATAAAGTATGGCATTCATCAGCTAAAGCAGAAGCAGGGCGCTATTTCAAAAAAAACAGTAATTTTCGAGAATTTTAGGGCTTTTTTGGCACGGAAAGGCATAGGCCGATTGAGCTAAAACTTTTATAATTGTATTTTAACACTAAATAGAATATTTCTAGGCGTGAGCACTTACAAATATTGAAAAAAAATTTTTTTTCCATATTCAATAAAACCACCCTAGTATACACATATAATGGAATCGTTTGGCATCATTAAAGAATTTTATTGACGAGGTGTCAAACTATGATCATTGAAATTTTAAAAGTTATCCTGTGAAATGCGGTTACATTTGTTGCATACTTGGAAACTCAATTAATCAGTGGGAACATACCTATAAATAAAATATTTATAAGATTATTCAAGCTAAGTGTTCGACATTTTTGTTTTTATTTTAATGGTCAGAATTGAGGCTTGAGGTCAGAATTTTGTTTAATATGCTTTTCAATAATTCGCTACTCCATTATATAGCTATAGCATCTTCAGGTACGAAATATCTGCATATATTCAAACATGAATACAAATTATATATAACTATAAATGACAGTATTTGCTGGGGAAAAGTAGTGCAGAGGCTGCTGCATTCATCATTGGAAAGCATTGGTATTATATGGCATTATATACTCGTACATATGTGTGTGTCTAAATGGCCGACCAAATAGTATTTGAATGTATAAATGCGTGAACTGCAGGGTATTTCTTCTAATACGTACATTTTTCCTATCAGGATTGTTTTTGATTTTTAGTATGCTTTTCTTTCACTATATTTGCAAACTCACAGCACGAAAAAGTAAAGTCTCTTTATCTACTAGAATAATCTGCATTTTAGTTTAAGAAACCATTTTGTGCAACTAATAGCAAGTATTACGAATGTATTGTTGGTACGTCTAATGTGTTTCTCTATAATCGATTTGTTTTACTTGCATTTAATCTAATGTTTTATACAAAGTCCTTATTTTTTAAATGTCTGCCAATATAATTTAAATTCAAACAACAACAATGGAAAGTACATACATACATACATTATGTATTAAAATTTATATTTTACGGTTTTTTCTTGCATATTTATTTGTTAGTTGTTGGTGCAAAGTTTTTTAATTTTTATCATTTTTACTATTTTACCATTTCAAAACATAGAGACAGTGTATGTCCATGAATACATACCGTGTGTTCACATATGTACAAGTGTATTATTATTTAAAGCCATTGCAGCAATAAGTACTCGTAAAATAGAATGTTGTTTAGACTTAAATACATGTGTAGGTTTAAATATTTATAGTGCCAACAATTGTAATGATGTGATTGAATGTACAGAATGTAAGAATAAATGTTAATACTGGTAAAACTTGGTAGCTGAAAAATTGCATACAAAATGCAACAAAGATGAATTCCAAGAAAACTTTGTTTTACTTAAATGACATACATATGTAAATATTTGTAAGTACATACTTATCTATATGTATGTATATGTGTGTATACATATATTTAAGCAAGACGAAAACAAAACAGAAACAAGTATTTTTTTACTCAATTTTAGTAAGTTTATAGCAACTACCCAGCAAGCCATATGAGTTCGAAAAGAGTCTTTTATGACACCTTTTCCGGAGCGGAGCGTTCATGCTCTTTATGAGCCCAAAAAACAATCATTATTGCTCTGAAAACCTTCAGAAAAGAGGGCTATTACATTCGAAAAGGGGCCGTCAGAAAGAGCTCTTAGATAATGTCAGAAAAGAGTTTTTTATGAGGGGTTTTTTGGGCTCTGAAAGAGCTCCTACATCATGCCAGAAAAGAGTCATTGCAATTTTTTAAATACAAAAAATTAAAAGTTCACATTTTTTTAAATTGTTTTTACTTAAACAAAAAAACAAGTCATTTACAAATAAACTAAATTCGAAATGGAAAAAAATTAAATAAGTTCTATTAACAGTAAAAAAAAATAAAATGGAATTTATTTAAATAAAATATATAAAAATGAAAAAAGATAAATTTTTTAAGGAATTTTTTTTTTCGCTGCCTCTTTTTCGGACCGCTCTGAAAATGCTTTTTAGTTGGAATTTTTTCTGACTCCTTTTTCGGAGCGCTCCTAGAATGGTGTGCTGTGTATGCACGTATGTATGTAGCTGCGTAGACGCTGCATCAGTATTAACAATTTAGTACAGCTGTTCATAGTTGAGGATGCCAGTTCAAGAAATATTCAACATATTAATAAAACTTAATGTGAGAAAAAGTGCAGATGATGATGGGATCAGACCCATAGACATAAAAAATAATGCTTCAATTTTTACACCAATAATAACTTTTTTAAATAAATCAATGTATCTTTTCATCAACTATACCAAAACAATTAAAAACATCCTTAATAAGACCAATATACAAAAGCAAAGAGAAAGATAATGTAAATAACTATAGACCTATATCAATATTACCGGAGGTAATATTGAAATTATTTTAGAGGAGATTATTGTCATGAGACTGAATAATTTTCTTAAAAAATACAACATAATAAATATTAATCAATACGGTTTTCAAAAAGAAAAAAAACATTAAACAATTATTAGGAAAATTCGCAAACACCATAAATACTGCACTAAGAGAAAAATACTTCGTTCATTGAAAGTTCTTCATTAGAATATGACAAATTTCATTACACACATGAAAATGATCTTTCGATTAATGAAATTTGTCATATTTCTAATGAAGAATTTTCACTGAACGAAGTATTTTTCTCTTAGTGTGCAATAAGTAAGGTAGAACATTGCCTAGGTTTATTCATAGATTTTAGTAAGGCATTCGACACCTTGTCACATTCTAAACTTCTTGAAAGAAATGGGATCAGAGGAAATGTTTTGTTATGTTTCAAAGATTATCTTAATCTCAGAAATTACAGAGTCAAACTCAATAACAAAATTAGTGAAGAATTCGAAACCAATCAAGGAGTTCCACAAGGATTTAAACTCGGACCGCTGTTATATCTTATGTATGCAAACGAAATGCTGAACACTCTCAACGATTGTCATTCCTACGCATATGCTGATGATACAGCAATCATTGTGACCAACAAAAACATTGAAATCGCCACCAAAACAATGCAAAACCAACTAATAAATAAAAATCGAACAAGTTTTTTATTTACGTTTGGAAACAAACAGTTGACCAAATTAGCCTGAAGGAAATTAGCCTCCTTAATAATTATAATAATTATAAACATTGGTCACAAAAACAAATTAATTAAATGCAAATTTATTTTACAATTTTACAAGTAAACGCTAATTTAACAGACTTATTTAAAAACACTGGATATGTGATCATCTGGTCACCTTATTACCAAACAAAACAATACATATTTAGTAGTTAGGATTGTGGGTTGTTGCAAGAAGAATCAGAAGATGAAAGCAAACAGTATGAGTAAGAAAAGCTTAACAAATTAAGTACAAATCTGTCAGCACTCTTAAATACATACATACAGTCGCATAGTAAAGTATACATACCCCCTTGAAAAACGGGGTTTTGGGTTATCTATGAACAATTTAGCAATAAAGTTAATTTCAAACAAATTCAATCGAACAAATGAAAAATGAATTTTATATACTTCTGTTAATAAATATTGTGTGGAAAAAAAATTTTGGCAAAATTTATTGTTTGTTGTTCCATTGAATTTGTTTGAAATGAACTTTATTGCTAAATTGTTCATAGATAACCCAAAACCCCGTTTTTCAAGGGGGTATGTATAATTTTCTGTGCGACTGTATGTACATACTCGTACATACACACAAATATCAGCTCATAAACAAGCAGTCTTTGAGAACATCTCCAAATCACATAAAAGCATCCTTTCGAATAAGTTAGAGAAAAAAGGCAAATAAAACTAGAGTAGTGTAGAATTTGTACAAAGTAAAGGAAACTTTTAAATCACATTTTTTTTGTTTTGTTTTGTTTTGTTTTGTTTTGTGCTGTGTTGGTGTTTTTTTTATATTGTTCAACATTTTATTAACTTTTAAATCATCTAATTTTTTTTCTTTGCCCCGTTATTTTGTTATTTAGTTCATGTTCGATTTATGTTCCTTAAAATGTGATAAAATATTGTGTAATACCTTTTGCTTAACATCAATAAATGACGTTTATTACAGGAACTGTTTTTCTCATTCATTTTATATTTTTCCTATTTTCATTCATTTCTCTGTATTTTGGGGGAAAAATAACAGCTTTTTTCTTGCTTTGCTTTCAACATGTTTTTCATGTTCTATTCGATTTTGAAATTTTTTTTTATTCTCTCATTTTTCTAGTTAAAAGCAACGTCCTTCAATCTTAATCCTTTGGCCATAATACTCGACTCTACTACTAGACTAGTTTTTCAATACAACAAGAGAACAGTGTGTGTGTGTGTTTATGTGGCAAGAAATCTGTAGGTTTGTGTAAAATGCTGTTGTAACTGTGTTGCCAATATTTCCATGATGTAAAATGTTTACAAGCAGTCATGGCACGTGTGACTTTGCTTGAATTTTATACCATTCCAGGCGAACAGTCGATGCCATCAACAACAGCTTGCCATGCAGCTTGATTAGTTTTGGCTCTGCTTGTGACTCTGGTTACTAACTGGTTGGTTATTTGGTTGACTCTTTGGCTCAATGACTGGATGCTGTATATATTTAGATGTGTTTGTGTATGTATAGGAAAACGAGGGATGTTTAATCAAATTATGAAAAGCTGCATTAAAAATTTAATTGTAATTTAGATTTTAGGATTAAATTCTTATTAATACAAGTGGATGCTAAGCTAGATTATGTGTTGAATTAAAAGCTAGCGCCCATAAAGAACGAAGCAGTCCATTACGAGGAGGAAAAAGAGTTCAAGTTTACACAAAACTTTTATTATTTACATTTATTTAACATAAAGCAAAGATCTTACAACCCTCGTATTTTATTACTTATACTTGTGTATGTGTATGGGCTTGTGTACATGTATATCAATTTATATAATAGCAAACACACACATACATAGAGAATGTCGACATCGCTCATTAATGTCAATTTGATCAAGTTGTACATGCCATCGATTAGATAAAGAAATTGCACAATTTTTCTTCATTTTCTCTTCTACGTTCTCATGTACTCTACCTTCAAGCTTACGTGCACATGTAGACTAAATTTGAAAACATTATATATTACAATACACACAGATACTTACATACATATGTATGTATATTTGTGTGTCCTTTAGGTCTTCCCACATATTCTTATATGACTTTCATTTTGTCGTTTCCTCACTATTCCCACCAAATGCTTTTGCTTTTCAACAAATTTCATTTCTTTGACGTGACCGCAGCAGTAACGATAAAATAAAATACGAAATGTTGGCAAATAGAAGACTCATTTTCTCTTTGGTTGTTTGGAAAATTAATTGTGTTTTTATTAGTTTGCGTTTTTACATCTCTGTTGTTGTGTGGGATGTGTATGTAAATGCAATTTGCTTGTCTTTATCTTGTTTTTGCTACAATATTTATTATTGGATTTAGTTTTGTAGTTATATGTAATTAATTTAAACAAAAAATAATTGCCGCTTCGTTTTGCTGTCTCCTTATCAAAGGATTATCTAAAGGAAATCAATAAAACTGATACCACTTCCCATTAAAAACAAGATAAATTTAATTATTTGCATGACTTAAGAGTAACTCTATAATGGCTATTTGCAGATAAAACCCAGGAAATGTTTATTAATGGTGTCTGTCTTTCTTTATTTTATATATTTACAATGTGCATGTATATAGCGCACAAATGTAGTAGACAATTTGTTAATAAATTTTTCTTCATATTGTCTTTAAAGAAATTTTAAATGTCACTTAAATTTAAATATTAAGAAAACAATATTATTATTTGATTTGGGACATTAAAATTCAGATTTTCTTTAGAAGATAAAATATTGAAATAAATGAAAACTCCATCTTACGAATTATTTTTAATCAAGGATAAAAAATACATATTGTCAAGATTTTTAGGGCATTTGCAATTTTTACAAAAAAAAATAATAATAATTGAAATTAACTATTACTAATTAAATTGCTATGCAACAATGGTACAAATTTTATTAATTATGTTGAGTTTTTATGTTTAATTTATTCAAAATGTTCATTATTGACATACAGTGGTTTCCCGGTTTAACGTATACTCAATTTAACTAATTCGCCATTTAACAAACAGTCATATTCTTTCCATTGAAGGTACTCAATTACGAACGAATGAAAATGTCATGTACTCGCTTTAACGAATTTTTGCAAAAAAAAGTTTAAAACAACAAATAAATGAAATCAAAAGAGAGTCATTGCAATTACATTTCTACAATGTTTTAAAAGCGCTTTACGAAAAAATGGATTAAGAGAAAAATTTATTTGTATGTAAAGACATTTTTCGCTCACCAAAATCAAAATTTATACATTACAAAGTCATTTTTTAGTTTTGTTTGAACTAATTATTTAATTGAATGTGATATAAACTAATTATTATTTTTTTGTTTTTGTTATGAATGAGAATAAATAAACATGATTTTTTATTTAATAAAACATATTTAAAAAACTGCCGGATTTAACGAATTTTTCGATATAACGAATGGGCCTGACAATATATAATTCGTTAAACCGGGAAACTACTGTATATCAAAATTTAAAAAAAAAATAAATAGTTTATTATAATAGTTTTGCTTCAATAAATTCAGCATAAAACTTAATACTATGAAGCCCTTAATTTAAATCGCTGATTTATGGAAAGGTTAAAATGTTTAAGTTTATTTAAAAATAATCAGTAAGTTGAATTATAATGTAGAAAAAGTTAAATATATCACAGCTATTGCCACTCACATTTATATATTGTATTTACCTCCATTTAAAGAAATCGATTCATAACTAACATTTTACACTTGTCGCTTAAAGAAACGAATAATAAACAATAGGGCGATTCTATTCAAGACATCTTTTAACATCAATTTTCAAATCACACTATTTGATACTTTTTTTGATGCAAATTTAAAGTAAAATATCTATATTTTAGAATAATATAATTTTTTTTAGACGTAAATTTGTTGTGCACTTCGAAGCATTAAGATTCATAGATTTGGAGCGAACAGAAAATTCATTCATGTTGCACCCGTCATGGCTTAAAGAGCAAATTTCATATTATTGGATTATATTTCTCTACGATGTTTGAATTGATAATCATCGTCTGATATCTCATCTTTCACAATAAAAAAAAGAATAATACAATAAAAGTTTAAAAATTAACAGAGTTTTGTGTTGTTGTGGTATGATCTTATGAAAGTTGGCCAATTTGGTTGCACTTTAGAGCTCTCTCGTGGCTATTTGGTCGTCTCATACAAATTCTTGTAAATAGATAACAATAGTATATAGAAAAATATTACACTTTCTAGAAATAACTTAATTAAAAATGTGTTTCTTTCTATTAGTAAAAGACGTTTAAAGCGTCTAAATGTTGCAGCCGTCAGAATAGAATCGCCCAGTAGGTGATTTTATTTTTCGGATTGCTTATATGGGAGCTATCACCTATGTACCATGGAGTGATAGTCTTAAAATATTTTGCCGTGATTACAATGTATGTGAGACTTATTTCATTAAAAGTCCATCACAATAACGAGGATTTCTTTTTATTTCAGTTATTCTCAAAAGTGGAAATTTTATGCAAGCTATGATTGAATTTGGATTAGCCTCTCAAAATCTAATAATCTAATCCAATATTAATATGATTTCGGTTTCCATAATATGCTAAAATTACGATTTACATGATTATATAATTCATATAGATATATAAATGAAGTAATTAAGTTGCATATCGTCGTGGTGAATGCAATAGGCTGTATGTAACAAAGTCATACTTTTGCAGGAGAGACAAAAAACTGAATATTTCTGAGAAAAATTGAAACATACTGAACATTCGTCATTTGCCAGCGTTGTCAGTTTAGGGGATTTATCCCCAAATTGAGGATTTTTTTTCGTGATTTGGGATAAAAATTTCATCTTGGGGATCCGGGGATTTGTTGGGGATGACAACACAATTTTAGGGAATTTTTTGATGATGGTACTGATGGTAACAAGAATGAATTTTGAGCTAAAAAATGTTCGTCTGGCAAGTCTAAAAATGTGTGTTATTATTTATAGTGGATGGTTTCTTTCCCATAGTTTGGCATGAAAGCACTTTTCAGAATAAACGCATACATACTTTAAAAATAATTCAATTTGTTGTGAGAAATTTAATCCATCTGCTGAAATGCAAACGCTTTTTAATACAAGCAATATGTATAATAACATTTCTGAGGCTGATGAATCAGAAGATTTTGATTCTGAAGTTTTTGAAATGCTAAACTCTGGTAAATAATTTTTTATACATACTTCTATATATTATATTATGTGTAATTTTTTCTTTACAACATTTATAATTACAAATCGAATTAGTTTGAATATTAATATACTGTAGTGTAATATAATTAATGTAATTATTATTTACTTTTTTTATTTTTAATTTTTATTTTTACTCATACAAATCTACACTACCCTATTATATTGGAAATATGTATATTGGAAATATTGATTTATATTTATTATTATTGATTTATCGGAAGTGTAGATTTGTATACAACAACTACTATGTATAATGTAATTTTTAAGATACCGTTATCCTGGTATAAAAGGAACACTAAAATCAATAAAGAAATCATTATCGATTTACCTTCAATCATGGCATTTTTATTTATGGCATATAAATCTGTCAGTATAAAATAATAAAACTGGGCATATTAAACTGTCCACACAAAACATTTACCAGTGGCGTTAATTAGCGCCGGTAATATAATGAAAAACACACTCACACTCACATACACACACCCGTAATCATTACAATATGTAGCTATCGATAAAAATGAATTTTATTAAATAAATATGTTATTTTTCAAATAAAATGAAAAATTTAATCAAAAAAATCAGTTTGGGGATTTTTGGGGATGACAAATCAAAAATTGGGGATAAGCTCTAAAAAAATACTGGCAGCACTGCATATTGCAATAGCGCGCAAAAGCTCTCTTCTAATTGCCTGAACGGCATAAGATAAATTGCAGTTATAGGAGCCCCAATTTTGGTTACAACACTACAACAAAACCAAATTCAATTTTTTTTTTGACATACAGCCTTTTGCCTTCACCACGATGGTAGATTTGCACCAATAATTTTTATAAAGGCAGATTATAACATATTATGTTGAGCGCAGATATCATAATGAAAGAGCAACAGGTACAACAAACATATACATAATTACTACAATCATATATATGATTAACTTAAACATTTTATTTAATTGCAGTGACCATAATATTGTTAAAATAAAAACTTGTAAACATGTTGATTATTTTACATATATTTTTTTTTCTTTGATTATGTCTTCACATTTCGCAGCCTGAAAGAAAGATCCTGTATTTCTAGCTGTAGTATTAATATTACGTAGTTTTTTTTAATATTCCTTTTCAAATACAATCGTCGTTAAGAGTATTGCATTTTACCTGTAATTGTATGTTTCTTTTGAGAGTGTCTTAAGTTTAGACATACTATGTGTGTGAGCGAGTGTATGTGTTGGTGTAAGTGTGAGTGTATATTTCTGGTTAAAAGAGGATTACTTAGTATTGTATGTAGTATTTGTGTTGTGTCTGTGAGAAGGGCTTTAAAAAACTCATATAGTCACAGACTCATGCCTAGACAGATACAGAGTCATGCACACACACACACATTGTTGTGTGTGTTGAATACAATTGAGAAAAAGTTTTTGTCTTGGGATTTGTTGTACTCGTACATTCATTATGTTTCCAATAAGAACAACTTTATAAATCGAAATCGATTTCCTTTAAGAAATAAAAGGTGGCGCAAAAGTAAACTTTCGATGTTTTTTGGCTGTCACCGACCGATTATTGGCCAAATAAATAGTCAGCAATATTCCGCGTTTTTTAACGTGTATTTCGCATGTGTTTACTACACAAATGTCAAAACAGAACTGACAAAATTTATAGCATTTTCTGATAGGAGGATTACTTTTGCGCCACCTTGTATTTGCTGTATTTTCTTTTCAAAATATTCATTCTTAAGTGTAAAGTTAATTTCTTTAAATGAAATTTGTGTCATGTAAAGAAAAAACAAAGTAAGCGTGGAAATTGTTAATTACTTTCTGAGTTATTTGCACTTTATATGCGTCCAAGTTTCAAATTTTTGTTCATAAAATACTATTTCTTTACAGTGGTATAATAAGTAATAAATTTTATTCACATATGAAATGATTTAATTTTTCCTACACGTTTAACTACAGCAATAAATTTCTCAAAATTTTAAACATTTTCCAAAATATAATTCATTATCATACTCATACGCACCGTAGCATTCCTTGTTTTGTTCTTTCAAAAATCACTCATACGTCTTCGGTACCATTTAGACTACATATTTAATTTAACACTATTATTTGAATCAAGTAGTTTTTTTTGTTTACTGTAGTACCAGTGAATAAAATTATCTGGGTTTTGTATAAAAATTTCATTTATTTTAAAACTTTTTTAAATTGATTTAGTTCTTGTAGTTCAGGAAAGTGTGAGTGTTTTTTATTAACCTAATTTTCTTATCCACAAATAACATGTCATTACCTGAGTGCAATTCTTTCATTCTTTCTTTATATTCATTTTCATTTTTATTTTCAGTTTTATTGTTTTAGTTTTTCCTTCATTTTCTATACACAGCTCTTTTGGAATTTATGCACAAACAAACATTTCTAATCTAAAATATGCTTTAGTTTTAGACTGAAAAAGGAAAATGTAGCATGAATAAATTTGCATAGAAATGTCAAAATCTCTCTAAAAAAAAACATACACACACACACCCCTTTATACTCAGCAGTAGTGGAGAACACTTCCTCTAAAGTGATTTTTACACACACACACCCCTACAGACAAATTTTATATGAACTCCAACTCGTTTAAACAAAAAAAAATCTAAATTGGCAACAGAAAAACAGACAGCAACAAAACCAGGAGTATTAAAAAGAATTGAATGAAGGAAAGTCTACGAAACTGAAATTTAAATTTAAAATTAAATTTGCTTTATTGCTGTGAAAAATTGAAAATACAGCAACAACAATGACAAAATAAACTTTGTTTTACTTTTGTTTTCACTTTGGAGATTTGGGAAAATATTTGTGAAAGCTGAAATTAATTTAAAATTAATCAAAATCAGAATCAGAATTTTTCTGCTCGCGAGCACATATTTATTAATTTTTTACTGTAAATATTTATTTTTTTTATTTAGTTACGCTCTAACAAATTGTGCGGTGATGGCAGAAAATTAAAAAAGTTTTCAAACAAGATTTTTACATTAAACAAGAAAAAAGCAAACAAACAACTGATTAAAGCTGCGAATGGCTCCCCCTCAAATGAATACACAGTCTTTAAAATCAATTTTAAACAGTGGAATGAATGTTGTTGATGTTCACTCAAAAATAATAAAGAAAATAAATTGAAAAATTTTGTTTAATGTATTAAGAAATATGTTAAAGACACATTTGGTTATTGGATGTAGGCTGTTTGACACATTCTGAAAACAAACATAACAAAACAATTAAGTAATCAAAATTGTTGTTCCTTCTTTTATTGCAAACTCTTTTCCAGACATCTGCTCGTATAAGTAGGTACATTTATGTATGAATTGTTCTCTTACTTGCTGTAGATTAGTTTAATATTGATTATAAAAATGTTTTCAACTGTTACTAGAATGTTGTTTAATTTTGTGCAGACTTTCATAATTCATTTTTAACATTTGAAATCAAACAGCGAAAATTTAACAATTTAATTTTAAAGTGCGAGCAAGCAAGTGAATAAACTTTTTCATTTACGAACTTTTAACACAGCAGTTCTTTCCCTGTTTATTATTTAATTTAAACTAGTTCGCTATTATAATAACTAGATGATGTACCATGTAGACCTTTTCAATTATGACTTTGGATATTCATATAAAAGAATGCAGTTTGCTGCCTTTTATTAAACGCCAATAGTCTTCAGTAAAGATATTCTCCTAATTTAGCTGCCTGTCTAACTGCCTAGCTAAAACAAACATGAATACTAAAACAATCGACTAAAAGTCAAAAAATAATAAGTCAAAGAAAAAGAAAAAATCTCACACATCCCCTAAAAAAAAGCGTGGGGCGCGTTGTTATGAAACAAAATCCTCAATTATTGAAAATTCGTAGCTTTAAACATGATTGGTTGTATTTCTTTCGGTCTGAAATATTAAAATGTACTCACGGCAGTCATGTTTTTTTAAGTTCAGGTTGGTATGGGCGGCCCACGCTTTTGTTTAAGCGATGTGTGAGATTTTTGCCATTTTGATTTAAAAGTTTA
This sequence comes from Bellardia pandia, assembly GCA_916048285.2. Classification (NCBI taxonomy): domain Eukaryota; kingdom Metazoa; phylum Arthropoda; class Insecta; order Diptera; family Calliphoridae; genus Bellardia; species Bellardia pandia. The sequence goes on along the minus strand of OU696529.1, from coordinate 1,985,479 downwards.
TGTTGTTTGAAATGTTCTTATTTTTTGACTTTAAGTCGATTTTTTTAGTATTCATATTTACTTTGTGTTCACAACTGATCAATATACATATTAAGGTAAAGAAAAGCGTTTCTTAAAAAAAATTTTGTTTTTGATATTTTTTTACTTTTTAGTATCGAATAAGAAAATTATTAATTACGATGATTACATTTTTTTTACCTAAAATGGAAGAGCTGAACTTGGCTGAAAAGACTATGCCACACAGAACGCGAAACAATTAAGAACATTTTTTTAAATGTTTTCTATTTTATATTAATATAATAAAAATAAATTTATATTCATATAATAAAACTTTACGCTTGTGTATTAGTATTTAATGTTATGATAAATTTCGCAGACTCTCCATCTCTGCTTTAATATTGCACGGTTTTGATTTAATTTTTTTTGCGATCGGAACCCGTTAGGTTAGGTTAGGTTAGGTAGGAAGGCTGGTGTGAGTCACCTCACACCCTCACCCAGAGACCAATATGGTCCATTGCGATGCCTTAGATTCTCTGACTAGTTTACATATGTCTGACTGGTCTACAAATGTGTGACTTATCTCCATATGTCTGACTCGTCTACCCAGAGTCTTTGGCGGGAATCGAACCCTTTGACTGATAGTCCGGCACTCTATCGCCTAGTCTATCGGAACCCTTTAAAAACAGCCAAACTCGTTGTTTTTAAATGCTTTTATTTAGCTTCACTTCGGAAAATCAAATCTTGGTGAATGCCTGCAAATTTTTATCCATTTGCATTGATTAGAAGGCATGTAGTGTGTTTGACGAGTCGCATACTAGTTACATACCTTTTGTATGTAACTAAACACTCACTCTTTGTTGTGTGTATTTCTGTCCACGCTGCACATAGCTGACAAGCATGTATTATGCTTGCTCAGCATACTCCCATAGTGAGTAAGAACATTGTTTTATACTAGCATTAAGATAGACTTAACAATAAACATTTAATCAATAAAGAATAATACAACGGGACAGTCGCACAAGCGGCTGTCCCCAAATAATATAAATGTGTTTTTAATACAGGCAGTCAAAAAAGCATTTTATAAAAAAAATTTTTTTTAAAAACAACCCCCCCCCCCCCCCCCATAGATTTTATCCTGGTGAATGCCATCAAGTTTTATTCATTTTCATTGAGTAGAAGGCAGTCAAAAAAGCATTTTATAAAAAAAATTTCCCCCCCCCCTCCTAGATTTTATCCTGGCTACGCCCATGTATTCGTGTATTGTCATCGGGAATATGTATTACTGCAAAGTTTCATCCTTTTGCAGTGAGTAAAAGGCGGTTAAATTAATGTTACAAGATTTGATTTTCCGAAGTGAAAGTAAAGAAAAGGTTTTAATAATAGAAAAATATAGTAAACCAGCTTCGGCCAAATGAATGAATATTGTGGTATGCAGCGCAGGTGCGTCGAAACTCGTGTAATCAAAACAAAAACACGAATTTTTAAAAGAGGCAAAAATTTTAGTTTGCTATTTTTGGCTTTTCTGAAATATTAATAAATAAATATAAATTTGCGGTTTAAAAGTATTTAATCGCTTTTTTTTACTATTTAATTAAAACATAGATAAAATTTGTTGACATAAAAATAGATCCTTTAAGTTTCTTTGCAAGTAACTTTGTACTTATTTGCATTTATTCTCTCTGACACTCGCTCTCTCTCTCACTCTCTCTTTCTATCACTGTATGTGAATGAATGAATAACTTATCTTAGACTCAACCCTTTTTAATTAAATAAAATGGTTTTAAAAATGTTTTTCCATAAACGATAAGAGTTTATACTTGTCAGATAATATGAAAAACAACAAGAAACTAGTTTTTAAACGATATGTTAAGTTCTGTAAACTTAAGCAACAATGTAAGTAACTCTTGTACACAAACACTTTCAAACAAACACATACACTTAAAGCGCTTGGTAAGGAAGCTATGTCCTTTTGTAAGTAAATTTATGAGAATATGTATGTGTGTGTGTGTGTGTGTGTGTGTGTGTAAGTAATTTCAAATGTAATGTCTTGTATATTTTGAGTATTTTCTTGAATAATTAAGTTATCACTTTGGCAAAAATCTACTTCATTTGCATAATTTGTGAAGAGTAAAAATTTAACAAGTTAAAGAGGATATGATGAGTATGATGATATAGACACAAAAAATGTCCTTAGAAAGTTACAGAAAATTAGCTTGAACTTTCAGAAATATGCGAGGATTGTAAATAAATTACATGAGCTTCAATTACACATACGTAGAACAATTTATTATATACAAATTATAAAGAAGTTTTTTAATGTTTATGATAACTGTTGTGAAAAGTTCTTAAATTTTATTTTAATATCAAAGACTGTGAAAACCTCTTCAATCATTATATCTACATATTAGATGACTAAAATTCTGCACTTCTCACTCAATCCTCGTATACTTGTTTAATTTAAGCAAGCAGATAATAATGAAGAGTGAATGAAAAACAAGTTGACTACAAAGAATTATTTAATTTAAATTTAATTGCAAAAGATAATAGTTTTAATAAATTTTTAAATATTTTAATTAAAATTGTATCTTTATACACTCATGCACAATGTTGCCTTGCCAACATACATCACCATCACCATCAACATCAACATCAATAACGAGACTAAACAATAAAGTACAAACTGTTGTATTATTATTATAAAATTAGATTTTCAGCACTTGTTGTTATTAGTATTAGGAACATAAGGACATGCATCCATGTGTGTTAATCATTTATTTATTTTCTATAGGTATCCTTGTTGTCATTTCGATCAACATGAGCAAATAAATAAAACTGAAACACTCATCCACCTCTTTTTGTTTAAAGTTTTTTCTGAAGAGGGTACAGTGAGTGCAGCATACGAGTTGTGTAGTCTAGAGCATGTTTAGAGCTTAATAGGACTTTCTATTGTTTGATTGTTTTATTTTTTTTTTGTTAGAAAAAAAAGCAACAGCTTGTTGTTTGGCACTTGGCTAGAATGCCTTTTTGCCATTTTTTTTCTATTCGTTTTCAGCAACTATGAAAGGGTTTAACATACACATGTATAAACACACTCTCGTTTTCATTTAAGTACAAACAGCCATCAACTTGTAAACACTTAACAGTTGTTGTTTCTTGCATTAGCCTTACGGTATGTTGTGTTTGTATGTGCAGATGTGTGGGAGTGTATGTATGTGTGTGTTTGTGCACATACGTTCAAAGCCTTTGTTATTATTGTTGTCACCTACAAACATGCATAACTTTTCTTGGCTGGTAAACAATACTTAGAATTATGAATGAGTGAATGGATGAGGGAGAGAGAGAGAGAGATGTGAAAAAATTCGACATAAGCATCACCACCAGGACTGCCAGATGGATTCCGGAAAAAATCGTCAAAATTTTGATAAAAAGTCAAAAAACATAATTTCGAATTTTAAAAATTGTCAAAAAAAATCGAAAAAAACCAAGCCAATATTTTCAATAGTAGTTTTCATTGTACCCTACACCACAATAGTGGGGAGGATATGTTGGATTTGTGCCGATGTTTATAACGCCCATAAATATAGGTCCAACACCCACCTTAACGTATACCGATCGACAAATTTCACCACAAATTAGTAATAAATGAAGCTAAATCACATCTACAAATTTTGTGCAGATCGGTCCATAATTACTCATAGCTCCCATATAAGGCCCACTTCCGAAAATCACTTTAAGGACAATAAATCTCTTAAAAATGTTGTTATCCGAATAAAATTTAACAAAAATGAGTTTCTTATGTACAGGATGACACCTAATTTTATAATAGTCAGTTCATTAATAGTCAAAAGTTTTTTCGTATTTATATCGAGATAAAGTTTAACACATATAATACTTATATTCACAAACATCATGACAATAATTTTTGGATGATCGGTCCATGATAGTTCATATCTCCCATATAGCGCCCATTTCTGAAAAACTGTTTTATATGTATACCGGGTGTAGGGTATTAGGTCGGGCTTGACCAACTATACTTTCTTACTTATTTTTTTAATTAACAAAAACATAAAAATTCAAGTTTTATAATAGTCTCTTGTACAATACATATCAAAATATATAAAATTAAACTTTAATAATTAAGGTGCTATCAGACGGGATGTATTTTACATATGTACTGTCAAATTTTCCATCTGTAAAAGTTGTACACATCGTGTGATACATATGAAACTTTGCATGTGTAAAATACATGTGGAAATACATATTTAATTTTTTCGATTAGAACACGCTCTATTTTCCTGTGACAAACATAAACAAAACAGCTGGTTTGTTTTAAAACAAAATTGTGTGAAAAAATATATTGTAGAGAAAATGGATAATGGACATGGAAAATAAGGTATTTTTCGATTTTTAATAAATTAAATTATGTTTACTATATTTATTGCAGTTAGTTTGGCCAAAAGAAGCAATTCTTGAAATTTATACACGCTACAAAGTTAGCTTTTGTTTACATTTATAGGTTATGTCATATGGAAAAACATAAGCAGGTGTGATAGCAAAAATTATGAATCGTATGTAAAATGAAAATTTTGACATACATACGGAATTACATATGGGTAAGAAAAGTGACAGTACATATGCAAAATACATCCCGTCTGATAGCACCTTTAGAAATCACAAACATAATGTTAAACACAACTTGTGCGATGGATTTATAATATATTACAGTATTTTACTAATAGTTAAATATCTGTATGTAACATATTAATAATTTAATTTATTAAGTTTTAAATGACATTTTGAATTGAACTATTCAACCAATATACAAGTATGTATTTTATTTCCGTATTTCTGTTTTACTTATATATATTTGCCTGAATATTCTTTTGCGCCATGTTGAAATAGGAGAAGTTTTTATAAAATTTCCCCGTTGAATTTCAGAAATTGTTTCTTCTAATAATTTTTTTTTTTAAGAGAAGTAACACTCAGGCAATTAATATGCTTATATATATTTGCGTTACTTACTTTGGAAAGGAGTTAGCTGAAGAAGTAAAGGTGGTGAAAGAAAAAAGCTTTTTTTTTATATCACAACTCTGCAATTGCGCATTATGTTTGTTTTAGTGCAGCATTGCAGAGCCTCTGGTGGTGAGTAGGCGCATTATTTTTTAAAGCTTGATTTTATAGCCTTTATTTTATTATTTTACTTCGGTGGCGTTTTTAAATGCTATACCACCGAAGGAGGGCGCTGTGATAAATATTAGTTATGATGGATAGAAAGAAAACTAATAATTATCAGAAACTGATGTTGTTTGAATGGCAGCGGCTGGGAATCAAACCCAACTCATGCTTAATGATCAAGTGCGCTAACCAATTAAGCTACAGTCACCCTCATATTAGAAAAACATCTCTGTCATTTAGTTTTGTTCTTAAACTATGTCATGTTCTTCTTAATATTTATGATATCAAATAAGAAAAAGAGTTGTTGTCTCAAAAAACAGAGAGAAAATTTGGTATCAAAAAAAAAACATAAATAAGAGAACTAAAGATGGGATATTTCAATAATTAAGAAAATCGTTTTCAAAGAAAAAAATCGTTAAATCCCACTTTGCTATTTTTGAAAAAAAAAAATCGTCAAATCTGGCAGCTATGATCACCACGTAAACAGGCATACTTACAAACATATTTATGTGTACTCATATAAGTTTGAACAAAGCTTTAACTTACACATGTGTACAATGAGTTGTTTGACTTCGAGTGCATGTTATCATTTAGTGTGTGAGTTTGTAAGTATAAGGATGCACTTGTTTTATAACAATATGTTTATACATTTCAACTATGTATGTATGTTTGTATGTATGTACAAGTTTAGGCTTGCATACACACACACACATTATAGCTGCATTAGAGCTGCCCTTAAAAGACAAGATTTGATTTGACATGCTAATCCGATAACGAGAACCTGTGTCGCAAATCGATTGGAAGTTGTGTAATTGATTAAACAGTTTTACTTATATACTCGTATTTGAATAACATGTTTTAAATATGTCTTATCTTTATCCTTGTAGCAAGTTAACATTGTTATTAACGCTTTTTCAAGTCATATATTCATGTGAAAGTGATGTAAAGAAATATCTTTTACATAGAAATCCGGATAAAATATGTTTAAACTCATAGACTTTGCTTAACATATGGTCAGATAAAACGCGTATAAATTTACTATTTTTCACTTGGCATTTATGGCAAAAAGATAATCTTCTTCAAAAGATTAAAAAATAACGACAATATTGTAAAAGTTACAATTGTTTACAAACTAATTCTACTTTCAATCGTTTTCCGGTATCAGTTTTAGCTGCTAAGATCAAAATCGAACTTATTTAAAACAAATCTACTTTTTAAAGGCAAGTCTAATGTACATACATGCATATGAATACATTATGTACATAATATGTATTATGTGCGTGAAAGCATTAAATGATGACAAGAGCATGTTTTCACCATTTCCAGTATTTTAAAAAAAAATTAAAGTCCTTTTGTTTCCGATTTGTTTGTGTTGCATTAAAATTTATAAAAAAAAATCTTTGATTATGTTATTGTATTTCATTTTAAATTCTTCAAAGTAAAGTAACACCTAATAATAAAAAGTCTAAAAATTTAAAAACAAATTCTTGTTATTTCACATATAATCCAAATTGATTTTAAACATTTTGTCTTTTAATTGTATTTTTATATCTTTTAATAGCAAACTTTGAAACCACAGGGTTTAAATTAAAATAAAATGTTATTAAGTAGAATTAAATCTGTTTATAAAAGCTACGCTATGAACATATCCATATATACAAGCGGACGACTAAGGGACTGACGAGTTTGTCCGCTCATGAGAAGTGTCCGTTTATGAGAGAAACACAAAAAGAGTATTCAATAATCTGTAATATTGTACAAACATATATTTATCTTTAAACACTTTTATTTCCAAAACAAAACCATACATATAAAGATAAGACAAAAATAAACAGAATTTTCATTTATGTTCTTGCGAAAAACGAAAAAAAATTAAAAATAAGGCAAAATAAACAAAAAATTCATTAATATTTTTGCGAATAAAAAAGAAAAAGCTTGAAAGACCAGATATTCAATTGAATATAAAAAAGTCTGAAATTTTAGCTTGGCGAGTTTTTCCTTTAATTTCAATATCTTGAAAACGCATTTGACGATCAGTCAGCATTTTAACACTTTCAAGGTCGCTGTGATATAAAGAAACCCCTTTAAGTTTTCTTATGACTCAATAAGCCTCTTTATAAGAAGTTAACTTGTCTTCAATTTCATTTTCTAGCTCATCTTCAGACGAGCTTTCCACCATTTCTTCGGATGCTATTAACATTACAGTACTAATGCTTTCCACATCTTCATCATTAATAACTATGTCATTATCTAAATTGATATAATCTTCGACGTCAACTTGTATCTGGCTATGAACACGATTAACGATATCGGAGAACTGAGCTGATCGTGGAAGCTCATCTTCTGCTGTTCAACAGCCATCATCATTTGAGCTATAATTTTCTCTAAAAGCAACTTTTCTGAAGCAATTTTTCACTGTCAAACTGTCCGGTTATGGGAACATAAAATGTCATACATCGTGGCGAAAAGTGTCCGCGTCCTGTTATGGGAGGGTTGTCCGCTTAAAAGGGAAATATTTTTAAAATCCCTTACAATTTTTTTGGTACTGAAAATATAAATATAAAGAAAATTAATATATCCTTAATATATGTACATTAGGGTGGCCCCGTTTGTATGGAGAAAAAATAAGGTATCGATGTTACCGACTAATATGAAAATTTGATTCATTTTAAGACTACGTTTCTCAATTTTTTTGTCCTGGGGTCAATATTTTGTGAGCTGGATCAAAGGATAAAAATGTCCTTTTTAGAGGTTTTTTGATTTTTTTTCACATTTCTTCCAAAGGAACTATATGCAAATTTTGTATCATATGAAAGCTCTTTAAGAGGCGCATTCAATGGGTCATCAAAAATTAAAAAGAAATTTTTTTAATTCAAAAATTTTTAAAATTTAAGACAAAATTTTAGTGTTTTTTTATTTTTTCATAGAATTTACTTAAATAAATAGTTGAAATTTCTTGATTATAAACATCATGCAATTGAACCCAAATGGCAGAGCCAGTTAATGCCGGGAATCTTAGTAAATAGTGGCTGGGAAATAATTGGCTTAATTCAATGTTTTAATTATTTCAAGATATTCCTTAAATTAAGCAAATTCATATAAACATTTTGTTATTCTTTGTGGATTTCAATAATACTGACACCTTTACCACTTCATTGTTGCAACTATTATAAAAATATGCAAGACAACATAATAAACTAAATTTGCTTGGTACTTTTTCAAGCTTTATTATTTATGAAACTTAGTTTTAGCTTTTATTTTCCTATAATCGAGCATTAGTGTACTGAAGGAAAAATTCTCCATAATCCATTTCGTTTATTCTATTATCATTTTATGGAATAGTTGGGAGACCAAAAGAAAACAAAATACAGGTAACTTTATAAAATCTTTAACTATTTAGTTGACGTTTTGTAACTCTCTTTGGTCCCCAAGTGAAAACTTGAAGTAATAAATTTGTTATCCAGCTGTGTGCGGCAAAGAAGTTTTATTTGGCAAACTTTACCAATGCAGAGATGTAAAAGAGTTAGTTTTTCATTTGTTTATTAGGAAATACTTAATAAATGTTTTGCTAATATGTATTTTAAAAGTGCTGAAAAACCTTAACCTGTATGTGGGTCAATTTAAAAAAAAAAAAAAAAAACGCAATTTTTGTGTCCCGCACTTTACACTACTATTTTAGTTAAAAAAAAACACAAATGTGAGAGTGATCAGCGAGGCATATGTAACAAAGAAAATTGTTACAATAATAATTATGTTTTTTAGATTATATTTCTTCCCTGAAGATGATCAACAAAGTTGGTCGAAATATTGGAAATAAATAAAATATAATAAAAATTAAAAACGAACAAGAGTTTTTATATTTTTAATAAAAAGGACCTCAAGCCGAACTAATAAAATAGAAAGATTTTTAACAATATAAAAGGTCTACATAGCACATAAAAAACAATCATACATACACGGGAGGCACGCCGTAGCAGTATCAACATGACGCTGTACAAGAATATCAGACAAAAATATGACAAAAACACAAACAATATAATAAGAACATTTTCGAAACATAACAAACAATTGGCCAACTTGAAATCAGCCACCACTTTTCTTATAAGATGCAGACAAAGTGGATTAATTCCAGGATTTATCGAGAAAGCTACAACAAACATACGAAGCATTTTTGTGTATAATAATAATATATCTGGATTTTTGGAGAAAACTTTACAAAAACACATATATAATTTTCACAATATTATTTTGAAATTACTAATACAACAAAAACATAAACAAATATATAACAACACGAAAAGGATAAAGAAATTAGGAGAAAACATTATAAAAAAGCTAAATAGACAGGACTATGATTTATTAATAATGAGTGAGAAGACCATTTACAATAATCTTAAGAACAACAACGATAATAGACTTATGCATAAATATGAGAGATTGAAAAATGATACAAAGAGAATTGGAATGCAATACAATAATGAGTGGTTTGTGAACAAAACAGAGAAAATAATCCCGACTAACATACAATGGTTATTGTCACTTGGCTCAAAATTTGCATTACCGAATGAAAGAGAAACATTCCCATTATTCAAATGTATAACCGATGGAGAACAATGTATACAGACGATTGAGGATAAAGAACAACAAGAAATATCGAGAACCAAATTTGTAACATTAATAGATGACCACATGAAGAAATCAAAGCCAAGTGTAAGAGACAAATTCATATTAACCACAGTGGGACGAACGAAGAAATTTTTGGTGGAAAATGAAGACATAATAATTACGAACGCAGATAAGGGAAATAAAACTGTGGCAATGATGAAAAAGGACTACGAAACAAAGATGAAAGACATTCTTAAAGATATGTGTACATATAGACGATTAAAGAAAAATCCTACGTTAAGTTTGCAGAACAAGAACAATATTATTGTTGACAGACTATATAATTTAAATTTAATTACCATATCTGACAAAAATAAACTGACAACCAGAATTGCGATACCCCCAAGGATATATGGTCTTCCAAAGATTCATAAAGACGACATGCCATTACGACCAATATGCTCATCGATTAACTCACCATCTTACGGACTAAGCAAATATATAATTGACATTTTAAAGAACTTGACAAACAATTCTACATACAATGTAAAAGACGTGATACAATTTAAAAATAAGATGGATAATACATTAATAGACAGCGATGAAATACTAGTATCATTTGATGTGATTTCACTATTTCCCAGCATTCCCGTTAACCTAGCTGTTCAGATTATTGAGAAAAAATGGTTTATGTTAGAAGAACATACCAAAATACCTAAAGATTTGTTTTTGGACATTTTAAAGTTCTGCATAATGGATTGTAGATATTTCAAATTTAAGGACAATTTCTACACACAAAATAAAGGTATGCCAATGGGATCTCCCATTTCTCCAATTATTGCAGACATCGTTATGGAAGAATTATTGGACACAGCTCTTAATAAAATGGATATGAGACCGAGAATGATGACGAAATATGTTGACGACCTATTTGGAATTTTAAAAACGAATCAAGTTGAGAATACCTTAAAGACATTGAACTCATTTAACAGACATATACAGTTTACATTAGAGAGAGAAATGGATAACAAATTACCATATTTAGATTCCCTAGTCATCAGGGATGGTAATATAATTAAGATAAACTGGTACCAAAAACCTATATCTTCTGGCAGACTTATTAATTATTATTCAAAACATCCCAGAAGAATAATAATCAACACTGCTACAAACTTTATCACCAGAGTTCTAAGTACGAGCAATACTGAATTTCACGAGGAAAATAAGAGAATAATTAGACATATTTTACACAAGAATGACTTTCCATATATAACAATAGACAATTTGATGAAATATACATTAAATAAGAAAAAATCTGACAATTCGATAGAAACGAAACCACCAAAAATTTACAAATCTGTTGAATATATACCTGGATTATCAGAAAGGATGAAGTACTCTGATATATATGACAAGGAAAAATACATATTAGCAATGAAAACGGGTAATACGACAGCAAAATTATTCAACAACATGAAATCTAAATTGGACAAACTAGAAAAATCAAATCTAGTATACCAAATTAAATGTGACGGCGACGATACTGATATATGTCCAAAAATATACGTAGGTACAACGAAGACAAAATTAAAAACTAGATTGTCATCACATAAATCGGACCTAAGATCAAATGACAAACCTCTTTCACAAAAAAAAAAAAACAGCACTTGCTGCCCATTGTGCAACAACTGGACATCGACCAAACTTTAATAATGTAAGAGTAATTGTAGAGGAGAATAATACTAGTAAACGATATATGCAAGAGATGTTACATATAATTAATACTCCAATTGAAAAGAGAATGAACTACAAAACAGACACTGATAATTGCGCTCACATATATAGACATACAATAAACAAATACAAAAATAATAAAAAACAAAAAAGCTAACAGTCAGTGAAGTAAACTTAAGATATTAACATCGGACAACACTGTATTAAACACTAAGTAAATTGTTTGTTATTATAATTTTAAGAAAATTGTTACAATAATAATTATGTTTTTTAGATTATATTTCTTCCCTGAAGATGATCAACAAAGTTGGTCGAAATATTGGAAATAAATAAAATATAATAAAAATTAAAAACGAACAAGAGTTTTTATATTTTTAATAAAAAGGACCTCAAGCCGAACTAATAAAATAGAAAGATTTGTAACAAAAAAACGTAATTCTCAAATTTGTATTTTTGTTTTTTTTTTTTTTGTTTATTCAGAATGGTGTTTTGTTTTTCCCTCTGACTGCTTCCATACAAAAGCATGGGGGACACATAAAATAAAAATCAAGAAAAAAGTAAATATGCAACATTTAATAACAGTTTTCGAATTATTGCGTTTCTTTCTTGTATTTTGATTTGTTCTAGTCGTCAAAACTTAATAAGTGCCAATTTGGCATTGCAAAGAAAGGTTATCCCCACAATTTGCATTGAGCGTCACTTTTTTATAAATCAAGTAATATTACTAGTTTTCAATTTGCAATTTAAATAATGTAAATAACGTAAGGAAAGTACAAACTTTAATTATTACAAAAGTGAAAAAGCGAAAATAAATCTATCAAAAAAGTGTGCATTTGCTTAGTTTTTGTGAACACCATGGTAAGAGCGCGATAAAATTTCATGAGCGTCACGCTAATTTTTTTAAAACTGAATATATTAAATGTAAAAAATTGAAGTTGACAATCATTGTTTAATTGGTTTCAGCTCATTTTTTTATAATTTGTGAATTTGAGAAATAAATTGCCTACGAAAAAACCAAAATAGGCAAAAATTTCATGAGCATCACTTTTGATATATATTGCTTCATAGCTTAAAATGCTTAATTTTGATTTTATTTTTTAATTTTCAAGAGTAAAACAACAAAATGAACAAAGAGCACGCAGATATCGAGAGAAAATAAAGCTCGATAAAGCGCGAAATGACGAATATAAAAGAAAAAAGAAAGAAAGAAAGGTATAATCGTGGTATATTTGAGCTTAATTTTTATTGTTACTAACCGATTCTGTTTTTGCCACAAACTTAATTCGAAACTGGTAAAAATGAATGGGAATGAAAAAAACAAAGCCGCTTGTCATTTCATGAAGTTGATACAGATTCAGAATAAGAATTCGAATTTAAATTTATAAATTAAATTAAGTTATTGTTTTGTGTCAAATATTTACATATGTGTATAAGTTTCTTCAAGAATTACTTTCTTTTTTCCATTTTTGTTAAAGACATCAAAGAATATGTACATGTTTAGTTTTGTATGAAACATTTTTTTTTTATTTACTTTTTGTAAAAGAATAAATTTTTTTTTTGTAAAACTTTAGATTTGGCATTATTTCTTGCTTACGTGCAACAAAATCTCTTGATCGTCACAAAATATCTTGAGCGTCACACTTAGTTTTTTTTTTCCTTAAAACGCTTATAATTGCAGTTTTTTTTTTAAATACATTGTTACAAGCCTATTACTTTGCAAGTAACCTCTAAGCTCAAGTCTTTTTTTTAACAAAAATTTACATATTTTCATCTTAAAATCTTAAAATAACTAGTCACTTTAAAAAAAAAAATTAAAAATCAAGTTGAATCGTGATTTTTTGTTTATAATAGAAAAGGTGATTTTCGCAAAAGTCAATTTTGAGAAACAAAAGAACATTGTAGTAAGCTTGAAATTCAAATATTTTTGCATTTTTAGCGATTTTTATACATATTTGGTGTGTGTGACGCTCAAGATAGAAATCATAGAAAACCTAAAAAAAAATCCAAAAATATTGATTTTTTTGAGGGCCTAAAAGTGCCACCGGATTTTTCATCAATTTCTACATAAATTGGCCACTCTTACAGGCGAATTGAAAAAACTTTAAAAATGAGCAAAACAAAACTCGTTGGGTACGTTTTTTTTTTTTTTTTTTTTTTTTTTTTTTTTTTTGAAATTGACCAATGTATGTTTAACTCAAATATTTTTATTCAAATAAATACTTTGTTATTTCAAAAATAAAATTAACGTTTTATAAATGTAACAGTATTAAATTTTAAAAATATGCAAGTATTTCCATTAATTTGAGATAAATAGATTTTATAAATAATAATTTTACTTGCGACTTAAAATCGTCAGAAGAGTTCATTCCTTATAAGGACTCGTATGTAACTGACTTTAACCAACTTGTAGAAATAGGGCAAAGTTTTGGAATTTTCTTTATTTATTTTTATTGCCCCAACTCTAATACAGCTAGAAATAGCAGTGGCAGTAGTCATTGTTTTTGTTGTTATACATAAATAGATTGTTTATCATGTCGCCATCACTTAAACTACGACATACAACTCTTCCTTCTCATTCTTATTTAAACATCAACCTTATTTTCCCATTACCTGCAAAATGTGGTATGAGATGTCGTTGTAAAAGGCTAATGCTGATGCTTGCGGCAGTGGCAGTGCCTCTGCTGCTTTTCTTGCCATTGATATTGCTGCATTATGGAGTAGTTATATCCAAGATTAGTTTTGGTCTCATACTCTCTTACCATCTCTTTATCCTGGAATGTCTTTGTGCAACTATCTGCACGAGTACAAGTATGAGCGGGAGTCTGATGGAGTATAAATGTTTGTATATTTACTAAAAATCCTGCTGCTATTTTATGTCAGCATTTGTTACAGAAATTTTACAAGTTTTTATTTGAAACTCTCCTCATAGTTAAGGATTGTAAAAAGAGGTTGTTTGAGGGCATTCAGCTAAATAAAATATTAAAGCAGAAAAGGGGCAGAGAAAAGCAGGAGATGCCACGAAGTAGATTGTAGAAAATTGTTATAAAATTTGGGTAATAAATAGTCTCTGGAACGTATTAAATGCAAAAGAATTCTTAATGTTTCCTTTAAGGATTAAGAAAAGCTGGCAGCGACTTTAAAATGAACTAACCAAAAACGTTGGTTGCTGTTGGATCAAGTTGACCTATTTAAACATTTCTCAAAAAAGTAACTTTACGAGTACTTGAAATTGTATACATTTACAGTCTAATTCATAAAAACTTATCAAGGGTTTATAACAGGCTTATAAAGCAAATTTTGTAAGGAAATTTTGTAAGGATATTTGCTTTATAAGCCTGTTATAAACCCTTGATAAGCCAATATCCATACAAAATTTGATTTATAAGCCTGTTATAAACCATTGACAAGTTTTATGAATTAGGGGGTTAGAATTTAGTACTTGGTATATTTTAACTTGAAACATTGTATTATCTGTATTTTGTGCATTATTATTATTATTGTGCATTGTTATTAAAATTTCTAAAAAAAACTGATTCAATTACATTTTTAACTAAACAATTTCTTAAATGTAATTTTGAAATGAAGGAAAGATTTGTATTTGCATAGACATACTCGTACATATATTTAATTAAAAATATTCAGAATGAATTTTATCGGTGTTGAAATGAACTTTCCGAGCTCAAAAGTAACAGAACGACAAAAATGAAACATTAATATATCGAATATGCTTCGAACATGAAATTTTACAATTATAAAAGTCGGCACATTAATAACCAGAATAGGGAGTAAAACTCGACAATTGTATTTTATATAAGTGATCGAATTTACAAATTTCCTCGCTTATTAGACTGACGCTGCATTATTTGCACCAAGAAAAATGGCAAAAAAAAAACGAAAAATAATCCCAATAAAGAGTGCCCCGATAGACTAGGCGATAGAATGCCGGACTATCAGTCAAAAGATTGCTTGCATGATTCCCGCCAAAGACTCTGGGTGTTTTCTGCAGATAAGCCAAAAGCTTCGCAGTTTGTGTTTGTTAATTATTTAAAAAATTACAAAAACACGAAATTATTTGTCCTTTTTTCATTTTTATTGGGGTTATAATGCACTTTTTCTTTGGTGTAATTTTGGATTTTATAACGAATAAAAAATGAACTCAAAATTGTAGAATGAAAAAAGAACCAAGATATTTTGTATTTGTTCTTTGGGACTAAATTTCATTCGTTAATAAAAATATAAAAGAGTAACGTGACTGACTGATTCATTGATCATCGCACAGCCCAAAGCTAGAAACTTGAAATTCGGGTAATGGCTTCCTTTTACAACATGTAGATCCACTAAGAAGGAATTTTTGGAAATTCGGTCGCTAAGGGGGACAAATGAGGCGTCCGCCTTTAAACAAAAAAATAGCCGACAGGTGTCTGGTACTTTTTTGAAATTCGAAATTTAAGTGGTACTTTTTTGAAATTCGAATTCCTATGGCCTAAAAATTGTATTCTTTTTTGGTACTTTTTTATCAAAATGTATTTTCTCACTAAAAATTTCATGAACTATTATTTTCAAATAGTACGTATTACGGATAATTAATAGGTACTTTTTTGAAAATTTTTTTTCACGGGTGACAAAAAAGGGACAAAAACGGACAGTTGATATTATTTATTAAATTTAAAAATAAAAAAAAGATAAAATATTCTTCCATCCACACAAAAAAGAACCCAGAACATGCTATTCATGACTCAAATAAAAAAAGGGCCAAATTTCAGTACACTTATATTGGTACTTTCTTGAAATTCATTTCTACTATTCTATTTGTTATGTGCTACGCTCACTTTCATGCCCCATCTCAATGTCCTTTATAGAATCGTGAACTATGTATTTGATCATGTGATTATCTTTGGCAAAGTTGTTGTGCATGATCCCGAGAAGATTTCTGAGTTGGAATGAACACGCTTACTTTTTTTAATTAATTACAATGCCTGCCGGCATTAATTACGGCTAGACCGATTTTACTAAAACTTTGACGGGATAAAACTAAGACTCCGGCATAACTAAGAATACTTTTTTCGACCGCATACTCTTTTCAAAATGAACAAAATCAATAAAGTTACTCAAAAAAAATTTAATATTTGTGTAATGCCTTTCTTTCAAATTAATTTTAATTGGAGGCGTAGCAACGCGCGCAAATTTGATTTAGTAAAAATATAAAAATTACAAAAAAATCGGCTGAAAATTCATTTACATTTTTGGGGAAATTTTTCCACTATAAAATAAAGCGCCAAGATATGGTGCCACCATTCATTTTGTCATTTTAACCTTGAGGTGATTTTTCATTAAGAATTAGGACTAAACTTCATAATGAAATGTGAAATTTGTCCCTTTTTTGGCCATTAGATTGATAATAACTTATGTTTCGATTAGTGAATAGAAATTGTGGAAATTTTCAAAAATGTTTATGAGTTTGTTAAATTAGTGATGTGTCTGTGCTTTGTGGTCTATTTATAACCATTTATTAAGTTTATATAGGTTTCTTTATTATTATCATTATTGTTCTAATTATAATTTGGCTAAAATTAGGCAAATGTGTGTATTGCTACTAATGTAATTTAATTTTATGTTTATTATTATATTTATTTTTATGCATGTGTATAACATATAAGTTTAAGCACACATACATACATATACACTAGGGTGGTAATTATTTTAGATGTTTTGGATTTTCGATACTTTCAAGGTAACAAACTAATTTTGAATATTTTCTATTTCTAATAATTTTTAGTGTAGGAGTCTAAATTTGCCGACTTGGACAATCAGAAATTTAAAATCGAAAAAGTGCAAATTAAGGGCGCCCTAATAAAAACCCATATACTCGTGTACGTACTTGTACATACATACCCAGCTAGCATTTGGAAGATTGTTTTTTCAAAAATCACCTTCCTGAGTCTTCTTCGAGTACTTTTGCTGATCAATAACTGATTAATCACTTACACGATTAAAAAAAGACTCGAAAATGACTCGCGCTAATGATTAAAAATAGTTTGATTTAAAATACAATAACAAATTGTACAGCAATCGCAAATTAATCATCCAGGCGTTTAAAATGTGAGGATTTTAACCGTTATTTATGATCATATTTTGCGCATCTGGATGATTGAAAACTGCTGTTTGGAATACAGATCATGCAGGTGTTTGAAATGTGATTGTAATTATGTATTTTATGATCATATTTTGGGCAGATAGATGATAAAAAACTAATTGTTATGCTATTTTTTCTTAAGTGTAACGGGACATTTTTTGCGTATTCTTTAGTAAACGTCAAAAAGTTCAATATTTGTTCATTTATAAAAGTTACGTCGTTAAAGTGATATATAAATATATTGAATATACACTCTTCAATATGTAAATTATGTTTTCATTGAATTTGTTATAATTTTTGTATTTAAATAAATAATTACAAAAAAATAATTATTAAAAAGTTACTTTAATCACACTTACATATTAAAACGTACATATTAAAATAAATAAAGTAAGTTTATAAATCTAAATAAAAAAGGCAATGTCAGATAAAAAATAAAAAGATTGGCAAAAAAAAAGAGGCCGAAAATTTAATTTCACCCAAAAAAAAAACCGAAAAAGGCACAGAGAATCATATTGAAGAAAACATTCAAGAATATAAAGAATCAAGTCAATATTCAAATGAAAACAGTGTTGATAGTGACAGTTTTATTGATTCAAGTGAAGAAACTGAAAGTGAACAACATGAATTTAATTTTTGTGATGAACTGGCTAAGTGGGCAATTCAATTCCAAGTAAGCTTTGTTGCAATTAATGCAATTTTATTATTGTTGCTTAAATGCAACATGAAAGTTCCAAAAGACGCTAGAACTCTTTTAAAAACGCCTAGTTCTGTTGTTAAAAGAAATGTTGGTGAAGGAACGTATATTCACTACGGATTGAAAAACGGATTAACGGATTTCTTGGTAAGAAATGATTGGAAATTATTGGATATAGTTCTAGATTTTGGCATTGACGGCCTACCGCTTTTTAAAAGTAGCTCTAAACAAGCTTGGCCTGTTTTAGCAAGTGTTGTAGGATCAAGCTACGTTTTACTTATTGGTGTATTTGAAGGAATTTAAAACCCCAATTGCGCAAATGCTTTTTAAAAGAATTTATAACAGAACTTAATGAGCTGATGCAAGAAGGATTGGTTTTTGCTGATAAGTTTTTTAATATGAAAGTACTTTGTTTTGTTATGGATGCCCCAGCAAAGTCCTTTGTTTTAGGAACTAAGGGATATAGTGGCTACTATTCCTGTAGTCGCTGTGCACAGAAAGGACAAATTGTTAAGCATCGTCTTATTTTCCCGACCGAATGCGAGTGTGCCATAAGAACCAACGACACCTTCAGAAATCGTTTCCAACCCGAACATCATTTGAAGCAGAAGAAGTTATTGCCGTTAAACTGGAAGGTCGAAAACACCATGGTGACAACATAATGGTGGACGAACTCAATGACACCCAAAAACTTCCGTTCAATGAGTTAACCGGTTTAAATACCTTTGATGCTTTAGCACAGGGGAATGAGGACAAACTCAAACAATTTCTGAGTATCGAAAATGGCGAACAAATACTAACTAACTAAACAACTAATTAACTAACAAACTAGCCAACAAACTAACTAACTAACTTACTACCTTATCATATAAGTTTCTTTATAACCTATTACATTTTCAGAAATAATATATTGCAAAAACCGGTGGTGAAGGACCCGCACAATTCCTCAGAGCTGCAATTCGAAAAGTTTTTTCGGATGACTTAGCCAAATTGTACAGCTGGAAGGGGACCAGCACTAAGCCTAGCGCCGAAAAGTGCTTTCTGATAACATCAATTAAAAGTAGGTTCATATTTCTAATAAAAATAATAAATATAACAAAAATAAAAAACTGAAATATTTTGTTTCAGATATTTGTCATCTTAAATATAAAAGCACGGATAAAGATATGAATATTGTTCTTCAAAAGCATTTTGTACATGCTAGAGATAGATTGACAAAAAGAAAACGTAAAGATTAGAGTTCTTATTTTTTAAACTGCAAACTATTTAAAATTTGTTTTTTATAAAAGTAAATATTGTTTCTGGTAAAAACTTTAAAGTACAAATGAAAAATGTCCAATATGATTTTAAAACTTTTTTGTTATATGTTAAAATAGCCAGTAATTTTGAATTCGTTTAGATTAAAACAATATTAATATTATTTATGAATAAAAATTTAAATTATACTTTAAAACTATATCGTATGAAAATAATTTATTTTCATAACCTTTTTAATTATTTTTTAATGTAAATTTTTATTTTAAAAATTATTTTTTATGAAAAAAATTGTTCCTATAAAATAAACTTTGATGTATTATCACACGAATATGAGCTTAATATTTTTTGTTTGTGGTACTTCACGCTCATATGGACGTGATTTTTAAAATCGCGTCTATGTAAACGTAGGACTCAGAAAACCGAATAAAAACAGTCGAAAAAGAAGCAAATAAGATTAGTAATACGACTGATAAATGACTCGAAAAACAATCATAAATGACAATAAAAAGACTCCTAAACAGACTGATAAATTACTTAAAAAAGAGTCGTAAGCGATTAGAAACATGACTAGAAAACGACTCGAAAAAGACTCATAAATGAAGAGAAATAGGACTAATAAATGACTAGAAAGCGATTCGAAAAAGACTATAAATACTATTAGAAAAATGGTCAAAAATGACTCTAATTTAACATAAAAAAAGACTCATAAATGACTTATCAAGAAGAGTCGCGTGTAGGGCCACTTTTCTCCCGACAAATGAGTCTTTTATGATCTGAAAATGAGCGCATATTCCATCACTTTAATCGCGCAGAAGTATCGAAAAAGACTCGAATTTGATCAAAATTTTTAAAAAATGCTAGCTGGGTATTAGTGAATATATGTGTATATTAAATATAATATTTATGAATATATATTCATACATATGTATGTATGTATATTGTACATACATTCATAGTAAATATGTATTTGGTTGTCTAGGTTATTACAGACATGGCCTTCATTTTTATGAAGAAAACAACACTACTACTACAGCTTTGTTCGTTAAAATCCACTATAAAGTACAAAGACAACCACCGAGTCCTTGGGCTTAATAGACCTATAAAACGCGTCTTTTATGTAACCTCAGTAGACTGGAAGCAATTGAACTCTTGGTCTCGGTTTTTGTAGTTTTTTTCTTTCTTCACTTTTGGCGTGTAAACAAAAACGCTTTTGTTAAAATTGTTTGTATAGTCGCAAAATACAATGAAAATTTCGTTGAAAAACGTATGGGGTTAGTGGCATTGAAATTGTAATAAAATTATTTGTTTTTTTTTTTAGAACAACATATTGTATTTTACGTTATTGTTTGGTAAATATTTATTGTAATTTTCAAAATATGATAACCAGTTGAAATAATTTACGCCCGCTATAAAAACCCATCAAAGTCTTGTATAATATTTTAATAGGATTTCGAATAGATTTAAAAATAATTATTAGTAAACATGTCCGATACTTGATAATTTATTGCAATAACTGTATAACTAGTGTGACCACCTCAATTTTGAGCGAAAGCGGGACATTTTTCGAAAAAAGTACTAAAATCCGGAACATTCAAACTTAAAACCGGGCCATTTTTTATGGGAAAAAAACTTTATTATTCAAGCTAAATTTAGACAATTATAATGTTATAAGTAATGTGAATCTAATTTTCTGTCACCTTTTGTTTAAAATCGTATTTATCCTGTGATGAAATTTGCTTCAGCAATGTTGGGGATTCTTTCAAAAAATTGTAAAATTCAACGCATTCGTACTTTAAATTATATTTGAGAAATAGCATATGTTTCAAAGTATCTAGCTTGAGTTGCGATTTTTCTTTCGTCCATAATTTTGCGATCAACGAAAATATACGCTCTACACTTACAGAAGTAATGATTCAAGCGAAGCGAGTGTATGGTACGTTGTTACTTTGAAAATGTTTGAAACATTCCACCCAACATTGATGTGGTTTAGTAGAACTTGATTTAATTGGAGGATTATTTTTATTCCATTCGCTAATTTTGTCTGGGATAATAAATTTCAATATGTAACCAAACTCGTCAAACAATTCTACATTGTTGTCTTCAGGTTTTAATCATTTCTTTTCAACCATAAATTTGATCGTTGTTTATACATCTTTCCAATTCGATGCAGCAGCGAGCGAGTCCATTTTTGTTTAAGTAAAAATAATAAATGCGACCTTTAAATTTGTTGTATTTAAAATTGTAATCATTCAGTCTCGCCTCATCGAACTGTTCGGACGTGTTACTTTTAGTGCGGCTGAATTTTCGGTGAAAAAATCGTAATAGGTGAAAAAGTGTAAAAAGTTAAATTAAACAAAAAAGTGAAAAAAATAACTCGTAATAGGTTAAAATATATAAAAAAAAAAAAAAAACATTAAACATCGTATAAAAACTGTATGAGTGTTCCTCTCAGATGTAATTCTGAGAAAGAGCTTAGCTCGTCTAGAAAAAATAAATGGGTCTCTGAGGAAGAATCCATAAAAAAATCTCTGGAGAATTTTCTCACTACAAGAGCCGTAGAACGGCGTCGTTCCTGTTCGCCCAATATAGTGATTTCAACAGATGAAAAAACATCATCTTCATCAAATAGTGCAGTCAAACCAAAAAAACAAGTAGGTATGGATAAGTACATAACCGTTCTCAAGCGACAGAGAAGCCCGACATCTGATCAAATGTCTTCCAACTCAAAAGTTCCTAAGACCGTCAATAGTGGTAAACCAAATGACCAAAACAGATATTCTCTACTTCAGACGGATGATCCAGAAATACCAAAAAAGACATTTAAGCCCCCACCAATTTACCTGAGAGAGCCCACTTCCAACAAACTGATACAAGGAATTGTTGCTGTAATAGGTGAAAACATGTTTAACGTAACCTCAATTAAACATGGAAATATCTGCGAGACAAAGATCCAAGTGAATAGGGAAGATGATTTTCGAAAATTGTCCAACCAGTTGGAGAGGGAGACTAGGGACTTCTATACCTACCAGCTCAAAAGCGCAAAAGGACTCCAAGTCGTTCTAAAGGGTATAGACCCATGTGTTGATCCTGCGGAGATAAAGACCGGTTTAATGGACAAAGGGTTCAAAATCAAGAGCGTAGTGAATATCAGAAACCGTGAAAAGATCCCTCAGCCCATGTTCAGGGTAGAATTGCAACCTGGAGATGTTGTCTTAAAGAAAAACGAGTCCCACCCCATCTACAATCTGATGTACCTTCTGCATCGTAGAATCACCGTGGAAGAACCACATAAGCGTCAGGGACCCGTTCAGTGTCTCAATTGTCAAGAATTTGGTCATACCAAAGCGTACTGTAAATTGCCGACAGTTTGTGTTGCGTGTGGGGAGCTACATGCAACTGCTCAATGCGATAAGTCGAAAACTGACGTAAAAATAAAAAAATGCAGTAACTGCGGAGGTAATCATACCGCAAATTATAGAGGTTGTCCAATTTACACTCATTTGAAAGCCATAAGTACCAACAAGACGTCAGTATTACCTGATCATCGTCAACAGCCTATTTTGGCATCGAGTGACAATTTCCCGCAATTGTTACGGTCCACTAGTCATATAAACGCGCCTAGTTCTAGACAAGTTTCTTACGCTAACGTGGTTAAATCTAATATGCCCAATATTAACGAGCCTAATATTAACACTCTAGAGACTACATTGCAGACACTTGTCCAAACCATGAACACTTTTACGACCACTATGACATCCATGATGCAGGAAATGCTGAAAATGCAATCCACTATCTTACAAGCCATTTTAAAGAAATGATTTGTTTAAAAATTTGTTTTTGGAATGCGAACGGCCTCCGCCAACATAAAAACGAACTGGAACACTTCCTGATGGATAAGCAGATTGATGTCATGATGATTGCTGAAACTCACTTGACGGCGACAGCGTACTTCAAAATTAATGGCTACGTGTTGTATGATACTAAAGATCCCCGCGGAAGAGCATGTGGAGGATCGGCAATTCTTATAAAGAACAGAATAAAACATTATTTAATGAACAACATATGTGAGGATTACCTACAAGCAACAAACATTTGTATTGAATTCTGTCAATACAATTTTGTTTTATCATCAATTTATTCGCCGCCTCGATTTTCAATAAAAGAACACCAATACTACAGCTTCTTCAATTCCCTTGGAGCTAGATTTTTAGTTGCTGGTGACTTTAACGCCAAACACACTTTTTGGGGTTCACGTCTGGTGACCCCGAAGGGTCGTGAACTCTTCAACACCATTGCCAAAATGGGATTAGATGTACTCTCAAGCGGGCATCCCACCTACTGGCCGACGGACCGACGGAAGATTCCCGATGTTATTGACTTCGGAGTAGTGAAAAATATCCCTGTAGAATCGATACAAGTGGAGCCTTCATTAGACTTGTCTTCAGATCACTCTCCTACTATTATTTCAATGCGTTTCCTTCAAGGGAATGGCTCTTCATTTCGGGACATATCTAAAACCAGAGTAAGTTGGATAAAGTATAAAAAGTATTTAAGTTCCCACTGCACGGAAAATGTTGTGTTGAGAACTACCGCGGATATTGATGGGTCGATTGGCAAGTTTACTGAGGACATACGAAGAGCTGTACATCACGCCTCCACATATGACGTTGAATGCAGACGTGGGACAAACAGAACTTATTTCGCTGAACTCGATCATCTCCTGGCAGAAAAAAGAAGAGTTAGAAGAGAGTGGCAAATTCATAGGTCTCCTCAACTGAAAGCTAGGCTACGAGAATGCAGAGATATACTAAGAAATTTCTTAGAAATCCAAAGAACGGCCTCATTTAGATCTTACTTGGAGGGTCTTGATAGTACCCCACAATCTGACTATTCGCTATGGAAGGCGGCACGAGGTTTAAAAAGACCAGTTAGAGGAAAGCCTCCTCTGCGAAATCCGACTGGAGACTGGGCTAGAAATGATTCCGAGAAAGGGACTTTATTTGTTAACCATTTGAGAAATGTGTTTACTATAAACAACTCAATTAATGCATCTGATTTGGCTCCACTCGTTATTAGACCTCCTGTACCTCTAAGACTTAGCTTTAATGATGTTCAAAGCGCTATTGGTACTCTGAATCTTAAAAAAGCTCCAGGTATGGATAAAATCAGCAACAAAATGCTTGTGGAGTTACCTCGTGTAGCTAGAAGAATCATCCTCTTTATTTTCAATGCTATTTTACGCCTAGAATACTATCCTGCAGATTGGAAGGTATCTATGATTACCATGATTCCTAAGCCAGGGAAGGACCCCACTAAAGTAGAGTCATATAGGCCAATTAGCCTACTGCCGACAATTTCTAAACTGTTCGAAAAATTGTTAATGACTAAGTTGACTCCAATTCTGAATGACACTGAATGTATTCCAAATCATGAATTCGGATTCAGAGCTAAACACAGTACCATCGAACAAACTCACAGATTGGTAAATGTGATTAGAGGGTCGTTTGAAGATAAAAAATACTGCTCCGCCCTTTTCATTGATGTGTCCCAAGCGTTCGACAAAGTTTGGCATGACGGTTTAATGCACAAAATTAAATTAACTCTGCCTGCTAACACCCATAAACTCATTGAAAGTTATTTATACGGTCGCAAATTTAAAATCAAAGAAGGCAATTTTTTAAGTACCGCTCAGCCAATTGAATCAGGTGTGCCACAGGGTAGCAT
Organism: Bellardia pandia; assembly: GCA_916048285.2. Lineage (NCBI taxonomy): Eukaryota > Metazoa > Arthropoda > Insecta > Diptera > Calliphoridae > Bellardia > Bellardia pandia. The sequence goes on along the minus strand of OU696529.1, from coordinate 1,960,154 downwards.
ACTGGGCCCTACTTTATATTTGATTTATGCCTCCGACATGCCGTCAGACCCCAAAATCCACACGTCAACTTTTGCAGACGATACAGCCTTTGTCAGCGTCCATAAGGACCACCAAGTTGCATCACAGAATTTGCAGAATTATGTTTATAAACTAGAGAATTGGCTAGAGCTTTGGAAAATCAGGGTAAATGAACAAAAATGTATTCATATCACTTTCACATTGCGAAAAGATACCTGCTCGTCCATCAGAATAAATAATCAAATTATTCCTCAACATAATGAAGTCAAATACCTCGGCATTCACCTCGACCGCCGTTTAACTTGGAAGTCTCATATTGAAGCGAAACTTACTCAGATGAGATTAAAAGCAGTGCAACTTAATTGGCTAATTGGCAGAAATTCTTCATTAAAGTTGGATTGCAAACTATTGTTGTACAATGCAATACTAAAGCCAATCTGGTGTTATGGAATTCAATTATGGGGTACTGCCTCAGCATCAAACATTGAAAAAATTCAAAGGGGTCAAAATAAAATTCTACGTATTATTACTGCAGCTCCATGGTATGTTAAAAATTCTCGAATCCACAAAGATCTAGGCGTGCCATTAGTAAACGTCGAATTTACAAAATATGCGTCAAAGTACGTCAGCAAACTTGAACAACATCCAAACCCACTTGCACGAGACATCCTTAACTTTAGTGGCCACAGTCGGTTGAGAAGGAGGGATACCCTTGCTTTAACTCAAGCGTAAAACAGATGACTTGATCAGTTGATATGAAATTTTTGTAGTATCATAAAAATTTTTTGTCTAGCACTGGCTGGGCTTATTATTTTATTTTTAGTATTAAGATTTGAAAACTTATTGTTAGTTCATAATATGAAGATTCAATAAATAACTAAAAGCTAAAAAAAAAAAAAAAAAAAAAAAAAATTTAAAATTGTAATGACTCTTTTTTGACATGATGTAAGAGCTCTTTCTGAACCCAAACAACCCTCATGAAAGACTCTTTGACATTATCAAAGAGCTCTTTCTGACGGACCATTTTCGAATGTAATGACCCTCTTTTCTGAAGGTTTTCGGTGCAATTATAATTGTTTTTTGGGCTCATAAAGAGCATGAACGCTCCGGAAATGGTGTCAGAAAAGACTCTTTTCGGACTCATATGGCTTGCTGGGGATATGCATAGACCCATGATTTTATAATGAATCATTCAAAAGAATTAATTTCCATTAAAATATGATGCGATTGTGCCAAATTTCATAAAATAGACTGTTTTGTTCTTCAAGACTACATATTTTTTATTTAATTAAATTCAATATAAAAATCCGGGCCATCCGGGGGATGTCACCGGGACATTGGTTCCAAAACCGGGCCTGGATTTTCCGGGCTACTACTACTAAGGATGTCAGTGGGCACTGATTTCCACAATCTCGGGATTCCAAGGTTACGTAAAAGGCTACATTATCTACATGATAAATTATAACAAATCAAAATGGTAGAATATTTGCAATTTAACTAATTGAATGTTTTTACTGAGAAACTCTAAAATTTATCAGTATTTAATGCCAGTTAATGCTATCAAAATATTACACACAGTAAAGGCTTAATAAAGGCTAAAATATGATTAAAACATGCTTAAAATATTGATATTTTATCAATCCTAAAAGTTTTTTTTTTTTACTTAACCCTTTAGCGCCTAGACGGTCATAAGTTGAGTATTAAAAAAACGATTTTCTGTTTAGCTACTAAGACCGTCAGGTTTACAGGAGTATTTTTCTCTAAATTAGAACTGAAATTCGTAATTTGCAGATGAAATACATGCTAGAACAAAAATGTACTTCTGCAATTGGAACGTATTTTCAATTTCAGGTATTTAAGGGTTAAGTAAACTTATTAAAATATTATTGATTGAAATTATAATTTTGTCTTCTTTAATTTATTAACTAAATTTAATATAATATTTAAAACTATTCGACTTACCTTCCAAAGACCCCGTATATATTCTAGTAATATCATAATCCATGGGTCCATCATTTGTCTCTATTTGTACATCACTGGTGAAAACTGATAAAGGATCCTGACGCAGCACCAAACGAAATTCCCTAGAAATATTTAACAAAAAAAGAACAAACAATGCCATAAGACAAATATAGCAGAATAATAACAAAGTAATATGAGTACGACGATTTAACAACAAAATATAACTTTTTAATAGTTAAGAAACAATAATAAAAAGAATATTGCTAAAGTAAATACAAGTAAATAAGAAAGGAGTGGCGAATGCACAATAGAAAAAAGTTTAAAAAACAAACAGAAAAGTGAAAATGTTGAAGAAAACCTGAGACAAGGGACACAGGATACACATTGAATTTCACATATAATAAATACTAGATACACAAACACATATGCACAGATATACTACCCTGCAGGAGAATAAGCGTTAATTGTCTTTAAGCTACTGGTACGATTACTAGTACAGCAAGCACTAGTTCAAAAGGTGATAGCACGTATATAGAAAAGTACTAGTACTACAAGTAGTTCATTTGTTGAGTGATTTGACTTGTAGAATTTCATATTACTTTTTGATGATGTTTTAACGCGAATTGCTAATTCGCATTTTCATTTATTTTATTTTTAATTGTTACAACAATTTTTAAATCAATTCAAATTTGAAACAAAGAACAGTATGCTGTGTACTTTTTCGCTGCACTGCCGCTGAAAATTATTAGAAGACTTTGCCACCTGCATGTCAGTTTATTTATTTGTACATTTATGTAAGTAAACCGCGTTTTTCTTGTGTGTTAAAAAAGTGACATTAAAAAAATAAAATTAAATTAAAAAGTAATTTTAAAACTTTTTAAACGTGGTTTTTGTAACAAAAATAGATATTTTCAAAGAAAATTAAAAAAAAAACAAATTACTGTGTATAAAAATAGAGTACTGTGTGATGAAAATCCTCCAAAAAAATTAGATTTTATGAAGAAATTATAAATCGACCTGAACTATACTAAGAAGAAGAAATAAGTGATGAAAATAACCGACCGACGAAAGTCTACGAATTATCAAATCAATCTTTGAATGAAAAGTTGAAGAAATGGTTTATACAGAACAAACCCACTGAGGAAGGCTTGGATGTTCCGCTATCTTTAGAAGGGCTACTTGGAAAAACGAACAAAATTGAAATCCGAAGTATTTCACCAGACCGTTTCCACTATTTAGGAATAGAGAAGCAGCTTAAAAAAGTGGAAAATGTTTTAAAGAATTATTTCTCTGTCGAACTTCGAATCAATGTTGATGGTATTCCATTATTTAAAAGTTTGCATTTTTAAACTCTGTCGAATCCTTAAATGCAATTTTAATTTAATAACAAACAAATACATATGTACATATTTATATAATTACTTAAACTTTGATAATTAAAAATCAAACAAAAAATTAATATTTTTATTAGTGCTAATCTAGACAGGCAACTTTTACTTCAGCTATTCTTTTTAATTCTATTTTACGCATCGCATTTTTTATCACACACTTTTAAAATTTGTATTTTTATAATAATTCTTTCCTTTTTTCAAATTTCAGATTGAAATGCATGAAAATCAAAACGAAAAAGAATTGTCCATTTCTTTTTATAAACTAAGAATTGATGAACCAAAAATTGCTTGTGAAGACAAAGACTTAACAAATTTCATTGGGTTTAATAACAGCAACAATTTTAGGAATTTTTTTTAAATGTAAACCAGTTCTTAATGCACAACTAATTGTAGTAGTATCCGACTAGAAGAAATGGCACTAGCATCCATCTAGTACCAATAGTACTAGTTCTTAATGTAGGACTAATTGTACTAGTTTCCACCTAGAATCAATTATACTAGTACTCATCTAGTACCAATAGTACTAGTATCCGCCTAGTGTCCATATGGTACCAATGGTACTAGTAATTTTCCTAACACATATTATCAATATTTATTTGAGCATTAAGATGGTATAGGAAAGGTTACAGTTGGGAACTAGTACTGGTGATTTTTGTACTAGTACAATACTAGTTTGATACTAGTTCGATCTCCTGCAGGGTAGACATATGTACATATGTAGTTGTATACGAGTAACTGAAGTTGTTGTTTGAGTGTGTTTGTGCATAAAAGTCTCGTAACTGATGACAGCACAAGTGTTGACAATCTTAAATGTCAGCAATAATTGTGTCAGCATAAAAGACAAACACTCTCTTCTACGTATAAGTTTCTATGTACAATCTATGTACGTATTGTATGTGTATGAAAAAAAAACGCCAACAACAATTGCAAACTGAAACGCATTTCAATCTACTGTTTATATAGAAAAATAAATACTCGGGGGACTTTTGCTATTTCTTGTGCAGCAATTGAATGAAGCTACTCCCATGTAAGTCTGTCATTTTTCAATTTTCAAATGCCAAAAACTCAATAACATTTTATAAAGGAAAAACAGTTTTTGCATTTACCACTCGTATCATTTGAAAATGTTCATAGTTTTAATATTGTTTCTAAAGAAAGGCATTACAATTTCATTTGTATGACACTTGTGAAATCATTGAACGTAATAGCAGAATTTACAATATTTTAGAAAATGTTTTTTGTTTGCAACATTCTGAATTTTCCAAGATGAATATCTAGATTCAAATGTATTTTATACATTCAGCTCCATAGCAATCGACCTCTAACATTTTAGGTCATTTAGTGTTTTATTGTTTTGATTTTTAACACCTTTTTGTCTTGTAACATTTTTTATTACCATAAAATCATTCTATTCAATATTTGTAACTGGATTTTATCATTTTATAGTCCGCATTTACTTGCTCTTCCTGACTTTAATCTATTTTTTATGCTTTTATGGACAACAAGATATAAATGTTTATTTTTTAACTTTTTTTTTTAGCTTTCAATGCATGAACCAGATGTAACCGAATTGCTGAAATAAAACAGCACACTCTGGCACTGAGATGCTTAATTGTCAAAATGTCATTTTTGTATGTCAGATGGCTAATGGTGGTTGTAAACATGAAAATAAAAGCAACGCAAAACAAAACAAAAAACTACATAAAGGACACCAAACCAACATTGTTGCTATTTTAAGATGTTGAAGTAAGTGTTATCGATTTTTTTTATTGTTGATTTTTATAACTTATTGGATCATTAAATTTCTACAACTCATAAATCAAACACATTCTAATACAGTCAGTTGCATGAACAGTGCAAATACATTCACTAATCTACTGATATACATTTTGAGAAGTAGAAAAGTTAGAGCTTACAAGTTACACTGTATTGGCTTTAAATTCATTAAATGTTTGTTGAACTTACCCCCTGGTCCACGATGTCGAACGATAACGTTCGCTTAGATAAGACTTAAGACATAAACTTGATTGTGGAATAAACAAACTGGATTGAGTAAAATATAGATACGATAAAAAGTTTGTGTCTTAAGTCTTATCTAAGCGAACGTTATCGTTCGACATCGTGGGCCAGGGGGTTAATCTTTATTAATACAAAGAGTAAAATTTATGGCAGATATTAATAATGGGTCCGGCCAATTTTACGATATTGTCTCTACAAGCTAATGGAACGGTTTTAGCTAAATCTACTTTAAATATAGATTAGGCAATCTTCAATGTTGGAAAACAGACTTATGTAAGCAAAAATGTGGCACATATTTACATACATAATTCAAGATTTTTTACAAATATTTTTATGATCTTTAGGGAATGTTGTTTGAATAGAAAACATTTCTTTAGCTTTTCGTTATCTTTTGCAAAGGAATCTTGCTTTCTTTTTAATTTATTTCTCATACTTGATGCTTAAACAGGTAGAAATATTTCCATTTAGTTTCGTTGCCGTTCTTTAGCAAAAAAAAAACAAGTAAGAAACAAGTAAGAAAGTAAGAAAGTATAGTCGGTCAAGCCCGACCATATAATAACCTACACCCAGTAGAGAGATATAACCTATTGTGGGCCGATCATTCAAAAATTTTGTAACATGATTTCTGTGAATATAAAGATTATTAAACCTTATCTCGATATAAATACTTTTAAAAGATTTATGGAGGTAAAAGTAAACTAATTATGGACCGACCATTATAAAATTAGGTGTCATCATTTCTCTATATAAGAAACTTATTTTTGTTAAATTTTATTCGGATAACAACATTTTTAAGAGATTTATGGTTGTTAAAAGTGATTTTCGGAAGTGAGCCTTATATGGAGGTTACGACTAGTGATGGGACAAGGGTAAATACCCAAATGGTAAATTGGGTATTTAAAGGTAAATACCCAGATATTTACCCAAGCAACTGCGTATTTACCCAAAATGTGGGTATAAATCAGAATAAGGAAAATTTTAAATAAATTAAAAGAATTTAATTTTTTATTGTGAATTAGATTTTTTTAACAATTTTATTTTTCGAGATTAAGGTCAGCTTTTATTTTTAATAATTTAATAAAATATTAATAAAATTTAATAAAAGCTGACCTTAATCTCGAAAAATAAAATTGTTTAATTAATAAAAAGGTCGAACAATCAGTTAAATAATTAGATTTTTTACTAACAAATGAAATACATAATTAAATTTAGTCATAAACGCTGTCGCTGTCCGTATCCGATAAAAACTCATATCGAGTAGAGTGCGTGATTCCTGTTGAAGTTGAAGGGATATCGTCTTGAGTACCTTCTAGTTAAGAATTCATGGCATTTTCAAATTGAGTGGAGTGCGTGCTTTCTGCTGAAGGTGGTAAACTATTTGTAAAAAGCAAGTTCCAGTTGCACGATATATATGTTATTTTTCCTGTTCTTGGTGTTGTTAAACGGTTCCTTTTTTTAGTGAATCATGGTGCGGGTGCTAAAGGAACGTACAGTAACAGCTGAAGGACAGGGAGCTGTTAAAATTCGAACAGCTAATTTACTTAATTGCGTGCTTCAGCATTGTTGTTGCCATCGCTCCCACTCATTACATTGAATTGCCATATAAGCCCGCTGATTAGCGGTTCTTATTAAGAATTGTTGTTATGTTTGAAGCAGCCAAAACCGTCTTATCTGAGTAAAACGCAGCAAGAGATGTATAAACAAAATAACGCTAAATCAAAATATGTTCAAAATAAATTCGAAAAATATTCACATTTCTGTTACTCTACGTAACAACGAGTATTCGTTATTAAAATGAGTATTTACCCGAAATTAGGTAAATACGCGGGTATGAAAGTGGGTATAAATGGGTAAATATCCAACGTTGGGTAAATACCCAGGTTATACTATCAATATTTCTGGGCGTTACAAACATCATTACATATCCAATATACCCTCCCTACTATGCTGGTGTAGGTTTTAAAACATAAAATAAAAAAAGACATTTTATAACTTCCATTTACCTAATGACACAGTTTGTTTTAAACACCTTGTGCTCTTGCTGTTGCATTCGTTGCTGATGTGTTGTGTTGTTTTATGTTTTTATTTTACAAATCTAGTCTTTTTCATATAAAAATCATGACAAATCCTATAATATTATCGATGATAAGATCTGCACCCTTTAAGAGCTGGTGTTTTCTTTTTTTTTTGTATTTTTTATGTCTTCTATACTGCTGCTGATGACTCGGTGTCTGATTTTATTTTTATGCAATTTTCTTTAGTACCTTTTTTGCTATTCTGCGTTTTTAATATTTATTAAGATGTTTTTGTTGTTACTTGTTTTTTTGCCCACCTCCTGGCCCGCTTTCAACAACCAGCAAACACTCTTTATCCACTGGCTGTTTTTAATGTTTCTTTTTTTATGAAAACTTAAAATTAATGTGTTGTTGTTGTTGTTTTTATTGTTTCTGTTGATGATGTTGTAGTTTGTTTATATTCTTTATATATGTATGTAGTAGATACGACAATGTACAGTGAGGGACTTAAGTTTTCATACATCCCCAAAATTTCATATACAGCAGAACCTCGAAAAAGTTAAGCAAAATGTTCCAAGGGCTGTTAACTTTTTCGAACTATTAACATTTTTAAGCGTTTTTTTTTATTGAAAGAGGAAATAAATAAAATAATAAACATCTTTTTTGTGTGATATAAAGTCTCAAATTTTAATTTATTGACTTAGTTTTCATTACTAAAAAAATAAATTTATTTTTATATGTACTTTTTGGTTTAAAATTCGTGCGCCAAAGATATTAATTTTTATGGAGTGGCTTAAAGAAGCAGTCAATGCTTGTTTGTTTTTTGTTCTTTGTGTAATACGTCTTTACCATTTTCGTGCGCATATTGACAAGTTCTTCCATCTGATTTGCATCATTGTTGTTTTTAAACCATTTTATCACGGTATTGATGCTTTCAACTGCTTTCGAGAAAGTCACTTTAGATTGTTGAGCATCTTCCTCGATAATTGACCCGTCATTTTCACTATCGGATACTTCGAAATCATTATTATCTTCTGAAATTTGATCATTGTTCCCATTCCCAATTTCATCAATGCTGATTATAGCATTATCCCCCACCTTAGACATCAACAATTGAACTTCCCGAAGTGTATCATTGTATGCACTTTTTGACTTAATCATTTGAGAGAGTCGAATTTCATCTTCGGTATCGTAGTATGTGTCTTTAAAATATTTTCGATCGGAATATTTTCTTGCGAGACAATGTTACATAACATTTTAGATCGGTATCATAACTTGATCAATCTTATAGGATTTTGATTAATGGGTTGTAAAACAGCTGTGACGTTAGGTGGTAAAAACATTGCTGCAATGTTTCCATCATCAGATTGTAACATGTCAATTGGCTTATGGGTAGTACAGTTATCTATCAGCAGCAATGCCACAAAAATTAAAAATCTTACCTCGCAATCAGTTAACTGTTTTAATAACCCTCTTGCTACGGCTTAGTGCATTATAAAAAAAGTTCAAAAACACTGGCTCTGTAGAAAATAAGCCAAGATCAGGACGCCCAAAGAAACTCTACAGGCGAGATTTCAGTATTATTTTAAAAGACGTGGCAAAAAATCCTAGAATTTCAGCGCCAAAAAGAATATTTTTCTTTTTTTTTAATAATAATTATAATTATAATTAACAAACACAAACTGCAAAGCTTTTGGCTTATCTGCAGAAAAACACCCAGAGTCTTTGGCAGGAATCGAACCTTCAACCCTTTGACTGATAGTCCGGCACTCTATCGCCTAGTCTATCGGGGATCAAAGGTATGCAAGCGGAATTCCCGGCAGAAAACGCTTGATATCTGAAAAGAATCGAAGACTTTGGCTCGAATTTGCAAAAAACACTTTTAAATAAAGGCATCATTGATTTTTGTAAACGAGTTTTATTTAATGAAATTTATGCAAATAGAAGAGAATTTTTTGATTTAGAAATTTTTCTTCTGGTATTCTTTAATTGACGAAAAAATTAAATATCGAGTATGTATGAAGACTTAAGTCCGTAACTGTCTATATTTTTTGTACAAAATATTTCATAGTTTAAGTGTCACCACGCCTTAAGCTCAAAAATACGAGAGAAAAAAGCTGTGTTATTTTTCTAATGTAAAGTCATTTTCATTTACTTTGTTTTGTTGTTTTGATGGTGTTGCTGATGTTGTTTTTCTTCTACAAAAACATACTTCACATTTTGATAGATGAAGAGATGGATAAGTAAAATTGCTGTTGCTGTGTTCTTAGATAGTTAAATAAATGAAGGAATACAAACAAATAAAGAAATATAAATATATCTTTTATAGAAACACAAACATATTTTTCAGTAATAGAGCAATACTAGTACATACATATTTACAAAAAGTTTACACTCTAAGAAATCTTTACCTACACACTCATCAAATTGTATACGAATATCATATATTATTATTATTCTATTATGTTTTCATAAAAAAATATTATGACTTTCTGGGAGAACACGAATTGATTTGGAACACACAAATAAGCGAATACACACATTGATTTGCTACTTTTCTTTAATATATTTCCACCAATAGTGTTTAGACACACTGTGGCAAGACGCAGAACTGAAATGAACTTATTCTGTGTTAGATATTACTGCTCACAAAATTAATATCAGCCAAAAGAAACTCACTAAATTGGATTAGTTTTCATGATTGTTTTGATTAAAATATTAATTCAGAAAAATTTGTATTTCCGGAGTGTGCGTTTATATTCCATAGCTTTATATTACTATTGCTTAAGAAAGTAATAAGTAAAGCTATGTGCCCACGATCGTCAGATATTACAATGTTGTCATATCTAGCAATGTGCTAGCAATGTATTGACATTGAAAAATTTTTACCAAAAGATAAATTGTCAGTTTAGACGACTGTAAGAAAACTAACAATTTCATTTGCACACAATTGTCACACAATGAATTTATCTATCAACCGAAATTATCAGTTCACATGGCTGTCAGATTGTTGTGTGGCATAGTCAAATTCGTTTTGCAGCTCTGTGTGTGTGTTTAAAAATTTGAAATATTGTCATGGAACAAAAAAGAGCAATTGGAACCATTTTATCTGCTCATGTCCTAATGCACACTTTAATTTTATTCTTTAATTTTCTTCTACTTTTTTCAAAAATTTTATCAATGCACACTTGTTTGTTTATTTATGTATGTATATACAGAGTTGCATTTATAAATAATTTATGACAATGCTGCCATTCATTGGCAGATGCATAAACTCTGCACATATGCCAATGAAAAGTGTTTGACAATTGTCTTAAAACAATGACAATGACAAAATTGTGTGTTTACACGATTGTTAGATGTCTGACAATATTTTTGTCTTCCAATGTACTGAAAATGCTTGCTCTTACAACGTTGGAAGGCAAAAATTTCAAGTTTACACGGTTGTTAGACATTTTCTGAACATTTTTCGGACAACCTTGTAAAATCTGACAATCGTGGACACATAGCTTAAGTAATACATTTCTTTGAGTGTTTAAAATATAATAGTAGCAGCAATAGCACAAGTGCTCTGAGTGTGCCTTAAAGTTGCATGTCAATAGATTGTGTATACCATGTATGTATGTATGTAGATTGTACGTTTAACTGTGTATATGTATATCTGAATAAATTTTACTTTAAATGTTGACATAATTTTTAAGCATAAAAATGTTTTTATGACACAAAAGCAGTAAAAACAACAAAAATAATAAATAAATAAATCCAACTCAATCTTAAAATAATGCTGCTGAAATGCGCTTAAAACAACTAAGTAAATAGAAAACATTAACAAATTTCGTTTATATCCTCAAAAAAAAAAATATAATATTCTTATCACTTTCAAACTAAATGAAAGAAACAAATATATTTACAAATTTACTAAATGAAAACTAAAGATCTGCAATACAACTAAATTTAAAGTTTTCCATTTTATATTCTCTCGTTTTCAGCTTTATTTAAACAAATGCTGCAGTAGCCTAATAAAGCAGTAAAAGGGGCACGAAAAGGAACAACTAAAACAAACTCAAGTACACACATAAACACACACACACACATACATATACAGACATACAAATAGCCATAGAGAGATCTAACAACAACTTTAACATTCCTGCATCATGCTTTACACAATTTGGAAAACAGTTTCTTGGTACAAACATAAACAAGTAATGCAGATGTTTCAAGTAGATTCATACACTCACAAACATTGCAACACACATATTCATGCATGCAAAAACAACTACAACAACAAAAATTACATCAAAAATTCTTGCACATTTAACATATTTTTCATAGAAACATACATACATACATACATATGTATGTACATAAGCTTGTGTGTTTGTATTTAACACATACAAGTACATACAAATACATAAAACTGTAAAAAAAAGGATATAAACAGGAAGAAAAGGACACATTAAAAACAACACGACATGACTCACACAATAAACAGAAAATTACTATAAAACATACATACACGGAAACAAACAAAGTTGACAACCGTTATCGCAAAGCTGCCGTTATCACTTGAATGCACATGGAATAGTTCAAATACCGTTAACGTTAATAATACCAAAATATTCATGATTATTCGATAAAAGTACAAAAAATGTCCTTATTCATAAGAAACAAATATCTCATCTAATCTAATTTGTGTAAATTTTGTTAAAAATATCTAAACATGACTTTCATAATTGCTGAAACATCGTTAGTTCAGCTTTAAAATACTATCAACTGAATAAGTCAAAATACCGAAAATATTGCTAAATAACGTTACCGTTACCTTTTAACTCTATCGATTCGTTTGTTGAACTCACATACACATGGCATACAACATTTATTGAATTTATAAATTTGTATGCGGAAGTATAGCTTCAAGCAACATTTTACATTTTTATGTTATTCTGAAATATTTATTTTCTTTTTTATACCCTTCACCTTCATGAGAAGGGTATATACAAGGTGGCGCAAAAGTAAACTTCCGATGTTTTTTGGCTGTCACCGACCAATTATTGGTCAAATAAATAGTCAGCAATATTCCGCGTTCTGGAGCAGTGTAGCGTAACATTGTTTATTAACGTGTATTTCGCATGTGTTTACTACACAAATGTCAAAACAGAACTGACATTAGGGGCCAATCGCAAAATTTATAGCATTTTCTGATAGGAGGATTACTTTTGCGCCACCTTGTATTATAAGTTTGTGATTCCGTGTGTAATTTCCACAATATAATTTTCCGACCCCATAAAGTATATATATTCTGGATGCTTATAAATAGCGGAGTCTATTAAGCCATGTCCGTCTGTCTGTCTGTCTCTTGAAATTAATTTTCTAAAGTCCCCAGATATCTACGGGATCCAAATCTTCGATAATTCTGTCAGACATGCTTTCGAGAAGTTTGCAGCAAAATCCGTCAATAAATAACGAAGATATGAAGAAAAATCTGTGACAACCTCTGAAAATTTCATCAAACAATGAGTATGAATATTGTTACATTCAACTTTATCAACAGATGGCGTGTTTGTAGACTTGTTTAGCATTTGTAGTAGTTTTGATTTATAAACATTATTGTTATAAACTGTTATAAACATAGCAATATGGCAACATTGAGTTTTAACGACTTTGGCTGAATTTTCTAGACACGAACATTCTAGACTTGCAGTCAGAAACATTCTAAATAGTATCTTAGTTTCGAACTTTCCAGAAATTATGATTGCTGTATAAATAGACTAACACGGACAACCAAATGAATCAGTTTATTGTGAGTCATTGTTGTGTAAACATCAAAGTGTTCGAAAACTTTAAGTGTGTTCTTAAACCGTAATATTTATAAAGGTAGATTTACACGATTGAAATTTTCTTCAAAATTGCTCTTCAAAATGCTTAAAACTCGTGTAAACAGCAAAAATTCTTCAAAAGTTATTTTTTTAAAGTTATTAATAGTTTTGAAGAAATTTTCAATCGTGTAAATCTAGCTTAACCCCCTGGCCCACAATGTCGAACGATAACGTTCGCTTAGATAAGACTTAAGACACACACGTTTATCGTATCTATTTTTTTTTACTCAAACGAGTTTGTTTATTCCACAATCAAGTTTGTGTCTTAAGTCTTATCTAAGCGAACGTTATCGTTCGACATTGTGGGCCAGGGGGTAAGTGTGTAAAAAGACAGTGTGTTAATTTTTAATTGTGTTTCTGTACATTTAAATAAATAAAGACTCGTTATATTTTCTTCAAACTACTTGACGCTTTTATTTTGCAATTAAAAAGAATCCGGTTTATTTAAAGGAAATAAACAATCGTTTTTAAAAGGTAAAAACGTAACAATATAATATAAACATATGTATATGTATGTATGTATGTACATAATATAATTATGAATACACAACAAAGGTGAAGGGTATATAAGATTCGGCGTAGCCTCTTACATGTTTTTTATATTTTTTCCATGAAGAGCCCAGCAAAAAATAAGGTCTTAGTAAAAATATTTTTTCTCTGATTAAGTAATTATTTTCTGATTTTCTATGTAAAATATTGGTTTTTGTAGAATTTTACGAGTATATACTGAATGTATAAAAATCAATTGTTATAATTTGATTACTCTTAAGGGATTATATATGTAATTATAATTTTGGATTACAAATATTGTCAGTAAGATAAAACATTTCTGTTAAGCATAACACAAAATATGTCATTTACATAATTATGATAAAAAATGTTGCTGGGTTTTACAAATTCTACTTCAGGACTTTATTCAACTAAGTACTTTTGCTAAAAAGTAACAAATTGCACGTAAAATATTTCATGTCAATTACACACAGTTTACAAATTGATCACACAAGACATTGTGTTGTAAAGTGGTTGTAAAGTCATACAGTATGAGTTTAAATACATAGTTTAAAGTTTGCATGTTTATTATACATATTGTGATTAATATTTAATTGTTGCTAATTATATTGTGATTAATATTGAATAAAATGTTAAAAATACTTTTCAGCTTTTTAAGAAGTCATACGGGTATTGTTGTGTGTATCTGTGTTTTTTTTTTATTGTTGCTGTTAATGTTGATTTTTAACAATAAAATATGTCAATAATGGCAACCGGAAATGTGCTAATGTTTTCTACATGGAAGAGCATTTCCTGGCGAATTAAGGATTTCCGGATTATTAATGGCAAAAAGGACCAGCAAAATAATTGTAAATAAAAGTGAAAGGATGAGAATAATTTATTTTGCTACAACCCTTAAACATTAGTTGGAGAAATGGAATAATTATTAATTATTATTTGTATATTTCCTTCAGGTGAAAAAGTAAAGTTTAAAATGTTCAAAAAGAAATAAAGCAGAAATGGGATAAACTTTTATGCCCTTATTCATAAAAACTTACAACAGGTTTATACATTTTGTATGGAAATTTGCTTTATAAACCTCTTATAAACCTGTTGTAAGTTTTATGAATAAAGCCATTAATATTTAATATCAATATTTATTTTTATTTTATGGAGAATGTTATATTATTTAGCATGCATTGAATTTTAGCACAAAAATTGTTCATTATACAAAAGGTAACAATTTTTTAATTTAAATATTAAATTTCAAACTTGTCAAAACAAATGAAACAGGATTTAAGCCATTTCCAAATGATGTATGTTTGTATGGAAATGTAAATAGAACGAAATCGTACATCTTTTATGCAAAGGAGTAATATTATTTTTCTCTACGTAAGACATAAATAATTTAAATTGTCTTGTAATTAAATTGCCTTAAGTCTATAAATCATTTAACTCTACTTCACAAAACCGATATATTCTCATACTTATGCACTCGGTCCACTTTTCACTCACACATACATCAACACATATTTAATAATTTCCGTTTTGAAAGAAAGTTTCTATTATTGTTTCTGTTGGTTGTTTTTTTCTGTTTCGAAAACAGAAACAAAGAATTAATAAAACAATAAATGCAAAAAGTACAATATTACTTGCAGCTGTTGCCACTCCCTTAAAAGGTTGTTCAACTTTTGGACAGCAACAGCAGCAGCAACTATAAATACAAATACACAATAAGTATTAACAATTCTAAAGAAATGAAAACGATTTCAGAAAAATATGAAAAAATAGGTCTAAAAAGTTTCCCAACTAAAGTACGTACAGAAATTTATAGAGAAACTCCAGAACATTATGCACCCCAATATAAATACGAGTATGTATGTACATACATATATATTGGAAGACCTCAACCACAATGGCCAGCAGTGAATGATTTGCTTAACTTTTTTTTCCTTTTTTTGAAGTACGATTGGTTGTATTTATTTCATTATTTTCTTTTTTCTTCTTTCCTTTATTTTTACAATTGCCATTTTCTTTTTAAAATTCATAATTCATTTATATTTGTGTACATACGAGTTTGTTAGTGTTGTGTATTAACGATGGTTGTTTGATAATTGTAAAACGGTCATTTTTCAAAATATGTTTTTGCATATCAAGTTTTCTCTAAACTGGAAATTTGCTGTAAAGATTTTTTTTGTAAAACAGTTTATATTTTTCACAGTATAAATTATTTGTATAATAGTATTTTATATATTATACACATACATATATAATATTTTAGACTACTTTTTAAATAATTAATAAAAGAAAAAAAAAGAAAAATTAAAATAAAAAAAATTAAAGTTCACACTAGTGCTTATTTTGATTGTCAGGCTGATTTAAATAACAATTCAGTGTTCAGACATGCATTTTTAATTGCAATTTCTAATTCACGCCCTAATTGAATTTAATTATCCATACAAAATTTCATTATCAGTTAATTGTTCTAATAATTGTTAAAATTAAAAATACAACCCTGTGACAAGTAATAACTAAAATGGCAGTTGTTTCGCTTTTACATTAATAAAGAATATTTTTAGGCTGAAAATTATAATATTAGAACCATATATAAGTATATGGTGAACTTCACGTCAAGTGTCACAATTTTAAAAATCGATGTCTACCGATTTGTATGAAATTTGCACCAAGATTAGTACTATTGGATAGTAGGCCAGACACAAATTTTCAGCTCTATCAGTTCAGTAGTGCCTGAGTTAGAGGGGGTCAAAGTTGGACATTTTGGGCAATTTTGGTCATACAGGGTTTTTTTTAAAATGAGTGTAACTATTCACCTATTGGTCCTAGCAAAAATTGTACAAAGTACTTTAGATAGCTATTTCTTCAATCATTTCAAAATTATTTTTTTTAATTTTTTTTTCAATAATTTTTTTTTAATTAAATGAGAATTATTCCTCTTGCGAGTATTAATAAACAAATTTTACAAAAATTTTAATCGAAGTTACCTTCAAGTTAAATATACAATTTATTTGAAAATAAACAAATTTTTCAAAAATTATGAAAATAAATTTGAAAATAAATTGTATATTTAACTTGAAAGTAACTTCGATTAAAATGTTTCAAAAATTTGTTTATTAATACTCGCAAGAGGAATAATTCTCATTTAATTAATAAAAAAAAGTTAAATATACAGAGTTTGAAAATAAAACACTATTAGACACAAATAATGCTGATGACGGCTTTAGCAGGCCAGAAAATGCATTACATTTTGCTAGTGTCTCTTTGAATTTTTTTGTATGTTTTTACATTTATGCTTTCCAACGGAAGGCTATGTAAAACATATAACAGAAATATTCAAAAATAAATGTAGTGTAACAATTTATTTTCAAATAAATTGTATATTTAACTTGAAGGCAACTTCGATTAAAATTTTTGAAATAATTTTTTTTTCATTTTTTTTCAATTTGACCCTTTTTTTCTCAAAACAATTTACTGTAAGGCCTTTATAATCGCTTAATTGGATGCGAGTGGGATATCTATCAAAAAAAATATTTTTTAACTCAAGAATAGGATTTTTCAATATTTGGCACATGTATCATTTTAATTTCCCCCCATTTTTTTATTTTTTTAAATGGAGTTTTTTTCTATCCAATATTACTAACCTTGGTGCAAATTTCATCCAAATCGATTTTTTAACATTGGGTTACTTGCAGCGTTACCGTTGGCAAATTTGAGAAAGTCGCACAAAAAGGGGATTTATTAAAAAAAAGGGGCACCACTTTTAAAAAGATGGAAAATAATCAAAACAAAAATAAAAATCGTATTTTTTTCATTTAAATGTTGTATATGATGTATGTTTACATATGCATATAATAAAAAAATTAATAAAAAAAACTAATATGTATCAAAAAAAACAAAAAAATGGTACACAAAAAGTGGCAAGGCATCTGTAAAAGGGTCAAATTGCCACTTTAGTCGCATCAACGGTAACGCTGGTCACTTGACGTGAAATTCACCATATATAACTGGCATAAACTCAACCATTTCCTCAAATGTGTCATTCTTCTTTTCTCAGCAAGAGATTGGCCCATAATCATAAATCATAGTCATAGAAAAAGCATACTTTTAGCAAAAGCATGGTTTTGTTTTAAATTCAGAACAAAATTTATTTGTTTTTGTTGTTTAAAAGTCTACTTTTACATAAAGTATGCTTTTTCTATGACTACGATTATCGGCCAATGGCCCATTGTCTTTAGTAGGTTGCACACAAGCATTATATGCTCCTCCAGCTCAATTTGTATTGTTTCACCATACTTGCTGGTCATTAGCTTTACATTTAAAATTTTACCATTGATCAAAATTAAAATTTCATTTATTTTCTTTTTGAGAATTTCCAAATTATTATTTTTAGTTGAACTGTTAACTTTTCAATTTTTTGATAATTTTTATTTGGGCTTGATTAAATTTAATTTTCATTAAATTATTATTTTTACTGAAGGTAGGAATTGTTTTTACAACATGAAATCTTATTGAAATTTATTGATAATTTTTCTTAAAAAATGCATGTCTGATCCACATTAACTTTGCGATAACTATAGTGTTACCTTACAACAGAGTTATTTTTTCCATTTATGAATTCAATATGTAAGTCAAATAATAAATGTTACATAAATAGGACCTCAAAATTAACTTGTGAGTAGCACATTTTTTATGGCGGCTATTTAATGCTGAATTAATTACAGAATAAATTGATATTACTTTATATTAAACATTACACCTTATATGTATTCGGAGCCACTTGAATCTAATATACTAATAGCGAAACAGTCTGTGTTTATAAGGTATTCATTTCTATTAAATTTTTATTACATTTGAATAACGTATACTTTGGTATATTTTTTACAACAGCTTCACAGCTTCGAAAATGCAACACCAATCGCTTCATTAAGTTTCTATTTATAGTCATACTGCTTTCCAGAAACGCAACCGTTCGGGCTAGCCATCTCGAAAGTTTTCTAAAACGTTAACAGTCCACAGAGTTTGTTACCAAGCAATTATCTTGGCACTTTGTTCCCGATTTCATGGCTTTCTTAACATGTCATTGTCAAGCACAAATTTATCACAACTCAATTCCGATCGAAAGTGGTTTTGATTCCGTAAATTGAAACTTTAGAAAACGAAAAACGATTTTTTTTTTCGGAATGAAACCACTTTAGATTTCTAAAGTGGAATTGTTATTTTCTATGATTTTATACTGAAAAAAAAACTCATACTACTAATTTGTAATGACAATTAAATAATTAATTTTATTAATTCATTGTTTTTTTTAATTATCTCATTGATATTAAAATAAAATGTTAAAAATTTCAAATTTGGTGTCAGCAACAAGAAAACTTTTATCATTTCTTCTTCGTAGCTTTTCAATTTAGGTTTGATGTCTTTGTTCATTTAAAACAGCAATAATTGAAATTCCAGGCATTTTTTAAAAATTTTGTTCACTTTTATTTAACATTTTTTTGTTAGCTCTCTTTGTGTTTGCTTTTGTAATACTTTTTATTACAAAAATCATATGGTTTTTAGTTTTGGTTACACAACGTTATCATATTTAAGTTAAAAACCGAGATTTAAAATTTTTTTGAGAATAAACAAAATCGATCGGAATCTAGAGAATGCAAAGTAAAAACGATCGATTTGCAAATACGGAATTGAAACCATTCCGATCAAATTATGTGGCATGCCTGTATATCAGATTGGGTTTATTCATTGTGGACAAAAACTGATGCAAGTAAGATATGGCACCCCACAGCAGTATATTTCTCTCTCTGGACTAAATAACATTTCTTTACATGCTATTATGTGTTGGACGAAATTTACATACTTACATTTACAATGTATATTCTTCTTATTGTTATTACAAATTTGTTTTTGGTTAAGTAGACTAAATATCATAATTGACCAGCCACAATTGAACGACCCTCTTAAATCATGAACGCCATTGCAGAGAAAAACGCATTTCGTGTGTAGCTGTATATGTTTACATGTTCATGTGCATGTGTGAGTGGATTTTTTGTGAAAAAATAACGCCTTTTACCAGTCAGGCAGTAAAACATATACATACGTCGCGACGTACAATTCATACAATAACGGAAATATTGCGGATTTGTATTGATTTCCGGTAGACAGCTTTAGTTTTGTTATCGTTGTATACCAGTGCTGTAGACTCGCTCCAACAGCAGCAGCCTTTAACCAGGCTTTACTAAGTGTTCATGAGCGAGTCTGTGTGTGTGTGTGAGTTCGTATTAGTATTCAATACTTCTATTTATAGCGTTTATACATGTGTATGTATTTTTTATTTTTGTTTAGGGAAAATATCCAGACATTTTAAAATTCCATATTTTTTCTCACTCATTTTGTGTTTTAGTTGTTTTTCTGGATGTTTTTGCAGTTTATATTTTTTTATTTCCTGCTCCCAATTGTGTATAAATAGTTTATAATGCTTAAAGGCATGAAATACAGTTTAAACACACAGACACACAATTCTATATTGAAAAGTGTGTGCAAGTTTGAGTACCGGATGTTGTTCATGTTGCACATGCTGTAGAAAATTCATTTAGATCAAACCAATTTAAACCAACATCGTACAACCAGAGTAACCGAACAACGTTCGCACTAAACGCAAAATGCAGTTAAATTTACTTTTTTTTATTAAAGAATCCTCAACAACAACCGCCCAAACAGCAATGGCAGAGCACTGGCAACATTTGTTAAGCAATTGGCTGGTAATGTTACTGTTTACTGAAAATGTTGTTGAGACGAGTAAATACGCATACACAGTATATTGATTGGTTTGGTAGCAAAAAATCTGTAAAATTGTGAGAGGACAATTTTTGCGAATTTAAAAATTTAATTAAACCAATTGTTTAAAATATTGATATTTTATAAAAACTGCTCATTTTTAAATTTTGTGTATTTCCTTGTTTTTCCTGCAAATTAATTTCCATATCGCAGTTGCGTTTGTGTACTTGACATTTTGTGTTTATAATTTTTACTTGTTTAAAATTGGTTTTTGTGTTGTTTTTTTTTAAATTTTACTCTTTAATTTGAAGTTTTCGTTTCACTTAGAATCGGAAATAATTATTATATTTCGGAAGTTAGCTTACAACAGCCACAACAACAAACAATTTGTCCTTGTGTTTTTATTTCGGTTTAAATGTGTTTTTTTTTATAATTATTTAATGTCAATTTAAGGTTTTAACTTGCCTTTCAACTTTTGACATTTTAACTGATGTTTTATTTTGCTTTTGTGTATGTACGAGTATGTGTATGTTTTCTCTGTTTTTCTCCATTTTATTTCAAATTATTCAAGCGTAAACTTTGCCATCATGATGTTGCTGATGATATTTGAATTGAGTTTTATGTTTTAGGAAGTTATTCATACTTAAGTACGGGTGTTTAAATTGCTTGTTTTTATACCCTCCACCACCCTAAGTGGTAAATGAGGGTATACATAAGTTTGTTATACCGTGTGTAACACTGAGAAATACTCATCTGAAACCCAATAAAGTATATATGTATATTCTTGGTCCTTACGAAATTCTAAGTCGATTGTGCCATGTCCGTCTGTCTGTCTGTTTGTGTAAAACACTCTCACTTCCAAAGGACACAACCGAAATCAACAAAGTTTACAAAAAACTGTTTGTAGTTCTGCTAAGCAGTTTGGTATTGAAAATCAGCAAAATAGGTATAATAGAACAAGAGTTATGGATCAAAATGTAAGACAACCTCCATAAAATTATTGATATTTTAAAACATTTTTTTTCTAATTTTTTTTTAAATATATTGCAGATATTCCCATGAAATTTTGTATACGTTGTTTTTATGATAAAAAAAAAAAGTGTGAGGAAAATAGTAGGAATAGGTCCATGATTTCTCATAGCCCCCATATAAAAATCTTCCCGAAATATTGCTCAATTATACATAAATGCCTATAAAATTGAAATATCAAGACAAAATGCAGCAAAAATAAGTTTTATGCAAAAAGAAATCGCAAAACGAATTCTGTTTTAGTTCGTTCCATGGTCAAACCAGACCCCATATAGAATCCACTTCCAAAATTCACTTGAATACGTATAAAACTAGTATAAATTATGCTAAACGGTTAAAATTTGGCATAAATAATCCTTATAGGCAAATCAATTGTTGTACTAAATTTCATGGTGGTCGGTCCATAATTTTATCATAGCTTCCATATAAGGACCACATACTAAAAAGACATTTGTCTCTATATATATCGTATAAATATCGGTACCGACTCTAAACGTTGCACAGATCATTTTAATATATACAAAAATCATCCCTCAAAATTTTGTGAATTTCGGTCTATTTTTAACCGTATGCCCCATATAAAGCCCTCTTCCGAAAATCACTTTAATACTCATAAATCGCTTAGAAATAAGGGTACCAATCCAAAATTGTACACGGATCATTTACATACATGCCAAAATCAAACTTCTGTATTTTAAAAAAATCGGTCCATATTTGACAATATTACCCACATAAGGACCACTCAAACAAACTCTGTAAATTACAGTAAGAATCGGTAATTAAATCAATTATAAATGGTCAAAATTAAATAAAATTTCGAAACATTTAAAATAAATTATAGAAAACACAGGATATGCAGGCATGTTATGGAAATCAAAATCGAAAACGAATCAGTTTTGGAAATACATTTTAATGCATTTATAATCTAATTTTTAAAATTTTTGTTTTAAGATTCTTTGTAGTAGTTTTTCAATACAGAAATATTATGAAAAAATTGACTTCTAAAACTCATTCGTTTTCGTTTTCGATTACCGCATTCGATAACGAGTAAAATTGATCGTAATTTTCTTATTTGAGATTATGGCATTCGATATCGAGCAAGAAATTTAGTACATTTTATCGTAACTTCGATATCGAAATCATTTTTCGATACGATAGCTCATTCGATCACGAATGCAGTAATTTGGCCCCGGAATATATTATAGTCTTAAAACCAGTGTAGCTTTTGTATTTCTTATTACGTTTAGGTGGAGGATATTTAAGATTCGGCACAGCCGAATATAGCACTCTAATTTGTTTTTCTTAGATTTCATTTTATTATTTTTTGTTTATTCTCCATCTCACTTTTTCATTAAAAGTCTTCTTTTTTATAACTTAAAATACGAGTACAACCTGCTGATTTACAAATTAAAATCTTTGAATGATTTGTTTTTGCATAATTGTTATAATTCTGCGACCGACATGCCAAATGGCAGAGGGTGCATTCCAACATAAATTTTATTTTATCAGATGTGTATGCAGGTGTGATAATAAACATTAAAAATCATTGGGACTATACAAAATTAATGTTTTTGTAATAAAATAGTGTGTGTGTGTGTGTATGTGTACCCTGCAAATAACGCGACTAGTCCATACATGCATGTAAAGCCTAGTCCAAAGAGGAGTAGGAGTACTCCAAAACTACTCCAAATATATGAAAAAAAGGTGGTCCATTTAACATTGCGATGTCCTAGGACTGGACCATATAACCCATCGGAGTAGTCTTAAAACTACTCCATGGAGTACTCACGAGGGTAAGTTTTAAACAACAACAACAACTCAATATGCAATCGTGTTAACACGAAACCATGTCGTTTAACTACAAACTCTTGTTTAACTATGACATGGTCGATGACTGCATTACATTGGACCATGTTATGAGTAGTCCATATCATCTAAAATGGATCACGTAGTCCAATATTATTTGCAGGGTAGTGCGCATATTTGAATTAAATTTTTATCGCTACAACTGAAACATTTCATTACTTCAGTTGTCATAACAAAACTTTTTATTTTAGTAGTGCAATAAATTAAAATACTTTCCCTGTCATCAGTCAGTTATTATCTATTTTTAATCATTATACTCTGAAAATATTCAAAACCCATTCGGTACCCTTTTGACATTATATTCTTTGTTTGATGACAATATGAAATGATCTAGGAAAACTAAGATATTATTCTTCAGTCATTCATACAAGTGTACACATACGAGTATGTAATAATAATCTTTGGTAAAAATTAAAAACTTAATTTTTCCATCTTTCAATATAAACTCACCTGTCATGGGCAGAAAAATTCAGTCTTATGGTATGCGCTGGCCCATATTCACCAGCATTTAAGTCTCTTTTTCGACGATGTCGCTTCTGTTCGATGTGTTTCTGATGGGCCTCATGTAAATGTGTACGATCGAAATTTGCTGCCTCCCAGTGTTTTATAAATGGGGTTATTTTTTGCGTATGACCTGGAAAGACAAAATGAAATGAAATCAAATGACAACCAATAAATACCAAACTTAAACAAGCAATTGTAATTCAAATTGTATGCAGATACAAATGGCAACTGCATTAAAAACTAATAAAAGTAATTGAAGAAAATTCATACATATGTATGTATAACAATTAAAAGACAAAAAAAAAAACATTTCAATTTGGTTTAGATTTTGGCCAAATTCGTTTCAGTTTTGTACAATGCGTCTATTTAGTATGACAAAGTTATAATATTTTGTTTGGTCACACCGTAACATGGATACCGTAATACAATTTACATACAATCAAACATTTGTATTTACACACAAACAGACACTAATTCACTTCGTAATAGACAAACCAACTACATACATACATACTTACAATCTTGGTTGCTAGTTTAATACACAACAGAGGTGTAAAATAATATGATCGTGTTTATTATCATCTAGTGTTTTGCACTCAAATGCGCAATTTGAGTTATACAATTTATTAAGAGACTAGCGATTTTTTTGGCGAAAGGTAATGCATGCAGTGGCAGTCAATTGAAAACTTAATCTTTCAAAATCTCGTGTCCAATACCAGTATAAATTTCTATCGTAAATATTATTTGAAATACAAATATACAGTGGGTGGCCAAATTATTAGATACACATGCAAAATTGTTTAGTTTGAAGCCGTATAACATTTTAAAAAAGTGGAAATTTATCCTTTTATTTGTTCTTTTAGGTAAATTAAGTGTTTCTAATTCAATTAAAAATAAATTCTTTTGTTTTAAAAATATATATTTGAGGAAAAGAAATAATAAAAAAATTTTAAAAAAAAAAATCTTAATATTTCGTAGAACCTTCTTTGGCATCAATTACAGCTTGCATCCTTTTTGGCATGCTCTGAATGCATTTTTGAACATTTTCTTTTAGTTCTTCATAGTGATGCCAGACTTTAATCAATTTAATCAAAATTGCATATTTCACACTTCAGAGCAGAATGACAGATAATATATCTACAACTGCACTCTAATGTCACCAATCATTGTTGACACTGCACAAAATATTTAACAGTATTACTAGAATTAAAATACGAAAACATGTGGTACAAGAAATAAATTTATATAAGTATTGAAAGCGATTGAATCTTAATTAATATAGTGTAACTAATAATTTGTTTTTAAAATGCATTCCCTGAAATCACTGCACTAACGTAGAGTACTTATTTGTATAATGCATGTTAACTTATTTGTATTATTGTTGTAGTTACCCAGCATACAATTCTAGGAGCGCTCCGAAAAAGGAGTCAGAAAAGAGTCCAACAAAAGAGCATTTTCGGAGCAAAAGAAAAATTTGCTTGTTACTGTCCTGAGTCTCAGTATGACTCAGAAATTCCACTTAATTATGTGTGAACCAAAGTGTTGTTGTCCTGTTATTTGTGCTTTGAACAAAAAAAAACATAGCTGTACCGCACAAGAATGATAAAAACAACCCAGCATACCATTCTAGGAGCGCTCCGAAAAAGGTGTCAAAAAAGAGTCCAACAAAAGAGCATTTTCGGAGCGCTCCGAAAAAGGAGTCAGAAAAGAGTCCAACAAAAGAGCATTTTCGGAGCGAAAAAAAATTTGCTTGTTACTGTCCTGAGTCGACACGCAGTATGATTAAGAAATTCCACTTAATTATGTGTGTACCAAAGCGTTGTTGTCTTGTTATTTGTGCTTTGAACAAAAAAAAACATAGCTGTACCGCACAAGAATGATAAAAACAAGATTACACAGAGCTCAAGAAAAACCTCATAAAAGACTCTTTTCTGACATTATCTAAGAGCTCTTTCTGACTGACCATTTTCGAATGTAATGACCCTCTTTTCTGAAGGTTTTCGTAGCAATTATGATTGTTTTTTGGGCTCATAAAGAGCGTTAACGCTCCGAAAAAGGTGTCAGAAAAGACTCTTTTCGGACTCATATGGCTTGCTGGGAAGATTAAACAGAGCCCAAAAAACCCTCGTAAAAGACTCTTTTCTGACATTATCCAAGAGCTCTTTAAGAACCCAAAACACCCCTCATAAAAGACTCTTTTCTGACATTATCTAAGAGCTCTTTCTGACTGACCATTTTCGAATGTAATGACCCTCTTTTCTGAAGGTTTTCGTAGCAATTATGATTGTTTTTTGGGCTCATAAAGAGCGTTAACGCTCCGAAAAAGGTGTCAGAAAAGACTCTTTTCGGACTCATATGGCTTGCTGGGAAGATTAAACAGAGCCCAAAAAACCCTCGTAAAAGACTCTTTTCTGACATTATCCAAGAGCTCTTTAAGAACCCAAAACACCCCTCATAAAAGACTCTTTTCTGACATTATCTAAGAGCTCTTTCTGAAGGACCATTTTCGAATGTAATGACCATCTTTTCTGAAGATTTTCGGAACAATAATGATTGTTTTTTGGGCTCATAAAGAGCGTTAACGCTCCGAAAAAGTTGTCAGAAAAGACTCTTTTCGGACTCATATGGCTTGCTGGGAAGATTAAACAGAGCCCAAAAAACCCTCGTAAAAGACTCTTTTCTGACATTATCCAAGAGCTCTTTAAGAACCCAAAACACCCCTCATAAAAGACTCTTTTCTGACATTATCTAAGAGCTCTTTCTGACGGACCATTTTCGAATGTAATGACCATCTTTTCTGAAGATTTTCGGAACAATAATGATTGTTTTTTGGGCTCATAAAGAGCGTTACCGCTCCGAAAAAGGTGTCAGAAAAGACTCTTTTCGGACTCATATGGCTTGCTGGGAAGATTAAACAGAGCCCAAAAAACCCTCGTAAAAGACTCTTTTCTGACATTATCCAAGAGCTCTTTAAGAACCCAAAACACCCCTCATAAAAGACTCTTTTCTGACATTATCTAAGAGCTCTTTCTGACGGACCATTTTCGAATGTAATGACCATCTTTTCTGAAGATTTTCGGAACAATAATGATTGTTTTTTGGGCTCATAAAGAGCGTTACCGCTCCGAAAAAGGTGTCAGAAAAGACTCTTTTCTGACTCATATGGCTTGCTGGGTATTATGGCTTTTTGTAAAATACCGCATTGACCACAACTTGAGACATTCATTTATTTATGCAGCTGTTCAACGGCCAGAAGAAGTTAAAGCGCTTAGAGCAGAAAGCAAAACTGCAACATTGTGAGCCGAATCGATTCGGTCGAAATTCTATTCATAGATATTTGTATATTTATATGTGTGTACATATGTATGTATAAGGCAGGAGATACAGAAATAGTTACCAGTGTACTTTAATATTGCAGATTGTGTTGTGCGTACAGTTGTGAGTGTTTGTAATGCAACTTGTATTATGTGGTATTGTTGTGGTACTTGCACACAATTTGCTCACGATTGTAATTGTAGCATTGAATGCACACAAATACTCAATCTTACATACGTATGTAAGTATGTGCGTGCGTATGTATATGAGTAGATAATGCAAAATTTGTTTCTGCAAATTGTGTTGCGTTACATAGCCAACAGCAGCTTGTTACTGTAACTGTCGCTTCAATGATTGCAACTTCATTTAATGTTTCTAAAACACAAGCCCCTTTAAAAATGATGTTGCAAATTACAAAACAGACTGTAAGTGACCAAGTTTTCGTCTGACCAAGAGCCTGGCGGTTGCTAATAAAACATGCAAGACTTTGGTGACCGATATTTTCAGTTCTAAGCATACAAATGAAGTGAAAAGCAGAATAACAGAAACATAAAATACAAACCCAGCATTTGTTTTTTTTTTATAAAATGGTGATTATAAATAGTCGTTTATATACTGAGAAAATGTCAATTCCTGTGAGTCTGTTTGTGTGCATGTGGGTTTGAGTGTGTGTGTGTGTGTTTCAGTTCTGAGTGAATTTGCACTTGACTTCACTTGTGCATGTTTTCAAATGCACTTGACCGAGCACAAATAAAGAGCCAAAGCATGTTTAATAATATCATCATCATTATTATCATTGTCATCGTCATCGTCATCGTCGTCATGCTCATCTTGATAACAAACATTATAATTATGATAATGATAATGGCAATGGCAATGGCAATGATGGTGTTAATAATGAAGTTTAATTATTAAAGGTGAGCGATAGATAAAATATTTATATAAAGTTTAGTGATTGGAAAATTTTGCTAAATTGTCATTGATGTTTACATATTGCTTTCAACATCTAATGCTATGTACATTGTATGTACATACATATGTACGTATGTATATTAGGGTAGGACGGTTTGCTTGGATGAAAAAATTTTAAATTTTAAGCAACTTTGCAAAAGAAATCTTATCGTAATATCTTGGCACACACATATAGGCACATACCGAAGTATTTTGAAGAATATGAATTCTGCACTTTTTTCTTGCATTTATTAATTCAATCAATTCGATCCAAGTTTCTATTATTAACACGTCAAAAGAACTTTTGTAGTTTTAAGTATTGATCGACCTTTTTTTGTTTGCTATTAATAGTTTCAAGGTCATTAATTTAATGTAAAAAAAAAAGATTATTTATTTCATTTTCAATTAAATCCGACGTTTCGTTGGTATTCTTTCCAACTTCTTCAGGGATTTGAGTTTTTTATTAAAATCTGGTAATATTGTAAAAATACAAAAGAAACATTTAGTCAATAATAACAATAATTACAATCTTAATTTTTAACAAATTAACTTACAGTAATCTTTTTTTTTTTTTGTAGAATTATTTAATTTATTTAGTTTTTTATATATTTTGATAAAGTTAATCACAAACTTTTGCTTAAAAAATTGGATCAAATGGGTTTCGATAATACTTATTTAAGCTGGTTAAAGTCATATCTGTTATGCAGAACACAGTCCGTTAAATTTAAATCTGCAAATTCTAGAAATATTTTGGTAAAATCCGGCGTTCCGCAGGGAAGTCACCTGGGCCCAATTTTATTTTTACTTTTCATCAACGATTTGCCTGAGGCAATAAATTATTCTAATATACTGAAGTTCGCAGACGATGTTAAAATATTTTTAAGCTTCAAGCATTCACCAGATCACAGTTATCTCCAAAAGGACTTGGATAATTTTTATAATTGGTGTTACATTAATTTAATGGAACTTAATCTCAAGCACATGACTTTTTCGAGAAGGCGTGACGCTGTTGGTCACTATTATATCAGTGGTCATAAACTGGAGTCAGTAAGCGTTATTATGGATCTTGGTGTTTTGTTGGACGGAAAATTAAACTTTGTACAACATATTACGATGGCTGTTAATAAAGCTCGAGGTATCTGGGCTTTCATCAAACGATGGGCAAAAGAATTTAAGGACCCCTTTATCACTAAAAGATTATTCACGTCACTTGTAAGACCGATTTTAGAGTATGGCTCAATTGTATGGGACCCTTACTATAACGTTCACATTAATCTTATCGAATCTGTTCAGAAACAGTTTTTAATTTTTTGTTTAAGAGATGTTTATCGAGGATACTCTGCGCTTCCATCATATTCATCACGACTTGCTTTGATTCGACTACCAACATTAAAAAGCCGAAGAATTATGCTTAACGTTTCATTTCTTGTAAATCTTTTAAATGGTAATGTTTCATCAAATTTTCTATTAAGTAAAATATCATTGAATGTTCCTCAACGCACATTACGATTCAATAACCCACTATATGTTAAAACTTTTCGAACAAACTATGAGATGGCAGATCCGTCTAGGAAATTATGTTGTTGTTTTATTGAAATGTTTAACTTTACAGATTTTTCTTTAAATATTGATGTTATTAAACGCAATATTATATTAAGTTTGAATGTGTAATTTGAGTTATATTAAGAAAATTGTTAATTAATATTTAGTCTGTAAGGATTGTATCCATAGACTTAATTAAATAAATAAATAAATTGTACATACTAGCTAAACCCGATGTGCTTCGCTACCCCCCCCCCCCCCAACGTTATAAAATAAAACGTATTTATATATTTACAAACATTTATTTATTTAATTTTAATGTATTTATAGCAATGCTTTAGTTTAGTGGGCGAGGCCATGCCCCTTTGTCCACTTACGTAGTCAATAATTTATTATTTCTTAAGAATATCCTATTGTGAAAATTTAATGACGATCGGTCCAGTAGTTAAGACTATATTACGATTTTTAATTTTCGTAAAAAGGGACGTGGTCCCATATATCAGTCAAAGTAAAGCTATGTGTCCACGATGGTCAGATATTACAACGTTGTCCGAAAAATGTTCAGAAAATGCCTAACAACCGTGTAAACTTAAAATGTTTGCCTTCCAACGTTGTAAGAAAAAGCATTTTCAGTACATTGGAGAACAAAAATATTGTCAGACATCTAACAATCGTGTAAACACACAATTTTGTCATTGTCATTGTTTTAAGACATTTGTCAAACACTTTTCATTGTCATATGTGCAAAGTTTATGCATCTGCCAATGGCAGCATTGTCATAGAAATTATTTCTAAATGCAACTCTGTATATTCATAAATAAACAAACAAGTGTGCATTGATAAAATTTTTGAAAAAACTAGAAGAAAATTAAAGAATTAAATTAAAGTGTGCATTAGGACCTAAGCAGATAAAATGGTTCCAATTGCTCTTTTTTGTTCCATGGCAATATTTAAAATTTTAAACACACACACAGAGCTGCAAAACTAAGTTGACAATGCCACACAACAATCTGACAACCGTGTGAACTGACAATTTCGGTTGATAGATAAATTCATTGTGTGAAAATTGTGTGCAAATGAAATTGTTAGTTTTCTTAGAGTCGTCTAAACTGACAATTTACCTTTTGCTAAAAATTTTTCAATGCCAGTACATTGCTAGCACATATGACAACGTTGTAATATCTGACGATCTTGGACACATAGCTTAACAATAAACAATATTGGTAACATATGAATGGAGATTCCACGGGTTATTAGCGAGAATACTTTGGTGGTGTAAACTCTATGAAACTTTTTGTTGATATGAATATTGTGTATTGTTTCTTTAGAACAAATACGATAAAAACTAAAACTTGATAAAGAAAATGATCCCTCTAGCCTGTGAACAGGCTTGTCAGAGGCTACTGTTAGAACAAACATTTTGATAAGTTGAATCTTAAAATGACATAAACATTAATTAATGTTGGGAACATCAATTATTATTATTGAGGACACCCTAATATATGTAAATATGTATATTCATGAGTATGTACATTGACATCCGCTTCCGTTAAATTCATTAACAAATCTTTACATTACGTACATAAGGTTGGCTTTGAAACAGTTAAGTTATGCTTGAATAAATATTACAACAACATTCAATAAACTAATTTTCTCTTGGAAAATTATTTGATTTGTTGACACAATTTAAAACAACATCAAATTATTTTCTTTAAATGTAAAAACAAAGATACAATTTTAACATTTATACAAATTAAAATACATAAATTCTTGTTTTGCTCCCCCTGAAATAATTTTGTTGAATACATACATACAATTCTATATCTAATCAGATAAAGTGCTAAATCATATTACATGTTATTGTAGATGACACTTTTACTCATGTTTTATTTTCTCTGGATTAAATAAACAACAAGAAAAATTCAGCAACAACAAGCAATGCAACAGAAAAGAAGGAAAATAATTTATAATTTTTATTACAATTGCCACAGGTGGTTCGTTCACATTTGTCAAAGACAAAAAGATTTGAGTGACAAAAAAGATGTTTTCTTTTTCTTTTTTTGGTTTTCTTTGTTTTTTCTATTATCTATTTTTAACCTTTTTTATTTGTTTGATTTATGTGTGTATGCAGACATATTATGTTTGTTTAACAATCGAGGCCCTACAAACGCATGCCTTCTTGAAGTAAAACATCATTTAGAATCAACTCTCATTTAAGACTACTGCTGTGGTAAGCTTTCTAGAAGGCCTTTGATTTCTGAATGGGTTCTCTTGACTTTTGAGTTCTTAGCAACAATAACATAAAATTATGGGACATACAGCTCTTGTTTTAGCTAAATAAGGCCTCATTACTTCTTCCATTTACAACCGCGTATTGTTCATACCACTTTTTTGTATTTCTGTGTGAATTGTTTGTCTTTTGCGTTGTTTATGAAATAAAATGTCGTTGACATTTTTCATTGAATTATCTTATTTGAAAAAACGCTACATAAGTATACGTAAGTATGTATGTGTGTATGTACGTACGCATTTTAAATAAATTTATCATCGCACACATCATCGCCATTGCCATCACCATCATCACCACTGTCACCATTATCATCGTCATCATCTCGAATGTGAACACGAGTGGCAAACTAAAAACAAAACACAACCGAACCGAACCGAAGCAAACCAACCATAAAATCAACCCACCAACATCAGTCTCATCACAAAAAGATACTTGTATAAAGATAAGCGAACAAATGAACGACATCAACATGCTACAAGAAGTAACAAAGCGTAACTTGCAACATGTTTTAATTTTTCAGCAAACAACCAACAAACCGAAAGAAAAATTAAATAAATTTTCAAAAAAAAAAAAAAACCAAAAACAAATCTACATTTAATTAAACCATTTAGCAAAAATAAATAAAATTCCAATCGAAAGTAATTAAAATGAGTAAAATGAGAATTGTGTGCAATCTATTTAATTTCTGCTGTTAGGAATCCTTACAACAGCCAAAACCGACGCATTTTTGTTGTGCCACACAATTCGACATTTGTATCCGATAAGTAATCAAATATGAAATTAAAGTTCTTCTTATATCATCTAGCGTATTTAAAAAGTTATCGACGATTTTGGATTTTCATGTAACAAACCATTCTTGCTCAGATACACGATTGATAAGCAATTCAACTTCATTTCCTTATTTAACTCTCAATTACAATTCTTTTCCCAGATTTTAAAATTTTAACGTTAACGACTTAAATCGAATTTGCAGGAATGAAAGTTATCACAAATAGAGATTCGATTAAGGGCATAATAGCGTAGACAGACGACACAGTTAATTTACATTAACAGTCTTAATTCAAATTAACTCGTGAATTATCCCATCTTAATGCGCATTAAGTTAGACGTAAATACACAAAATCAAACTGAATTTATACTGCATTTAGCTATTTCAATATGGCAACATCGTCGAAAATCAATAATATGTTATCAAATTGTTTACTATTCTAAAAGAAGAAGAAGACAATTGTAAAATTAAAATAATAAAAATAGATTTCCACAATTGCCTTTCTCTTATTTCAGAGTGTCCCACTGCGGTCCCCACATGTAGCAACACGTTCAGGTTGATGGTTGCTAGTGCATGAACAAGTTTTGCATTATGAAACAGTTTCAGCAAAAGTAATTTCAGCTTTTTTTTCAAATAAATACTGATTTTTTACCAAATGCCAAACAAATTTTTTCATAATTAAATAGTTGTTTACAAACAAACAGCTGTTTACTAAATTCAGTTTAAATGCAGAAACTGTCGTCTGTCACGGTAAAATCTTAATTCACAATAGTGAGATTTTAATGCAAATTAACTCTGCCGTCTGTCTACGGTATAATAGTCTAAATTCCGACATCAATTGACTAATTGAGTTTATATGGAAAACATAAGAAAATGTAAAAAAAACTGTTTTTGTTTTTCAAATAAAATATCACTTGACATTGGGATTTAGACAATGAGTTTTTAAATAATAAATTAAAAATATAAGTGATTACAACTAAACGCCATTCAATTATTAATCGAATTTTCATATGAACCTAAAATTTTATTTAATTTTTAATATTTTTTATTGGAATAACTACATATTTTTTATCATCCTGGTGATGGCATATTGAGTTAACAAAGTTAAAATAGGTTTTTGGTCTCAAATGTGAGTCCACAAATAACGAAGATTACGGCCATTGGATTAAGTAGCATTTTTCAACGATTGACTTCCCTGCCATAGTAGGCAGTCTCTTTTAATTGAATTTGCATACTTATAGCGTGTTCAGATATGACCCTTAATTGCGTTAATCGCAATTAACGCCATTATTGAGCTCAATGTTCCATATAAAATCTCAATTAATTATTGCGCAATAAGTACGAAATTGTTATAATATTGAGTAAGATTTCGAATGCAACACTGTTCACAACTGTGTTTAGTGAACAAAATTGTATAAAATGCAAATGTCAACAAAAGAAATCATTAAAAAAGGTAAGTGAAGGTAAGTTTGTTTACATACTAGAAACACAACAACCATTTAGAGTATTTTTTGTATTGTTTTCCAACTGTCAAATGATTATTGAGCAAGCTGAAAATTGTGTATGCCTGAACACTTAAAATAATATTCTCAATTAACCGAATATTGACTCAATTGAGTTTCATATCTGAACACAGTATTACAGCTAACATGTATTTCTATGGTCATAGATAGATTTACAAATCCCATAGAATAGAATGAAACAATTCATTTACTTCAAATAAAATCAACGTGCATTTTAAAAATTAAAAACTAAACTCTCTAAAACTCTCTAATATTAATAATTTTCTAACTTAACATCTACACATACGAAAATACACACAAATACGTACATATGTACATATACATACATATGAGTGTGATAATATGACATATTTTACAGGGCGTGACAGGGTTTCTAAATTTTTATTGACCAAACAGTAAAAAATTAGAAAAAAAATGAACATGAACATGTAAATTTCATCATAATGATTGAAGGTAAATTTTGCAGCTGCAACATCTAACAGCCAGAGAGTAGCAATAATTTCATGAAATTGAATTTCAAGATGGTTGTTATTAAGATTAGTATTACTGCAGACTGCAGTTACAATTGCTATGAATACTTGTTACGGGATATATTGTGTAGGCTTTTTAAATCATCTTTGGGAATGGCTGTTGCCATTTTAAACAGTAAGTTTAAGAAAGACATTTCAGAAAAGATGTTTTTCTTTTGTAAACATGTTGCAGTACAAACTATATATACATTTTTCCTATAAACATGTTTCTGCAAATTGTGTGTTTATCAATACATGCAGAAATTATGAAATTTAAAAATTGATTAGAAAACATTATTAAAAAAATAAAAATAAGGTTTTCAAATGATTTCTAAAAAATAATGTTGTACACTAAACACCTTATAGAAAATACTGTTATACTGAATATTTTCTATAGAATACACTAGAGTGGTTCGAAAAAAAGTTATGAAATTATTTTTTGTTACCCCTACAAATTTTTTTCTACCACGTCAAATTGTAGTCATGACTTTTAAAAATTCGTACAAAAATATTTAGTATTATTGTGGGTACGAACCGAGTTTTTAAAAGTCATGACTAGAATTTGAAGTGGTAGTAAAAAATGATTAAGGACAGAAATATAGCCCTTACAGAGCCATTAACACCAGTATACAAAATGTTATAATCGGACTAAAAGTAGCGGCACAGTGAACAAAATACTAAAAGGGCGGTATTTGTAGGCGTGGCAAAAAAAAAATAAAAAAAATTATTTCTGGAATTGGTTTAACATCATCTTTACTTCTAGGGGATGACTGACATAACTATTTTTGTTGTATGGAAGGCGAACCACTCTAGAATGCACTGCTGTACTGTTATCAACATTTTCATGCTCGTTCTGTCTTAATTTAAGACAATTACTCCAACAAAGCCGTATCAAGAAAAAATGTGAGTATTTTCGAACAATGGATAAGAAAACCCTTATATCATTAAAATAAATATATTTAAAAAATAAAATTTAAAAAGAAAATAAGTCTTTTATTTTATTACTATTAATTGTTATTGATTGATGGATGTTTTTTAATACTGTTTGTACACTTTTGCTACTTTCATGCCCATAATGCAAAAGTTTATTTCTTCACATATGCCCATGTGCATATGTATGTACATGCAACTATATTTACATATATGTACAATAACAATAAACAATAATACAAGTTTAAATGAAAGAATAATGACTACATTATTATTTCGCACCAATTCGACAGAGTGATGGCTTCATTAATTTCATACTTTTAGCATTCATTTAAGTTCGTTTGTTTTTGTGCGAAGCGATTGATGGTTTCGCAACATTTTAACATTTTTGCTACAGACGGTAAAAATGTTGTTAATAATGACGATGATGTTGCCAATGTTTATTGTTCATGTCGTTGCCAAATACAGATGCCAATGTTGATGATGCTGATGATCTCTGTGATGTTGCCGCTACTTTGTGTTACATTTTGTATGCGATGTGTGTTTTTATGATGATGACGATAAGAAAGATAATTTTGCTGCTTTAAACATTAACAGAGAGATAAAACAGTAGCAAAATGTAACTGGGGATATGTACAGTAGTGTGTGTGTTTATGTTGGTGATTAAAAAAAATAAAATACCGCTGTCATGCAAAACTACATGCTCAAGTATTGTAAATATTCATTTAACGTCGTTGTTGTTGTGAATAATTTTTTACGATTAATTGCTGGCAGTCAATTAAATCAATTAATTATGTGCACGAGACAGCTTCATACAAATACACAACAACACACTAGCGTACGTGTGTACTCGTATGTGTAATGAAAACAAAAAATAACGAAATAAAAAATAAACAAAAAAACAACAAAAACAACAAAAAGAAATTACGAAATGAATAAAAATCCCGTTTAATTTTTCCCAATCACTTTTAAATCTACACGAAAGTGCACCAATACATACATGTACATATGTATACATACAAATAATTATTTTCATATATGTGCCTACATGCATCCCAACAGACCAAAAAAATAAGTGAAGTAGAATAGTACTTTAGAAGAAGCTTTTTAAAAAAAAAAATACTAAAGTTTTTTTAAATCATGTTTGAGAAACTATTACACTTCACAATATGTTTTTAAACATAGTATATAAAAAATAGTATACAATAAATTAGCCAATTCACAATGTGTGCTATTCTGTCCTATTTGTCCTATTGTCTAAAAATTTATGACTGTCATAAAAATGTTGTTGGTATTTCATATTTAAAAATATAATATGACAATACAACATTGAAACTCGTGTTTTTTTGCTATGCTATTTAATTCAGTGATGACAGACTTACATTTGAACTTTGTTGAATCTGCCATAATTGTATCCATTGCATATTTTTCACACAATTCCTCCATAATTTTTTCTTTTTCTGTCTTGCTGCCCATTTTTTATTTTAATAATTTAATAATAAAAATATTTTTATTTATATTTGACGTTTGATGTTTATTGAATGTGTGTATTCAGTAATGACGTTTATGAAAATAAATAATATACAACAGGCCGTTCACAACAGTGCTATTTGGCCTTAAATAGTATTTTATGACTTAGGACTTTAGAACACATTGTGAATTGGCTAATTATATATTAAACATGCTTGTCATATTTTGTCATTGTTAATTTCGATTTAAAATAAAAAATTATATTTGGAAAAATGTTTTGTTTATCCAAAAAGTTTTGATTTTTTTTTTGGAAAAAGTTACCCCCTGGCCCACGATGTCAAACGATTACGTTCGCTTCGATAAGACTTAAGACAGAAACTTGATTGTTGAATAAATAAACTTAATTGAGTAAAAAACAGATACGATAAAAAGTTTGTGTCTTAAGTCTTATCTAAAGGTGCCATCAGACGGGATGTATTTTACATATGTACTGTCACTTTTCTTACCCATATGTTATTCCGTATGTATGTCAAAATTTCCATTTTACATACGATTCATAATTTTTGCTATCACACCTGCTTATGTTTTTCCGTATGACATAACCTATAAATGTAAACAAAAGCTGACTTTTTAACGTGTATAAATTTCAAGAATTGCTTCTTTTGGCCAATCTAACTGCAATAAATATAATAAACATAATTTAATTTATTAAAAATTAATTTTCTTTAATTTTTTTTACAATATATTTTTTCAAACAATTTTGTTTCAAAACAAAACAGCTGTTTTGTTTATGTTTGTCACAGGAAAATAGAGCGCGTTCTAATCGAAAAAATTACATATGTATTTCCACATGTATTTTACATATGCAAAGTTTCATATGTATCACACGATGTGTACAACTTTTACAGATGGAAAATTTGACAGTACATATGTAAAATACATCCCGTCTGATGGCACCTTAAGCGAACGTTATCGTTCAACTTCGCGGGCCAGGGGGTAACTTTTTTCTTTTTTAACTATGAATGCCATTAAAGGTTTATCTTTTTAAGGAGAAAGACTTATCGTCGGTAGCCAAAGCTCCGAGTTTTCTTATTTGCAAGCATAAGCTAATTCTACAATTATTGGAATAAGCTTATTCTACAATTGTAGGTATAAGCTTATTTTTATTTTGTTTAATAAAGTATTATTTGGAGAAGCTTTTTCTAAAATTGAGAATATAAGCTTATTAAATAATTATTTCAGTACTATTATCAAGAGGGTTCCTTTTTGATTATTCTACAATAATTTAAAAGTGTTTTTCTATAGTTTCTCAAGTTTTTTTAAAGCTTAAGGCTTATGCTCGCAAGCTTTATTATAATATTTTTCTAAAGGGTTTTGGTCTATTGGGATACATATATATTTATATGTATATGTACATGTTTGTATGGGTTTATTTTATTTAATGCTGTTGTATTGTACACACACAATAAGTAAAATATAGAACGCAAAGCAACAACAAAATTACATTAAATTGGTTCTGTTTAATCGCTTTATAAAATTAACCTAAATTAAATATTTGCTTTAAAACTAAAAATTACAAAGTTTTAATTGTTTCAAAATAGAGTTGTATGCATTTATTTATACGCCAAATTTCACGTATACGTATGTATGTGTGTATGTAA
Organism: Bellardia pandia; assembly: GCA_916048285.2. Lineage (NCBI taxonomy): Eukaryota > Metazoa > Arthropoda > Insecta > Diptera > Calliphoridae > Bellardia > Bellardia pandia. Next base: position 1,921,229 of record OU696529.1, on the reverse strand, counting down.
TACATAAATAAAGAAGACCCTATTGTATGGTAGAAATAAATATTTTTAATATTTTCGACTCGAAATCGGACGTTTTAATAAAAAATAAATTTTGTTCTTCTAATTTTTTAAATACCATAATGACTGAATAGAATTTTGATGATTTTATAGAAGATACAAAAAAAGGTAAATAAAAACATTAAGGGCCATTATTACAACTTGCCTGTAATGTTCTTAATAGTAAAAGGTAACTTTAATTAAAGTGAGGAATAAAGTGACCTTTAAAATTTTTCGTTATTACAACTTCCTTGTAAAATAAATATTTTTTTTTTCTAAAATATGGCAATACCAGTGAAAACCCGATTACTTTTGACAAATTACTGACAAGAAACAGTTAATTGTTTGTGTTTGTGAAAATATTTGTTTGTGAAAAAAATATAAATCAAACGTCTGCTTTCCATTTTTGTTTATCAAATTATTTATTGGCAAAACAAAATTAAAACTGATTTATTTTGCATGAAGTAACATTTTTTCCAGAACATATGGCAACTTCATACATAAATCTGACTATAAAATTTAATGGCAAGATGATCTTCCCTACATATGTATTGAGTTTTATTTGTAACAACTTTCACACAACAAGCAGATGAGCAGAACTCATAATATAACGATATATTTTTGGAACTTTGATCTAAACAGATAAAAATCATTCTATTAAATTAAATTTAAAAATATACTTGTTTAGTAAAACTAATTGGGTTATACTATTTTTCGATTGCCCTTTACATGACGCATATTTAGGTCTGGTGGTCCTAGAAATTATAACATACATATCTATACATTATTATGTATGTATTATATTTCTAGCTCAGAAAGAAATAAAAACTTCGTTCGGAAATTGTGCTGAAATTTGCTCATTGATACTGAGCAAACTTAAATTAAATTGTATTGTTTTAAAACATTGATTTGATGGAGATCTATATTTATAAAAACATACACGTCGCAGCTTCAGTGCTTTGAGATGTCTATGCAACCTACTAAATTTCAACTTTAAACTAGAAATAGTACAGAATAGTTTAAATGCATTATGAAAACAAGCCTTTACTGCACTGTACTCATAGAAACTAACTGCATAATAATGATGATGGTAATGATGAGTGCATAGCAACTTTAGAATCTAAAGTTTAGATGGTTGTTTTTGCCACAACAAAACATAGTGATGGATCATTTTGTGTCACTTGCAGTTTAGTTAATTTTTTTTTTTTGCCACTGTTGTGGTTTTGGCACATACAAATATCTACACACGACAAGCAGAGCACCCATCCCTACATGGCAGTTACTCATCACAGTTATAAAGTTAGATGGGAAACAAAAGATAGACACTCGTGAAAGGCAAATAAGAAACTTTTTTAGTTGTAAATAACAATCAAAACGAGCTAACGAACGAACAATTTGCAATGAACATCATTATCATCAACAAAACTTTGTTGCATGACCCCATTCTTGTGTTTGTCGTTACTTCTTCTACGTTTTCATTCTAAAAATGTATGACAAAATCTAACCTATAAATACATCCTTAAATGTCAACATAGGAAGGCTGGCTATTTTGAGAGACGATAAATGGAATTTGTTTCTATAGTTCCTGAAATACCTTCAAGTGTTATCCTCGTACATATTACGTATGTATGTATGTCTATCATTACACGGTTCATCTACCTATAATATGAGAATGTCATTGCAGTTACTATTTACTATTAACTAATTTCACTAGTACAAATATATTTTTATTTAAATAATGACAACATCTTTAGCAATCCCATGCGCACCTACTGAGGTATGCTGGTGAACGCCATTTATTCGTAGATGAGTTTGTCTCTACTGAAAGTAGCGAAGGAAAATAAATTTTCAATAAAAGCACAGTAGATCAAAACTATATTAAAATAAAATTTAATATTAGAGAAAATTTTATTTGGCTTGAGTTCATTAATTTTTAATAATTCAAAGAATAGCATTCTAAAGTAATATTTTTAGACAATTGAAACATAATAAATAGATGATATTTACAAATAGATCTTGGGCAAGAAACATAGCCAATTGTCAAACAAATATTACTTTAGAATGCTATTCTTTGAATTATTAAACATAGTTGGAAATTACAACTTTAAAACTGCATTGTGTACATTTGCGCATTACTATCGTGTTATTTTTCATATTATAGTAAATTGTTGCAACATATTTAAGAACTGTTATGTGTAGATTATGTGTGATGATTAGAAAAGCATTTCGTACATACTCGTACATACACATTGCTATAGCATTATGACATTTGTTATACCCCTCACCATAAAATAAAATATCCATAAAAGCGTTACTGAGCTTCCAGTTATTGTCCATGTCCTCTTCCATGAATGGCAATAAGTCTAAGGTTGTGATTCCGTTTGTAATTTCTACAATATTCATTTCGTGATCCTTATAGATAGAGTGTAGCCGAATATAACAGTGCAACAAAATATTTATTGTAACACGTTTTTCCTTTTAAAAACGGTGGTTTATTTCCTTTAAATAATCCGGATTCCTTTTAATTGCCAAATAAAAGTGCGAAGCAGTTTAAAGAAAATATAACAAGCTCTTATTTATGCTTTTAATAGTCTTTTAAACTTTACTTTAACAAACACTTAAATTATAGTTTAAAAAACGTCCTGTTTGTTTTATTAATACAATAGCACCATCTTCTAGTAATTTCCGGTGACATCTAGAGAAGACAATCGAAAGTTCCTTTCTAGGGCCATTAAAACTTAATGTTGACATACTGCGTGCTATCAACTATGTTTGTAAATAGAAACTCTTGCAAATGCAAATGTTGATAATCATGTTGTATGTTGTTAAACATGTTGTATGTTGATAGCAGCCATTACAAAACGTTAAATTTAAATTTCGTAACAATATGTGTTATATTCAGCAACATTGTTTCGATAGAATTATTTCTGTTTGTAAAGCATGTTACTCTGTTCAAATTTGCGAAATTTGTTGAGCAACATCCACTATTTCGTTTGAAAATTTTGACAATTAGCAATTGGTGACAATGCCGCGATATAAAAGAAAATTGTCGTTTTTACTGCCCTTAGGTATGCAACATTGATTATTTTATGTAAACAAAAACCATATGTTTTTTAAGAAATGGATACAAAAATTATATTACATATTATCCATGATGCTTTTGTAATTTGTAATTTATTGGTTTTATTCCTTATATTTTTTCTTTTTCGTACTGCCCGATATGATCAGACGCTTCTCAGTTTCACTAAATTTATTTTTGACTTTATTATTTTTTGTTTTATTAGTACTATTTTCAATTTGAATAATTTTTGTGCGAAATTATTAAATTAAAAACACAATAACAAATAAAATCTAAACAGCTGTTGTTTTTAATTTCGTGCGAAATAAGTGCCGCTTACATTATTTCGCAGTTGAAAAAAAATGTTGCCATATACATACATTTTTTGGTTGAAAAAACATGCTGCCAGAAACATTTCGTAACTTTTCACAACAAGAACAGAGTACAACTTCAGCAGCATTAGTTCGCATTTATTTCGCATAAATTTTTTTTATATGGGTTTTTGATAGTATTTCGCACGAAATGACGAACAGAATACCATGCTTTATTCTAACTACCAGTGATGATTATATACGAGTATATTGTGATAGATTTAGGCCCATTATTACAACTTGCCTTTAATGTTCTTAATAATAAAAGGTAACTTTAATTAAAGTGAGGAATAAAGTGACCTTTAAAATTTTTCGTTATTACAACTTCCTTGTAAAATAAAATATTTTTTTTTTTCTAAAATATGGCAATACCAGTGAAAACCCGATTACTTTTGACAAATTACTGACAAGAAACAGTAAATTGTGTGTGTTTGTGAAAACATTTGTTTGTGAAAAAAATATAAATCAAACGTCTGCTTTCCATTTTTGTTTATCAAATTATTTATTGGCAAAACAAAATTAAAATTAATTTATTTTTCATGAATTTGACATTTTTTCCAGAACATATGGCAACTTCAACCACATACCTCACTATAAAATTTAAAGGCAAGGTGATCTTCCCTTTAGCTTATCGGTTGGTTTTAGATTAAAGTAAACTTGTAATAACCAAATACTTATTATCTGTCCGATAACATCATACCTTTAACTATTACCAAGTTGTAATAATGGGCCTAAGTGCCAGTACTGGAGGTTGGTTATATTTAGGAATACAATTTATGTTTTTACAGTATAGACCAAGTTCATACAATATTCGAATTTGAACTGTAAACAATTGCAGATTCTTTGCACAGTTATTTCTTTTGTGGAATTGACTTCTAAATGGCCATAAATAACATGACTCACTAAGTTTCGAAACAAATATATTAATTTTTTTTTTTTTTATATATATAATTAACAAATACAAACTGCGAAGCTTTTTGGCTTATCTGCAGAAAACACTCAGAGTCTTTGGCGGGAATCGAACCCGCAACCCTCTGACAGATAGTCAAGCACACTATCGCATAGTCTAACGGGGCACAAGACATGTCCAAAACGACATACTAATATGCTAACAAAATTACTAAAACTACCTTGGACATCTATACAATAATAATCATGTCATCAGTAGGCATTACCAAATCTTTGATGTGTTAAAGTTCCTTTAATGACATTAAAATAATTGTATATACATTGAAATGTCATTAGGTCATGAAGCATCCAACTGGGTACATACGAGTATATCATATAAAGTATCTACTGTTAATATAAATCAATGCTTAAAATCTCCAACAATTTTCAAACAGAATAGTATGAGCGCCCAATGGCTCAATTTGAATCACTTTGATTATTTATTTTGCACAAAAATGAAGCAGCTTTTAATTACATTCAAATGTACGCCGAATTAAATTGGCAAATTATAAATTACGTATTCATAAAGCAACTGACTGTAAATACAAATTATAGTTCTGACACACGCCAAATTGTACTACAAAATCCAATATTGAGAAAATGCAATTAATTATTACAGTGTCAGGCAGGCAGGCTGGCAAACAGGCCTCAAGTAATTCTGTTCAAAATACTATTAGTCAATGTAAGGGGTAATTGAAATTAATTTAAATATTTAATTCTAAAGTTGCGTGTTAATCGATTTCTGTAAACACAAAACACAAATCAAATGCGTTCAAAGTGCGTGTAAAGCAAAAACATTGATTTTTCTACTCGTATGTTGTTCGCTATAGAAAAATAATTTTTACTTTTAAAACTACATGAATTGAGTCTAAGCCGTTTTACTAACATAGTTATTTAGAGGATTTCTTTTATTTTGTGTTTTTTTTTGGAAAATTTTCCAAATTAAAACCGATTAAGTAGAGGTACCTTCAAAAAGCAATGTTTGCTACAACGTTATTAAACACAAAACTAAAAACCGATACTTGTACACCTACTGACACTTAAAACTCTAATACTAATGACCTGGTTTTATTTTTCAAATGGCCATGAGATGATTTTCTGTTTCTGTTTCTGTTCTTTTTTTTTTTTCTTGTTTGCAATTGTTCTTGTTAGTATTTTTGTTGTTAAATCATTGAACGAAAAAAAACAACAAAATTCTAAAATAAAAATTGAAAACAAACAATTGCATTCAAATGCAATTGAAAAATTATATTAAATTATAAAACAACCAAATGAAAAGCTTCAACAGAAAATCAAAAAAGAGAAAAATCATTAAATGAACTAATGCAAACAAAGCAAAAACTAGTTTATAAATTAAAAGCTTTGGCTCAAATGAATGGAAAATTTATGTTTATGTTATGTGTGTTGTGTGTATGTTTTAATTTTAAGATTGAAAAATAAAAAATAAGAAAACAAAAAATTGCTCATTATAATAATTATGGATTTAATGGTGTATAAAAAGTTTAATTTTTTTAATAAATAATTTTAAAAACATAAAAGTTATATACGTGAAAAACTACTTAACATTAGATTAATAAAAAAATATAAAAAAAAAGTCTTAAGAAAATATGTGGCATTTATTAAAAGCGTTAATGAACAAAATGTGTCTCTTAACTTTCAAAGATCAGATAATGTTTACTTGAAATATTGTCTTATAGTCCCTTTTTAACTTTTTAGCACACATATTCATTTCGCTTTTGATATACATATGAAGTCGTACTTTGTTTAAAAGTCAATCAACCGTTTAATAAAAGGCAACAACAATAACATTAATTAATTAATGTTATTAATATTTATATGGTATTAGTTCATCTTATTTCGCTTTTTGCATAATTCATATTTAAAAATAATAATTATTATTTTTTCTAACAACATCTTTATGCAATTTTAAAGAAGCACCACGATTGATGATGATGCTTGAGTTTTTCATTTTCTTTTCAACTTAAAACACTCTCAAATACACACATACATATGTACATGGCTGTATATATATGTGAGTATGTATATGTGTGCAGAACCATTAAAATTTCTGATTATTTTTTATTTTTAAATGGATTTTATGTAAAAAAATACACACGAAAAAAAAACTGCAATAAAATTTTTTAGCATTATACTACATTTACACCTACGCAAAATCTAGTAGATTTCAATTAAAATCTTAAAGAAAATTTTTGGCGTTTACACTACTACTTTTTGACATATTGTTGGATTTCATTTTCATAATAAAAACAGCTGATTGCAAAAGAAAATAAATACCCCCATGTCGAACGATAACGTTCGCTTAGATAAGACTTAAGATACAAACTTTTTATCGTATCTATTTTTTACTCAATCAAATTTGTTTATTCCACAATCAAGTTTGTGTCTTAGGTCTTATCTAAGCCAGGGGGGTTATATTGTAAACTTTTAGTAACAAAAATGGAAAGACAAAAACAAATTTTATTTATTTAATTTTTTTAATTTAATTTAATTTACATCCAGATCTGAAAAAAAACAATCGGAATTACCGTTGCAGTTTTTTCTTTTTTTTAACATTTTGCGTAAAAAAAACAGCAGCATTTGTTAAACATAAGGTTTCACAAACTTCTGCAAATGTCCTACACGCTATTATTATATAGGAGGTTGGAATGGACACACGTAAGTATGGGAAATATTTGGTTATTTCTTCTATATCATCGAAGCTCTCCAATGTGGTCTCTCCAAAGTGTTATTAAAGGAGCCTCTTCGTTTGTATTTTACTACTTCTTCTTTTTGTAGGTACGTTTTCTGTAAATTAAGCTCGCTTGTAGCATTACAGTTTATATTAATATAATAATTTACATACTTGTTATTTATTACTGGTTTATGCATTTCTACAAATGTTTATTTATTTATTTAGTATACGGTGTAGTTTGCCGCAAATTTATTTTATATTCTGCTCTTTATTATTTTTTTTTAAATTTATTTTTTTGCAACTGTCAAAATTTTCTTGTTCAGTGCTGTATTTTTTAGTACTTTAGTATGAAATTCAGAGTTGTATTGCAAGATTTTGTGAGATTTTGCCAAAATCTCGTGACAAACTAGATTTTGTTTTGTATGGGAAATCTAGTAGAAATGAACAAGATTTCGCTCAAAATCCCTTAAGTACTAGATTTGGCGTAGGTGTAAATGTGGTATTAGAACAAATGTAAGTGGAATAAAACAACAATAATAAACCAATATATTAGCTGCTATATTCATATTTTCATATTGAAATTATATTTTTGTTGTTTGCTGAATCTCAAATCACGTTAGAGCATTTAAAAGTAAATAAATTGTTGCCAACTCTCTTCATATGATTTTAAAGCAACTGTACACTGTATAGATATTTTCCAATAATTGTTAATTATATTATTAACTGAATACCTTTAATTAATTTTTAAAACTAAAATAATATTAACGAAATACAATAATTTGATATGATTTGCTTAATTTAAGCGTTCAGCTGGCCTACCAAAATAACTTTAAGCAAATAAACAAATAGGCCCCTTAACATTTCTCTACAAATAAACATATTCTCCTCCATCCATCCATCCATCGATGTAAAGAAGGATGTACCCCTGATACCCAAAAGTTTACATAAAATATAATAAAAATGGAAAAATACGAATGTGAATATGTGTATTGTTTTTGTAGTTATCATGCCTGCTTCAGCTATCGCCTCCTGGTGCAAAATTATTTGTTATTATTGTAGTGTTTGCAATAATATACTCGTACAAATGATATGAGCATTCACACAGCCTCAGACACATACAAAACACGAAAATCGACAGCTACGAAACAATATTGCTATTGAACATACATACATACATTCATATACATAAATATTACGGCTCCTGCACATACAGGCACTGTTATATTAAAGCATACATACATGTACATAAAAGTGGATGTTCACCCAGCAAGCAATACTAAATAAATATGTACTCGTTTACCTACATATATGTACATATGTATGTATGCATGTTCCAATAGATTCCTTAAAATTCGAATTATACATAGAGGGAAATTTACGCTTTAAGAATGTTGTTTGCAAAAGTATAGGCCTTCTGGGTTAGTTTGGAATCCTTACTTTATCTCTTGCATATTTATGATTTAGATGTTAGTTTAATTGGCGCATTTATAGATCGAGCTATACATACGATATGAACAATATAACAATATAACTTACTGTATGCAACCCAATATGTATTTTGTATTTTGTTAATATCGTCACGAATTTTAAATGTTAAGGCTAATAAATGACCCTATAATACACAATAACATTTGCTCGCGAATCTTAAGAAGAACAAATGAGGCGGGAATTTGATCGACTAAATTCTTAATATCAGTCTCAGAAAAACAATTATGGTGACCAAAAATATTACGAATATTACGAAATCTAGCTTTTATATAGAGAATTTTCGACTGATATGTAAAATGTCAAAACATATACATATGTATGTATATTATTTATATATGTATGTATGTATGTCTAAGTTGGAAAACAATCCTATTGAGAAACATTATATGGAAATACAATTTTAAATCAGTGCAATGTTAATTACGAGTATATTGTTTTTGTTTTTATGGAACTTGAATACGAGTATGTATATCTACATAATAATAATACATAATTGTTCTTTGAGTGATTTTTAAAATTTTCAAGGTATTTTGCAGGGACAGAAAATAACTGTTATTTTTAAAAATTTACATCAAAAATTCACACCTAAAAAATGATCGTAGAAAATTTTGGTTCTTATCATTATGATACATGCAAATCTTTGTATAACTTTTAAATTTGTTCCTTTTTTGATAAAAGTCAAAAAATAACTTTTAATTTTGACTTTTATTTTTTAAGGCAAAAATTAAAAGTTATTTTTGACTTTTATTATTTTACTCAAAAAATAAAAGTTATTTTTTAACTTTTAATATTTTAAGGCAAAAATAAAAGTCATGAATTAAATATTGCATAAATAATAAAATAATAAAAGTCAAAAAAAAAACTTTTATTTCTGCATTAAAAAATAAAAGTTAAAAAATAACTTTTTTTCTTGACTTTTTCGATAAAAGTCATAACAGTTACGGTCCCTGGTATTTTGAGACTGTTTTATTTTTGGAATGCAAAAAAATTATACTTTGAAAAGGAAAATTGCGTAAATTGTGTCCTTATAGCGTGTTCAGATATGGACCTTAATTGCGTTAATCGCAATTAACGCCATTATTGAGCTCAATAATCCATATAAAATCTCAATTAATTATTGCGCAATAAGTACGAAATTGTTATAATATTGAGTAAGATTTCGAATGCAACACTGTTCACAACTGTGTTTAGTGAACAAAATTGTATAAAATGGCAAATGTCAACAAAAGAAAACCAAAGAAATGATTAAAAATCAATGTGAAGGTAAGTTTGTTTACATTTAGAGTATTTTTGGTATTGTTTTCCAGCTGTCAAATGATTATTGAGTAAGCTGAAAATTGCGTATGCCTGAACACTTAATAATATTGTCAATTAACTGAATATTGACTCAATTAAGTTGCATATCTGAACACGCTATACTATTGATTGAGATCATTTGGAAACTTATTTTAATAATTATTAACTTGACATTTACTCTAACTTCCGCTAATACGGCTAAGTGGTATGCGAAAAGTGTGGAACGTATTGTCTTTTCTTTAATAGACCTGATTTATATCCGGTTGCGCGACAAGAGGGTATTTTGATCCTTCTTTCTCATTATATATTTCGGATATTTTCCACGACTTTATGGGATTTTCGTTAGAGTTTTAAATAAAATTATTTGTAAGGTATTGATGCAAAATTCTGAGCGAATATTTAAGTATGTATGAGTTTAAGAGAGTGTATATTAGTACAAGTGTTTATAAGCATAAATAACACATGTGTATTGTATTTGGTTGAAAATTATACACATATGAATGTAAATATGTATGTACGTATGTATATATTGTTTTCCTTCATACAATACCGTATAGTTAAATATATTTGCACTAAAGCTTTTACAGGGTATTTATACACCAACAAATGTACGTACATACTATATATTTCATCATTCAACATTCGCACACAATCAATAAAACATATGTACGTATGTATGTATGTATGACTCTTAACATTTAAACAAAAACACACATAGAATATAATAGAATTGAATAATATATGGCTGGCTGGCTAGATGTACGCGCATATTTCACTCTATATCTATGTAGGTATATGCATGTGTTTATGTATGTGCCGTATTTGTTTTGCTCCTATTTCTAGTCTCTGTAGGGAATTTTTTATATATTTCCTATAATGTATGGTTTTTATTATACGCTACACCACCATAGTGGGGGAGGGTATATTGGATTTGTGCATATGTTTGTAACGCCCAGAAATATTGGTCCAACACTCACCTTAAAGTATACCATTCCAGAATCACTTTCTGAGTCGATTTAACGATGTCCGTCCGTCTGGCTGGCTGTCCATGTAAAGCTTGTGCACAGAGTACAGGTCGCAATTTTGAAGATATTTCAATAAAATTTCGTAAGTGATATTTTTGCGGTCTAAGGACGGATGGGATTGAAACTGGTGGAAATCGGTCCATTATTTCACCTGGTCCCCATACAAAAGTCCTCCCTAAATTGGGGTTTACCAATCATAAATGTTTGAATTATGCAAGAAACCAAATTCGACACAAATAATATACAGAAATGATGACATCTAATTTTATAATGATCGGTCCGTAATTAGTCGAAACTACCATATAAGATCCTCCCCGTAATCAACATTAACCTCCATAAATCTTTTTAAAGTATTTATATCGAGATAAAGTTTAACATACACAATATTTATATTCACAGAAATCATGACACTAAATTTTTTGGATGATCGGTCCATAATACAGAGTGGGCCAAGTTTGACTGAATGATTTGAACTCTATTGGCATATTGTAGCCGTTGTGGTGCATCCCTCGGCAATAATTCTTGGGTCAATTGAATTTTATATGGAAACATCTTCAGATCAACTTTTAGAATACGTCGTAGCGATGTTCTGGAGATGTTCAATTGAGTATTAAATTAAAAATGCAAAAGTTATAAGCATTTCAAATCAGTCAGTCCAAGTTGGCCCACCCTGTAGGTCATATTTCTCATATAGTGCACATTTCTGAAAAATGTGTTATACATATACTGGGTGTAGGGCATTATATGGCCGGGCTTGACCGACTATACTTTCTTACTTGTTTGTAATTCTTTCTGTTTTGTTTTAAAATTCGAATTTTGTTTCCTTAGAAAAACAAATAACACAAAAAAAAAAATTTAAACGAAACCACCATGAATTGTTGTAGTTTAAATCAAGTAGTACATCTATAATGCAACCAAGAACACTGATCTCTCGTAAAACCAATGTAATCTTTTGAAAAACAAAGGTCACGCCAAATATATATTTGGATAAAACTAATAAAATAAGATTTAGTAACTTTAAAGTTCATTTGTAGATTTCCTATTGCCTTTACACAAATCATCTACATGCATACATACATATATACTTGTACATATGTATGTATGTATTTATGTGCATATGTTGTTGCTTTTTAGAAATTTATGTTTGTTTTGCAACTTTAGAGAGTTTTATTAAAAAACTGACATGACTTTTTGTTTCATTGAAAGTAAAGTTTGTTTGTTATCTTGTTTATTTTTGCTTAATTTTTTTTTGTTGGTTTTTATGTGGGTTAAACAATTTCAATGTCTTTTTTAATGTTTCTGACACGTAAAATCCATTTTCGTTTTGCAATCTAGAATTTTGAGACGTAATATGAACCCTTAATATGTACCTACATATGTATGTATGTTTATAAAATAATAATAAAACAAATCAACTGTAAACAAAAAAATAAAACAAAACAACAATAAGAAAAAAACATAAACTTTTTAATATGGCTAATATCAAAAATTTATAAATTTTGTTCATAAAAAAACAAAATCATTTGAATAATATTTTTGGATGCTATTTTAAAGGTATTTGAAAAGTTCTATTTGCTCTAACTAGTTAAATAAAATTAAAAAAAAATAGACGTTTTTGATCTCACTCCCTGGAACGATCCAGTCGGAGTAGCCACAAACATATAAAAGTCGTATCAATCATATTATTTATTATTATAGCTGCTGTCATTAATGGTACCATCACATTTAAAAAGCATAATCAAAATCAGTATGTACTCGTACATATGTAGACAAAATGAAACAAATAACACAATTAATCAAACAAGTAACAACCAAATTAAATACTCATCTACGAAATAAACAACCGGAAATTATTGCAAAATTTTTGGCTTCAAAACTACAAAAAACACTCTTCTTCCCAAATAAATTAAAAACAAGATAAAAAATAATAGAAAAACATATTATGCAAACAGATCATGAGTGTAACATCACAACACGGTTATAAATACTTTTCATACACAAACTCCTAATATATGAATGTACATTAGGGTGGCCCCAAAATAAAGTTGCGGATGTTACCGACTAATATGAAAATTTGATTCATTTTAAGACTACTTTTCTCAATTTTTTTGTCCTGGGGTGAATATTTGGTGAGCTGGATCAAAGGATAAAAAGGTCCTTTTTAGAGGTTTTTTGATTTTTTTCACATTTCTACCAAAGCAACTATATGTAAATTTGGCATCATATGAAAGGTCTTTGAGAGAAGCATTCTGTTCATGTCTGAAGGATGGTATTGGTGTTCCCATCTCTGTCCTGTTGGGAGATGATCTTTCTTATATATATATTTAGCTTTAAGTTTGTTTTCGTTAAATTTTATTTTAACATTATGTTAGATTTTTGAGCCATTTTTGTTTAGTATTCGTTGCTTAGACTTTGAACAATTAAGTAGCTACTTTTGATTTGTATCGAGCCCTTCATTTAATTGTTAAATAAAACATCATTTTGTATCACCACAATATTGAAAAGAATTTAAAGGAAAGTGTTTTTCATTTTAAATCTAATCAGAATTTTCAGTAATTATCAAACAATCCCTTTCTTATTAATACAAACCAAGTTGTTTGGAATTTTGGTTGGCAAATTTACAGGTCCCACAAAACCATTTACACACACACTTGGTGAAATAACACATTCAATGTTATCAAAAATTAAAAAAAAATTAAATTCAAAAATTTTGAAAATTTCAGACAAAATTTTAGAGTTTTTTTATTTTTTTATTATATACATCATGCAATTTAACCCAAATGGGTTTTCCCGTTTTTTAGCTTATAAAATATACGTTTTTTTAATACCCATTACATTAACGAATTGAGTTAACAGAGATTGTCAGATAGGGAAGAATTGAGGTTTAAAAAAAAAATTAATAAAAATTGAAAAGGTAGAAAAAAAAATTGTTTTTTAATTTTTGATAACCCATTGAATGCGTCTCTCAAAGACCTTTCATATGATGCCAAATTTACATATAGTTCCTTTGGAAGAAATATGAAAAAATCAAAAAACCTCTAAAAAGGACATTTTTATCCTTTGATCCAGCTGACCAAATATTGACCCCAGGACAAAAAAATTGAGAAACGTGGTCTTAAAATGAATCAAATTTTCATATTAAGCGGGAACATCAATACCTTATTTTTTTCTGCATACAAACGGGGCCACCCTAATGTACATATGTACCTATCTAGATATATGTACTACATATGTATATATATATTGTATACATGCATAGAGGAGTACTCGTACATGTATGTATGTATGTATGTGGCATATACATATGTAAATTTCAAACAAATAAATGTTTTATTGGTACTTCAGTTACAACTGTAATATACATGCGAGTCGATGGCAAATCAAAAAGAAACCCTGTTGGGAACATAAATTGATTTTAAACAAGCGCATCAATTCGATTTATAGTTTACTGTATATTATTATAGAAGTACAACAACTATATCATTATCATCTACTGTCCAGTCGCTTCACACTCATACCCCATCAACGGCATTATTATTCTGGTCATTGTTAGCAGCAACAGCAAGCAGTACAGTGCCGTTAATGCCACAGCAAATTGTATAGTTAAAATAGAAAGAGAAGAAATAAAAAATACAGAATACTGGACAGACTCTTTAGCCATCATTAATCACTGGGTTAATCGCAAGACTGACCTTAAACGTTGAAATAATACAAAAATACAAAAGGCACTCTATGAAAATACTCGTATTATAAATACAATACGAGTATGTATAAATGTTATTTCTTTATACTCGCACACAATTTAGTATCTCTTATTGTATTTATGTGTATGTGTGTGTGTATCTCCAAATATTATGGCTTTGAAAAGAAACAAACAATATTTATTATTATTTTTTTATTTTAGCAAAAAGAGTAGATAGAGAATAACGACCCAGACCTAGACCTGTTTGAACAAATTATCAGCAACATCATCAGCAACTTCAGCAGCAGTCGGACAATTATAAACGTCAAACGTCATCGAAAGAATTAACAAAATAATTTATTATAGTATGTTTGTATTTATTTATAAATATGTATGTATGTATGGATGTATTACGTAAAATATTAACTGCCGTATTCATAAAAAATAAATTTTCTTAAAGTACATTTGAAATACACTTTATTTTTTTATGAATTAGACCGTAAGTATTTGAAGTAATTAAATTAAAAATTTCCAGAAAATAATAGAGTTATTATTTACACATACCTACACACATGATTTATTTGTAATAAATTAAACCACATTAATACATATTTATTTTAATTAAAATCTTTCTAGTTACCATTTAGAAAAACCAATAAAATTTAATATGAAAATGTTGCAAATACTTTTATTTAATGATGATGTCTTGACTGATGCCTTACAGTTGAGTAATTGTTGAACTGTATTGATATAAGGATGTCTGTATGTCTGTCTGTCATACACGTAAATATCATTACTTCGACTACATATTATTCACTCACTGACTCACTCACTCACTCTCGCAGTGCACTCCCATCACAATAAAACATTTACAACACAATAAAACAGTTCAATACGGAAATTCCATTTCCTATTAGCCCTGCTAGCAATTTTCAACATTTTCCATTTCCGTTTTTATTTATTATTTTGTTTCGTATTCTCCTTCTTCTTCTTCTACGTACATACAAATAACCCCAGGCTTTTCAATGCAATCTTCCATTCACATCCCCTTCTTTCTCACACTTTCTCGTTCTCACTGATATCCTTTCTTTGTACATATTTTGGCTTTAAAAAGCTTGTGAATAATTTAAGCAATTGATTTTTGTTGTTACTTTATTTATTATTTTGATCGTTTAACACTAAATAACACAACTGAAAAGTTCACAAATTATTATAAACTTCAACTGCAACCATTTGCTTTGTGCCCTGATTTATTGATTTTGTTTCATTTTAACTTTAGTTTCTTCAGTTCAGTTTTGAAAGATTTCAGTTTTGACTAAAGGTTTTCTTTATAAATTTATACCTATAATTGCTTTTTTCTTCTGTTTTAAAAGAACTATAACACTTTATTTAATTGCCTGTTGGCTTTGTTCACCGCATTGAGATGTAATCGGCGAAAGTTCTTATAAATAAATAAGCGGAAAAATAGATGTTAAAAGATTTAAAAGGACTTATAAATATATTTTCTATTCTGTTTTCTATTTTTAACATCGTTATAGAAATAATTTCCCTACCTATAGAGTTCCAGAAACCAGTGAATATACATTCATATGTAGATATTATTAAAGTGAAATCAAAAACTTTTTACTTTAACAAACAAACATTATAAATAGTACAATTTATTATGTCTACTAGAATTAAATTCTGAATTAAAATTTATAAAATTCAAAATATAAAAAATTATTTATAATATGAAAAGACTTACTTACGGCTAGTGATGGTATTTATGATACACTACTTTTGTTACACACTGTCTGTAATTCTGTTAAACATATTCTGTCAATAAAACATCAGTTTTTAAAATAAACAAATAAAGGGTGGTTAAATTTTAAGGGCCGATATTGATTTTGAATAAAACACAAATTATTTAGGAAATTGTTATCATTTCTTTTTATTATAATATCTAATATGGTATGGTTCAATTATGTATGGAATAAAATATAGGCCAAATGGCCGCCGAGACCTCGTTCAAGAGGCTTTAGATCTTTGGCGTGTAAATGCAAGTCTTTATGCATAATGTTCATCAACGATGAGCGTGAGAGGCAGTGTTGTCAGATAATTTTTTTTCTTCGCCCCAAAAAAATTTAGAAACCCACTAGATTCTACACTTTTTTTTAGTCAGGCTCGAGTTCATTAAATTATTTTTACTTTACATGAAATCTCTATTAAAATTTTATTGATAATTTTTCTTGGCTAAGCTGGGGATCGAACATGGGTTGAATTTACATGTTTCAAGAATCACCACATTCTCTCATCAGAATTCTTTGCGTTCTAACCTCTGCACCACTGCGGTGCCTGCTAGCCAACAGTCAAACATCAATCTTTTAATCATATTATTAAAAAATTATTAAAAAAAAAAACATTTGAATTATTCTTCGCTTACATTTTTATGAACTTACGTAAGGTGAACTATTAGGAATACAATTTATATACATATAAACATCTAGATGGTTATAGCGTAGACAGACGACACAGTTAATTTGCATTAACAGTCTTAATTCAAATTAACTTGTGAATTATCCATTTTTAATGCGCATTAAGTTAGACGTAAATACACAAAATCAAACTGAATTTATACTGCATTTAGCTATTTCAATATGGCAACATCGTCGAAAATCAATAATATGTTATCAAATTGTTTACTATTCTAAAATAAGAAGAAGACAATTGTAAAATTAAAATAATAAAAATAGATTTCCACAATTGCCTTTCTCTTATTTCAGAGTGTCCCACTGCTGTCCCCACATGTAGCAACACGTTCAGGTTGATGGTTGCTAGTGCATGAACAAGTTTTGCATTATGAAACAGTTTCAGCAAAAGTAATTTCAGCTTTTTTTCAAAGAAATACTGTTTTTTCAGAAAATGCCAAACAAATTTTTTCATAATTAAATAGTTGTTGACAAACAAACAGCTGTTACCTAAATGCAGTTTAAATGCAGAAACTGTCGTCTGTCACGGTAAAATCTTAATGCACATTAGTGAGTTTTTAATGCGCATTAACTCTGTCGTCTGTCTACGGTATTAGTTTTATTAAAATCAGGTTTCTCCAAAAATTTCAAGAGTTGCAAAGTCTTCTTCACGAGCTGTGTAAATATCATTCGAATTGAAAAGTTTGAGCATTTCAGGTGTTGGAATTAAATCTTGACATTTATTGTTTAACTTGACTCTTAAAATACTTTCAACTGTTGAAATATTAATTTTGTTTCGCAGCTTATTTTTTACCACTTTAAACATAGAGAAAGCTCTTTTAACTGATGCATTGGAATAAGGTAGTAGTAATAAAGATAATCCTAGTTTACTAATTCTGCAAAATTTTGGGTTATTGCCAGCATCCCTCTTTTGTCCAACTTCATACCAAAATTTTTCTAAAGGCGTCGTATTACTCCACGATATAAAGTGCAAGTTGTTCCACTCAAGTTGCATCGATATCTTCACAAATGTTTTTGAAATGAACAACGATACTGGTAATGTCTGGTTTTTTAGTCTTCTGTGCATTTTCGATGGAAAATAGTGACAATTTTTCTATAGGATCAATAATATCTGGAAGTGTTTTTTTTATTTGGAAACATGTTGCCAGAGGTACAATTGTTGGGCACGACGACGAGTTGAGGCGAACGGCTCTTCAACGGCTCTCTTCGGATTGCTCAAATATTTGCTCGATTTTGCCGATTTTATGCACATTTGGACGATTAAATTGACCGAAAAATTCACGAAGTGAACGATATGCATTTTGATTTGAACGCCCATTTTCTGAATAACTTTAACGCGTTGCTCGATTGTGTATCTTTTCATGATAGGTGTGTTTCACATTCAACATCGGCCCGTTACAAGTACTTGATTGTGCATCTATACGTACTAATATTTGTATATTTTTTCTCACAAACATAATATCATTTTTAATAATTTGACATTTTGTTATTATTACAATATGTTTTATAGTTAATAAATGGAAATGTATAGTAGTACATCAACACACATACATACATATGTTTCATATATACACACATATGTATGTACCCTGTCGGACTTTGAGTTAACTTCAAACTAACTCATGGTCGATTCAAAATAAGTCAGAAGTGACAAAAAAACTAACTCATTTTCCATGTAAAACGCTATTTAGTTTTTTCACGCGTTGTCATCAGAATGAGTCAGTACTCACTCAATCTGCATAAGTTTCAGCTAACCACAAGCTAGCTCATTTTGAGTTAGCAATAGTTTAACTTTATTTTGAGTTAGCTCACAAAAATTCGACAGGGTAATTACACATGTATGTCTGTACATGTATTTGTATTTTTATTGAAAAGTTAATATGTATTTATGAAACCTGCACTTGTGTATTCTGTATATATTTATTTAATTAATTATTCATTATATTGTTAATAATATTTATTTTGGTATCATTAATTTATAATGTATTACAGGATATTAAATACACAAACAATACATATTAGACATGCTCCTAAAAAAAATAGTGAACATACAATAAGAGTCAAGGTATGGTCACATACGACAAGTTTGCGTAAATGATCCTGCAAGTGTAGTGTAAAGCTATGTGTCCACGATCGTCAGATATTGCAACGTTCGCATATCTAGCAATGTGCTAGTAATGTACTGACATTGAAAATTTTTTAGCAAAAGGTAAATTGTCAGTTTAGACGATTGTAAGAAAACTAACAATTTTATTTGCACACAATTGTCACACAATGAATTTATCTGTCAACCGAAATTGTCAGTTCACATGGTTGTCAGATTGTTGTGTGGCATTGTCAAATTCGTTTTGCAGCTCTGTGTGTGTGTTTAAAAATTTTAAATATTGTCATGGAACAAAAAAGAGCAATTGGAACCATTTTATCTGCTCATGTCCTAATGCACACTTTAATTTAATTCTTTGATTTTCTTCCACTTTTTTCAAACATTTTATTAATGCACACTTGTTTTTTATTATTTATGTATATACAGAGTTGCATTTAGAAATAATTTCTATTACAATGCTGTCATTGGCAGATGCAGATTGCACATATGACAATGAAATTTGTTTGACAATTGTCTTAAAACAATGACAATGACAAAATTGTGTGTTTACACGATTTGTTAGATGTCTGACAATATTTTTGTCTTCCAATGTACTGAAAATGATTTTTCTTACAAAGTTGGAAGGCAAAAATTTTAAGTTTACACGGTTGTTAGACATTTTCTGAACATTTTTCGGACAACGTTGTAATATCTGACGATCGTGGACACATAGCTTAAGATCAGACAAGATCAAATGAAATAAAACTAAATTGTATTGTGTGACTTGTCCTAAATAAAACAAGTTTTTGAAATAAATAAAAGAATTGGAATATATCTTTGTTAGTGGTTACGTTATTTTGGCAAATATTTGTCATGTGGGTCACACCCCACAAAACAATCTAAAAAAGTTTTAAAACCCCTCAATTTGTTCTTATTGTAGATTTTAAAGAACAGATCTATTTTACAACATATTGACCCAATTCAAAAAAAAACACATTTGAAATGATATACATACATACATACATATGTACGTACATATATATATATGTATGTTATTGTATAAGTTTATATAAACGTAAAACTGTTGAAAATATTACTCTTCATAATATTATAAACCTGATACAAAACATACTTTGTATTTATATTAATAAAACATTTTATTTTTTCATTCATTAATAAGAGTTTGAATCGTTTAGAAACTCTTTCTTGTTTCTAATTCATTTTTAACAATAACATTCATTTAGAACTAAAACATTTACTATTCTGGTAACGGAATTGTAATTTTCATAAAGAGAAAAAGAAAACATTATCAAAATATCAAATTGTTTGATCGAATTAACTATTTATTATGTAAAATTAAAAAAAAAAACGTAAAAGTATTACGAAATAATGACTATTGTAATTGATAATAATTTAATAGATTTATTGACAATTACATTAAATTAAGAACTATTCATGCAGACAAATTGTTAGTTTCATTTTAATATACTTGTAAATTAATTATATTTTAAACAATATGTATTGAATAGGATTGATTTAATTTGCATAATTTGTGTTTACAAGTTTAAAATGTATTTAGAATGGAAGCTTACAATCTCTAAATAATGCTGAATGTATATCCTACGGTCACATTTGGCAAATATTTGTTGAAAAAGACGTAACCACTAAACAACATATCGATGGTCTCATGTAGAAGGGCCCTAACTCGCATATTTGAAACTTTACAGGAGAAGGTAAAAACATAATATAAACTGTAACATTCAACATGTAACTTTTTTTGTACAACTGCTTATAAAAGCGTTATTTTTACACTATTGCAATAAATTTTTGTGAGGAGGTGTATTTGCGTTAAATGCATTGGAATCGCAAAAAAACTAATTTCGAAAAATTAGCGAGTTAGGGCCTTTCTACATGAGACCAACGATATATTTGAACTCGTTTATTTATTTAAAAAAAATAGCTTTTCTTATTGACGCCAAAGCACAACAGATATTTAGTTTTTATTTATTTGATGCTGTTTGATCTTGCCAAACTCTTGTAAGAGTAAACAACGTCAAACAAATTTGTGCTAAAACAATTGGTTACGCTTTTTTGGGCAAATGTTTGCACAAATCTAATCGTACCTTTAGACTTTTCAAGAGAAATACCAACTACCTACACCTTTTCCAGTTGAAATTAAGAAAATACAATTTGAAATTAAGAAATTTTAATTAATATTGAGAAAACACAAATTGAAATTGAAAAATCGTATTATTTTATGTGAAAAAAAAATATAAAAAATTCATACAAATTTTAATTGCTCAATTACAATTTGTAATTTCTCAATATCAATTTGGAATTACTCAATTTCAACTTGAAAAGGTGTAGTATTATTTTGAAAATACAAAAAAATATTTGCAAGAAAACATTATTACTCGTATGTATATTGAAAGATACAAGACAATTATTTCGCCATTATGACTTCTGCATTAAATTCTATTTAAATGAATGTAAAGTGCTTCAAAAAAAACAGTATGATTTTCTAACTTGAAAGAAGCTATTTTAAAAATGTAAACATTTGCAACTCAATTCTTTCATCCTTGGCCTACTTTTCTCATTTAAATATAATATTATTTCAAACCAAGGTCGTTGTATTGATTTTATTAAAAAAAAATAGTCCCGTGTTTTTTTTTTAATTTAATAAAAAAAAAAACTAAGCAATGTTACAAATCTTTTTAACAATAACATAATTTGTATGTATGTATTTCTAAAAATCTTGTTGAATTCAAATTTTAAATAAATACCATTTAATTCTGTAGGGTTTATTTTGCAAATTTCTATATATGTATTTTTTACCCAATTGTGTTGCTGCGTTTTAGTGAATCATGTAAAATCACAATTAAACAAGTTTAGTGGAAAAAACGTGCTGCAAATATTAAAATCGCGGGACACACACAAAAAGCGTGCGTAATGTCATGTGAATTTCTGGCAGAAACAGAGACAGAGACAAGGAATTTAAATACTAGCAATAGTATAATATAATGGACCTACATATATGTACATATATTTAAATAATATAAAACAAAACAAGTAAGAAAGTATAGTCGGTCAAGCTCGACCATATAATACCCTACACCCAGTATATGTATAAAACAATTTTTCAAAAATGGGCGTTATATGGGAGATATAACCTATTGATTTCTGTGAATATAAATATTATGTATGTTGAACTTTATCTCGATATAAATACTTTTAAAAGATTTATGGAGGTAAAAGTAAATTACGGAGACGGTCTTATATGGGAGTTTCGACTAATTATGAACCGACCATTATAAAATTAGGTGTCATTATTTCTCTATATTTCATACTCATTTTTGTTGAATTGTATTTAGATATCGACATTTTTAAGAGATTTATTGTAAATCTTTGATATTTCTTTATTTAGGCTCGAGTTCATTAAATTTAATTTACATTAAATTATTTTTACTGAAGGTAGGAATTGTTACATGAAAATTATTATTAAAAATTTATTGATAATTTAAATAATGTAATGTAAATTAAATTTAATGAACTCGAGCCTAAATAAAGAAATATCAAAGATTTAAAATTAACAGTTCAAAATAAAAATAATAATTTCGAAAGTGCGCCTTATATGGGAGCTATGACTAATTATGGACCGATCATCATAATATTGTGCCATAATATTTTTATGTATAAGAAACATATATGTGCTGAATATTATTTGGATACCAACATTTTTGAGAGAGTTATGCTCTTTAAAGTGATTTTCGGTAGTGGGCCTTATATGGGAGCTACGACTAATTATGGACCGATCTGCACAAAATTTGTAGATGTGATTTGGCTTCACTAATCCCTCATTTGTGATGAAAGTCGTTTGGATACTTACATAATTCAAGCATTTATGATCGGTAAACCCCAATTTCGGGAAGGCATTTGCATGGGGGCCAGGTGAAATAATAGACCGATTTACACCAGTTTCAATCCCATCCATCCTTGGGCCAAAAAAATATCACGTACCAAATTTTATCGAAATATCTTTAAAATTGCGGCCTGTACTCTGCGCACAAGCACTACATGTACAGCCATCCAGATGGACGGACATCGTTAAATCGACTCAGGGAGTGATTCTGAGTCGGTCGTTATACTTTAAGGTGGTTGTTGGACCACGTTACAAACATCTGCGCGTTACAAACATCAGCACAAATCCAATATACCCTCCCCACTATTGTGGTGTAGGGTATAACAAAACAAAAAAGATTGAAATGTTTGAACAAAAAAATAACAAAACTAAACTGAATGTTAAGTTTTATGCAACAATGGTAGACACGGAATGGAATTAAATATATGACTACTGGCTCAATGACTGACTGACTGAATTAACCGCAAATTAAGACCAACAACTAACTGCATACAACATGTCCAAATTGTCAAAAAAAAAAAACTAAACTAAAGTTTATATGAGTGTATCTATGTATATGTATGTATGTGAAGAGAGTACTATTTGGTTGTTTAAGTGTGTGGGTGAGTGTTAACCCTGCAAATAACGCGACTAGTCCATACATGCATGTAAAGACTAGTCAAAGAAGGAGTAGGAGTACTCCAAAACTACTCCAAATATATGAAAAAAGGTGGTCCATTTAACATTGCGATGTCCTAGGCTTGGACCATATAACCCATCGGAGTAGTCCCAAAACTACTCCATGGAGTACTCACGAGGGTTAGTTTTAAACAACAACAACAACAACTCAATATGCAATCGTGTTAACACGAAACCATGTCGTTTAACTACAAACTCTTGTTTAACTATGACATGGTCCATGACTGCATTACATTGGACCATGTTGTGAGTAGTCCATATCATCTAAAATGGATCACGTAGTCCAATATTATTTGCAGGGAAGTGATAATTGTTCAGTTCAGTTTATTTTGGCAACAATAAATACTCGTATGTAGTTTTTTGCCAAATTCGTATAAAATCGAGTTGCATAATAGATTTTTGTTTCTATTTCTTTCTTTCATTTATTTATTTTGCACATACAAACAATGAAATGTTTGTGGGTTGATTATTTAAATATACTACTGCCGCAAAACATCAGCTAAATTTAAATTTAATTATTTATATTTATTTATCAACGCAAATAAATTGATTTTATACAACTGTTTAACTACATCCCTTATTTATTCCTAGTGCAAATAATAACAATATATGTATATAAATGTATGTATATATATGTATGTATGTGTGTGCATATGTATGTGTGTAGGTACATACTTTTAATGGAATTGCAAACAAAAACTAAAATACATTTATGTATGTATGTATATATGTATACAATTGTAAACTTTTGAGAAATATGTTTTAGTATTTGAAATAAAAAAAACACACATATTTAATGTACATTATTAACAAACTCAGTTCAAAAGAATTAGTTTGTTCGTTATAAAATTGTTGTCTTGATTTGTTTGCGAAACTTGTTTGTGTGTATAAATGTCTTTTAACATGATTCGTAAGTCAAGACCAACTATAAAAATAAAAATTAACTTAACAACAACAAAATATGCAAACAAATATTCCAAAGACTCAAGCAGGCAGCCAGGCAGTCAGTCCGTCATTCAAACTGCTGCTGCTTAAAGCAAGAATTCAAATTTTCTATTCATACAAATTACACAAATTCAAAAATTCACAAGCTAAAATGCAAAGTAGATGACAGATAAACAGACAGACAGACAGGCAGACTCTCTGCCACACAGTTTACTTAAGCAGTAACTAAGCAACTTAAGCTGAGGGAGATGAAACAGTCTGCTCAAGTTTATGAAAGAAACTCTGTTGTTTTTTTTATTAAAGAATTTGTATAAAAGATTTCTAAAAAATAGCGGGCTACTTCTCCATAGAATGTGTTGTATGTAATACAGACAACATACAAAATAAAAAAAAAAAGAAATACCAGTATCAAATTGCATGAAATGTTAACAATAAAATTATATTTAAAAAAAATCCTCAAAATCAACTTGTATTCGTGCAATGTTTAAATAAAATATTATTTTGCATGTTGTTACACATATTTTGGATGCTGTCAGTGCCCCTCTGCTACTGGCATATTCCAAATATGTATGAGATATTTCGTATTCAAATGAATAACTTCAATTGCCAGCACAGCAAGCTAACTGAAATATCTAAAGGGTGCCCCAACTAGAACGCAATTTTTGAATTTGGTGCCATTCGAAGTGTCATTGTTTGACATTTGAACAATTGTTATTGTTGGCTAGTAGAAGGTACGAGGTTAGTAAAAATGAAGCGTTACACGAATGAACAACGCATTCTCATTGTGAAATTGTTTTACCAAAATGGTGAAAGTTTTGCGGCTATTTGGGGTCACAATAATGCTCCAAAACAGTCAACTGTAAAGAGATTAATGGATGAATTTGCCGAAACTGGGTCTGTTAGTGATATTAAGACAACAACGCGCCCTCGACCAGGTCGATCGACCGAAAATGTCGCAGCTGTACGTGATGATGTCGCTCAAACTCCATCCACCTCGATTCGAACCCGAGCTCAGCAAATTGGTGTCTTCAAATCAACTATGCAGCGAATTTTGACGAAAGATTTGCATATTCATGCATACAAAGTTCAATTGACTCAGGAACTGAAGCCAGCTGACCATGGACAGAGAAGGGAGTTCGTTATTTGAGTATTGGAGAGACAACATGAAAATGCTGATTTTGCCGATAAAATCATCTTCAGTGACGAGGCGCATTTCCATCTTGATGGCTTCGTCAATAGGCAGAATTGTCGCATTTGGGGTGAGGAAAAGCCTCCAGTGATTTACGAGAAGCAAATGCATCCTCAACGTGTCTCTGTCTGGTGTGGTTTTTGGGCTGAAGGAATCATTGGACCTTTTTTATGAAAATGAAGCAGGTCAAGCGCAAACAGTTAATGGTGTTCGGTATCGTGAAATGATAACCAGTTTTTTTTTTGCCTAGAATTGAAGAAATGAATGTGTGCGCCACATGTCATACAGCCAGAGAAACAATTCAATTGCTGCATCAGTCATTTCCCGATCGTGTTATTTCGCGGTTTGGAGAACAGAATTGGCCGCCTAGATCGTGCGATTTAACACCTTTAGATTTTTTTTCTTTGGGGTTTTTTGAAGTCGATGGTTTACGCGAATAAGCCGACGATGACTCAAGCCTTACAAGAGGAAATTGGATGCTGCATTAATGAAATACCGCAGCATTTATGCAAAAAGGTCAGTGAAAATTTCATTAAAAGATCGCGTGTGTGCCAGTAAAGCCGCGCCGGCCATCTGCACGATATCTTGTTCCATACATAACCTCATTCTGTCTACTTTACGATATAATAAAGTTTTACGATATTTTTTTTAAATATCTGTGTTTTATTTAAAATTTAAAAATTGCGTTCTAGTTGGGACACCCTTATATTCCTTTGCAAATAATACATAATGTAGTTCTTGACGAAATACTTCACCAAAGCAAACATCAGCAAATTAGTAATTTATGCATTTAAAATTGTGTGAATTATTTAAGAAAAATATTATTTTTATTATCGAATTCTGAAAATCAGCCTAATAGTTTCACAAAAATTCAATATTTTCGTAATTAGCAGACATTTCTATTTTATTCCGTTTTACAATCACAATAAGAAAATGCCCATTTAAATCAGCAAATCTAATTCTCATCATTATTAAAATGCAACATGTTGGGCATGAAATTTTCTTACTTTACTCCGTATAATAATATTTCTTATTTATAATCAAAGGTGTGGAGGTATTATGCGTTTGTGCTGACGTTCGTAACGCCAAAAAAATAATGAGATCACACCCATTTTTAAGGACCTATAATATTAAACGTTGAACAATGTTCGTAGGTCCTTTTGTTCATGCAAACATTCTCATCAATTTGTAATCAATTTGTCACATTTAGACTAAAATAAACAGATATGCCGTATCAATCATGTCATCATACTTATAATTTATGTAGTAGAGTATATTTTCGGTCATGTCCATTTATATTTTTTCTTGGATTTTTTTTTTGCAAAGTCTTTGCATAATAAATATTTTTATACATTTTTTTTATTTCTTTGTTGTTGCTTGTATAATTTGTTATTTTTTTCAAAAGTTTATTATAAAAATTCTCAACTTGCAAGAAGTCGTCCCACAAATTGCATAATAAATTCAGTCTGTTTTTTAAGCTGGCAGAAGAAAAAAAAAACACACCGAACACAAAACGTAAAATAAATGTATTGAAAAAATTCTAGCATTATTTTGCATAAAACATTTTTATGTGGAAAATCAACTATTTGGCATTTTCTTTGTGGATACAACATTAAATACTCGTACATTGTAGTACATAAATATGATAATAAAATAAATTGTTGTCTGTTGACCTTCTCTTTAGTAGCGTTTTATGTTTCTTAAGTGCCAAGAATGCGACGAAGTAATTTAATATGCTTAGTTTATGTTTGTATTGTGAATAATAATACTTAAGAATTAATATTTAACTAGACATTTAAATTGTTAAAGTTCTGTCCAGCATACGCTGTTTTATGGCCATAATTGCGTTAAGCACACATTTCATATACATATGTACTAAATAAAGTCCATTAATAAAAAACCACAATTATTTAGTGCTGGTTTGGCACTCGTTTCATAGAAATTAAAAAATAATAAAAAACAACAGCAATAACAAATAACAAACAACAAACAATAAATTAAATAAATAACAACGAAAAATTCAATAAAATCAAAGAAAAATATTCTGGACAGATGTTGTAAGTAGTAGTGTGTGAGAGTGAGACAGCTCGTGTGTGTTTGTCTGTGGGTTAACGCATTATAAATTATATTTATTTACAAAATCTGTTGATGGTCAAAATTATTTAGAGCAAACGTATGCAAACCCTTTACCGTTTTATCATACAAAACTCACTCTCCTACAAAACGCCAGGCTCTTTATCTATTTATTCTTTATCCCAATCACTCAAACATTCACTCATTTTCTCGATACCGTCCATGTACACCGTGTGTGTTAATCGCTGTTCTTGTTATTGGCGGGGATTGTGTTATTGGCGTGTGTATGTATTTACATGCGATAGTGTAGAACTACATATGTACATATTTGTGTGTTGAAGGTGGAGTTGGACTTAATGAATGATGTTAAAAATCATAATTTAAAATGGCACAATTAGAGCATGAAATTGACGCATTTAAATCGCTACACTTAACATGGTTTATTATTGTTCAATAATAAACAATACATATCAACAAAAACAACAACAATGCCTATAACAAGTAACAATTATTAAAAATGCCAATAACAACTACAGAAATAACATCAATTAGGAAAACAATAAACCCAGCCGCTGCCATTCAAACAACATCAGTTTCTGATAATTATTAGTTTTCTTTTCTATCCATTATAACTAATATTTATCATAGCGCCCCTCCTTTATCAAAACGCCACCGAAGTAAAATAATTAACTAAAGGCTATAAAATGATGCTTTAACATTAATGCGCCTACTCACCACCAGAGGCGCTGCATTTCTGCAATAAAAACAAACATAATGCGCAATTGCAGAGTTGTGATATAAAGAAAGCTTTCTTCTACTTTCACCACCTTTACTTCTTCAAATAAATAAAAAATAATAGTCAACAGTTGGGGGGTAGTAGAATTCGTTTTAGAGGTATGGTTCCTTTGGCAAAGTTTCTTATTTTGATCCCTAGAATACGATTTTCACTGAGCCATGGGCGATTATTAAATCGACCCGCCCTAATGTAGGCATATTAATTGCCTGAGTGTTACTTCTCTTTAAAATAAAAAATAAGCTACACACAAAAAGAGAAACATTAAAATAAAGCCGACTAAAAATTAAACACATTTTTATATTAATATACACAATTATCATTAACAAAAATATTAAAATAATTTCCTTGTTAATTCAGATTTTTTTCTTTTGTTTTTATTAAAAAATGGATTTTATTTTTAAAGTACTTAGCACTCTGCTACAAGTCGAAAAAATAAAATTCTTGAAGCAATGTCGACTAATGTTTTTAGACATCTGATCTGATGTAAACATTTTAATGTTCATTTATATCGTTCACACACACTTTTTAATTTAGGATGAGTTTTGAAAAAGACGTTTAGCATAAATGCGTTTTCTATTAACTATTATCAAGTTAATAAATTTTGTGATTATATGTACATTAAGGTGGCCCCGTTTGTATGGAGAAAAAATAAGGTATCGATGTTCCCAACTAATATGAAAATGTGATTCATTTTAAGACTACGTTTCTCAATTTTTTTGTCATGGGGTCAATATTTGGTGACAAAAAAATTGAGAAACGTAGTCTTAAAATGAATCAAATTTTCATATTAGTCGGGAACATCCGCAACTTTATTTTGGGGCCACCCTAATGTACATATGTATATCTGTAACATACCAGCAGGACGATGCTTATAAATCCTTTAGCAATTAATTACTAGAGATATTGAAAACGGTTTATGAAACCAAATCACAATAAGGTGACATGACCTAATAAGTCCTAGATTAATGTTAAAAGTAACCGTATTACCACTGTTAGGTTAGGTTAGGTTAGGTAGGAAGGCTGGTGTGAGTTACCTCACACCCTCACCCAGAGACCAGTATGGTCCATTGCGATGCCTTACATTCTCTGACTAGTTTACATATGTCTGATTGGTCTATATATGTCTGACTGGTCTACAAATGTGTGACTTATCTCCATATGTCTGACTGGTCTACCCAGAGTCTTTGGCGGGAATCGAACCCGCAACCCTTTGACTGATAGTCCGGCACTCTATCGCCTAGTCTATCGGGGCACCACTGTTCATACTGGTTAATTTTTGATAGTTACTTAAATTTCGGAAAATTCTGTTGTCTTTTGTTTACGTCTTAAACATTTTTAATGAATTTATTTAACAATTCACTGTTTCATTGTTGTTGCTCTTGTATTGTTGCATAAAAAACAGTTGGGATTTTTCTTTTTCTCTCCCTCGTCTGCTTTAAGATGAAATGACTACAATTAATTTTATTACTTTGCTTATTGCAGCAAATTTTCGTTATTGTTGGGGAAAAAAAAAATTAAAAACAATAAAATTATAATAGACTTAAATAAAAACAAAATAAATTGATGTTGCATGTTGTTTGGCTGTTTGTACGTAGTCTTCAACAGTGATACCAGCAATGGTGGCAGCTATAAAAGGCCATAATTCGTATATACAGTGTATGCAACAGACTTAAAATATACTCATACATTGACGTTGTAATTAAATGCATCTGCAACATCACATCCCTACCTTCACCGCCAATATCGTCATCATCGCCATAATGTTTACATATCGTCATATGAATTCACAAAAGCCCCAAGTTACATTGAAGAAATTTACAAAAGAAGCAAGAAAACTCTCTAATATTAACAATTATTCAACATATATTATTTTTAATCGTATTATTGTTATTAGTTTCAATTGCAGGGATTTAAAATTTAATATGGTGCATCGTTATCAACCAAAATGTCGATTTTGAATATTTTGTAACTTAGGGCTTTTTCGAAAACATATGACGATATGTTGTTGCATTCAGCATATTTTTCATTCATTCTTTATTGATTGTGGGGCATACAAACTAATATACACATGTTAGTAGTGTGTACCCTAGGTTGGCTCCCGCAAAAGTGATTTATTTTAACATTAATTACAAACTAAAATATAATTTACTTCATTTAATATACTATTCCTAATATTTTGATGAGATGATGTAAGGATTAAAATTGTTGTTGATATTTGTAATTTTTTTCATTTTTTGAAAACGGAAATGAATTTCATTTTGTCAGCTGTCAAGTGATTTATGTTTGTCATTGAAAATTTAACCACCAGATTAGACTACGTCCGAGCCAGTCATATGCCAGAAATCACATTTAAATTATAATGCCAGAAGATTATCTTTGAAAGAAAGTCAATTTAAAAAAATCATTTTATTTTTATTTTTGGTAGGATTACTCCAAATTCAAAGAAAACGGGAGTACTACAGATGGAAATTGATGAAATCAGCCGATAAGCTCTTCAGCAGTCATCATCTTTAACATGTCTGGGGCAAGTTTTTTTCTTTAAATATAATTAACAAACACAAACTGCGAAGCTTTTTTTTGGCTTATCTGTAGAAAACACCCAGACTCTGACTGATAGTCCGGCACACTATGGCCTAAAACCGACAAGAAAAAATGCTTTGGTGTCATAATGCACTGCTACACGAGATATTTCTAGTTATTATTTATTAAACCTGTAGCAGTGCCCTATGACACCAACGCATTTTTTCTTGTCGGTTTTAAAACCAATTCTGACAATATTGGTTTCTATGACACCCCTGATTATCTAATTCTTATACATATTTTTAATGCAAACAATCGAAAACTTTTTATGAATTCTAGTTAAAACACCTTAATCGTTATAAACTTTCATTGCAATTGGGAACATCGTAATTAGTTTCGGTCCTTAGGGGACACACTAAAGTACATTCAGTTGATATAAATAATGTATGTATGTATGTCAATGTAACCAGTGGGTAAAATATGTTGCACAGAGGCCTCCCAAAAGGCCTTTTTTGGCAGCCACAATGACTTCCAGTTTCATTGCAAAATCATATCAATTTTATACGGCTTGTCATTCGCTATTAGATAGATGTCTGATAGAAGTCCTACTTGAGACGGACAATTGGAAGGTCTAGCCAGTAATGCCTCATAGAAGGCGTAATTAAAGGTCTGCTAAATTAATAATTTCATTAAGGAAAGTATTCTTTATCAATTAAGTACAAGACTTTAAAATTTTAAATTAATTCAAAACATCACATATCTATTTTTATATAAAGTAGTGCTTCGTGAATACTTTACAACACAAAGGGCTGTTTTCTCATTAGGCGATTATCATTTTTCCCAACGAAAAACTGCCGATTATAGAAATTTGGTTTTCTCAATGTCTCATTTGCTTCTATTCTGTCGCAAAACACTCATCTGCCGATTATTTATTTGTTGCACAGATAAATTCAATCAGCTGACTGCTGTTCATATTTTTTATGTGGCAATACCTTGAGTTGTTGTAAAAAAAAATTAAATAGATTTTAGAAAAATGTTTAATAGTAGAATAAACATTAATTTCGTGGATGATGAACTCGAAGATCATGAGTTCCAAGTAAATGTTGAGAAAGTTTATCATGCCAGCCCTAACTAACTGGCAGACATGAATATTATTTATTTTTTAAAATATTTGTTTTTTTGATTTTATTTTTTTTGTTATTTTTTCAGATTTGGAAAACAGCTGATTTATGTCAACAACTTGTCAGTTGAAGACAGAGTTCCCAATTTTCACATAAATTTTGAGAGGTATTGCCTCTCGTTATATTGAGAAAACCAAAATTGTTAACGGACGGACATATTATCAGTCTAATAATTTTATGTCGACATTTAGTAACAGTCAGTTTGTCGACACATTGAGAAAACGGGCCAGAGTGTCATAAAAGACTAAATTTAAAGACGTTCTCTTTATTTATTTATTTATTTATTTATTCTTATTACTCGTATAACAAAGTGAGCAAAATTGAGTGTTTGTTGTTGTTTGTTGTAATGACGATATACCGGAATAATTGCAAAACCATTCGTGTTTGCTATTGAAATCATGATTTGTTGACATTCCTTTGAAATGCAATTTTGAATGTGTATGAAGGTGTTCTAGAACTTCTTCTGAGAAAAGGTATAATGGAATGAGTATCGAATCTTTAAGAATGTGTAAACAGGTCCTTTATAAGGCCTACAAATGGAAGCACTTGCAATTTTTCCCGCTGGGTACATTTTTTACATATGTACACATCTGCATCTACATATGTATGTACATACATTTATACAATCATAAATATGTATGAATGAGTGTGTGAAGGTATGCTTGGTATTCATATGCGTGCAAATATTGTTTATTCACTTATTAAAATTTTATATTAAAATGAATTAAAGCAAAAAGAAAATGGGGAGAAAAAAGATGGGATTTTATGCGTTTTTTCTCCAATCTCTTCACACACTTTGTTGGTAATTAAAGTTGTTGTTGTTTTGTTGTTGCTGCTTTATAGCTTTTTTAATATCATGAATAAACATATTTTCATTTCAATTAAAGTATTTAAACGCTTTTTAAACTCTTCGTGTGATATTTCTGTAACAAGTTCAGATTTTGTTTTATATTTCCAGGTTTTTTTTTGCAACAATTACGGCATATAACAATGTTGCACATAAAAATTTAAAGAATGTTTACGGAAAAGAATTTAAAAACAACCTAAACTGATAATTATGAGAGACGAGAAGTTGGCAGTAGAAAAGTATTAATACACACTCTTAGCTAATGTCGCTTTTTAAGGCCATACTTATAAAACAAATGTAAAAATTTCATTGCTGGCAGCCTGTTTTATAATGAACAGATTTTTTACTTTTATTTTTTTTTTACATATTTTTTGTCTCCGCACTACTTAAACCAACTTTATCATAATTTTATTCTAACCATTTTGTATACGTTTCGTTTTTTGTGCAGTTCCTGCTGATGTTCTAAAGTGAGTGAAATGTTTTTCCAAGTGACAAAATGCTTAAAAAATGTGAAACGCTAGAGAGCAAAAAGAAAAAAAGGCAAAAAAAAAACGGGAAAAGTTTTATTGCATTAATTGTCGCATAATTTCCTCTTGCACTGTTGGTTTAATGTCAGTCAGTGTTTCATAATATTTTTTTTTTTAAATTTTTACTATGCTGCTGATTTTGCTGTCTTGCAACTTGCAAGTTTGTTGCTGTTAGTTAAAAATTCTGTTTCAGCGGCATCATCATCGTCATCATGCCCGTCTATTTGTTGCTTTTAGCAGTTGTGGTTGTAGTTTAAAGATTGCATTTTTTTCTGCATTTTTGTTGTTGTTTTAATTTTTGCATTCATCCAGGATAATTATGAATTATGCACACACCAAATGTGTTGGCATAACTTTATTTCTTAATGCAATATGCTCTTTTTCATCTAAGAATGTATTTGTGTGTGAGTAAAGTTTTGCTCATTTCAGTTTTTAACTCTACTCCTGCTCTCTTCGTTTATTTAAAGTGTATTTGTCATTTAATAAGACTAAATTACTTCATAAAACTTAAAGTATTCGTTTTCTTTTTATGATGAATTTAATTTACCTTGATGATCTCTTGCATTATGGAATGAAACGTGTACCAATTAAATCTGAACTATGAAATCCTTGAACTAACTGCTAATTAAGGGGCTCACATTTAACATTGGAAATATCCAAAAATGTTAAACAAACTACATACATACATACATATGTATAAACTAATGATTAAAACATATATATGTATATGGTGAATTTCACGTCAAGTGCCCCAATTTTAAAATTCGATGTCTTCCGATTTGGATGAAACTTGCACTAAGGTTAGTACTATTTTATAGTAGGCTAGGCACAAATTTTCAGCTCTATCTGTCCAGAAGTGCCGGAGTTAGAGGGGGTCAAAGTTAGACATTTTGGTCCATTTTGGTCATACAGGGTTTTTTTTAAAATGAGTGTAAGTTTTCACCTATTGGTTCTAGCAAAAATTGTCCAAAGCAATTTATATAGCTATTTCTTCAGTCATTCCAAAAACGTTTTTTTTTTTTAATTTAAAAAAAAATGAAAATTTTTTTAATTTTTTTTTTAATTTGGGCCCTTTTTTCCTCATAAGAAAGATTACATGGGATGCGAGTGGGATATCTATCAAAAAAATTATTTTTTAACTCAAGAATTGAAATTTTTAATATTTGGCACATGTATCATTTTCATTTATATATTAATTTTATTAAATTATTTATTATTATTATTCTTATTTAGTATTATAAGTAATAAATAGGAAAAAAATTAAAATACTGCATATGGTAAAAATTTAAACACTTTCTTCTTTGAGTTGGAAACTTGCATCCCATTAAGTGACCACAAAGCTCTTAAAGGAAATGGTCTAAAGTTTCTTTTGAGGAAAAATCAAAAAAACTCAATTTTGAAAAAAAATAAAAAAATGGGGGAAAATGAAAATGATAAATGTGCGAAATATTGAAAAATCCTATTCTGGATTAAAAAATAATTTTATAGATAGATATTCCGATCGCATCCCATTAAGCGATTATAAAGGCCTTAAAATAAATGTATAAGCTTTCTTTTGAGAAAAAAAGGGCCCAAATTGAAAAAAAAAATTAAAAAAAAATTATTTTTAAAAACAAATTAAAAAAAAAATTTCTTTAAATTAAAATAAAATATTTTTGGAATGACTGAAGAAATAGCTACCTAGAATCCCTTGGACAATTTTTGCTAGAACCAATAGGTGAAAAGTTACACTCATTTCAAAAAAAGCCCTGTATGACCAAAATGGACCAAAATGTCCAACTCCGGCAGTTCTTGACTAATAGAGCTGAAAATTAGTCTCTGACCTACTATCCAATAGTACTAACCTTGGTGCAAATTTCATCCAAATCGGAAGACATCGATTTTTAAAATTGGGTCACTTGTATCTTTCGAAATTGTTCTTATAATTGAGCAAAATTCCACGAATATATACAATACATAGGAATTATTAATTTAAAAATTTAAGAAAAATATTAGACAACATTGTACAAGGTGGCAAGAGAATTTTCGTTGCCATTGTTTTCACTATACATTTATTTAGTTGCCATACGAATGAGTAGATGTAAAGTGAACAATTTCAGCTCAATTCGAAGAAGCTTGTCAAAGGCGATGGCTCACTTTTGACGTACATTAAGCAAACACTTTTGATGCATTCCTAATATTTCATAGATGTCAGAATTTTGTCACAAATATTTAATTTTAAACTTTAAAATATAGGTATATTTTCTTTTAGTGCATTTACAACGAAAAATAAACAAATTGCTAAAAAGTGGGTTAAACACTATCAATTAAAACTGCAAACAAATAAATACAGTTCATAAACAAATACAAAAAAATCATACATCCACACACACACACACAAATTCTACATGCACATTTTAACGCGAATATTGAAACCAACCAAAAAAAAAAAAAAAAGCAACAAGAATCGATGTGATGAAACAAGTCATAAAATAAATCAGCCAATATTTGTACTTGATAACTTTTCAAACAACAACCACAACGGCAACAACAACAACAACACGAAAATATAAACTGGGTCAACAAGTGAAAATTGACTAAATCAATGAAAAAAAGATGCTAAAAAGTCCATAAAATCTATATGATGACAAGAAAAACATTCTGACTCATGTATCACAACAAATACCAAGAATTGTGTATGAGCGAAAAAACTGTATAAATAATTCAGAAAAAAAACTTATTTGCAATTAAAATTAATACGAAAATATATAAAAGATATTTTATATTTCATTAAATATTTACACATTTTAAATATTTGACACTATTGACTGGTCAATTTAAGTTTTGATTTTTTTTTAAATGACCAATAAAATTTTGAAATGTTTATTATAAATGTAACGACTACTAGGGGCAAATTTTCTGAAGACGGAAAGAGGAAGGGTGTTTTAAAAAGTTTCTATTGTAAAAAGATTTTATGTATTAATTATTGCACTGCTTGGCACTGACAATATCACTGTCAAGGCCATTCGTCATATTCAACTTATTATCATCGTTGTTACTACAAATATTGAATTAAAATATAGAGATTTTTAGGATGCAAATCAAAATGAAAATTGACATCAAGATGAATGTCTAATCTAAAGCTAGATTTACACGATTGAAGGTATTTTGAAGTCTTATGAAAATTTTAAAAATTTATTTTGATGTTCTATTTAGACGTTTCAAAAATTTGATCAAAATATTCTTTCAATATATTTCAAAATCTTTTGATAAAAATTTGATCAACATTTTTTGAAGCTAATTTACACTATTGGTAAACTTGTTAGATGGAAAATATTGACTTTGATCAGCTGTTTTGTTTCTTTTGTGAAATAATTTATTATTATAAAAAAACACAATAAGTATGGACGACGATACAATCATCATAGCATCAACATTTTTACTATTGGAGGAAGAAGTAGCTGATAATAATGCAAAAAACATAAGAAAACAAAAGGAACATATGGTTCGACCTTTTCTTTTGGAAGGAATGTCTCTTTTAGGGAGCAAATGTCACCAGACGATTTTGATTATTTGCTCAATCTCGTCACTCCATCAATAGAAAAGGCTAATACTAATAAGCGGGAATCTTTATGCCCCGGAAAACGCCTGGCAATGACTTTGAGATTTTTAGCGGCTGGGGACAGTTACCCAAGTCTGATGTTCTTGTTTAAAAGATCAAGATCATCGATATGCAATATTGTGCCTGAAGTCTGCACTGCATTATATAAAGTATTAAAAGATGAATTTTTAAAGGTAAAAAACATATCAAAAATAATATCTATTGGTACAGATGCCAGCAACAGGAGAGGAATGGGAGAGTATAAATAAAATGTGGAATTTTCCCAATTCAATCGGGGTATTAGATGGAAAACACATCAATATTATAGCACCAGCACATGTACATATATGTATTGATATGGTTTTGAATCAAAAGAATGAACAAATTATTTATTGTTATAAATATAGCCAGATGCGATTTTGATGCTCATTTACACGGCATCAATAAAATCTTTAAAAGTTTTGTTCAATAAATTTTGATCAATAAATTTTGAAGAAATTTTGCTGTTTAAAGCATTTTGAAGAGAAATTTTGTAGAAAATTTCAATCGTGTAAATCTAGCTTAATATTAAATATTATTGAAATATTAAAGGCCTATAAATTTACTTAAATATCTAAAAGTCTTTTTCTCTTTGAACATTAAATTAGTTTTGGTAGAGAAACTACCAAATCTGCAACACCCACTATATGGAATTGAATCAAAAACGTATTAAAATTCGTAAAAGTCTGGAATTGATGTACACAGTACATTAACTGGTCTATTCAAATTAGAGATCGAGGTGAAAGCCTTTGATGCTTGAAGATATATTTGTTGGATTTGTTTTGGAGTTGTCTAATTCAGTGTGATAAAAGTGTTGCAAACTTTAAATATGAAAGTCCCTTATTAATTGTTCACATCCTGTCATACAAATAACAATATGTACACATATTAAGGGTATAACCAAAATGTTGACCCATCACATAACGTGACAGTAAATACAATAATAAATAGTCGTTTTTGGATCATTTTGAAATTAAAGCCTTTCGCAGGGATTCCATTTTCTAAATACACTCAGAATATTATTACAGTAACGGACTGTAGTTTATTTAGGAAGTATTCCGTGCAGTTGTTTTTAACTAAATAAACATTTAAAATTCTAAGAAAATTTATTTTTAACTGAATCTAACATTTATTTAAAAAACTAAGTGCACATTAATACGGATTTTCAGTTGCATTTAATATTGACAGTTGTTGACATCAAAGTATTTTGTATGTAAAATTAAACGAAACTGTAATTTAAAATAACTGAAAATTTACTTAAAACCCGATCTACTTATCAGTTAATTTTTTAACATAGAAAATTAAATGAACCTTTCATGTAATTTAAATCAAAATTGAGTTGACCGGTTTTTAAATGAATGTTCATTTATTTTAAATTACATTTTCAGTTAATTTTACCTACAAAATATTTTGAGTGTATAAATCAAAAATTCATATTCAAATAAGAAATCAAGCGTGTGCTGGATTTTTTTTTTATTTTTTTATTTTTATTTACCAAAATTATGTTCACAACTTCTTCCTCCTTTAAAATTGCATAATCTACGTTTTTTCCTTATACAAGTTCAATGAGTTCTCTGGATGAGGATATGTTGTATCAATTGCGCTTGATATTTTCAACAATTGTTTAAAATTTCCACCCCTAATACAGATACATACGTACCTACATATGTGCATACATACATGTATATTTACAACAAAGATAACAATACAATTGAATTGATCAAAAGAATATTTGAATTGACCACTTGAAAGGGATAACAAAAGATAACACTGGAATTGGTTTGCATGCTATTGGTATTGATATTGAATATTGGCATTGGGTGGAGGAAACACAGGCATTTATCGCTGGCGTTGATATTAGATGAGAAATTGTAAACCAAACCAATAATGAAATATTTTTGGCTTTATTTGCATCGTAAGAACGCGCTCGTTCGCTTACTCACCCATAGACAGACAGACAGACAGATATTCAATTGTTTCAATGCAAAATTATATTTATGTATGTATGTATGTATATATTTAGCTGTGTGTGTAGTGGAGTGGAAAATCTAAAAAAAAACTGTTGTTAAATCGCAATAAAAATATTTTTCTTTTACGTTTGTTATGCTTTTTTCTTTGTTTTGGATTTTCCATTCTAAGACAATTCGTTTTTATTATTAACGTTTCAGAATAAAGGGAAAATCAACTTGAGCATAAATTTATAATGATCAAAGTTTATAGGAAGTTTTTGTTCAGGCAAATTTCTTGGTTAATAAATTTGTTACCTATACAATTCCTCCACCTAAACTACACCAGCGCCAACAACCTGCGCTGTTAATGGGTAATGAAATGTGTATTAAGGAGGCAAAAAAAAAACAAGCTTTTTCTAACTGGTTTTATTAGCTCATTGTAATTGTAACAATTTTATGGCTGTTATGCTAATTTATGGTATTTTGTTGTTTTTCCAAACAACCACCCCAACGAAACCACTTTCCCTCTCTTTGCCCACAAAAACAAAAAAAGAATATAAATTAATGATTTAGCTCATAAAACTTGGCATTAACTTCTAAGAAATACACATTCATAAGCATGCATATTTACTTGTTTGAATTATGTAAATGTGTACGTAGCTGGGTATGTTGTCTGGTTCATCCTTGTCATACACATCCTGCTGTTTTCTAATCATATTCTCTTATAATCACATTGAAAAGCTTATCAGTTATTTATGTTTATATGTTGTTGTTTTTTTCTGTTTGAGATGGATAAATGTTTTACTTTTCTGTTGAGGATGAGGATACACACCAACACATTGAAATACTTGTATTTAGTTACGTATAATACCCATTCCATTTATTTTTAGAGCTCATTGCCTTTGGGCAAATTAAAGAACATCAGTCTTGTGTCAGTCATCACATGTCATTGCCTGCTACTTTTACTCTCGCTCTCTTCACACAATTCTATGCTTTCGTTTATTACATTAAGGACTAATCAAACTTTAAAAGAATTGATTCATTACAAACAAATTTTATTTAGTATGACTTTAGTTTTTGCATGACTTTTGCAGAAAATAACTGAAACAATAACAGATTATTGAAATAGTTTCAAATTAAATGCTAAATTTTATGAATATTTTTGAAAAAATATTGTCAGAAATAATGATAAACTACGGTTATGAAGAGAGTTATTCGCTGTTTTGTTAACATTCAGTCTACTCATTTTTCTGTAATAGAATTCTATACATTAATAAATATGATAAATTTAGCCTGAAGTTTTCCAATTCATCCAACACACCCGAGACAAACGAATAAATTCTTTAAATGATCTTTGTCAGTCAGTCGTAATAAATGTTTTTTTATTTATTTCAGAGAACATTTTAACGTTTTGTTATTTCATTCATTTTATTTTATTCCATTTCGTTACATTTTAGTTGATTCTATTTGCCATTTATGCTCCGTTGAATCCACCTGCAAAATATTGCCAACCTTGCAATGTTGATCAAACAAATCTACAAACAAACAAACAAACAAACGGTGTAAAAATACGAATCTTTACACATACACAACGTATTGTAGAAAACCCTTTGCTAAGGTTTTTGATACAGCAACAACAACAACCTTATAATTGTAAATATTCATTCATCTGTTTGTATGTGTAGTTTGTTGTTTACCTATATCAAATTTTAGTTAATTTATTGTTCTCAAAAAATTTAAATCTAAAAATAAAAATCTTATTTTGTGCCACATTCGCACAGTCTTACACCTTTGTGGCATGATGGTGATAATGAACGTGTTGGTTTTTAGCCAATCATTTAATCAGCCAAGCGTCTTGTCAGCCAGTCAGTCATTTATTGATTAAATTTTTCACACATCTTCCATTCAATTCCATTCCTCTCTCTTTCTCTGTATTCTCTATATTTTAATTATTTGTCGTCTTATTTCTACTACATCAATGTCTGTTTTTGTTAGTAAATTAGTTCTGCTTTCTGAATTTCTGTGGTTTATTATTATTAACATTTTAATTTCCACTTGCACACTTCTCCATACACCAGTGATGGAAAAATGAAAAATTTAAATGGTACTGACCGTCAACAAAAATAGTACTTTTGTCAACATTTTGTACTTTTTAGGAAACATATTTTTATTAAAAAATAAAATTAAAAATCCATTTAAAAATAATTCAAAAATAAAATTAATTCAATTTAATAAAAAAAAAACTATTATAACAACAAAATAAAAATAAATTAATTTTTATATAAAAATATATGTTTCAAAAATGTTTATTTCGTGTGGGTTAAGATAATAAACATGTGAGCATGCGTGCATTTTGTTAGTGTTAATGCCATATGATACACAAAAAATCTCAAACAAGAAATGACAATTACAAAAATGTATGAAACATAAGAAATTTAAAAAATTTATCAATATAGTACCACAAACATCTTTAATTCTTTAGGCATCTGTTTACTTTTATAGATTACCTCATCCCAGATCAAATAAATAATACGAATAACGAATTTGTGCCTTCCTTATGTTCTTGTTTTGAAGCCAATGTTGTCAATGATTATAAAAATAGTAACGCTGGGTTTCTAAACAGGGAACAAAGCAAAACAAACAAAGAGTACTAAGCATGATGTGGGGCTACTGTGGTATTTTTGTTGTGAAAAAGTACTTAAAATAGTACAATAGTATTGAATTTTCCATCACTGCCATACACATCACACATGTCACATTTCTTTGTTCAAATGTTTAAAACTAATGCCACTGTAACTAAAAACGTTTTCGCTGAAAAAGAATTGTTATCGTTAAATTTTAGTTAATTATCTTTCGTTATTATCTAGTCACGTGATGCCAATTTATGGTTGGTTTCATTATTTGTTGTTGTGGTTGTTGACGTTTTTCCATTATTTTGCTCTTTTGATTTTTTTTTGTAGAGTGCGTGTCACACTCTCAGGGGTTTTGCTTTTTAGAGGATATCCGCTGAGTTAATTTTTGTTTTTTATTTTTCTAAAATTTGAATTTACATGTAGACATTAACTTTTAGACACACATACACACACATTTAATGATCGTTTCATTTAATTTAACAGTACATGTGTGTGTGTAATTAAATCAGAAGTTTTTTTTTAACAAAAACAAGAAAGTTTAAAAAAATTTTAGTAATTTGGAAAAGAATTTGTTATACTTTCTTCTCACAATTTCAATTGTGTGACAATTTATATCTACTACTACCTTTTTTTATTTTACATAGTTGAATATAATTAATATTGTAGCAACATGTTTACATGAAGAATGCTGATTATAGAGAAAATATTTCAGTTAAATCTTTATGTAGCAAATGTTTAAGAAACATGTTTTTAAAAAGAATGTTGTTGATAGAGGAAATGTTGCAACAACATTTCGATAGTAGATATGTTGCAGTAAATTTTGAAGCAACATGTTGATAGAGGAAATATATGTTGTTTCCCAAAAAAACCCCATTATAACAGTACAATAGTTTTCATAGATGATGCTTGACTAAATACGTTCGATGACGTAGGTAACGCATGCATACTCATAGATGCTGGTAATGATGTGTTTGGTTCGAATAACATTTGATGCTGTTAAATAAACGTGTTTTGTTTTTAGCCATTCAATTTAAAGGCGATGCAAAATTCTCGTAGTCGTATTTTGTGTCATTTCAAAATGTTAATTTGCAAATTCTCATTATTTACTCAGTTATGGTCAAACGTGTGCAGCTAGATATAAATGTATACAAATGTACATTAAAAAACTAATACCATTTGCTTTTACGTAAACATATATATATTCATACATACGTATATTCTTTCATTAATTCATTTATGGATGTGTGAGTGTATCGTTTGCTTGCACTCATCATTGAATTTTGCTTTCCTAACGAAGAGGAAAAACTAAATATT
Source organism: Bellardia pandia (assembly GCA_916048285.2). Taxonomy (NCBI): domain Eukaryota; kingdom Metazoa; phylum Arthropoda; class Insecta; order Diptera; family Calliphoridae; genus Bellardia; species Bellardia pandia. The sequence continues at coordinate 1,877,892 of OU696529.1, read as the reverse complement.
TGTTTAATATTCATCAGCATCATAACAAGTTGATATTGTTGTTGTCCACATCTGCATAGCGGCTCCTAAAATGAAATGTAAATGGTCCTAAACAACATTTCAATCATATTACGGGAAATTCAAAAAGACTCTATTAACAATATTAAAGTTCAAGAACTTGAGAAAAATTTGCATCTGAGTGTTAATTTTGGGCTTTTGCATTTTCGGAAACGATGTAGGAATTTGTTCTTTTTACTTTTCTTTTAATAACATCACAACGTCCTCATGCACATGCATACATACTTCGAACGTACTCTCTGTTGTAGTTGTTATAATTTTGTATTTTTATAAATAAATGAAAACATGCAGAAAAAATAAAAAGAAAATTCACAGAATGATGATGAAAAACTTTTTAATTTTCCTTCTCTTTTAGATGGGTACACTACCATAAAATGACTTATACGCCATTGTTTTATGCACAGACCCTGCAAATAATATTGGACTACGTGATCCATTTTAGATGATATGGACTACTCACAACATGGTCCAATGTAATGCAGTCATGGACCATGTCATAGTTAAGCAAGAGTTTGTAGTTAAACGACATGGTTTCGTGTTAACACGATTGCTTATTGAGTTGTTGTTGTTGTTTAAAACTAACCCTCGTGAGTACTCCATGGAGTAGTTTTGGGACTACTCCGATGGGTTATATGGTCCAGTCCTAGGACATCGCAATGTTAAATGGACCACCTTTTTTTCATATATTTGGAGTAGTTTTGGAGTACTCCTACTCCTCTTTGGACTAGTCTTTACATGCATGTATGGACTAGTCGCGTTATTTGCAGGGGATGCACACACATATACATTCATTCTAACATACACAGCGGGAAAAAGATGCTGTAAAGAGGCCTTCCAGAAGGCCTTATTTTGCAGTTACAAGAACTTCCAGCCGCATCAATTTAATTTAAATTAATTTATGAAATAACATGTATATTTTTATATAAAGTACTGCTTCACACGTAGTACATTACACACAAAGATTCATGAAAGACTAAATTTATAGACACTCTCTTTATTTATTTATTCTTCCCAGCATACCATTCTAGGAGCGGTCCGAAAAAGGAGTCAGAAAAGAACCCAACTAAAGACCATTTTCGGACAGCAATCAAATTTTGCTTTTTACTGTCCTGAGTCGGCACGCAGTATGACTCAGAAATTCCACTTAATTATGTGTGTACCAAAGCGTTGTTGTACCACACAAGAATGATAAAAACAAGATTACACAGAGCCCAAAAAAAACTCTTTTCTGACATTATCTAAGAGCTCTTTTTGTCGGACCATTTTCGAATGTAATGACCCTCTTTTCTGAAGGTTTGCGGAGCAATTATGACTGTTTTTGGGCTCATAAAGAGCGTTAACGCTCCGAAAAAGGTGTCAGAAAACACTCTTTACGGACTCATATGGCTTGCTGGGTTATTACTCGTATAACAAAGTGAGCAAAATTGAGTGTTTGTTGTTTGTTGTAGTGACGATATACAGGAATAATTGCAAAACCATTCGTCTTTGCTATTGAAATCATGATTTGTCGACATTCTTTTGAAATGGAATTTTGAATGTGTATGAAAGTACTGCAAGAACACCTTCTGAGAGAAGGCATTGTGGAATGAGTATCAAATCTTTTAGAATATGTAAACAGGTCTTTTATAAGGCCTACAAATGGAAGCGCTTGCAATTTTTCCCGCTGAGTGTGTATGTTTGTACATATGCATACTGCAATAATACATGTGCATAATTCATATTCAAAAAGTATGCAACAGTTCTACTACTACTTTTACTTCTTTTGAATTTTTTTTTTTATTCTCTCTTTTGTGCATGTATGTCCGTGAGATCGTTAATATGTATGTTGTGCGTTACTCTCTTTGCCTGTGTGTCAACCTTGATAATCATTATATTGTTATATCGTATTGCTGTTGTTGTTGTTGTTGTGTCTTTTTGCATACATCTTTCTTGACTGTTTACAATGAGAGTGCACTATACAAACGCTAATACATACATATACATCTATATTGTATTTATTATTTGTTATTTTACTTACATATATTTATTGTTGTTGTTGCTGTTACTTTATTAAAATACAATACAATATGAATGAGTGAACGAAAGAATTTGCTGCTGATGTATGTATGTACTTATGAAGATATATACTCAAATGTGTTTGTCATTACTGTTGACTTAAATTGCAAGTAAAATGAAATGAAATGAATAGTTCAAGAAGATGATGGAGAAGTATTTTATAGAAGAAGGTAAATAAGTACAATTGTCATTGGTAAATAAGTACCAGGGCATGCTTTACATGTCTACCAACAGACATACATTCGAAAGTAATCTTAAAAGGACATTCGAACAAGTATGATTAACCTTTATGACAAAATGTTATAAATACATAACTTTGGCAATGTAATTTGCAATTCGAAAAAAGAATTTATTCATCTCATCATAAATAGATTTAGGGGCCAAACTGGTAAAACTTTAACACGAAATCAAATTAACCCAATATATTCTAAAGCCTTTTCAGTTTAACCCGTACATAAGCATTTGCATCTTTACCAATGTTCAGTTTTAATACTCTGGCTAACTGACTATGTTACCCAGCAAGCCATATGAGTCCTTTTCCGGAGCGTTCATGCTCTTTATGAGCCCAAAAAACAATCATTATTGCTCCAAAAACCTTTAGAAAAGAGGGTCATTACATTTGAAAATGGTCCGTCAGAAAGAGCTCTTAGATAATGTCAGAAAAGAGTCTTTTTTGGCCTCTGTGTATTTTTGTTTTTATCATTCTTGTGTGGTACAGCTATGTTTGTTTAATTCAAAGCCCAAATAACAGGACAACAACGCTTTGGTACACACATAATTAAGTGGAATTTCTGAGTAATACTGCGTGCCGACGCAGAACAGTAACAAGCAAATTTTTCTTTCGCTCCGAAAATACTCTTTAGTTGGACACTTTTCTGACTCCTTTTTTTGGAGCGCTCCGAAAAGGCTCTTTTGTTGGACTCTTTGCTGACTCCTTTTTCGGCGCGCTCCTAGAATGGTATGCTGGGTACTAACTGAATTCTCGCAAGCGTAAATATATTTCTATATTTATGTACTCGTATGAGTTTCTGTAATGGTCCCAATAAGCACACATTTTTTGTGAATTCCAATGTTGGATTTCCAGTGTGAATCCAAGCTTGAATTGCATTTGAAATCCATCCTCTTTCCTGTCTGCTTGAAGTTTCTTTAAACACAACAACAAATTTGTTTTAATCATATGTTAATAATGGCACACAGTTGATGCAAATCATTGGCGGCGGTGATTATGATGATTTTATAATTAAATTTTCAGAGAACAGGTTCGGTTCAACTGGAATCACACTGTTATTTAAGGCTGGAATTACACTGTAAATGTACTATTTTGTTCGACTGTAATTCAATGGTTAATGTTGCTGGATTCGCTATTTAATTCAACTGTGTTTCAACTGTAATTCAACACTGGAAATTGGAAATTGTGACTGGTTTTCAAATGTAATTTCACTTGAATTCCAGTCAAAATGCTTATTGGGGTTGGTTACTTTATTGTTGTTGTGTATGGTTTAATTTTCTTCATCACAGTATTTGATTGTTTGTGCATGATGATGAAAATGTTTGTTAAAGAAGACTGAAGTGGCTGGCCATAATCATAATGTATGTACATACATTGTACATGAGAGTGACTTAAGCTAGTTTCTTTGCATTTTTACTCAACATGATGCATTTAGTTGTGCTGAAAAAAGGGAACAAAAACTCATAGAAATATTTTATGCGTAAAATGCATAAAGAAATAAATCTTACAATAATTATGTGCCCCATTACGATTGGATGTGAAAATGTTTTTATTTGACATACAACTTTTTTTGTTGTTTCTATTGTCACAAGATTTGTGAAAGTTTAAAATGGAAAATACAGATTTTATTCACAAACAATTTAATATGAAATTTTTCTTCAGCTTAATATATTAATGGGAGTCTAGTTGTTTTTAAGTATTCCCATTTTGGTCCAATTTATTTTTCGAGATGACAAAGAAACTTATATTTTTAGCAGAATTTTAAAAAATTGGTCTTAAATTAAAAAGATATTCTCAATAATTTATCAGGATAGCAAGGAGAAAAGGCACATTACGTTCATTTACAAATCCAATTAAATATGTTTTGTCTAATTGTTTGCAATTTATTAATTTATTTGCTTTAGTCGTTTTCTTAAACAACGACCTTTTGTCGAACATTATTAATCACAACATGTTATCTAAAATTCAGCTAAAAAGGTAATTTTTAAAAGTGATGAGGATATTATGTTGCCCCTTTAAGGTGTTTTAATTGATGAAATTCTTTGAATTTAATAGTCCCTAATTTAATTACAGCACAGAAAATTTTTTAAGACTTTCAATTTAAATATATGTACGTATTTAATGTAAGTATTTAATTTTAATTTAATTTAAAAAAATTATTAAAAATACTTTATTTTCTAAGAGAAAAGTTTTTATTCAGGCTACTAGTTCTAATAATTAAGAATACTATTGTAAAGTACTGGAACAATCGGCAAATTGGAATGCATTTTCTACCCGGCCAAGGGCGTCTTCAGCAATCTTCATTGTCCACTATCACTCTGTAAATATCATCTATTTAACTCACCGTTTTTGAGAAATAGAGTACAAGAATTATGATATTTCTTTTTAACGTGTTGTGAGTTAGAACGAAATTTACGTACGTTTACAATGTGTGTGTATTCTTTATTATTGTTTATGAAATTTGTATTATTACAAATTTGTTTTTGCTTTTCTTGCTGCGTCTACCTTTTTTGTAGATCAATAACAGCAATTGTATGTATGTTTTTGTTGTCATTTCTCCTCCTTTTTTGGTTGATTGAGTTATTTTTTGTAACTACGAAAACCGGAGATGGGATGATGACTACATACATTGATACACCGCGCCATGGTGTTTATTATGTTAATAATTAGAGATGGAAATTGAACTAATATTTCTTAATTTTTAAGAGAAAAGTTTTTATTCAGGCTACTAGTTCTAATAATTAAGAATACTATTGTAAAGTACTGGAACAATCGGCAAATTGGAATGCATTTTCTACCCGGCCAAGGGCGTCTTCAGCAATCTTCATTGTCCACTATCACTCTGTAAATATCATCTATTTAACTCACCGTTTTTTGAGAAATAGAGTTCACGAATTATGATATTTCTTTTTAACGTGTTCTGAGTTAGAACGAAATTTACGTACATTTACAATGTGTGTGTATTCTTTATTATTGTTTATGAAATTTGTATTATTACAATACTTTATTTTCAATTATCAAAAGCATTAAAATTTAATACAAAATTTCGTTTAAGAACGCTTTCTAAGCGAAAGAAACCAGATTTTATTTTCATTAATTCCACTTCTTTGCGAACAAATACTCTAACGAAAACATTGAGATTTTCATGCCAAATTGCTTTACTTATTTTTGACAGGTCGACTGTAAATGTCAAAAAAAAAACACTTGTTTTAATGGTTTCGACAAACATGAACTTAGTCGAAAGAAAGTTTGAAGATGCTACGAAATGTGTAGCGAAATATTGAAAATAAAAAATAATTTAATATAACTTTGTTAAACTTACCTCAAGCTCAATAACCTATATTTAAATGTTAATAAGAAAAGATTAAAAAACTAGACTGAATAAACGTTAGGAAGGGGTATTTTAAAATGCAGACAACTTTAGTTTTAATTTTTTAGAAAAATCAGCCACATTTTTTAGCTTCAGACAATTGTGGTGTAATATGTGATTAAATAATTATTATGATATTTAGTAGGGGAGAGGGGGCACGCTTGAACACGGGGCACCTTTGAACAATGTTGATAAAATCTCAGTTTAACATTTTTTCCGACCCTTAACCGAGTTTTTCACATGCCAACCTTGTTTTCTAGCAACGTTAACAACTTTTGCTAGTTGGGTGAACAAGTTTTCGTAATTTTTTTTTTTTTTTTTGTAAGAGTGTTAGAAGTATTCAGTGGTCGTTTTCTTTCGTGAAAGAAATTTATTGCAGTCCAAAATTCATTTCAAACAAAATTAAGTTAACTTATTTGATATTTATGTAAAAAAAAAATATTTATTATAAATTTCCGTGGAATGGCAAGCCAGTTCAGGTTTGAACAAAGAAAAAGGGGGCACCTTTGAACATGTTAATTTATCAACCGAAGTACCAAACATTGTTGATTCTCTCTTATTTTCTGAAAATGACGAATCCAATGCTGATCATGATGCTTTAAAGGAAAATGTAATGTCACCTGAAATCATAAGGCCTTTTCCGTCTTAATAATATAAAACTTATTATTGATCTGAAATTTTTTTTTTATTTTTTAATTGTTAATGTTTATGTTTTTCTTAATAAATAAATCGAATTTATTATATATATAAAAAATATAACCGTTTATGTTATTTTTGGACATTGCCGTTCAAAGCTACCCCAGCCTAGTTCAAAGCTGCCCCGTATGGGGGGCACATTTGAACACAATGACTTCATTCAATAAAAATAAAAAAAAATATAAATCGAACTAAAAATAAGTTACTTGTAGACTTAAGCTAAAGTTTATTTCCATACATATTAGTTAAATTATGTAAAAAGTTAATAATTCAAAAATATAAATTTTTAAGTGGCTTGAAAGCAAAAAGTGTTCCCCTACATCATTCCAATAAATGCAATATATTTATGTAGTTAAGTTTAGTTAAGTTTATCACTGACCTTAGGGAACATTATTTATTGTTAGAAATTTACATAGTTTAAAGTAATAAACTGACTTTTACACCGGCCTACAGCGGTCAAATAATCCCCTATTGTGAGATTTCAGATAATTTTATAAGTTATTCTTTATCCACACTTAATGTTGCCATAATTTCTTCGCTTAGTTTTATAAATCCTCTGGCTGTTTTATATTTTAAATTGTGAAATATGTATATTTATGTAATATATTTGCAAACAAAGTTTTTCTGCAGTACTTTGTTAATAATAAATACATTTTATCATTGTAGTAGCAATAGTCATTGCTGTCACTACAACAACGATAAACACTGCTTGTGTGCTTCTAACTATAAGTAACAATGTTGCCATTAAAAAGTTGTACATAGTTATTATTATATTGTTGTTGTTGTTGCTTTTGTAAACTCTCTGTTTGTCTGTTATACACCTCCCTCTATTTTTTTCTGTATTTCCATTTAGTTGCATGCATGTTTATTGTTATTGTTGCAACTAATATGTTGCTGTACTTGCTGCCGTTGTTTGCAATTATGCACATGTGTATGAATGTGTGTATGTATGGGTTTGATACAGATATTGCTGTTTTATACCCTACACCACCATAGTGGGGAGGATATATTGGATTTGTGCTGATGTTTGTAACGCCCAGAAGTATTGGTCCAACATCCACAATGTCCGTCCGTCTTGTTGTCCATGCAAAGCTTGTGCGCAGAGTACAGGTCACAATTTTGAAGATATTTCGATAAAATGTGGTACATAATACTTTTTCGGCCCAAGGACGGATGACATTGAAACTGGTGGAAATCGGTCCATTATTTCACCTGGCCCCCATACAAATGTTCTCCCAAAATAGGGGTTTAACGATCATAAATGTTTGAATTATGCAAGTATCCAAACAAATTTCATCACAATTGAGTGGTAAATGAAGCTAAATCACATCTACAAATTTTGTCAAGATCGGTCCATAAATAGTCTTAGCCTTCATATAAGGCCCACTTCCGAAAATCACTTTAACAACCATAAATCTCTTGAAAATGTTGTTATCTAAATAAAATTCAACACAAATAAGTTTCATATATACAGAAATGTAGACACCTAATTTTATAATGGTCGGTCCAAATTTGTCGAAACTTCCATATTAGAGCCTCTACGTAATTCACTTTAACCTCCATAAATCTTTTAAAAGGATTCATATCGAGATAAAATTTAACACATATAATATTTATATTCACAGAAATCATTTCACTAAATTTTTGGATGATCGGTCCACAATAGGTTATATCTCCCATATAGCGCTAGTTTTTGAAAAGCTGTTTTATACATATACTGGGTGTAGGGTATTATTTGGTCGAGCTTGACCGACTATACTTTCTTACTTGTTGTAGCTGTTGTTGTTATTGTTTCAGTTGTTGCGATACTTCAACTGCCAAGTGGAAAATGCATTAATGTCACTTGTGGGAAAAATTGAGTTGCAAAACTTTTATTACATTTCATGTGTACATGTATTGGCGTGTATATGTATATGCGTGGTTGTGTGTTGTACATACGAATGTATGTAGGTATCTCGCTTGTATTTTCTCGCTATAGAAAAAATACCAGTAACAATATAATAAAAGAATAAAAACAACAAGTACTCGTATAACTACAAATGTATTGAGTTAAGAGTGTGTGTTGGAATGTGTATCTGTTGCTGCACGTGAGCATGTATATATACGCAACATAAAATAATACAATACAATGCAACAACTTATAATAATGACACTTTGAAAATCGCACCGAACATAAAAGGCACGTGTGTTTCATTATTTGCTAAATAAAAAAGAAAACATGTACTGGAATTAAAGTTGCATAAAACTTACAGAAATTTCCCTAAAAATTTTTTTAAATAAATATGCATCTCAAAAGTTCAAGTCGAAAAAGTGAGTTTTGCAGGAAATGCGCCTAAAGTTTACAGACGATATCTAAAAAACCATATGAGGTAGAACTTTGTTGTTTATAACTTTTGATTGGACTAGTCAATCATAACCAAAAATTGACAGAATTTAAGTTGAAAAAATCTAAATTCAAAAACGCAAAGAAATTAAAAACATGCTAAGTCGACATAGCATGGTTTAGAATTGAACTGTCAATATATGTAGTCTGGAAGTAGAGCAAAGGTGAATACGTACTTGTGACTTTTAAAGATCTTTTAAAATTAATATCAAGAATGAATAATGTTACTGCCAGTTAGCGTTTAAAATTGAAAATCATTGCACGGTTTAATTATAAAATAAAATATATACTGAATTAGAAGATCAATCGTTTCAAGAAAACTAAATAGTTTTTAAAATATTAAGAATCTGGAACTAAAACAATTTTTATTTACCCCTGATGATTATTACTTTCGAACGAATGAACTTTTTCTTATTACATATTTATCTTTGCTGTGAGAACATATGTTACCTCAGGGTAATTCCCCTAAAACCTAAATAACGCCACCTCTGTTTTCAATAGTATTAAAGATATACTCGCACAAGTAAATTATATGCAGAAAACAAGAAAAAAAAAATAGCAAGCAAAACAAACAAAGCATGAAAGAACAAATAAATGTTGTCAATGTCAGTCAGCCAGTCAGGTGGCAGTAGCAACAGTAACCACTCTTATAATAGATATACGAGTATGTAGAATCTACATTGTAGATAATAACAAAGCAAGCAGTACAAGTAGCAGCAGTCAGTCCGTACATGTAATAGAGAATTAGTAAATAAGTAAATACATGTGTTGTATTTGTTGGAATTTTTCTTATTTTGTTGTTATATTTTTCATTATAATGAAGGGCAGACACAGCCAAAGAAAGAAAATGTATTACAAGTTTCAACATTTTTATGTTCATAATGTTGCAAATGTAGCAGAGAGCTGTTAAAACAAGTAAGAAAGTATAGTCGATTAAGCCCGACCATTAAATACCCTACACCCAGTATATGTATAAAACAGTTTTTCAGAAATGGGCGTTAAGCTATGTGTCCACAATCGTCAGATATTACAACGTTGTCATATCTAGCAATGTACTGACATTGAAAAATTTTTAGCAAAAGGTAAATTGTCAGTTTAGACGACTGTAAGAAAACTAACAATTTCATTTGCACACAATTGTCACACAATGAATTTATCTGTCAGCCGAAATTGTCAGTTTACACGGTTGTCAGATTGTTGTGTGGCATTGTCAAATTTGTTTTGCAGCTCTGTGTGTGTGTTTAAAAATATTATTAATGCACACTTTAATTTAATTCTTTAATTCTCTTCCACTTTTTTCAAAAATTTTATCAATGCAACAGGTGTGCATTTATTATTTATGTATATACAGAGTTGCATTTAGAAATAATTTATATGACAATGCTGCCATTGGCAGATGCATAAATTTTGCACATATGACAATGAAAAGTGTTTGTCAATTGTCTTAAAACAATGACAATGACAAAATTGTGTGTTTACACGATTGTTAGATGTCTGACAATATTTTTGTCTTCCAATGTACTGAAAATGCTTTTTCTTACAACGTTGGAAGGCAAAAATTGTACGTTTACATGGTTGTTAGACATTTTCTAAACATTTTTCGGACAACGATCGTGGACACATAGCTTTATATGAGAGATATAACCTATTGTTGACCGATCATCCAAAAATTTAGTATTATGATGTCTATGAATATTAATATATTATATGTGTTAATCTTTATCTCGATACAAATACTTTTAAGAGATTTATGGAGCTTAAATTGAATTACGGAGATGGTCTTATATGAGAGTTTTGACTATTTATGGAGTGACTATTATAAAATTAGGTGTCTGTATATAAGAAATTTATTTGTGTAAAATTTTTTTTTGATGCCAACATTTTTAAGAAATTTATGATCGTTAAAGTGATTTTCGGAAGAGGGCTTATATGGGAGCTACGACTAATTATGGACCGATCCTACTAAAATTAAACCGTATTATACATATGTATGCATATGAAATATATTTGTGTTAAATATTATTTGGATACCAACATATTTGAGAGAGTTATGCTCTTTATAGTGATTTTCGGAAGTGGACCTTATATTGGAGCTACGAGTAATTATGGACCGATCTGCACAAAATTTGTAGATGTGATTTGGCTTCATTTAACACTCATTTGTGCTGAAATCTGTTTGGATACTTGGACAATTCAAACATTTATGGTCGGTAAACCCCAATTTCAGGAGAACATTTGCATGGGGGCCAGGTGAAATAATGCACCGATTTACACCAGTTTCCATCCCATTCATCCTTGGACCGAAAAAATATCATGTAACAAATTTTATCGAAATATCTTCAAAATTGCGATCTGTACTCTGCGCACAAGCTTTACATGGACAGCCAGCCAGCCAGACGGACGGACGAACAGACGGACATCGTTAAATCGACTTAGAAAGTGATTCTGAGTCGATTGGTATACTTTAAGGTGGTTGTTAGATAAATATTTCTGGGCATTACAAACATCAGCACAAAGCCAATATACCCTCCCCACTATGGTGGTGTAGGGTATAAAAAAGGACTAAATACCTATTATGTATGAATTTTTTTTAGTAAATTTCCTTGAAGATCATATTTATCCCTTATTATTATTGTTGTTCTTGTTACTACTAAATTGCTGTTTCTTTACTTGTTCTTCTTTTATTGCGAGTTTTTGGAACATTTGCTTTTAATATGTTCTAAATTTGACAGTAAGTTAATGTGATTATACACATGTATGTATATCTTAGGTATACATGTATGTATGTATATGTAAGTGTGAATCATAGTAACACTTTCTTGTACAGTACTTCATAACAATTACAAAGAGAATGTTGGGAAATAATGCAAAGTAGTGCAGTTTCAGATATGAGAAATGCAGTAGACGCGAAAAACAACAACAGCAACGACAGCCAGAACAACGATGTAAGTAAAATGAAAAAAAAACAAATTACGAAAAGAGAATCTCATTAAGTGTGAACGGATATAAACATTAATTTTTTCGTTGTTTTTTCCACTTGAAGTTTTTCTTTTTCATTCATTCCACTGCATTTTGTTGCTACCGGAGCAGCACAATTTCTGTTGTTCATTTTAAGTTCAGTTGCAAAAAAAAAACGAAACAAAAAAGTAAAACTTCATTTCACATGAAACTGTAAATGTGTGTGAGTGTGTGTGTGTGCATGGTGACACTAGTCTTCATGTAGAAGAGGTGTTGTTTAGCTATTGGCAGTTTTGACAAACATAAAAAATGTTGCAGTTCTACTTTTCTTTTCAGCTATTTTTTCTCTTAGCACACCTTAAGGAAATATGTATTACATTTTGGAAATTATTATCACACAATTTCCTTAAAACGATGAATTTTTGCATAAATTTTAATGAAATGCAATTTTATTTTGTTACTTATGCCAATGTTCCCTTCCCTGTTGCTCTGTATTAGTAAAAACATTTACATATAAGTCAAATATGTATTTGTAATTGAAGTGTAAATCTACTTTTATTTGTATTCTAGCCAAGAAACAGTAACTTGGTACAGTAAATTGTGTCCTAGACAAACAATAATTATGGAAAAGGCGTTTACTAAGATTTTTTTGTAATTATTTTATTACATTTATCTCCAATTCATAAAAATAGCAGACTTTGCAGATTTCTTCAGGAATTGAACTCAAATAAGAAACATGAGTTTACACTTTAAAGCTACGTTCACATTCCAATTTTATGTAGCCAAATTTATTTCCTCCCCTTTGCATTTATACGATTACCCTTAAAAAATATGCATATAAAGTTTGTGAAAAATTACTGATTTAGAAAACTTGTTAGGCTAAGTTTTCATTTGATTGTGGGCCAGGTGTTTACAGCGCGCTTGCGCAGTTTATTTTTTCAATATTGAAATTAAATTATAAACACACTCATAATATTATTACAGTAACGGAATATAGTTTATTCAGGAAGTATTCCGTGCAGTTGTTTTTAACTAAATAAACATTTAAAATTCTAAGCAAATTTATTTTTAACTGAATCTAACATTTATTCAAAAAACTAATACGGATTTTCAGTTGCATTTGATATTGACAGTTGTTTACGTTAAAGTATTTTGTATGTAAAATTAAATGAAACTGTAATTTAAAATAACTGAAAATTTACTTAAAAAGCGATCTAGTTACTTTTTATTTCATTTTAACAAAAAGTTCATTTAATTTTAAATGTTATAATTCGCAAACAGTCAATGTGAATTTTAATATAAGATATGTATATGTAGATATTATACGGAAGCTATAACTATGCATAGACCGACCATTAGAAAATTATTTCAAGTTATTTTCAGTTATTTTATTTTAGTTAATAACTAAAATACATAAAATAACTGAAAATTCTTTTGATTTTAAGGAATTCGAAGTTGAATTTTTGTCATTTAAAATTAAATGAACTTTTCGTTAAAATTAAATTAATAATAAGTAGACCGGTTTTTAACTAAATATTCATTTATTTTATATTACAATCAGCGTTGTCAACTTTGAAATTTCAAAACGCACCAACGTGGAGAAAAAAGCGCACCATTTACAAAAAAACGCACCAAGTTAAGAATTTCGTTTTTGTTTCAAATATTTATTGAATTAATTTGAAACTTTTTAATATCATAAATTCTACAAAAAACATTTTATCAACGATTATTAGTAAAAGCAATAATAAAAAGCCTTTTTTTAATAAATGAGCTAATAAAGATAAAATAAGCATTTAACCACTCAAAATTTAACTCACAATATGATATTCGGAAATAAAGTACTAATTGGTAAAAAAAAAGCTAATTTCAGTACATATTTAGTACTTTTTTTATATATTTTTGTTTTCAGGTTAAAGTACTTCTATCTGCTTTTTCCAATAAAATTTGTTAGGATTCCACTGGTACTCTAACTCTGGTTGTTCGCCTACAGTTCAGTAGACCAAACCATCAGGTTATACAAGAATTTTTATTTACTTGTTTAAAATGTTAATTTGATTTTCAAACAAAGATTTTTGAAGAATTTGATTTCATTTATCATACATTCGTATTTAAAATACATTTTTTCAACGTATAGATTTCATGAGTTATGAATTATTAAAAAACTGCAATTAAACAAAATTAGTAAAAATAAAGATTTCATCACATTTTCGAAAAAAATTAAAAAACGCACCGAAATACACAAACAAAATTGTGCAGTGTTGAATGAAATGGTACTAAAACAGGTGTTTTTTATTGTATAAAGATTTTTTCTCACACTGAGACAAAAAGATGTGTTGAATTTGCTTTGGTGCCACCAAAAATAAAAAAAAGCGCACCGCGCAATTTCAATTAATTTCACAAATAATTTTGTTTGAGTTTCACTCTGTATTTTGAACATTTAACATTTTTTTACTGGAGCTCAGAGTAAAATTCTCCATTACTGTAAACGTAGCTGAAAAAGATGAGTTTCTCTTAAAATAAACAAAAATAACTCTAGTCAAATTCTTAGAAAGATTGAGAAAACGTTTTTTTTTTTAATATTTTTCTTATGCATGACTAAGCAAGTGACTGATTTTGACATTTGCGTTCAAAGAGTCTAAGATGGAGAAACAAATTTTGCATGAAAAACGTAAGAACACGTTCATTAAATACTAAGTAACAGGCCGTTGTAAATTGTATAAATAAGAAATGTTTTTTAATGTAAAACGTTTGTGCTATTGCATTAAATTAAAATAAAATTTAAAAAACACCACCTGCATACTCTTCACATACTCATAGTTTTTACATAATCATGATACTAGAAATATCTCGATATTTATTGAACGTGTGGCAGTACCCTATGACACCAAAACATTTTTTCTTGCCCGTTTTAAAACCAATTCTGACAATATTGGTTTCTATGACACCCCTGAATATTAAAAATAATTATCTTTTGCAGTTGAAGCAAAGTGAAAAGTAATCTGATTTCCATTACCTATTTAACTAATTTAGCAGTTAAATTTTTTATCATTTTATCAGAAATAATGTGAGTTTTCTAAAAAATCTTTATTATTTATTTAAAAAATCAGTATTGTTAAAGACCATAATTGATGTGCTTTTACCGCTTTTGAAATGATTATATTTTGGGTTGAGAAAAAATAGCTTAGTCTGTAAATTATTTATATCAAAAACAAAATATAAAATTGTTTTCGTTATTATTAGTTTTTTTTACATTTTCACTTAACCAACCATCGATCATACTCCAACCAATCACAACTACAGTTTATAAATGAGCATTTTTTTAATGAGCTTTTTCAGAAAAAGTGTAAGTGTAGAAAAAATTCTATTTATGTTACTGTCCGTTTGGTAAAAATCTGTCAAGTTCATGCATCCTTTATCATTTCTGCTTAATCAAATGTTTCATATTAGTTACGCGCTAAAAATCTACGGAGCAATAAAAATGGTAAAAGTAACCAAAAACAATTATCTGGAAAACATTGTTCACATTTTTTTATTTTATTTTCCCATGATAGGGAAGAGGGGGCACCTTAGAACATTTTTTGCTTTCAAGCCACATAAAAATTTATATTTTTCAATTATTGACTTTTTACATAATTTAACTAATATATATGGAAATAAACTTGAGATTAAGTCTACAAGTAACTTATTTTTAGTTCGATTTATATATTTTTTTTTTATTTTTTTAATGGATAAAGTCATTGTGTTCAAATGTGCCCCCCATACGGAGAAGCTTTGAACTAGGCTGGGGCAGCTTTGAACGGGAATTTTTTCTTGTCCAAAAATAACATAAACAGTTATATTTTATATATATATAATAAATTCGATTTATTTATTAAGAAAAACATAAACATTAACAATTAAAAAATAAAAAAAATTCAGATCAAAAATAAGTTTTATATTATTAAGACGGAAAAGGCCTTGCGATTTCAGGTGACATTACATTTTCCTTTAAAGCATCATGATCAGCATTGGATTCGTCATTTTCAGACAATCAGAGAGCAGCAACAATGTTTGGTACTTCGGTTGATAAATTAACATGTTCAAAGGTGCCCCCTTTTTCTTTGTTCAAACCTGAACTGGCTTGCCATTTCACGGAAATTTATAAAAAATATTTTTTTTACATAAATATCAAATAAGTTAACTTAATTTTGTTTGAAATCAATTTTGGACTGCAATAAATTTCTTTCACGAAAGAAAACGATCACTGAATACTTCTTACACTCTCTCACTGCGGAAACTTGTTCACCCAACTACATTCGGTCGACGACTGAAAAAACTAGCAAAAGTTGTTAACGTTGCTAGAAAACAAGGTTATCATGTGAAAAATTTGGTTAAGGGTCGGAAAAAATGTTAAACTGAGATTTTAGCAACATTGTTCAAAGGTGTCCCGTGTTCAAACGTGCCCCCCTCTCCCCTACATAAAAATATGAATATATTTGGAAATTATTATACTGGAAGCATTTCTGAGTTTTGAAGTAAAAATTGTTTTATAGTTTTACTGCCGTATTTATAAAAAATTAAAGTAGACTTTAAATGTACTTTAAGAAAATTTTGTATGAAAATTTTCTCTAAAAGCATACTTCAAGTCTACTTTATCTTTTATAAATACGGCAGTTATAGTATGGAAACATATTAGTTAAATTATGTAAAAAGTCAATAATTCAAAAATATAAATTTTTATGTGACTTGAAAGCAAAAAGTGTTCAAAGTTGCCCCCCTCTCCCTAACATATAATATATTCCCGTTTTTTATATATATATTTTTAAATTGTAATAATCTTAAGAAAAATTCAATGTAATATTTATTTTGCCAACTCGTCTCAACTATGTCCAAGTGACGCTGAGACCAACTTAAAATTGTTGTTAACTAAAATTTGAAAAAAAGTTGCGTTGGTGGAATTCTACTTTCATTTCAGACAGTAAATGATTGCTTTTGTTTAAAATTTTTAAACCATTTTTATATTTTTTTTTCAACTTCAACATCTTTTGTTAACATAATAAGGTCACACCCTACAGCATCGCTCGTAAACTTAAACTTTACTTTATTCTATAACTCATTGTGTGAAATAAATTTGCATTTTTTTTAAATGCTTAAAATGCTTAAAAATAAAATTAATAGGTATCACTTTTAAATTTATAAATTTAATAGATGTAGAGCATTTAATATTCATAGTCAACCACTAAAATGTTAATACTTTGTTTAGCAAATTCTTTTGCAATTAAATAAATTAAAAACTCCCAGATATGGTCATAAAATTAAATATTATTCTTCTTTTTTTACATACAAACGTACATACGTACGAACGTATGTAATTTTTGATTTTAGCCTTTTTTTCATTTTAAACAGAAACACATGTGGGTGTGTGCGTATAAATAATTTTAATGTTTAACAAATTACAGACAAAACGACTCACAACAACAAAAGAAATGAAACCCACAGGCAACACAGCAAAACAACCAAACAACACAGCAAAAGAACAGACTTTCAGGTAATCAAATTTATAAATGACTTTCCTTAAAAAGTACTTCAAGTCGCAAAACGACAATAACAATGCAGACGACAAGAAGAAGCAACAACAAAAGCTCACAAAAATAAACGTATTAAAAAACAGCAACAAAATCTTTATTAAGTAATTTTTTTAATGGCAACTCCCTCACAAGTAATGTTACTTCCAGCACCACAGAAACAAATAATACAACGAAACGAAACAATTCAAAACTTTATGCCAAACAAAGCTGACAGCTAAAACAAGAAAAAAAAAAGAAAGAAAACAACATGCCAACTAAACAACATGAAAGTCCCAGGCATTCAAGTACACATATGTATCTGTGAAAAATACGCAGACAGACATTTTACACACACATGCTGGATTACAAACCAATGAACCAAACCACACCTACACAAATTACTAAAAAACTGACATAAAAAACTGGAGCCAACCAGCCCATCAAGAGACCGGCGACCAAGTCCTCTTCTACAACTAAATACGTACACAACATACTGCCACATGAGCTTTAATTGAAGAATAGTCACTTTTTACTACAACATATGTATGTATGTACTGCCAGCCACTACCACCATTCTAATTTCTTTTATAACAAATGTAACCACTGATTCCAGTTGCACACACTTACTTCTTTCATTTACAACTGCATGGATGCAATGAATGTTGTTTCGTATGTGTGTATTTGGGTTGTTCTGTGGAACACACAAATGTCATGTTGCATGTTTACAAAACGGGCAAGTGCATGAATGAATGTATAAATGACCAAGTGTACTGTGTATTTTAAAAATTATGTTTATGAAAACCTTATTACCCCGGCAGTCTTTTAAATGTGTAAAAACAGAAATAAATATCCAGCTTATATGTTCATGCACTTTTTACAACCAAAATTAAATTCTATTATTCACTTCCTTTTCGCTATATAACCCTCTATCTCTCCTTGTAGCTCTTTCTGTTTTTTCATAATGTTCATAAATACAATAAATGTGCATATGAATTCATAAAAACATATTACTTTTATAAAACAAAAGCAAAAAGGCTACATGTACTCGTGAACTCATGAAAACTCGTATGTTGGTTAACACTGTGCTACAAGTTAAAACAGTAAACTAACTAATTTTAACAAAATTCTGGAATATCGATCCATCATATGGGAGCCTTATTATGAGATTTATAATAAACAAATTGAGTCCGTGCAAAAACAATTTTTGCTTTTTTGTTTAAGAAGTTTTCAATGGAATTACATACTCTAATTTACCATCTTATACGAGTAGATTGGTTTTAATTAAACTACCCACTACCTTGAAAAGTCGTTGTATTATGTTAAATGTATGTTTTATGTTGAATATTGTAAATAGAAATATTAATTGTGAATATCTTTAAAAATTTGTAAAATTTAATGTTCCACATCGTAATTCTCGATACTATAAGCCTTTGCATGTAAAATTCTGTAGTACAAATTATGCTGATGCAGACCCATTTGTTAGAATATGTAGACAATTTAATGATTTATACCAGGAGTGCCCAAAAGTTTCTTATGTAAAAGCAAACACCAATACATTTAAATAAAAACAAATTTTTATTCAGTATTTTTTTTTTTTTGTAAAAGCCAATGCATACAAAGAAACAACACACATTTTTAAACGGTATCATACGTTAAACAAAATCAAAGTCTACATTGACGATCGCAGTCACCAATGTTTGCCAGTAGAGCACCCAGCTAGCATTTGGATGATTGTTTGACGAGCGCGATCATTTCGCAATTCTTTTTTTAATCGTTCAGGCGATTGTTAGAGTAGAATTATATTTTTCACTTCCAAACGATGCTTTTGCGAGTCATTTCGACGTTTGTTCGACGAGGGAATCGTCGTTTACGCATTTTGGCGAGCATTGGAAGATTGTTTGCAGTCAACGATCGTATTTAGCTCTTCAGATTGATACTTTCACGAACAAAAGCAATCAAATAATTACCAAATTTTAATTTATACGTTTATTTTATTTCAAGAATTGATTTTTTTTTTCATATATGTATTTTTATTTAACAAATTAAATTAAAAAAAAAAGAAACAAATAACAATAAGCATTTTTGTATAAATTTACCATCGTCTTGGCAATCGCCTATGATTGGATTTTGCTTATCGTCAACAATTGGATTTTGCTCATCGTCGACGATTGGAAAGGAAGAGTCGCCGTCTTGACACAGTTACTTCAGTTGCTCTGAACGTGTGCGATTGGAATACGACATCGCGCACGATTACTTTAATCGTCGGCTCCGATCGTGAAAGAGTCGCGCACGATTGAAAACTCTAGCTGGGAAAAAACAAATAAGGCAAAGTTGTTTGTATATTTCGTATTGCTAGTGCTGAGTGCTGTAATGAGTATACAAAACACACAGCCTATAGCTAAGAATTTATACCAATACAAAAGACAACCAAGAGTATAGGGCTTGGGCACTCTTGGCCTAGATGTTCTTAAACTTCTAACAACCTTCTAAAAACTGACAAATGAGAGAGGAATTCCATCCCAATTCTCACAATATTGTGCGGTGTGGCGTGTAATGATTGGATTGAAATCCAATAAATATACAGTTGGAAACAATTCAGTTGGCATCATCGTCAAATAATGATCGTCCATTATGCATAAAATATAATTTAACAACAAAAGTTTAGCACATGGTAAAGAATAATATAATTAATTTTTTATTTTGTTATTAATAATCGTTTTTTGCTATTCAATTATCATTAATTTTTAACAACGTATACATACGAGTATGTACATATCAGTAATCCAAATAGTTTTTAATTGAAAAATTAATCACTTCTACTTTCCCTGCAAAAATCTGTGGAGTACATATGTAATGCACTCATAGACCATTTCATTTTCAAAGCAGAACTTCTTGTTACACGACAATTATTCGTACTTTAACGACCGTATCGTTGTTGTAAAACATTTGAAATAGTTACACGGAGTAGTTTTGGGACTAGTTCCGTGTTATGCAAAGCTGGATTATATGGTCCAGTCCTAGGACATCGTAATGTTAAATGGACTAGTTTTTTCATACAAATGGATTATGTTTGGAGTAGTGCTGGCAAATTCTACTACTTTCCATTACTCAATAATACTAAATACTTTTCATTTGGGTACTCAATATTACTCGATACTTTTAACGGATTTTTTGAAATTGTAACGCATAATTTTTATCTGCAAATTGAAGTAGTTTCTTCAAAAAATTATTAAATCAAAAATAAATGTAAAGCTAACTTTTAATTCAACGTTAACAACAACTTAAGAAATAATTAAAATAAATTCTTTGGAAAATTATTGAATTTTGTACCTTAGACATTGTTGTCTTTTTATACAGTGAACTATTTTACCCACTCAACTTGCTTAAAAATACAACTCAGAAAGTATTGAGTAACTACTTTTGATTATTGAGTATCCAAAAAAGGGCAAATACTCGATACTCGGTATCCATTACTCAATACTTTGTCAGCACTAGTTTGGAGTACTCCTGGTCATACACGCATGCATGGACTACTCGCGTTTTTTGCAGGGTTATACTAATATATGTATGTATGTATGTATGTATATAACTTATACAAACTACTACCTACCAAATAAGAACACAAGCATTATCTTAAATTATACACCCGGTCTTGTGGCCTGACCAGACCAAGAGATCAACTTACTACTTAACAGCCATCTCTAAATAGCGACGGAAAGCGGAACGTTTTTTTTTACGCTGAGCATTAGCGCTGATACCCCATCCCTAAAGAAAAGCGTCAACGTTATGTCAAAAAGATTAAAAACAGGGTTATCAAACAAATAAATAAAATGACCCTGTTTTTTGTTTTATTTCTCTCTTTTTTGTTTTGTTTTCTTTTTCAACTAACTTCACTGTGAAACGCCTTGTCAAAATCGGATTTTCCAATAGCAAAGCGTTGCCGCCGCGTTGTTTCGGTACGCTCCATACAAAATGTATGAGCATGAGAAATTTTGACATTTAAAAAACGCTTACCATCGGTATTTAGGGATGGCTGTAAGAGCATACCATCAATCCTAGGGTTAAGTGAAGTTTTAAACAATTTCTGTTAAATATTTCAAATACTCGATATGTCCGTGTAAAACACTCTCACGACCAAAATACACAACCGAACTTAATAAGAAAGAAAATAAATGAAAAAGTAACTAAAAAAAATTCAAAATTACAACATTAGTAAATAATATTCCTTGAAATAAAACAAATGTAAATTAAAATTTATTAAATGTCATTAAAATTTCAATTCTAAAAGAGTTATATGAATCGATTTAATACTTTGAATATTTCTAATATTTTCTCCAAACTGCAAAGTTCAACAAAATACAACTGACGATGGTGTAGATTATATCTACATACGAGTGTAACCAAAATCCGTAAGCATTTCTACGATTATTAAAGTTTTTTCTACATTGTTTCTTACTGAATGAATGAAAGTCTCTTGCCACGAGACTATTTGCTAAAGAGATCTTCCAAAGCCATTTAAAAACATAAACATTAGTTTTATTATTATTGTTGTTGTTGTTGTTATTTATAGTTGTTTCGTCACATTGTTGAGGGGTATTTCACATAAGCCACAGTAAAAGGGCCTGCTGCACTATTACCGTTAATAACCACAACGACAACATCAACAAATACAACAAATAATACATTTACTACTTGTTTTTCTTCAAACACACATACATAAATATTTAAGTGCTAAACATTTAAACATTTGTGTCTGCAAACATACACAGAGAAGCAGAAGTAAAATATTCATGCTTCATCATTCTGTTTTTGTGTTCTGTTTTAATAGTTTGAGAAGGCAAGAAAGTACCAAAAAAAAAACAGAATAAAAATAAAATGATAAAATGGCTCACAAACATTTTCCATGAAATTTCGGAGGGAGTGATAAATGTAGTAGTTGTAGAAGATTTGGTAGCTAAAAATGTCACTAGAATAGAAACAAGCATCACAAACAAAGGACAGAGAGAGAGTAAGAAAATAATAAATAAAAATAATAAACAATATAAATGAAGCCAAAAATGCCTTTAGCAGGCATATTTCGCCACTTAACCATAGAGAAATAATAAAAGAAAGAAAAAAAAATACAAATTATAGCACACACACACACACTTACAAATATTTGTATATGTATGCAAAAAAAAGAAATAAAAATAAAGTTCCCATTACTTTACTTAGTGTCTGCTTTGTCTGCCTGTGTTGGTTCAAAAACCAAAAAATACGAAAAAATGTCATTCAAACCATTAAACAAATTATCATAAGATACACTCAGCTAGTCACAGATACACACTCACACTTAAGCAAATAGTACATTAAAAACTAAATCCATTGTACATATTTTTGGGCAAAAACTTTGTCACTCACTCTCCTACACACACACATACACACTCATGCAGATTTATACACAAAGTGACATTTATCAACTATAATTTGTCTTTATAAAGCTCCACATACTCGTACATATACATCCCAACAGACCAATTCATAAGCAAAATGTAAGTAAATTGTAGAATAAGCTTATCATAAGAGACTTTCTACAATTTGTTATAAGCATACTTATTATAAGCTTATTATCGCAATAGTTTTGTAAGTGTTCTTGAGAATTATATCCCGTTATTTAACGTGTGCATGAATTTCGTTTTATTTGTTAAAGTTTAAACAAAGTATTCGTAGAGAATCTAAATAAATTGTTGATTTGTTTTTAAATACTGATAAAAGAAAGAGAAGCAATTCTAGTGAAATTCCAGCCAGCTCTTTTGAAATTTGTTCTTTCAGTGATGAAAATTTTGAAAAAAGTGATTACGAGTTTTCAAGTTCGGAAGAAAAGTCTGATGATATAGTTGATTATAAAGATATTAAGAACGAACTTGCTGTTTAGGCTGTTAAATATTCTAAAACAAATAGTGCGATAAATTACCTACTAAACATTTATAAAAATCTTTTCCGTTTTTATTAAAAGATGCAAGCACGTTAAAACAAACGCCGCGCGAAGCGCCAGTTGATCCAATAAAAGGCGGAAACTATGTACATTATGGATTTAAAGATTGTCTAACCGATTTCTTATCTGTTGGTGCAAATCAATGACAGATGAACTGGCAAAGCATTTATGCTGGAAGGGAACGGCAGAGATGAAAAGTGTGCGGAGCCTGAGTACAGCTACAGCTATAAGAAGTTAGTTTAGTAAATATGTATTTTGTATTCATTTATATAAAAATTAATTTTTTCAATTTTACAGATGCTGTAATTTGTAAAGCATTGGTAGAGGACGAATTCGTAAGAAGTACGAAATCTTTTTTCCAGTTTGCCAAAAATAGGCAAGAATCCCGCAAAAAATATGCGCCAAACGCACTTAAAACATTGTAAATACAAATAAGAAATAATTTGTCAATATTTTATGAAAAAAGACAATAAATTTTTTTGAAAAAAAAAATACAAATATTATTTGGTTATATTCCTAAGCATACAAAAACATTATGAATGTAAGCTTATTATAAGCATGGTTAGAAAACTATTTTTCTGTAAGCTTATTCTATAAGTAGGCTTCTAAACTTATTTTATATTACCGACAAGCATTATTATCGGAAGGGTTCAGTTTTCATTATTAAACAATTTTTAATAAGCCTTTTACAATAGTATTCACAACACCTTTCTAAGCTAAGGCTTATGTTAGTAAGCTGAGGCATATAAATAGCAACAAAAAAACTTGTATTTTTTTAATAAATAAAAAAGTGATTTCTAAAGCGTTTTGGTTTGTTGGGATATGTATATATACATGTATGTATGTGTACTCTGCACAAATATATTTTAAAAGCTTATACTCAAACAGACACACATCTAAATGTCGTTGTTGTTGTTATGGATGTTATTCTCTGTATTAGTAGTGAAAATGTGTGTAACTAGGTTTTTTCTATATATACATAAATTTTTTACATTTTTCTTAATATATACACTGAGAAAACAATTTTTGTATTGAAACAATGTCGACTTCTACTGCCATAAAAACAAAATATTTTTAAACAATTATTATTTTATTTGAACTGTTAATTTTTCAATTTTTAATAATTTTTTAGTTGGGCTCGAGTTCATTAAATTTAATTTTCATTAAATTATTATTTTTACTGAAGGTAGGAGAGGTTTTTACAACATGAAATCTTATTAAAATTTGATTGATAATTTTTCTTGGCTGAGCTGGGGATCGAACCTGGGAAAGATGATGGTGATTCTTGAAATATGTAAATTCAACCCAGGTTCGATCCCCAGCTCAGCCAAGAAAAATTATCAATAAATTTTAATAAGATTTCATGTTGTAAAAACATCTCCTACCTTCAGTAAAAATAATAATTTCATGAAAATTAAATTTAATGAACTCGAGCCCAACTAAAAAAAATTATCAAAAATATTTTTAGTTTAAAATATTATTACCAAAGGATTGAAATTTCATCATCAGTTTTAATTTTTACATATATAGTACATACATATGTATATGTTTAAAAACAAGCATGTTTAAATAAAAACAAATAGAAACTCATGAGTTTTTATTTAATGCAGGAGAGAATTCCATGTACAGATAAGCATTTAACCCCAACTAGGCTTTCACTTTGTAGTGTATATAAAATACATGTTTACACATTCTAAAAAATGCAATACTCATTGCACTCTGCTTTCTCTTAGAAGATATTCTGGAAAGATTTTGCATCATGTCTTACCACATTAATGAGATCGTCTCATCTTAATTTTACATCTCTAGTATTAAGCTTTTTATCTAAAACCCCCCCTCCCCCAAAAACTATAAAAAAAATCATTAAGGTTTTTTGAAAATTGTCTCCTTATCATTAAATTTAATGTAAAATTAATGCATATAAAAAAATTGTTATTATCTAAGTAGAAAAGATTTAAAAGCCTAAACTCTTTATGAATCATGTTATTATAAATTAATTTGGAGCAAATGTTATATAAATAAAGAATTGAATTGAATTGAATTGAATTGAATTGAATTGAATTGAATTGAATTGAATTGAATTGAATTGAATTGAATTGAATTGAATTGAATTGAATTGAATTGAATTGAATTGAGTTGAATTGAATTGAATTCTTAAAAAACTTCCATATGCAAGTATTCCTATATGTTGTCTCCGTAATAACAAGTTTAGTTGTATGTTTTCCCCAATAAATGAGGCATTACTTGGCAGCTCTTTACAAACCTTCCAAAGAATACCTTCCAATTGTCCTTTTAAAGTATGCCTTATATCAGTCATCTAATCAGCAGTGAGTAGGCAAAGCCGTGGCCTTGTGTCTGCAAAATAAGGCCTTTAAGAAGGCCTCGTCTCGTTTTATGCAGGTCTCAACTACATATATATGTATGTACCTATTCGTACTCTTTTAATGCAGTTTTTATGAAAAGAGACATTCTAAAATGTTTGCATACGCATTGCAGTAGATATATAGAAAGTCCCAATTTACACGAAGCAATTTTTATTGAAAAGATTGTTACAATTTTGTGTTGAAATTTTTACGCTGTTCACGCAGTACAATATAATTGCTTAAATTTGAAAGTATATACACATTTGTATACGCGTATCAAGTGTGTACTCACACTCACCACGATGTCAAATGATAATCAGCTAAGCTTAAAGAATTGCTTCGTGTAAATTGGGACAAACGTAGGTACACAATTTTGGACTTATTAATATGAAAAACAATGTTTTGTCTAATACTTACTAAGACACTTTCGAAGTTTTACAGAGTAATTTGAATTAAAGCAATATTTTACAAGTTACTTTTCACTTTTAAATATGTATATAAAATATAGATAGCAGCTTGTTTTATGAAAAATTGTAATTAAAAATTATATACATACATATGTATATATGTTCAACAAATTTAAAGGATTTTGAATAAAATGCACAATCACATGCGACTGGTAGTAAATGACAAACAAGTGTGTGGGAAAACAATTACTTAAATTAATATAATCCCAAGTGACATTATAACAGAGGTTTTTATTTCGAATGTGAATGTACATACTTATGCATGAAAATATGAACGATTATTGTTTGTTTACCAAATATCATTTCTGACATATTGTTTGCTTTGGAAAATTATGTTTGAATTATTAATAGAGTGGGAGGAGGTGTAAATTGAGACAGGTGGGGGTTTATGCTGACAAAGCTATAAATTAAATTAAAATTAATAATTTAATGAAGAATGTTTTTGTGCGACATAAGAGCTTTTTAATATGTTAAAACATTTTGTAATACCTTAAAATATAATTTATATATATATGACGTTTCAAATGTCTTATAATGTTAATGTTTTCTACAATATATAAATAATAGTTTTCGGTTATATGCTAAGGAAATGTTGAGATTAATGTAAAACACATTTAAAAGTGTTTCCAAAATATTTCAAAAATTGAGAACTGTTGTACAAATAATAACGAAGTTGAGCTGTTAATCTGTGATAAATCCTTAAAAAGCTGCACGAGCAATATATTAAATTGCAAAATGAAAATTCCGAATTTCTTGATCAATTCCTGGGATATTTTGGCACATTGCTTCGAAAAGTTGTTGTTCTCACTAATATACATAGTTTATGGAGTCGCAAATTTATTACAAACAAAATGACTAACATATACATACCCAAACACACCACTAGTGGTGAAGAGTATAGAAGGACACTGGGTAAAAGGAAATAGAAAATAGGATACGGAGAAGGCTCGTATTTTCTGTCAAAGTTGTTAAAATAGAATT
Source organism: Bellardia pandia (assembly GCA_916048285.2). Classification (NCBI taxonomy): domain Eukaryota; kingdom Metazoa; phylum Arthropoda; class Insecta; order Diptera; family Calliphoridae; genus Bellardia; species Bellardia pandia. The sequence goes on along the minus strand of OU696529.1, from coordinate 1,850,813 downwards.
CTGTAAAAGAAAATCTTAAAAATATTGTTGCCAATATTCGAAATGAATAATTTAAAACCCCCAGGCGTATGATTAATTTTTACAAATATTTCCACATTCATCATACGTCCAGAGGGAGAAACTTTAAATAAATACTTTTCAAACTTTAAACTTAATATAAAGTTAGTCTCCAAAATCACCAAATACACATCAAACATTAAATATTTATTTTGCTTAGCAAATGCCTGAAAAAGAAAAGTCAAAAACAAAAAGTAAACTTTTGCTCTTCAAGAACCAAGTAAAATCTGTGTTTATCCTGGCATTTGAAACGAACTTTGTTGTGTGCATGAGTACTAAGTTTAGCTTAATCCCAAAAGAAAGAAAAATAATATTATTCAGCAGAAAAAAGTAAGAAAATTTAATAATATTTTCATAGATTTAATGGGTTAATCATGTAGAACAACAGTGCAAAAAGAGAAAATAGGGAAATGAAAAGGTGTGATTTATGACTGTAAATAAAATCAAAATCATCATTGTAAACATTATTTTAAATAAAATTCTATTATGGATAAAAAAACGCACACACGTTTAGGCGAGCTTAACTACTAATACACTCACACAGGCAAACAATACATACAATTGATCCTTTTATTTTTACATTTCTATTTGCATTTTGAAAGTTAAGGTTTTGTTTGTAGAGAGCGAGTGTCAGTGTAAGTGTATGTGAGCATGATACATGTCTAATATCTTGATATCATTAATTATCCATCTTAGAACCTTTACAAGTTAATGTAAAATTTATGCAAATACTTTTTCATTTTTACAATACATTCGTCCCAAAACATACACCTATATAAGTGACAGTGTGTGTGTGTGTGTGCGTATGTATTTACATTGATTTTGTTTTCATTTGTGTTGCTGCGTTTAGTTGATAGAAAAACAAATCTTGGTTGTTCATTGAAACAGAATAAAGAAACGAAGGGATTTTGTTTGTATTGAATTGAATTTAAGTTCGTAAAGAGTCTTTGAAAAAGTGTATAAGTATGTGTTTACAAGTATTAAAATTGAATTTATTTGCTATTTCTTTCCACTCTACTCTTCTTTACGCTTCTCTTGTATTTGTTTTATTTTGCACCATTGTTCTTTTGTTTTCCTTTTTTTTTACTAATATTGTTTTGATAACCTTTCGATGGTGGGGAAGCACCAATAAAATACGAGTACATATATAAAAAACGTAGAACTTGTAAAAAGTGAAAAATGAAGAAAAGAGTCCTTAAGGTTTTTAAGATTCGCTTAGTGTATTGAAAATAAACACTTAATACGTTCTCATTCATAAACAAATCTAAACTATAGCACTTGCAGACTAAATGGAAAATTAAAAAGGATTTATTTGCATTTGCTGTGAGCACAAGTTTTTCAATAAATACCAAAACAGAAAACAATTCTTAATAAGAATTTGTTTTGTTTGTTATTTTATATTTAATACAATATAAATTTAATATTAAAAGAAAACGTTATGAACCGATCTTTACAAGAGTTTGCACTAAAATATATATATTTCACACAAGGAACGTATTTATACTTTACTTTAATGTATAAAGTTAATCTTGGATGGTCAAGTTTTCTCAAGTTTGCTATTTTTGTGATTTTGAGATCAATTCTTTAAAAAAAACATTATACGTACAAAATAAAATATGGTCGTAGTGTAACTAGAGCAGGAGTGCCCAAAAGTTGCTTATGTAAGAGCAAACACCAATACATTTAAATAAAAACAAATTTTTATTCAGTATTTTTTGTTGTAAAAGCCAATACAAACAAAGAAACAACACACATTTTTAAACGGTATCATACGTTAAACAAAAACAAAATCCACATTGACGATCGCAGTCACCAATGTTTACCAGTAGAGCATACGAAAGTGTTGTTGCTTTGCGCTTACTTGTATAGAGCAGTGGTCCTCACTAGTATTGTTCAGAATACGAAGATTTTCGGCTATTTACATGTACACAACACGATCAGCGTTGCCGTTTTTGGTTATTTCTAACCAAAATTGGTTATTTTTTTTCTCAATGTGTACATGTGTAGATTTTTTCTGTTTTGGTTATTTTTTTTTACTGAAAATATTTAGATTTTAAGACAATTAGTAATATATTGCAAGCAAAAGAATTGTGCAAAAATCAACAAAATGCCCATTTTGTTTGGTCTGCCAAAGACAAATTTCAAAACTCAAGCTGTGACATTTTAAGTAAAAGTGATCTCCATATTTATTGTAATATAATTACATGTTTTTTAGTATTTAAGAGAGTAACTTTCTAGTTCCTTATTTTATTGCCAATGAAAAATTTTTTGTTTTTATTATATACTTTTTATTTTTGTTTAAGACATTAAAAATTAATAATTAAACTTGCAAAACTTAATGTAAAGTATTGGAATTTTAAATTTCACAAATTGTAGCATCATTAGCTTATGTTTCTTTGCATTACTTTTTGCAAAATATGACGCTTAGTTTTTTAAAAAAATTATTTTTTAGTATTAGGAGTTGTGTTGTAAAATACGTTGTTTTATGTTTGTGTACCTTAAAGTACAAATTATAGTTAAAATTACAAAAAATAAATAAATAGTACATGCATTTAAATTTGGTTATTTTTTTTAAATTTGGTTATTTTTTTCATAAATGTTGGTTACAAAAATTTTTTTTTCGTGGCAACACTGAACACGATCGCAAACAATACTCACAACAAGAGCGTAAAAATACTAATATTTCATTCAGTTGTTAGTCAAAATTCAACAAAGCAGGTCTATGCCGCATGTTTGTTCTTTATTCAGCTAATTTTTGTTGTTGTTTTCAGTACACTGAGAAGCAGCGATCACATAAATGTATACATTTTTGTAATTGAGGTTTATTTAAACATTACATGTTATTTCTTTCTGTGTAGTGTCACCCATACATATGTAATTACCAAATCCTCTCTTTTTGAGGACTACTGGTATAGAGTGAAGTACGACCAAAAAAACAAATAAGGCAAAGTTGTTTGTGTATTTCGTATTGCTAGTGCTGAGTGCTGTAATGAGTATACAAAACACACAGCCTAGGCCCTATAGCTAAGAGTTTATACCAATACAAAAGAGCACCAAGAGTATAGGGCTTGGGCACTCCTAAACTAGAGTATGACTAGATTTTGCTGTCTGATTTAATCCTAAATTAATCCCTTGTTATAATTATTGCATTATCAGTAAATACAATAAAATCATGTGCAATCGCATTATGTTTCAAAGAATTCATGGCTCATATTTTGATAGTGTGCTACCAGGATATGATTGCGTCCAACACCCTTAGTTGATATCAACATTATTATGATTCCAATAAAACAATATAAAAACATATTGTAACCATGTCTGTCGTTGCGTACATATGGACATTCAGAAGTAGGAAATAAAAACTGTGTAAGTAGGGGAGAGGGGGCACGTTTGAACACGGGGCACCTTTGAAGAATGTTAATAAAATTTCAGTTTAACATTTTTTCCCACCCTTAGCCGAGTTTTTCACATGCCAACCTTGTTTTCTAGCAACGTTAACAACTTTTGCTAGTTTTTTAAATAAGAAGTATTCAGTTTTCTTTCGTGAAAGAAATTTATTGCAGTCCAAAATTCATTTCAAACAAAATTAAGTTAAGTTATTTGATATTTCTGTAAAAAAAAAAATATTTATTAAAAATTTCCGTGAAATGGCATGCAGGTTTGAAGAAAGAAAAAGGGGGCACCTTTGAACATGTTAATTTATCAACCGAAGTATAAAACATTGTTAATTCTCTCTGATTTTCTGAAAATGACGAATCCAATGCTGATCATGATGTTTTAAAGGAAAATGTAATGTCACCTGAAATCCGTCTTAATAATATAAAACTTATTTTTGATCTGAATTTTTTCTATTTTTTAATTGTTAATGTTTATGTTTTTCTTAATAAATAAATCTAATTTATTATATATATAAAAAATATAATTGTTTATGTTATTTTTGGACATAAGCGCTACAAGAAAAAATTGCCGTTCAATGCTGCCCCAGCCTAGTTCAAAGCTGCCCCATATGGGGGGCACATTTGAACACAATGACTTCATCCATTAAAAAAATACAAAAAAAATATAAATCGAACTAAAAATAAGTTACTTGTAGACTTAAACTAAAGTTTATTTCCATATTAGTTAAATTATGTAAAAAGTCAATAATTCAAAAATATAAATTTTTATGTGGCTTGAAAGCAAAAAGTGTTCAAAAGTGCCCCCCTCTCCACTATATATTTACTTGTCTAATTTCTTCAAACATATTTAATTTTTTTTAGTAAATTTGGTAAATTGCATTTAATTTTTGTTTTAATTATTTTAATTATACGAAAGCCACCTTAAACCAAATATTATTTCGTCCTTTAAGAATAAACAAACCGCAATACAAAAAAAACCCCATTCATATTTAACCATTTAATGGCAGCCTATTAATACCTCTCTATTAATTTCCTTTAAAGGTTTTTATTCATCTATTTTATTCCTTCTTAATATCTAATGTAGTGTTTTCAGTATCCCTTTTAGGTTTTTTGTTTTTGTCTGTTGCAAACTCCAACCTATATTTCATGGTTAAAAATTTTGTGGATTAGTAAAATACCATCCGTTTTACGCCTTTTAATAAAAATGTGGAAATTTTCTGTGTGTGTCTATATGTGAGGGGGCAACGTGAATTAGCACACAGCTGCGTGACCATTAACATGGAGGGAGTTCATTTCATTTAATGATAATTCGTCCTTTCTTTTATTGTTTCTGTGTCTGTGTGTATCTTTGTGTTTCAACAGAATGACATTAAAATTTTTGAGTTCTCTTTGCTTAAAAAAACTTAATACCTTTTAATAGAAAATTAAAATATTGAAAGAAAACACTGTTTCGAAGAGAAAAAACAAAAATATTTAAATAATAAAAAAATACCAATTTTGGAAAACTGACAAACATAAGAATTTTTTTAAAATGTATTTTTAGGAAACGGTGTAGATGATGCTTTTGCTTGCTACGACAATTTATAAATACTTATTAGCCAACTTTGAGCATTCACTAAAACGTTAGAGAACAGTAACAAAGTGTTAATTAAATATTCTATAATTTATATTTTTCTTGGGTTAAATTAAAATACATTTTTAAGAAAGAAAATCAAAAGAAGAAATGCAAAAGACAATTTATTTACACCTTTTTGACATTTACATTTCTCTTTTGCTTAAATTTATTCTGAGCGAATTGTAACAAAGTGTTTATTTCAACAAGACGTCTTCAAAATTGACAAAGAAAAATAACAATTTAATTAACTAGTCTTTAGCTTTCTTATATAAAATTTCTATCTTCTTTTATTTTAATAATACACATTTTGCTGACAAATTATTAAAGATCCAAAACAATTTTGGAAAACAAAATAAAAGCAGCCATCCATCATTCAACTGTTACTCTGAATATTGTAAATTCTCAAAGGAATTGCAAAGCGGCATCAAACAACCAACAATTGGAAAAACAAACAAACAAAAAAAACAGAAATTTCGAAAAACAAATTTATTAAAATTTATATATGAAAGTGATATTAATAAAAGTGGTGATAGACGATAGAAAAAACTTGTTATTTTAGGTCTTTAATATAAACTTGAAGACTTTAGGCTTGCACAATTATTAAGATAATAATAATAATGAGAAAAGGTCTAACAAACTTTTATAAAAACTTGTTACTTGTCACTTTATTTAATCCTTTTTGAACTGTTCGAATAATTCGATAAAAAAAGATTAATTCAAATGAGACATTTTGACTTGTGCGAATAATTCGATCATATTACAATATATGAATTGTTCGAATTATTCGAACAAGTCAAAATGTCTCATTTGAATTAATTTTTGTGTTCGAACAAAAGAAAAATATAATAATTTTCTTACCCTAGTGTTTTATTAGTTTATTATTTATTAGTTAATAACAAGTACGACTTACAGACTTACAGACACACACATTCACTCAAAGTTATTTCTTTTACAATCAGGATAATTAAAAATACAGACAATTACTGAGATCACAATATCAGTGTTATTGTTTTTTATTGCTGTTGATGTATTATGTTTATTATAAAATAATTTCCAAGCATTTCTATTCAATAAAAAAAAATTCATTAAAAATACGTTTATGATAAATTTAATGGTTGCCGGTTTTCCTTCTCATTTTGTTTTGTATCTGCCATTAACTCTAATTACATTTATAAACATTCATTAGTGAGATTAAATATGGACAGCAACAAGAGAACAATTCCAGCAAAATATTTCAATGATTTCACTGAATTTGTATTGCAATATATTCTTTAAAGATTAAATTTCTAAACATTTCTTTCGAGTTTAATGCTTTTGAAAAATTTTAAATATTTGGTAGAATATTTTATAGAACAATGAAATACACAAAACATTATGTTAATAAAAATAGTGTACATTTCAGCCATAAACATCATGTTTGAAAGAAATTCTAAAATTCATTCATTCGTACGTTCGCTCGCCTCGTATTAAACTGAAATGGAATAAAATTAATGAAACATGTAAGGGGCAAATAAAAGCAACGAATTGTGCATTCCCTTCATTTTATGGTATGAAGTTTATGAAGCGTTTATGAAATTATGTGTACATTCCCAAAAGAAACAAATATAAGCTGGGTGTCCGGTGTCTAATTATTTCAACAGTTATTTTGATGAATTTGCTTATTTTCGGATTTTGTTCCTTACATTCGCAAATAAGTGGTAATTTCGATTACTTTAATATGAGGAAGAGATATTTCCGGAAGCTAAAATCTTGCAGCCAATAGTTTTACTATTACCAGTATTTCAAAATATTACAAACTGTAAGCAAAATCAAATTGTCTGCATACTTTGGTAGAGAATAAGAAAAAGGCAGAATATTAAATGAGTCAGAAATTCATTCAAACGTAAATGTAATACAGGCAAATAAATGTTATTTTCAGGTCAAGCATATGACAAGCATTTTTATTTATCTCTCTCTCTCTCCCTATCTCTCTCTTACATAACCTCTACACACATATGTAACTACTACAAATAATAGTTATGGCAAATATTCATTTAAAGGTATCAATTCATGTATGCCTTTTTAATATATGGGCAATTTCACGTCAAGTGACTCAATTTTTAAAATCGATGATTCCGACTTGGATGCAAAAAACTATTTTTGGAATGATTGAAGAAATAGCTATCTAAAGTGCTTTGTACAATTTTTGCTAGGACCAATAGGTGAAAAGTTACACTCATTTTAAAAAACCCCTGTATGACCAAAATGTCCAATTTTGACCCCCTCTTACTCCGGCAGTTCTTGACTGATAGAGCTGAAAATTTGGGTCTGGCATACTATCCAATAGTACTAACCTTGGTGCAAATTTCATCCAATTCGGAAGACATCGATTTTAAAAATTGGATCACTTGACGTGAAATTGCCCATATTTAAACCGGAGATCGAAATTAACAGGTCCACTTTAATGTTAGCGGTTAATTGGCACCATTTACCATTTAAAATTTGTTTTTTTTTTGTTTTATACCACTGAAAGAGTGATTTATAAGGCAACATTTTAGGTTAGTGGCTGAGAGAATAATTAATTTTGTTTGTAAAGTTTTTGTAAACTTTTATTTTCGAAATTTAAATGGCAAAAGTTCATTTAAAAATTAAAAATTAAAAATTAAAAATTAAAAATTAAAAATTAAAAATTAAAAATTAAAAATTAAAAATTAAAAATTAAAAATTAAAAATTAAAAATTAAAAATTAAAAATTAAAAATTAAAAATTAAAAATTAAAAATTAAAAATTAAAAATTAAAAATTAAAAATTAAAAATTAAAAATTAAAAATTAAAAATTAAAAATTAAAAATTAAAAATTAAAAATTAAAAATTAAAAATTAAAAATTAAAAATTAAAAATTAAAAATTAAAAATTAAAAATTAAAAATTAAAAATTAAATATTAAATATTAAAAATTAAAAATTAAATAATTTTACAAAACAAAAAACTTAAATTTTAGAAAAAAATAAAAAAATATTACATAATTAGAATAAAAAAGTAAATTTTGCAAAACCAAATCAAAATCCACAATTTTACAAAAAAAATAAAATATTACAAATCATAAATTAAAAAAAAAAATTAAATTCATTAAGAACACAGTTGAAATTTAAAAAATGTTCGTGCAGTATGTAAATAAAAGAGAAAAACAAAAACCATTTTATAGCAGTTATTTCAGTGATTTATTTTGTAAAAGAATATATAATTTACAATTTTGTATTTTGATCATATGGGACGTCGGTCTCTGATATAAACACTTTGATCATAAACACAGTTGGTATTTGAAATCATCATGGAACTTTATTTAAAAAAATATTTTGGCACTTATTGTTAATTATTTTTACTCTATATTTCTTCTCGTCACCCCGACTGTAAAAAAGCTTATATGTTCTTAAAGACTATTCCAGACGATCAGAAAATATGAATTGAGAAAAATGTTAAAGGCAGCTTTTAGTAGTTGCTAAATGGATCATGATTTATTTCTTTGCATGAACTTATCTACCATGACAGACATTCTAAGGCATAAATTTGTTTCAAACTAAAACTTTACTTTAATACAACTCACTCCTTTCTTGCCCTGACACACATGCACACATTAAAAAAAAAACTAAAAATTATTTGCTAAAAAAAAGAAAACTACTAGCAGTACTAAGAATATTCTACTGCAGATACCTTGAGTAGTAGTTTTTTTGTTTTTTTTCCATGCTGGATGTATAGAAGTAAATATGTACTCGTGTATTGTAGGTATGTAGTACATTTATAAATTGTGTACAAAACTAAACTGTTGTTTTAGAAAACTATTTCGCAAAAATGCTTTTTATTTGTAAGTTTTTTACGTATTCAATTTAATAAAATGTTGTTTCATTTTACCTTTTATTTTTTAGAAAAACTTAGAAATGCTATGCCAAGAGCAGAGCTGAAAACGTTTAACAAATGTGTCATTTTCAGTGCCACAAACAGACGATATTTGCATTCTTATGCTGAAACTCAAATTAAGTTTAAAATTCATGGAATATATAACATGAAAATTTTGCTATTCAACTCCCATTGGCCAGTAACAACGTTAGTTCCAAATTAAATTTCTATGTATCGCTTCCAGGGCATAAGTAGCCGTGTGTCATGTAAAATAATAATAAATAGACAATTGCTATTAATAAGTAAGAATTAGTCTCTGAAGCCCATCTATGCGTATGAGTAATAAACAATTTTATGTGCGCACAACAATCATACGTCTCGAAAATGTTCCTCATTCTCTACATTTCTTCAATTAATACCTTCACGCTTTGCCATTCATTAGTCTTAAAAGAAATTAAAAAGGTTTTAATTGCAAAAACTCTTTTTTCGTGCCATAAATAAATATAACAATTTTGGACATTAATTAAATGTACAACAATAATTTTCCACTGACCGCACCATAATTGTTCACATTTATTACACTCATTTTCGCTGAAAAACAAACAAAAAAACAATATAAAAATAAGGATAATTAGTGCAACAAAGATGTTATATTGAAAAAAAAAAATAAACAAGAAAATGAAAGCAAAAACAACATTACATTTACGATGCTTTCACCTGGCCGACCAACCAAGAACAACATTTGCTATTTAGTTCACCAACAGTTTGTTTAGACACTTACAATCTACAAACCTACATCCTACATACTAAATTCACAAGAAGATTCATAAAACAAGCTATGCTTAGCAGCATACAGAGAGAGAGAGAAAGGTAGAGGCGCTGGGCAGGATCCCAAAGAGTTGAACGCGAAGGATTCCAACTTGGGCGTAAAAAGCGAAAAATATAAAACAATGAACAAAATCATTATTACAAAATAATTAAGGAAGGAATCCATTGTTGCTTGCTCTAGCTAAAAATACACACGTAGTTTCTAGTATAATTTTCATTTCTATAAAATTGCTATTGTTTTTTTGTATATCTTTTCCTTTGGAAAATCCTGGCATACATAAAACCTTTTGAAATTGTATACATTGTATTAAAAAGTATTTGGAGTGAAAATTTTTGTGCAGCAGGCTTAAAAGTAAAAGTGGGCAAAATTATTTAAGAAATAAATTACCTTGTTTCTTATTGCTGGCTGGCTACACTTAATACAACTTGAAACCGGTTAAAGGCTTTTGAAATTAGAAAATGGATTTTATGTGAGATGAATATAAATTTTAGCCAGGCATTAAAATTTCTAACCTTTTTATAGATTTTGCAATTTCTTTTTATGAAGCAATTTTTAGATCCTTTGTACGCCTAAAAGTTTATGCCCAAATTTATAGAGTTTTGTTGCTTAAGAAAGCAGCAAGAAATAAACAGATTTTAGTTATCAGGGAAAGGTGATCATAAATTGTCAAAACAGTTTTATTACAACGAAAATATTGAAATTTAAGTAAAAAGTTTTTGGTTTTTGTATTCTGTTATAATTATTTACTGTTCAATGTTATTATCGAAAATTTAAAATTATTTTTCTGTAAAACATGTTTTTAATTTTGTCAACCAACCCCTTTCAAACTTATATCAAAAAAAAAAAATTTTTACACATAGAAAATCTATATATATAAAATTAAGTGGCAAAACTTCCTGTTCGCATACTCCTCCTAGACGGTTTGCCCGATTTCAATGAAATTTTCAGGGGTGATTGGGGTCTGTGTGGAGGGTGCACATAAGAAATTTAATGTGTATATCTTTGCGCGTTTTGCGAGGGGGTAGCGAAGCATACCGGGTTTAGCTAGTTTGTTATAATATTTAAATAACTCCTGAAGAAGATTTCCAAAGGAAATCGAAATATTGAATTAAAAAATCTTTTATAAAAAACAAAAAAGTGACCTGAAGCTTAAAAATTATTTAATAAAAATCATTAAAAAGGTCGAAGAATATAGAATAAAATTGTTTTTGCATTCAATTAAAAAAAAAAACTACTAAGATAAATGATTCCAAAGTGCTTCTCTCAACAATCTAAAAAGGAAGTAACACTGACGTCAACCATTACCGCCATGAAACCTAAATCCTGGTTTAAAAATCGTGAATAAAGTAGATTTGTTATTAATTTCAAACTTGTTACGTTATACGTTATACGTTTAAATTCCTGATACACAAATGTATTTGTTACTTTCAGCAAACCCCCACTAAAACTGAATTATTAAATGGAAATTTCACGACTAGAGTAGAATTTTTAACCCACTTTTTACTTCATTAATTAAGCAAATTGAAAATGTATGCTGTTTACATACAAAAGAAAAACTAAAATACTAAAATATAAATACACTAACAAAATAACTTCAAAAGTCCTTGTTATAAAAAGGCACTCATCATTTACATTTACGTATTTTTATTAGAATGGTCCAACAAAAAGTGGCTAATGTCAAGATTTAGCTGTTGGTGGTCTGGACAAAACGTTATTAGATTTGGGTGATTTTTCAATAAAAACAGAGAAAGCATTTCAACGACGGCCGAAATCAACAGGATAGGCAACAACACACCACCTAGTGGACAGCCCCTAGTCGCCGGGTGCAACATTTAGACGCTTTAAACGTCATTTATTAATAGAAAGAAACACATTTTCATTTAAGTTATTTCTAGAAAGGGTAATATTTTTCTATATACTATTGTTATCTGTTTACAAGAATTTATATGAAACGACCAAATAGCCACGAGAGAGCTTTAAAGTGCATGACGGGTGCAACCAAATTGGCCAACTTTCATAAGATCATACCACAAAAAACACAAAACTCTGTTAATTTTTAAACTTTTATTGTATTATTCTTTTTTATTGTGAAAGATGAGATATCAGACGATGATTATCAAATCAAACATCGTAGAGAAATATAATCCAATAATATGAAATTTGCTCTTTAAGCCATGACGGGTGCAACATGAATCTATGAATCTTAATGCTTCGAAATGCACAACAAATTTATATTTAAGCTTACGTCTAAAAAAATTATATTATTATAAAATATAGATATTTTACTTTAAATTTGCATCAAAAAAAGTATCAAATAATGTGATTTGAAAATTGATGTTAAAAGATGTCTTTCTTTTACTTTATTTACTTTCGGCTCCCTCCTAATAAGCATTCAAAGAATATAGGAAAGGTAATAGTGTTTTCAAAAAACCGACTTTTTTGAAAACCGGTTTTTCGGTTACCCGCCCCATTAAATAACAAAATAACCCCCTGGCCCACGATGTCGAACGATAACGTTCGCTTAGGTAAGACTTAAGACACAAACTTTTTATCGTATCTATATTTTACTCAATCGAGTTTATTTATTCAACAATCAAGTTTCTGTCTTAAGTCTTATCTAAGCGAACGTTATCGTTCGACATCGAGGGCCAAGAGATAAATTAAACGTAGAAAACAATTAATTTTAATTTAAAAATCAACAAAAATAATTTAAAAAATAGCATTTGTTACACAAAATTTGTACTTTGTGGTAAGAAAAACAAAAATAATGACTAAAAGAAATTTATAAAAACTAAATGTGAATTTTATGAAATTTTTTTCAAGTAATATTTCAAAAACAAAACGCAGTCCAAATGTTCTGTTTTTCAATTTGGTTTTTATCAATGTTGATACCGAGAAGACTCTTTCACTGACAGTCGATGTCGGATTAATAGTAAGAAGAGAATGTTTAATATTTCCGTTCTCTTGTTAAATTTTTCCAAATATTCGAAGTCATCACGTTTGCATTTATTACTCAAGTCTTGAATAACGTCAAGTTCAATAACAAAAATTTACGATTTTTACAGATATAAAAAAACGGTTAACCGGGAGGGGGGGGGGTAAAACCGGTTCCCTAAAAACCGTTTTTTCGGTTAATCGGTTAACCGAAATTGAAAACACTAAAAGGTAAACAAAAAACCCTTTTCAGGCTTCTGTGTGTGTGTGTGCGTATTTATGTAAAAGCAGCATCACTTCGTATTGAAACAAAAACTGCAGCACACTGTATGCATAAAACTGAAAATCAAAAATAAAACTTTTTTGACTTTTTCAATTATTTTAAATCAATAGTAATGTTACGGAAATTGGCCACAAGCCGGAAAAGAGGCAAACAAAAACAATTACAGTTAACAGCTTGTTTACCTACATCATTCACATCATTCATACAATAAACCCTTGAAACAACTGTGCAACAACTACAACTGTATGAATAAAAGAGACAGGAATAAAGCCAGTGGCAGCATCAACTGCCTTTACTAAAAATATCTATTGTTTGTAAAATTATACACCGATTTGTTGTTCTGTAGAAAATATATTTTTTTGTATTTTTGTTTTATTCGGAATAAAAAAAAACTTCCTTTCAAATAAAAGAGAAAATGTTCAAAAACTGTATATACGCTGGCAAACATTCAGTCTGGTGTAAAGTAGCAAACTTTACTTACTACAGTTTTTTTTTTACTAAAAACACAACAACCATCATGTAGAAGCTTCTGTAAGTGTATTTTTGAAAAAAAAAAAATAATGATTTAATTTGTTTGAAAAGTACTTGTAATTTTTAGACTAAATGGCACAGTGCATAGACTCCTTACAATATGCAATGACATGTAATTGCTGGCAAGAAATACACATTTACTACTCCAAACGAAGTACTAAAAACATTCAATTGGTACTAAAAGCATTCAATGGGAAGAACAATTTTATTCAATTGTTTAGTTAGCTTGGCAAAATTTCTTATAAAATCACTTTCAAGGAAAACTTATTTTTTCAATATTCTTGTTCCTCATGTCCTCATGGTATTTGACCACATAGGCCATAAAAATTGGGTAAATGTTATGCATTTAGGAAATAAAGTTTCTGGGAAGAAAATGTTTCAATTAATTTTAAAGCCAAATTCATGTTTATATTTTCTGTAGATTCCAACAAACTGTTGGTGGCAGTTAACGAGAATTCGAAATTAACAATAATATATTTTAAAAATTATTATTTTCTTAATCGCCTTAATGATTTTTCAAATCAAGCTCATTTATTTATTTGTTCTCAAGTATGTTCATGCTTTCGTTAAGAGGATAAAACAAAAGTCCACTTGGAATAATAAAAAAAAAATTAAAAAAAAGTAAATATAAATATAAAAACAAAGGAAACATCCACACAATTTGAATGTATTGAACTACGTTTCATACAACTGTATTAATTGGATTTTCCTGGAATTCTTTTCGTTCAGTTTCTTTTCACAGCCATCTCTATCATTTCCATCATTCATTATTAAGACTTTGTTTGCGAAAATAATTTTATCGCTTCAACAGAAAAGTCATTGATTAATTAATGATTGACTGACTGACTAAGTTACTAAATGTCTGCAGCGCAGACAACTTGGAGGCAAAAAATAATAAATAGGAAAAAGAAAACAAACAAAACAAAACAACAAGGGCCCTTCCCCAGCAATTTCCTCAGGCATCCCGTACTCGAGTCAATAAGTTGGTGAAATGTTGCTGACATTACGACAAATGGTTGAGTGAACCAACAAACTGACAGAGGGTCGTTAAGTTCATCTATGTTTACGATGGTCATTTAACTTTTTTGCTATTGCTATTTTTATAAAAGAATTAAAATTAAAACAAGAAATAAACATATTGAACCTGTTTGGACTGCCGGGCTCAAATGGTTGTTTATTTAATTAGAATCGGCCATCAACCAGAACAAAACCAGAAGTTATAACAGCAGCAAAAACACAAACAAAACAATAATTAAAATAAAATGCAAATTAAAACACAACAAGAACATTAACAATTGAAGCAAATGCAGAAGAAAAAAAAAGTTCATTAATTAGTTAAATTGGTAAAAATCGTTCTCACTGTCTCCCACACACACACACATACACACACACACATACATACAGTAGGATTCTCCTTTTTTAAAAGGCAGCTATTTATTGATAAACAACCGGACAGATATTGTAACGTTTCGATGATGTCAAAATATTGTAATAATAACGCGAAAAAATCACCCCTACCCTTGTTCCAAAGTTGCCACAATACCGTAAGAATAAATTTACATTATTGAAATGATCAAACAGTTTTTATAAAATAAAAACTTCAATTTTTGTTACAATTTTGTTTTTGTAATAAAGCTCAGAATATACAAATGATTTATATATGGGTCAATTTAAAAAAAACGTACACAAAAAACAATACTCGTTGTTTTGCTTATTTTTAAAGTTTTTGTAATTCGCCTGTAAGAGTGACCAATTTATGTGGAAATTGATGAAGAATCCGGTGGTACTTCTAGGCCTTTAAAACTATCAATATTTTTGGATTTTTTTTAGGTTTTCTATAATTTCTATTTTGAGCGTCACACACCAAATATGTATAAAAAATCGCAAAAAATGCAAAAATATTTGAAATTCAAACTTACTACAATGTTCTTTTGTTTCTCAAGATTGACTTTTGCGAAAATCACCCTTTCGATTATAAACGCAAAATCACGATTCACCTTGATTTTTCAATTTTTTTTAAATGACTAGTTATTTTAAAATTTTAAGATGAAAATATGTAAATTTTTGTTAAAAAAAACACTTGATGTATTTAAAAAAAACTGCAATTATAAGCGTTTTAAGGAAAAAAAACTAAGTGTGACGCTCAAGATATTTTGTGGCGATCGTAAACAAGAAATAATGCCAAATCTAAAGTTTAACGAAAAAAAGTTTATTCTTTTACAAAAAGTGAATAAAAAAACAAAAATTCTTCAAAGAACAAAAATTTTCATACAAAACGAAACATATCCATATTCTTTGATGTATTTAACAAAAATGGAAAAAAGCCAGTAATTCTTGAAGAACCCTATACACATATGTAAATATTTGACACAAAACAATAACTTAATTTAATTTATAAATTTGCATTCGAATTCTTATTCTGAATCTGTATCAACTTCATGAAATGACAATCGGCATTGTTTTTTCATTCTCATTTATTTTTACCAGTTTCGAATTAAGTTTGTGGCAAAAACAGAATTAGTCAGTAACAATAAAAATTAAGCTCAAATATACCACGATTATACCTTTCTGTCATCTTTCTTTTATATTCGTCATTACGCGCTTTATCGAGCTTTATTTTCTCTCGATATCTCCGTGCTCTTTCAGCCACCGTTAATTTTGTTGTTTTACTCTTGAAAATTAAAAAATTAAATCAAAATTAAGCATTTTAAGCCATGAAGCAATATATATCAAAAGTGATGCTCATGAAATTTTTGCCTATTTTGGTTTTTTCGTAGGCAATTTATTTCTTAAATTCACAAATTATAAAAAAATGAGCTGAAACCATGTAAACAATGATTGTCAACTTCAATTTTTTACATTTAATATATTCACTTTTAAAAAAATTAGCGTGATGCTCATGAAATTTTATCGCGCCCTTGCCATGGTGTCCACAAAAACTACGTAAATGCACACTTTTTTTGATAGATTTATTTTCGCTTTTTCACTTTTGTAATAATTAAAGTTTGTTATTTACATTGTTTAAATTGCAAACTGAAAACTAGTAATATTACTTGATTTATAAAAAAAAGTGACGCTCAATGTAAATTGTGGGGGACAACCTTTCTTTGCAACGCCAAATTCGCACTAATTAAGTTTTGACGACTATAACAAATCAAAACACAAGAAAGAAGCGCAATAATTCGAAAACTGATATTAAATGTTGCATATTTACTTTTTTTTTTTGATTTTATTTTATTTTGATTACTAAAAATTCTAATGGGTGACACATGCTTTTGTATGGAAGCAATCAGAGGGAGAAACAAAACACCATTCTGAATAAACAAAAAAACAAACAGACAAATTTGAGAATGACGTTTTTTTGTTACATATTCCTCGCTGATCACTCTCAGTTTTTTTTTTTTGTTTTTTTGGTTTTGCTTTTTTTTACCTAAAATTGTAGTGTAAAGTTACGTTTTTTTTTTTTTAAATTGACCCATATACATACGAGTATTTATAAATTCAATTAAATTCAGATTTATATTTGTAATTTCTTACTGATTGTAAAGTAATGTTTCACAATATTTTATTAGAGTTGTAATTTTAGCTTTAATTACTTTTAAATCAATTACATTTTTTTGCAATTTTTATTTGTAATGACATTTATGAATTTTCATTTAAAATACAAATGAAGCTATCCTAATGTACATACACACAAAAAGGGAGAACTGTTTGTTTGTACATTAGTAAAATATGAATTAGAAAAGGTCAGTCAATTGGAAAAACGATTTCTATTATTCACTGTTTGTTAATGGTGGAATCGAAAGGAAATTTCTACCTAAAATCAATAATGCGATGAAAGGAAAAGACAAAAAAAAGTTGAGAAATTATACCCCTACATCAGTCTACACTAAAAACAATCAATATATTTGGTTTGACATTCGTTTTGAAAATAGAAAACAAATACATACATTTTTATAAAATTTTACAGTATTAATATTCTCTATGTTAGCTTAAAAGCATCTATGAGTTTCTTTCTGCACCTAAAAACATTAACAAATCGTTTAAATTTAATTTCAAAACTTATAGCGTAGACAGACGACACAGTTAATTTGCATTAAGATAAGATAATTCATATTAACTCGTGAATTATCTTATCTTAATGCGCATTAAGTTAGACGTAAATACACAAAATCAAACTGAATTTATACTGCATTTAGCTATTTCAATATGGCAACATCGTCGAAAATCAATAATATGTTATCAAATTGTTTACTATTCTAAAATAAGAAGAAGACAATTGTAAAATTAAAATAATAAAAATAGATTTCCACAATTGCCTTTGTCTTATTTCAGAGTGCCCCACTGCGGTCCCCACATGTAGCAACACGTTCAGGTTGATGGTTGCTAGTGCATGAACAAGTTTTGCATTATGAAACAGTTTCAGCAAAAGTAATTTCAGCTTTTTTTCAAAAAATACTGATTTTTCACCAAATGCCAAACAAATTTTTTCATAATTAAAAAGTTGTTTACAAACAAACAGCTGTTTACTAAATTCAGTTTAAATGCAGAAACTGTCGTCTGTCACGGTAAAAACTTAATTCAAATTAGTGAAATTTTAATGCACATTAACTCTGTCGTCTGTCTACGGTATTAAATTCGATCAATTTCATAAATAAATTTTTATTTTGTGATTTATTAAGCTTTGCACTAAGTCCTTCAATAATATTTTTCAAAATTCCTTAAAGCGGAATTCAGCTTTTCGACTGTGCTGTTTTTATACATTTCCGTGTGTATATTTCCCATATAATGTTTTCCTTCTTGTAAAATACCCGTTTAATTTTATTATTATTTTAAGAGTTTGCCTTTATGTAACGGAAATAAGCAAAATTAAAAAAATTAATTGTTTAACACAAGTTATTTAATGTACATACATTATTTCATTCTTGCCATCATTTATTCATGCAATTTTAACCATATTAAAACTCAATACACGTTTTAATACTTTTTCTTTGCACATTATTCTCTGCCTTTTGTCCAGCTTTTCAGCCCATCAAGACCTAACCAAGCACCTTTAACTGGAATACGCAACGAAGGAAATGTATAAGGAAATCAATTTATTTTTATTTTATAAAATTCTATTTACAGCGCAAAAAAAGATATACAGAACAAAGTTTTCTTGTGTGTATTTTCTTAAAACCACAATATTATTAACCAAATGGGTTTGTGTATGCATTTGTGTTGAAAAGCAGCTAAGAATCTAATTCTCAGTATATATAAATATATATAAATAAGTATGTAAGTATATACATATATGCAGACCAGACCCACTCTGTTATATATTTAAATATAAGGTATAAAAACGTATACTCGTAAACACATATAAAGTATTTAAATACAGCGAAACAGGAAAGGAAATTTTAAACGTTAAGCATCGATAACATGTTGCACATTTTAAATTTTCCCTCTAGTTACAAAAGAAGAAAGAACTGAAAAAATGAACAAGAAATAATACTAAAAATAACAACCATCCAAACAAAACAGCAATAACGTAACTTCTTCCTTGTACGCAAAAAGAAAAATAATCTAAATACAAATGAAGCGAAATACAATACGAGTAGATAAAGGAAACTCAAGACTACAAGAACAAAAAATTATAGTAAACCTGTCATAAAGTAAAAGAATACCAGCGGTTCTTAAGTAACGTTCTTTTGCAGGGACTTGAAAAATATTACTACCACATTGACTTTAAATAAACCGGATTCTTATTAATTACAAAATAAAAGCGTCAAATAGTTTGAAGAAAATATAACCAGTTTTTATTTATTTAAATGTTCAACAAAAACAATTAAATATTAACACTCTGGTGTTTTTACACACTAATATTACAGTTTAAGAACACACTTCAAGTTTTAGAACACTTTGATATTTTTTTTACAACAATGACTCACAATGAACTGAATAACTTGATTGGCCCTGTTAGTCTACATATTTATACAGCAAACATAATTTCTGGAAGGTTTGGGACTAAAATACTAGAATGTTCATGACTGAAAGTCTAGAAGGTTCGTGTCTAGAATATTCAGCCAAAGTCGTTAAAACTTAATGTTGCCATATTGCTCAGCTATGTTTATAACAGGGTGTTCTCAATAAATTAAAATTTCTACAAATGATTGTTTTTTATGTTTTATGGAGACCTTTTATATTGTTAAATATTAAATTAAAAAAAAATTAAATTTTAAAAATATAAAAACTCTTGTTCGTTTTTAATTTTTGTTATCTTTTATTAATTTCCCATATTTCGACCAACTTTGTTGATCATTTTCAGGGAAGAAATATAATTTAATGTTTATTATAGTGTTAATATCTCAAGTTTCTTTCACTGTGTGAACAGTGTTTTTATATTTTATATTTTTAATTTTTAATAAAAGAGACCTCAAGCCGAATTTATAAAGTAAAAAGATTATTAATTTCTACAAATGCTAAACAAGTTGTATGTCTATAAACACGCCATCTGTTGATAAAGTAGTTGTATGTTATAAAAATGCTGTGTCTTTATACCGACTGTTAAATTTAAATAAAATTTTGTAACATTATATGAAAATAACAGGTCAGTTCTGTGGCGTGTCACAGTATGTATGTATGTAGATGTTGTTAATTCATCGCCTGATATATTCAAGTAACAGAAATCATGGTTGTGCTGAGTATAAACTATTTAATTATGATTAGATTCAAATTATAATATGCTTCGTGTATGACTATTATAATCATAATTAGCTACACATTAGTAATATAATTTAATAATAATATTTTTTATTTATAACCATAATGTCGATCAATGTATAATAGTAGCACAATTATAGTATGATTGTATAAAAAGCATATTATGTCTGATAGGTGATATGATTGTATTATGATTGAGTGCAAGCTTATTATGATTATATTTAGCTGACTAATAATATGACTATTTTATATATTAGATGACATGACCATAATTCTGACAGGAGCCACATGATTTGTGATCATGTTTATGAACATAAATGTACATATGTATGTACATACAAATTGTTTATAGTTATTATAATTTTATTGGAGAGAGAAACAAATCTGAAATATTTACCAAGGGCCTGTGAATTAATGAAATTACAAATTAGTTTGTCTATAATATTCTCTAACACTGCAGGTTTATGCGTGCCCATATTTGACCAATGCAATAATGTTATAATGGAAAAATATTTATCTACAATTGGTCCAATTTTCCATTAACTATTTGAGAACCACTGACATAAAAGCAGTATTAAGAATAAAGTGATTTTTAATAATATTATAAAAATACAATTTTTCTTATTCATCTACTACTGCGTGCTAGTTGTATTATACGATTTTATACTGTTTTTACATCCAACACATAACCATCATAAAAATATGATTAATAGTGTGTTACTATACATAAAAACGAGTATATATGTATTTATAAATATATGTAGGTACATACGAGTACATCCATTCCGATCCATTCCATTTATGTAGGATAGAACATGAATATGTCAGGTTATTCATCCATCCATTATATGGTCCTACAGACTTACAATCTTATATACATTAATACGTACTCGTGTATACATATGTACCTACATAGTATGTATGTTATAAGTGTTTATGCAACCCACACAAAATGTTCTTTACACGAGTAGCCCCACACATTGTGATAATGTGTATGAAAGTATATATTTCTGTACGTACTATTACGTTTGTATTTTGGTGGTAATATGAATAAATTATTTGCAATTTAAATGATTATTATGAAATGCGTTAAAATCGTTACCATACGGTGCACTTACTCACTTTTCACTCTGTCTCACAGCCAGCCAGTCAATGAGTTAGACATTTGGCTGTTTTGTTCTTTTGTGGTTTTCTTTTGGCGTTTAACGTTTAGCTTGACTCTAAAGAATTGTTATGAAATAAAAAAATTACAAGACTTTTAAAAACTACATTTACTTACACGTGCATTAAAGTGTTTACCTTTATCGAAAGAAGAATAATGACGGTGAGTTTTGAAAGGTTAATGACTTTTAACAGAGGAAGCATTATCATTCATGCTATATATGGTTATAGAATATTTAGTATATAAAAAAACAATTTATATTAATAAATGATTAATAAGAATTTACTGTATTTATATGGTTGATGGTTGGATAAATGGACAGACGGACGGACGGCCTGACTAACTGATGGATTTATATTGATAAATGTTTAAGAACAACAACAATGAACATACATACATACATAATTAAATTCATAAGTAAACAAAACCGAATTAATATTTTATATGGAGCTGTAATTCCTTTTATGAAGACCTCCGGGTTGTTTATCTTTTTGTTTTTACTAAAAAACGCTTTTGGGGATTTTTTTCTTAGCATTAGCCTTAAATATTTATTACACACATTATTATGCACCACATGTACATACATTTGTATGTATGTGCTTAATATGTATTGAAAATGCAAAGTCTTCAGTCTCTCCCCTTAATCCCAGAATTGGGACTTTATGTAGAATTTAACTTAAATGAAAATTAATAATTTGTTCCTTTTGGGTAATTACCCTGGAGTCATGTAATAATAAATAACAACTTATTAGCTTGACAGCTAATAACAAGCAAACTCTTTTTCACTACCACCCCCCCCCCCCCCATCCGCACCATGATAAGTAGCTACTTATGTATGTACATTAGGGTGGCCCCGTTTGTATGGAGAAAAAATAAGGTATCAAATATTGAACCCAAAACTATTTGGGTTAAATTGCATGATGTTTATAATCAAGAAATTTCAACTATTTATTTAAGTAAATTCTATGAAAAAATAAAAAACACTAAAATTTTGTCTGAAATTTTCAAAATTTTTGAATTAAAATTTTTTTTTTTTAATTTTTGATAACCCATTTAATGAACCTCTCAAAGACCTCTCATATGATACCAAATTTACATATAGTTCCTTTGGAAGAAATGTGAAAAAAATCAAAAAACCTCTAAAAAGGACATTTTTATCCTTTGATCCAGCTCACCAAATATTCACCCCAGGACAAAAAAATTGAGAAACGTAGTCTTAAAATCAAAATTTTCATATTAGTCGGGAACATCCGCAACTTTATTTTGGACCACCCTAATGTACATACATACATATATTTTACATACATATATTTTACATAAACTCGCCTCCAGGAATTAATATGCTAAAGATGTAGAAATATGCAATTTGAAATTTAGAACTTTTTCAATTTCTTACAGAGCCACCAATAAAAACAAAAAACACAAAATAATAAATAGAATTCCAACAGCAAAAGTTTAAATAAGAAGAAAATTTGGAAAAAAAAAATATAAAACAAGATAAATTGTTTTGGCGCCTAAACAAAACCCAGCCAGCAGAACTCAACTGAAGAGAATAGTACAGAACAGAACAGAGCAGCAAGAAAAGCAGCAAACGAACAAAATATGTAGAATGCAAATTGAATTAAAATGACAATGACAAACAACACAAACAAAAACAACAAAGCGAACGTCAGCAACTTAAAGCCAAGACAAATGACAACATTTTCCTTGCTCTTGTTCTAGTACAATTATATTTACTTACACAGATACAGATTTACTTATGCAAACACATACAAATATACACGCACACACACACACACACACAAACAAAATCACAACCCCTTAAACCTTTGACAATAGAAAAGAGAAAAACCTTGAAGCTTTAGAAACAATATAAATATTTTTCTATATTCATATTGTAAATTCTTACAACAACAATGAATGAATTCTTTTATTTTGAAGGTATAATATAAAAGGTATATACTCGTACATATCTACATACATACATATTTATATTTATTTGTATACTTAGTAGGGTGGTTGCATTTTTAATAAATATTTCAAATATTTCTTCTGTAAAGAAAATTTTCAATTTTGGATATAAAAGAAAAAAATTTGTAGCATATTCAACAACACACTGATTGATATTTTAAAATTTTTCATAATTTTTTTTTTTTTTATTTTGTTTAAAACATTTTAGTTTTCCAAGAAAAAAAAATAAATCCAGTATATGTTCTAATTCGGACTTGTCTTCCAAAATCACTTATAAAAAAGTGTTATAATTGTGTGGAACCCTGATCTTGTGACTGGATGATTTGGAACTAATTTAAGGAATATTTATTGCTTTAAATTAATTTATAAAATATTGAATTCATGCAAAGATAATATAGAATTCCGTTCAATAGGTTTTGGTAAACGCATTTCCGTTGTTGGGTATAATGAACATTCCAATGCGCTTTTGTCTTCGTACAGTTCCAATTTACACGAAGCAATTCTTATTGAAAATATTGATATTTTATTTTTTGCTTGAAATTTCTTCGTTGTACACACAGCACAATTCTTATTGCTTAAATCGCGCGTATACACACATTTGTATACACCTTGGTGTCTAAAAGATAATCTGTTTAACTTAAAGAATTGCTTCGTGTAAATTGCGATTTAATAACAGATCCTAGCATAGCTACAAACTAAAGAAACGGGGTTAAAACCTCTCATAGTTAAGCCGTACCTATGATTTTAATGTTGCGGTTTTCGGCAAAATGTTAAATAGAATATTTTCATAATATTATAATCAAGATAATTTGAATAATACGTCGAAAGTTGTATTAAAGTCGGATAAAATCGACAAAATAATCTGACGTTTTATTTAAATTATGAATGAAAATCGATCCCTTAGATTTGTTTTACTCAGCTCTCCAAAGCATAAACTCAGAACAAACAGATATGATATCTTAAAATGAAGTAAGCTTTTATTTGATTTGATTTTTTTTTGGTCCACCCTATTACCTAGGTGTACGTATGTAAGTACATCACAGTGATAATGAATTCTAGCTTAAAACAACAACAGCAGCAGCAACAATAACAATAACAAAAACAAACACAACAACAGACTTGTAGATGAATTGTAGCAAACATACACACGCAACCAAAACATTTTCAAAATGCAAATCAATAATGCTTGACACTGAAAAATGTTTCTAAAAAAGTACGTGGTGCAAGTAGAGCGAGTAGAAGAGACAAAAAATTAAAATTTTTCTTTTAAAAGCTGACAGAATGCACTTGAATGATTGTTTTCCAGTTGCAAAATTCATTGCGGATTATTGATTTATTTTTTTTTCTCTGAATGACATTTAAAATGCATGACGTTAGTTCAGGTGATGACAAGATAATTGTAAAATCTAAAAAATACATGGTATAGAACATAAAATCAATAATGTACAAATTAGTTTCCATGGTGCCACCATACAAGGTGAGTGCAAATCGACAACAAATACAACACAAAACAGAAACAACAGGCATTTTGTTTGTGTAAAATAATGTACTACTGTCAAAAATACTTGAAAATCTATTACTTTTGACATCAGTAAATTGTAAACAAAGTCAGTCAGCTGTGCTACTGCACTCACCATGTTAGTTTCTATAAGCTATGACAATATCTCTGACATATGTATGTTCATATAAATATCAATTGAAAACTTCTTGAATATATGTACTATTCTTATTTAATTTAAACCTGCTAACTTTCTGACCCTCAATAAAAGTCATGCTTTTCTTAACAAAATATCCATTTTGTATGTGGGAGTAATACAAACATTTAATTATAATTCAAGTCTTCATTTCGCATTAAGATCTTTTTATGTATTACTTTAAAATTAAGCATTCATTATATGTGACCCGGCCTATGAAAAGGTGGCTTATGACTCAAAAAAGAAATTGCAAGACACAGCTGTTGAAGATAAACAATGCATTTCGTCAGTGTGTGTTGGACAAAATAAGAATAATGTTATTATATCATATCTGCAATGTCGGCTGGTTCAAGGACTCAACACTTTCACCACGTGAAAGAGCGTCTCAAAAACTATCGAAACCAAAAAAAAAGTGGAAAATTTTTTCTTGAGTCATAAGCCACCTTTTCATAGGCCGGGTCACATATATTTATTAATAAATGTGTGTCTACAAAAACAAAATACATAAGTAGTCAAAAGTAAAAATATTTTACAGAATCACATTTTAATGTTTTCAATCTCAATATTATAAATAAGTATAATTATATAAAATGCATTGTAAATTGTATTAAAATTCTTTTAAATTTGATAACGTTCTAAATGTTATTATAAATCAACACGCTTTATACAAATATGGATCCCTTAACTTGTGTAATTTCTCCTTGCTGCTACACAAATAACTTGTTTTATTGAATTTAATGAAAATTGTAAACTGGCCGTTTAAACAGCAAGAAACTGTAAACAAAACTTTCGAATATTTAAACACGGTGTGCAGTACAATATTTAAACTGACTTTCAATGCAAACAACATTTGTTATACTATATTTAATTTTAAGTTAATTTGCACTAAATTCCCGTTTAAATCTTTATTTAAACAAATATCAGCCAATGAATTCTTATAAATGTTTGCTGATTTTAACGTGTAAATAAAACTAAAGAATAAATAAACAACAAAACAATGGCTGACGCTAACAGGAAATTAACACTTCTGGTTGCCATATTTTGATTTTTGTTTTGTATCTGTATTAGTGTATGTATGTGTATTTTTGCATTGAACAGTTATAACTGCCACAATAACAAAATATAAATTTACCTTTAAATATATTTTGTTTTGTTTTTTATAAATATATTTAGTTTATAAAATAATTGAAAACTTTGTTGCTTACTTTATTTCCATTAAAATGTAGAAAACTGAAATTTGTTTTTCAAATTGTACACAACAAATATGGAGTTTTAAATTAGACTTTTTTGTTGTTACTACTATTAATTCCTCAAAAAACTATAACATGAATAACTGAAATGTTTGCAATAAAACATGTCAAAGTCAGATTTTTTTTCATGCAACATACACACACATATATACATATGTACATACATTTGCTAATATTGTATATAAGTATTTCATGTGTTTTGTTTTTATACATATTGATACAAATTGTATTAGACATAAATTGTGATTTATTTAAAAGTTTTTAATTTATTTTTCCGATCGTGTGAAATCGTACCTGTGAATTTGGACTAATCTGAAGTCATCGTCACCATAAGTCAACTTTTCCCGTAGCAATGTTGGAAATTGGACCTTCCGAATAGACCACTTTCATTATAATACTTTTTTCGACAATCCGTATTCCTTTTTTTAATTTCGAGAATTTTCTAAAATAAAATTTGTGAACTTTGGTTGCAACTCTAAAAATTAACAAAAAGAATTTAATTTTTGACTACGCACTCAGAATTAACGAAAAACAAATTAATTTTTTTTCCAAAATTCATAAAGTTCAAATCAAATAAACTTTTCTGGAAATGACAAAAATATTTTTTTTTTTTTTGATATTCACGTTTTTTTTTTTTTTTTTTTTTGGGAGGGGGATTTTTATTTTATGAAGTGATTTTTAGAGTTTTAATAAGTAATTTGTTTATCTAAAATTTGAATTTTTAAAATTTTTGTATATTCGAAATACTTTTAAGACCGACCCACTGCACATATAGTAGGGGAGAGGAGGGCACGTTTATACCCGGGCACCTTTGAACTATGTTGATAAAATCTCAGTTTAACATTTTTCCGACCCTTGACCGAGTTTTTCACACGGTGTTCAGAATTGAACATGTTTATTATTAGAAGATAATATTCATTAAATGTTCATTAGTGCTAAGAATAAAAGATAATATTAATTAGTTCTAAGAATAGAAAGATAAAAAAGGTCATTATAGTAATTCCGTGTGATTGGGTATTTTGACAAACACCAACACAGATAATAAAACCTTTTGTATTTATCACTAAAATACGCAGGTACCTAAACATGATCATAAAACACTTAACGAGTAATAAATTAAGGGTCGCTAATGTCTGCATGTGTACTATCATAGCTTATCAGTTCTAGTTAGGTTTAAGGTTTTCAATGTTAGTACTTAAGAATAAGTTTATAAATAAAATTTAGTATCCTACAAATACTCAAGCGGGTAGTTAAGCTCGTATGTGTTATTAATTTAACACATGGCAACCTTGTTTTCTAGCAACCTTAACAACTTTTACTAGTTTTTTCAGTCGTCGAGACGAATGTAGTTGGGTGAACAAGTTTTCGCAGTGCCATTGAAAATGTTCTTATTTTTTTTTTTTGTAAGAGTGTAAGAAGTATTCAGTGATCGTTTTCTTTCGATTTCAGACAAAATTAAGTTAAGTTATTTGATATTTATGTGAAAATAAAAATATTTATTACAAATTTCCGTGAAATGGCATGCCAGTTCAGGTTTGAACAAAGAAAAAGGGGGCACCTTTGAACATGTTAATTTATCAGCAGAAGTACCAAACATTGTCGATTCTCTCTGATTTTCTGAAAATGACGAATCCAATGCTGATCATGATGCTTTAAAGGAAAATGTAATGTCACCTGAAATCGCAAGGCCTTTTCCGTCTTAATAATATAAAACTAATTTTTGATCTGAATTTTTTTTATTTTTGAATTGTTAATGTTTATGTTTTTCTTAATAAATAAATCGAATTTATTATATATATAAAAAATGTAACTGTTTATGTTATTTTTGGACATAAGCGCTACAAGAAAAATTGCCGTTCAAAGCTGCCCCAGTCTAGTTCAAAGCTGCCTCGTATGGGGAGGGGGGGCACATTTGAACACAATGACTTCATTCATTAAAAAATACAAAAAAATATTTATCGAACTAAAAATAAGTTACTTGTAGACTTAAGATAAAGTTTATTTCCATATATATTTGTTAAATTATGTAAAAAGTCAATAATTCAAAAATATAAATTTTTATGTGTTTTGAAAGCAAAAAGTGTTCTAAGGTGCCCCCCTTTCCCCTACATACGTACATATGTATGTTTACTTATTTATGTACTACATGCAATAAAATGTTATTTTGTATTTACACTGGATGTTCATATGTATGTACATATTCGTATGTATATGTTAATACCAGAGTAATACTGAACAATTAACAAATGTCAGCTAAATACAGCTAAAAAATGGAAATAAATGCAAAATCACACACTCTCTCATACTCACTCAAGTACACTGAGAAAATAAGAACAACAAACAATGAAATAACAAGTTTATTTTATTGTTGGAAGCTTTTTTAAACATGCATTTTTTATACATATATGTACATATCGATGATCTCAAGTAGAAAGGCCCTAACTCGCATATTTGAAACTTTACAGGATAAAGTAAAAACATAATAGAAACTGTAATATTCAACATGTAACTGCTTATAAAAGCGTTATTTTTTATACTATTGCAATAAATTTTTGTGAGGAGGTGTATTTGCGTTAAATGCATTGGAATCGCAAAAAAAACAAATTTCGAAAAAATAGTTAGGGCCTTTCTACATGAGACCAACGATATGTATGTGCATATTTATAAATTGAATTAAATATTTTATTTATTTGTTATTTGTTATTATTTTTATTTATTTTTTTGGGTAACTAGTCACTTTCATTGTTTGCCATTTAGAAATATCTGTTTGCCATGTTTGGGAGGGCGGCGAGACTGTTTGGAGAGCATTACGTATTACAAAATGCCGTTATTATTGTTGTTGTGAATGCTATTGTTTCAAAAATGTTAAAAATTGTCTTTGTTTCGTTTTCAATGACAAACAATCCGTTGCGTTTGACTAAAGCTGTTTCTAAGCCAAACACAACACACAGTTTTAGAAATTTTCACCTACGAGTATATGAGCAATAATAATAATAATAAAAAATAAAAAGCTTGTTTTATTGTTGTTGCTTTTTTATGCCTAAAAAAACAAAATAAATGCTAAATAATTTTTTTTTATAACTCGCACTTTTGGCCAAAACCACTTATTCCAGCTAAAAAAGAAAAAAACTGGTTTAATTTCAAATCAAATTTTGTATTAGGAAAAACTGTGTATAATGGGACACAAAAACAGTATCAACAGAAAAAAAAAAAACAAAAACGAAAAACAATTTAACATTGATCTCTTTTTATTTAAAAAATAAATTGTCTTTTCATCAATATCTTGTTACTTTGAAAGCGCACAAGAAGAAGTAAAGCCAAAATTGAAATTAAAAGAAAGAAATTTAAATTGAAACTGAAATTAAAATTGTTTCAATCCATCTATGTACTCGTATGTAAGTCTGGATATGATATGGGTGATTGTACTTACCGGGCAATTTGAGTGGCGTTGGACTGGCCATATACTCTTTGTGAGCCATAAGCAGCACTATGGCCACAATAATCCAATTCATATTGTTGGCTAAATAATTTCGTGTTGGCTCGTTGCGTTACGTTTTTTATTTTTAATATTTTTATTTATTTTTTTTTTGCTGCTGCTGCTGTTGTTGTTTTATAAAATAATAAATCATAAACTGGTTTTATGCGTTGAAATTTTTCACACTTCTTTTTTTTTTTGTAATTTTCAACTTCACTTTATTGACATTTTATGATTGAAATTTTTTATCTTTATGCTTTTTTTTTCACTTACAAAACAATAATATTTCTTTTATTTTGTTGTTGTTGTTGTTGTATTTATGGCAATTTTAACTGAGTTGTTGGTCTAAAGACCAACATTTTAATCGATATTTAACTTTTTCAAACTTGTTTTTTTAATTATCTGTATTTTAATTTGATTTCATTATTTTAAGATTCAGTAGATTCGTAGGTGTAAAATTCTCCTTCACACTTAATAAATCTGCAAAGAATATTGAAATAATTGAATTAATAAGTATAAAATAAATAAAATATTTAAATATAGCAAAACTAATAATCAAATTAACTATTAGAAAGAAATACACATTTTATTACAGTTAAAAACCAGTTACAGTGGGTCGAATTGAATAATTTTTAGAAACTTTGATTATATAGCAATTTTTATTGAAATAAATTCTGCCCAGATATAGAATATATTTGAACCATTTCCAAATATATGTATTTTGTATCACGCGAATTTTGGCATTAAAACTTAGCAAAATTTTTTGAAATTTTTTAACTGAAAACTGCTTGTAATGTTTTTTTCGAAATTGTTTTTCTCAAGTGGTTTCTTTTAAAGACAGTATACTAAAGTGAAGGTTATATAAGATTGAGCTCGTATTTGTATGTCTGTATGTACTTGCTAATTGTGGTGGTTATTTATTACAAAGGTAAAAATAAATGGAATGACAAAATTATATATTGTTAACTCAGTGAGCAAAATTGCTAACATTACTTTTTATTAAAATTACGCTTTTAATACGAAACTGTTGCAATTATTTTATTTCTTATCAACGTTATACTGTGTTATGCAAAAGTGCCAATTTTGTGTTACGCAAATGCACTAAGGCCAATTTGTTCGAACTGCAAGATTATTATCTCAGTCAAAGAGAATTTAGTACATCTACGTTATTAAATATAAAAGGTGTTTTTAGATCTATATGTATATTCAGGTAACACAATAGGACCAGCAATATGGACCTAAGTGGGCCGTACTACACGGCCGCCTGCTAACCTAACCTAACCTAGATGTATAGAACTTTAAGTTGGCAACACTTGTTTAACTTAACCGGCGGCCAATTTGTCAGCTGTCAAGTGATTTATGCAGGGCTGCCAGAAATTTTCAGCAACAAATCTTAATTTCGCCAAAAAAAAAGTCTTATTTTTGAGGAAAAAATTTTATTTTTGTAAATAATAAACACAATTCATATTTTATTTAACACTAGCCAAAAAAATAACAACAAACATTCATT
Organism: Bellardia pandia; assembly: GCA_916048285.2. NCBI lineage: Eukaryota > Metazoa > Arthropoda > Insecta > Diptera > Calliphoridae > Bellardia > Bellardia pandia. Next base: position 1,819,530 of record OU696529.1, on the reverse strand, counting down.
TTCTTATACTAAATTGTACATTTTTTGAGATCGATCAGTTTAAAATTTTTCAAATGGGAACAAAGAAGATTTTTTTAATTGAACCTAACCTTCGTCTAGGCAAAACAAAAAATCTTTTTTTTTTTTTTGGGGAAAAAATCTTAAAATCTTTTTTCGGTTAAAAAATCTTAAAAAATAAGGTAAAATCTTACTTCTGGCAGCTCTGGATTAATGTTTAGTTTGGTTTGGATTTTCAACATGAATAGACTGACGCCTGAACAGCGCTTACAAATTCTGCAAATTTATTTTGAAAATCATGGTTCTGTGTTTTTTAGATGTATGAAATTTTGAAATGGAATAAAACAAAAATGATTTTTTTTAATTGACATGAAATTTACTTTATTCGAAAGATAATTGTCTGGCATTATAATTAAAATATGACTTCTGGCTTATGACTAGTGATGGGACGATTAATCATTTGATGCATTATAATCGATTTTTTTCTTTCAATTAACGATTTAATTGTATCGAAAAATGGGTTTCGATGAATCGAAACGTTAATCGATTAGTTGCTAAAATAATCGAAAGTAAACGTAATAGCAAAATAATATTGGCATCTCTAATATCATTACATTTTTCGCACAAAAAAAGAGCTTGGTACGGACGCTTTCTAACAATTTCTAATTTTTCTAACAAAACTATGGCTCCAACTCAAAGCAAAGTGTGGAAATTTTATTCCAAAATTAACGACAAGGAAGTGCAGTGCCGGTTGTGTGAGAAAAGAATAACATGGTGCAAGAATACTACGTACATGCTTCAGCACACTAGGCTAAAACACCCAATAAATGCTGAATCTCTCAAAGTAAGTGTTTTAGCTTCAATTACAATTAAATTCATTTTAATGGAATATAAGCACCAATAGTATGCAATGAAGACTCTGAGGGTGATGAGGAAAGCATGGAAGTCACAAGCATAAGCTGAAAAGCAAATTCAGTGCAAAACAGTCAGCCCAATATTCAAGCTGCTTTTTCAAACGCAAACAGTTACGCATCAGGTGGCTCCAAGCACCACAAATTAACCAAATCAATGGGAGGAAATGAGAACGATATACCCTAAGCTTTATATAATATCTCGTAGCTACTGTTATCTTTTAGGCACTTCGGTACCAGCAGAGCGCCTCTTTTCAAAGACAGGTGCTACTTTCATTTATTAATTCTTTGTTATTGTTATTACAAGGCATTTGCATTACAATTCACATATCAACATATCACAAAATTACACGGTTTAGTTAAAATATTAAAAAAAATCATTTGATTATTCGATTATTTTAATTTTCTTTCGATTAATTGCAATTAATAATCGCTCGGTTTCAATTAATCATATGATTCATTATTCGATTAAAGAATTTTTTTTCCTCATCACTACTTATGACTGGCTCCAAATTTTTGATGACTATCTCCAACTTTTGTGGCAGTATATCGGCAATAACGCGGCGAATCGGGTTTCGAACTTATTGGCATAGACTAGTCACCTCAAATATAAATCATTTGCTAACTTAAAGTTCTATACATCTGAAAAACACCTTATAATACCCTATATAATATCGCCAAACTTGTTTTCATTAAAAGAAAAAAACTTGTAATTCATTAACGTATTTCTTCTAAACTGCAATTTTTAATCATTATAAATCATTTCAAATAAGCAGAATACTGATTTTTTTGGGTCTCGTGTAAAATTTGGGAAAATAGACTTATCACCTTTGCACACTTAGCTAACAATAAAGAGAATAGTTAAAGAATAAAAGGCCAATATATGTATATGGTGAATTTCACGTCAAGTGACCCAATTTTAAAAATCGATGTCTTCCGATTTGGATACATGTGCCAAATATTGAAAAATCCTATTCTTGAGTTAAAAAATAATTTTTTTGATAGATATTCCACTCGCATCTCATTAAGCGATTATAAAGGTCTTAAAGTAAACTGTATAAGCTTTCTTTTGAGAAAAAAAAAAAAAACAAAAACAAAAACAAAAAATTGAAAAAAAATTTAAAAAAAAAATAATTTTTAAAAAAAAATTTAAAAACAAACTTTTTAAAAATTAAAAAAAAAAATATTTTTGAAATGATTAAATGATTATCTACAGTCCTTTGGACAATTTTTGCTAGGACCAATAGGTGAAAAGTTACACTCATTTTAAAAAACCCTGTATGAGCAAAATTGACCAAAATGTCCAACTTTGACCCCCTCTAACTCCGGCACTTCTGGACTGATGGAGCTGAAATTTTGTCTCTGGCCTACTATCCATTAGTACTAACCTTGGTGCAAATCGGAAGACATCGATTTTTAAAAATGGGTCACTTGACGTGAAATTCACCATATTCTAAAAAGGTTTAAATGTTTAAATGTTAACTACAAATAATTAGTAAATATAGCAAGTTTTTTTGTTTTTAACAATATGAGGGTTGTAATGTTTATAGTTTATAGTATAGTGCAGCAATTCCAGTTGTGCAATAATAAGAATTAATTTTCTTATTTGAGGGCAAAAATGTGAACGATTGCAAACTTTGTGCACATAAATGAAAGGAAGTCGTTTATCATTTAAATTCTATGGGAACTATTCCCTGCATTTACTACTCTAGGATTTGGTTTGTGTTTTAACTAGTGCACTCTTGACAAAACCAATTAAAATTCAGTTAACGTTTTCTATCAAACAGCCAACAATTTCCTTATTAATTGTTAAAACTTGTTTTTCAATTTATTATTTCATCGTCTTGTGCTGTCATAATAATAGAACTCGCACACAAAAAATATGTATGTACATGCGAATACATACATACATATTTTAGTATAAATATATGTTTATGTGTATTTTCCTCGCCCGTTAGTCCGTGGGTGAAGAATTTCACACAAGCTAACTAATCTACTCGTAAAAGCTACATAGTGCTCTTCTACTTACTTAAATACGAGTATTTTGTAACTGCAGGGTATTGTTGAACATGTTCGTTTGTGTTGCAAGAGGTTTTATTTTCAATTTCTTTATTCATTGTTATATAATATACATATTTAAAAAATAATAACATGCTTAAGTTTTTCTTTTCTATTTCTATTCTTTTAAAACTATAATTTTGTTATTATCGTTACTGCGGTTGTCGTTGTTGCTATTAGTTTATGTATCATTTAACTGTATGTAGGTAGTGTGTTTCTTTGTGCCGGTTTGTATCTGTTAAGCTGTCTTACGTTTTAACTAACAATTACCCAAAGTCTGCTTATAGAATATTTAACTAAACAATGACTCAAGTGATGGATGTAACTCCATTTTCTATTTTTACTTCTGTTGCAGTCTTTCTTTTATGTTGTTACTGACATTGTTGTTGTTGGTAATGCAATTCTATATTTATGTCTCTCATCCATTAAAGAGAAGATAATAATAATAATAATAATAATAAAGGAAAAAAAAGCAAACGAAAGCAATAATAATTAGAATAACTATGGACAGTAAGAGGCAAAAGACTTTAAGTAAAAATAATAATAAAAAAAACAAATTCCAATGTTAAATAATGGTAAAATGATAGAGAACCAAACAAAACTGCAAACATACAGATGGATTGTTATTGTTTGGAAATGATGAAAAGAACAATTTATTTTCATATATAAAAAAAAAACAAAAATTATCCCAATAAACAGTTTGGCTGTAATTCAAGTGGAATTACATTTGAAATCCAGTCACAATTTCCAATTTCCAGTGTTGAATTACAGTTGAAACACAGTTGAATTAAATAGCAAATCCAGCAAAATTAACCATTGAATTACAGTCGAACAAAACAGTACATTTACAGTGTAATTCCAGCCTTAAATAACAGTGTGATTCCAGTTGAACCGAACCTGTTCTCTGAAAATTTATCCCCCTGGTCCACGATGTCGAACGATAACGTTCGCTTAGATAAGACTTAAGACACACACTTTTTATCGTATCTATTTTTTACTCAATCAAGTTTGTTTATTCCATAATCAAGTTTGTGTCTTAAGTCTTATCTAAGCGAACGTTATCGTTCGACATTGTGAGCCTGGGAGTTAATTATAAAATCATCGTAATCACCGCCGCCAATGATTTGCATCAACTGTTTGCCATTATTAACATATGCTTAAAACAAATTTGATGTTGTTTTTTTAACAAACTTCAAACAGACTGGAAAGAGGATGGATTTCAAATGTAATTCAAGCTTGAATTCACAGTGGAATTCCAACATTGGAATTCACAAAAAATTTGTGCTTATTGGGATATTTTACAGCAGAGAGTGTTAGTAGTCGTATGTGTAAAAGTATTCTTCGTTGTGCTGTGATATTTTAAGGCAATTTGCTGACTTTTTATAACAGCAAAAAATAAAAAATAAATAAGATTTACAGATCAAAGGTAACTTGACTCGATTGTGTTTCAACTGTTTCTCTTGCAAATTGTTTGTAATTTAATTGGCGTATGTGTTCTGAAACCTACAAAGACTTTTTTAAGTATACATATATTAAAAAACACTAAAACACAGCTCCAATATTAATGACCAGAACTTTTTACTTTAGTAACCTTTTCCTTTTTAAAATTTCCTGCCTTTCGACTGCTATAATATTTCACCTGACTGTATCTACATATTTATATTAATAAACAACTTGGATACATTTATTATATTAACAAATAATTCTACCTTTTCAGATTTACATATGTCTGTCTGCCCAACGGGTCAGTAAAGTGGCCTTCCTAAAGGCCTTATTATGTCGACTTAAAAACGAGAAATCGTTTCAATTTTACACGGCGTGACATTGGCAGTAATACCTTGCCTAGATGAAAGTCTGCTAAAGCAAGCCTTTTAATTAAGTTTATTAAAAAAAAAACTATTTTAATGAATGCATCGTAAATTCACATAATAAATTTAATATTAAGAGTGTAGTCAGTCAAGCCCGACCATACCCTACACCCACTATATGTATAAAGCAGATATGATCTATTATTATGGCATGACTTCCGTGAATATAAATATTACATATGTTAAACTTTATCTCGATATAAATGCGTTTAAAAGATTTATGGAGTTTAAAGTGAATTACGGAGAGCGCCTTATATTGGAGTTTCGACTAATTATGGACCGACCATTATAATATTCTATCATATTATTTGTATATATGTATACGAAACATATTTGTGTTCAATTTTATTGGGATACCAACATTTTTCAGAGAGTTATTATCTTTAAAGTGATTTTCGGAGTGGGTCTTATATGGGAGATATGATCAATTATGGACCGATCTGCAGAAAAAATGTATATGTGATTTGGCTTCATTTGCCACTCTTTTGTGATGAAATTTGTTTGGATACTTGCATAATTAAAACATTTATGATCGTTAAAACCCTATTTCGGAAAGCGATTTTGAGTCGATCGATATAGTTAAAGGTGAGTGTTGAACCAATATTTATGGGCGTTACAAACATCAGCACAAATGTATAGCATTTTTTTGTACTTTTTCTAGTTTCATCTAACAGTTATTAATTCGTTTAATAACTCCTATCATAACGAAAGCAAATAAAATTTGTGGGAACAATTACAAACCCACAATTAGTATCAAATGTGTACCTACGAGTATATAGGTATATTAGGAGGCCTACAAAGTGAAGCCGTAGCATATTTTCCCGCTGGGTAGTATGTATTGTGTTTGACTTTGTATTTGTGTGCATACGAATGTATGTGAATATGTATTTCAATGAGTATTTGTTTTGTTGTGACATGAATGAATTATGAATGTTGTGGCAATTGTCGTAGTTTTATGTTTTGTATGATTCTCTGGCCCCTTTGTCATAATGCTACAACAATAAGAACAACAAAAACAAACAAATAAAACAAAATAATAAAATAAAAAATAAATAAAATTTTGTTTTTATTGTTCCACCTTCTTTGTTTTGTACTACTCGGTCTTCCTTTTGGTTTTTGTCCTGTCTGTTGCTGTTGCACGAATGTGTTTGTGTGTGTGTGGGAGTATGAGTGTAAAAGTTGTTGGTTTCGGTTATGCCTGGCTAGATAAATTGTTTTGTAATGACAGACGGACATTTACTACTTCATCCATTAGTTGATGGATTTGTAAGATTGTTTTAGTTTTTTACAATGTTGAAATTTTTTGCAACAAATTAAAAAAAAAATTAAATCTAGAAGTATGTTTATGTTGTTGGTGTCATGCTTGCTGCTGTTGTTTATTATTTTTGCCATTATAATGACAAACATCTAAAAGGTCAGCCAACAAAAAAAAAATAAAAGGAATCGAGATATCCTACATGCCTAAGCATGACCTGAACTAAGTTATAAATTGTATTTTGCTTTTTATAATGATGTTTTCTTTATTATTTATTCACTGCTGCCGTCTGTGTGACTTTGATGATTTATTTTTATATTATAATCACGAGACTTTTAATATTTTGAAATATTAATAAATTATAGTTTAAATTTACATACAGCTGTACATATTAGCATACTAAATGCTCGATTTAATTTCCAGCTAAAGATGCAACATATCTACAACTCGTAACTGACAATTTTTTATTCAACATAAAACAACAATGTCAAGTAACATCCGTGTGATGGAGGAATCGACTGGCATTAACATATTATATTGGAAATATTGTCCATTAAGGGGTTTCGACATCCATATGACTAGAGATTGTTTAATTTAATAATATCACTGCAATTTGATTTAATAACTTTTTTCTGCAAAAATAATGTTTCAACAATTGTTTTCTTTGCAATATTTAATAACCCAGCAAACATTCAACAAATCGAAAACGTTATTATTTATGAATATTCTTTTTAGAATATTTAAGAGTATCTTATTAATTTGAGAAATATCTATATTCCCATATAATACTCTCAAATATATTTAATATGAAAAAATATTGTTAAATATAAAATATTCAGAATACACTTACTTAAAAGAACTTTTTTCATTATTCAGCACAAGTTAAGAAACAGAGTATAAAAAAGTATAAGATAGTGCGAAAGGTGGGTGGCATAGTAGAAGTGGACTAGTTATGGACTGATAGCTTCTAAATCCAGTATCCACTAATGTGGTTTCTACGTATTTGAGGCTTATTTTGGTAGAATTTCGTCTCAATAACGTTATTTACAAGAGTTGTATGGTTGTTAGCATGCTCGGAAGTGGACTTAATTCGGGAGCTATTGCCAATTATTGACTGACAGCTACAAAATCCAGTAGCATAATTGCCATATAACCGATATTAGAATGATTTCTGGATTAAAATTACTGAACTATATAAAAGTTGGTTCGATATCGATATTTATTAGACATTTTTGTGGGTTTATTTGTTTTTCGGAAATGGTTCTTATATGGCAGCTATGACAAATTATGGGCTGATCTCTCTAAATTTTGGAACACTGATTTTTATACATATGATGATATTTCACGTCGAGTTTCGACATAAGAACGGTATATTTAAGATATATGTAAATGTATTAGTACTAACGTAGATTTCGGAAGTGGATCTTATATGGTGGATATAGTCAAATATGGACCGATATTCTTAAAATCCAGCAGTTTGATTTCGGCATGTATGTAAATGATTTTCGGAAGAGGGCTTTATATGGGGAATACGGTTAAAAATGGATCGAAATTCACAAAATTTTGTAGGATGATTTTTCTATATATTTTAATAGTCTGTACAAAGTTTTGAGTTGGTATCGATATTTTTACGATATATATAAAGATAAATGGCTTTTTCGGATATGGTCCTTATATGGAAGCTATGACAAAATTATGGACCGACCACCATGAAATTTAGTACAACAATTTATTTACCTATAAGGAATATTTATGTCAAATTTTAGCCGTTTAACATTATTTATACCAGTTTCATACGTATTCAAGTGAATTTTGGAAGTGGACTTATATGTGGTATATGGTCAAACAAGGACCGAACTAAAAGAAAAATTCGTTTTACGATTTCATTTTGCATGAAACTTATTCCGTCTGAATTTTGTATTGATAATCCAATTTTATATGCATTTATGTATAATTGAGCAATATTTCGGGAAGATTTTTGTATGGGGACTATGAGAAATCATGGACCTATTCTTACTATTTTCCTTACACTTTCTTCTTTTATCATAAAAACAACGTATAATAAATTTCATGGCAATCTCTGCAATATATTTAAAAAAAAATTTTAAAATATCAATTTTTCATGGAGGTTGTCTTACAGTTTGATCCATAACTCTTGTTCTACTATGCCGATTTTGCTGATTTTCAATACCAAACTGCTTAGGAGAACTACAAACGGTTTTTTGTAAACTTTGTGGATTTCGGTTGTGTACTTTGGACGTGAGAGTGTTTTTGTTCACATACTTTAACATTATGTGTTATTGTTTGTGTAGTTTTTCTTAAATTTATTTCTTTAGCTATTGCAAATGTTAATATTTCAAAGAGAATACACCATAACTCTAACAAATTACAATGAATGAATAAGCAAAATATTAACAACAACAGCAGCCAAACAAAATAACAGTGATGGTATTACAAAAAAACTAAACCAAACGACTCATATACATAAATACATAGTACATAAGACATGTGTACCAATATAACAGAAAAAAAATGCGAAAATCGAGTATACGTAACTCACAAAATTTGAAAATAACGGTTATTTTTTTGATCAGACCTCGTACATGCAATTTACTTCCATGTGCAAGTGGTAATAGCGACAGAAGCATTTGATTAGGAGAAGATATTTAAATTAACACAACAGCAAAATAATCATCTTGAATGGAAGACCATTTCCATTCTCGATAATTAAAAATTAATGTTTTCATTCTCGAGGTCTGACTAATTTAAATCAATAAAAAAAAACTATAAATATTTCATTTCGATACATATAACTTATAAATTTGTTATTCTTTATCACATGTTATTCTGTTGTTAGTTTCGTATTCCGGAGAACATTTCCGATTCAAAACATAATACATATAAAACATACAGGCTTAAATATCACTAATTACAGATAAGAGAATAACTAGTTTATCGAACCGAAATTATTAATAAAAATCTGGAGTTTGGTTTTGCAAACTAAAATTTATTACTAAGAATTAATTTCAAAAAAAAAATTTGATATAAAATTTCTGATCCAAATCAAATAAACTGTCAAAATTACAAACTACAAATAGTTATTAATTTTGCACACACCGAAATATCTTATACGATTGTGCTAATTATTAATGGACTCACTACCTCAACAAGAAAGGTATCATCATCTGTAAAACAATTATAAACATTTATACTATGTACGTTAATATTCATGTTGTGTGTATATCAATAAATGTGTTTCAAACTGAATAAATGTTTAACTTACTTTTTCTACTTCTCTTTCCATTCTCTTTGTTCTCTTTCTTGTTGTGGCACAAAGAACTTTTACTCAAACTACACAAATGAAAAATTACGTGTAACAAGTTTTATATTTTTGCATTTTTGCTATTAGGAGTGCTTGCGATATCAATAGTGCATACTTGTGGGTTTATTCATTGGAATAGAAAAATTTATAATTAAATGCATTTATAAATGTTATTTTATATGCTGCTTAATAAATTTTCCTTAATGAAATATAATAGTTTCTCTACAATTAGATCATCTATTATATAGTATCCGATTTGGTTTAAAGATGTCAGAAGATATTAAAAAGTGTTTGCATTTTCATATGACAACACTATAATTGCGCGTTATGTTTGTTAATACAAGGTGGCGCAAAAGTAATCCACCTATCAGAAAATGCTATAAATTTTGCGAGGCCCCTAATGTCAGTTCTGTTTTGACATTTGTGTAGTAAACACATGCGAAATACACGTTAATAAACAATGTTACGCTACACTGCTCCAGAACGCGGAATATTGCTGACTATTTATTTGACCAATAATCGGTCAATGACTTTGGCAGTCGGAAGTTTACTTTTGCGCCACCTTGGAGTAAAGTATTGCAGCGCCTCTGGTGGTGAGTAGGCGCATATATGTTAAAGCTTGACTTTATAGCCTTTATTTAGTTATTTTACTTCGGTGGCGTTTAAATGATATACCACCGAAGGAGGGCGCTGTGATAAATATTAGTTATAATAGGATAGAAAAACCAATATTTATTAGAAACTCATGTTGTTTTGAGTGGCAGCGGCTGGGAATCAAACACCAACTCATGCTTAATGATCAAACGCGCTAATCAATTAAGCTACAGCAGCCTCACCTGCATTTTAATAAATAAGGATAAATAAAAGTTCAATTTTCTGAATGCTCACATCACATCCCACTCAATAATATACAAGTATACTTCAATTCAATCGGACAATGTACATATTGCAAAGTATCACCACTGTGTCTGCATTTTGTTTTAGTTAGAATATTCATATGAATTTTTACCTACTAAAACATAGCGCATATTATAGCTCAAAACTCCTTTATGAAATATATTTCCACCCTGAAACAGTGCATAAACATAGAAGAAGATTTTGTACTTTTCGACAATGTACCTTTGAGCTATTGATGTAAATAATCGTATGTATATCATTTAACAGGCAATATTTTAATTGTTAAAATAAAATTGAAGTTTTAGATTATACTCGTTAAGTTTAAAAATTATATTCAATTATGTGTGTACACTTTTATAAACTATTGCAGTTTCTTCTGGACCGGAATTTGAATATTATAGATCAACGTGGCATGGTATTCTACGGGACACTTATATTTCCTTATACATATTTCAAATGAACACAAATAGGCACATGTACGTTTTTTACTGATTTAAACGCTGTGTAATAAAATCATATTGGGTTGCGACTATTTTTAAACCGAAAAATATTAGAGACTTGCAACAGTTGTTAAAAAAAGTGCAATTATTATAACGATTTATTTGTGCACTATTTATTTCACGTGCATTACTTCGACTGTGATTGCTCATATGTTATTTATTTTTTTTTTACGAAATTCCATATAAACAACAAACATTTGGATACCCACATCTTTTACTTCTTACTACATCAACACAAATGGCCAAAAAGTTATGGCTCTGTGAACGATTATGTGTGTGTGTGTGTGCCAAACAGTCACGCATACAATGGCACATACAACAATTGTTGTGATGGCAATGATGACTACGATTTTGCTGTTGATGATGAAAATTCAACACAAAACATAATCCCCAAGAAAAGCAACAACTAAACTATTGTGCGACTATGTGTTTGCTGATTTTGCTTCTCTTGCATTAAAACTAAGCGCACTTCAGTAAGAAATTCTCTTATCATCTTCAAGTTTAAGAGAGCACTCTTGGTTAATTTGTTACTGCTTATTTTGGATTTTCCTCAAAAGATAAAAACAAGACAACAACATTGGCAAAAACCAAAAAACCAGCTGTTTTTCTAAAACAAACTTCTCAGTAAAAACCAGTTTATAAAGTCTTAATACCATTAAAAAAAAAATAAAAACAACATTAGGTAGATATTGTTGAAAACCCCAACATGAAAACTATTCTTGGAAAGCAAAAAACATGCGCAGTCTCAAAAGCAAAATAAAAATGAACAAAAAAAGCAAAACAAATGGAATTTTAAACTGAAAAGAAACGAAAGAAAAACTTAATAAAACTGGTTAAGAATGGGCTTACGCGAGTATTTTATTGTTTGAAATAACATTTAACTATGGCAAATTACATGAATAAAAATTAAAAATATAAATGAATAAAAACTAAAAGAAACAACACTAACAATTCGCCAAGTTTTATTTTGTATGTTTTTTGCACCTTATTAAGAGCTTTGATGCCACAATCGATTTAGGAATAACTAACTAACCAGCCATTTATTTATTGTTACTAGGGCAAAGAACATCATCAATATTTTAACTTGTAAATAGTACATAGTGAAATGTCATAAGATTTGTAATGTATTGAGGTAGCACTGTCACTTAAAATAATAAATTTCAAATATACGAGTACAAACAACTATGACGTTTAGAATGTTCAAATATTTAACAGCATTAGAGAAACGACTATTTTGTATACAAATTTATTAATTTTAACATGACTTCAAAAAAAAAACAGCAATTTAGTGGTCACCTTGATTTTTTAAATATTCAACCTATTAATGCCGGACTCCTACTTTATTGCTAATTTGAATAATTTTGAAATATTTCTGTAGATTTCAATAAACTCAATTATGGAAAACTGTAGTTTCGATTATTTCGCTATTATAAGGTTATTTAAGCGTAAAAGATGATTAATCGACAACCGTGAGCTGAAAGTGCACTCTAATCGTCACTTAGAGTAATACCGTGCTCAGATATGAAACTCAATTGAGTCAATATTCAGTTAATTGACAATATTATTTTAAGTGTGCATACACAATTTTCAGCTTAAAGGCCCAACTATAATGTGCATATGCTAGCTTAAGCAAACGTGCGAACACATATAAATTGTATGTGGCAAACTATAATGTACTTAACGAAACTTTTCGTTAAGTTTTTCAACTGTCATTTGCTTAAGCAAAAAGCGAAACTGATCGCACATTCTGTACGGAATCAGCTGTTTGTTGTTGTTTGTTTGTGTTTTGAACAAAATGGAAGAAAATATATTTATTTTAAATTTAATAGAAAATGCGGGAAAAATAAGTGCCTTTACAATAAAAGGGACCCTTTTTATTTTAACAAAAATGTCTTTCTGTCGCGGTTATTTCTATGACAGAACAAGAGCGTCTTCTTCTTTTACAGTGTAGTTCACTTATTTCTTTTAATGTGCACAGGCCTTCACGCGCTAACTTTAATATTTTTATATTATTTAAATTTTTAAGTTTTTTCTCCACTTTTGCAAACACAATACGAAAATTAACAAAACATATGCAAACGTTTATTATTATTTTGTAGTGCTGCCACAGCTGTACATTTTAGTACTTTTGCCAATAAATTAAAAAAAAGGAAAAATTATGCGTTTCGGGTACGAAGTTTTCTTTTAATTGTAAAATAATATAATAATATTTATAAAATATACTCATTTAATGGCTTTTTGTTAAAATAAAAACATTTTTTTTAAACATAAATGAGCAACTGTGGACAAAAAGTTGCAAAGTCATTGTAGCCACCTGAAAGTTAACTCTGAACTAGTTATGCATTTGACAGCCTTTTCGTTAACTTTTGCAATTTGCTTAAGCTTGCTTATGCATATTATAGTTGGGCCTTTACTCAATAATCATTTGACACTTGGAAAACAATACCAAAAATACTCTATATGGTTGTTGTGTTTCTATGTAAACAAGCTTACCTTCACATTGATTTTTCAATGATTTCTTTTGTTGACATTTGCATTTTATACAATTTTGTTCACTAAACACAGTTATGAACAGTGTTGCATTCGAAATCTTACTCAATATTATAACAATTTCGTACTTATTGCGCAATAATTAATTGAGATTTTATATGGAATATTGAGCTCAATAATGCTGTAAATTGCGATTATCACACTTAAAGTTCATATCTTTTTTTTTTTTTTTTTTTTGTAATATTTATTTTATAAATTCATTTTACAATTATTCTAATATACATATATCGCCTCAGCGCCAATTGACATTATTGAGGCTTCGCTGGCAAGTTTTAAGCGTATATGAATGTATAATATAAATAAAAATTTTAAAGCAAAAAATAATATGTATATACACATATAATGTATGGTTTACATAAGCAATTCAAGATTTTGAAGTAAATATTCTTTTAAGTTCGAACTCGTATAAACAGCAAAAATTCTTCAAAATTTATTTTTTTTTATTTTGAAGAAATTCTGCTATTTACACGAGTTTGAAGCATTTTGAAGAGCAATTTTGAAGAAAATTTCAATCGCGTAAATCTAGGTTTAGATTTAAAATTCGATATTCTATTCAGAGTTTTTAAGGTTGACGCAGCGTTGTCAGTTTAGGAGATTTATCCCCAAATTGAGGATTTTTTTCGTGATTTGGGATAAAAATTTCATCTTGGGGATCCGGGGATTTGTTGGGGATGACAACACAATTTTACGGGATTTTTTGGGGATTTTTTTATAACTGATGGTAACAAGAAATATTTTTGAGCTAAAACAGACGTACAAGTCTAAAAATGTGTGTTATTATTTATAGTGGATGGTTTCTAATAAAGAATTATGTAAATATTTAAAATAAATATATATATTTTTTACCGTTAAAAATGGCTGCAAATTCTAATTTTATTTAAAAAAAATATATAATGCTTCTTGGGAACGCGAAGATTGGTCAAAAGGTTTGAAATATATATATACATATACATACGAATATAATTTTAAAGGGTAACGTTTGCATTGAACGCGTTTTTTCAATAATGGATACTACCAAAACAAAAATACGTAACAAAAAGAAATATGAATTATTAAAAACAATTCTCAGAATAAACACATACTTTAACAATAATTCAATTTGTTGTGAGAAATTTAATCCATCTGCTGAAATGCTAAAGCTTTTTAATACAAGCAATATTTCTGAGGCTGATGAATCAGAAGATTTTGATTCTGAAGTTCTTAAATGCTAAACTCTGGTAAATAATTTTTTATACTTCCATATATTAAATTATGTGTAATTTTTTCTTTACAAGATTTATAATTACAAATCGAATTAGTTTGAATATTAATATATGTAGCTATCGATAAAAATTAATTTTATTAAATAAATATGTTATTTTTAAATAAAATAAAAATTTTGGGGATTTTTGGGGATAAAAAATAAAAAATGGGGATAAGCTCTAGAAAAATACTGGCAGCACTGGGTTGACGGTAGTTGATTATATCTTAAAATTCCCATATACTCAATACGCTGTTTTGATGGTTCAGTTCTGCACCTTGGCATTCTTAAATTTGATTTTGTTGAAAACTGATTGTATGGTAACCAATATGATTCAAAGTTTTGTATATGTTTACTAATACTTGATAGATGTGTAATATATGAATAGGCACAATTTGCCAACATATGTCTGTGAAAAGTAGGTTTGTAGAATGTCTAACGGGTAATTTGAAGATGATTTTCAGGGCTCTATTTTGCACAGTTTGAAGAGATTTCAAGACAGTTGTATTTTTATATCCATATAACATAATCATATACAGGGATGTCATAGAAACCAATGTTATTGGTTTTATGTCCGAACTAGAATTAATGTCGGTTTTAGGTGTCACAGAAACCAATGTTATCGGTTTTTTATTGGAAATAAACCAAGCAGCTAACAGCTGTTAGTTTTCATTTTTGCGCGCTTTTTTTAGTTTTTTTTTTTTTTTGCAGCGGGATATTTTTTAGAAATGTAAGTAAATTAATTTAATTTAATATTTGCTTTCTAAAATGAAAAATTTTTGCATTGACCTTTTTATTTTCTAGGGCAAACCATAAAAACAATACACAAAATAAACTAATCATGGAGTTCATGGAAAGACTGGCTGATTCACTGAATAGTGCCGGGCCACCACAATTTGACGTGAATGGATGGGAAAAGGTAAACAAATTTTTTTCCACAGACAAATTGTATTGTTATATGAAATGTCTATTTATTCGTACAGAAATGGACAGAGTGGAAGAGCGAGGTAAAAAAAAAATTAGCTCAAAATAAAACAGTCTAGGGCAACTGGCGGTGGACCGCTTGCAAAGCATCAAATGACAACAACAAAAGAGACCATAGCACGGCTATGTGGCATTTCGCAGTTGGTGGAAGGTGTTTGCGGCGTAGCAGTTAGTCTCAACGAAGATGTAGATGCTGCATGTAAGAAAGAAGTGCCCTCTACATCTTCACAACGGCCATTGTATCCAATAACAAAAATGCTACAACTGCTGATGTCATTTTATTTTATTTATAAGCACTCATCACCTTTTAATTATTTCATATCAATTATTTTCACAAAAAACACTTTTCTGATATTTTAATGAAAAAAATACAATATTTTGTCAATTTTCTGCAAAAAAGTAAAATAAAAAATAATAAAAATGTAAACAACAACTGTTTCGATATTGGTTTTATTTAAATTCGAAATTAACAAAACCAACTTGGTTTCGTGACACCAAATGAAACCAATATTGGTTTTAAAACCGACAATTAGCAAAACCACTATTGGTTTCTATGACACCCCTGATAATTTAAATGGGATTGTATTAAAGCATGATAAAGTAAACGTTCTTGTTTTGTTATTCAGTTTTTTCTTCAATTTATATTATTGCTGGTGCAATTTTTCTCTTTACTTTACAAATTTGAAGGTTCCAATGAAGATTACTTTGTAACATAATTCCTAGGTACTTAACCGACTCAGTTTGTGATATTATTTGACCATTAACGTAAATGTGAAAAACTTCATTAGAAGGATTGGAATTCGGCCTAAATCGAACTAATTTTGTTTTTTCCTCATTCAAAACTAATATATTTATGCGAGCATAATCGAAAATGAGAGAAACATCACGCTGCATTCGCGTTTTTACGGCTAATTCATATTTGTATTGGTCAAACAGACTTACATCATCAGCATTAAGATTTAAATTGTACAAATCATTTAAATAAATTGTAAAAAGTAATGGCCCTAAACAGCTAACATATTTAATATCTAATATGTCACTTTTAACGTCATTAATTTATACATATTACTTGCGATTTTTAAAGTAACTTTGAAAACTATGATACTTTTTTCCTACTATCCCATAATATTTTAATTTCCTTAGCATAATATCATGGTCGACCAAGTCAAAAGCTTTATAAAAATCCAAAAATAAACCTACAACACCTTTATAGCCCATGTCTATATTATTACATACATAATTTACCGCATTAAGCACAGCCTCCTCTGTACCACATCCTTTTTTAAAACCGTACTGGTACCGATAGTTTTTCAGGTACTGGGCGAAAATTCTCTATATTGAATTTATTTACCACTTTTGGAATAGGAACTATTTTGCTTATTTTTTAGCAGTCTAGATATTCAGTGGTTGCAATTATTTTATTAATTAATTAATCTAGGTGTAATGTTTCATGACCAGAAGATTTTTTAAGATTTAAATTTTTTATAATGTTATCCATTTCATCCAATGTTATTGGTTCAAAACATTTACCGGTCTGACATAACGTTCTAAGGCTATTACAATTATCACCAAGTAAGTATGATATTTGTTTTCGTAGACTATCAACTGTGTGTACAAAATACTCATTCAAAAGATTAACTTTAGTTTTGTTGTCTGAAATCCTATCGCCTGTCGACCTTGGAATTTCGATCAAATTTAACAAAATATGTAATTTCCTTGCCCTTGACGGAATCTTCCTGATTGAAATTAAAGAATCCTTTAGTATTTGTAGAGCAATTAGTATTATGGTATTGCAACAGCCAAGAGGAGTTTCAAAAAGCTCTCGAAGAAGCAAATATACATAAAAAGGGTTAGATGCGTTTCATGATTTTTAAAATAAAAAACGATAATTGAGTGCAGCAGATATCAAAACAAACACATACCCATTGATTCCTATAGTGTAAAGACCCAGCAAGCCATATGAGTCCGAAAAGAGTCTTTTCTGCCACCTTTTTCGGAGCGTTAACGCTCTTTATGAGCCCAAAAAACAATCATAATTACTCCGAAAACCTTCAGAAAAGAGCGTCATTACGTTCGAAAATGGTCCGTCAGAAAGAGCTCTTAGATAATGTCAGAAAAGAGTCTTTTATGAGGTTTTTTTTTGGGCTCTTAAAGAGCTCTTAGATAATGCCAGAAAAGAGTCTTTTATGAGGTTTTTCTTGGGCTCTGTGTAATCTTGTTTTTATCAATCTTGTGTGGTACAGCTATGTTTGTTTTTTGTTCAAAGCACAAATAGCAGGAGAACAACGCTTTGGTACACACATAATTAAGTGGAATTTCTGAGTCATACTGCGTGCCGACTCAGGACAGTAACAAGCAAATTTTTCTTTCGCTCCGAAAATGCTCTTTAGTTGGACTCTTTTCTGACTCATTTTTTCGGAGCGCTCCGAAAATGCTCTTTTGTTGGACTCTTTTCTGACTCCTTTTTCGGAGCGCTCCTAAAATGGTATGCTGGGGATGTTCGTTATATTTTGTTGTGTCTGTTTTGTGACCGGCAGAGTTTGCCACTGGCCACGCTATTTACTTTAGTCGATCTCAAAGAATTGAGGGCTAAAGGAGATTTTGAAATGAGAGATTTTCCAGGCAGTTAATGCCAGTTGGAAGTCTAAATTGAATCTGATTTATTTTGGGCAGTCAGCCCCCCCTTTTATACAAAATTATCTTATGCTTAATTAGTTTGGGAAATTGAGTTTAATAATTTGTCACTCAATTTTCCAAACTGCATATGTTGCACTTTTTACAAATCAATGTCCATTGATTTGTTTTTATTAAATGCATTTGTGGTGTCAAGTTATTATGCATGTTATTTAATAGGGTGGCCCATATTTATTTGATAAAGTGTATTAGGGTACACTACAATAGTAGGATTTGGTTTTTAAGCCTATAGTATGGCTAATAACTCTATTGTTTTATCAATTTGGTCTTTTTAATACATACAATATCTATGAAAGATTTTGGGTTCAAATCAATTAGTTTATTATATTCTATACATAAAGGGTGTCCCAACTAGAACGCAATGGTGTCAATGGTGTTCGGTATCGTGAAATGATAACCAGTTTTTTCTTGCCTAGAATTGTAGAAATGAATGTGGAAGGCATGTGGTTTCAACAAGACGGCGCCACGTGTCATACAGCCAGAGAAAATGCATCAGTCATTTCCCGGTCGTGTTATTTCACGTTTTGGAGGCCAGAATTGGCCGCCTAGATAATAAAGTTTCACGATTTTTTTTAAATATCTGTGTTTTATTTAAAAATTGCGTTCTAGTTGGGGCACCCTTTACTTTTGTTTTGTTATAAAGTTTGTTATAACATTTTGCTTTGTCAAAAATTAATTCTTTTATATTACAAATATAAAAACCAAAACTTTTTATACAAATCACTGCTAAATATGCCAAAGTAACTTTCTATTTATAAGAACTTTCGCAGCTAAACAATACAACATTTTTAAATATAAATGTAAAATTAAAAACACAATTTTAAAATCAGTTTCCAACAAATTTATACATAAATATTATTTAAGCCTGTTGTGTTTATTTAAAATCAAAATTTGACTCATATAAAGATTTAAATTTGCATTTTAGAACACAAAGCATGGGCAATTAATTTAAAAAACACACTCAAAAACAAAATATATACATTTTAAAAAACAAAAACACAAAAATATTACACCAAAAACAACAATAAAAATAACACAGATGCAAACTTTCTGAACGTTTTGGAAACAATGACAACAAGAAAAAAATATCTGACATAATTAAAGGTTGAAGGTAAAAAAGTTTAAAAAACTTTATTTCACTTTTTTCTAATTTTCTCCTTTGCAGCTGAAATATTAGTTCAGTTCCTGATAATCATTACGATTCTCAGTTTCAGTTAAACAAAGATGAATTACAAAACAAAACACCATACAATGACAAAAAAACAATAGAATCTCAAAGATATTTAAACACACAATACACTCACATAAACAAACATAAATACAAATGCACGCACTATAAATTCAATACACACACACACACACACACACTAGCTAAAAACCAGCAGAGACTTTAAGGTATCTATTGCTAGGAAACAGAGATTTTTAGAGAATTCTGAGTAAAAGCTTTTTTGAGTTCAATTATTCTCAAGAACGTTACGGATTGTGACTTCAAATATACTCGTACATTTTTATGTTACATTAAAGTGATCGTTAGTAATTACAATAGTATTACCACTGGAATGGAGCCATTTAAATACATTTCTATTAAAAATTCTCTTTTAAGCATAATTTTGTTATACTGGCGTTCATTTCGTTGACATTCTTTAGATAACAAATACTTTAATTCCCCTGAAATACGGGAAAGTTGTGTAATGTTCATAAAAAAAAAAGATAATTCTAAACTCGATTAAATATGTATTTAATAAATAAATTACGGCAAAAATCGCAATTTAAATATCCCGTAAAGTATAATCAATATAATATTTCAAAACGGATAACATACGGAAACATTTTTAAATTTTGCATATCCCATTCGAATGTTTACTTTTAATAAAATCTATTGTAAATAAGTTGCCCACATATGTCCTTTCTATCTATGTGAAAGTGATCGAAAGATAGAGTTAAAACTTTGAAAATTCTGCTTCTTGGCAAGAGAAAGTTTTAATTACGTAACAAAGTGTTGTCAATTATCTTCAATCATAATTAAAAAGAATTATGATAATTCTCGTATTCTATTTCTCAAAAACGGTGAGTTAAATAAATAATATTTACAGAGGCCCTTGGCCGGGTAGAAAATGCATTCCAATTTGCCAATTGTCCCAGTACTTTACAATAGTATTCTTGATTATTCGAACTATTAGCCTAAATAAAACTTTTCTCTTAAATTAAAATATTAGTTCATTTCCTTCTCTAATTCATAATAGTTGTTGTTGTTGTTGTTGTTTGGTTGGTTTTAAAATTGGAACATCCGTGACTCAGTTGCTGTGCTAAACTGGCTAAACGCATTTCTACCACTTTTGTCTGGACTACATTATCATCAGGAAAACTTAATATGCAAGATGCACAGTCAGTTGAAGCTTTAATCTAAATGAATTTATTATTTAAAGATCTGCATAGAAGCATGTACAAATATGAATATACATGTGTGTGTGTGTGTACATGTGTAAATATGGATGGATAAATGTATGTGCAGCAGAATAAAGTACACAATCGTAAGATGTACATTCATGAATATAAGAAACAACAATAAGAAATGTAGCATACATACATTCATACGTATGAATGTATGAATATGAAAATACTGGATGGATGGATAGATGCATGGATGGTTTGATGAGGAAGATGAACAAAACGAAAAATAAGTTGTTTTAAGTCAACCATCCATGTCAGACAAACAACACAAGATTTAAATACAAATTTGTCTACACACATACACACATGCATACATACATGTAATGACGAATACATATACATATATACGTCATTACATACGTACTCGTACATATATACGTCATTAAGTTTCATTGAATGAGTTTTATGTGATAAAAATGTTCACACACATACACACACACACAATGAAATATACATTTAGAATATTTTTTTTTGCAATTTCACGAAATTCTTGCTAAACTTAACAAATATTGAAGGAAATAACGAAAATGTTTTTTTTTTTTTGTTTACTTAACACAGACCACAATTACTTGGCTTTTAAGTATGACAATGCAAAATTTAAATACTAGATACAATTAAATAAATGAAACTTGCCCATAAAAGATACCAATTTACAAAGACACCAATGTATGTATAGATATGTACATATCTACATAATACCACAACTATTTAGGCATGCATGTTTATCTAGGTTTGAAAGTAAGCTGCTCTCCACAAAACCAACAAAAATATTTTCTAAAAACATGCAAATCCAAATACACTCATAACTGCTGTCAGTCTCCATTAGCAATCACCTTAATACTTGTATGATTAATTTAAAATAGAAAAAAACACTTAAACCTTAAAAATAATGATAAGAAATGCTTAACCGAAAGATGCTTTTATTCATTTCTGGAACTTAATTTCACATAAGGAAGGCAAAGTGTGCAAAAATAATGAAAATACGAAATGAGTATATCTTGGGGAGAGAAGGGCACGTTTATACCCGGGGCACCTTTCAACTATGTTGATAAAATCTCAGTTTAACATTTTTTCCGACTCTTAACCGAGTTTTTCACATGGCAACCTTATTTTCTAGCTGGAGGTCCACAACTCGCGTTTTGGCGTCAACGCGTTTTAAGCTTTCTGCCCCGTATGGGGGGCACATTTGAACACAATGACTTCATCCATTAAAAAAATAAAAAAAAATATAAATCGTACTAAATATAAGTTACTTGTCGACTTAAGCTAAAGTTTAAGTTAGTTAAATTATGTAAAAAGTCAATAATTCAAAAATATAAATTTTTATGTGCCTTGATAGCAAGAAGTGTTCTAAGGTGCCCCCCTCTCCCCTACATTTACATACTCGTATATTAGTAATGAAATGTTAATTTTAATTTTATAAGATAAACATTTTTTTTTTTTTTTTTGAAAATTAAATAAATTTTACTACTCTCAACTTTAAATTTGCCCCTGGTAAAGACAAATTGTAATAGAAAATCCAAAAAAAGTAAAAAAATTATTCTTAACCCTTTCAGACCTGACGCAAAACCAGCAGGATTTTTTTTTTATAATTTTTGGAATATGTGATTTCTACAGCGTATGAAAATATAATCAATAATTAGGTTTTAGCAGTTTTATATCCTTCAAGAATTTTCAGGACACGCACACTTGATACATCTCGGTCGATTTTCATTAATATTTTTAACTAAATCGATTTCAATTAGTTTGAAATATTAAAATTTATCATTTTTTTAGATTAATACTTTTGTAATTAAAGACACTTATTTACTTCCTCGGCTCATTTTGCTAAAACTGAAGAAGTTCGCAATAATTCAAGTAACAATAAATCAAACAGAAGAGAAATGTGAGAAGCAAATATAAAAAACAAACAGCACAATCGATGCATGCCAATCTATTTCAAATTGGGTTAACAGAAGCAAAAATATCGAAACAATAGTACTATAAATGCCACCACGACGAAATTGTAACAATGAGAAATACTTTAAATTCGTTTATTTGAAATTTGTGATTAATAAATAATATTGTTATGATTGTGTCTTTCTTTACATATGGCTATCTTTTTCTGCCTTGCTATCTTTACACTACGAGTATGTTTATTAGCTTTGAAATCATCAAACTTTCTAAAATTCCATTCGCCTTCACTTTTTATAGAATACTAGCTGACCCGGCAAACGTTGTTCTGCATTCAAATTAAATTTTCAGTACGATTTCTCGCCTTGTGCCGGTCCCAATTGTACACCGTTGATTGAGTTGGTCAGTTTCATTACCGATAAAATATATTTGCAAAAATTTATAGTCATCATTAGGAAATGGTAATAGCGAGCCTGCTCGATGGTATATTTGTCCCTGAATCTATAATGTTTGTGGAATAAAATTGGATGAATGATTGGAATATTTGAAAATGTCAAATGTTTCACTGGAAATTCAATGCAATCACCTTGAATGTCGGCATAAATGTATCTCTAATGATCTTTGTGGCACCAAAAGAAGTCATTTGAAAACATGAATTGTATGCTTGAATGTTCTGTAAAAAATGCT
Source organism: Bellardia pandia (assembly GCA_916048285.2). NCBI lineage: Eukaryota > Metazoa > Arthropoda > Insecta > Diptera > Calliphoridae > Bellardia > Bellardia pandia. The sequence goes on along the minus strand of OU696529.1, from coordinate 1,796,223 downwards.
TAGATGCCGGCGATTCTCCAGTGAGCAAGGAATGTAATGGTTCTGGTGGCGGTTCCAATGTAGGCAGTTTCAGTTTGCCACCGGAGCAGCACATGCCAGCTGTTTCTCCTCGAAACTTCGCTGCATTGCAATGCGTACAAATCGAGCCATTACCGCCAAAATAATGTATCCCACACCATAATCGATTGTTGTTTTTTTTTATCCAAATCGATAGTTCAACATCATTTAAAATTATTAAAATTAAATGTATTACACAAAACAATATTTACATTATAAATTTTAAAATAATGGCTTTATTCAAACTGATTTTATTTAAAAAAAACCTTCCCCTGTAAAATTTTGAGTTTGTGGGATACATTTTTTCGGCGGTTATGGCTCGAAATAATCTCCATTGCTCCAATAGAAGCATGCAGGCTGTAGTCGCAGTCAGGATCGTAATGAAAGCCAACATGTTCTATTTGATCGCGAAGACGAAGCGGAATTCTGCCTTGGCGATAATTTGGCCGTTGATTGTTTGCGGATTCAGCTCTAAACTGTGCTCGCCGCTCTCTGTACACTGTTCTACCTTGTGCATTCACTTGAGCGCGTTGCTCTTCGCTTTTATTTCTTCTCCATATTGACATTCGATGTGCATCACGCGTATGCCTGCCAACCGTATTACGTGTACGTAGTCGAGGCATTTTCTAAAGTATTCTTTTCGAATAAATGTAGTAAATCGATTGAATTTAATATGGAAAAAACACAATGTTGCGATGTCAATGTTTTTTTAATAATTGTAAACATTCGGCAGCTGTTTCTGTTTATTTATTAGTAAAAAGGCAGGACTGCCAATCTTGCGTCAAAACAATAAGAAAAATCCGAAAAAATACGTGAAACCAAACAGAATTAATGTTTTTTTTTTTGTTTTTGCAAAACGCGCAAAGATATACACATTAAATTTCTTATGTGCACCCTCCACACAGACCCCAATCACCCCTGAAAATTTCATTGAAATCGGGCAAACCGTCTAGGAGGAGTATGCGAACAGGAAGTTTTGCCACTTAATTTTATATATATAGATTCCAATATTTAGATCGAGAGATTCAACACAAAAGGACCAGTGATATTGGACTTACGTGAGCTGTGTACTTGACGGCCGCCTGCTTACTTAAATCAAGAGATTTAAAGCTGCTTAAGTATTATTTATGGAGTTACATGAAGTTGCAAGTTGCAATCTAATTGAAGAAGTTCACGAAAAAACAATCTCTGAATTTTTCTTGGCACGACTACGCTGTCGTAAAGTCCTTTTCCAGCATTTCTACCACACGATCAAGGCGGCCACTTAATAGATCCGGAAAGTCAAATTATCTGGTCACCAAAATGATTTCTCAATAAATTAGAGACGTTGTTACGGTCTGAGTCTTTCCATGATCAATTGTCAAATAATATTGAATAAAAATAAGATGATAGTTTTGTAAAAAAAAAAACTCAAAATTAACTACCCTACACAGCCTCAAAAAAATGTTATATATTCCAATACATATTGGAATATATTCTAATACTGTTTATGTTATTGGTCATACTTGAAGAGAAAAAGTAATTTCTGTTTATGAATCATCGTTTGATTAGACAAATATGATTTAAATTTTAATATAGACACTGTGTAGTCTATGTAAAAAAACAAAGTTTCCGGGATATATGCAAACATTTAATATAACTAAGCCATTTATTTATGTAATGATGAAATAGAAATGGTAATGAAAAGTCACCAAAAATCCCTTATAATCGTAATCAAAGAGTTTTAAAATTGAATTTGAAATATCTCATATTTATTTAAATAAAATATTCGCTTTTCCTCCACCAAGTATCTGCAAAGAAAACAATTTATTGTTGATTTGATTTATGTATACATATTCTTTTAACTGTGTTGTTTAGTAGTGGCTGTCTGGTGTTAGTTTGTTTGTAATGAAAGACCCAAAGTGCCCATTACAATGTTCTTTCTTGTGTTGTGTTTAAGTTGATATTGATGATGACTACAATGGTAATGATGTTGTTGTTGTTATTGGTATTGTGGCTAAATTGCGCTAAACTCGATTAGTGTTTAAACGAATATAAAACACTAGACAACAAACGGCAAACTGCAGACCCCATCAAATAATACACAATACATATTTTCCAATTGGAAATTTGCGTGAAATTAAATTTTGTTCCTAATTGGATTCAAGTACTGCCAATAAAAGGAATAGACACACTCGCTCAAATTTATATAAATAAGCACTCACTCAGGCACTCTCTCATACTCGCACACACACACACACACACACACACATACATATATACTCCAATGCCATCGGCCATCAGCCACAACAGCTATAACATCAAGCTGGAAGCCAATAAGTTCTAAAATGATGAGACCATAAATGGTTAATAAACTTTATGTAAGTACATATGCCCGAGTGACTAGCAAATGAACGAGAGATTTTGACGTCCTGACAATTCGCGTTTCTCATCAAAGACTGAGTGACTAACTAGCTAATTGCCTGCATGTCCCTCTGTCAGTTTGTTACTCTGCAACATTTAATGTTGGCCCCCAATTGAACTCACTTACACCTCACATTGACTTCTAACCATAGAAATACTTATAAAATAAAACGACAACAGCGAATAAAAAAATGAAATAAATTGTATAAAATAAAACCTATTAAATGAAATGAAATAAAATAAAAACATTTCACTTCACTCTACCTTGAAAATGCAGAGAAGGACTATATTGGCTGTTTAGAATTATGTGGAGAATGCCAACAAACATACGAATACAAAAAGAAAATTTAACTAGTAAGAATTCTTTATTCGCCATGGCCGAATTTTATACACCCACCATTGCTCTGTTCTTCCCACGTCCACTTAATGACTTATATTATGAATTATTTGGGATCTGGGAAATTTTAAGCCCAATATAATGTTTAAAGTTAAAATGATATACTTTTTACTGATAACGAAAATATATTTTCCTGAAATTTAAAAAACTGTGTGTGTAGTGTGCAATTTTTAAGAATTTACTCAAATTACTGCGATATTTTAAAAAACTTTGTCGTCCTAAAATTTTTACTAGTCAATAGTCAGTCAGCTCTGTAGAATGTGTCTAATATTTAGATATGTTACAAACGGAGTGAGAAAATCAATTTAGTTGTCATAATTTTGTAGGTGAATATAAAAACACAAAAATACCAAGAAACACAACTAAACTTTATGCGAACATTATGTGGAATCCGCTGTTGGGTAACTGCCGCCTGCCTGCCTACCTTTAGCTCGATGGTTGGCAGAATGGTTTTGGCTTATGAACTCACCTTTATTGTTTCTATTCTTGCTGATATGTTGTTTTTGTTGTTGCTTTTGTTTTTGTCATTGTTGTTACTACTAATAACTTCTATATTCATTCTCTGCTCCTAACAATGTTACTGTCGATGTTGTTGTTGTTGCTGTTGGCTTCTCCGCCGTATTCGTAATAGTAGTTGTCTTCTAACTAAACCAGTTTTATTAAAACAAAACACACTCACATTCTTGTACACTTTTTTATTCTTTACCTTTATTTATTTTTTTTGGTACACTCACTTGCTCGTACACACACACACACACCGTTTACATGTACGAGTATGTGTGTATGTAGGCACAGGCACGCAAATACTCTGCTATTCGCAGCCACTTATTTATTTTTACTAGAGATGAAGAAATACAATGACACAAAAAAAAATACTTTTTTGCTTTTTCTTATGGAAATTTGTATAAATATTTTTCTTTATTTTATAATTTCTTAATATATTTAAAAGATATTTTTGATTAGTTATACAATTTGTTACACTATTTTCAATTATTTACACTAACAAATGGTTAAAATTATTTTGCATTCGATTTGTTGTATTATTTCGCGTATTTTTATTACATTTATTTATTTTATTATAGGTATATTTTTGTATTTGAATTAGAATTTCTATATATACAAACACACACAAACAAACACGACTTCCGCCGCGTTTAACTTTAACATAATTCGCACGAACCGCACCGTTACACATTCAACCGTCGACTGTTTTTGATTATTTGGTTTAATGGTTCAAAACTGGTTTTTGTGTGCTTGTTAACTTGTTTTTATTTTGCTTTTAACCAATTTTTGCATTTTATCACCAACACACACTCACAGTAGTAGTTGTTTGTTTTCGTTCTCTTAAATTGTTGTTTACACTTTCTCTTTAGTTTCCTGTACAGCTGATTTAAGCACAGGGGTGATTTTCATGCACTGACAGTGTTGCATTTTTTTGATGACCCACATACATATATTTTTTTTAATTTCTTCCTTTAGCCTACTTCCCTTTCTTAAGAAATACATTTTTCAGATTATACAGCTTTTACATATGTCTTACAGTCAACCATTTGTTTTTCATTGTTGAATATGTCAACAACAGCAGTAGTAATCTCACTTCCTCACTAATGAATATAGAACGCTGATTTGTATACTCATCTCTTTCTGTCTGTTATATCAAAAGAACAACAACAAACAACGAACAGAAGCACAAGTAAAATAAAATCAGAAAATTTACTTCAAAGAAAAAATGTAGTTATAAAAACGGCGCGGAAATTTTACAATAAAAATCAACAAAATAATTGAAATTTATATACCAATTTAATTGCCTTAACGTTTTTTACAAATATTTTATAAATTAAAAGTTGTCAGAACCGTTTAGCCGAAGTTTACATCGATAGAAATTACCTTCAAAAACAGAAGAGTTTTTTCTGTTCACAATTCCTCTTCTGTAGCTACTACTAGTTTTTTTTGACACGGGTATGTAACAATGGTGTGGTTAGATGCGAGGCAGATCAGGCTAAATAAAATAAATAATTATTCTGTATAAAAATTAGAAGAAAAAATAGTTACAAAAATTAAAGTGAAAAATAAAAAATGCAATTAAACGGTAATGTAATAGTTTTTTTTATTATTATTCCAGATAGATGTGGAAAACCGGTGGCTGATATTAAGATCAAACGTTCTGTAGCTTCACAATATACCTATAAGTTGAAAGGCCAAATCAAAGACAATTTCATAGTGGTCATAGTAAGTCCTACGCAAGTGTCGGCCATTATTAATAACAAAACGTCAGAACTGAACAATAGATGAAGTGTGAAAACTCTACAAGCAACTCCAAAGCCCATTTAATAAACTTAATGTTAAAATTTTCTTAAATATTCTGGATTTAATCAAAACGCGTGTGGTTTTGCTTACCAGTTGACTGATTTTGACTGCCTTATTAAGAGTGTATGTGAGTGTCTATTTGTTTGTATTTAATTTGTCCAGTATTAGGTCATTAAAATGGTGCGTCGACGAACGCGCGCTAATGTGACTCCCAAAGCCATTGTTAATGGTGTATTAGATAGTGGGTCCGCAGTTGCCTTGACGAATTCCCAGCTTCTCGAAGACCAAAATTTCGCAAGTCCGAAGAGAAAAGACTGTAAAATCGAAGAGAATTCATCCAGTAATGATGGTTTTCTCAGTGGTGCTAGCGAAGATGATGTAGCTGTAAAACCGAAAATGAAATCACCAAGTCCCAGTAAAATGAAAGGAGAACGTGGCGCCATAAATGGCAAAACTATAGGTACGTAATATTTTTTTAAGTCATTAGATTTATTTTGACAATATATAATACACACCCATTATATGTATGTCTGACCTCAATTTTGCCTCGGTATTTATTTGAGTATATAATATGGAATTTATATTAATAACTTGATAAAAGTTAAAAATAATAATCTGCCTACATACATACATATGTATTCACCCCTATTCTGAGTTTCGATTACGTCTCCGCATTTAGTTACGCTACGATCGAAAATTGTATTCCAAACAAAAACTGAATCGAAAGAACAAGAAGAAGCCAACAATGTTTACAAAACCAATTTGTTACTATGAAATGTGGAATAGAAACAAAGAAATGAGCAAGTTTGTTACTATTTTAATAAACAAAAGTCACAACAAACAATAAAAATAGGAAAAAAAAAATGTGTGCGATTAATAAGGAAAAATAATAAAAATAAAATAATACAAAAGACTTGTCAATTAATAATAATAAAAAGATAATCAATTTTGTTTGCAAAATATTTAAGTGCTAAGAATCCTGTCAAGCCGGAGGTGGTATTTTTAATTTTTGTATTTGAAGGAGAAATGGAATCCATAGCAGTGGCTTTATTGGTGGAAGAGGAGAACAACGTGACTCAGAACACAGAGGTAAGGCTTGAAAAGAAAATACCTGAACTTCCTCCTTGGATTGTTTATGGTAGCCGCAAGCAATATCCTGTTTTGTTGACATTAAACTTGCCAGCTTTTCGTATTGCTCTGATGTTGTTGTTTCCTGTTTGTAGTGACAGTAATTCAAAACTCCTTCGTTCTACCATTACACATTTGTTTAACTATGTTCTTTGTTGCTGCATATCACCTCTTGTTTGGCCGTACAGCAAAAATTTATATAAATCACATTTTAAACATTTTATACTTACATTTTTTTTATTTAATTATTTGTAATATTAAGCCTTCTCAACCAAAATAAAAATATATTACATAGTAATAAAAAACTACCTGAAATTTTAATTAAATTAAACACTTTTTAAGTTTATAAAAAGAGCAATCGAAAAAATTCCGTTGCTAAAATATAAGCGTAGAAAAACGTAACTACTATCGTAATTCAGAATACCTACAATCGAAAGAAACGTAGCGGAATCGAAACTCTGAATACCAAATTTACCAGACGAAGAAAATTTCGATTCGAATCGAAATTCAGAATAGGGGTGATTATTTTCTACACTCCGTATTTAGTGGGAAATATTAATAAAAATATTTACTCAGCTTGGAAATTTTGTTTTTGTGTACAAGTCTTTTAATATATTCAATGCAGCATAGCATCTATGAACAGTGAGCTTTTTTATAATTTTACCAACCATATCTTAAATTTTTATTTCTTGTTTCTTACCTAGTAAATATCTATCTATACAAGATTTAAAGTAACACATTTTTATTTTACAATTTGTTTACACGTTTTACCAAATTTTGCCAACGATACATTAATTTTTATATCTTTGCTTCTTATCTGGTAGATAGGTATAAAAGATATATATAGTACTCTAACAACTTGTAATTCGTACGGCACAATTTTCTTTCAATTCATATATTTTAACAGCCGATAATTTCGTTAATATTGGCCCGATTAAGAAAAACTTTTTTTTATAATTTGGGATATATTTATACTTTATTTAAAAACATAACAGAAATTTCAATTCCTTGAAACCCTTTTTTTAAGAAATTAAAAAGTGCAGGTACTTAAAAAATTAAAAATACAAAATCGACCATTATTTATCTAATTAAAATTAATATTTTGTAACATCACCTTTTGCTTTTACATACATACATATACTTAGGTAATCATCCTTATTCCAGTTGTCGTCGTCGATATCGTCATCGTTGTTTAGTCGACATCACTTCGTATCGACATCGACATCACATCGACACTAATTTGGTATTCTATAAACATCTTGCGACGATGACGACTGTTTATCGATTTTTGTAAACACATCTCTAATACTTGTCAGTTGATTTATTTTGTTTTGGTATTTGATGCAAAAAAAAATATTTTCAGTTTGATTAAAATTTAAATTTTTGTGGTATATTTAATTTGTTTCATGTTTTTGTGCAAAAATGTTTTTTATTTGCAAATCAAATTTTGAATCAAATTCGGATTCGAGTGATGAACAAAATAAAAGAAACCTAGTACTACAAAGAAAGCAAATCAGACAGGAGTCCAACATCTTCAATTTGCCAGATAAAAAGTGGGTGTTAACATTTAATTATTTCCTAATGTTTATTTTGTTATTTCTTCAAAAGGTTTAAATAATAAAGCAGCCTTTAAGTAAGTGTTGGAAGAAATAGATCCTTATTTAAAAAGTGGAATTAGATCAACATTTGTTTCAAAAACAATAAAATTAGCAGCCACATTAAGATTTTTAGCCCAACTGAGTGCCAACTGAGTGTTGGGAACGACTTTAACTTGGGACTGTCGCAGCCAGTCGTTTCCAAGATTCTGTCTGAAACATTGGATGTCTTAGAAAGCAGAATTTGTCCCAAATAAATCAATTTTAAAATGACCAATGCGGAGAAAAATGAAGCTAAACTACATTTTTTTGAAAAAAAAAAAAATAAAATAGATTTTCCCGGTGTTATTGGTTGTGTGGATGGGACCCACATTAAAATACTGGCTCCAAACAAACACGACCAGCATATTGTTGGTCTCATGTAGAAAGGCCCTAACTCGCTATTTTTTCGAAATTTGTTTTTTTTTGCGATTCCAATGCATTTAACGCAAATACACCTCCTCACAAAAATTTATTGCAATAGTGTAAAAAATAACGCTTTTATAAGCAGTTGTACAAAAAAAGTTACATGTTGAATATTACAGTTTCTATTATGTTTTTACCTTCTCCTGTAAAGTTTCAAATATGCGAGTTCGGGCCTTTCTACATGATACCATCAATATATACTTCAACCAAAAAGGGGTTTTGTTGGCGATCAACTTCTTTTTGACTTTAAATTTTAAGTCTCGCCAACAGCGTTACCGTTGATGCGACTAAAGTGGCAATTTGACCCTTTTACAGATGCCTTGCCACTTTTTGTGTACTTTTTTTTTTGTTTTACTTGATACATATTAGTTTTTTTTATTAATTTTTTTATTATATGCATATGTAAACATACATCATATACAACATTTAAATGAAAAAAATACGATTTTTGTTTTGTTTATTTTCCATCTTTTTAAAAGTGGTGCCCCTTTTTTTTAATAAATCCCCTTTTTGTGCGACTTTCTCAAATTTTCCAACGGTAACGCTGCTCGCCAAACCTGGAAATACAATTTTTTTATATTTTAATACTACACTACTTAAATAATTTCCTTACTTTATGCAAACCATCTCCATCTCTCCTTGGCGGGCCAAGGGAATTTAATGCTTTGGTAATTTCGTTCCACTTTTCTTTGAAATTACTATTAACTGTACCTCTCTGAAATCCTTTTGCAAGAGAAGGATTTTTTGCATTTCTTCCATAAGTTCATCAAATTGTTGCAGATTTGTTACTTTCTTTTTTTGTTGTTCTTCCATTTTTTTTATTTCTTAAAAAATTTCTTTAAAACACTTTAGTCGTTAACAAAAATTATGACGATAAGAACAGAGTCGCATCAACACAATATCGTCATCACATTTTCTTACAGAATACCAAATATCTGTCAATAGTAATCGATAATCTTCAATAACGACAACTAGAATACCAATTTGAAACAAACGATACAAAACGACGTCGTTAAGTGTCAATGACGACAACTGGAATAAGGGTGAATATAACATACTTTTTTTTGTACTCAAATATTTTAAATAGGATAATGCTTTACAATTTAAGTTTTCATTGACATAATTAGTAGAAAATTGATTGCAAGAATAATCTTATAGTTTTTTTTTTATTATTCGAATTTAGGTGTTCCTTTGGCAACACGTTCGCAAACTCGCACCATAGAAAACTTTTTCAAAGCTAATGCAGCTGCCAAGCAACAAAATAAATCAAACAAATATTCACAGGAACCTCAAAAGATTATACAACCCACATTGTCTGCCTCTGTAACACCGCCACAAATGGTTAATTATAACGGAATCATCACACCACAACAACTAGAAAATGAACATGATCAACAAATCGATCAAGCTGAACAACAAGAGCAATTGTATCAACAACAGCAGCAGCTGATTCAACTTCAAAAATTGCAAAACCAACTTCATCTACATCAGCCGATTATAAATCGCCGTAGCTTGGATAATGTCATTGTTCCACAAGAATTCATCTTTGACCTTAGTGAAGACACCAATGATAGTGAGCGCAGCGATATATCCGAAGAAACACCAGTTGAACAAATCCAAGAGACTTTATTGATGACAAATGGTTTTGATTTTACCAATCATCGTTCATCGCAACGGGCTGACAGTCACTCGTCTTCTCACAGTAGTTCAAATACAAGTGCCACCGAAAATATATTCTTGCAGGAACCGGTTCTAACACTAAACGTCGACAAATCTCCTAATCAAGCATCATCTATAAAAATAAATAAAACTTTTGAAGTCGAACCGAAATTCTCTTCGCCCACTTTATTGACCGCCTCAGTTTTGCACGGGCGTTTCAATCAAATTGTTTCACTGAATATTTCACCTTCTAAGAGGGATTCGTTTGGCTATGAGAAGAAACCAATTGAAATGTTTAATGGTCACAATTATGCTTTAATGATGTTGCCTGAAAATGACAATAGTTCCTGTGATAGTGGTGTGGCGTTTACAAGTACTACTGCTGCCTCATTGGATGACTGCGTACAAGCTTCTCCAGCACAAGCAAGTCGTAGACGCAAACCGGCCACTCCACATCGTATTGTTTGCTGTTCACCAATTAAAGCTCCTCCACGAGTGGTTTCACCAGCCGGTTCTCCCTCTACAAGAAAAATGGCTTCTGCTCTCTCGCCTCGCAAGTCTCAAAGACATTCAACTAGTACAACTGTGGCCGCTGCTACGGGGGGTGGTGGCGTCATAAGTACTGCTGCCGCTTGTAAAACCAGACGAAGACTGAATTCAAGTCCTTCTCATGCTACAAAAGAACACCAACAACAACATCAACTTCAGCAACAACAGCAGCCACAGTCCAATCTGGAGGAGAAGCATTACGTTCACGATCACGACGATGATCCTGTTATAGTTTCGGTCAATGATAATGACGGGGTGGAGGACGAAGATATTGATGAACACGATCAGGAATGCGAAAATATGGCTACAAACATTTCAGCGCCGGACAGCAAACCCAACCAACACATGATAAATGGCGTTTCAAAGTCAATTTTAAATTCAGCTAAGCATCCAACAAATCAACAAAACGCCACCAACAATCGAGGAGGAAAACAAAAAAGCCAACAAAATAAAACAAAATACACTGTCCAGAGGCCTCAACACGTGTCACTCAAACACCAGGCACCCCAACCTTTGGCCGCCACGAATGGCAATCGTGAAATCAACGAGTTCTTCCCGGTGCGTAGAAGTGTTCGCAAGACGAAGACAGCTGTTAAAGAAGAAATGATGCGGAATCTTGAACAGGCCATACTCGAGGAACGTTCCGAGGGTCTAAAGGTGGAACACTTTGATGGCAAGGGACGTGGTATTAAAGCCGAACGACGCTTTCAACGGGGGGAATTTGTTATTGAGTATGTAGGCGATTTGATATCTACTACAGAGGCTGCTGAACGTGAAAAACGTTATGCTTTAGATGAAAATGCCGGTTGTTACATGTACTATTTTAAGCATAAGAATCAGCAGTATTGCATAGATGCCACCGAGGACACTGGTAAACTGGGACGCTTAGTTAATCATTCGCGCAATGGCAACTTAATGACAAAAGTTGTGGTGGTGAAACAAAAACCTCATTTAGTTTTAATAGCCAAAGACGACATTGAGGCCGGTGAAGAACTCTGCTATGATTATGGCGATCGCTCTAAAGAATCACTGTTACACCATCCTTGGTTGGCTTTCTAGAATTAGATGATTATTGTTAACAGTTTTTGTACACTTAGGAAACACAACAATAAACACCTTGCCTGACACATCCCCACTCTATATATATCTCTCTTTCTTTCTCACACACCCAAACACGCGCTCATTTACTAAGAAATTCCAAGAACTTGTCAAACAAAAAATAAAAACAAGCCTATTCAATCATAACGCTTTCATTCTTTATTATCTTTCTTTCGCTTTTAAGTTTAATCTCTCTGAATGTAAAAAATAATTATTTGTCTTTTAAGAATTTAAAGAACTGCTTTGGAGTTGAGTCTCCAACCCCTGTTAAAGTATGGATCTTTTTTATTTATTTATTTCAAATACTGCAAAATATAGAGGACATACATTTTTAGAACTTAAGAAAGAAAAAATTCAATTTAAATTCCATGAGCAGGGGGGTTACTCTCTATTGCGATGCGAAAGCAAATGCGATGCGATAAACATACAAATTGTACGGTTATCGAATCGCATTTGCTTTCGCATCGCAATAAAGAGTAACCCCCCAGGTATAGATAGACATATAAGAATCTCCTGATTAGTGTAGTTAATGCAAAACTCACCTTAACATTGATTCTTAAATTGTGTGTTCAAAATGTAATATTGGGATATTTCGAGATTTGCTCTTTAACTTAAATGCTTTAAATTACTTGCTTCTCATTATCTCAAAAAAAAAAACATCAATCAATTTAAATTCAATATGGAATTCATACAAACGACTGATACAGACAGTCCACTCTTTTTATCAAAAGACCTGAAATAAAATAATTCTAGGATTTTCTAGTAAAATTGAATTAATTATAAATAAATAAATGATGGTTCTCTTAATGGATGCCTAAAATAAAATAAATTAAAAAAAAAACTTAAACAAAAACAAAAAAGATTTGAAAAGGAAACGACAACAACAAAATTTTATTAAAAATTTATTTCATTAAGGAAAAAGAGATAAAACAAACACATGTAGTTTTAATTTAATATGATCTAATAATATAATTACAAATAATAATAATAATACTAATAATTTTATGTCTATATAGAAAATATATTTAATTGTTAATGACATTTTTCGAATTAGATGTAAGCTAAAGTAATTATAAAACAAAACACTATTTGATTTCATAAATTCCTTCGGAAGCTACATTTTTTAAATTTGTTATAGCCATTTGTCATAATAATCAAACAGTCCCCTCTAACCCACAACTGCTTCAGAAATTAAAAACAAACACACTAAATCCTTCCTTTTACAATTCGGTCCGGCACCTTTTTATACATCAGTTAGTTCTTCACCTCCTAGATCTGGTATACATATTATATATACAGGTATCCCTCGATTTACGCGGTACGTTGGGACCGAATAAAAACCGCGTAATTCAAAACCGCGTAAATAAAGATTATTTATCAGTACAAATTTCTGTTTTGGGACTAGAAATATAATAAACCGCGCAAATTGAAACACTAGCTATATACAAAAATTAAATTTGGGACCGAAAATCCATATTAAAAAATGCTTATTAGTATAATATAATTTGAATTCAATTTATTTTATTTGTACTTTTCAGTAGATATAACAAAATATTATTTGTAAAAATAATATTTGACAAAAAAAATTAAAAATTTTGTTCTAAATGTTCTAAATAATGGAGAAATGCGCGCAATGTGAGGGTTGCCACTATTTTTAAATCGCGTTATACTAAAAACGCCTAAAAAAGCGCGTTATACAGAAAAACGGTCATTATTATTAAATCGCGTTATATCGAAACCACGCAAATAAAGTACCGCGTAAATCGAGAGATACCTGTATTTGTTTTTAATTATTATTTTTTTTTGTCTTCAAATGCAAAAACTCTATAGGTATAAGGGATTCAAGTTTCTTATCTTTAATGAACAGTTTTAACATTGTTTAAACAATTACAAACAAACATACATTACTTTTATATTACATTTATTTTACAACAGTGTATTTCGTTTTATTTATTTATTTAAGTAGTTAGACATTTTATTGTTTTTATTTTACTTACCAATTTTTGCTTAAATATTAATTAATCACATAGACACCATTTAATCAACTTAAATGTACAAACAACTCAAATATTATTATATACACCATTAATTCAATTCAATTAAATTTTTATTTATTTTTGAACAGTCGAACACGGTTATAATGGACTCAAATCACGGTATCCCTGATCGATTGCAATTCGTACTATGAAACATTGTCAAATCGACAAACTAAACCCACTTCATGGCATGCATACTAAATCAATCTTCTTATTATTCTTTATATTTGTTCCTAATTTTAAATAAATCACAACAATTACATACATACACACAAGCACACAAACACAGTTCATTATCTATTAATTAGTGTCGATATTATTAGTAATGATACCATTTCCCATACCTTTTCTAGATACAGCTGTCATTTAAATAACAAAAATTTGTTTTTCCCGCCTACTTTAAGTTTTAACTTTTTTTTTGCTAATTATAAGCACAAAAAAATTAAATTATTATATTAATACATGCATACATAATAATAAAATAAATACTGGAAAAAATCCAATATATTTAATAAAAATTACACAAACAAAAGATTTTGTCAAGTTTTACAATTATTTTAATAGATGAGGTGTCAACAAGAAGTCCTTCGTGTTTTTAACAGCTTTGTGGATAGCAAAAATCTCAGCAACCAATAGGCACATTTGATAATATTTTCGCAAATAAATAGCACAGGCCAACACTCAATTTGCTTCTTTGAATTTATCAACTAATTTTCGTTAATTTGGGTGCGCTGAATTCAAATCTGTAATCAGTTTGTCTCTATCAGCTCTATTTTTCATGATCTAGCTTTTTTATACCCTCCACTTATGACCTCCAATTATGACCGTCTGTCCGTCTGTCAGTTTTTTCAAAATTTCTTATTTACTGTTATATGTAGTATTGCCAAAAAAAAATTCCCAAATTTTTTAAGTATTTAAAAAGTAAAACTTCCATAGGAATTTAAAAAAAAAAATAAAAAGAAGTAAAACTGTTTCATACAGATTTATTAAAATAAAAAAAATTCTCACAAAGCATTAAAAATATAATATAAATATAATTCTAGTTACAGGATGTAAAGCTTCTTTTGAGAGACAATCTGGAATGAACAGCCGGATTAGAGTCTCTTTGCAACTTCCAACAGTAGTTTGTCATCATATGTGCATCCCACCTTCCCTGGTACCGATTCTCCATAATTTTGATATCTTGGTGAAACCTTTCTCCTTGTTCTTCGCTTAAATTACCCAAATTTTCGGGAAGTCGGCCCAAGTGACTGCAAATAATGGATTTTAATACTCATGTTGCAGCCAAGGTCTCTGAAATTATTCAGCATATTCTCCACTAATTGAACATAATTTGGAGCTTTATTATATCCCAAGAAATTTTTTATAACTTGCTTGAATGATGCCCACGCATTTCGTTCAGTTTCGGTCATTTACTTATCAATATCGTTGTCATTCATAAGCTGCCTCATTTGGGGACCGTCAAAAACTCCTGCTCTAATCTTATCTCTACTTAGATTAGGCATTTTGCTGCAAATATAGATATAGTGCCCCGATAGACCAGGTGATAAAGTGCCGGACTATCAGTCAAAGGGTTTGCGGGTTCGATTCCCGCCAAAGACTCTGGGTGTTTTCTGGTGAGTAAATACTAAAACGGGGTATTTGAGGTAAATGCACGATAATACATACCATCGATAGATCTCCTCAAGACAAAAACATCGATATTATCACACTTCGAGATCGGACTATAAATGCCGAAGATATAACAAAAAATGTATTTTGGCGACCCCTACTTTCGGCAAAAAAAAATTGTTTCGAAATTGTCTTGCAACAATACTTCATATTCGGTGGTGTACCGCGAACTTTTTTTTTTTTTTTGCATGTAAGGCGAGACACTCTAATGTACATAGTAATAATATTACTATGTACGTATGTATGTACATAGTAATAATATTAATAATAATAATACTAATTTAATAATACGTACCTCCTGTAGCATATATATGACCTACAGTTTTAACTAATGTCTTTCTGGGTAGTTGTTGAGTTTCCAAATGGACTTTAATCAAGTCCAACGGATGTGTAACACTCACCGCCGCAGCACTTGATATTCCACCGAAATATTTACCAACGATTCATTCTTTTTTAATTTTTCATATCGAATTCAATTGTAATGATTTTTTAAGATTTTGGTAATTATTAAAGCCCTAGGTCTTTTTTATAAAATTGAAGTTTCCAAACTATAAAAAGCTAAGATTTCTATATTACACAGGAAACAACTTGTCTATTTTATTTAACTATATGGAAGAATTAGAATTGGCATTATTTACCTTTTCATCAATCAACCTTTGAAAGATTAATTTTTTTATTAATGGTATTAATAGAGAATCCAAATGTTTGGATAGATTTCTTGACATCGTTAGACTTACCACATACGAAACCGTATGCAATACAAATAAATAAATTTCATAAACTTTTCCCAACAGACCAAAAAATAAGTAAAGTATAATAGTACTTTAGAAGAAGCTTTTTTAAAAAAAATACTAAAGTTTTTTTAAATTATGTTTGAGAAATTATTATCCTTCACAATATGATTTTAAACATAGTATATAATAAATAGTATACAATAAATATATATTAAACATGCTTTTCATATTTTGTCATTGTTAATTTTGATTTAAAATAAAAAATTATATTTGTAAAAATGTTTTGTTTATCCAAAAAGTTTTGATTTTTTATGGAAAAAGTTACCCTCTGGCCAACGATATCGAACGATAACGTTCGCTTAGATAAGACTTAAGAGACAAACTTGATTGTGGAATAAACAAACTTGATTGAGTAAAAAATAGATACGATAAAAAGTTTGTGTCTTAAGTCTTATCTAAGCGAACGTTATCATTCGATATCGTTGTCCAAGGGGTAACTTTTTTCTTTTTTAACTATGAATGCCATTAAAGGTTTTTTTTTAATTTATTTGTTTAAGGAGAAAGACTTGTCGTCGGTAGCCAAAGCTCCGAGTTTTCTTCTTTGCAAGCTTAACCAAATTCTACAATTGTAGGCATAAGCTAATTCTACAATTATTGGAAAAAGCTTATTCTACAATTGTAGGTATAAGCTTATCTTTATTTAGTTTAATAAAATATTATTTGGAGAAGCTTTTTCTAAAATTGAGAATATAAGCTTGATAAATAATTATTTCAGTACTATTATCACGAGGGTTCCTTTTTGATTATTCTACAATAATTTAAAAATGTTTTTCTATAGTTTCTCAAGTTTTTTTAAAGCTTAAGGCTTATGCTCGCAAGCTTTATTATAATATTTTTCTAAAGGGTTTTGGTCTATTGGGTTCTTAACATTTAAATCGAATTTCTAAAGAAGTTTTGTACGATATGCTTATTTTAAATTTAACTAATCTTATTACAAATTGACATTTAATCTTCAAAAGTCTAAAACTCACTCTTACCATATCATAGTTAAAATGAATCCATTCCATGAGCAATACGTTTATTTTTAGATTTACTAACTGGCATTCAATCTTCAAGTCACTAACACATTTATAATATCTTCTAACAAATTTTCGAACGCATTAAAGAATAAAACAACTTTAATTTTTACATTTTGAGTCTATATTTTAACAAAAAATTATGATTTCCATAGTAAACATTTGTATGTATGTATATAAAAAACTTGAACATAAAACTTTTCTAAATAGACAACAAGTAGCAATATAAAGTTATTTTCCTTAAGCTTTAACAAATATTACAAAATTATATATTAAATGAAAAAAAAAGATGTGCGTGTAATGCAAAACAATTTATATAATTCTAACGTATGTACAAATTAAAAGTTGTCATTGAAACTTTTTTTTATAAATCTAAAACATATATATTATTAGTACTCTGATTAGCAGGAATGTTAAATAAAGTTACAATTATTACAATCATAATAGTTAAACTTTCTATTTAATGTTTATCTTAAAAGAACATCAGCTGCATTTTGTATAAAAAAAAAACATTTACGAAAAGACTATAGTAATGCAAATAGTTAACAACAGCAATTAAAAATTTTTTTCAAAATTTGTGTGTTTGAGTTATTGTTGTTTCTCTTGTAAATTTGCTCTAAAAATACATATTACAACTATTAGTAGTGGAGTAGCATTTGTATGCAAAAATTTGTTCGTTACATTAGAAAGAAAAAACTATAAAATTTGTTTTGTTGTCCTGCTGAAATTAGAAAATTTTTTTGTTTTAGCTTGAGTCTTAATCGCTTGGAAGTTTCAAGGATTTATCGTTTGCTTGGTGGCAGAGCTCCAAAATTCAAACGTAATTGTTCCAAGAATACGAAGGTAATGATCGTATGTGGGCCCAAACGTACGAAGGCTGGTATGTAGCCCTTGAAGAAACCTAATGGACCCAAGCGAGCTGTGAATTTAATTATATCCCAGAGACCTTTAAACTCGCCGGGTTTGGCATTCATCATACGTGTCTTTAAGACATCCAAGGGCTGTGTTAAAGTTGTGGCAATAGCGCCGGCAGCCAAGGATGCTGTGAAATGGGTTATCAAATTATCATCAAAGTGAGGAGTTTCCAATAACATTGTTTTAATCTAAAATTAGCGATAAAATAAATACATATGTATATTTATAACAAAAATCTTTGTTTTCGAAAGATTTCTAAAAATCAATCAGTATAAAAATAAACTATTTAATAGTTTTTTTAATAAGCAATAAGGTCACTTGAATTTTATATAAAAATATTTAATTTATTTATATATATTTATTTCCAATATTTCGCTATCACAATGGATAGCTTCTTCAGGGAAAATACAAGTTTTGAATTATAATAAAATAATAATTGAAATATGAAAATTGAAAAAATTTTTTAACAGAAAATGAAAAGTTTACAATAATGATATACAATTATGATATATATATAAAAAACTTGTTTGGAATAATAAATGAAAAATTCTATATGTAATATTTTTAGTTTCTAAACTTATTCTTATAAATTAAATGTCTGTAATTTTGAGCTACATTGTCTGTATCTGTTTTAAAATTAATTCTCTTTTCTATCGGTACATTAATAATCTGTAACATTTCTAACATAAATCGTCTTTTATAATTTGTTTCTGTATTTAATATAGTAGTATTTTCAAAATCTGGATAATGATCTAAATTGTAACAGTGTGATGTTAATGCAGTTTTTTGAGAAGAAGTATGTTTGTGTTTTTGGTCAGATTTATGTCCAGCTAATCTAGTTTTCAATTTATTTTTAGTTGTACCTACATATATTTTATTACATTCTTCATTATTTTTACCCTTACACGGTATTTTATAAACAATATTAGATTTATCTAATTTTAATGTTTTATCCTTTATTTTACTATATAATCTATTTAATGTGTTATAAGCTTTATGGGCTATCTTATAATTATTCCTGTCATAAAATTTTGAATTTTCTAGTCGTTCAGAAATTAATGGAATATAAGTTAGAGATTTATAAATTTTAGGTTCAGAATTTATATTTGTATTATTATTTGTTGGTCTTTTATATTGTCTTATTAATTTATAAATTAGTTCATTTGGAAAACTATTATCTTTTAAAATTTGTTTGATTTTTATTTTATTATTTTTATGAAATATTTTGTCACTAATATTTAGAACTTTATCTATTAAGTTTTTAGCTGTATTTATTATAACTCTCTTTGGATGTTTAGAATAATAATTAATAATTCTTCCTGATGAAATTGGTTTTTGATACCAATCTATTAGTAATTTATCTCCCTTTCTAATTACTATTGTATCTAAATATGGAAGTTTATTATTAGATTCTTTTTCAATTGTAAATTTAATATTTTGGTGAAAAGAATTAAATATGTTTAAAATATTTATTATTTCATAATCTGAAATAATACAAAATAAATCATCCACATATTTTGTTATAATTTTTGGTTTAATAGACAATTTATTAATACATGTATCAAGTAGTTCTTCCATAATTATATCTGCTATAATTGGAGAAGCTGGAGAACCCATAGGTAGACCTTTATGCTGAGAATATATTTTGTTGTTATATTGAAAGTACCTGTTATCCTGTATGCAAAATTTTACAATTTCTAAAAACAATTCTTTCTCCATAGATGTATATTCTCTAATTATATTCCATTTGTTTTCTATAATATTTAATGCTAAATCTATAGGTATACTAGGAAATAATGAAATTACATCTAAAGAAATGATTTTTTCATCATTTTCTATTTTTATTTCTTTGATTCTGTCTTTAAATTGCAATGAGTCCTTTATATTATATATAGAATTTTTAGTCATGTTCCTAAGAATTTTTGTTAAATATTTACTAAGTTCATGTGATGGAGAATTTATACATGAACAAATAGGTCTTAATGGAAATGTTTCCTTATGGATTTTAGGAACTCCATATAATTTCGGAGCTATAGCTGAAGTTATTTTTAAATTTTTCTTTTCCATCATTGTAATAATTTCTAATTTGCTAAGTTTTTCTACTATATTGTTATTTGTCTGTTGTAATTTAATTGTCGGATCTTTATTTAATATTTTATATGTTGATTGGTCATTAAGAATATCATTCATTCTTGAAATATAATCAGATTTATTCATAGCAACTGTAATGTTACCTTTATCTGCATTTAAAATTAAAATATTTCTGTTAGTTTTAAGAAATTGTTCCGTTTTTTTAACATTGTTAATAATGAATTTATCTCTATTAGATAATTTTATTTTATTAATATGGTTATCAATTATAGTAGTTAGTCTAGTCCTTGCTATTTCTTGTTCTTCCTTTTCCTTTATAGTCTGTACTAAATCTTCTCCTTCTGCTATCATCCTAAGAACTGGAAATTCTTCTTTCGTGATTGGTAATGCGTGTTTGTTTCCTAATGAAAGAGTCCATTGTATATCTATTGGTATATCTGTATTCGTTTTATTTACGAAAAATTTTTTATGAAATTTAATATCTAATTCTTTTTTCTGTAGGTCAACTAGATGATTAAACTTTCTAATGTGTGTGTCTTTAATTTTATTCTTTAATTTAAAACCTAATCTATTTTCATGGTCTAAAAAGTTATTCATTATGTCATGTGTGAAGATGTTGTTTAAATTGTGTTGTATTTTTGTTAAAAGTTTCTTATTATAATCTAAGATATAGTGTTTTTGTTTTATACTTAAATTAAGGATCTTGTTCTGCATATTCCATATATTTCTTGATATAGATTGTAGAAAATTCCTTGGACCATTTTCCTCAAAAAGATTGAAATAATTTTTAGTTGAATCCCTAATAAATTTTGGTATTATACCTGAGTTTCGGCAACGAATAAGAAAAGTAATTGTTGCCTTTAATTTTATAATCTTATCCCTCACTTTCTTAAATTTGTTGACTGTCCTTCTTGCTTCTTCATTTATCTTTAGATTGTTGTAATTCATATCTATTATTGCTACTTCTTTTTCTTCTTATATTTTAAACACTTTTTGGTTTTTTATTATTTCTTTTGGCGTGCTCACTATATTTTAATTATTTAGTTCGTTTATTTGACCTTTTTCAATATTTAATAGTTTTTTTAATAAGCAATAAGGTCACTTGAATTTTATATAAAAATATTTAATTTATTTATATATATTTATTTCCAATATTTCGCTATCACAATGGATAGCTTCTTCAGGGAAAATACAAGTTTTGAATTATAATAAAATAATAATTGAAATATGAAAATTGAAAAAATTTTTTAACAGAAAATGAAAAGTTTACAATAATGATATACAATTATGATATATATATAAAAAACTTGTTTGGAATAATAAATGAAAAATTCTATATGTAATATTTTTAGTTTCTAAACTTATTCTTATAAATTAAATGTCTGTAATTTTGAGCTACATTGTCTGTATCTGTTTTAAAATTAATTCTCTTTTCTATCGGTACATTAATAATCTGTAACATTTCTAACATAAATCGTCTTTTATAATTTGTTTCTGTATTTAATATAGTAGTATTTTCAAAATCTGGATAATGATCTAAATTGTAACAGTGTGATGTTAATGCAGTTTTTTGAGAAGAAGTATGTTTGTGTTTTTGGTCAGATTTATGTCCAGCTAATCTAGTTTTCAATTTATTTTTAGTTGTACCTACATATATTTTATTACATTCTTCATTATTTTTACCCTTACACGGTATTTTATAAACAATATTAGATTTATCTAATTTTAATGTTTTATCCTTTATTTTACTATATAATCTATTTAATGTGTTATAAGCTTTATGGGCTATCTTATAATTATTCCTGTCATAATTATAAGATAGCCCATAAAGCTTATAACACATTAAATAGATTATATAGTAAAATAAAGGATAAAACATTAAAATTAGATAAATCTAATATTGTTTATAAAATACCGTGTAAGGGTAAAAATAATGAAGAATGTAATAAAATATATGTAGGTACAACTAAAAATAAATTGAAAACTAGATTAGCTGGACATAAATCTGACCAAAAACACAAACATACTTCTTCTCAAAAAACTGCATTAACATCACACTGTTACAATTTAGATCATTATCCAGATTTTGAAAATACTACTATATTAAATACAGAAACAAATTATAAAAGACGATTTATGTTAGAAATGTTACAGATTATTAATGTACCGATAGAAAAGAGAATTAATTTTAAAACAGATACAGACAATGTAGCTCAAAATTACAGACATTTAATTTATAAGAATAAGTTTAGAAACTAAAAATATTACATATAGAATTTTTCATTTATTATTCCAAACAAGTTTTTTATATATATATCATAATTGTATATCATTATTGTAAACTTTTCATTTTCTGTTAAAAAATTTTTTCAATTTTCATATTTCAATTATTATTTTATTATAATTCAAAACTTGTATTTTCCCTGAAGAAGCTATCCATTGTGATAGCGAAATATTGGAAATAAATATATATAAATAAATTAAATATTTTTATATAAAATTCAAGTGACCTTATTGCTTATTAAAAAAACTATTAAATATTGAAAAAGGTCAAATAAACGAACTAAATAATTAAAATATAGTGAGCACGCCAAAAGAAATAATAAAAAACCAAAAAGTGTTTAAAATATAAGAAGAAAAAGAAGTAGCAATAATAGATATGAATTACAACAATCTAAAGATAAATGAAGAAGCAAGAAGGACAGTCAACAAATTTAAGAAAGTGAGGGATAAGATTATAAAATTAAAGGCAACAATTACTTTTCTTATTCGTTGCCGAAACTCAGGTATAATACCAAAATTTATTAGGGATTCAACTAAAAATTATTTCAATCTTTTTGAGGAAAATGGTCCAAGGAATTTTCTACAATCTATATCAAGAAATATATGGAATATGCAGAACAAGATCCTTAATTTAAGTATAAAACAAAAACACTATATCTTAGATTATAATAAGAAACTTTTAACAAAAATACAACACAATTTAAACAACATCTTCACACATGACATAATGAATAACTTTTTAGACCATGAAAATAGATTAGGTTTAAAATTAAAGAATAAAATTAAAGACACACACATTAGAAAGTTTAATCATCTAGTTGACCTACAGAAAAAAGAATTAGATATTAAATTTCATAAAAAATTTTTCGTAAATAAAACGAATACAGATATACCAATAGATATACAATGGACTCTTTCATTAGGAAACAAACACGCATTACCAATCACGAAAGAAGAATTTCCAGTTCTTAGGATGATAGCAGAAGGAGAAGATTTAGTACAGACTATAAAGGAAAAGGAAGAACAAGAAATAGCAAGGACTAGACTAACTACTATAATTGATAACCATATTAATAAAATAAAATTATCTAATAGAGATAAATTCATTATTAACAATGTTAAAAAAACGGAACAATTTCTTAAAACTAACAGAAATATTTTAATTTTAAATGCAGATAAAGGTAACATTACAGTTGCTATGAATAAATCTGATTATATTTCAAGAATGAATGATATTCTTAATGACCAATCAACATATAAAATATTAAATAAAGATCCGACAATTAAATTACAACAGACAAATAACAATATAGTAGAAAAACTTAGCAAATTAGAAATTATTACAATGATGGAAAAGAAAAATTTAAAAATAACTTCAGCTATAGCTCCGAAATTATATGGAGTTCCTAAAATCCATAAGGAAACATTTCCATTAAGACCTATTTGTTCATGTATAAATTCTCCATCACATGAACTTAGTAAATATTTAACAAAAATTCTTAGGAACATGACTAAAAATTCTATATATAATATAAAGGACTCATTGCAATTTAAAGACAGAATCAAAGAAATAAAAATAGAAAATGATGAAAAAATCATTTCTTTAGATGTAATTTCATTATTTCCTAGTATACCTATAGATTTAGCATTAAATATTATAGAAAACAAATGGAATATAATTAGAGAATATACATCTATGGAGAAAGAATTGTTTTTAGAAATTGTAAAATTTTGCATACAGGATAACAGGTACTTTCAATATAACAACAAAATATATTCTCAGCATAAAGGTCTACCTATGGGTTCTCCAGCTTCTCCAATTATAGCAGATATAATTATGGAAGAACTACTTGATACATGTATTAATAAATTGTCTATTAAACCAAAAATTATAACAAAATATGTGGATGATTTATTTTGTATTATTTCAGATTATGAAATAATAAATATTTTAAACATATTTAATTCTTTTCACCAAAATATTAAATTTACAATTGAAAAAGAATCTAATAATAAACTTCCATATTTAGATACAATAGTAATTAGAAAGGGAGATAAATTACTAATAGATTGGTATCAAAAACCAATTTCATCAGGAAGAATTATTAATTATTATTCTAAACATCCAAAGAGAGTTATAATAAATACAGCTAAAAACTTAATAGATAAAGTTCTAAATATTAGTGACAAAATATTTCATAAAAATAATAAAATAAAAATCAAACAAATTTTAAAAGATAATAGTTTTCCAAATGAACTAATTTATAAATTAATAAGACAATATAAAAGACCAACAAATAATAATACAAATATAAATTCTGAACCTAAAATTTATAAATCTCTAACTTATATTCCATTAATTTCTGAACGACTAGAAAATTCAAAATTTTATGACAGGAATAATTATAAGATAGCCCATAAAGCTTATAACACATTAAATAGATTATATAGTAAAATAAAGGATAAAACATTAAAATTAGATAAATCTAATATTGTTTATAAAATACCGTGTAAGGGTAAAAATAATGAAGAATGTAATAAAATATATGTAGGTACAACTAAAAATAAATTGAAAACTAGATTAGCTGGACATAAATCTGACCAAAAACACAAACATACTTCTTCTCAAAAAACTGCATTAACATCACACTGTTGCAATTTAGATCATTATCCAGATTTTGAAAATACTACTATATTAAATACAGAAACAAATTATAAAAGACGATTTATGTTAGAAATGTTACAGATTATTAATGTACCGATAGAAAAGAGAATTAATTTTAAAACAGATACAGACAATGTAGCTCAAAATTACAGACATTTAATTTATAAGAATAAGTTTAGAAACTAAAAATATTACATATAGAATTTTTCATTTATTATTCCAAACAAGTTTTTTATATATATATCATAATTGTATATCATTATTGTAAACTTTTCATTTTCTGTTAAAAAATTTTTTCAATTTTCATATTTCAATTATTATTTTATTATAATTCAAAACTTGTATTTTCCCTGAAGAAGCTATCCATTGTGATAGCGAAATATTGGAAATAAATATATATAAATAAATTAAATATTTTTATATAAAATTCAAGTGACCTTATTGCTTATTAAAAAAACTATTAAATATTGAAAAAGGTCAAATAAACGAACTAAATAATAAAAATAAACTCATACCTGGTCATAGAAAGCAACTTGACCAATTGTCATTAGAACACCTCGACCAGTGGCAGTAGTAGCTCCTGAGAACAAACGTTTAAAACCTTCTTGACGGTAAACCTTGATAAGACCATCTATGGCGTTCTTGTAACTTGATAAAAAATAAAAAATTAATTAAAATACATTTCTGAATATTTTTTGCACTTGTAAAAAGTTAACTTACTTTCTTCTTTGTTCTGGGGGCAGTTTAACGTCGTTTTGCATACGAACATTAACCATATCAGCTGGAGTGCCCACAATGCCACCAAATGTGCCAGCCAAACCAGCCAAAGTGATTTTGCCGAGGAAAGTGTCGGTGTTAATGTAGGGCTTGCCGACTTCATAAATGCCAAATCGAGTCATGGAATAGGTCATTTGACGCAACACAGATGCAGACAAACCATTATAGAGAGCAAACACACCCTGCTCCCGAACTACCTTAGCGGTCAATTGTACAACGGACAATTTTCCCTGTTGAGTTTGTAGCGTGACTTTGATCAAATCAAGGGGATGGGTACAACAGGCAGCGCCAGCGCTAGCGAAACCACCAAAATACCAACGTCCCAAACGCTTAGACTTTTCAACGGGTGCGGCAGACATTTGAGAATATTATTAAACACTTTGCTGAGGAAAATATGTGAAAGTGTTTATTTTTACTGTACGAGGATAACTGTAATGAAATGTAAAATAAGTTTAATAAGAAAAATAATAATCATACATATGTATGTATCAATAAATTAATATATACATACGTACATGATTACATATTTACAGTATATATATGAATGTATGTACATGCTATTTGTGAGTACATACATGTAACGTATTTATCTTTTAAATGACGTCACATATTATGTACATTAAATACATACGTACATACAAAATTATTTATGTTTTGTTAAATACATCATCATCAACACTATGAGCGGCTTTTGGATAAATGTGGCGCATGTAATTAAGGAAGAGCCTTGGCCTTGACAGAGCCTATGGCAATATATGCATGTATAAGATCTATTGACATTGAATAGAACAACAATTATAAGTGAAATTGGTACTTACTTTCCTTCTTTTTCTTTTCAGAAAGAATTTTAAATGATTGATGGACGGACGTTTGAAAACCTTTATTTTATTTGTGTATAGTTTATATGTAAAATTTGTACAACATTTTGGAATGTTTTTACACTTTTCTACTGTTATGGAATGTTATGCCTTATACATAATAAATTTTCATTACAGGAACTTTTTTCGTTCGTTTCTTTTAAACAAATTATTGCATTTTTATTTCGAGTAAAACGAGAACTATCAACTAGAGGAATTTTGTTTAAAGGTGGTTTTAACCACCGGAAATAAAAAGATTTTCGCTACAAAGGGACTATTTTATATATCCGTCGTATTCTGATGACAAAAAATTTATGTGAAATACACACAAAGAGGAAAATTCTGTGTGGTCTTCTTTGAAATGTCAAATGTTGTATTTGTTTATAAGAAATAAGAAAAGAGAAATAACAAAAAAAATTAATATGAAGAGAAAGTCAAATTGTATAGAAAGAAATTTAAATAAAACAAACAAAAAAAAGAGTTGTATTTTAGAACTAGCTACTTTCCAACACTGCTGGTAGTAAATGTCAGAACGACCGCTAAGTGAATCAGCTGTTTGTTGTCGTGCATTAACTAAGCGTTCTTATTTACAAATTGTGTGTTTTTGTTAAATTTTCTTTGTTTTTGAGCCAAAACCAGTAATAATTAAGTAATTAATAGGTAAGTTATGTTGATTGTTGTTTCATTATATTGAATGAATAAAATGTGCGAAGAATTCGTTAGAATTTTTATCAACTTGGATATTGTTGAAAAAGCTGAAGATATACTGTGTCTTATGGGTATCTATGTATGTACATATATACTATGTACATATGTACATGCCTTAATAAATTTTGCGCTCTTATTTTGTGAAATATTTTTTAATTCTGCACACAAAACATTTGCAAAAGCCTTTAAAAGCATTTATATAAAAAATTACTATCCGTTAACACTCGAGCTAGGATGGTAAAAAATGAATCTACACCGTTTCCAATTGTAGTTCAGAAGATTCTAATTATATTTCAGAAATTTCCAATTACATTTAAGAAGTACTATTACAAATTAGAAATTTCTGAAATACAATTGGGGAATTCATCAAGATCGTGACACTGGCTTGGATTTTAACAATTTTTTGCAGATGATATCCCATTAACTTCTATACCTAAAAATGCAAACACATTTGAACGCTCTCTTATGGTTTACATGTTATTCACCTTTAAAGTTTTGATATATAACTTTAAATATAAACTCTACCAGATAAATTATCTAGTCAATATGGTTGCCGTTTGAAAGCGCTAGGAAAGGCCTTTTTACAAAAATGATGATATCTCAAAAATGAATGATAATTTATGTTATATACAATTTTAAATATTTTATTATTTTGTTACTAAAAATTAATACATTTACATAAAACACTACATAGACTCTACAACAACTGCGATAATATTGAAGTTGAAATGAAAACTGTTTTTATGAAAATTCCAAATACGCATGCGCGGGCTAAAGATATCGCTTAATTGATTTTTTTTCAAGTATTACCTTTTTAAGTCTAAGACAGCAAAATAAAGAACTTTATTAATTAACTTTTATTCTTCCCATACACGAGCGATCCACCCTACTTTGTAGTCAATGCGCGGGCTCTTACATTTAAAATATTTCAATAAAATTTTAAAGACTTCTATTTGAACTAGTAACACAACAAAATTTAGCTATTAGAAGTCGATCTAAGACAAAACATATATGTATAACGTACCTTGTTATATTTAGAACAAGCGATAAGCAAATTATTATTTTAATGGGCTTTTTTTCATATTTAGTTATTTAATCAAAAATATTTAAAATCAAATATTTTGGGGGAAATTTGTTTGGGGTCAATATTCACCCCTATCGTGAATAAAAATTCCACATGAAATTTGTTCCCTTTTCACATTTTTCCTATTAAAATTCAATGTTAAAAAAAAAGGGAACAAATTTTATGTGGAATTTTTTATTCACGATAGGGGTGAATGCATTTTACAACAAAAGTTTACATTACTTTTAATGTTATTGTGCCATTCAAGATGAGTGTTTTGAATGGTTTGTGTCCAATTTACCTAGGAATACATTTTCACATTATTCATATTTTATTTCCTGACTGCAATTTTATGAAAATCAAATTTTACGGGATGAAATCTGAAACAATGTTAAAACCCTAAAAGTCACCACTGAGAAGGGCTAACAACATATGATTATGTTATGAACAATTTATTATCAATAGTATAGAATATACATATATGTACGTACACACATCTATATATATAAAATTCAATGTATGTATGTATGTATGTATGTATGTAACGTATAGGCTCCAAAACGGCTGAGCCGATTTTGACGAAATTTTCACAGCATGTTACTGTGACTCTGGAAGGAATAATAGGCTATATGAAGTTTTGATTGTACAAACGGGGGTGGCACCGTCCATATAACCCACAAATTTAAATCGCCATATTTTGGGCAGTTTTTGACCTACGTCAATGATGTGTGGTACATATGGAATTGGCATAATTAGGAATACGTACCAAGAGAAAAGTGGGTGGGACCACGCCCCTTTTTAGGAAAATTAAAAATCGTAATATAGTCTTAACTACTGGACCGATCGTCATTAAATTTTCATAATAGGATATTCTTACGAAATAATAAATTCTTGACTATGTAAGTGGACAAAGGGGCATGGTCTCGCCTAAAGCATTGCAATAAATACATTAAAATAAATAAATAAATGTTTGTAAATATATAAATACGTTTTATTTTATTTTATGACGAGGGGGGGTAGCAAAGCACACCGGGTTTAGCTAGTAGTATATAGACATAAAATAAATTATTTATCAACACATGCCATGTATTACTTAAATCTTCTCTTGTTTTATTGTTTTTTTTAGACAAACATAATACTTCGGTTTGGTTGTTTTTATTTGTTGACGAAATAAGGGGCTTGTTTGTCCCGCATTTTAAAAATAATGTGTACAAAATCAAGGTATATGGCAATATTCGGCTGTGCCGAATCTTTAATACCCTCCACCTAAACGTAATAAGAAATACAAAAACTACACAGGTTATAGGACTAGTATATCCTAATTCTGTGTTTTCTATTCAGTCTTAGTGCCAATTTTATTGTTATTTTATATATTGTTTGAAAGACAATTTTACGACCAACATAATTTGTTTTAAATGTTTCGAAATTTTTTTCAAATTTTGACCATTTATAATTGAATCTCACCATATTTTACAGAGTTTGTCTGATTTGCATAATAATTTTGAGTGCAATTTAACAATTTGTAAAATTAAAAGAACATTTTTCCATATTCACAACAAGTTAAGAAACAGGGTATAAAAAGGGGTAAGATTATAAGGCGAGGCTTCTTTTGGTTGAATTTGATCTCAATAATATTATTTACAAAAGATTTATGAGCGGCATAGTAGAAGTGGATCACTTAAGGACTGAAATTTCATTACAATAACGTTATTTACAAGAGTTGTATGGTTGGTTGTTATGCTAGAAAGTGGACTTAATTCGGGAGCTATTGCCGATATTAAGTATTATTTCTGAATTAAAATTTCTGATCTGTATAAAAGTTGGTTTGATATCGATATTTATTAGACATTTTTGTTAGCTAAATTGTTTTTCAGAAAAGGTCCTCATATGGCAGCAATGGCAAATCTTCAATTTTGCAACAGTGAATTTTATGCATATGAGGATATCTCACGTCAAATTTCAACATAACGGTATATACGAGTATATTATATTAGTATTAAAGTGAATTGCGGAAGTGGAGGACCTTATATGGGGGATATAGTCAAATATTGACCGATATTCTCAAAATCCAGCATTTTTATTTTCGCATGTACATACATACATATGTAAATGATCCATGTACAATTTTAAATCGGTACCGTTATTTATTGGGTATTGAAGTGATTTTCGGAAGAAGCCTTTATATGGGGGATAAGGTCAAATATGAACTGAAATTCACAAAATTCTGTAGAATGATTTTTGTGTATATGTAAATGAGCTATATAAAGTGTTGAGTCGGTACCGATATTTATAAGATATATATAAAGATTAATGACTTTTTTGGATGTGGTCCTTATATGATAGCTATGACCAATTATAAAATTTAGTACAACAATTAATTTACCTATAAGGATTATTTACGTCAAAGATTAACATGGTAACAATATTTAAGTGAATTTTGGAAATGGACTTTATATGGAGTTTATGGTCAAATTTGGACCGAGCTAAAGAAAATTTCGTTTTGCTATTTCTTTTAGCATGAAACTTATTTTTGCTGAATTTTGTATACCACTTTTCTAGGCATTTATGTATCATTGATCCATATTTTGGCAAGATATTTGTGTTGGGGCTATGAGAAATCATGGACCGATTCTTACTATTTTCCTCACACTTTCTTCTTTTATCATAAAAATAACTTGTACAAAATTTTATGGCATTATCTGCAATATATTTAAAAAAAATTGCAAAAAAAGGATGTAAAATATCAAATTTTTCCATTTATAGTTTGATCCATAATTCTATTTCTACTACACCGATTTTGCTAACTTTCAATACCAAAGTTACCTGCAAAATAAGAAGATGTTTTTCTGCAAATTTGCAACATAAGAATGTTTTACACAGATGACAGACAGACGGACATAGCTCAATCGACTTAGAATTTCATAAGGATCAAGAAAATATATATATATATTGTTGGGTCTCAGGTGAATATTAATAAAGTTTGACACGGAATGACAAATGCTATATTACACCTTCATTCACCACTTGTAGTGGTGGGAGGTGTAAAAACTGTATGCTGTTGGTATAGTTTAACCTATCTCTAAAGTTTTATGCGTAAAACATTTTTAATATGTTTTTTTTTACTATATTTTGGCATTGCCCACAAATTAATTTAAAAATAAAGACAATTTTGATAAACAAATAAATTTTGGAATTTTTTTAAATCATTTTTGTGTTCTGTTCTCTTAGAAATGAGGCAGGCTGAGAGAATGAAAGGAGATTTGAAGGGTGTGAGTGTTTCAGATTTTCCTTATTTTATATGTGAAAAAGTTTATTTTTTATATTTCAATAAATAACTAAATATGTTTAAAAATACCATAAAAATAAATATGTAGTTTTTTTTAAAAACAAAAATAAATAATCATCAGATGTATTTTTCCATTGTTGTTTGTTATTTTGACTAAATATAAAAATCTCAAAAATAATCAAAAGTTGATAACATACCTACAATTGTATGTTTTTTATGTATAGTAATGTTCTTGTTAACAATTTTTTTATTTTAGATTTGTTTCATTGACAATTAGAAGCAATTTTTGTTTGCTTGTTAGTTACAGCCTTAAAGCTCTTAAATAGTTTCTACCTAGGTACATATGTTAATTCAAAGACTTGTTGAAGCTCTTATCAGGTCCATGTAAACATCGCGTGTGTAGTTTCATTTTGATTTTTATCAAAATCAAATAAAATATTTTTATGAAAAATATGTTTGTGATTATGTTTGCGGAAAATAAAAAAATACTTTAGGAAAAAGTATTTATACAGACTATAAAAGAAATAAATATTATTTTTTGATAATTACAGAGTTGATTGTGTGTAGAAAAAATGCCATATACATACATATGTGTGTATGTGTATATACATATGTAAAGCGTGATCCATTTCGAGGTTCCCTACTTTTTTAAAGAAAAAAAAAAAAACACAAAAAATTCAAATTTAATGGGGAATGCATATTATCATTTGAAAGAACATTCTTTGGCATTTGTTTTTTGAAGATTATATCTATCAAATGTTGGCCGTTGCTACGTCGCAAATGGTCTATCTGTTGAGTCCAATTCTCGATGACTTGTTCGAGCATTTCGACTGGCGAATTACACGCGTGATGTTTTCCTCCAAGGCCTGAATCGTAGCGGGTTTGTCCGCCTAAACTTAAGATTTTACATATCCCCACAGGAAAAAAGTCTAACGGTGTGATATCACACAATCTTGATGGCCAATCGACCGGCCAAAACGTGAAATTATGTGCTCACCGAAGTGTTCTCTCAATAAATCCATTGATTGATGCGAATGTCGCCAAGATAACTAGCTTATAATTCCATTGACGGTTACATTCGCACCGACATCATTTTTAAGGAAATATGGACCGATGATTCTACGTCTTCACAGCGTGCTGGACGTGGTACATTCGGTCGAATATTATCCAATAATGAATGCTGGGTCTCAAAATGGGTGATGGTGTTGCGAATAGTACGATCAGTAGGCCGATTATGTTAACCATAAGGTGAGCAATGTGCACGAAACACATTCCTCACAGAACGTAAATTTTCGTAATAAAATTGAACGATTTGTAAATGTTGTTCAGACGTAAGACTTTCCATTATGAAATGCCAAACAATACTAAACAAAAATAACATGACAGCATGACACGACTCACACGTGATCTGTCAAGAAAGGCTATTGAAAAAAGTATCTCTACTTGAATCAGCCGTTACATATGTACTAATATTTGTAGTTTGTTAGGTAACTAGGCCAAGGTTTAACATTTTTTTTAATATAGATAACTCGTTTTGAAATAAATTCAAAATATATACTTAATGAAATATTCTCAATCTGTTTTTAAACATTTTGTGACCGACAACAAAAAGTAAAATCTGAACAAATTCACAACATTTTCAAAAGTAGTATTCTAATGCTTGGTTTTCACTATGTCATTTTTGTTGTCAAATTGTCCAAATTGTTGGCAATTGTATGAAAACGGGTTGTCATATGGCGTCATCTATGTTTGCAATCATGATTGATGAATATATGTTGAATTCCTATAAAACGAAGTAAAAACAAGTAAAAAATTATAGTCGGTCAAGCCCGACCATACAATTTTGAAATTTGTATAAAATGGGGCCAAGAAAACAACATACATAGATGCCACCAAATCACTAATGTTGAGAGAACTTCAAGAAGAGGCGATTATAATTTTTTTGTTAGATTAAAAATGAATTTTTTGTTTATTACTTTTTTGAAAACACGATTCTGAAGCAAGATCTCAATATAAATTGCATTTATTTTATTTATTACTCTGTTTATAATTAAAATAATAATAAAGGCATTGTCCAAAATAATTTAGAGTTGTTATTTCAATAGTTTTTGAGTAAACAAACTTTGTCATAAATAGTACTCGGTTTAACGAATTTTTCAATTTAACGAGCAGGGCTGATATTATATAGTTCGTTAAATCGAAAAACAACTGTATATGAAATATATTTGTGTTCAATATTATTTGGATACCGAAATTTTTAAGTGAGTTACGCTTTTTAAAGTGATTTTCGGGAGTGGGCCTTATATGGGAGCTATGATCAATTATGGACCGATCTGTACAAAATTTGTAGATCTGATTTGGCTTCATTTACCACTCATTTGTGATGAAATTTTTTTGGATACTTGCATAATTTAAATATTTATGATCTTTAAATCCTAATTTCGGGAGGAATTTTGTATGAGAGCCAGGTGAAATAATGGATCGATTTCCACCAGTTTCAATCCCATCCGTCCTTGGGCCGAAAAAAGTTCACGTACCAAATTTTATCAAAATATCTTTAAAATTGTGACCTGTACTCTGCGCACAAGCTTTACATGGACAACCAGCCAGCCAGCCAGACGGACGGGCGGACATCGTTAAATCGATTCAGAAAGTGATTATGAGTCGTTCGGTATACTTTAAGGTGGGTGTTGGACCAATATTTCTGAGCGTTACAAACATCAGCACAAATCCAATCCCCACTATGGTGGTGTAGTGTATAATTAATCGATAAAAAAGTTTTTATACAAATGTAAATTAAATTCAGTAACTAAGTGCATATTTTATAATTTTTGAGACTAAACTCTTTTTCAATTTAATAAATGAAAACGCTTATTGATAAAGTTCAATTCTAAGTATTTATCACAATTATAAAGATAAGTTTGCGTTAGATATTTCTTAGATTATAACAATCTGTTGTCAGTGCAACTTATGACAAGAACTTGAGTTTATAATCTACACATTTTTAAATAAAAATTAATTTTTAATCAAATCAAAAATTTTAATAAAAAAATGGAAAATACTATTTTTGAGTACAATTTAAAAAAAAACTTGGCAAATGGAATTCTATCTACTTGATATTAAATTATTTTCATACCATTCTTAAACCTAATTGTATTGTTAATATCACAAGAAACTGTTGAAACACTTTATTTAGATACTTAATTAATTATTAACTGTTGACTTGTTATGAACTCAAAATTTTTAAAATTTAAAATATTGTTAGGCAAATTAAACGAAAGGTTTTATCACTAATGCCCATTAATAATAAATTATTAACCTATTGTGAACGTTAGCTCACCATTTTTGGTAAAATATTTTCAAATCATCAAATGTTTGGCGCTTCGAAAAGAGTTTGATTTCAAATCACTATCAATTTGTCATATTTGCGCGTGAGCACTCAATATACAAATGCTAACTGCATTTTCTTCTTTATTAACAAAAAAAAACACACTTGAATTATCTTGATCCACATCCATCAGTTGAAATTTTATAATCAATTTAATGAAGATATTTTTATTTCAAATATCCATTTGAGCATATTAATTCAAATAATGTTGCTGTTAAACAAGATTTTAAAAATAATTCTCCCTAATGTTGGAAATAAAGAAAAAATTAATATTTTTTGAAACAAGTCTTAATATACGAGGTCTGATGAAAAAATAACCGTTATTTTCAAATTTCGTGAGTTACGTATGTTCGATTTTCGCAAATTTTTTCTGTTATGTTGGAACACATGTCTGTTATATATGTTGGTAATACATATCAACCATTTTGGATTGTCAGTTTGTTTTTGACGGATAAAATGGTTAGTCGTGTTTTGGTGTGCTCTTCGATTTTTTACTATTCGATGGAATGGATCAAAGAAACTGTATTAAGTTTTATGTAAAAAATGACAAATGAGCAGAACACAAGTTCAATTGTGGTATAACCGGTTTAAGGAAGACCGAGAAGATGTCAATGACGATGCTTGTCCTGGTCATCCGAGCACGTCAGGAACCGATGAAAATATTAAAGCAGTGAAGAAAATGATTTTGGGTAATCGTCTAATCACTATCAGAGAGGTTGCTGATGATGTAGCATATCGTTCTGCTCATGCCAAGCAATTTTTACGGATGTTTTAGGCATGAAACGTGCGGCAGCGAAGATTGTTCCAAAATTGCTAAATTTTGAGCAAAAATAACGTCGCATGTACATCGCTCAGGAGCTGTTGAACATCGTCAACGACGATCCAGATTTCCTCAAAAAGGTCATAACTGGTGACGAATCATGGATGTATGGTTATGACATTGAAACCAAAGCCCATTCATCCCAATGGAACGTCCAGAAGAGCCAAGACCGAAAAAAGCATGTCAAGTTCGCTCAAATGTGAAGGTTTTGCTCACTGTTTTCTTCGACTGCAATGGCGTGGTGCATCATGAATTCTTGCCACAGGGTCGTACGGTCAATAAGGAATACTATCTTGAAGTTATGCGCCGTTTGCGCGAAGCAATTCGTCAGAAACGCACAGATTTGTGGAAAAACCAATCATGGATTTTGCACCATGATAACGCACCAGCTCACACATCGATGCTTGTGTGTGAGTTTTTGGCCAAACACAAAACTGTTATCATGCCTCAACCACCGTATTCACCGGACTTGGCCCCGTTGACTTTTTCCTCTTCCCAAAACTGAAGACACCAATGAAAGGAAAGCGTTTTGCTACGATTGAGGAGATAAAAGAAAAATCGAGACAGGAGCTGTTGGCGATACCAAAAAGCGCGTTTCGAGGATTGGAAAAAATGCTGGCATAAGTGTATTATATCTGAGGGGGATTACTTTGAAGGGGACAAGATAGTTATTGATAAATAAATAAATACTTTTTGAACAAATTTAAAATAACGGTTATTTTTTTTTTATCAGACCTCGTACATATATGAAAAAGTAAGAGTCCTTTTTAAAATTGGTAAAAAAAACATAGTTCAGTTTCGGCATGTGATCGTTGTGAGCAGAACATTGAGAACAGAGGAAACACATACACATATTATGTTTAAACTGTACACAAATCGAAATAAAATAAGGTAATAAAATTAGCATCTTTACGTTTTAAATAATTTCCCTTCATACCAAAAACAAACATTTTCTTTGTAATAAATAAAATGCTTCACAATTAACCTTTTACCATTTACAACTTCATTTGTGCTGTTAGCTTCCAGGTAGACGTTATCATTTTGTTTCCTAAATGACAAATTGCATTTACTTGTTGTCTCTAATTCGTTGACACCAAAGACATGATCATTTTGACAAAATACAATCGCAATATTCAAAATTAATATTTAATTAGTCTGTTCTTCTTTTTTTGTTTACTATTTTTTATTAACATCAGTTGTCATTAGAAAATATTAAATAAATATGTATGTACAGTATGACCTCGGTTACTGCAACCCTCGATGAGCGCAACTCCTCGATTATTGCAACAACTAAAATATTTACATTATAGACTCAGTGTATGAAACTTGGCAAAAGTTTGTGACGCAGTAAACGCAACTTTTAAATTTTGCCGTCAGGTTGTTTGTTTTTTTCTTAACTATTTTTTACTGCTTTTTCTCCGAATATACAAATAGAAGTGATTGTCTTTGCAAAGAGTTCTTCTTTTTAAACATAAAGATGACAGTGATTAATAAAAGAGTTAAGCTTACAATTAAAGAAAAAAGTGAAATTTTCGAAAAACTAGACAAAAATGCGCCTCCAACAGTGGTTTACTTTATCATTATTTGAAGACTGATGAATAAATGTTTCCTTTAAGTATAAAATCGGCTTAAAAGAAAATTTGCTTCTTCCAGATCTTCGCGAAACTGCAGTGCAGAAACATATTTCTAGTACCAAAAACACAGTCTAAAATTTCTGACTTCTTTTAAAACTAGAGCAAATGACATATTACTCATATTTTACACATAAGAATGTGTATGTTTGTACGTAATGTTTTGTGTTTTATAATATTGTTTGTATATAAATACTTAAAGCAGTGTTTATATAAGTGTGACTCGGTCAATGCAACAACCGCGGTTCTTGCAACTGCCTTGGTTTTTATTAGTTGCAGTAATCGAGGTCATACTGTATGTATGTATGTATTTTCTGTGTTGAACTTTACCTTGAAAATATTTGTGCACTTTAAAATCAGCTGGTCGGTCTGGTTTGTTTTGAATTTACGTCGATTTCTTTCACTACAAATTGTTATAGTTTTGTTTATTAATAAATTATAATTTATTTTGTTTGAATTTTACATTGAATTATTTACAAAACACACACTGTATATTGTATTTTAGTTTAATACTCTTTATTTTATAGTTAGTTACTAATTTGCCCTAGAAACGAGTCAAACAACTGAAACGTATTGAATCATACGACCTGCCACCACAAACTAATGTTAGCTCTAACAACTTGTATTTTGAAACTTATGAGTGCTCAAACGCTCTAAACATTTAACACCAGCGGTAGACGAACGACAAACAAATAGCAAATAGTCGGCGGCGTGTACACTCAACGAAATTTAATGGAAGGCATCGCACTCCATTTAGCGCACACATACGAACATTTTTAAAATAGTAGACGTTGACAGAGTGTTAAACATGCATTGCAACTACTACTATGAGTCTGTTATGAGTATCGAAAACGCCTTTAAATATGGCAATATTGCTACAACGAATAAGGCTGAATAAGAAGCTTGTTGTCAAATGTCCTCCCGCGGAAAAAACTTCGGTCCAATCGAATTGGCAGCGAAGCAAAATCAGTTTTAATGTTTATTATTTCAAATTCATTCTGTTAGTGCAACTTATTTTTTAAAAATCAGAAAAGGAAAATATTCATTTCCTTATATATACACAAATATATACATATGTACATTGTAAAAGTAATTAAAAAGGCAGTGCTTCTAATTAAATTGAAGCGGGTGTAGAGCAAGCAGATTCGTACATTCGCTTTCTTTACCTACTTTTTTTTTTTTTTTTTTTTTGCCTAATCATCGACAACATGTCATTTATTACTTTACCATACCGCTGGGAAGTAGACACATTTTGATGTGATCTTCTCCAGAGAAAAATAGAGCGTATTAAACCATATCGAATTGTTTCTTATCAATTTCTCTCCCGGTTCAGTTGGGAGATTTCTTAAACAAACATACATATATGCTCGCCAAATTGATTGTTAGTTTTAGTTAACAGCTTGTTTATACAAAGCCTTGGCGTTTTATATTTTTTTTGATCAAAATTGCGTTTAAAGTATAATTAAATTTCATATTTATTAATTACGGTTTTCATTTTATTTGTTTATGAATTTCGTATAGAGCATGTAAGTTTTATTTATTATGTAATTGTTAAATGTTTTTGCATTTGAGAGGATGCTCTTTGTTTCTATTTTATATTATTTTTCTTTGGATAATAATCTTACATTAATACGATTCACTAACAATTGTGGTGGTACACGTTTTGGTTAAATTATCGATTAAATTTTAATGGAAATAGTTTCAACTTGAAAATTTGTAATTTTTTATTATTCTATATATGTACATATTTAGTTATTTACGCTACTGTTCGTTTAAAGTCTCATTGGAATATTCATAAGTGTGTATTTATTTCTCTTGTATATATGTACCTATATTTAAATTGAGTTCAAAATTCAGTAAAATTATTTTAATAATTATTAAACAAGAAGTTTAGAGTCCGAAAGAGACGGATTTTCAGGCTGAAACTGATACTATTATTCGTACTCCGGTATTTAAATTGGTTGTTTCTCTTGAGAGAAGCGCATTGTTTACATATTTTCAACAAATTATACATTGGAAATACTGCTTACCAGCGTTATCAACTTTGAAATTTCAAAACGCACCAAAATGGAGAAAAAAGCGCACCATTTACAAAAAAACGCACCAAGTTAAGAGTTTCGTTTTTGTTTGAAATATTTATTGAATTAATTTGAAATTTTTTAATATCATAAAACACTTTTTATAAATGATTATTAGTAAAAGTAATAATAGTAAAAGCCTTTTTTTAATAAATGAGCTAATCAAAATAAAATAAGCATTTAACCACTCAAAATTTAACTCACAATATGATATTCGGAACTAAAGTACTAATTGATAAAAAAGCTAATTTCAGTACATATTTGGTACTTTTTTATATATTTTTGTTTTCTAGCTGATTTTTTCCAATAAAATTTGTTAGGATTCCACTGGTACTCTAATCCTGGTTGTCCGTCTACAGTGCAGTAGACCAAACCATCAGGTTATACAAGAATTTTTATTTACATGTTTAAAATGTTAATTTGATTTTCAAACAAAGATTTTTGAAGAATTTGATTTCATTTATCATACATTCGTATTTAAAATACATTTTTTCAACGTATAGATTTCATGAGTTATGAATTATTAAAAAACTGCAATTAAAAAAAATTAGTAAAAATAAAGATTTCATCACATTTTCGAAAAAAAAAAATTAAAAAACGCACCGAAATACACAAAAAAAAAATTTTGCAGTGTTGAATGAAATGGTACTAAAACAGGTCTATTTTATTGTAGAAAGATTTTTTCTCACACTGAAAGAAAAAGTTGTGTCGAATTTGCTTTGGTGCCACCAAAAATTAAAAAGCGCACCAAAATTTAAAAAAAACGCACCGCGCACCAACTAAAGAATTTTTCGCACCAAAAATTTAAAAAATCACCAAAAATGGTGCGAAACGCACCAAGTTATTTAAAAAAATGTTTTTTGATTTACTAAAATCAATTTATCTTATGAAATTAAATTAAATAATCCTTAATAGGTACTGCCCCTTACAAATTATATTATGTATTATAATTTTCTTTTTATTATAAATTGTTAGCCAAAAACGTCAAAAGTGATAAAGAAAACATTCAGTTTTGCTCTACATATAGTGTAGTTTCAAGTTATATTTGAAATAAATCGATTTTCAAAATTAGCTTTAAACTCTTATTCATAATGAAATTGTTATTTTTCGCAATATTTTAAAAACAAAATTCGTTTTATAAACCTATGATAAAATAAAAATTAAATTACGATTGTTTTTTTTTAGTTATTTTACAGTTTTTTATTACAAACAAATATAATTATTGTAATGTAACTTAACAGTTCCATGATTGTGGTTCTTACAAAGGGTCCGCCAAATAACTTTTTTTTTTGAGAATGCTATAAAAAAAAACTACTGAATATTTTCTCAAATTTCTTTTTTTATTTGAAAGTACAATCCTTTCGGCTAATAATGGAAAATAATTTCATTCAAATGGCTGCCTCGGCTGGCCATGCAGTAGCCTACACGATCGGTCCAATTTTTAAGCACATCGATTGTGTCAAGCTGTATTTCACCAATGGCTTCACGAATATTGTCCTTTAAAGCGTCAATTGTCTCTGGCTTGTCGGCGTAACACTTATCTTTGACGGCACCCCACAAATAATAGTCCAACGGTGTCAAATCGTAGCTCCGAGGTGGCCAAACGACATCTGTCAGATAATTAGTTTTATCTGTCAGATAATTAGTTTTATCAGACATGTGCTAAGTGTTACCATTCACGAAATAAGCACTAGTTGAAAAAAAACGTTAGAAGGCGGACCCGTTAACAACAGTTTCAATTGTTAATATATTAAATGCTAAAATCTCAATAAATTTCAATAACAATTGAAAATATAAATAATTTCTCCTCTTGCGAGCATTTTATGGTGAATTATTAATATAAATATAATTACAACGATTTTATGTGATTGCAGGAAAATGAAATTCGTGAATTTGTATTTAGTTTGTGGGAATAGTTTGTAGTTTTTTTTATACCCTCCACCACCATAAGTGTTGAATGAGGGTATGTATAAGTTGGTCATTCCGTGTGTAACACTGAGAAATATTCATCTGGGACCCAACAACGTATATATATTCCTAGTCCTTACGAAATTCTAGGTCGATTGAGCCATGTCCGTCTGTCTGTGTAAAACACAATACAAGGACACAACCAAAATCAACAAAGTTTACAAAAAACCGCTTTTAGTTCTCCTAAGCAGTTTGGTATTGAAAATCATCAAAATCGGTATGGTAGAACAAGAGTTATGAATCAAAATGTAAGACAACCTCCATGAAAAATTTATATTTTTAAAAATTTTTCTTGCTATATTTTTAAATATATTGCAGATAATACCATGAAATTTCGTGTACGTTGTTTTTATGATAAAAGAAGAAAGTGTGAGGAAAATAGCAAGAATTGGTCCATGATTTCTCATAGCCCCCATACAAAAATCTTCCCGAAATATTGCTCAATAACACATAAATGTCTATAAAATTGGATTATCAATACAAAATTCAGTCGGAATAAGTTTCATGCAAAAAGAAATCGTAAAACGAAATTTTTTTTAGTTCGGTCCATGTTTGACAATGGGGTCTATTTCTAGTATCACGATATTTATTGAACATTTAAAATAAATTATGTTGGTCTTTCAAACAATATATAAAATACTAATAAAATTTGCACTAAGACTGAATAGAAAACACAGAATAAGGATATTATAGTCATAAACCCAATGTAGCTTTTGTATTTCTTATTACGTTTAGGTGGAGGATATTTAAGATTCGGCACAGCCAAATATAGCACTCCAATTTTAAATGGTTTCGATGTCAACAAACTACATATACCTATAGATTTGTATTTCAAATGTCATTGCATTTGAAATACGCACTGCATTTTTAATTATAATTGGTCTTTGTCAGTGATGATGTTGAGGTTTAGGATTGATACACAAAGTGGATTGTTGTACATGTTATACTTATTAAAAAAAACTGACAATAGTTTAATTTTAATTTAAAACAGATAGTAACAGAACTGGTATAGGTATGCATATTATGACAAGTACTCGTATGTATAGATATATTTATTAATTTGCTATTAAGTGGTACATACTTTTTGAATTGTTATTATGTTTATTGTATTCATTAAAAATTGTAGTTAACTATTTATTATTGCAACAATCAGTCAATTGCAAATATTTGGAATTAAAATAGAATGTGTTAAAATCATGCTGCTAAGTTGTTCTATTCTGTAGTAAAATTGTATTTGTTTAATTTATTTGCAAATCGGTATATGTACGAACGAGTACATACATGTTTAAATAATATATACAGCGTAACAATAGTTATTGTAGTGTATTGTAATGTATATATAATTGTTTTATGTTCCAACTGTCGTATGGCCCATTAGCTCAGTTGGTTAGAGCGTCGTGCTAATAACGCGAAGGTCGCGGGTTCGATCCCCTCATGGGCCACATGTTTTTTTATTTTAAAATTAATAAAAAATTGTTTTTTTTTTATAAAGTCTAACTGCCGTATTCATAAAAAATAAAGTATGCCGGTTTGAAGTGTGCTTTTAGACAAAATGTTCATACAAAATTTTCTTAAAGTACATTTGAAGTCTACTTTCATTTTTTATGAATTAGACCGTAAGGCTAATTTTGTTAACAATAAAATTTTCTGCAGTCACATGATTGCCCCGTTACATACAAATTTTATTGGTACAAGTTGGCGAATAATTTTTTTTTTGCAATCAATACTACGAGTCGTTTAGAATTTACTTACAGTATCGGACAAAACCTAAGCACCCCCTCAGAAAAT
Source organism: Bellardia pandia (assembly GCA_916048285.2). Lineage (NCBI taxonomy): Eukaryota > Metazoa > Arthropoda > Insecta > Diptera > Calliphoridae > Bellardia > Bellardia pandia. The sequence goes on along the minus strand of OU696529.1, from coordinate 1,752,730 downwards.
TTTTTTAAAATGATAATTTTCTTAAAAAACAAAGTTATTAACAATTTTTTTTATTTTTTTTTTGTTTATTTATATCTTTATTATTGAAAAACACTAACTTAAGGAATTCAGAATTTAAGAAAAAAAGTTAAAATTCAAAAAGCAATTTAAGTCGGAAATATAAGTGGACAAAACTAAAGCCCCCCTAATATTGTGTTTGAAAATTTTACTACACTACTGCTACATTAGTTAACGGTAAATTCCAAAAATGCAACAGCTATTAAGCTGCAGTGTTAAGAAGAATAACTTGTTCGAATTTATGCGAAAATTGTCATTGTTTTAAAGTTTTCGTTGATATAAAGAGTAATGGCGCGCAATAAGTATTCAAGTGAATTTAAAATTAGAATTCTTGATGATTTTAGAGCCGGCTTATTAAGACATCAATTGAGTGCAAAATGTTCGATCAACAGATCAATTATTTCTAGGTTTTGGCCGATACTGTATGTCAAAAGTAATACTATTTCAAATGCTTTTGACAGTCGTACATTATTTTACACAAACAAAATGCCTGTTGTTTCTGTATTGTGTTGTATTTGTTACCGATTTGCACTTACCTTGTCACCATGCTTTGGTGTTTGCTTGTTTTGCTACATAAGATATTTAAAAAAAAGTTAGCGGCTGCTGTTTATTTTATATGTATGTTTATTAAAAAATAAAAAAAAAATAAATAAAAATCAGGGACCGTAACTGTTAAGACTTTTATCCAAAAAGTCAAGAAAAAAAAGTTATTTTTTTAACTTTTATTTTTTAAGGAAAATAAAATAAAAGTTATTTCTTAGCTTTTAATATTTTAAGGCAAAAATAAAAGTCTTTAATTAAATATTGCTAGTTTTATTGCCTCCATAGCGTATTACTATGCATATTTAATTCATGACTTTTATTTTTGCCTTAAAATATTAAAAGTTAAAAAATAACTTTTATTTTTTGAGTAAAATAATAAAAGTCAAAAATAACTTAATTTTTGCCTTAAAAAATAAAAGACAAAATTTAAAGTTATTTTTTGACTTATCAAAAAAGGCACATGTTGCCAATCGTGTGATCTTAGTTAAATGGTATTCAAATTATATGTTTGTAAATGGGGTGACATCGGCCCATTAGCTCAGTTGGTTAGAGCGTCGTGCTAATAACGCGAAGGTCGCGGGTTCGATCCCCCCATGAGCCAACTCAATTTTTTTTATTATACATATGTCGCTTCTTAAATTCAATTATATTTTTATGAAACAACAAAATTTAAATTCAATGCGGCGGCTGTTGCTCTATATTTTTATTAAAATTTAAAACACAAATAGTTATGATATTAAAACCAAACAAACAACAGAATTCAAAGAAAATATTTACAAATCTGATATGTATTCGTTCATATAGTGTAAAAAGGAACTAGTTTATGAGTCCCATGAAACGGCTTTCTTAGGAATCATAAGTTTGAAATTACAAACTATTCAGCTCTTTTGGATAAAAAATATTAAATCTGTTCATTGATGCAAAGAAATTTCTTTTACGTATCAACATTTTTGCCATTCAAATTATACATATTATTTTCATAACAAACTCGAAATTGTTAATTGTTTCAATATCTGGTATAGAGTTGAAGACACAATAAAAAAAAACTGAACTGTTGAAGACAGTTTAAGTGTTATATTTATAACACAAAAATACATATTATATTTTTTATGTAAAATTAATTCAATAAACATTTAATAAAAAAGAAATTCTAAACGTGGTGCGTTTTTTAAATGGCGCTTTTTTCTCCATTTTGGTACGTTTTGAAATTTCAAAGTTGACAACGCTGAATGGAACCATCCTGTTAGAAATTTTGCTATTTTTTTTATTTAATATTTGAATTACCTTGTTAGAATAAAATCTTGTAAAATAAACACATACTTACGTAAAAATTAATTTGGCTTAAGTGTGCATTCTGACGCATGTGATGTCATGGCCCATTAGCTCAGTTGGTTAGAGCGTCGTGCTAATAACGCGAAGGCCGCGGGTTCGATCCCCCCATGGGCCAACTTAGTTTTTTTTTTAATTTTAAATTAAATGTTCGTTAAAATATATTTTTTTTTTATTAATTTTTTTATTAATTTAAGCGCGGAAATGTTTACATTGTTACTAAACATCTGGAATTGAATAGTATTTCTTTCATTGGGGTTTTGTTAAATTTACTTCGAAAATATATCTATGTATGTATGTGATAAAAGTGAGACATTTGTACCTCTTAACAACGTTTACTTCTGATTTTGACTCACGAATAACATCCAAAAAGCTACAACTTTGGGTGGTGATCTGTCATGAAAACTGAAGCTGCGTACGAAATGCACACAAATTGTGACCATGTCACCAACACTACAAACGCACCCAAAATTCATGATTGTTTATGACCTCTAGTGCTGTTGCACCAAGCAGTTTTCATTTTGTGGCAACTGAATTACATATTTGCTGTAGAGTTGGTTGTTTTATTCGTATTGCTTGTTTAAGGTTTTCTTTTTAATTAAATCGTTGTAAATGTGTCTTGTCGGAATTACAGCGAAATGTGTATTCAAAAGTTCATTGAATCGTGAGATAATTTATGTATAGACACAGATATCTTTCTTTTGTAAGAGTATTCCGTAATATTTTAGATTTCTTTTTATTGACAAGCACACCAACATTTGCTGGAAATTCAAACATGATTGTTTGTTTATAGAAGACAGCAATTTGCAGACTTCGTTAGAATATTTATTATTTATTATAAATAAAATTTCATTTAAATTAGTTTTCTTCATTTTTAGATTATAATAATGGCTGCTTCTGTTTTATTTGCTTGTGGTTTGAATGAACAAAAATTACCTTCATTTATACACATCAGTGAGGAGTCCAACATTGATGGCAGCTTTTTAATTAGTTCTATTTTGGGCCAACGTTTGCGTATTTCTAATGCTGGCACGCTACTCGTCTGTTTGCAACACAACTATCACCACTATTTCAATGCTGGTATGCGCTTGGGCTACAACTGTAATATATTTTTGGCAAAAACTCTTCGAGTTATAGACTCGCTCAATGATATTGCCGAGGAGTTCCTTAGCAGCAAATGGTTGACTAACGAATGTCGCTTTACCGATTTACTGTTGGCTGATATAAAACAACAAATATCAAGCAATAACTTTACTTCACGCATCAACTCTACTGTAATTATTGATAATTTGGCAATATTATACAATTTGGGTGCCACCAAGGAGGACATACAGAAATTCTGTCATAGTCTGGTGGCTCTATCGCAAGAGTTTGAAAACTTGACAATTATCACAAAGATGAGTAATTGCGATATTTACAATTTGGATGATAATAATGTGGCCAAATTGGGTTCTTTGCACATTCGAGTTGTAAAGCTTAAAAGCGGCGTGTTCCGTGAAGTAGATGGAAAATTGTTAATCAAGAAGTTGCAAGATGAGGCTGACAACAGTTATGAGTGCAACTATTCATCAAAGGAGATTTTGTACAAAGTCAATGACAGAAATGTAAAAATTTTCAATCCCGGTGAAATTGGCTTAAAAGCCTAAAACATGTTAATGGTGAGTTTCATATTTTAAATAGTTGTTGCCTTCTTTCTTTTTATATTTTTTTTTTTATTTCTTTTTTGTAGGTTAAAATCTTAGATTTAAACTACTTTAAAATGAAAAACCTGAATTGATTATAATTGCAAGCTTCTATCAAATAAATGAAAAGGTGTTTTATATAATAACAAATAAACATTAAAAAAAAAAACAAATTGTCTAATAATATTTTCTAATTCATAGGCATGTTATCAAACAAATATGTAATATATTTTGTAAAATTCAAGTTTCCAGATTTCAACTTCTTTTCAACTAGTACATTTCATTGATTTCAATTCTATTAATTTCATAATTTATTCACCAAGTAAGTAATTCATTTTCTAATACATATTGCATTTCACTTCATTTTCTATGAAATTTAGGTAACGTTAATTGTAAGCCGTTATTTGCTGTATTATTTTCCCATAAATTTTCGCATTAGCTATATTATAGTATGTACTTATGTATGTATTTGCGAGCACATGGATATAAAATAAAAGTCAATATACAGAACATATTTTATTTAAAATAGACAACAATTTGCATAATGTTAGAATTTTTGCATTTTATATTCCAATTCCCTTGTGCTCTATAGCTTTAAACGATGCTTCGAGTTTTGTTTTCCCAACCAACCGTCAATACAATAAGTTTACGTTGAATACAAAGCACGCGTTGCACAACAGTATCGGACACCCAAACCACGCCATGGCATCCATACTCAGCCACAAATCACTTGCATGTCATTGTTTCTTGCAATTCCGTTCAAGTTCTATTTTGTTTAATATCGCCTTTTTCTCACAGTATTTCACAAAATAATGGCCTTCAGTTTTTATATATTCTCATTTTAATTCGCGTTTAAAACACAAGTACTCGTACATGGCATAATCAAGTATAAAATTGTATTTCTGCTCTTGTTAATTCTGCAAACTTTGCAAATCTCTTCTACTATGTACATGTGCACAAGTGTATACTGTTTTCCTTCTTCCTGGTGTATCTATTGCGTTTGTATTCTAGCTTGTTTTTTTATCCATACCTACTACAACATATTTTTATATTTAGTCAATGTTTACCTAAAATTTATTGTTTATTTTTTCTATATACATTAGGGTGGGTCAATTTTTTGTAAATAATCTACAATAAATTCTAAGAAAACTTGACTGTTAAGATATGGGTCTAAAATCAAAACCTAGCTCCCGCCGAAAGACATCTGGAAATTGGTTTCAAATAATAGATAATGAGAGTAAATTGCTGTTTTATGCACAAAATACCGAATTTTGAAAGTTCCGTGCTTAAAGAGTAAAAACGGAACCTTATTACTGAGTCTTTTTTGTCCGTCCGTCCATCTGCAAGCCATATTTCAAGCACCTTTATTTAAAAAATTTACCTAAAAAATTAGGTTTGTAATGTTACTGAACCATCATCAGTCAGAACACCATTGACCCAATTTAATGTGTGTGTTCCATATTTGTGTGTCACATTGATTTCTGGGTGTCTTGAAATATCTGTAACACAATACGAGTAATGAAATTATTTGGGTTTATTTTGTTTGTTTTTCGGTCACATGAAATGTATATTTTCTTTATTGTTAAAATTCATGAGTATCTAATTCATGGACATACTACATATTATTGTGTTTACAATTTGTGGTAACAATTGCGTGGACTTAATAAATAATAAGTGGAAACATAATAATTTATTTGTAATCAAATAAGGTTTAAGAAAAAATGGGATAAGTAGGTCCAAAAAGTGCAACTATGTATATTTGTGTTTTGTTCGGATATACTTTTCGGCGGGAGCTAGGGTTTCATTTTAGACCCATAGTTTCAGTAGGCATTTTTCTTAGAATTTTGTGTGGATTTCGATTTTGGTATACGCCTGTCATGATTTTTATGGCCCGAACAAATTGACCCACCCTAACATACTCGCACATACTTACATACATAATTTTAAGCCATAAAATGTTGTTTTGTTCTTTGTTCTTGTTATTTTTATGTATTCATAACATAATTTTTATTGCATATTTTTTACATTTGTCCCGCTTCTAAGAATAATTGACTGTCTATGGTTCTTTTTGCATATTATGTTTAATGTTCTAATTTTCTTTACATTATATTTATATCAGCAATAACATTTAACTCGCTACTTTATTAGCGAAATTGTTTAAATAAAACAAAATAGGGGCAGTTAATGTAACAGTACAAATATCTTTTTGTTAAAGCTCGAAGTTACAATTTCGGTACGATTAAGTTGATTTTCGGATGCCTAATTTTATTTTTCTTTATTTTTTTTTACCTTATTCAGATTTATATGTTAAAAATACGGCTAATTGGCTCTTCTATAGGTTCCTACTTCAATTAGAATTCTTCGTAGTTTTATGTTTATCCGCTCATTAATATAGAAAATTTAATCACGTACATACATAGTATGTACATATGTATGTATATGTAATTTAATGTTTAAAATCAAATTACATACAAAGAAAAATCGTAAAGGATTATATGAATTTTATTCTAAGTCTCCCCTTGAGGATTCTCACTAAATATTATCGTATGTCTATGTTCATAATTAGAGAAATATATATACAATATATACAAAATATAAACATAGAATTCTAATCGAAAATTTATTTATTTATTATTACATACAGAATTAAGATAAACTAACCAAAGAATATTATTGAACACATACGAGTGTAGTTTTGCCTTTCGATAATATTCCGTAATTCAGCCATTGATTTTTAAATACGCTTTGTATCGATTGTTTTTATCTCATTTTTTTTTAGTTGTGGAATCTATACATATTTTGTTCATGGCATTTTTTACTAAACTCCACTATATATTTTTCTAAAAAAAACTTTGAATGGATAGTTTACTTTCCGCAAATTTTTGAATTAATTTAATTCTCCAAATTTGATTGAAATTTTATGATGATGGCGAACTATTGTTAAATTGCCTTGAACAGATAATTCGGTTTTTAGAGAGAACAGTTTCTGGATGGTTTCTAAATACATATACAGCCCAATCATGAATAAAAATTCCGCGGGAGGTTTTTCCCCTTTTTATTTTTTTAACATTGAATTTGAATAGTAATAATGAAAAAAAGGGAAAAAACTCTGGGCTGATATATTGGCAATTCTTTCAAAATTTCTTCGAACTCTTGTAATTTTACATTCATTAACCTTAAAGAGTATATATATATAATATAGAATAGTAATTTCTGTGAATTGTATTTTCATTTAAAAATAATATGTTAAAATGCGTAAAAAAAAGTTATTCAGGGGACACCCGGGTTTGAACCGGGGACCTCTCGATCTGCAGTCGAATGCTCTACCACTGAGCTATATCCCCATGTTATAGATGTTGGTTATACATTCATTTATACCCCATAGTTTGTTGATACACACATGATCATTCTTTGTATTCTAGCAGCAGCAACTAAAATATGTATATAATTCTAAGCAGAGGTACAAATGTACGTATTCTTTTAATTAATGATAACAATGAAATATGTGTGTACATATGTACTTTTTTTGTTTGTTGCTAACCGATTAATTCTTTTTTTTTTAAAGCAGTGGTGTTCACAAAGAGAGTGTGTGTGTGAGTGAGTGGTATGTGTACTTTAGATGCACTGAGAGAAATTTCATTCTAACAATATTTTAATTCCTGTGTGTACCTTTATAAAAATATGAATGAAGTAAAATTATGAATGTAAATTTGCAGTAATGAAAATATGAATGTGTGTATTTTTGAAATTGTAAAGGTATGAATTTGTGTAAGATTGAATTTATGAAAAGAATAAAAAAATCAATCACATAGTTATGTTATTAACAAAATCAACAAGTTCTTCTATATTAATATCCTTACCGTAACATTTTATTTTAAGAAGTGTTTCTAAATGGTTATGTGGCAATTTGTTTCTATACATACTTCTTTTTGATTTAGGTCATTGCCGAAAATGTGCAATCGCATACGTATGTATGTACGGAACGTTGTCCATTAGACATGATAGAGGATGTTTTTATAAATATTGAGCGCCCATTCATTCCATTTTTAACATATCATGAAATCTTTTTCCAAGGTTTTATAAAAGTTTTTTACTTTTTGTCTATATATTGTTGTCTAAGATTGATTTGAAAATTTCTGAAATATTTCGGCTGTTCTTGGAAAATTAAGAAATCCTGTTTTTCAATTTGATTTTTTAAAATTTCTAACTTTCTACAGAACTCTTTCACTGCAAAAATAGAACGCAATTTTTTTTCTTGCAATACTAAATTTAAATTATTAATTTTTTTTTATTTATTTATTATTTATTCATTAACATATTTAGAAATTTAATTATTACAAAAAATGATTGTCTCAGCGTCCATAGGGACATTTTTGAGACCAGTTGGCAAATAGTTTAAAAACTTATAAAATAATTAAATTTATAAGTATTTGCAAATATATACCTACATACATAGTTAGAATTAAAGTTAAATAGGGAACATTGTTGCAATAGAAGCATTTCCACGTTATCAAATAAGTATTCTTTCACATTTTTTCTTAAAAATTGAAATTCTTTGAATGTTTTTTATAGCTTCTGGTAGCCTATTATATTCCAGACTACCCATATGTCCAACTCTTTGTTTAGTTCTTTCAAAACGACAGAAGCTTATATTTCTGGCATATCTTGCATCAAAGTTATGTATGTTGATTTCTTAAGAATAGGATAGTATTGATGGCCAATGCTATATATAGATTTATAAACATACAGCAAGAATTGCATTTTGTGTATGCCATATACAGGAAGAATTTTTGGTCTTTATGGTAAAGTAGAAAAAGTCATTGAAAGATTGAAAATTGTTTCTAGAGCTTTATTTTGAGATCTTTGAAGTGACTTAAGCTCTTTGCTTTTATTCCATGTATACACAATAGCTAAGTAGTTTAAGTGGCTCTGATTTAAGGCTGGGTAAAGTAACAATTTAGTTTTAGTGTTAAAATTATTTGTAAATTTATAAATCAAAATATATAAAATATATCAAATCAAATAATAAAGGTCCTTTAAATTTTACAAAAACTGTGAGAGTAAAATTGAGAGCAAAATTTCTTCTTGTGACGTCACAAGTCAAAAAAATGTTTGTGTTTGCTTAACTTTAATATAAATTTTAATGCAAATAAAAGTTTTAAAGAGAAGTGTGCCGTTTTTAATTGCGGAAGTATTAAAACAAATAACATAAATTTAAATTTTTTTAGATTTCCAAAAGAAAATAAATTAAAAAAAAAACAATGGGTAGAATTTTGCCACCTTGATGAATGAAAATTGTCTCATACAGCCCAATCATGAATAAAAATTCCGCGACAGTTTTTTCCCTTTTCCCATTTTTCCTATTCAAATTCAATGTTAAAAAAATAAAAAGAGAAAAAACTCTCGCGGATTTTTTATTCATGATTGGGCTGATAGACTTTGTATTGAAAAGGAGATGCGAGATTAAAAATGGATAAGTGAAACGTTTTGCGTTTAAGATACCTTATGTTAGGTTATCAAAGCCTACTGAAGAATTTGTGTGTCAATTTAAAAATCTGGAAGCTGTATTAAAATCTTTGAAGTAAAGCTAAAACTCTTTTTTTTCTATCGAGAATGTTTTTTCAAATAAGAAAACTAAATCAACAACACAAGCGGAAAAATATTTACATATATTTAGTTCACTTTTTTTTATATATTTTAATATGTATAAAATAGTAAATATGTAATTAAATGTTTTATTTTGAGTCAAAAAATTTGCAAAAATTTATTTTTTTTAAATATTACATATCGATGATCTCAAGTAGAAAGGCCCTAACTCGCATATTTGAAACTTTACAGGATAAAGTAAAAACATAATAGAAACTGTAATATTCAACGTAACTTTTTTTGTACAACTGCTTATAAAAGCGTTATTTTTTACACTATTGCAATAAATTTTTGTGAGGAGGTGTATTTGCATTGGAATCGCAAAAAAAACAAATTTCGAAAAAATAGCGAGTTAGGGCCTTTCTACATGAGACCAACGATATTAACAAAAGTTAGTTTTTACATGTTGAGAGGCACTTTTGTTTACAATCTTTGCGCAATCTTTATTATTTGATTCATGGCTCTTGCTATTAAAAGCACAGCACTGATTTATCAAGTACATAATTCTTTTTTACAAATTATAAAAATGGTTTATTAACCAACCTGTGTAAAGCTATTCCAAGAGTGACAGGGAAAGGGAGAAATGGAATTGTAATATTAGTTTCATAATAAATTTATTTATTAAATGTTAATAAAAACAAAAAATTCGAACAATTATTTTATTTATTTATTTTAATCCAAACTAAGAAATCCGCCTTTTACCTATTTGCATTCGGTGCTTATGTGAAAGTATTCAAACTCTTAAATTCTAAGTTGTGACGGTCTTGCACTAAGTTTGCACTATGTTTTAAAGTCAAATAAATAATGTTAAAAGATAATTGACAAAACACTTAAGAGTTCTAGTTGAGTTTTTGGTTTCAATTTGTATTTGCAACTGTTGATATCTTGCTTTGTTAAATATGATGCCGTTGAAAGAGTTTCTCATCCACCCATCACTTTGGATACTAAAAACAAGGAGAAAAACATTGCAAACAAACAACCAAGCACTAGATTGACTCGCTAACTTTCTAAGTACATAAGTGAATGACTGTGTGACTTGACTAACTGACAGACTGATTGAATGAATGGGTGACAAGTATGAAAGTTTCATATTTTATTTTATAAGTTTTTTTTAAAATAAACTTAAAGTGAAGTAAAAGAAAATTCTGTAGAAATTTCGATGACAAAAAGTTTTTAATTAACGTTTTTGTTAAATTACCAGTAACAGACAGGACTTTTTGTGTTTGGCGTTGTGCCATTTAACAATTACACACCCATACATAAATACTACTCATCACACATCGCAGCGGGGGAAAAATGCTTTAAAGAGACCTTCCAAAAGGCCTTATTTTGCAGTCACAAGGACTTCCAGGCGCATTGCAAAATCGACTAAATTTATAGACGCTCTCTTTAATAATTTTTATTGCTCGTAGTGACGATATACAACAATAATTGCAAAAACATCTGTGTTTGCTATTGAAATCATGATTTATTGACATGTAATTTTGAATGTGTATAAAACGCCTTCTAGAACACCTTCTGATAGAAGGCATAGTGGAATGAGTAACGAATCTCTTAGAATGTGTAAACAGGTCTTCTATAAGGCCTGCAAATGGAAGCACTTGCAATTTTCCCGCTGGGATATTCTTACTCCAATACATATACGAATGTATGTATGTACAATCTTGGTAAACATACACCCAGATAATAATTTGTTTTTGAACAGGTGAAAATGATAATGATTTTTTCGTTTCGTTTCGTTTGTGGGAGTTTCTTAATGTGCTTACGGAATTGTTAAATAAACAACATTCCTGATGTGTTTACCACTGCGAGTAGACAGACAAATTTAGACAAATATGTTGCGGTTAATTTTAGCTTGAAATGTCGACAAACAACGATAAGTTTATAATTTTTAAGGAATGTTGAAGTTGTTATGGTGAATTTCATGTCACGTGACGTGAAATTCACTACTACTTATTTTAACTTTGATAACCCATAAGTAGGCTCCTACAAAGCGTAGCACCCTTTCCAAACGCTCATTTCATAGGCTGAACAGTTATCTATCATATGCTGTTTAAACTGTTCAATTATCTTATTCGGTTAAAAAGATATGATTTTTGCAACGAAAAAACTCAAATGGCGCCACTGTGCGACGGTTAATTGAGAACAAACATAGGGCCAACGAACGTTCTTACTGCGCCAGCCCAGCCCTAAACTTCCCTGATGTTAAACCCACCCGTCGCGGAAAGATTAATTCTAATATTTATGTTTTTAAGCAATACTCCCTAATAAATCTTACAATAATGAATGGATAATTTACACATTGTAATTACGATTGCATATTATAAATAATATGAATGATAAAAATCTCTTAAGAGATTCTGTGTAAATTAATTGTGTTAATTGAGCTTTAATTGATATATTAACTAAATTAACTAAACTATATTAACTAAAACTGCCAAGTAAAATTGCAACTGTTTTAGATTCCAGCAAAAATATTCATTAGCCGATAAACTAGTGTTTATAAAGGTACGGTCACATTTGGCAAATATTTGCCGAAAAATATGTAACCACTTAATAACATATATTTGAACTCGTTTATTTATTAAAACAAAAAAAAAACATTTCTTATTTAGGCCAAATTACAACAAATATTTAGTTTTAATTTATTTGATGCTGTTTGATTTTGCAAAACCCTTGTAAGAGTAAACAACGTCAAGCACATTTGTGCTAAAACAAGTGATTACGCTTTTTTCAGTAAATATTTGCCAAATGTGACCGTACCTTAATTAAAACAAAATTTCATTTATTGAAATTTGTACCAAAAAAAAAAGAAAGAAAAAGAACATAAAGAATATAAAATAAAGACTTGGAATACCTTCAGTATTTGCTACGAGATAATTAATGCTCTGACTTACAACTTAAACTTTCTATAGAAATCGAAATACAAAATAACTTTTATATGATTATCTAATGCAGAGTTAAGTGAATTAATTATAAATCAAGTGGTGGTACATATAATAACGTTGCTGATTTTATAATTTAAAATTTAACAATTAAAACAAAAAAACAATGGGAAAAGGAGAAAATATCTAACAAATCCACAACAATTCTTTAGAAAAAAAAATAAATAAATCTTTTTCTAAAAACTTTGAATGAAAAACTTTTCTCATGGTATATCATATCATTATCCTTATGTTCGTGGAAAAACTCAAGGCCAACTAATTTACGACGAGAGTAGGTGAGTGACTGGAATGAAGAAAGTTTTAACGTTTACTTTTGTTAGCAGCGATTTTAGTTAATCATTTACACCCACGTTAGTTAATGAATATTTAATACATTCCCCTCTTCCGTACATACATACATATGTTTCAATATGCACAAATAACAAATGTTGGAATCCTTTAAGAAATGTGGTCATAATATAATGTGGTCCAATTTAAGATTATCAGTTTTTATCTGTTATTGATTGTCAAATACAGTGAGTGGTATGTGGAAATCCCTATTTTAATTATGTACGAGTATGTGTGTGTGTGTTTTTTTAGATAGATACAAATACTCGTATTTATAGTTTAGTTCTATTAAGTCCTTATCTCATGAACAAAATAAATTGTGAATAAAATTAAGACTTTCTAATTCGGTTCTGTAGGAAATATTTAAATATGATCCACTACGTTGAAGTTCATGTGATTTTTAGGGTTTTTGTCCCGGGAATTCCCGGTCATTTTACATTCCCGCAATCCCGGGATTTCATGCGGGATTTTTTTTGTTTTGCACTAAAAATATTTGTATTTGATGGCAGCTCTTTTTGTGAGTAAGATTAACAGCTGATCGTGACTTGACATTCAATACTTTTATGCCAGCAAATTTCATCAATACGGACTTCTCTTGGCCAAGAAATGTTTGAAGCCCTTAAAAATAGAATTGAAGAAAGAAGAGACAAAAGGCAGTATACACTAGAGGTCTGCACAAATGTATTTGACAGCCAAATGAGTGTTGTGTGTGTATTTGAGTTTCAATTAAAATGTGTAAAACAAATCAGAGCTAGTCATTCACGTTCAATCATTTTAAATGAAAGATCAACACAACACCGTTCATGAAAAAGTGAAACACATACACTAGCACTAATTGTGTGTGCGTCTCAATTATATTGTATTGCTTGATAAACTCACAATAAAAAAAACCTGTGTGAAGTTAAAAATCACACATTGCATTCGTGTGTTTGTTGTGTTTCTTATTTTGTTAAAATTGGGTTTTCCCCTATTTAATAAATTTCCCTAACGTTCTTTGCTTTGATACGGGTGTTTACTAAGTTGTTGTGTTTCGGGTGCCCAGCAGTCTTGTTTTTTTTTTTAGTTTTGATTTACATAAATACAATTTACTCGTGTAAAACAGCATATTTGTTATTTACAGTTGAATCAAATATTTCTCTCACAACACTCACGTAATGAATAGAACGCTTTGCACAATATGTTATTTCTTACACACAATAAATTTTGTGTGATTCTTAAATCACACACAACACACTACTTGCTAGTTTGATGTGTGAATTCATGTGTCGTTTAATCGCACACATGCATACCTATAGTATACACTGATGAAATTTTTAAGTAATCCCGATATTTTTAACAACGTTGATTAGGTAAACTTATTTTCGTACGCTTCCAAAAGTTCAATAATTTGCTATGCAGAATGTCTTTATAATCGTCTTTTTGAAGATCCAAATATAGATGAAGAAATTGAAAGCAGTGATGATGAGTGTGATATAGTCGAAAAAACATTTGAAGAAGTTTTAAATAATGCAATAAATAGCGTTAACGATACTGTGAAGGCAAAATTTAAACAATGTTCAACATATTCCATTAAAAAGGACTTTAAATTTTTTGAAGGCCGTGGTAAAAAACCGAAAATATACACAATTTATTTAATGCGCTTCTTACAATACGCCAAACTTCTGTTGAAAGTGAACGGATTTTTTCGCTCTCAGGACTTTTTGTAAATAAAATTCGAAACAGACTTTCCGACGAGTCTACATATAAACGCTTTTTCAGTTTTAAAAACTTATTTTCAAAACCAAGATAACAATTTAATATTTTTGTAGTATTTATTTTAAGATTATTACTTTTAATTTACAGATCAGAAAGAACTGAATTATTATTATTTCTTATGTACCTTTGTGTTAATATAAACGTATTATATACGTATTTGTTATGTCTATGCTTGGATGGATGAATTAATTTATTTTCATTACAAAAAATAAAATTTTTATTATTTTCTAATATTGAACGGGAAATCCCGGGATCCCGGGCAATTGAAAAAAAAATCCGGGGATAAAAACCCTAGTGATTTTACATTGTTTGTCTCTATCAAGATATCGGATAAACACTTATTGAGCCAGTGATCATTTGATTGTTTTTAGCCGAGATTAAGCCCATTGGAAAAGAAGATTTGCGGTTACGGAAGTAAAAATTTAGATTTTTTTATATTGTTTTATATTTATCAGTTTTTGAATATTTGTGATTTAGCTCCAAAAATACTTTTAGTTTTAAACAAAATATGCGTAATTGGTTTTCAATATTAGTCCCAATTTACACAAAGCAATTTTTATTGAAAAGATTGATACAATTTTTCCTTGAAATTTCTTCAGTGTTTACACAGCACAATAAAATTGCTTAAATCATTCATATTATTATTTGAATGTACTCGTATACACACATTTGTAATACAAAAAAATATGTTATCACAAAAACATGCCATGTGTAAAAGGTAAACAGCTTAGCTTAAAGAATTGCTTTGTGTAAATTGGGTTTTATAAACGGTGTCCCAACTAGAACGCAGTTTTTAAATTTTAAGTAAAACACAGGTATATAAAAAAAATATCGTGAAACTATTATATCGTAAAGTATACAGAATGAGGTTATGTATGGAACAAGATATCGTGCAGATGGCCGCCGCGGCTTTGCTGGCACACACGCGATCTTTTAATGAAATTTTCAATGACCTTTTTGCGTAAATGCTGCGGTATGTAATTAATGCAGCGTACAATTTCCTCCCTCTTTTAAGGCTTGAGTCGTCGTCGGCTTATTCGCGTAAACCATCGACTTCAAAAAACCCCAAAGAAAAAAATCTAAAGGTGTTAAATCGCACGATCTAGGCGGCCAATTCTGGCCTCCAAAACGTGAAATAACACGACCGGGAAATGACTGATGCATTTTCTCTGGCTGTATGACATGTGGCGCCGTCTTGTTGAAACCACATGTCCTCCACATTCATTTATTCAATTCTAGGTAAGAAAAAACTGGTTATCATTTCACGATACTGAACACCATTGACACCATTGCGTTCTAGTTGGGACACACTTTATTAAGAAATATTTTGTTTTCCCATTTTCTTAAACAATTTATTCACTGTTGGTGTAAACTTTTGTAATACTTTTGGGATCTTGTGTTATAATTTTTAGTCTATTTGCATTTAGAATCTTTTAAGGAAAGAGCAGGACATTGTAAATAAAAATATTATTAAATTTGTCTCAAAAGGTTTCAACTGATTGCCACTCATTGTGGTATCTGAATGAAAACCAACAACAATATTTGTTTACCAATTGTAAAATAATGAAAGCCAAAATTAAATAAAGTTTTTCGCATATTTCGTGTGAATAAAAGTTGGAGGCGGTAATTTTCCATTGTTTTGTTTGACTGTTTGGATTGTTAATTCAATGGTTGGTCAGTGAATTTGAAATTTATTGTGTATGTGTGGGATTTATTATTTTATTCTGTTTTTGGTTTTGGACCAACATGTTTTGCATTAATTGAGCAGTTCGTGTAAGAATCATCATAAAAATACTTTAAAAAGCCCTAAAAAATAAAGAGCAAAATGAAATCATCACATTTTAACTACGACCACAAACTTGTAGCATGTTTCATTCAAACAAATAGAGAAACAAACATCAATTTGCAATCAAACACTATGAAAAATTGTCTGAAACTTTGTGGCGGTAAATTAAGACAAGTCCAAGAAAATATGAACTGAGTAAATTTGGATACTTTAAAGGAAATCTTCATGCATTTCTACTGAAATTGATACAAATCCAATCAATTGATGTTTCTTCTCACATTTATTGCATTAAATTTAATTCTATGAAAAGTTTCACTTTCATGATATTTCAATTCGCCTGTTGTGTGGAATAAATTATTTAAGGAAAATAAAAAATGAATAAAGACCGAAATAGAATACTTCCGGTTCCTTTTGAATCTTGCCAGTTCAATGTAACCATTACAAATAAATACATGTGTATGTAGGAGGTCTACTGCTGCGACTCTTTATCACTCATTACAATTTTTTCAATGATTGTCTTGTCATTGCTTCAACTTACAATACTACATTCAGTGTGAGTCAGTTCATAGATTTTTTTATTTGTAATGTAATGTAGTATGGGATAGATATTCTCTTGCTTGTGCAAAATGAACAGATACATGACTTAAATCTTCTACATTCATCATGTCCCAACAAGGGAGAGGGAGTAATAAAATGACTTAAACCATTTTTAACATCTAATTTATGATTTGAGTAAGTATGAAGCATTCTTCACTGCCATAATATCAAGGAAATTGCCAGTCTACAAGTCTGCCACAGTTTTACATGCTCCGTCCAACATGTGGGCAGCACAAAGTTCAAATAGGATTTCATCATTCATTTTCTAGTGCTTAGTGCAAAGACATTGTATAAACTTTTCTATATTCATTGTATAAGATTGGATGGTTGGTAGATTATTTTAATAAACATTTCCTGTAATTTTACATCCACAGAGATTCTAGTAAATATGGTTTCCTGAAAATAGACAACACAATATTAGATTATTAACTGGCGAATTGTTTAAGAACTGTTTAGATTTTCATTAGAATTTTATTTAGTTCAAGTGGCAATTTGTATGAATAATTATTTAAAACAAAATAAATATAAAAGTAAAATAAATTATATTATTCTAGCTCAAGTAAATTTAGTTTTGTAATAATTCAAAGAGAGCATATGTTTCAATAAAATCCAAATAATCAAAAGTACAATTTCGCTTATTTCAAACCTTGGCCAAAACGACAAGCTAAATTTATGTAATATAAATGACTTGTGTTAAAAATTTAAAATTTTTAAAGTGAAATGTATCAAGTGAAAAGAGCTAACATTTTTTACTTTTGCTATTTCCCACACCTTGACATATAGTTGTAGAGGTTTAGAGGTTTAGAGGTTTAAGGGTCTATTAATTTCAAATTTTGTGTGTGTTTTGTTTTGCAAACACCATTTACAACATCATTACAATGTAATAAAAAGAAAGTTTATAAGGAAATATAAAAATGTTAACTTCCTCGTTTTTTGCCTACACTGTAAAAAAAAATTGTCTATATATATTTTTTTTTTGGCCTGATAGCTAAGCTTGGTTTTTTGTAAGGCTAGAGTGCTACTGAACATAACTTATAACTTATAATTTATAATTATATACTTTATTAGATTTACCATGCAATCTAAATAATTTCTGTAGAACGAGAAAACTGTTTTGTAAACCGAAAGACAATTAAATTCTGGGAACTTTTAAAAGTATATAAATTTTAGTCAGATTTAGAACATTAATATCATAATGGCTATATTTTATATATTGATATAACATGTGTAGCAACTAGAGGTCTGCATGTGTGCGATTAAACGACACATAAATTCACACATCAAACTAGCAAGTAGTGTGTTGTGTGTGATTTAAGAATCACACAAAATTTATTGTGTGTAAGAAATAACATATTGTGCAAAGCGTTCTATTCATTACGTGAGTGTTGTGAGAGAAATATTTGATTCAACTGTAAATAACAAATATGCTGTTTTACACGAGTAAATTGTATTTATGTAAATCAAAACTAAAAAAAAACAAGACTGCTGGGCACCCGAAACACAACAACTTAGTAAACACCCGTATCAAAACAAAGAACGTTAGGGAAATTTATTAAATAGGGGAAAACCCAATTTTAACAAAATAAGAAATACAACAAACACACGAATGCAATGTGTGATTTTTAACTTCACACAGGTTTTTTTTATTGTGAGATGTATGAATTTGAGTTTATCAAGCAATACAATATAATTGAGACGCACATACAATTAGTGTTAGTGTATGTGTTTCACTTTTTCATGAACGGTGTTGTATTGATCTTTCATTTAAAATGATTGAACGTGAATGACTAGCTCTCATTTGTTTTACACATTTGAATTGAAAATCAAATACACACACAACACTCATTTGGCTGCCAAATACATTTGCGCAGACCTCTAGTAGCAACCATAGCTGCCAGATTTGACGATTTTTGCATTGAATTATTCAAATTTTCTATCATTTGTTTATTTTATTAATTTTTTTGTTACTAAATTCTCTCTTTTTTTTTGAGACAACAAATATTTTTCTCATTTATGGCCGAATTCTCGGTCATTAGTTAACCATTGGTAAACTAAAATACTAACTATTGTTTAACTATTACTTGGTATGCTTATGGTAAACTAAGCATTGCGAATAAAGCATCATTAGTTACGCCTTTGCCATTAGCTAAGTAAAGACTGTGAATTTAGCCATTAATATTAAGAAGAACATGACATATTTCAAAAAGAAAACTAGGTAAAGTAATGTTTTCTTTATTATTAAAAATTGTTAAGTTTAAAGGTGGATTTACTCACCCATTTGTTCTTAACAAAAATTTTTTCCGGAGAAAAATTTTTTTGCAGCACGATTCACCCATTTTGAAAGACTTTTCTGAATAATCAAAGCTGCCATATGTAAACAAAATCTATTAGTTTTACAAGTGCGGCCATTGCTTTATTTTGCTTTTGATTTTAAGTGTCAAAATACAAATATTGAATTATTTTAAAGTATTGTGTATTCAAAATCACAGATATAAATTTAAAATGAATGAAAAAGGGCAGTTCCTTTTGCTGATGGCCATGGAAATTCATAAGGCATTGTTATTTTTATGAAAAAATGCATTCTATTGGCAACTCAATTCATTTTGATCCAGAAAAAATATAAAATTAAACCAATTCAAGTTCGTAAAAAATATTTTTTCTCTCTCAAAAAGAGACATGTCAAACTTCATATAAAAAAGTCATTTTAAATACTAAATTCCATGAACTTAAATTGTCAGAGGAAACAATTTCTGAATTTCAAGTGGAAATTTTTACAAAAACTTCTCCTATTGTAACAAAACGTCGAAAGAACATTCAGCCAAATAAATTTAAATAACAAAAAATATGGAATTCTTTGAAAATAAGTTCGTGTATATGATGGATGAATTGGATTCTATACTCAAAATGTTATTTAAAACTTAATAAACTAAATTGTCTTGTTTCACACTCTTCAGTTTTAGCTGACCAGGTTTTCTTCAATCCTCTTTTTATTCACACACGTCAATTTTCGTATTTTTTTTAATGCAAATCAACATGCATAAAAAAACAATGTTACATATGTTTTCGTTTAAATAAAAATTTCAAAATATTATTAGAAATAGTGAGTTTTTATTTTCCCGACTTTTTTTTACGATTTTTAAAATTCGAAATGACGATTTTTTTCTTTTTTATCGGGATTTTGACGATTTTCTGCCAAATAGATAATATATCGTATATTATAGTAACAACCTTAAGAACATAATTAGTATTTCTCACAGTGCACTTATATGAACTAAATGCGTTTCTGAACAAGACTAGAAATCTGGAAAAATGTTACAGACCAATATCTGGATATTAGGGCGACTCTTGCTTTATTCGTGGATTAGCAACCACATATCAAGTACAAATCTACCCAACTCGGACTCCATCGTTTCAGACATTAGACATTGCTATACTGCAAGATAGTCGCGAACATTTATGAAATATTTGCGTTTAAGATTTTTAATTTAAAATTGATAATTTTCTTAAATTTGTTTGATCAGTGTATTCGTATTGAATGCATAAAACAATTGTGGCGAAAAGTACAACAATATTTAGTTTTCATACAATTTTTTTTTTCAGAATTTTCTAAAGCGTAACGAATAAAAAGTGCTTTCAGGACTTGAAGCATGAAATCAGTTACGAAACTTAAGCCTTTGGTTGTACTCGAACAGTTCTAAAAAGGACTATCAATTTTCCAAAATAGGGAGAGGGGAAAACTTTTTCTTGTTCTCAGGTATCAAATAGAAAATGTCAGTGTTTACATTTTTGGCCTCAACATTCGATTAATAATCACACTGACTGAATGCTTGGATGGTTGGTTGGTTGGCTGGCGAACAAAACAGAAATATAAAAATAAGCAAACTATGTTTTTTTATATTTACTTAAACTTAACTAACTCTCTAGTAGTTATGGAAGCGAACTGATGAGTACATATAATTTTTAATTAGGATGTCAATGGAAAAGAAGTAGATTTCTTTACTCTTATTGCCCATTCATTGCTCTAAAGAAATTTAATATTTTTGTGTAGGATGATAAGAAGTTTTCAAAGAAAAAAATAGTATTAAAAGTATTAAAATTACAATGACATTTTCTACCCTAACTTTGGCGAATAATTGAACAATATTTAAAGAATTAAAATAACAAGACTAAAAGAACACTGGAACACGAGTAAGCAGATAATTAAACACAAAAGGGACAAAAAAGAATATCATTTTAATTTAATTTTAAAATTCTTTCAAGTAATTTGAGAGTTTTTGTCTTTTTTTAAAATTAAGACAATAACATTGGATATTGAGAAACCCAGAACTTTCTGCCATAGTTTAAAATGTATTACTGTTTCATATTGATTAAAGTTAAAATTAAATTGAATTCGAGTAAATTCTGTTTCAATTAAGAATACTCTTTGAGTTTGATTAAAAGTGGTAGAATAACAATTAATAAAGTTTCAATTCAGGAACCCGGACATCCTTTTTTCCGTCAGTCAAATTTTTTATTGAAATTTCTATTATATTGTAATTTTTTAAAGAATTCAAGAACTGAAATAAGTAGAAAACTTTATTTCTTTTTCCATTGGAAAGTTTGTCAGTTTGGACCATAAAATGGCAATTATCACTTCTTCTTTCACAAAACTCGTAATGGAGGGTAAACGACATTAAATGTGATCAAATGACAAAAAGTTTTGGCTAAAATTCTGATCAGAAATGCAAAGTGCGTGTTCGTTTAATCCTACAAACACAAAAATGCAAAATACTTGCCATATTTATATTCGTATCTAGAATTGTCATAGGCACAGCACACGATAATAATTGTGCATAATTCAACAATGAATCAGTTACTTTTCAAATAATAAAAACAAAAATAAAATATTGCAAAATACAAACAACTATTGTGATGAGAAATAATGAGAATTTTTTCAATTTATTTTACTTTTCTTATTTGTATAGCCGGCGTCTATTGTTAAAGTTGTTTTTTATGCTGCCATATGCTTCATTTGACAGCAACAAGACGGACAAATTGTAGGTATAAAATTTGTTTTATTAGCTTGTGTCATGCATCATTTCATCTATTCAATAAACATCTATGCCAATAACTAACTAATAACCTTAGTTAGTTTCTTGAAAATATTTATTTATATTTTTGTGCAGAAATTATGACAGACACATTTAATGACTCATATTATGTCGTGATATATAGAGATTTGGTATTTTGTGAACCACTTACAAGTCTACGAGTTATTATAGATTTTATTACTGTCTTATTAAAGTCTAAAAATACGTAGATGTCGTTTACAAGTCTGCACGTGTTAGTAGGTTAGAGGTCATTCAAAAGTTGTTAAAGACCATCAATTACCAAAGAAGAACAAATATAAAACAGCAATTATTAATTTAAAAAAATATGTCGCCGTTGTTGAATACACATTAACATTATTCCCAATGAATAGTGTCTAAAATTAATTAGTGTGCTTTTTATATTTCACAACTATTATGAATACACAGCCATGTCACAGAATTTAATTCCGTTCGAAAGTGGAATTCATTCCGTTTTTTGCTTCTATAGAAAAAGCAAAACGAAAAATTTTTTCGGAATGAAACCACTTTTAATTTGCAATGTGGAAATGTAATTTTAAGCATTTCTAGGTTTCATTCCGAAAAAATTGTTCGTTTTACTTTTCTATAAAAGAAAAGAAATCGAATTAATACCACTTCCGAACGGAATTAAATTCTGTGATATGGCTGATAAACAGTTTTTAAAGCGCATTTAGAGTTTGATAGAAACAAATCTGTTGAATCCAAAAATTCATAAGAAAAAAATTTGAATTTAAATCATACAAAATCTGTTTGTTAGTGCCGACAGTTTGACTCGAACTAGATAGAGTAGTAGAGAGAGTAGAACACTTTTTGCTTCCAAGCCACTTACAAATTTATATTTTTGAATTATTTACTTTTTATATAATTTAACTAAAATATGTATATGGAAATAAACTTTAGCTTAAGTCTACAAGTAACTTATTTTTAGTTCGATTTATATATTTTTTTTATTTTTTTAATGGATAAAGTCATTGTGTTCAAATGTGCCCCCCATATGAGGCAGCTTTGAACTAAGCTGGGGCAGTTTTGAACGGCAATTTTTTTAACATAAACAGTTATATTTTTTATATATATAATAAATTCGATTTATTTATTAAGAAAAGCATAAACATTAACAATTAAAAAATAAAAAAAATTCAGATCAAAAATAAGTTTTATATTATTAAGACGGAAAAGGCTTTGCGATTTCAGATGAGATTACATTTTCCTTTAAAGCATCATGATCAGCATTGGATTCATAATTTTCAGAAAATAAGAGAGAATCAACAATGTTTGGTACTTCGGTTGATAAATTAACATGTTCAAAGGTGCCCCCTTTTTCTTTGTTCAAACCTGAACTGGCATGCCATTTCACGGAAATTTATAATAAATATTTTTTTTACATAAATATCAAATAAACTTAATTTTGTTTGAAATGAATTTTGGACTGCAATAAATTTCTTTCACGAAAGAAAACGATCACTGAATACTTTTTACACTCTTACAAAAAAATAAAAAAATTTACGAAAACTTGTTCACCCAACTACATTCGGTCGACGACTGAAAAAACTAGCAAAAGTTGTTGACGTTGCTAGAAAACAAGGTGGGCATGTGAAAAACTCGGTTAAGGGTCGGAAAAAATGTTAAACTGAGATTTTATCAACATAGTTCAAAGGTGCCCCGGGTATAAACGTGCCCTCCTCTCCCCTACTGTGGTTTGAAATTCACATGCAACCGAACAATATTATTTAGAGCACAATTTCGGAAAAATCTGTGTCCACTGTAGGATGAGTAATTGTCGACTTAAAAAAACATTATGGTACATTCCCAGGAAGTTTTTGTATGATATTATTTATCTCACACTTTGGGAAAAACGATTGGTGTCAGTCAGCTTGACATCATCATAAAGTATCTTTTTTTCTATATCGTATGTTTACAATTTGTAAGCAAGCGGCTATGAATCAACAGGACAATGTTGCCAAACTGTCTGCCATCTCATCTCATCAATTGCAATCGCCACTCGTTGACAAGTTTTCGAAAAAACGGACATTATCACACACGTATGATAATCATCTATGGCAATAACTTTAGCTAACGTTTCTGTAAAATATTTATGTAGAAATGAGGAAGAAAAATAAATACAAGTTTATATCATACGATTTGTGTACATCTGGCTGGATACACTACATACACCGAATGTAAATATGTAATACTACGTTTCCACGGTACATGATTCGCTCTCTATTCATGCTTCACACCCCAATCATGAGTGAAACAACCTGCTTCACCATACAAAATTTTAAGAGCGAATCCAGTAGATTCATATTGAATCAACTTGCGAAGCACGAAAAATTGCACTCTTCTCTAATATTTATCGCAAGTTTATCTGCACTAGATGTCAAAATTTAATATTATTGTAAACAAAGCAAATTATTTTCTTGTTGCTGGAAGTAAAGAAAGTAAATACGTACGAATGTATGTTGTTTTTTCAAATAATCTAACTAATTTCCACTCACTTTTGTTTGTCCATTAAAAAAAATTATTTTCCACAAATTGTAAATTCTGTTTTTTTTATTCTGTTTGTTTATTAAAGACAACTGCCAAATCGAATCAAGTTTATTAGTCATGTAAACAGCGTGATTCATAAACATGATTCAGAGAGCGAAGCAGGTGATTCAAGTCGTCGTGGAAACATAGTATAAGACTGACGCGGATGTATTAATTTTTTCCAAATTTTTTATTGTGACATAGGTCTCTTATAATTAAGGATCTAACCATTTAATGTAGATCTCTATGGGTAATTATGCGATGTTTTCTCTAGGCATCTTTATTTGTTAATTTTTCTAAACATTTTTGTTTGGTAGAAGAAAACAACAGCATTTTTCAACGATTAAGGACGATAAATGACAGCATAGTTGGATAGTGTAGTATCTGTGTCAATAAACTTTAAAAATGGTGCAAAAAGAGAAAATATGAAATTGTGTTTTCGGACAAAAATATCTCTCCTAGCAATCTTGTGTGCATTAAAATTTTAAACAAGCGATAAAAACAAGACTTGACTAAATTTAGCATGACCTTCAAAGTGATGTCACTTGAAACAGGCTGGCTGATAAAAGTGTCTGTGGGAATTTCATAATTTTTTTCTTGTATGTGCAATGAAGGATTTACACAGTTATTTTAATAATCGTTTAATCGTAAATAAACTTTGTATCTTTTCTGCCGTATTTATAAAAAATAAAGTAGGTTTTAAGTGTGCTTTTAGACAAAATTTTCATACAAAATTTAAAGTCTACTTTAATTTTTTTTTTGAATTAGACCGTTATCTTTAACCTTATTATTTGTATAATATTTCTTTATTTACTCAGACACATTCGTCCTTAGGTGGTAAGAGTGCTACCTGTTACTTTTCACTCTCATCAAATTAGGTATTTATGAGGTTTTTATTTACTAAAAGAAAGATTCGTTCGTTCATGTAAAATAAATGTTGTTCACAACTTTTTCTTCTACTTTTTTCTGTTTGTTTTATTTTATTTATAAAAAATAACAACCCAAAATCTATAAACAATAATAATCTGAAATGGTTCAACAACCCTGCCAAGTAATAATTGTAATTTATGCACAGTTATTCATAACTGTGCACATATATGTATGTGTGTGTGTAAATTCGTTTCTTTTTTTAGCAAATATTACAACCACATCATCAACAACAGCAACAGCCATTTGAAAGAAACACCAAAGAAAATAAACTCTTTGAATGCTTAATACGAATATTTATGAACAGGGCAACCGAAAAAATTATTTTCACCATTACGCTTGAAGTTTTCATTTCTTTTCATAAAAATTTTAAATGATAAAGCAATATTTTACTAATCTTATTGCAAAAGTTTGTTTTTTAATTTTCCGTTTTATATCCAATACTAGAGTTTTAAGTCAGATTTAAAGTATAATTTATTTAACTATTTAATTATAATTATTAAATTTTAATTATACAAATTTAGAAAATTATTACACAAAGAGTTTACTGATATCGGAAAACGTGAAAAATTTCACCAGCAGGGCCGGAAATAAAATTTTGTTGAATTTTTATTAAAGTTCAGAAAAATGTTTGACTAGGATGCCTATTATGAGCTAAATTCGCTCATAATAAGCTAAATGCTTATCGAATGAATTTTCATTTGGTATTCGATGAAAAAACGCTATTGTGAAAATCACTCTTTGTGGATTATTCACAATAGTACATTTATATCAGCTGGCGCTATATTTGTTTACAAATTCTTAAAGAAAAATAAATTAAATTTGAAATTACCACCAAGGAATTATGGTTTTTAATGATTCGTCTGATGAATAGAATTAAGTTTCTGGGTAATGCAAACTCAGTTTTTGGCTACCTAAACTTTAGAGCAAATATTTTTTGCCAACAGTGGATCTTCTACCATGAGAGAAACGAGCTTCTCCAATTACTTTTTTTCTACTTACGACCTGCAGGATATTAACAAAAGTAATTTACAAGTAGTATTTGGTTGACCAAAACCAAAAAAAAAAAAAACAAATTCTTACATTTTAAATAAATTTTGTGTTCCATAAAAAATTCGTTGAACAATGAAATTTTCGACAGCGATGCCAACTCATAATACAAATTTTACATTCGATAGTCGATTTTCGATAGCCAGCGAATATCGATTGTCAATTGCAGCTCATAATAGGGGCCTAGAACGACTCCAAAAAAATTTTGTCCAATTTTGGAATCAAGTGTATTCCATTAAAATCCATAATACAATGTTCTAAATTTCACTTTTCAAACATTTAAATTATATTGTTGTTTTGGTGTTTAAAAAAACTGGACATATTTAGACTAATAGCGTGTTCAGATATGAAACTTAATTGAGTCAATATTCGGTTAATTGACAATATTATTTTAAGTGTTCAAGGCATACGCAATTTTCAGCTTGCTCAATAATCATTTGACAGTTGGAAAACAATACAAAAAATTCTCTAAATGGTTATTGTGTTTCTATGTAAACAAGCTTACCTTCACATTGATTTTCAATGATTTCGTTTGCTTTCCTTTGTTGACATTTGCCATTTTATACAATTTTGTTCACTAAACACAGTTGTGAACAGTGTTGCATTCGAAATCTTACTTAATATTATAACAATTTCGTACTTATTGCGCAATAATTAATTGAGATTTTATATGGAATGTTGAGCCAATAATGGCGTTAATTGCGATTAACGCAATTAAGGTGCATATGTAAACAGTGTTTACTAAACACGCTAAAAAAGTGATTCAAGACCACAACTTTAAGGTTTCATTAGATAAAAATATTCTGTGCATATTTAGCAATGTACTTCAGTCTGTTCAAGTCTTTGTTGAGAAAATGAATTCTCTATATTTGCAAGACAGTCTTTTGGTATCCCTGGCCATTAAAGATACTTAGGAAAGCTCATACACAGCACAAAAACATATCCATCCAAATAACTATAATTGAAATGTGAGCAAGTTTTTGGGAAAGAGTAGCAAAATGAAAATGAATTGTTTTCTTTGTATGAAAAGCTTAAGAAAGAACTGAGCCTTCAGTAAATGTTGACATTCACAAGGAGCATGTGACCCGAATTGAAGCTAATAAAATATTGCGAATAAATTTAATAACGGAGGTGGTTGCACAACAACCAACCAACGGCAATTGTTGCTTAAAGCGCTTTTCATTTAGTTTGCTTCGTTTTAATTTTTTTCTTCTTTTTTTTTTTTTGTGGAAGGAATAAGATGTGCAATTGAATTTCATTGACTTTATTATTGATTAATAAAATATGGCCGCTGGCAAACGTTTAAGGTATAAATAAATAAAAAATTGAATTGTTTGTCATAAAAATTCATGGTGGAAATATTAATCTAATGCTAAAATGTATTTGCAATAGGGATGGCAAACGTTACTGGCTTTTCAAATGCCGGGATTCGGGGATTTTAAAATTTTAAATTGATTAAAAGTTTATAAAAAATTAATAATTAAAAAACATAATAACATTATATTAAAATGTTAGATTAACTAAAATAATATCTCATTTCGCCTTTAATTTCTATTTTAATTATCGAACGATAAAGCTTCTTAAAAATATTAAGGTATCTATAGTTAAGAAAATCTTGATTTAATTTTGTTGCTGACGAAAAAACACTGCTCACATCGTTTGTAGACAAAATTGTTAGCAAATTCTTGTATTCTGATTCATATTCATTATTTTATGTCATGTTATTATAGACATTATTAGGTGTTGTGGGGGGGGGGGGGGGGGGGTTTTTACACACTTCACTTAAATTCATTATTTCATTCGTTTTGCAATCAACATTTTTAATTCATTTCTAATAACAAACATTTCTATCTCATTATCAAATTCACTCTTCAATTTTGGGGTTTTTTTTTTTTGAAACTTAAAAGTGTTGAGTAAATAACACTTCTTTTTTAGTTTGTTTTAAGGAGAGATTTCACAAGATCAGTTTTTGATATCTCTTTGAGCATAAATAAAAATGCAACATCAGCAGAGATTGATATCACTGCCACAAAGAGCTTTGTCTGTAAAGAATCAATTAAAGCTTTTTCTATAGGAATTTGCACCGTAGACACATCAAATAGTGCGTTCGAGTTTGTCAATTAATTTTAATTCTTTCACCTTTATTTCTTCGACATACTTTTTAAAATTAAAATTTTTGTTGATGACTATGGAAACAAATACCAAGATCCCGGGATTTTTTAAAACAAGTCAAGGAATCGGGATTTCGGGATTGGCATCCCTAATTTGCACCAAACAAAAACGTATAAAAATATCTTTTATACGTTGAATAAGTATTCTAGTATAGCCATGGATAAAAAAGGGGCGAATAAAGTCGATTGCACGATTATTATTATGTGTGCATATGTATTTATAAGTTTCGCATTTATTGTATTTTTGTCTCAAATATGTAAATAGAAATGTGTTTATGTCTTATCAAATTTACGCAGCATTAAGTAAACGATTGTTGTACTCTTTCAGATTTCTAGTTGTATTGTTGTATGTATTTAAACATAACACAAACGTGGCAAAACGATTTGTATTTACATACATACAAAATATTTCCATTGAATAGAATACAATTTAATATATTTTGTTCAATTTCATTGACACAATGGTCTGTATTTCTTTTTCTAAATGTCTAATAAGTTTGTTTACGAGTATATGCACATGGTGAAATTAAATACTAGGTGATAGCGTAGCGCCAGCTGATTATTCATGGTGAATTTGAAAATGCCAAAAAGTTATATAAAAAAAAAACTTTTTGACAATGACGAAAGTTTTTCATATAGAAAAATGCCTGTTGTTCTTGCCTTGTTGTAATTGTTGTAGCAATGCGGTCACCTGGTATTTAATTTCACCATGTATATGCATATGAAAATAGCTTTTTATTTCTTTTATTCTCTTGCTGAATTCTGCGCAAAGCATTAAAGGGTTAAATCGATTGTATTTGTATTTAGTACATATGTATATATGCATGTGTGTGTGTGTGCTTTATGAGCTCATCATTTCTATTGACATAAAGTCTAAAATCAGAATTACAAATGACACACAATCACATGTTTAGGTGAATGTTTATACATATGTTATAGAAATGGTAATTTTAATTAATAATTACAATATATTCTGGCTAATTAGTTTAAGTTTCAACAGGCTGGATATTGTTGCTGTTACCACCAACATAATGTGAAGATGAGATTGGAAGTTCGACGAACCAAAACGTAATGTTAGAATTTATATGGTAATAAAAGTGGTCAAAACTGTTTTAACTTTGACACAATAAAAAAAAACAAATTGCAAAAAATATCCTCCCTTTAAGCTCTTGCTATGTTTTATAATTAGTCTACACAAAAAAAACCAACAGTGTTGTGGCAAGTGAATTTGTCATTTGTTTTAAAATAAACATTTATTTCTCGATTGAAATTGCAGAAATTAAAATCGGGAAGCTCAATTCGGCTAGTCACACCACATGTGTTTTCTAGAAGTACAATTCATTCAGGTTTTTATTTCATTGATTTCATAGACATTTTGTACAAACCTAAAACTTTGCTACAATAAGATTAACTTCCATGGTGTAATTATACAAGGTGATTGCAAATCGGCAACAAATACAACACAAAACAGAAACAACAGGCATTTTGTTTTGTGTAAAATAATGTACTACTGTTAAAAACACTTCAAAAAGTATTTCTTTTGACATAAGTAAATTGTAAACAAAGTCAGTCAGCTGTGCTACTGCACTCACCTTGTATAGTTACACCATGATTCACTTCATTCAAAGTAGGCATTTAGAATTGAATTAAAATTAATATTAAACAGATGGAAAAATGTGCAAGTAAATCAAACAAACAGCTTTTAGCGATTTGTTTTGTATAACCTGTAAACTTTTTATGTCAGCATTTCTTTTAAATCCATATACTCGTACAAGTGTAAGATAATTAAGATGACTTTGTATAAAAGCTTGAAAAATTAAATATTTACCTCCTTATTCAAAAACGATTATTAAAGTTAACAAACGTATATTAAGCAAATTTTTATATGCAAATCTGTCTTAATAAACGTTTGTTGAATTTAATAATCGTTTTTGAATAAGGGGGTTAGTTTTTTCATCAAGTTTATGACGTAGTTTGAATAAAACACCAAATGTGGGAGATATTTTTGACCGAACATGTTTAATGTAATGATGCCAGGTTAAATTGTTTTGCAAGATAATTCCCAAATACTTTATAGAATCTTCTTTAGTAATTTGTTTTCCATCTACATATATATATATATGTACAATAAATCTTTCTTATTTCTTTTATTTCGGCTCGAGTTCATTAAATTTAATTTTCATTAAATTATTTTTACTGAAGGTAGGAATTGTTACATGAAAATTATTATTAAAATTTATTGATAATTTTTCTTGGCTTAGGATTCGAACCTGGGGGCTAAAGGCCCCTAGCTTAAGCAAACGTGCGAACACATATAAATTGTATGTGGCAAACTATAATGTACTTAACGAAACTTTTCGTTAAGTTTTTCAACTGTCATTTGCTTAAGCAAAAAGCGAAACTGATCGCACATTCTGTACGGAATCAGCTGTTTGTTGTTGTTTGTTTGTGTTTTGAACAAAATGGAAGAAAATATATTTATTTTAAATTTAATAGAAAATGCGGAAACAAATAAGTGCCTTTACAATAAAAGAGGTCCTTTTTATTTTAACAAAAATGTCTTTCTGTCGCGGTTTATTTCTCTGACAGAACAAGAGCGTCTTCTTCTTTTACAGTGTAGTTCACTTATTTCTTTTAATGTGCGCAGGCCTTCAAGCGCTAACTTTAATATTTTTATATTATTTAAATTTTTAAGTTTTTGCTCCATTTTTGCAACCACAATACGAAAATTAACAAAACATATGTAAACGTTTATTATTATTTACAATGTAGTGCTGCCACAGCTGTACATTTTAGTACTTTTGCCGATAAATTAAAAAAAAGGAAAATTTATGCGTTTCTGGTACGAAGTTTTCTTTTAATTAGAAAATAATATAATAATATTTATAAAATATAGTCATTTAATGGGTTTTTGTTAAAATAAAAACATGTTTTTTAAACATAAATGAGCAACTGTGGACAAAAAGTTTCAAAGTCATTGTAGCCACCTAAAAGTTAACTCTGAACTGGTTATGCATTTGACAGCCTTTTCGTTAACTTTTGCAATTTGCTTAAGCTTGCTTATGCATATTATAGTTGGGCCTTAATTCTGGCAGTCGTGATCGAAATTGTTTTCGAATCGAAATTTATTTCGACAGTGCAAAATTTTCTAATGATGGTACTCGATACGAATCGAATCGATTCATTGCTTCAGTGTTGTAAAAAACTTAAATAAGTACGTATTACAACACTGAATAAAATAAAAGAAAATATAAACAAAAAACATATGGTTCTGCAAAAAATAACTCAAGTAAAAGCAAAATTTTTTAAAGAAGTTCTTTTAAATTAAAAATGGACCCAGTTATGTTTTTTTATTCTTCGTCTTTTGATTCTTACAAAATATGAATGACATAAGAAACACCTTCGTCCCATTAAGATTGACAAACAATGAGTAAAGTATAAATAAGTACATACATACATACCTACATATGTATGTATTAATGTATGCATGTGTTTTTCTAGACTCAAAAGACGTTTTAGGCTCACAAAGCAAGCAAAGCTAAAATTTATTTTTGAAATTTTTGACCTAAAAGTAATAAAATTATTAATATTATGATATTTTTTAAAGTAAGTAACAAATTTTTTACTAACATTTTTTTTTCTTCTGTTTGCTAAAAAAAACGTTATTTCGAACGCTTCTTTGCTTACGAGTAAAAACTCGCAAGGTTGCGTTCGAATAATCATTCGTTATCGAATGCCATCATTAGAAATTTCGATACATTTTATTCGCTATCGAATGAGAGAATCCCAAATGTTAAAAAATTCGAACGTTCGAATGAAAATTTACTCGCATACGAATGCGAGAATTAGCCCCCTGGGTTGTTGGTTGAATTTACATATGTTTCGAGAAACACCACTTTCTCTCATCAGAATTCTTTACGTTCTCACCCTCTGCACCACTGCGGTGCCCGCTAGCCAACAGTCAAACATCAATCCTTTAACCAGTATTACCGTATTATTACCAGTATTATGTACAATATATAAGGGATGTTCTCCTGAAAAACGACTTGGTTGGGGTCTAAAACGTACGAGTTTTGTTTTATTATGATTTAACACTAATTTATTAATTCTCGCAAATTCTGCAATTAGTGATGCATCTCTTTCTCTAAATGGTTTAAAAACTAAACTTTCCTTATACAGATAGAGTAGGCATAAGTCATCAGCGTACACTACAATTTTTCTATGTAGTTCCATGTTATTGATATCGTTAACATAAATATTAAACAATAAGGGAGCCTAGCACGCTCCCTTGAGGAACTCCATGTTTAATAGCAACCATTGAGTTTATGCTTTTATTTATTTCCACATATTTCTAAATAACTTCTAAAAAATTCGAGTTTTCTTTCTCTGACACCATAAAACTTTAATTTTTAAGCCAGAATTGAATGATTAACTAGATCGAAAGCTTTGGAAAAATCATAAAAAATAGCACCAACTCCTCTATCGAAACCATCACAAATATAATTTATCTGTACCGCAACCCTTTCGAAAACCAAATTGATTGGGATATATTAAATCTTCGTTGTGCAAATATGTTGACAATTGATTATGTAAAATTTTTTCAAAAGATTTATCAATGACAGATAAGACTGCAATTGGTCTAAATTGATCCAGTGTATTTCCATTTACTTCTTTGGGAATAGGAATTGTCTTGTGAATTTTAAGTTTGTCGGGATATATTGAATGATTAATACATTAATTCAAAATCTTAGTTAATAAAGGTGTTACAATTTCTTTCAATTCAAACATACACTTTGACGTTATTCCATCACTTCCTGGACTTTTGGTGATATCCACCTGCATTAGTAATTCATTAACTTGATTTTCATTAATATGGAAAACAGCAAATTGATTGCGATTATAGTATAAAGATCGAAACATATTACAATGATCCGTAGAGTTATATGTGATTCCGTTATTTAAACTTTCCACAGATTTTAAAAAGTGTTGATTTAGAATTTTGGCTTTGTCATAATCATTTGCAATTATTTGATTCTCGTCATTTTTCTTCCAAGCGTTTTGTTTATAAATTGCCCACATTTCCGTGGATTATCAGGGGTATTATATAAATTGTCTTGGTATTAATTTATCATACTCTTTTTGAATGCTAGTTTAACTATTTTGCTTATTCTCTTAATACTGTTATTTAAATCAATTTTATTTTTCTCTTTTCTTGTTTTTCTTAACAGTTTTTTATGTTTGTTATCTATAAGAGTTTGTAAACTGGCATTAACCCATGGTGTTAGTTCAAGTTTTAAATCTGTTTTTGTTCTACTTACAACTGTTGAATTAATAACAGCATTTGTTATAGACTCTAATAAGTAGGGAGAGGGGGCACCTTAGAAAACTTTTTGCTTTTAAGCCACATAAAAATTTATATTTTTAAATTATTGACTTTTTACATAATTTAACTAATATGTATGGAAATAAACATTAGTTTAAGTCTACAAGTAACTTATTTTTAGTTCGATTTATATATTTTTTTTTTATTTTTTAATGGAAGTCATTGTGTTCAAATGTGCCCCCATACGGGGCAGCTTTGAACGGCAATTTTTTATTGTAGCGCTTATGTCTAAAAATAACATAAACAGTTATATTTTTTTTATATATAATAAATTCGATTTATTTATTAAGAAAAACATAAACATTAACAACTGAAAAAATAAAAAAAATTCAGATCAAAAATAAGTTTTATATTATTAAGACGGAAAAGGCCTTGCGATTTCAGGTGACATTACATTTTCCTTTAAAGCATCATGATCAGCATTGGATTCGTCATTTTCAGAAAATAAGAGAGAATCAACAATGTTTGGTACTTCGGTTGATAAATTAACATGTTCAAAGGTGCCCCCTTTTTCTTTGTTCAAACCTGCATGTCATTTCACGGAAATTTATAATAAATATTTTTTTTTACAGAAATATCAAATAAACTTAATTTTGTTTGAAATGAATTTTGGACTGCAATAAATTTCTTTCACGAAAGAAAACGATCACTGAATACTTTTTACAATCTTACAAAAAAATAAAATAAAAAAATTTACAATGGCACTGCGAAAACTTGTTCACCCAACTACATTGGGTCGACGACTGAAAAAACTAGTAAAAGTTGTTGACGTTGCTAGAAAACAAGGTTGGCATGTGCAAAACTCGGTTAAGGGTCGGAAAAAATGTTAAACTGAGATTTTATCAACATAGTTCAAAGGTGCCCCATGTATAAACGTTCCCCCTCTGCCCGATGTAGTGTCAACATAGGGAACATTAGTAAAACTTGAATCTGTAATTGTGCGACTTAGATTTTCTTTAACATGTTCATAGTTACAATGATAACGAGTAACATCAATGTAATCTGTTTTATTAGTTACAGAATCAATTACTATATTTATTAAGTTATAGTCCGGTAGCTTTCATTCCACAGAATTAACTTTAAGTTCCCTTTCAATATTACAAAAAAACATTATCTATTGAAGTTCCACTACTAGGTCGAGTAATAAGAGCATGACAGTTTCTGAAATCACATCATCGATAAAGATCATTTAGATCAGGCGCCTGAGAATTATCCATAAAATAAATATTATTGTCTCCAACAAATATACAAGGATTTGGAGTTAGCCTTGTAAGACAATATTCAATGTACGAGTAGGCAAAGAATATTTCTACTTACTTACTTAACTGGCCTTTTATAACAACATTGGCCGAACTTAAAATAGTTTTCCAGGCGCTTCTTCTCCAATTTCCAACATTGAGTTTGGAAATTCCTTCCTTGACTTGCTCCTTCTAGTGGAGTTTCGGTCGTCCCCTTTTTCTCCTGCCTACAGGATTATATTCGAACACATTTTTTGCTGGAGCATCTTCATTCATTCGCACAACATGTCCTAGCCAACGAAGTCTTTGTATTTTGACATGTTTTACTATATCGGCGTATAGTTCATACAGCTCTCGGTTCGTACGATATCGATATTCTCAACTTACGCAGATTGGTCCATATATCTTGCGATGAATTTTTCTCTCGAACACACCAAGCGCCGCCTCATCTTGTTGAGTAAGCACCCATGCCTCTGCGCCATATATTAGCACAGGTACGATAAGCGTAGAGTTTAAGCTTTTTCTGGCGAGAGAGTGTCCTGCGCTTAAATTGTTTGCTTAGCCCAAAATAGCATCTATTACCAAGTACAATTCTTCGCTTTATTTCCAAACTGATGTCGTTTGTTTTATTTATGACGGAACCGAGGTATATAAATTCATCTACTACCTCGAAGTTGTAGTTATCAACTCTCACAGATTGGGCTAATCTAGTCGATTCTCTGTTCGTTGAGACCATAAACTTTCAGTTTTACATTTTTGAGATCTATAAAAAGATAACAGCCTTATTAATTTATTAGTTATATTTGAACTCACTATATATTGAGAACAATAGAATCAATGAAATCTTTACCTACTCTCACGGGTTTCCAAATAAATATTAAACAAATGTTTTTGTGTGATTTTTTAATTTTCTACAGATTTCTTAAAAATACGTTTTAATATTTGTGTCGTTTTCGTAACAAACGATTTAATCTTGACACAAAAAATACCAGTATTTAAATGCCACAATTTAAATGAAAAGTTCAATGTCTTGGATAGACTTGTACCTTTTATTTGCACGTTTTTATTCTGCAATAAAAAGTAAAATAGAAATAAAAATAAAATAAAGAAAACAAAACAATATTTGTTTATATTTTACAATTTCGCTGTATGTATTTCCGTTTAGCAAAACACTTTTATAGTCGTTTATCTTTGCAGTTGAAGTATTTTTATGTTGGTTGTTTTCTTTTTTATTGAACCTTTTTTATTTTGTTTTGTGATTTAGTTGTGCTTTATAAATAAAATGTTAATAAAAGTCTTTAAGTGAAGACATAGCATTTTATGGTTCAATTGCGTAAGCGATTTGCAACATACTACCTAATTTGTCATGCGCCCAAAGGTTTAAATATGTAAGTAGCAAGCATAGCTGCCAGATTTGACGATTTGACGATTTTTTCATTGAAAATGACGATTTCATGAATTATTAAAATTTTCTATAAATTGTTAGTTTTATTAATGTTTTTGTTACCAAATTCTCTCTTTTTTTGAGACAACAACTATTTCAAAAACAAAACTAAGTGATAGTAGTGTTTTCTTAATTATTGTTGTTAAGTTCAAGTAAAATAATTGCAAATAATAGTTTTCGAAATTACTTATTTATGTGTAAACATAAAAATCAATTTTAAATACTGAATTCCATGAACTAAAATTTTAAGAGGAAACAATTTCTGAATTTCCACGGGGAAATTCTTCTACAAAAACTTCTCCTATTTTAACAAAACTTAATAAAATAAATTGTTCTGACATTGTAATTTAACCCGAATTAATAAAATATGCTGAATTCAACAATTTATTTATAAAATACTGTTTCACACTATTCAGTTTTAGCAGACCAGTTTTTGTTCAATTCTCTTTTGAACTTGCCATTTCATTTCATCAAACATGTCAATTCAATTTTCGTACTTTTTAATATAAATCAACATGCATGAAAAAAAAAAAAACAAAAGGAAATAAGAAAATTGACAGTACCGTCAAGTTTGTACCCCTTTTGTTCTTATTTCCCTTCTCTTCCAAAAATACTTGCCTTGACGAGTGAGAATTATAGAAGTGAAAACGGACTAAGATATTAAATATTACACAATTTGTGTTTAACATAAAATTTTTTGTGATTTGTTATGTAAAAAGTTAAAATTTACGTATTTTGATATGTATTGTACAAGAGACTATATAAAATTGAATTTTTATGTTTTCGTTTTAATAAAGATTTCAAAATACTATTAGAAATAGTAACTTTTTATTTTTCCGATTTTTTTTTTGACGATTTTTATAATTCGAAATGAAGATTTTTTTCTTTTTTATCGGGATTTTGACGATTTTTTCCGAAATTTATCTGGCAGCCCTGGTAGCAAGCTTAGTTTTTTGCTGCCTAGTAGTTTGCTGCGATATAGAGAGGAATTCTATTAAATTTACGGCTTCGCTCGGTATTTGCTAATGATTTGTATTTCATAGAATAAGATGTATTCACAACCTGCCTGTTCTTATTTATTTGCAAATAAAATAGCTAAATTTGTACAGCATACTTTAGGGGGCTGTTTTTATTAAAGTTAACTGAGTGAACTCTGAAAAAAATTCCGAGATTTACCCGGAATTTTTTCATTTTTTTTCTTAACAAACCATCTCCTGGGAATTTCGAATCGAATAAAAACAAGTAAGAAAGTATAGACGGTCAAGCCCGACCATATAATACCCTACACCCAGTATATCAATAAAACAGTTTTTCAGATATGGGCGCTATATGAGAGATATAACCTATTATGGACCGATCATCCAAAAATTTAGTGTCATGATTTCTGTGTATATAAATATTATGTGTGTTAAACTTTATTTCGATATAAATACGTTTAAAAGATTTATGGAGGGTAAAGTGAATTACGAATGGGTCTTATATGGGAAATTTGACTATTTATGAACTGACTATTATAAAATTAGGTGTCATCCTATTTGTACATAAGAAACTCATTTTTGTTAAATTTTATTCGGATAAAAACATTTTTTAAAGAGTTATGCTCTTTTAAGTGATTTTCGGAAGTGGGCCTTATATGGGAGCTACGACTAATTATGGACCGATCTTCACGAAATTTGTAGATGTGATTTAGCTTTATATATTACTCATTTGTCTTGAAATTTGTTTGCATACTTGCATAATTGAAAGATTTATGATCGGTAAAACCCAATTTCGGGAGGACATTTGTATGGGGGCCAGGTGAAATACTGGAACAATTTCCACCAGTTTCAATCCCATCCATCCTAGGGCCGAAAAAATATCACGTACCAAATTTTAACGAAATATCTTCAGAATTGCGACCTGTACTCTGCGCACAAGCTTTACCAGCTAGCCAGACGGACGGACGGACGGACATCATTAAATCAACTCAGAAAGTGATTCTGAGTCGATCGGTATACTTTAAGGTGGATGTTGGACCAATATTTCTGGGCGTTACAAACATATGCACAAATCTAATATACCCTCCCCACTATGGTGGTGTAGGGTATAAAAATCAGCCAAATCGCTCCAGCCGTTCTCACGTGATGCTATTACATACATGAACCATTTCATTTTTATATATATAGATTTAATAAAATTTTTAAAATTATGAAATTCGATTGATTAAGTTTTATTCTAATTAGATAAAAGCTGATTATTTAAAATTTTCTTTTACAAATGGCCTGGGATTAGTGTTTGGGATAGTTCTTTTCCCCAGGAAACGTGAATGAAAAATCCCAGAAAAATTTAAGAAATAAGTAAAAAAAAGAAAAAAAAAAAACGCGGATTACCAAAGACAAACATTTTGATATCATTTGTTAATAAAAATATTAAATAAAATTATATTTTTGTTTGGCAATAAAATAATATTTTAAATTTATCATGGAACAATTTTTACAAATGTAATTTAACATAACAAATGCATTTTGCAAGTCATCAACCAGTTACATTTTATTTTTTTTTACTCTTTTGTCCGAATTTTAGGTGATTTTTCAATGACAATAATATCATTCATTATCTTTACATATTTGGAAATGCGAAGAATTTATAGATAATAGCTGATCATAAAGAGAGCTAACGAATTCATCATTATTTTCCGGGAATGCCCGAACCGTTGCGGCTCATAAATCAACAAGAACATTTTTACAACTGTTGTTTCACTAGGTTTCTGTTATAACTAGATGAGAAATTCATTTTAATTTTTCCTACGGAGATGTTGCCGCACAATTGTCAATTGTTAATCTCATCCAATCCGCACTCCATGGAATTGGAATTGAAAACAATCTTAATGCTATACGAATAACTTTAACATGTTTAAAATGTTTTCGGTTGTATTACTTAGCGTTCTCTGTGCAGTAGGGTGCCTTGAAAGTAGCCCATATTTAAGTGGAAATTATTATAAATACATATTTTACTCTGCTACTATTGTGGTGTCATTAGCAACAAAAAATGTTGACAAAACAAATTCAATTTATAAAAACAAAACATATTTTTAACAATTTATATTATAATGTCAACAAACACATTCAACAAGCAAACAAATTATTGCTTTGGTCAGAAAAGAAAAAAGCAACGAAATGTGAACTTAAGATAATAAATCAAATACGAGTATGTATAACAAACGTGTAAAAAAATTCACAATAAATTTAAAGAATTCTTGAAAACTAAAGTTATGCGCTAAGAACTACAGTACAATGCCGCTTTAACTTTCCTTTGACAATAGCCAAACATTGTTCAATTCGCACAAGTTGTGGACAATTTGGAACGTTAATACTCGTATGTACTCGTATATATGTATATTAGGGTGGCCCCGTTTGTATGGAGAAAAAATAAGGTATCGATGTTCCCGACTAATATGAAAATTTGATTTTCTAAAAACGTGAAACGTAGTCTCTCAATTTTTTTGTCCTGGGGTCAATATTTGGTGAGCTGTATCAAAGGATAAAAATGTCCTTTTAGAGGATTGTAGATTTTTTTTACATTTCTTCCAAAGGAAGATGGGGAAACCATTTGGGGAAAAACCATTTGGGTTAAATTGCATGATGTTTATAATCAAGAAATTTCAACTATTTATTTAAGTAAATTCTATGAAAAAATAAAAAAACACTAAAATTTTGTCTGAAATTTTAAAAATTTTTGAATTAAAAAAAATTGTTTTTTTAATTTTTGATAACCCATTGAATGCGCCTCTCAAAGACCTTTCATATGATACCAAAACTACATATAGTTCCTTTGGAAGAAATGTGAAAAAAATCTAAAAACCTCTAAAAAGGACATTTTTATCCTTTTATCCAGATCACCAAATATTGACCCTGGGACAAAAAAATTGAGAAACGTAGTCTTAAATGAATCAAATTTTTAAATTAGTCGGGAACATCCACAATTTTATTTTGGGGCCACCCTAATGTATATACTTCCTATACAGTAGCATATAAACAATTGTCGTCCCGCACTGGCTGGACCAAATAAATAGAATTCATTAGATATAAGATTTGAAAGACTTATTGTTAGTTAGTCTTTAATGAATGAATAAATAAATAGAAAAAAAATATATTTTTCTAATACGTGGACCTGATTTCTTCGATAATATTCCATTGTAGTTTTTGAATAACAGGACTTAAACAGGACTTAAACTTTACTGGAAAATGGTGACTTCTTATAAGAGGGAGCACACGTTTCTGCAGGCATTCTTTTATAGAAATATTCGAAGAGGCGACAAAGTAGAGCTGCAAAACTATCGATAGTCGCCCCAATCGATAGTCGATAGTGGTCACATTCGATAGTTTTGATAGTTTGTCATAAAACTATCGATAGTATCGAATTTTAAAAACTGTATGCAAAAACAATTGTGAAATATAAATTTGCTTAAAGATATATTAAAACCAGCAATCGTTGTTAATCTTATTTCAAAATTAAAGAATATAATTTCATATGTAATTGAACAATTTTCAATCTTTAATTAATACAAAAATAAGAATGGCTATTTTAATATGAGTGCAAAAAGTTTTAAACTTTTTCTTTCTTGCAAAAATAAGGCAAAGTCGGTTGGACGACATTGTGTTTTATCCGCCGTTAAAATATATTTATCCGCTGATGCCTTGCGATATAAGTAGCCACTTTTGACCATATTTTTCTGGAATATATCACTTACACTAGTTAACACTTGTTGAACTAATTTATTTTATTAACGTCTTATATTGAAAAAAAGTTAAAATTTCATTTTTACTGACTAATTTCATATTTAAGTTTTAAAAATATTCACCGGCGCACAGTGGCGCCATTTGAGTTTTTTCGTTGCAAAAATCATATCTTTTGAACCGAATAAGATAATTGAACAGTTTAAACAGCATATGATAGACAACTGTTCAGCCTATGAAATGAGCGTTTGGAAATGGTGCTACGCTTTGTAGGGGCCTACTTATGGATTATCAAAATTAAAATTTGTAGAAAAATCAATTTTATGCTAACTAAAAAAAATTATTTTTACATTTTTAGATTGTTTATATTTTTTTTTTCTTTAGGGTTTTATGTTTTAAATGATTACCCAACAAATTAAATAGTGATTTACCAGGAGAAACACAAAGCAAACAGGTATTTTTTGTATCATTATACATTTAATAAATACATGAATCAATACAAAGAAAAAATATGGCGATTCGTTACCTATTTTTCGTGATATTACACCTGAAATTGCAACAAATTGACTAAAAGTTGTGTGTTTTTTTGAAAACCGAAAGTCGGTCGACTTTGAACGGTTATATCTTCTAAACTAAAAATGTGATATTATTAAAAGTGGCATATTTGAAATCGTTGAAAAGTTTCCTATAACATGGGTTTATTCAAAACTTCGTCGGCGCTCATGAAAATTTTGATTTTTGCAACCTCGTTTGCTCTACGGGCGCCACTGTGCGGCGCCGAAATTTTTTGCCGAACAATTAATTTACAATATGCCGCCGACCAATTCTTGTCAGCTACGCTGTTTTTTTAATAATGACAATTTTTGTCGATAGTATCGCTATCGGAAAAAACAATCGATAGTACACCAAAAATGAAACTATCGATAGTTTTGCAGCTCTACGACAAATACCACAACTGCAAATTGTTTGTCACATCATTGCCTTTTTAACAAAATTTTCCAGGGGCCAAATTACCGCATTCGTGATCGAATGAGCTATCGTATCGAAAAAGGATTTCGATAAAATGTACTAAATTTCTTGCTCGATATCTAATGCCATAATCTCAAATAAGAAAATTACGATAAATTTTACTCGATATCGAATGCGGTAATTTGGCCCCAGGTTTCGTATAAAATAGGCAACTGTTTGAGGTAAATATTAATACATATACCCCCTTATTCAAAAACGATTATTAAATTTAACAAACGTTTATTATGAGAGATTTCCATATAAAATTTTCCTTAATAAACCTTTATTAAATTTAATAATCGTTTTTGAATAAGGAGGATAATCCCTAATAAGGCAACTATAGATTTTTTTTTAAAACTTTATCGTTCTATAGCAAATTTAATTTTTCCCAGAGTGTTTTTTCGACCATTTAACAAATGCAATTGGAAATGCCACAAACATTATTTTTGTATTTTTTTTCGCAAAAAGAATTATAGACCCAGAACTAAAAAATAAAGAATGAAAATAAAACAAACCCAAATAGCATAGAACAACATAATTTATGGCTTTTGAAAATTACAATTGCAAAAGATTCGTTACTTAAATAGAACTTGGCTGGTTAAGTGAAAAACGTCACATTTTTTTTGTTTAAAGTAGCAGCTAAAAATATTACAAAAGGACAAAAGCCAAGTAATCAAAAACAAAAAAAAAAAAAAAAAATAAATAAATGAAATGAAATGCAAGCTAACAAAATATGTACAACCTAAAGGTCAAAAGCAACAAACAAATGGAAAGAAAAAATTGGTAACATTTGTTAAAAAAAAAACAACAACCAAGAGACAACAAAAACATTGACAGGATATACGTTGTACAAGTATGCATGTACATACTCGTATTTGCTGTCTACTTAAAATGGTTTATACTCCTTAAACAAAATTATTGTGTGTATTTGTTTTTGTGTGTAGGCATGTAACTATGTATTATACTTGTATCTGCAGTTAGTTAGATAGCGGGTGTATGTTTGCATGTGTTGGTCTTGTTAGTCTTCAGCTAGACATGACGAAGGTGCATCATGGTCTGAGGGGTGAACGATACATATGTTATTGTGTTTATTTGACACATACACGGACGAGCTTGGGACGCAACACAGTTGGACTGATGGTATTTCCTACACCACTATACAATACTATGCAACACTACTACTACAAAATATTTATCTTTTAACCAATCTATTGGAATACGTTGTTAGCTTTGGTGTGCTAGTTCTTTTTAACTTAATATTTTTGTAAAATAAGGATGAAAATAATAAACTATTTTCTACAGTTAAATTTTATAGTTTGAAATGTATTAAGATGTGAATTTAAAAAAAAAATAAATATTTATACTTAATGAATATTAAAAACATACCTATATTAATTAACAAGCTCTTTTCATGCTCTTTCTCCATTTATAGGAATGACATGCCCACAAGGGAGTGAATGTGCCTGTCAATTTCAATAGTCCTTATACAGTTACTTTACACAATTTTTTCTTTTAATTTTAATCTCTCTTAAATGCTGTCCATCATTCATTCCCTATTCATTCAAATACACGCTTTCTCTATC
Organism: Bellardia pandia; assembly: GCA_916048285.2. Classification (NCBI taxonomy): domain Eukaryota; kingdom Metazoa; phylum Arthropoda; class Insecta; order Diptera; family Calliphoridae; genus Bellardia; species Bellardia pandia. The sequence continues at coordinate 1,708,910 of OU696529.1, read as the reverse complement.
TTGCAGTTTGTGTGTGGTTTTGGTATAAAATTAAAATTTAATCTAGATCTATTTTTATACACTCTACTACTAACACTGTGGTAGCACAAAATAAAAAAATAAAACAAAAAAAAAAATATAAACAAAGTCATGCTGTGCTGGCGATAATGTCCCATTTACCAAGTAACTGGATTCAAAAAACAAACAAAAAAAACTTACAAAAAAATCAACTATTCAGATGCTGTTGATAAGCTTTAAAAGGCAGACACATTTTTTTTGTCCTTCAAGTACTTGACCAATTCAGTAGTGAGTGTAACCTTGAATTTAACAAAGAAAATCTTTTTTCATAGTGCCTATGTGGGCAAGTGCACGAGTATGTATCGTTTAAAGAGAATTTCATAAATTTAAATTAAAAATAAATTAACAACTGCAAAAATAGATAAAAATTTACGAACATTGATTCACTTTGTATTTTCTATGTGTATCATTTTTATTCATTTATGTAAATTAAAATGTGGCTGTTTTTATTACATACATATATTTTTAAATTTAGACTTAATTTTGTCAAATAAGTAGGAAAAACACACTATGAGACTTTTCACCGGAAATTGTTTAGAAAAACCGCATTTCAACATCGACTGCCACTTGAACACCAGGGGTGGTAAATTTATTTTAAATTTCGTTTTCTATTCGTTTGTAATTTGAAAAATTTTTTTTTGTAAACAAATAAAAAAAGTCGTTGCCATTCGAGGAAAGGGGGTAGGTATTATGAAATGCATATTATTTGTACTAATATAATCAATTTTATAATACATCGACATTGAAAATCGATAAATTAGGTTTTGTACTGCATTGTTATATATTTAATCCTTTAATTCCCAGTGGAACATAGGGCCGCAACAAATGTTCTCCATTGTATTCTATCAGTAGACATAATTTTCATTTCACTCCAAGACACCTCATGCTCGTTCAACTCGTTCTCAATTTGGCGTCTCCAAGTATTTGCAGGTCTGCCAGGTCTTCTGGACACTTCGGGGTTATATCCAACGGACTTTCGAGTTAAATCATTCACTGGCTTTCTCATTGTATGGCCCAGCCAATTGTATTTACGTAATCGGATATTCTTGTTTAAAGGGACTTGATTGGTTAAGTTCCACAGGTCCTGATTGGATATTGTGACAGGCCAGAATATCCTAAGTATACGCCTGAGGCATCGGTTTACAAAAGCTTGCATACAACTCATTTCCCGCCTCGAAATATTCCAGGTTTCGCAGCCATACAGAAGCACAGATTTCACGTTGCTATTAAAAACTTTAATTTTGGTGTGATTTGAGATATTTTGCGACCTCCAGAATTTATTAAGCGTGATATAAGCTTGTTTCGCTTTACACAGTCTATTCTGTATATCTTCTTTGCTGCCCCCGCTTTTTGAAATTATACTCCCCAAATAGCAAAAGTTTTCAACATCGTCAATGGTTTGACCCGAGAGCTGAAAGTTCATAATGCATGAAGAATTTATGCGCATTGATTTAGTTTTGTTCATATTGATTTGTAAGCCCGCTTTGGCAGCATGTGTAGGTAGATAAGGCTTGAATCTTGGATTGCATGCTAGAGAAGCGGTGGGATAGTAGACATACGTCATCTGCATAATCAATATCATCTAACCTATCATGAAGACCCCAAGAAATATCATGATGCATATCCATACAATGGTTCATAACTACATCAAGTACTATGTTAAACAGTAGTGGAGACAAAACACAGCCTTGACGAACTCATTGCATTGTTAGTCGGAATTAATTATTTGTTGATTTGCCTGACAGCTCATTTTTATTTAGTTATCGGGAAATACAAACATTTTTCGGTGGTAGACTATTTACGGGGATTTATAAATTCTAGACTTAATATACATATATGTATGAATATTCCGAGAGGCCTTTTGTTTGGATGTAAAAAAGGACGTAAATGCTTTTATAAACTGAAAATAACCCGATAAGACTTTACAAAAATATTACAGCTGTTTGGTATTTGCACCAACTTGATATTCTTGTCTTTTGAACACGAATTTTGCAATTTGAGTATTAATCTCAAAAAAGTGTTTCAAAAAAATAAATTTAAACAAAAAACTCGGCTTTTAAAAGTAGATATGGTAGGACGAATTTAAACAACAAAAGAGACTCCAAAAAGATAAAACGGTTCTACCTTATTCTCTTTATATCATGCTTTAAATTTAAAAATCTATTTGTTATCAACAGAACTTTAATTTAGTTTTTTCTTTTCCATTTAATGTTTGACATCCGCAACAAACAATTTGTCATTTTATTTTACACAAAATTGCCAGAAACACATTTGTTAGTTATTTGTCGCTGGCGTTCAGGTTGAAATGTTCTTTATTTATTAGTCAAATAAGAGTTTGAGTGCATTGACTCTGACTTGACTCTCATTGACTAAATGATTGAGGATGTGCTGTGTTTGCTGGTTTGGTTTATGCATTTGACCTTAATGAGTTTTTGGCCAATGATTTCGTTTTCATTTGCTACAAATGAATAATATTAAATTTTGATATCATATGAAAGAAAGGACAAATATTTATGTATGTTTTTTTGTTTATGTTTTTTTGTGGCCTGCTTAATTTAAATGTATTTGTTTGACAACTAACTTAGTAGACAAGGAATCCATCAAAACAGAAATACCAATTTTTATAAGAACAAATAAGGTTTACCCCCTGGTCCACGATGTCGAACGATAACGTTCGCTTAGATAAGACTTAAGACACAAACTTTTATCGTATCTATATTTTACTCAATCAAGTTTGCTTATTCCACAATCGTTCGACATCGTGGACCAGGGGTTTAGTTTTTTGTTTTTCTTCCGGGTAAAACGGTATATTTTTTTGAGTCCAGTCAACTTTAATAAAAAAACCTCCCTAAAGTATGCTGTACAAATTTAGATATTTTATTTGCAAATAAATAAGGACAGGCAGGTTGTGAATACATCTTATTCTATCAGCCATGTCACAGAATTTAATTCCGTTCGGAAGTGGAATTAATGCTGTATTTTTCTTCTATAGAAAAAGTACAAGGACAATTTTTTCGGAATGAAAATTAAATGCCACCACGTGAAAACGGCTGGAGCGATTTGGCTGATTTTTTTTATTATATATAAAATTTTGAGGGGATGGTTTGTAAAAAAAATTAAAAAATTCCTGGTAAAACTCGGAAATTTCAAGTTTTTCACTTCTCATTTTTCTTAATAAGAGACATTTTTTGAAGAAACTTGAAGAACTGACACCAAAGCCTTCTTTTCACTTCTCATTTTTTTAAGTATGAGCAAATTTTAGCAAAACTCAATGAACTAAATTTTACTGACTCCTTTTCACTTCTCATTTTTCTTAATAGGCGAAATTTTTTGAAATACAAATCATTAGTAAATACCGAGCGAAGCCGGGGCGGTCAGCTAGTTATTAATAATTAGTAAGTATAAATTTATTTTTCTGATAATATTCAATCGCCTTTTTTATTACAAAAATATTAAAATATTTCATTTGGCCGAATTTTACGGATTTTCTCTAATTGATTTTTTTTAACCGCTTGACAATATTATTGTTATTTTTGGAGTTATTATGTGAATTAAACCTACATATTTAAAGAATAATATAATAAATAAAATTACTTTGTAAGTAATTTTTCTTGAAACGGTATTTATGTGTTGTGAGTGTTGCGAACTTGGTGATTTTTTGGATTTGCTTGCTTCCTAGCTACAGACTTGCTTACTAAACATATTAAGTCCCAATTTACACGAAGCAATTCTTTAAGCTAAGCTGATTACCTTTCGGACATCGGAGTAAGGGAAAGATAAGACAAGATACACACTTGATTGTACTTGCAATTCGTTTTGCTCTCTTATTCGTTTTACATATTCACCCCTATCGTGAATAAAAATTCCACATGAAATTTATTCCCTTTTCACATTTTTCCTATTTAAAAAATAAATGGGAACAAATTTCATGTTTTTTTATTCACGATAGGGGTGAGTATGTGTATACAAATGTGTGTATACTCTCAAATAAAAATACGAGCGATTTAGGTAATAAAATTGTGTCAATTGTATCTATATTTTCAATTAGAATTGCTTCGTGTAAATTTGGACTAAGAGTGGGATATGAAAAATGTAATAAAATTATTGTACTTGAATATTTAGTACGTGATCTTTTAAATAACGGGAAAAACTTGTTCTTGTATTACAAGAGCAAAAAAATATCAAAATTGGCCTTGAATATTAATTGCCACATTCTAGTGGGAAATATGTTCATGAAAGAACGAATAAAAAAATAAAAATATTGTGAAAAAGTCGGTAAAGCTTAAGTATTGGAATTTTATTGATATAGAAAAATCAAGCAAATAAACAAAATAAATCTGTATTGCAATTTGCAAATAATGGAAAAGCTCAAAACTCAAAACTTGTTTTGTTGTTTTTTCAAACACTTGCAACGACAATACAACTCCCCGTACATATTGTATGTATATGCGTTAGTTTGCAGTTGTTGGTGGTGGTAATCAAAAAACATTTTGCATATATTTTTTATGAGGAGATAAATGACCGAAAGGACAATGACTATTATTTATATGACTTTACTGAAACGCAATCCATGCTTCGTGTCTATGGAAAGAAACAAATTTATGGCCATAATTTCCATAAATTTCTCAAAAGAAAATCATAAATAATGAATAAAATTTATTAGAAATCGAAACAAATACCCAATAAAAAACAAACAAATACTGCACACAACACAAATTGAAGCGCCAACGAAGGATGCGGGTTAAACAAAAATTGTAATCTAAACTTGTATGTATTTATAAACAAAATGTAATAAAACCGCAAAAGCAAACACAAAAATAAAAATTCTCCTTTGTGAAAAACACAGATCAATAACAAAATATTATAAATTAATAATAATAATATCGGTAATATTTATTATTGTTGCATTTGAATGAAATCAATTAAAACCAATTTAATTAAATAAGCAATACAAGAACAAATAAATTTGTTTATAAAACGAAAATATGTACATATGTAATTGCATTAACGTTAAAAAAAATATGCAGAATATGTACATATGTACATTAGGGTGGCCCCGTTTGTATGGAGAAAAAAATAAGGTATCGATGTTCCCGACTAATATGAAAATTTAATTCATTTTAAGACTACATTTCTCATTTTTTTTTGTCCTGGGGTCAATATTTGGGGAGCTGTATCAAAGGATAAAAATGTCCTTTTTCATTCAGTGTTAGCAACGAAATAATTTTTACACGTAATAATATGCATATGTATGTACATTAGGGTGGCCCCAAAATAAAATTGCGGTTGTTCGCGACTAATATGAAAATTTGATTCATTTTAAGACTACGTTTCTCAATTTTTTTTTATCCTGGGGTCAATATTTGGTGAGCTGGATCAAAGGATAAAAAGGACTTTTTTAGAGGTATTTTGATTTTTTTCACATTTCTTCCAAAGGAACTATATGTAAATTTGGTATGATATGAAACGTCTGTAAGAGGCGCATTCAATAAGATATCAAAAATTAAAAAAAAATTTTAAATTCAAAAATTTTGCAAATTTCAGCCAAAATTTTATTTTTTTATATTTTTTTATAGAATTTACTTAAATAAATAGTTGAAATTTCTTGATTATAAACATCATGCAATTTAACCCAAATGGTTTTTCCCCATTTTTTAAAATTCTACCTATTTCAATTTTTATTAATTTTTTTTAAACCTTAATTCTTCCCTAACTGACAATCTCTGTTAACTCAATTCGTTAATGTAATAAGTATTAAAAAAACGTATATTTTATAAGCTAAAAAACGGGGAAACACCATTTGGGTTAAATTGCATTATCTTTATAATTAAGAAATTTCAACTATTTATTTAAGTAAATTCTATGAAAAAATAAAAAAAAAACACTGAAATTTCCAACATTTTTGAATTAAAAAAAATTGTTTTTTAATTTTTGATAACCCATTGAATGCGCCTCTTAAAGACCTTTCATATGATACCAAAACTACATATAGTTCCTTTGGAAGAAATGTGACAAAAAATCTAAAAACCTCTAAAAAGGACATTTTTATCCTTTGATACAGCTCACCAAATATTGACCCCAGGATAAAAAAAATGGAGAAACGTAGTGTTAAAATGAATCAAATTTTCATATTAGTCGCGAACATCCGCAATTTTATTTTGGGACCACCCTAATGTACATACATATGTATATTATTACGTGTAAAAATTATTTCGTTGCTAACACTGAATGAGAATTTCAAACAAATTTCTGTATTTGACGAAACTCTGATAATGAGTGCGTAGAACAAAGCATAGTTACCGCAATTATGTCGTAACCATGTGTTTGATCTGCGTGTTTTAATACGTAGAAAATCCCTTAACTAAATTTAAATCATATTTATATGCATGTTTTTACATAATCATAATCAGTGACAAGAATAATATAACTGCGCTAAATTATAAGCATTAAACACATTCAAGACAGCAGGCTATACGACTACTTTTTTTTTTTTATTATTTCTTTATTTCAATATAATATTTATACAATAATATTTTCAACGCCTCAGCGCCACACAGTTGCACCGCCGCATACATTTCTTGGAAGAAAATAGAAGGAGTGGTCGTGCAGCAATGAAATTTTGCAGAAACACTTTTCTGGGCTAAATTAAGAAATTTTGAAAAAAATCTTGGAAAACCGCCCACTGCCACACCCACCTCTCATATAACTGCACTTTGAAAAATTTTTATTTTTGGATCTAGGGACTTGAAATTCGGTACACTTTTATATTGAGTTCTTCTTATGAAAAAAATAATTAAACATATTGGGGATGCCACGCCTACTTTAGATTTTACGCCCATTTAAAGTTTTAGATTTTAGGTGTTTTTCTTCCCTGTCTAGAATCATATGAAAATTTCATATAAGTTAAAAAATGTTAATTTTTATTCAAAAGTTAAACATGTGTTGTCTCCATACAAAAGAAGAGAATATCCCCAACAACCCTCCGCGAAAGATATTAGCCTTCAAATACACCGAAAATATCGCACAAATGCATGCCGCTTTTCTAGTCAAGTGTGCCAAGTTAAAGTGTGTAACACCTAAGTCATTGAAATAAATTAATATAAAATACAGTTATGAACCCTTTTTAATGAAAAAAGAAATGGTGTTGCCAATATTGAGACGCCAAATGAGGTTTCAGCTTGATAAACATCCAATATAATATACAATGTTTTAATTGAATATGTAACAGGCGAAAAATTGTGTTAGTTTTTATTTGTAATATTATTCAAGCACCATATCTTTAACAATGGTATCTAGTTCTAAGGAAATTTTGTTCGAATGACGCCTTATGCTACTTATGTAAGCATCCGAAGTTATAAGAAGTCTGTTGAAGACATCAGTAATTGTGGAAATTCGATCCCACTTTCTCGAAAACATCAATCGATACTTCTTGTAATCTTTGTTTCTGGCTTCCTTTGAAAGCATTTCTATTGGTAATACGGCAGCATCCATTATATCCTTACCATGCATTAGTACTTAGTGCACAGTAACAGGCATATAAAACCAACTATATTTTTGTACAAACAGTTTCGCAGTGTCCGACACATATAATTTAAATTTGTCATATTCAGGGGTGTCATAGAAACCGATGTTGTCAGAATTGGTTTTAAAACCGATAAGAAAAAATGCTTTGGTGTCATAGGGCACTGCTACACGTTCAATAAATATCAAGATATTTCTAGTATCTTGGACCAGCACTCAGGGGACGACCCCTTCTTATGCAATACATTGTGTTGGCACTAGGAAAATAGATTATGTGAGGGAGGATAGAGGGAGTAGTGTTTGTGAACATTTGATTTGAATTTTCCCATATTGAAAGTGGCAGGGAATATTTCGGCTAAAGAACGAGTTTTCCCTGTAGTGTGTTGTGCGATCCACTCTCCAGTCGACCACAAATGGATGTGCCCTGACTGAAGAACGTGTATTACGTAAAAAACTGCGTGTTTCAGGAACAAGTTCCCTGATTTCAGCAGAACACATTCCATTATAGTATTGATGGAATAGTAAAACACAACCCACAATGCGAGTTGGACACCCTACTGTCACCGATAAGCATCTTCGCCCTCTCCTGTACGCGGTCGAGTAACTCCAAAATAGACTTCGAAGCACCGGCCCATACATGAGAGTTGTATTCCATTTTCGGTCGAATATAGGTGGTGTAAATAGTAAGAAGATCAGATGGAGTGAAGTATTTTCTACACCGTTTTAAAAAACCAAGGCACTTGAGCGCTTCTTTCGACACTTGAAAAATGTGTTTGCTCCAGCGGACATCACACTGGATTCTCATGCCTAGAACGTCAAGAGCGTCTGATTCCTTAATATAGGGTGTTTTTTTTACAGGTTTGTTTTTCGAAAAGAGATAAAACTTGCATTTTGTGGTCAAATCTGGCAACTCTAATGTCATTTATGTTCAGTTTGGTTTGCCATTTCATCATGAACAGGTTGACAAAAGAACAACGCTTGCAAATCGTGCAAATTTATTTCGAAAATAACGGTTCAGTTCGCGAAGTTTACCGCAAGCTCCGTCCATTTTATGGTCGACATAATCGTCCATCAGAGCAATTAATTCGGTTAACCATGGATCGTTTTCGCACTACGTTTACTCTATGTGATAATACGCATCCGCAGACACGTCGAACAGTGCGCACCGAAGAAACAATTGCCGCTGTAGAGCAAAGTGTTGAAGAGGACCCGAATAAATGGAGACCGGTATAGAGCCATGATAACCGACTATTTTGTTCCCGAATTGGATGGCATAAATGTGGATGAGTTGTGGTTCCAACAAGACGGCGCTACATGCCACACAGCGCACGCCACAATCGATTTAGTGAAGGAAACATTCGATGAGCGCATAATTTCGCGGAATGGACCTGTCAATTGGCCACCAAGATCGTGTGATTTGACACCATTGGATTGTTTTCTTTGGGGATATGTGAAGTCGCTCGTCTACGCCAACAAACCAGAAACGTTAGGGGAATTGGAAGCCAACATTCGTGGCGTAATTGCCGACATACGGCCCCATATTTATTTATTTACCTTTATTTACACCGCCCATAAAAATAGATGAAGCAACATGATCTGTTGTGCCTTTGTGCGTTAATAAACTACACTGAGTCTTACGTGCGTTAAAATCCATTCTGTTCGCACAACCCCATTCCGAGATTGTTTCAAGATCTCGGCTCAGCGTATCATTCATATTTCGTCTCATTTCCCCAATCTTCAAAGGGTTTGGTCTATGGTTAAATGAGTATGAATGTCAAATGCTGCTATCATCTGCAAAAGAATAGATAGGGTTTGAAGTTTGACAAAGAAGGTCATTTATAAAGATGAGGAATAAAGTGGGAGAAAGAACGGAGCCTTGCGGTACCCCTGAATTAATCTTGAACTCGTCTCATGAGATATGAATTATTATGATTGTTTGAGTGTAATAATGCGATCGTTGAACCTTAATGATTATGTATATTATGTGTAATCATATTATAAACAAATAATTATAATAATATGCTTCTATCTGCATAAAATTTGTGAGTTCTTGATATTTCTTGATATTTTTATTATTTAATAATTTTCATACTGGTTGAAAATTTCATTCTTGTTTGGATAGTATATTATATATAAACACATAGGAGACACAAAAAAGGGTGTTAGTGCGTAGTACGTCTGCGCAAATTCAAATAATTCCAATAAATGGCGATCAGTTCTAGGCATAAGTCTATTGGTATAATTTAAATTGGTAGGGGACCATTATTTTTGCATAAATGTGTAATATTCCGTTTGCACACATTAAATGTAAGAGAAACATTTTAATTGTTGAACAAAGTAATTTTGCTGTCATAAAATATGACTTAAAATCCTAATAATCTTATTTCTGAAGGTTAAGTTTATTTTTCTTTTATCTTACCCCCTGGCCCACGATGTCGAACGATAACGTTCGCTTAGATAAGACTTAAGACACAAACTTGATAGTGGAATAAACAAACTTGATTGAGTAAAAAAAATAGATACGATAAAAAGTTTGTGTCTTAAGTCTTATCTAAGCGAACGTTATCGTTCGACATCGTGGACTAGGAGGGTAATATTTTTTCAAGTGGTTTAAACAAAGTTTTGCTATTTATAGTCTTCATCTTTTTGTAGTTTTTCATAACAAATCCTTTATAAAGCTGTCTCTTTATCTGAAACTAAATTCGGTAATTTTTGTGTCACTGAAGTCAAATATCTGTCTACGAGGCATAAGAAATTTCTCCATTTCTTAAGATTTTCTTTTCTAATTTATTTTTTTTACTATTTTGCTGGTATGATTCTCGCATTATAAAGGGTGGTTAAATTTCAAGGGCCGATGTTGATTTTGAATAAAACACAAACTATGTAGGAAATTATTGTAATTTTATTTTATTATGATATATTGGTATTACTCAATTATGTATGGAACAAAATATCGGCCAAATGGGCGCCGCGACTACGGCGGCACACCTCCATTCGATGGTCCAAATTTTCGATGACCCTGAGGCATAATGGAGGTTCTATGCCGTTAATGTGCCGAATTATCTCATCCTTTAGCTCTTGAATTGTTGCTGGCTTATCGACGTACACCTTTTCTTTCAAATAACCCCAAAGAAAAAAGTCCAACGGTGTCAAATCACATGATCTTGGCGGCCAATTGACATCGCCATTACGTGAGATAACACGGCCATTGAATTTGTTGCGCAAAAGAGCCATTGTTTCGTTAGCTGTGTGGCAAGTGGCACCGTCCTGCTGAAACCACATATCGTCCACATCCATATCTTCCAATTCGGGCCATAAAAAGTTCGTTATCATCTCACGATAGCGAACACCATTCACAGTAATTGCCTGACCGGCCTCATTTTGGTAAAAATACGGCCCGATGATGCCGCCAGCCCATAAACCGCACCAAACAGTCACTCTTTGTGGGTGCATTGGTTTTTCGACAATCACTCTTGGATTCTCATTCGCCCAAATGCGCCAATTCTGTTTATTGACGAATCCACTGAGGTGAAAATGTGCCTCATCACTGAATCACGAAGTGCACGATAGGCATTTTGATTTGAACGCCCATTTTCATAATAAGTCTGGATAACTTTAACACGTTGTTGGATTGTGTATCTCTCCATGGGTCAAATTGAGTAAGTCTGAAATAGAGAAATGTCAAATAAAATTCCGAAAAAAGCTTGGCGTTTAGGTGTGGTTCACATTCAACATCGGCCCTTACAATTTAACCACCCTTTATTATTCAGCTATTTGTTGAGTTTTTTAAGACGACAAAAGAATGTAACAAATACGAAAACTGTTTTAAAATAATCCGTTTTGAGCCCTTGTCATGGGGTCATGCACAACAATTACTCGTGTTTTTTAGTCATTTTACTTTCCGCTTTTTATTCTCTTGGCCATTTACTTTTAGTTTTGCTCTTTTTTTATTTTTTTATTGTTGGATACTTGTACTTCACTTACATTTCGTTCATTAAGTTGCTGCAAGTGAGTTTAGTTTAGATTCAGTTAAAATGTAATTGTTATCTTCGACTATTAAGATGGTTATCCGCGCCGCAATAAATATAAATGATTTTTTTTTCTCGCATGGATTTGTTGCTAGTGCTCTAGTCAGGCTACACATTCAACAAAATTTTTTTTGATTTTATCGTTTTGTTCTTTTTTGTTCGCAACACATTTTTCCATTAAGACGACAATTTTAATTCGTTTAAACGACCGATTACAAATGAAGCATGAGTGGGTGTTTGAGTGGCAAGTTGTGCTGGCATTGTTGTCGCAATTGTAAATAATACGTCATCATAGCAGACTGCATTTTACTTTAATATCACTTACACGTCATAGGGTCTCAAATGTGGTTTTTGTTATTGATGTGGGAATGAGGATAAAATTTAAATGTTTATTTAATATCATTACCAATAAGCTGCTTTAGGTTCTTTTGTAATTTAGAGCAGAGATCGGCAGTCATTTCCACCAAGTGCCGAGTGCTGAACACAAAATTTTAATTATATAAAAGAAATTGTTTTGATACTAATAATAATGATATCAAAAAAAAAAAAAAATATTAAAAAAGTTTCTTTTAAAAAATTTTTATTCGAAGTTTACTTCTAGTTAAATATACAATTTATTTGCAAATAATTGTATACACTACTATTTATATTTGTATACATATTTCTGTTATATGTAATAGTGTATACAATTATATTGAAATAAATGTTTGAACACGGGGCACCTTTGAACAATGTTGATAAAATCTCAGTTTAACATTTTTCTGACCCTTAACCGAGTTTTTCACATGACAACCTTGTTTTCTAGCAACGTCAACAACTTTTGCTAGTTTTTTCAGTCGTCGACCGAATGTAGTTGGATGAACAAGTTTTCGCAGTAAGAGTGTAAGAAGTATTCAGTGATCGTTTTCTTTCGTGAAAGAAAATTATTGCTGTCCAAAATTCATTTCAAACAAAATTAAGTTTATTTGATATTTCTGTAAAAAAAATATTTATTATAAATTTCCGTGAAATGGCATGCAGGTTTGAACAAAGAAAAAGGGGCACCTTTGAACATGTTTATTTATCAGCAGAAGTACCAAACATTGTTGATTCTCTCTTATTTTCTGAAAATGACGAATCCAATGCTGATCATGATGCTTTAAAGCAAAATGTAATGTCACCTGAAATCGCAAGGCATTTTCCTTCTTAATAATATAAAACTTATGTTGATTTGAATTTTTTTTATTTTTTAATTGTTAATGTTTATGTTTTTCTTAATAAATAAATCGAATTTATTATATATATAAAATATAACTGTGATATTATTTTTGGACAAAAGTGCTACAAGAAAAAATTGCCGTTCAAAGCTGCCCCGTATGGGGGCACATTTGAACACAATGACTTCATCCATTAAAAAAATAAAAAAAAATATAAATCGAAATAAAAATAAGTGACTTGTAAAATTAAATTATGTAAAAAGTCAATAATTCAAAAATATAAATTTTTATGTGGCTTGAAAGCAAAAAGTGTTCAAAGGTGCCCCACTCTCCCCAATATTTACCAGATAGCCAAATCGTATTTTGAGTCTACATATTAAATTTTAAAATAAAAATTGTGTGTTAAATAAAATACTACTTTTTTTCATTATGATTTTAAGATTAAAGAAAATAAATTTTGGTTTTAATACTTGTTTTATATATTCGACATTGCATTTTTACTAAATTTCAGAAAATCCTAAATAAATTGTTGTGTGTCAATAATTCCTAATTAAAATTATTTCACTAAATATGAAATATTGGTTAAATTTCCATTGAAAGGAAAAAAGAAAAAGTTTACCTCAAAGTACAAGTTTAAAATAAATATAACTTTTGTAAAACTTGTTTATTTATGTTCAAAATTTTAAAATAAACAATTTAGTGGGTGTTTTTGTAGAGTTTTTTAAACAAACATTAAAGTGATTTACTTAATACTCTAACACGTACGAGCCCACCAAAATACACACACAAAAAAAATGCTACAAAATATAAACAATTATTTTCATATGAGGTCAGTCTTTAAAGTTTTTTTAAAACAAATGAAAAGTTTATTTTTCAATATAGTTCAACATCCAATTACTAACTAACGAATCATACGGGATGCTGTTGAATGCTGCGCTAACTCAAACAGATTTTATCATGGTTTCATGTAGATTATTAGCATATGTTTGATAGGAGAATTACAAGTAAGAGTGCTATATTCGGCTATGCCGAATCTTATATACCCTTCACCTTTGTTGTGGATGCATAATTATATTATATACATACATACATACATATATATTATATTGTTACGTTTTTACCTTTTAAAAACGGTACTTTATTTCCTTTAAATAAACCGGATTCTTTTTAATTGCAAAATAAAAGCGTCAAGTAGTTTGAGGAAAATATAACGAGTCTTTATTAAATGTACACAAACACAATTAAAAATGAACACACTGTCTTTTTACACACTTATATTACGGTTTAAGAACGCACTTAAAGTTTTCGAACACTTTGTTTGAAAAACGCCATCTGTTGATGAAATTATTCGTAACAATATTAATACACTAACACTTTTTGATGAAATTTTCAGAAGTTGTCTCGGATTTTTGCTCATATCTCCGTTATTTATGGACGGATTTATCTGATTTTAAATAGCAAACTTCTCGAAAGCATGTCTGACAGAATTATTGAAGATTTGGATCCCGAAGATATCTAGGGACTTTAGGAAATTGATTTCAACAGACAGACAGATAGACAGACAGACGGACATGGCTTAATAGACTCCGCTATCTATAAGAATCCAGAATATATCGAGCCATAACCGCCGAAAAAATGTATCCCACAAACTCAAAATTTTACAGGGGAAGGTTTTTTTTAAATAAAATCAGTTTGAATAAAGCCATTATTTTAAAATTTATAATGTAAATATTGTTTTGTGTAATACATTTAATTTTAATAATTTTAAATGATGTTGAACTATCGATTTCGATAAAAAAACAACAATCGATTATGGTGTGGGATACATTATTTTGGCGGAAATGGCTCGATATACTTTATAGGGTCGGAAAATTATATTGTGGAAATTACAATGAGCTTATTTTTTTAGTTCTAAATTTTTCGGCTGAATTTGGTTTTCAAAAAACAACAAGTGAATATAATTGTCGAATTTCATTTGCGTTAAAATATCAGTTAAAACCGAACATGTAACTGTTATCTAAATTTATATAATCAAAAAATTTGCCACAAATTGTTCTTAGTTAAAAAAAACTTGAAATTGAAGTGCTTACTAGAACTCAAACAGAAACAAGGTTTTCTAGAGCTGATTTACCACCGTTTTAATTTAATGCCCATTTGTCAATTATGGCTCTCTCTACTGAGAGCAAATTGTTTTTCTGGTTTAGCTATATCAGATTTGAATACTTATTGTAAGGTTTCATGGCCATAAGGGCAGATTCAATAAATAAATAATAAAAAGCAAAAAAAAAAAAAAAACAAAAGGTGATGTATGGGTCGATTCATGAGCGATGTATTTGTTAAAAATAATAGTAAACAACGCCATTAATAATATTTAATAAAAACAAAATGTTCACCATAGTTCTTCCACTTTTATTAGTCGATAATTTAATAATCAGTGTTGATATGAATTTCAGTTAATTGCTGGATTCCAATGCAGAGGATTCTAAAAAAGAACATTGTGATTCACATGTGTCCCATTATCAATTATAGTGTTCATCACTGATTTGGCATAATAAAGGGTCCGCCAAATAACTTTTTTTTTTTTTTTGAGAATGCTATAAAAAAAAAATTCTGAATATTTTCTCAAATTTGTTTTTTTATTTGAAAGTACAATCCTTCCGGTTAATAATGGAAAATAATTTCATTCAAATGGCTGCCTCGGCTGGCCATACAGTAGCCTACACGATCGGTCCAATTTTTAAGCACATTATCGATTGTGTGCAGCTGTATTTCACCAATGGCTTTACGAATATTGTCCTTTAAAGCGTCAATTGTCTCTGGCTTGTCGGCGTAATACTTATCTTTGACGGACCCCACAAATAATAGTCCAACGGTGTCAAATCGTAGCTCCGAGGTGGCCAAACGACATCAGCTCTGCGGCTGATAATGCGATCTTCAAAAACAGGGCGCAAAACATCGAGTGTAGCTTTGGCTGTGTGGCACGTAGCGCCGTTGCCAATATCATCCTCTTCAATTTTTGTGAACAAAAATTTGTTCAACATGACCCGATAACGATCGCCATTGACTGTAACGGCCACTCCTTGCTCATTTTCGAAAAAAAATGGCCTAATTATGCCTCTGAACCAAAATCCGCACCAAACAGTGACTCGTTTTGGGTGCATCGGCTTTTCAATGTATGCGTGCGGGTTTTCTGTGCCCCAAATGCGACAATTTTGCTTGTTTACATATCCGCCAAGATCAAAATGAGCTTCATCTGAAAAGATGATTTTTTTTTTTGGCAAAACCGGCAAAATCGCAGGCCCACTTAGCGAAGCAAAAACGCATTGGATGGTCAGTTGGCTTCAACCAATTGGACTTTGTATGGCGTCATACCAAGGTCATTATGCAAAATTCGTCTCAATGATGTCTCCGAAATGTTCAATGGTTGAGAACGAACACTTTCTGTCACAGCAGCAATATTCTCGGGTGTGCGCACTGTTTTTGGCTTTTCACGCTTTGGTTTATCGATACGGATGCCAGTTTCTTAATTTTTTTCACAAGATAACGAACATACGGAGCTGACGGTGCTCCGGTGTAATGTCGCAATATTTCCCAGCGTTGTTCAAGCGTATACACAACCATATTCGTTCAGCGGAAGGATAAAACTAATTATCTGTCAAATCAGACATGTGCTAAGTGTTACCATTCACGAAATAAGCACTAGTTGAAAAAAAACGTTAGATGGCGGACCCGTTAGGTCACTTTATGTAACAGTGTCGACTTTTTTAGAATTGTAAAATGGTTTGTGTTCGTGATCTTTAAGTCCTTCGTTGCATTGCTTTTAAAAATTCAATATGTAGTTTAAAATAGTAAGTACTATAATTTTCAAAGGACTTTTTGCAGTTCCCTCGTACTGTAAGCCATCAAAAAACGCATATTGTCATCATGCATGCTCGCACACAAACAAATAAGCACATTAACTTATATAGTTACATACGTATACCAATGCACACATACTTGAACATCATTCATTAAACACACGTTTGTTTATTGGCGGCGAGACTTAAAATGTTATAAATATTCAGTTCTTTTAGTTCATGGTTAAATGAAGACAGCCAGGTCATAAACAATTTACAGAAAAACCTGAAGTGGGGCCATTTTGCCGCAATAATAAGATAGAAAATTAAAATGAAAGTAAAATTCAATTTTAGATGCATATACATGAAAAGAAATCATATTTAGTTGAAAAGAAATTGCTTCAAAATTAAACAGAACTGAGTAATTTAAGTTGAAGGAAAATATTATAGCAATCATAAGCAGACATTTGATAAATGAAAATAATGTTTGTTGAAACATGTGTCTAATATTTAGTACTATTGTGAAAAAGTAGCTCACGGTGGGCAAGCAAATCCAATAAAATTTGTAGTAGTACTTATTTAATTACGTCGTAAATTTCATTACTCAATGCCACTGTATGCCTTCTTTGGCTGACGGAATAATAAATGATGTTTCTGATTTTCATGTTTTCATTATTCCTTTCAGTGATGAAACTTCTGACAATATTTAATAACTTTTGTCATCATATGTATTTGGTTAATCTTGTTTTTGGTTTTGTTGTTTTGCTATTTTGCTTTGTGTTGCTGTATTGTTAAGTGTAACAATAAAAAATGCTTTTAAAATATTTACTAGCACTCACGCGTATGTCTAAAAAATATCTACGATCATTGCACTTTGGCTAATAGGACTGGTATGTATGTGTGTGTGTGTTTTCGGATGACAGAAACTGATTATTTTTACACATGTTTTCATGTCATAAGTAGAAACAGTTTAGTTTAAAAGAACAAACAAATTCATTGATGTGTTGCTAAAGATTAAATTTTTAAAACTTGCCAAAAAAAAAAAATAATAATACTAAACAATACATTTAGAGGGTGTCACTTAAAAAGTATTAAACATGATAATAAAATTGATATCGAAAATTTAAATAACAAAACATTTCGGACATGTTAAAAACTCATCGACATGGGTTGCACAATTATATTTCGCTCAGTGGACAAATTAAGAAAAAGAAATGTATAGACTATGAGTGATTTTGACAAACAAAAGAATGATTGTGGTGACCATTATCTTATACTTCATTTACCCTGCCTTTACTCATGCAAGTACTTGCAGGCAAGTTCCGTGTACGTATTATATACGAAAACTTATTCGAAAAACTCGACTAGCTCTGCAAGTGAAAAAATGTGAGTGTATTAGTAAAAAAGTGTGAATGTATTGACTTTTTCGAACTTGCACTTGCATGTGTAAATGCCGGGTTACACCTATGCAAAATTTAGTACTTAAGGACTTTTGAGCGAAATCTTGTTCATTTCTACTAGATTTCACATACAAAACAAAATCTAGTTTGTCACGAGATTTTGGCAAAAACTCAAAAAATATTGCAATACAACTCTGAATTTGATACTAAAGTACTAAAAAATACAGCACTGAACAAAAAAAATTTGACAGTTGCACAAAAATAAATTAAAAAAATAATAATAAAAAGAGCGGGATATAAAATAAATTTGCGGGAAATTACACCGTATACTAAATAAACAAATAAACATTTCTTTGTTTTGTCTGTTTTTGTCAGTGACGTCAACTTCGAACACAGCAATTGAAATGTTTGCCGGCTCATTTGAAAATTTTCTATGAACGTTTCTTCTGGCATAATAGGCACGGCACATCTTCCTCATAAAACGAGCCGTGCGAGTCTATAATAGAGTCTATAATATAAACGCATTTAGTTAAATTACGCCATATTATTTCACATACTTGCGTGTGCCATTCCAACCTCCTATATAATAATAGCGTGTAGTACATTTGCAGAAGTTTGTGAAACCTTATGTTTAACAAATGCTGCTGTTTTTTTACGCACAAATGTTAATTCCGATTGTTTTGTTTTTAGATCTGGATGTAAAATATAATAAAATTGATATATGTATTTCTTTAGTCAGGCTCGAGTTCATTAAATTTAATTTTCATTAAATTATTATTTTTTTTTTTACTGAAGGTAGGAATTGTTTTTACAACATGAAATCTTATTAAACATTTTTTTTATAATTTTTCTTGGCTGAGCTGGGGTGTGAACGTGGGTTAAATTTACCAGGCACCGCAGAGGTTAGAACGCAAAGAATTCTGATGAGAGAATGTGGTGATTCTCGAAACATGTAAATTCAACCCAGGTTCAATTCCCAGCTCAGCCAACAAAAATTATCAAACATTTTTTAATAAGATTTCATGTTGTAAAAACAATTCCTACCTTCAGTAAAAAAAAAATAATAATAATTTAATGAAAATTAAATTTAATGAACTCGAGCCTGACTAATAGCGTGTTCGGATATGAAACTTAATTGAGTCAATATTCGGTTAATTGACAATATTATTTTAAGTGTTCAGGCATACGCAATTTTCAGCTTGCTTAATAATTGACAGCTGGAAAACAATACAAAAAATACTATATATGGTTGTTGTGCTTCTATGTAAACAAACTTACCTTCACATTGATTTTTCAATCATTTCTTTTGTTTTCTTTTGTTGACATTTGCCATTTTATACAATTTTGTTTACTAAACACAGTTGTCAACAGTGTTGTATTCGAAATCTTACTCAATATTAAGCTAAGTATAGACGATATGTTGAATCAGCATATTTATGCTAAAAAATTTGTGACAAGTGCTTACATATCGTGTAAACGCAAAATTTTTTCAGCATACGTATGTTTAACAACATTTGCTAACACTTTGTTAACAATGCCAACAAACGTATGTTGGTAATTTTAGCATATCGTGTAAACAGCATATTATAAGTGTTTGACAAATTTCCTGCGTATGTTGACAGATATGTTATTTGTTGAAAAGCGTATGCAAGCTTTTCAGCATACGGCAAATTCATATGCGATCAGAGTTGTATTTTCTAATAAAGCTGATAAGAAAACAACAATGTCGGCTTCATTGATTTAAATCACAAATTATAATCTAAAGGACAGACGACGTTTAACATTTTTTAATTGTTTGTATAGTTTATACAATTTATTATATTCACATATAACAACAAACTAATTGAACACAAATATTAATTTAAATGGCGGAAAACTGCGTTTGTTGACATTAGCAAAAACATATGTTTTTGAATCTTTTTTGTGTAATAGTGTGGCACCTATGACAGACTTTGTTGCGATTTTTTTTGAGTGTGATAGAAATCGGTCAGATTTTCCACTGAATGAATCGTACGATTGTGTACGATAGTGTATCACGACCTTTAAGCCCAGCCGCCGATAGTTTTTTTATGTAAATAATGGCCGGCGGCATTGTTCAAATTAATCGACACAGGTCTCTGGAAATAAACTATAACCCCCTTATTCAAAAACGATTATTAAATTTAACAAACGTTTATTAATGGCCGAATTCTCAGTCATTAGTTAACCATTGGTAAACTAATATACTAACTGTTCTTTAACTAATACTTGTTATTCTTATGGCAAACTAAGCATTGCGAATAAAGAATCATTAGTTAAGCCTTTGTCATTAGCTAACTAAAGACTGTGAATTTGGCCATAAGACAAATTTGCATATAAAAATTTGCTTAAAAACGCAATAGCTAGACTAATTTCCTCCCACGTCATCATTTATGTTTTTTTTTTTATTGATATTTTTATTATTTACTTTTATTTAAAAAATTTCACATAAAATACAGAAGTTGAATAATAATTGAAAAATGTTGTCAAACTGACTAATTTCACAAACAAATGTTTATACGACTCAGCATATGTAGCACCACATAAAATTCAACATATCGTATAAACACAAAAATCGTATGCCAACTCATATGTTGACATTTCATTTGCTGACATATGCTGACATCAAAAAATTTGCTACTTTTAACATATCGTGTAAACGTCTAACATATGACATCGGAATTTGCTGCTAATTGTAATCATATGGCTGTCAGCATATATATGCTGATTCAACATATCGTCTAAACTTACCTTTATAACAATTTCGTACTTATTGCGCAATAATTAATTGAGATTTTATATGGAATATTAAGCTCAATAATGGCGTTAATTGGGATTAACGCAATTAAGGCGCATATGTGAGCACGCTATAAAGAAATATATCAAAAATTTGAAATTAACAGTTCGACTAAAAATAATAATTGTATAATAAAATTCGTTTTTGTCGCTCCATTTTTGTTACAAAAAGTTTACAATATAATTTATTTTCTGTTTCAATCAGCTGTTTTTATTATGAAAATAAAATCCAACAATATGTCAAAAAGTAGTAGTGTAAACGCCAAAAATTTTCTTTAAGATTTTAATTAAAATCTACTAGATTTTGCGTAACTGTAAATGTAGTATTATGGAATGATTTGTAGTTACAAATAAAACAAAGTTAGAATTTGTACAAACATAACAAGATCAATCGTGTAAACAGATGCCGGGCGAAACCAAGTTATTATTTTAATATTTATTATAAAGTTGATTGCGACAATCATTTATGATCACATCAAACTTTTATATTTGCCATTACCATGACTTTTTCTGCATCTATTCATCAATTCGCAACATTACAAAGGATGCCAAAGAAGCTCTTAAAAGAAGATTTGCAAGTATTTGCATGTATGCAGCTCACAACCTGTCCCTAACAGAAGGCATGCTTTGTTTCAATCATAGCTTTTGTTTTCAAACTTACAATTGATCGTTTATTCTCTTGTAATAACTTTGTAATGAACGTTTATAGGTGCATTAAATTACAGGTCTCATTGCGCCCATTCTTTAACGACAACATTGTGCACCATAATTGTACTAAAACATTATCTACTTCACGTGTATGTTTTCGGTTCTAATACGTTCACCGGTAACCAAATTGGAACAAGTGTATGAAGCACGGGTGTTTGCAACAACACGTGTGTCGTTTACACATCATCTGTTTTTCTTTCCTTGTCATTTAATTTTTGGCAGCCAGTTTTATATTTTTTGGGGTTTCGTTCATCATTTCGTTGAGTTCATTTGTATGTTGTTTTCTGTTGAAATTTATTTACTTTGCTGGTGCATATGTTGGCCGGAATGCCTATCAATCCCAGTTGTTGTCATTACGCTACTGAGTGTGCGAATAAATGTTGCAAATACGCCTTGATGTTCGTTGCCTTCGTGTTGTCTTTAACATTTATTGATTAATGGCTGGTTGTATGTATGCATGTAAATATGTACATACACACATACATACATATGTATGCATGTTGTCATAGACGAGATATATCAAGTGTGA
This sequence comes from Bellardia pandia, assembly GCA_916048285.2. Classification (NCBI taxonomy): domain Eukaryota; kingdom Metazoa; phylum Arthropoda; class Insecta; order Diptera; family Calliphoridae; genus Bellardia; species Bellardia pandia. The sequence continues at coordinate 1,686,821 of OU696529.1, read as the reverse complement.
GCTTAATCGCTAATCGCTGCACATCAGGCTGCGGTATGTTTAATGTACAATCTTGTTGCTCTTGCTGTCGTTATGTTGTTTGTCGTGTTCGCCGTTATTGTCGTCGTTTGTTTTCATGGAAGAGATTAATGACAAGGAAAAGCGTTTAAGTGGGATTTTCAAGTACTTTACTTTTGTACAAAAATACTGACAACAGAATATGACACACAAAATATGGTAAAACATAAAAAATGCAAAAAGAAAACATTGAACTCTTCCCGTCACAGTGGATACATCTGTCTGATTCTTTTGTTCTCTACTTAAGCACATAATTGCTGGGTGAACAATTTGTAAGATTTATTAGGTTTTTTACGTTGTTGTGATGCGATCTATATTAGTTTAAAAGATAACATCTATGGAATATTTTGCCATTTAAATGAATGCTACATGTTTGTGAAATTATCTTCAAATTTGCTTGACAATTTGGGTTTCTTATTATTTTGAAATCTTTAGCAATAAATGAATCATTTTCAATCAGCGTTGACAAATTGAGAATTTTTTTTTCGTGATTTGGGATAAAAATTTCATCTTGGGGATCCGGGGATTTGTTGGGGATAACAACACAATTTTAGGGGATTTTTGGGGAATGATTTTTGAGCTAAAACAGACGCACAAGTCTAAAAATGTGTGTTATTATTTATAGTGGATGGTTTCTAATAAAGAAGAAGTATGTAAATATTTAAGAAACATATATTTTTTACCGTTTAAAATGGCTGCAAATTCTAATTTTATTAAAAAAAAACATAATACTTCTTGGGAACGCGAAGATTGGTCAAAAGGTTTGAAATATACATAAACGAATATATTTTCAAAGGGTAACGCTTGCGTTGAAAGCGTTTTTTCAATAATGAATACTACCAAAACAAAAATACGTAACAAAATGAAATATGAATTATTGGAAGCACTTCTCAGAATAAACACATACTTTAACAATAATTCAATTTGTTGTGAGAAGTTTAATCCATCTGCTGAAATGCTAAATCTTTTTAATACAAGCAATATTTCTGAGACTGATGAATCAGAAAATTTTTTTTTTTTCAAGTTTTTGTAACATTTCTTGAAATGCTAAACTCTGGTAAATAATTTTTTATACTTTTACATATTAAATTATGTGTAATTTTTTCTTTACAAGATTTATAATTACAAATCGAATTAGTTTGAATATTAATATATGTAGCTTTTGATAAAAATTTATCTTATTAAACAAATATGTTATTTTTTTAAACAAAATATAAATTTTACAAAAAAAAAAAGTTTGAATCAAAAAAAAAATCAGTTTGTGGATTTTTGGGGATGATAAATCAAAAATTGGGGATAAGCTCTAAAAAAAAAATACTGGCAGCACTGTTTTCAATCTGTATTCAAAATACAGATCTTCTTGCTCAATTGTCAGCCCAATCATGAATAAAAATTCCGCGGGAGTTTTTTTCCCTTTTTCCTATTCAAATTCAATGTTAAACAAATAAAAAGAGAAGAAAACTCCCGCGGAATTTTTATTCATAATTGGGCTGTGTATTTGGATAATTTGCGGTTTCTTCAATTTTAATATGGGCAGAAAATTATGTTATCACGAATAACATCTGTATGTTTGCTGTATCGTTTTGGTTATTTTGGCAAAAATTGCTAGTAATTATTTGTCAATAACTATAACCATCGATTAGTAACTGCTTTAATCTCAATAAGTTTTTCTTAGTACTTTTTAGATTTTATCAACTATAATTATTCTAAAGGCCCAACTATAATATGCATAAGCAAGCTTAAGCAAATTGCAAAAGTTAAAGAAAAGGCTGTCAAATGCATAACCAGTTCAGAGTTAAATTTCAGGTGGCTACAATGACTTTGAAACTTTTTGTCCACAGTTGCTCATTTATGTTTAAAAAAAATGTTTTTATTTTAACAAAAACCCATTAAATGACTATATTTTATAAATATTATTATATTATTTTATAATTAAAAGAAAACTTCGTACCCGAAACGCATAATTTTTCCTTTTTTTAATTTATCGGCAAAAGTACTAAAATGTACAGCTGTGGCAGCACTACATTGTAAATAATAATAAGCGTTTACATATGTTTTGTTAATTTTCGTATTGTGTTTGTAAAAATGGAGAAAAAACTTAAAAATTTAAATAATATAAAAATATTAAAGTTAGCGCTTGAAGGCCTGTGCACATTAAAATAAATAAGTGAACTATACTGTAAAAGAAGAAGACGCTCTTGTTCTGACAGAGAAATAAACCGCGACAGAAAGACATTTTTGTTAAAATAAAAAGGGCCACTTTTATTGTAAAGGCACTTATTTGTTTCCGCATTTTCTATTAAATTTAAAATAAATATATTTTCTTCCATTTTGTTCAAAACACAAACAAACAACAACAAACAGCTGATTCCGTACAGAATGTGCGATCAGTTTCGCTTTTTGCTTAAGCAAATGACAGTTGAAAAACTTAACGAAAAGTTTCGTTAAGTACATTATAGTTTGCCACATACAATTTATATGTATTCGCACGTTTGCTTAAGCTAGCATATGCATATTATCGTTGGGCCTTAAACCTACTAAGACAACATCTCTTAATTTGTTTAAATTTTGTAAAATCTCACCAAAAATTTGTCACATGTCATTAGATTTCAACACCTCATTAAATGTCACAAAATGGTGCAAGTGTAACCAGACTAACTTACGGTTTTTCATTGTTGTTGGCTTAAATTATAAAGTCAAAGAGACAAATGCAAATGGTTTAAGGCATTAAACTTAATTACCATAGTATTTGTAAGTGTAAGTTTCTATTTGGATGACTTCTTCAAAGATTAATTAACTGCGTGCAACGCAGACAAACAAAATGTACATGAGCAAAATTCGTAGCCAACAAATTGTCTCACTGTAGATTGGTTTAATGTTTTATTAACTGTGCAGTTGAGTAAGATTGCTTGCTGCTTGAGTAGGGTGCTTGTCTGTATAACTGTATGTCTGCATTTCGTTCTTTTCTTCGAAAAACTTAAGGTTGGCTGGCTGACGTTTCATATTCATCCACTTAAGTTCAATTACACGTGCTCCAAGCAAATTTGTATGTGGGTAAGTATTTTTTACTAGGTGACACTTTATTAATCCTTAAGTTATTACCAAAATCCCTCTTTGTTAACAAAGCGAGAGATTAATTGCAAACAATATAAAGAGATTTAAGCGGCTGTGTGTGTACTCGTATGTTATTTACAAGTTTACATGTGTGAGTGAGCAGTGTGTGATGTTGTGTATTTTTCTTGTTTATATTCACTCGCATACACATCAACAAACAGACACATGGACCGAAAGATAAAAGTGATAAATTTTAATGTTGTTTATTTTCAAACATTCGCAGTTACATCCCAGGAAATAAAATTAAAAGGAGCTCACTTCTCAGGCCTTGTTGGGGACCTCTGAGCACTACTTAGACGTTCTTTGATGTTCAATTCTCATTTTAGATTGCCTTGTTTGAAAGGTTTTCTTGAAGGACTCATGTCGCATAAAACATGACTTCTTGTGGGAGGTATGTAAGAGGTTGTATTTCATGTTATATCGTCTTCTGTGCACTAATAACAAAACAGGAGACATTTGTATATTTTTCAGTGGTTTGAAAACATATGTATGTATATTAAACACAGTTACCGTAAATCGAAATGTAAATAAAATCGTACAGAAATTTCATGAAAATCTGACATTGTTGGATTCAAAATGCTAATATTTCCAAAAAGTACTGTAATTAATATTAGAAAACTTACTTAAAGCACGCACAGATCGTTAACAAGAAGTGAGCAAAAATCTGTTGGTAGCATTGGAATGCGTCGCAAAAGTACATCTGTACCTTTAAATTTTCCTGTTATAATGGTCGCTTCTACTAAATTATTTCTCAGTTGTTTTTTTTACTAAAAGTCGAGCGCCATTAAAAGCCATGGTTATCGATATTACGCAGTAAAATAATTGGCACTCCAATTTTAAGTTGTAACACATGTGGTGAAAAGCCTGGCACATCGAGTGAATTTAAGAACGCAACAGGATAATTAACGGCCGTATGGGTTGCTTGATTGATTTGACGCATTTCAAAGTGATATCCATCTTCTCCATATGGAAAAATTAATAGGATACTGAAGCGCGTCCTATGAGCGCTTTGTCCACTTACAACTTTATATAGTCAAGAATTTACAATTTCGTAAGAATATGCTATTGTGAAAATTTAATGACGATCGGTCCAGTAGTTAAGACTAGGTTAGGTTAGGTTAGCAGGCGGCCATGTAAAACGGCCCACTTAGGTCCATATTATTGGTCCCATTGTGATACCTGTTTGGATAGAAGCTTATAGAGAAAAGAGAAAGAGTGAAAGAGTGAGCAGGATAGTAGTAGGAGGGTGAAAGGTATGAAAGATTTGAAAGGATGAACGTGCAGACCAAAACCTAAAAGAGCGCAGAATACCTAGATGGATAGATAAGGCTACTGCAGCCAATTACTGCTTCTGATAAAAGCGTCAATATCCTCCAACTTCAAAGCTGAAAATTCAGATAAGTCGTCGAAGAATGGTTGCCCCAGAAGAATGGTGCGAGATCCACTCATTGCTGGGCATTGACAAAGAAGATGAGAGACCATTTCCTCCTCCTCTTCATTATTGCAACTCCTACAAAAATCGTTATAGGGTAGACCCAGTCGTCTTGCATGATTGCCAAATTTGCAGTGTCCTGTGATTACTGACACCAAATTGCTAAGTTGTGGTCGCTGTAATTTCAATAAATACAGCGTGCGTTTCTTGTTTAGTATAGGCCAAATCAGTCGTGTGACTGTACTGGTTTGTTTATTTTCTTACCTGGTTTGAGCTAGCTCACAATGGAAATTGTTAAGACTATATTACGATTTTTTATTTTCCTAAAAAGGGGCGTGGTCCCACCCACTTTTCTCCTGGTACGTATTCCTAATTATGCCAATACCATATGTACCACATATCATTGACGTATATAGGTAAAAAAATACCTAAAATATGGCGATTTAAATTTTTGGGTTATATGGGCTGTGCCACCCCCGTTTGTACAATCTAAACTTCATATAGCCTATTATTCCTTTCAGAGTCACAGTAACATGCTGTGAAAATTTCAGGCAGATCGGTCCAAGGGTTTGGCCTCCTATTAAGCACAAACATACCGACACACATTCATTTTATATATATATAGATTAAAAACAGATTAATTATAATTTAAAGTAAAATGGGGCGAAAAAGGGGGATTTGGTAATAAAAAAATGTATGACTACCTTATCTGTAGATAAAAAGTATATAAAACTTTAGGTAAATACATATTACAAAAAAAGTATTTTGTATAGCAAACATTGTTAGTGGTATAAGTAAGTATCTGAATTAAAAAAAGGGGGCGGTGAAGTGGGCGTGGTTCACAGTATTAAGAGCAATATACTACCAAATAAAAAAAAAAAAATACGTTGGAAGGAACAAATTTGTATAGATAACAAAAAGTTTAAAACTTTTAAACAAAATTTGGTGTGAAAAGAGGCGTGAAAGGGGGCGGGCGTAAGAAATTTTTATTTTTACCTCGCCTGGAGTATATAATGTGTATACAATTTGAAGTAAATTTGTTAAAAACTATATGGGAGCAATTACATAATTAAAAAAAGTGGGAGTAAAAGTGGGCGTGGTCAACAAAAAAGTACCCTATTAATCATACCAGAGTGCTGTGAAAATTTCAAAAATATCGTTCCAGAGGTTTGGTCTCCTATAAGGTACACAATGCAGTATGAAAAATTGAATTTTCCACGCCCCTCCGTCCGTCGACCGAAAATCAAAAATCAGAGTTCACAGTGTCCCCCGTTTGAATATGCTGAATATTCCCTGAAAATTTCATCAAAATCGGCCCAGCCGTTTTGGAGTCCATATGTTACATACATACATCCTATTTTATATATATAGATACTTGAAACTAAACTTTCACAAGCCAATTTTATACGTCTTCGTATTTGTGTAGGCCTCTCTTAGAAGGCCTTTTTATACCTTATTCTTAAAGCTGGAATACTTGACTGTTTGTGTGAGTAAGTGTTGTAGAGTACTTTTATCAACTTCCATGTCTTTAGGTCTCTATTAAAACGTCACATTTTTTTCCATGACTCAAACCTTAAAGCAATTCTTTTGTTAAGTTTGGTTACCTGGCATTTTAGACCGTTTCTTCTGTTTACAAGGATTGAAGATTTTCCTTTTTGATTTCATATAAACATAAAATATGTGGTTTCAGGTGTTTTTTACATAAATACTTAACTACGTTTTGAAATATGTATATAAAAAAAGTAAATATTTTTCAAATGTTCAATTCCTCAAGCAAAGAATTTATTTATTATATCCAGTTCTAATAATTTATTTATTTAAACATACATTCGTTTAAGAAGATATAATATTATTTTTTTATAATTAATTAATTTTGTTCATCTCAAACCTTAATAATTTTCTATTTAAATAACTTAATTGTTTAATCCATCCATGTCTGCTTTAGTTTTTATGTGTTTTTTTTTTTTTTTGATTTTATAAAGATAATATAATCTGTAAAAAAGAACAAAACATAGTGGGAAGGCATGATTTTCATAAACACAATAAATGGAATAAATTACGTGTTTAATTGCCACTGAACAATAAAAAAGCAACTTAACTTAAATAAACTCATTAAAATAAAAATAAATTGAGTTCATACCATAGTGTAATTATACAAGGTGCGTGCAAATCGGCAACAAATACAACACAATACAGAAACAACAGGCATTTTGTTTGTGTAAAATAATGTACTACTGTCAAAAACATTTCAAAAAGTATTACTTTTGACATAAGTAAATTGTAAACAAAAACAGTCAGCTGTGCTACTGCACTCACCTTGTATAGTTACACGTTACATGCTTGATACTTTTAATCAGTGTTGTGTGATGGGGACATTAAACAGTGTTCTTTGGGTTAAATTCAATAATGAATTGATTTTCTTTATTTGCAAATATTGTTTCTTATATAGTTACTACTTATGAGAATAAAGATTAGCCTAAAATTGAGTAATTTTTATAATGTTACTCAATTGTTTAGAATTACAATTTACAACTCTATATTTCTTCAATTCTACACAAACCGCTATGCATGATTGTACCAGGCTCTCATCAATTTTAAAGTACATACTCGTATTATTATTATTGAGTGCATATTTCATTTATTGAATGTGACTCAAACATTAATTGTTTATTCTAATTTCAAGTATGTATTCTATTTTCTTGGTTCAAACTCCAAGTCGAAATTTAATATGTGCATAAAGTCGTTCACCCAAATCAAAGAGCAGCGTTATGAATTTGATAACTAACCAATCACCATTATGCATTTGTAATTGTGTTTCTTATAAATAATTAATGTATGTTGTGTGGTTTGTTTATTGACATTTCGATTGAAGTGAGTTATGTTTATGCATACACTAACTATATATATAGCCTTTTCAAGGTGAAGTGGAATATATGTATAGGAGAGGGGGGCACCTTTGAACACTTTTTGCTTTCAAGCCACATACAAATTTATATTTTTGAATTATTGACTTTTTACATAATTTAACTAATATATATGGAAATAAACTTTAGTTTAAGTCTACAAGTAACTTATTTTTAGTTCGATTTATATTTTTTTTTAATGGATGAAGTCATTGTGTTCAAATGTGCCCCCCATACGGGCAGATTTGAACTAGGCTGGGGCAGCTTTGAACGCAATTTTTTCTTGTAGTTCGATAAGTTCGATTTATTTATTAAGAAAAACATAAACATTAACAATTAAAAAAAATTCAGATCAAAAATAAGTTTTATATTATTAAGACGGATTCAGGTGACATTTAATTTTCCTTTAAAGCATCATGATCAGCATTGGATTCGTCATTTTCAGAAAATAAGAGAGAATCAACAATGTTTGGTACTTCGGTTGATAAATTAACATGTTCAAAGGTGCCCCCTTTTTCTTTGTTCAAACCTAAACTGGCTTGCCAATTCACGGAAATTTATAATAAATATTTTTTTTACAGAAATATCAAATAAACTTAATTTTGTTTGAAATGAATTTTGGACAGCAATAATTTTCTTTCACGAAAGAAAACGATCACTGAATACTTCTTACACTCTTACTGCGAAAACTTGTTCACCCAACTACATTCGGTCGACGACTGAAAGAACTAGCAAAAGTTGTTGACGTTGCTAGAAAACAAGGTTGGCATGTGAAAAACTCGGTTAAGGGTCGAAAAAAATTTTAAACTGAGATTTTGTCAACATTGTTCAAAGGTGCCCCGTGTTCAAACGTGCCCCCCTCTCCCCTATGCATGTATATGTATGCTTATTTCTTGTTTATGTAAATTTAGTTTTTGAAATAAAAAATACAATAAAACTGCACCTCAAAGATGAAACCTTTTATTGCAATATGTTAATGAACTGGCCTTTTATTACAATATAAGTTTCTAGTTTTGAAAATTATATTTTCGATCAGCAAAAAAATAAATTTGAAATTTGAGTTCTAAAATAGGTTGATCATTGCATATTTTAGGGAACCATACAAATACAAAATTTATTATTTTTTAAAACGTACTGGAATTATTAAAACATAAAAAAATGCGTAAAGTATTCCAAAGGGATTCTGCCCAATTTCCTCCAAATTTAAATACTTTTATGTAGAAATGTGTATGTTTATTTGACTGGCATTATTAACTTGTTTCCATATTATATTTCCATTGCTTGACATCGGACATTTGTTTTACACTTGAATTCCGGGAGAATTGCTTATAGGGACTCAACTAGTTTCAATTACACTCATACCTCCGTTAGCGTCGCTAATTGGGACCGGAAAAACGAGACGCAAACTGAAACGACGCAAACCGAATCACAGTTTTCCATACATTTGTATTAATATTCATTTAATTCGTTCCGAGACTCATAATTTTAGTAAAAAAGAATTGATTTTTCAATAGCAAATACCAATTTTTTATTATTATTTGTGTAATAATAGTTTTTATGTATTAAAGAAAAAAAAAATAACAATTCATGAAAAACACATAAAATACATAAAAATATTAAGATTAAAACTTGTAGACAATTTTCACATACAAATTTGCATTAGACTTCGACGGGAAATCCCCTTTTTTATTTTTGCTTTGTACATACAAACATTTATTAAAGACGCAACTTCGAAACGACGCAAACCGGGGTATGAGTGTATTTTATTTAATCAACAATTCATTTCATATCATGTAATCAAAGACTATAAATATATATAAATATATATATATTGAAATTAAAATTGAAATCACTCAGATCGATTAAGGCTGTTACGCAACTATGCTTAGCTCGAAAGCCACACGCACAAAAAAATATAGTTGTGCATGTTTACCACAACAATGTTAACATTTTTACACATTTTTAAACAATGTTATGGTCACTGTAATTATTCATATGATTACGGTAATTCTTTATTAAAAAGTGATTACGACTAATGAGAGTGAGTAAATTCTTTTATATAAATAACATAAATCATAGTTGAATAGAGCTCCGCTTTTATCACTTTTCACCACGATTTGAATATTTAATTCCCCGACAGGTTTGAAATCCAACTTCCACACGTATTTTTCTTGCGGTACTTTCACTGCAATTGAATTTTTGTATTTTCCTCTTTCTCTTTTGTTTAAGATTCTATCGTGTCAAGAAGGCAGAGTGGTTTTCAGTATTTCCAAAACAACAACAAAAGTATATTTTCAAAAATTCAATTGGATGTTTATTTCAAAAAAAAGTAACAGAAAAACAAAAGAACAAAATTAAAAATAAAACACAGTTTGTTAGTTTAAATTATCCGTCGCGTTTTCAAGAACTTCCTCGTGGCGTATCTCACAACAACTGTTGACTTCGGCATCAATTGGGCATCTTGTATACAGGGTTGTAAAAAGTGGCAGTTACAATTTAATTGGAGGTTGCCATATCTGACAGCTCGGCCATTCCTGACTCCAAATCGCCCTCGATTTCAGGTTCGGAGCTGCTATCATCAGCACTATCATTACCGTCCAACTCAGGATATATTTTACACCATGGTTTAAGTTTGTCTGAGGAATGCACAGAGGTATATTTTCGGGAAGTTACTTGTAAGCCTGGTATGTCTTCTATTAGGTATCGGTCATTACCGAATACTCGGGTTACGACATACGGTCCTCGGTATTTAGAAACCAGTTTGTTGGAATCACCAGTGGATCCAGGTTCGAATACAACTACAACTAGATCGTTCTCAGAATATTGTCGTGGAGTAACGTGTTTTTGGTCGAACCGAGCTTTCCATTTATCGCGTTCCTTACTGATGTTGTTTAACGCCTCTTCATATTTTTCCTCAGAAGTTTTCGCAGTTAAAGATTCGTCTAGATCATTCTGAACAGCAATTACAAGATGATTTTGTACAACATCGTTAATCTTGAAATTGAATACCAGCTCATTCGGTGTAAGTCCAGTTGTGGCGTTGGTTTGTGAATTAACGATCCATTGAAATTCGTTCAGGTTCACATCCCAATTTCGTGGTTCATCGGTTGTCGTTCGTAAATAGTTGAGAATAATTGAGTTAGCCCTCTCTACTTGGCCATTTGCACGTGGCGTACGTACTGCAGTTTTTATATGGCGAATGTTGTGATCTTCACAGTATTTTTCGAATATCCTTGAGGTAAATGCTGTTCCTCTGTCAGAAACAATTTTCTTCGGCAATCCAAAATAGCCTGATATTTCGCTCAGAATATTCAAAACGGGAGATGTTTTTGTATTTTTAACGGGTTTAACTACTAGAAACTTCGAAAATGCATCCGAAATCGCTAGGATGTGAGTGTTGCCTTTCTTAGAGCGCACAAACGGTCCTAAATGGTCGATATGAATCAAATAGAAGGGTATCGGTTCAGGTGCATCAAAGTGCAGTTGTCCTTCAGGTTTTCCCTTCTGCGTTCGATTATAGCAGCATGTTACACAAGAAGCAATGTATTCCTTTACATATTTTCTCATTTTCGGAAACCAAAACAATTTTTGAATACGTTGTATTGTTTTTTCCGTGGCGAAATGTCCCATATCATCATGGAAGTGTTTTACGATTCTCCATCTAACGGCAGTGGGTACTACAAATTTCCGTTCAGCGTTTACTTTCCGATACAAACGATTATTTAAAATTTCATAATTTTGTTTCAATTGATTTGTCTCTGTCGATTCTACTTTTCCTGTTAAGACGGCCATTATAAAGTTTAACCTTTTATCCTGCAACTGCATTGTAAAAGCCCAGTCATCGATGTCATCTTCAACAGTAAAAACAAGTCCTGCTGGTTCCACAGTATTTGATGGTTCGACAGGTGAACGGCTTAAGGCGTCAACGTGTGCCAACTTACTCCCTTGTCTATGTACAGTCACGAAATCGAATTCAAGCATTTTCAACCACCACCGGGCGATTCTTGATTTAAGTTCCTTTTTATCGCGAACATTTGCAACAGCAGAGCAGTCAGTAACGACTTTAAATGGTTTGCCAAGCAAGTAAATTCGGAAACGTTCTAATGACTCCACCACTGCTAACACCTCTAACTCGTAGCTATGGTAACGTTGTTCTTCTCTGGTGCAGTGCCTGCTGAAGTAGAATACAGGTTGGAAACTTTTACCATCTTTTGACTGAAGTAGAATTCCGGCCAATCCAATAAGACTTGCGTCGGTATGTAATTCATGGTCTGCTGTAGGATCATACAAAGCTAGTATTGGAGCATTTATTAGCATAGACTTCAATTTTTCGAAAGCATTGCGTTGATCTTCACCCCATACAAAATTATTCCTCTCAGACTTATGGGTAAGGTTGGTAAGCGGTTTAGTAATAAGCGAATATTCTGGCACAAATTTCCTGAAGAAACCGGTAAGTCCAAGAAAACGTCGCGTTTCGGTCACGTTAGAAGGCTCTTTAAAATCTCTTATCGCACTTATCTTTTGTTCGCCTGGCCTTATGCCTTTACCATTAACAATATGACCCAGATAAGATATTTCGTTTTGTAAAAAACGACATTTGTCAAGCCTTAGTGTCAGCCCATATTTAGATAGAATATTCAGAAACTTTTTCAACAAACAGAGTCCTTGTTCAATCGTTTTGCTTGGAATAATAACGTCATCCAAGTACACAAGTATCTCACCACGTCCCATTTCGGCTGCAATCTGATTCATTACCATTTGAAAACTAGCGGGCGCATTTACGAGACCAAATGGCATGCGATTATATTCGTAGTGGCCATCGGTTGTTACAAACGCAGTATACTGCTTTGAATCTTCTTTAAGTTCAATTTGGTGATAACCCATTTTGAGATCGAGAGTGGTAAATATTTTATTTCCAGACAATTGGGCAAATTGCTCGTCTAGCACAGGCATAGGATATGGAGTTTTGATGGTTACGCTATTTAAGAGTCTATAGTCAACACATAATCGATTTTCACCATTTTTCTTTTCAACCAGTACTACAGGGGATGCATAAGGAGAGTTTGAAGGTCTAATAATTTGACATTTTAAAAGATTATTAATTATGTCAGTAACTATAACTCTTTTAGCAAACGGGATTCGGTATGCCTTTAAGTTAATTGGCTCCTGCGTTTTCAGTTTTATCTCCATTTTTGAGATTGTACATTTACCCAATTCCAAAATATTTGTGGCAAAACACTTACGATTACCGGAAATGATGTTCCTTAATTCGGTTTGCTGTTGTTGATCGAGGTTGTCGTCCATATTTATACTACTTGCAGCTTCTAACCAGCATTCTTCACCCTTTATAACAAATGTGTTCCCTTCGCGACATAAAATATCCCGGCCAAGCAAAATATCTTCAGGGAGGAGATTATCTTTAACCACAAATAATTCAGCATTCAGAATATGACCGTCAATTTCAATTAAAGTATTAATTTTCTCGGAACACGTGTATTTCCCGCCGGCAAAACCTGATAACATTTTCGTACACTTCAATATTTCACCCGTATCTACTGCTCGACTTTCGCGGATCAAACTAATTTGGCTTCCCGAATCTATGAAAGCTTTTACTTCAATTCCTTTTACAGAAATTATCTTGTTAAAATTGTACTGTTTATCGTCAAAAATTTTATTCACATTTGCCCCCGGTTGATTTGGCAATCTTTTTGAACAATCATCACTTTTATGATTTGTCTTTTGGCAATGAACACACCGAGTTTTACGTTGAGGTTCCGTGCAATTAATGGCAATATGTCCCTTTTGGCGGCAATTAAAACACTCAACTACACGACCGATTCGTTTGTTTTCAACTCTCAGATTACTTGGCTCGGTATTGTTATTTGTACCGTTTTTATTTCGGTTATAAGATTGTCCTGTTTTTGCGACATTATACTCAAGATTTTTATTCCGACCGACTTGATTTTCATTCTTCACTGTGTTATAATCACAATAGACATTTATATCGCGTAGCAAATCATTTAGTGTTACATAACTCTTTGAAATAACTTTTCTTAGATCGTTGTCATTAATACCGTTTATTATATGGAATGCAATGTCTTCTTCGCGTAACAAAACCTTCTTTCCAATGGCCGTCATTCGATAAAAATATTCCTGTGGTGTTTCATTGTATTTTCTGTGAGAATTCGACATTTTAATATGAACACTTGCAACATTGTCTTGACAAGGAAAGTCCCGTAAAAAAAATTCTTTAAATTGTTGCCACGAAACAAAAATTTCTTGGGAATCAACCCACAACTTCGCCGACCCGTTTAATTTCTGTTGCACTACAAATAACAATGTGTTGTCCGACCATTTGTAGGCCTCCTTTAACATTTCTATCCGTTTAATGAACTGAACTGAATTTAGTGATGTTTCTACTGTAGGGTTAAAATCAGGTAGTAACGATGCAATATCACGTATATTCTCATAAGAATTTACGGAGTTGTTGTAAGAGTTTACCGAATTATTTCTAGTGTCATTAAAACTAACATTACTATTTTCTGTTTCTGTACTATTTATTGTACCCGTTTTTACTACATGTGTTTGCACTACCGACATTAAATTTTGCATCATATTTGCCAACGAATTTATTTGTGTTTGTAACGCTTTTGTACCGTCGTCGACCGTTAGACCAGATACCGTTTCAGTGTTTTTAAGTTCTTGCATTTCGTCAGCAAAGAATATTTCGTCACTTTGCATTGCTTCACTTAACCGATTCACTAACTCGCACTTTTGGCCTGTACTTGGTAGATTTTTCTCGCGCAAAACGTTTTTCAACTGTTCGACTTTCAACGAGTTTATTTTTACTATTTTCGACACGCTCATCTTTTAACTTTTCGTTTAACAGCTTCTCAATCTTTCCTTTCAACGCAGGTCAGATTTCCTAAAAATTGATTGTTACAATGAATAGACACGCACACACTAACAAGTTTTTTTTCGACGTTGCACCGTTTTTTTCTGTACAAATTTTAATACACAAAATATTCCACGAGTGTTTGTTGTAATGCAAAAAAAAATTCTCGTTCACTTTTCGTTTTCTGCTTTTGCGCAGCAGTTTAACAAAGCAATGTTTTTTTTTTTATGTTACACAGTCACACACACACACGTTTTAATGTGTTCTTTTCTTACATATATACGCTTGTAAGAATATCCCACTTCTGAATTTGTCAAGAAGGCAGAGTGGTTTTCAGTATTTCCAAAACAACAACAAAAGTATATTTTCAAAAATTCAATTGGATGTTTATTTCAAAAAAAAGTAACAGAAAAACAAAAGAACAAAATTAAAAATAAAACACAGTTTGTTAGTTTAAATTATCCGTCGCGTTTTCAAGAACTTCCTCGTGGCGTATCTCACAACAACTGTTGACTTCGGCATCAATTGGGCATCTTGTATACAGGGTTGTAAAAAGTGGCAGTTACAATTTAATTGGAGGTTGCCATATCTGACAATCGTTTTTTTTTTAACTTCATTTGAAGTACTCTTTCAAAGCTTTGGTTTTTTCAATCACTGAACCCTACAATGTCGAAAAGCATGAAGGAATTTCTTATTTGATTTTCCATTGTTCAGCAATTGTTCAATTATATTCCAACTGATTACATTTTTTTTAACTGAATAACAGCAGCTATGTTTAAAAAACAAAAAACAGAAATGTTTTATGCCACCATTAATTAAATAATTAGTGATTTTTCACTTGAAAACAATTATACTAATCAACAATAACCGCACGCACTAATGCGTTTTGTAATATTTTAAATTCGATTTTATTCATTTTCAATGTCGAATGCGGTAGTAAATACGCTCGTAACTTTGCCCATAAATTAAGGGAAATCGATTTGTTAGATTGAACTCATTAGATGGATTTAAATAAAAAAGAAACAAAATAACAAATAATTTTCTTTAGTTCTTTAGTTTCATCATTTCATTTTTACTGACTAAATATGTAATTTTTTATTGTTATTTATTTTTATTAAATGTTGAGATATTTCTTTAAACTTTTGGCATCCGGTAGTTTTGCAATTAGTTAAGAACGAGCATGAAAAATGTTTAAAACCATGACATGTGCAATAATTTAATTTGCATTAGACCGCATATGGATTTCATTTAAATTCAATGTTTAAATTGCCTTAAATGCCAGCAAGCACAAAGAAAATCAATTTTATGGGAAGATCTCGTTTAAGGCAAATCTGAAATGAAGTAAAAATAAAAGAACAAACGAAGCTTGTGCACCTGTCACCAGAATCTGTACTACTTCCGCTGTTCACATGAAAACAGCAACTGGAACAATAAATATTCTTACTGCTATTTTATTGGTATGAATAAACAAAGGAAATATTTGCAAGTGGATGAATGTTTACGAGAATATTCACGAGGTTCACCACCATTTCTATCAATTTCAAGTACATGCTAATGAATCAAATGGGAAGAATGTGCAGAATCTGCACTGCGTACAAGTCCAGTAGTTGCAACAGTTGCAACAATAGTATCATCAAGTTTAACCAACAACTTTTAATCTGCCCTCGCAAATTATGTTAAAGTAACTTTATTATGTCTGCACAAATTCATGCAAATAACTGTACAAACAGCGATACCCAAACAAATACATTCACCGACATACACACATGCATACACACCTACCAAACACCTACACAGAGAAAAATAAAAATAAGTTTCAATTAAAATATTTGTGGAATCAATTAAAAATTTAATTGAAATCGTACCTGTAAACAAAATGCTAGTATCAATTAAAAAAGAAAAATTTGAGATTTAACTGAAAATATCAGAAAAAAATCAGCAAAAGTAATTGAATCAATTAAAATTTTAATTGAAAATTATTTTAAAATCAATTAAAGTTTTAATTAAAAAAAAAAAAAGATGAATTTTTTTTCTGTGTACCCAGATTAAATGCTTGGTGTATGAGTACGTACGTACATACGCCAGTGTTCATTCATATTTGTTACAATGTCTGAACCAGCTGAATAAAATTTAAATATATTTAATATTCCACTTTATTTTTTGTGTACTCGCACAATTTTTTCATTGTTTTTTTTCAACTAATTAAAAAACGGTTTGTTTGGCAGAAATAGAGATTTAAAGATTTATATACATATTTAAAAACGTGCTCTCCAATATTCAAAAATTCCTTCACTCACCCAAAGCCAAATCGAAGCACATAAAAAAGACACAGACAGACACAGACAGACACAAAACGCTGAAAAACATTTCCTAATTAATGCAGATGAATTCCGAAGTAGCTCATCATTAAGTCGCAGTTCATTGGTTTAACTTTTGAAATTAAACAGGATTTTTGGCGTCTCCTTAAAGGGTTTAAAGACGGAAATTTCCGGCAACAAATATTCGTTGTCTACATTCAACTATAAGTTCTGGCTAAATATTTATTTATGTACAAATACATTTTGGTTGTGAGAAGGAAACTGTAAAAATATTTATATTATTGGTAAAACGAGAACATTTATAATTTATAAGTAATCAAATAATTGTTATTTTTACTATTGCCCACTCACTTAACAAGCGGAAATTAAACAAACAGCGTTAATTCTAACACGACATGAAAGTGTGTATTAAACTAAAATAAAGCTGTTTTGGTATTTTTGTGCCAAATTGCTGGTAAATGGATGATTTTGTTTATTTAGGTATTCTGTTTTTGGAGGTGGTTTTTCGATTTTACGAGTATACTCGTATGTGTGTATTCTTGTGTTTAGTTAGGAGTGGTCCTTAGCCTTTTCCAAATCCGTTTATTTGTTTTGTTTCCATTACGCACTGTATATGTACATTGGTTAATTTTGT
This sequence comes from Bellardia pandia, assembly GCA_916048285.2. Lineage (NCBI taxonomy): Eukaryota > Metazoa > Arthropoda > Insecta > Diptera > Calliphoridae > Bellardia > Bellardia pandia. Next base: position 1,669,468 of record OU696529.1, on the reverse strand, counting down.
TAATATAGTTTCGGCTGAGTTTTACAAGATTGTATTACAATTTTGTTTCTATTTCTTTAATAGTTAGTTGTTGCAAATATTAACATCATTCTTGTTTTTTTTTTTTTTTTTTGTTTCGCACCAATAAAGGTGTGTGAGTTTGTTTGCGGTTTTTTAATGCGGGTATCTTATCGGTGTAATTGTATGGGCTGTAAAAGCATAAATTGAGAGTAAAAAACAAAATATCCAATGAGAATAGGGACACCATTTTCCATCAGTTTTCACAAAACCGAGATTCAGGTTTTTTTTTATTATTATTATTATATACAGGGTGGGCCAAAAGAAACCAAGGGGTGTAAAAGTTTAATAACTTTTTCGTTTATTAGTTTTTTTTATTTTTTCTTTCAGATTATATAGACAACACTTGGAGAACATTTTTTACGCCCTGCTCTTGAAAACAGATCTAGTATGTTTTCATACTAATACTGCCCGAGACACAATGGCATTTTAAGTCAAATTTTTGTAGGGCGAATAATTTCCAGAAATTATTTGGCCAGCGCGATCGCCAGATTTGACAGCACCCGACTATTTTCTTTCGGGTTATTTGAAGGAGCGAGCCACAAGTTTTGAAAGATGTTATGGAAAATGCTCTAAAAGGAGCCCATCAGTGCGAAGCTGAAAACGGTGGCCATTTAAGAGACATAATTTTTCATACTTAGTGTAAAAAAATTTCCCTTCTGTATATTCTATAATCTGAAAGAAAAAAATTAATAAACGAAAAAGTTATTAAACTTTTACACCCCTTGGTTTCTTTTGGCCCACCCTGTATTTTCTACTTGTTTTCCTTAAATATAATGAAACTAAAGCGTTTTTCAACAGGGACGCTACAAAACTAGACGGATAGGGACAGCAAACGACGCCAAATTTTTTGCCGCTCTCTTCAGTAAGGTTTGCCATTTCATGATGGAAAGATATACGAGCCAACAACGAGTCGAAATTATTAAAATTTACTACCGAAATTCGGAGTCAGTGGCCTCAACGTTAAAAGCGCTATGTCCAATTTATGGTCATCATAATCGTCCTACCAGATCAACAATGGAGCGTCTAGTGGAAATATTTGAATCCACAGGCACAGTACAAAATGTTCCCATGCCAGTGAGACAAAAAGAAGTGTGTCGAGAATATTGCTGCCGCTGAGGCTTCAGTTGAAGAAAGCCCAAATGTGTCTCTCATACGTCGTTCTCAAGCTTTGGGCATCTCTGTGACGTCGTTGTGGCGAAATTTGCGAAAAGATCTTGGCCTACATCCTTACCAACAAGGTCAAATTGAGGCAAGAACTGAAGCCGCTTGACCACCAGAAGCGTCGTATGTTCGTGAATTGGGCTGAGCAACAACTTGAAAATAATTCGGATTTTCATCGAAAAATCATCTTCAGCGATGAGGCCCATTTCTGGGTGAATGGCTTCTTCAATAAGCAAAATATGCGTTATTGATCAGACAGCAATCTACATGTACTCCACGAGACATCATTGCATCCCGAAAAAATTACGTTTTGGTGCGGTTTATGGGCCGGCGGCGTCATTGGGCCGTACTTCTTCCGTGATGATCAAGACCGGAAGAAGACGTTACTGTGAATGGGAATCGCTACCGTTCAATGGTAACAGAATCACCCCTATCGTGAATAAAAATTCCACATGAAATTTGTTCCTTTTTAACATTTTTCCTATTTACATAAATTCAATTCACAATCAATTTATTGGAAACCAATTTTGGAGAACGTGTTATCTCAAGAAGTTGCCTGGATGGAGATGAGGATAATTGGCACAACACCGTCTATGTGACTGCTTAGCTCTACAGAAACGCAGACTAAGATATTTCGGTGCAAACTACATATCAATCCATCATGATCTGGACTATTTCAAGGAAGTGTCACTGACAGTCAAATGTAGAATTTCCTAAAATTAGTTTAAATGGGGGATTTTTCAAAGCAAAAAAATGCGGGATTGGTAATGGCATCACTAATTAACATGTATGTATTTCGGTCGGCCGCTCTTGTTGTTTTTGCTGTTGTGTTCAATTACCCACAGAAAGGTCTTTACATCATTTTGTAAGTAACATCCAACAAAACACATTTAACTTTCTTACTTAACAATCGGTGTTTTCGTTTTGTAAATTTTGCTACAAATCGAAAAATTATTGTACGAGTAATGCGACAATTGTGTTTCTGGTTGAGCGAGTAGAGTTAGTTTAACGTGCGAGCAGCGTTCTCATATATATTTTGAAGAAAACCTTTTGTTTTTGAAAAAAAAACTTTTTTGTATATATGGTGAATTTCACGTCAAGTGACCCAATTTTAAAAATCAATGTCTTTCGATTTGGATGAAATTTGCACCAAGGTTAGAACTATTGGATAGTAGGCCAGAGACAAATTTTCAGCTCTATCAGTCCAGAAGTGCCGGAGTTAGAGGGAGTCAAAGTTGGACATTTTGGTCAATTTTGGTCATACAGGGTTTTTTTAAAATAAGTGTAACTTTTCACCTATTGGTCCTAGCAAAAATTGTCCAAAGGACTTTAGATAGCTATTTCTTCAATCATTTCATTGATATTGCCTACCTCTTGAGAATGACAAGGTTGTTTTAAATTTCACAACTACTCTTCAGATTTCCCTCGTATAAACTCTTACAGAAATAACAAATAGTGAAACTCATGAACAAACAAAAAACAGAAACATACTCGATGTTTGTACATAAACAAAACAAAACAAAACAAAAAAAAATTGAGAAAAAAGGAGCAGCAATTTGCCAAATAACATTTTGACGCAGTTTGTTTTGTTTTTTTCTGTCAAACTTTTTGGACACACAACACTGAAAATTAGTGTGGAAATGGCGGAAATGTCAATAATGTCAGTGTGTTAACTGTTGTGGTGAGTTTATGGTTGCCTGAAAGGCAAACAGTGTCAACATTGTCGTCATTACTGTCATTGTCAACATAATTATCATCCTGCTCATTGTCGTTATCGCCGCCCTCGTCCACATTTACTGGCCATTTCCACTGGTGGTCGCTGCTTGATAGAATAATAAAACCTACAATTTGTATAAAACATGCAACCTTGCAAAAGTTTTTCTTGCCGTTGTTTTTGTTGTTGTTGTTGATATTTATCTATAATTAAATTAAAAAAGTAAATAAATTTAATGCATAGAGTCGAAAAAGTATTTGGCAACATGATTTTTATGTTTAATTTGTATGCACAATTTATTGTACACAAGTAAACATCTTTTACATTTCATACAAGTGCTTCTTAATGCTGTAAGGTCATTAGTTGTAAAGCGTGATCCGTTACGAGTTTCCCTACTTTTTTAAACAAAAAAACACAGAGAATTTAAATTTAATGCGGATTGTATATAATCATTTGAAAGAACATTCTTTGGCATTTATTTTCCAATTTTCGATGACTCGTTCGAGCATTTTGACTGGCAACTGGCGAATGACACGCATGATGTTTTCCTCCAAGACCTGAATCGAAGCGGGTTTTTGTCCGCATAAACTTAAGACTTTACATATCCCCACAAGAAAAAACTCTAACGGTGTGATATCACACGATCTCGATGGCCAATCGACCGGTCCAAAACGTGAAATTATGTGCTCACCGAAGTGTTCTCTCAATAAATCCATTGATTGATGCGAATGTCCGCAAGATAACGAGCTTCAATTCCATTGACGGTTACATTCGCACCGACATCATTTTTAAGGAAATATGGACCGATGATTCCACGTCTTCACAGCGTGCTGGACAATTATTTTAAAAATAAATCTCTCACGAAATATAAATTTTGATCGTGAGAGAATTATAGAAATTCATTTTGAACTTTCCAATATCTTTTATTTATAAGTAAAGGGTGTCCCAACTAGAACGCAATTTTTAAATTTGGCGCCATTCAAAGTGTCAGTGTTTGACATTTGAACAATTGTTATTGGTCGCTAGTAGAAGGTACCAGGTCAAGTTTACTTAAATTTGAGGAGTTAGATTTTTTGTAACGAATGCATTAAAAACAAAACCTGTAAAACTGAACCACACTTTTCTGCACAAGATGAAGATGGATCTGAGAATAAGTCCAGCATAAGGAGAGGATGCTATTGGGTACATATGAAGTTCGGCTTCGGCCTGAATAAAATCTTTTCCGTTTTATTTATTTCACTATTTATTTTTTGAAATTTAATAACTGGCGATTTTTGAAAACACTGCACTACCTAAATATTGTTAAGAACTTATATTATATTTGGTCAGTAATAAAAGCTTGAATTGTTAATTATTTTTAAATTTGTATAACAGCATTTATTGTTATTTCTTTTTAGTCAAACATGTTTTTATTTAAACCCTTAAATAGAGCTGTTATTTATTACCAATTAAGGTTGGTTATGATTTATTTGACTTTAGAGAGAACGACCGACCATTTCTTTATAGATATTACAAAATGTTTACTACGTTCTAACTACATTTTACACACACATACAAATATTACCAATTATTATATGATTGATTTTTACTTAGTATTATTATATTTTTATATTTTGTGTCAAATGAAAAACTAAAAACCAAAGTTTTAAACAAGTTGAAATTGAAAAAATGAATAAATTCATAGCAAAATATTGTAGACATACAGCGTTGTCAACTTGGTGCGTTTCGCACCATTTTTGGTGCTTTTTTTTAAATTTTGGTGCGTTTTTTAATTTTTCCAAAAATGTGATGAAATCTTTATTTTTACTAATTTTTAATTGCAATTTTTTAATAATTCATTATCATTCTCATGAATTTTATTTTCAAACTTTGTATATTTAACTTGTTTTATTAATTAAATTAGAATTATTCCTCTTGCGAATATTAATTGTAAAATTTTTTATAAAAATTTAACTTGAAGTGAACTTCGATTAAAAAATTTTTATAAAAAATTTAACAATTAATACTCGCAGAGGAATAATTCTCATTTAAAAATTCGTATACATTGTTTTATATGTTTAGATTTTTAAAACTTAAAAAGTAGACAAATTATAGGCGTATTTAAGTTTTATATTGTAATCCTTTGAAATAAGTAAACTTGTATTTAAACAATAAATGCCAATAAACACACAGGGTATTAAACTTAAGTCATTGGTCTGCAATAGGACTCCTGTATTCAGTTTTGTAGGAGCATGTCTGACTGAGTACGAGGCAAGAAGTATGACGAGCAGTATTTTGCCAGCCACAACTTTTAATTGCCACTCGTGTTCAGACTTAATTTGTATTTATTTTATTTTTGTACAATATAATAATTTTTAATGAACAACTTTGTTGTTTAGTATATGCAGCATTAAATAATGTTGTACTAATTATATAGTTAATAGCAGTTGGAATGTTAATTTAATTAAATTTCAACAAAAAATTAAAGACTTTTTAATTCACAAAAAACATTTTTAATGACATCTTTCACCATCTTAATTCAGCTGAGTTCGAGTTATACTTAAGTATTGAAGTATTTTTATATCTGACTAAGAAGAAATCGTTTACAATTATTTTATCCCAAAAGGGCACTTAATTCGTAGAAACGTGTAATTTTGTACCAATCGGTTTTTAATGGCTGATTGCGTAAAAAATCTGAAATTTGTTTAAACCGATTTTATTAAAATTTCTCACATTTTATTCAACGAATTCCAAAGATTTCAGAATTGATTTTTAACATTTCATTAAGGAAAATGCACATGAATAAAATCCAAAAATAATTAAGTATAATTTTGCTGTATCTGCGATTTAAACTGAAATGTTGGAAATAATTTAGACAATAGTCAATAGTGTATGCCTTTTTTCCATTGACACTGTTTTTTAAAAGATTAAAAATTTTGCTACAGATTGTCGTCTGTCCAGTTACTCAAAAATTCATTCCAGATCTTTAGTAAATCGTAGGAATGTAAAATGTGCCTTGGATTCCAATATTTCGATAATTCCAAACAGCAATTATTTATAGCTGAGCAGGCCGTTATAACAAAAAATAATTAATATTTAACCCTTAAATACCTGAAATTGAAATACGATTAAATTGCAGAAATAAATTTTTGTTCTAGCATGTATTTCTGCTGGAAATTATGAATTTCAGTTTCAATTCAGAAAAAAATAATCCTGGAGAGTTCCAGGACAAAAATAAAAAAGACCGTCTACAGACGGTGTTTACAAAACTTAGCACTGAATCAATATTCTTGCATTTTTTATGCTAGATATGTATGTAATATGACAGTAAACATTTAAATGACTTACCAAAAAAATACAGATTCAATTCAATAACCAGAATGTATTATTTTTTTAAATTTAATTTTCACTAAATTTATAAGCAATTTTTACGACTTTTTTCACTAAAGTTCTGATAAGAATGATTTTTTCTGTCACACGTTTTCATTTATTGCAATTTAATTTGTACCATTATATTGAGAATTTTTTGCTCATTTAACATATTTACGTACCAACAGCGTGGAGTAAACCGTTTTTTTTATAATACTCATCTTACTGATGACCGTCTATAGACGGTCGTCGGCGTTAAAGGGTTAATAACAAATTCCGTTGAAAAAGATCTTAAAATTTTACGAATTTAAAAAGAATAAAAAACATGCTTAAATAGTAAATATTTATATTATTTAACTTTCAGGATAGTTATACGAATGTGATTTTCTTTTGAGGCAATTTTACAATTTACAGCTAATTCATATCAATCTGCATTAAGATTTAGATTTATCTTAAATAAATAAAATGTACAAAACATTAAAATTTTGAATGGGTTATTTATTGTTAACACCTGAAGGACGTGGTAATCTTTATTAAACTTGAGTAAAAATGGCGCCAAAATTAACTGGCATCAAGTGTTTCAATAAACACTCGACAATGTCGACATGAGCAACTTTCCACCAACCCTCCATTTGTATCTACAGTCTTACATCCGTTTAACTGTAAATGCAACATGCTAAAGTATTTTATGAATGAAAAGCTGTTTAAAGACACACACACAAACATACGAGTACATGTGCTTGCCAATGGCAAACAATATTAGTCTCTTTATAAAAGAGACCAGTTCTGAGTGAGAGTATGAGTAAAAAAAAAGCAAGAGAGAATTTGCCGTTAAAAATCAGTTGTATTTTTTTTCTGCTGTAGCCATGTTCTACCTGTATAAGTATGGGATGGTTAGCAGTTCTTTTATTGTGTTAAATACATATGTACATATGTATGTACATGTTCTTTGCGGTATGTGAGTGAGCAGAAAACAGCTGCATGCAGCAACATGTCGAACAAAGTCATTTACATTGTTGTTTGTTTACATGGATTCGTATGTTTGAAAACACTCGTTTTTTATCGTTTCGTTTGTTTTGAAATCGATTGTTTTACATTGAACCTGTTGTTTGCTGTTGCTTGTTTGAGGCCTGTTTCGCTTTCTTGTCAACTTTTTTTTTTACTATTCTTTTTAGTATACGGCGAATTCAACATTTTCTTATGGACTGAGTAAATGAATGAATGAATGAATGCATGAATGTGTTGAATGTTGTATCTGTTATGGTGTTTGGTCGGTCGGTTTGTTGTCGATTGTTCGACTTTGTATAGAAAACATTATATTCGTCTCGTTGTTCTAGTGTTGAAACAAACAGTTCTCGGGAGATGCGCAGCAGCATTTTGAAGTTGGCGAAAGAATATTTTTTGTGTGCGTGCCAGTAGTAGTCAGTCGTATTGGCCAATTTCTATTGACTATTTCTATACAGGTTCTGGCTCTTATGCTGCCGTATTTGTTGATTTGTTGTTGACATATTAATGTTTGAACGAGGCTTTTAAATTGATACTAAATATTTGCCTTGTCTTCTCGTCTTATTCAATGAAGAGCAATACGGTTTTAGTCGTTGCTTGAAGCCGGTCCAAAACACACGTAAAAATTTAAATAATTAAAAAACAAAAACAAAAGAAAATATAAGATTTAATTTTTTGTTCGAGTGATTAAATTAAATTATAAAACAAACACATACAAATTAACAAAAATCTTTAAGTGTAATAAAAATTAATTACATTTTTTTTTCCATATAATTTGTGTGATAAAATAAATAATTTTAAATATTTTCACTGGATAATGATGTACATAATTTGTGGTTATTTATACAACCTATTAATATTAATTGTAAATATTAACAACAATTTATCCGCTTCGAAAATAATTTGTCTGTGATTTAAATATAAACAAAACATTTAAAATTATTTTGTGGTATTTCTTTAACCAAAAATTTGTGTTACCAAGCTATTTTTAAAAAATATTTAAATAATAAACAAAGTGAAATCAAACTAATAGCATATATATTTAAATAAATACTTTGTGTTGTATTAAATGTCTTAAATTAAATAAATATGTCAACATAAATTAATTTTGAAAAATATACAAAAAAAAAAAAATATTTGGTTGTTAGAGTTTAAAATATGCTAACACCTATTTAAGGTAATATGTGATTGGTTAAACAGAGCTGGTTTTAATTTTGTAAAAATTCTTACACGTATATTATATACATTAGTTTTGGAAAAAACTTAAATTTTATTTCATTGGAAAATAATATTTCTTAGCAAATACTTTAGCAAGCACAAATTTCAAGTTAAAAACACATTTTCTCATTCTTAACAGCAATGAAATTGTAAAAAATTGTATGAGCATTTTAATTTTTGTGCAAATTTATTAACAATTACTACAATTGAAGAAATTTTCTTTATAAAATTTGTTGCTAAAAATTGTTAGAAATTGTAAGCGAAATTTGAATAAAACAATTGCACTCCTTGAACTCCTTTTATTTGTAACTGGCCTGAATAGAATAACAACAGTAGGTTTTTCAACACAAATGTAGTCGGATTTTTTGTCTAAAATCAACAGAAAGTGTTCGTTAAATTATTGTTTAATGTCATATAGTTTTTCAAATATTTACAGATGTTTATCTAAAGTCAAATACATTGGAGATTAAAATTTCAAATTGAAAAACCTTTTTCATTTGATATATTATTGGTGTTTGGGAACAAGTCGGTTTTAGTGACTTTGCTCAAAAAAAAAAAAAAAAAATTTCATCAAATAGGGATTTTAGAGGAGATGACAGAAAAAAAATTTTGTTGGCGGTCACGCCTATTTTCGAGGGGGCGGGCCCTTAAAGTTGAAAATATATAGGCCTATATGTGGGGAACTACTGGTTGCCTGATAATTTGTAATACATTAAATAAGAGGTATTAAAAATACCTTTCCAACGATATATATCATGATTATAAATTATGGACCGACTATGGATTAAATCCGAAAAGCATATTTTTTGACCCAAATTTTTTTTAATATCTAAAAAATTACAAAAAAATTCTATATAAGTGTTATTTTAGTTTATTAATATAAATAGCCAAGACATTAAGCTTTAATTTAAGGTATCATATGTGTCTGTAGGTACTGTAATCATAGAATTATAAGATCTGAAAAATTAAAAAAAAACACATTTTTTCAAAATTTTGTATGCAGGATAGGATTTTTTCTTCTATAGTATACAGAATACCGGCTTCGCATAGGACAGATTCCCTGTATTGAAGGACTATGGCAGGGCGGAAGGATTTTCTCCTCCATGGTATACAGAACACCGGGTTCGCATAGTACAGATTGTATTTTTTATGGTGAAATGGCATAATCTTTCTTTAATATCTTCGGATTTATATTACCTACATGTTATATCTTAAATTAAAGCTTAATTTCTTGACTTGAAAATATTGTAATTTATCTAATTACCCGGATTTTTTAGATTTTTTAAAAAAATTTCGCATCAAAAAAATAGGTCCTGTTACATATCGTTGGAAAGGTCTTTAAAATACCTATCATTTGATATATATATATCGTTAAATAAAAAAATGTACTTTTCAAGATATAGCTAAACATATTACAAACTTTGGAGCCACGCCCACTCGAAAATAGGCGTGACCGCCCCAATTTTTTTAATCAGAATTTAAAATTCTATTAGTGATAAAATTGTGGTAGTGATTTGAAAAAGTCACTAAAACCGACTTAAGCCGGTGTTTGTACTTGGAAATATGAGATATAAATATGAAAACATATTTGCAAATTTAAAGACAAGCTTACTCAACAGTAGGCGGCGCTGTAAAACACTTTTATTTGTTTGTACTATATTTTCTTTACTTTTGGTTCAAATTCGAATCGCATACGAAAAAAATTCAATTAAACGAAGAATTTTTACAATAAATCCAACAGATTTGGGAGACATTAATTAAGGCATATTAAAAACTCAAAGTCAAGTTTGCCAAACTACTTTTTTTGAGACTCAATAATTTATTAAAAAGTTATTAATAATAATCCATTACAAATTGTTTTTAAAATATCATTCATGTTCATGATATTCTTTATTAATTTTCACAACAAATTAGCTTTTGTTGTCTTCATAAACAATAAATTTACAGAAGTTTAAAGAACAGCAAATACCAATGTTCCATGAAGTGCCAAACGTATTATATTTAAAAATTGAATGCTATTTTTTTGCTCCACTCTGCATGTCCTGTTAACTTTTGCACGTTATTTATTCTGTCATATTTTGTTAGGAATTAGGTTTTTTGGTTGGACAATGAAATACGACAGAGTTATTTTGATTTTAAACAAAAAAAATTTAACAAAAATATTGTTTATCATTAATTTTGTCAACCAAAATGGAAGGAGCACCGCACTGCTCACTTGAAGAAAAAAAAGGTTAATTGGAAACTCCACCAAAAGGATACAAAACAAACAAAAATAGCTGAAATAATTGGATGTTCTTGAAAGATGGTTTATAGTATGTCATTAAATGTGTTAAATCTGATGGAAATTTGTTTGCAAATATAAGGTAATAGTTAAAAAAGTAAGCTACATCCTTTTTTTAAGCCATCGACGGAAATAAATGAGGTATTTGGGTTAAATGTTTCCAGTAGACTTGTACGAAGACGCCTCAATGAAAATCAGCTTTATGGTGGTGTAAGTAAAGGGTGTCCCAACTAGTACGCAATATTTAAATTTTAAATAAAAGACAGATATTTAAAAAAAATATCGTGAAACTTTATTATATCGTAAAGTAGATAGAATGAGGTTATGTATGGAACAAGATATCGTGAAGATGTCCGCCGCGGCTTGCTGGCACACACGCGATTTTTGAATGAAATTTTCAATGACCTTTTTGCATAAATGCTGCGGTATTTCATTAATGCTTATTCGCGTAAACCATCGACTTTAAAAAAAAACCCCAAAGAAAAACATCTAAATGTGTTAAATCGCACGATCTACACGGTCAATTCTGGTCTCCAAAACGCGAAATAACACGACCGGGAAATGACTGATGCAGCAATTGAATTGTTTCTTTGGCTGTATGACATGTGGCGCTGTCTTGTTGAAACCACATGCCCTCCACATTCATTTCTTCAATACTAGGCAAGAAAAGCTGGTTATCATTTCACGATACCGAACACTATTGACTGATTGCGCTTGACCTTTTTTTCATAAAAAAAAGTCCAATGATTCCTCCAGCCCAAAAACCACACCAAACAGTGACACGTTGAGGATGCATTTGCTTCTCTTGAATCACTCGAGGATTTTCCTCACCCCAAATGCGACAATTCTGCCTATTGACAAAGCCATCAAGAGGGAAATAAGCCTCACAACTGAAGATGATTTTATCGGCAAAATCAGCATTTTCATGTTGTCTCTCCAATACCCAATTAACGAACTCCCTTCGCTGTCCATGGTCAGCTAGCTTCAGTTCCTGAGTCAATTGAACTTTGTATGCATGAAGATGCAAATCTTTCGTCAAAATTCGCTGCATAGTGGATTTGGAGACACCAATTTGCTGAGCTCGGTGTCGAATTGACATTTGCGACATTTTCGGTCGATCGACCTGGTAAAGGGCGCGTTGTTGTCTTTACATCACTAACAGACCCAGTTTCGGCAAATTTATCCATTAATCTCTTTACAGTTGACTCTTTTGGAGCATTATTGTGATCTCAAATTGATCGAAATTTGCGAACTGTAGCCGCAAAACTTTCACCATTTTGGTAAAACAATTTCACAATGAAAATGCGTTGTTCATTGGAGTAGCGCTCCATTATTACTAACCTCGTATCTTCTACTAGCAAACAATAACAATTGTTCAAATGTCAAAAAATGACACTTCGAATGGCGCCAAATTTAAAAATTGCGTTCTAGTTGGGACACCCTTTAGAAAAAAAACACTTGCGTCCAAAATGAATATAAAGGCACGATTGTCATTTGCAAAACTACACCGGAACAAGAATATCAAATTTTGGAATTCACCGATGAAACCAAAATTACTCTGATTGGTACTGACGAAAAACATTTGTAGGTCGAGAAAAAACACCAAGAATTTAATCCCCGTTACACTACTAAAACTATAAAGTGCGCGTTTTCTCTGTCCATAGCTGTATGCATACGTGTAAAGTCTTTCGCAATCATATTTTGCATTTGATATCTTAAAATTCTGAAATCCTGGAGGTGTAATAATTTATTATGATATTTAAACTTTACTAACTTTATTTGACGAAAAAGCTGTAAACACTAAATAACATATATTTCAACTCGTTTATTTATTTGAAAAAACTTTGTTTACTTCGGACACGACTCCACAAATATTTACTTTTATTTCATTTGATACTGTTTGATCTTGCAAAAGTCTTGTAAGTGTAAACAACGTCAAACAAATTTGTGCTAAAACAAGTGATTACGCTTTTTTGAGTAAATATTTGTAATGTGTGACCATGCCTTAAGCAGGGCGGAAGGTCACAAAGTGACTTATTTATAGATCATTGTAAAAACACTCAATTTGTTTGTTTACAGTCTGAACCATTATAAAAATGTAATTATTTTTTTAATTTCTACATATGATTGTGTAATTGACTTAATTAAGAAAAAAATATTTATGATTACCTTAAATTAGTGACATTAAAACCTTGCAATTAAAAAAAATTTATTTAAACAATATTATAAATTTCCATTAATTTAAATACAAAATAACATAAAAACAGGTACAAAATAATGCCAAATTATTACTAAACAAAATGATATTACAAATAAATTAAAATTTTAATTACAAAAAAAATATTTAAAAGTAAAACGTGACTTTCTTTAAAATCGTTTAATATTTTAAAACAAAAACAAAAAACGCAATTATTAACGACAACGAAAGGAAAAGAAAAATGTTCTTATGAAACAAAATAAAAAAGAAACATTAATAGAATAATTTCTTATTTCCCGACATTACAAAAAAAAAAAAAAAAAAAAAAAAAAAAAACAATTCTAAAAAAACTTTGGCACCAGAAAAAGGCAAATTTCGAGATGAAAAAAGTTGTGTAATTATGTGTAATTTACAACAACAACAAATATATATCTGCAAAAAGAAGTCTACTTAAAAACATCCCAAAAGTACCAATATTAAAATATTCTAAAAGTTGGAATGAAAAATGTTTCTTAAATGTTGTTAAATATTTAAAACATGCCACCACATCTACAAGTACAATTAATATGGCCAAAATTAAGCAAACTTACACCTTTAAAGTCTACAACAGCGATGAAAAGTTTGAAACATTTCAAAAACCCCAAAATAAATAAAAAGTGAGAAGTGTAAAGTAAAACATACACAAAAAAAAGAAACATTATTGCTTTACAAATTGAGGAACAAAATTGTCCCTAAAGAAAATAATTTCATAGAAACACCAATAAGAACAACAACAGCAATTGCAACAACATACTCGTATTGTAGAAGCGAATGAATGGCTGAATGAGTGAATCTGAAACAGGATTACTTACTCTACAGTAAGTACAATAAAAAGATTTGCAATCAGTAAATAAAATCAATTAAATACTTTTGATGTTTTTAATAAGTTTTGTTTTCCTAAATAAAAATCTGTACTTTTTTTTTTTTTTAAAGGGAAGTAACACTCAGATAACACAGGTCAACACGATTTTTGAGTCTGAGTTCTGTACCTCTGATTTTGATTACTTATGCCAAACTAAAGAAAGAAAAAATATTTTTATCTAATAAAGTTTGCTTTTGTAGATACCAGAACGAAATTTCAACATTTATGGAAAATGTCTATTTTTCAATGTTAATCATATTTAAAATTAAAACAAGTTATGAATTATATATTTTAATTAATTTTTATTATAAAAGACAGCACAAATAAACATAAAAATGACACAAAAGAAGCTTTAAAAATGAATACTTTTAGTATTTCTAGTGTAATCGTCAGAACTTTCTCGTATGAGCATCCAAATGTAGTCACCCATCATGTTCTCATTATATTGTCCTTGATATCTTTGTTCAAAGTTCATTATATCCTGGTGGAAGCGTTCCCCTTGCTCTTCTGAATATTCACCCAAGTTATCTTTGAATTTATCCAAGTGCGCATGCAGCATGTGCACTTTGAGTGAGTCTTGACGAAGAGCCTTTACGAATTGCTTCATGAGTCCTAATTTTATGTGCAGTGGAGTCATTAAAATACGATCAGGCTCTACAATTGGTTTATTTTTTACATTATGTTGTCCGATTTGAAACTCGCTCCGTTGAGGCCATGAATGCTGCTGGTAGTGAAGTGCATCGGCTCTACTGTCCCATAAGCCAAGGTAACACGGATATTTAGTGTATCCCCCTTGCATTCCCACCAGAAAACCAACCATTTTGAAATCCCCTGAAATCACGGGCCAGGCATACTGTTCATATTTTAAAACTTGAAGAACCATTTTAAAGCTTTCGTAATTTTCTTTGAGCATTACAGAATGAGTCAGAGGAAGTGATGGAAATTTATTCCCATTAAGTACAAAAGCAAACTTTATTTATTATTAATGGAGTTCCTGTTTACTTTTCCATTTATATAATCAGAAAATAATCACTAAATAAAAGACTCAAAAAAAATTTTTTTTTTTGTTGACCTGTGTAATTAATATGCCTATATATAATTGCGTTACTTTCTTTGGAAAAGGGATATGTTAAAGAAGTAAAGCTGGTGAAAGAAGAAAGCTTTTTTTTTATATCACAACTCTGCAATTGCGCATTATGTTTATTTTTAGTGCAGAATTTCAGCGCCTCTGGTGGTGAGTAGGCACATTAATGCTAAAGCTTGATTTTATAGCCTTTATTTAATTATTTTACTTCGGTGGCATTTTTATATGCCATACCACCGAAGAATGGCGCTGGCATAGACTCCGCTATCTATAAGGATCCAGAATATATATGCTTTATAGGGTCGGAAAATTATTTTGTGGAACTTACAAACGGAATGACAAACTTATATATACGCTTCTCATGAAGGTGAAGGGTATAATAAATAAATTAAAGCATTTTAGAAATCGCTTTCGGCGCCTGCAGTTTTTCAACCAAACAGATGTTTATTTATTATTAAAACAATATAAGTTATACCCCTGATGTACATATAGACAGCTCAAATTAAATGTGTTTTCTTTGCTCCAACAACCAGACAAACCAACATCATTGTTATTTGAAATAAATATTTATGAACATGTTCTTGTTTTTGTACATTTCCTCTTGTAATGTAATGTGTAATGGCAACACTACGATTATATGTATATTTTAAAAGGGGCAAACCTTAAGACACACTCAATTTTCTATTTTATTTATTATGCTCCTTAATTTTTACACTTCATGTACGCACTTACTTATTTATTTACGTTCTTATGGATGTTCATTTCACCTCTTACGAGTGTATTCTCTCAGCTATTCATTTTCAAATATGATGGAAATGTTAATTTATGGCGTTTTCTTTTCTGGCAAAAATGTTACACGTTTTTCCCATTTCGCACCTTTTTTAATTTTTTTGTATTCTTGTTTGGAAAAATGTCAACACTGCTAAAGTGTAGTGTGTTCTTTTCTATAAATGTCACACCATAAATTTAAAAAATGGTGCACCATTCACACTCTGTATTTTTAGAGGGGGTGAATCGCACGATAAAACAGCTGACATTTGTTTTGTTTATGAATGTGTATTTGTGTTAAGAAACAGAAAAAATATGCAAAATGGAAAATAGTACTACTTTTTAATGTGCTGAAAAAATATTGGATGACTTGTTGGATTCATCTTCATCATCTTCAGACGATATGATTATGGAAAGAAATCCACAACCGCGAGTGAAAGGCTTTGTAGAGAACAAAATTAATAAATATTCTGAAGTTGATGTACATTAGGGTGACAGCAAAAATTTTTTTTATGAATTTTAAAGTTTTCTCAACGGAATATTGTGCCAATAGGTCTAAAAGTTTTGTGCCGAAAATTTGAGCCAAATCGGATAACGTTTTATGGACGCGCATCGAGGTGAAAGGTCAAGTATTTTTATATTTTACAATCTATACGAATTTCGGTAATTAACCCTCATATTTCAAAGCGGGCCACAAACATTAACGTTTTTGAATAAAAGCATCATTAATTTCCGGCTGCCGAAGACATGTAATGTATAATTACAAAAACACATCTTTGTAGTAAATCACGTCATCTACAAATCAAATATTTTAAAATAGCTAAATTTCCTAGACAACAACCATTATTTTTAACGGATTCTTACTATAAATTTCAAGGCCTACTAAAAATTATAGACATGCCTGATATTCCCTCTGGGACTGGAGCGGAAATTTCTTCTGCAGTTTATGATGCTTTAGAAGATAAGAATATTTTGGAAAGAACGGAAGCGTTTGTGTTTGATACAACATCATCCAACACTGGTAGACTGAAACGTGCATGTGTGCTTTTAGAGAGATCAATTGGAAGAGATATTTTATTTCTAGGCTGCAGACACCATATTTTTGAAATTGTTTTAGCAGCAGTTTTTACAGAGGCCAATGTTGGAGTATCTTCTGGACCGGATATAACGATTTTTAAAAATTTCAAAAAACATTGGCCAGTAATAAACACAGATAGTTATGTACCAGGAATAGCTCATCCACGAGTTATGGAAATTATAGGCGATAATGTTGCTGAACTTTTAGATTTTGCTTTTGGAAAAATTAACGACTCATTTCCGAGAGATGATTATAAAGAATTTTTTGAGTTAGTTATTATATTTACACTACGCTAGATGGATGGCCAAGGCTATATACTCCTTAAAAATTGTAATTTTTTGCAATCAGTTTCTTCAAGTAACAGATTTCGAAATCAGTACTTTGATAGAAGTAACTGGTTTTATTGTAAGTTGTTACTCAAATTTTTGGTTTGATTCAAATAAAGCGGATAAAGCAGCTTTAAATGACATTATCTTTTTGAGAAAATTGGAAAACTACAAAACAGTTAATCAAAATATTACGGACAAAGCAATTTCAAAGGTATTAAATCATCTGTATTACTTAAACGAAGAATGTGTGGGCTTTTGTTTGTTTGACGAAAGGATAGACAACATGACAAAACGAAAGTTAGTGGCAAAGATGTCTGTAGATACATCTGGAAATGAAGATGAAGAAATACCAAAGAAGCTAATCATAAAGAAGGAAAACTTAAAAAGTTTCATTTCCAAAGACAACTCTGATATTTTACAAGATTTGTTTTCATAAAATACCAAAAAAGTTTTCAAAAGATTTGGAATTTCAATGGAGTTTTTTAGCAAAGATCCACATTCTTGGAGTGTGATAGGAGAGTACCTAAGAGCAAAACAAATTATCCAAAACTTGAGTGTTGTTAATGATTGTGCTGAAAGAGGCATTCAGTTAATTCAAGAATACCATGACAAGATAACAAAAGATGAGGAACAGAAACAACATTTAATGAAAGTAACTATATATATATTATAAATTTAATATTTTATAGGTGGTACAAAAATATAGGCTGTTGTATCCGAAAAATGCTAATCTACATTCTCTTCAAAGAAATTTTGATCTGTAAATTTTAAAAGAAAAAAAAAAATCTTAAAACTTTATATTAATTAAAAATTTGTATCATAACTTTTTTCTTGGAATATTTTTAAGTTATTTTATCAAAAGTCTACAGAATTTGTACATTTGTGTACATTGACAATAATAACATACATATACAAAACATTCTTGCAATATAATAGTTTGTCGGTCACTTTGACCCAAATGAGATTTGAGGGTTAGTTCCCAAAAAAAACAGTTTGACTGTCCTTTTTATTAAAAGTCTACAGAATCCAGATGTTTTTGTAAACTAATGTAGAAAATTAATGAGTTTCCCAACATTATTTCATATTAACTGCGAAATATAAAAATACTTGACCTTTGACCTCGATGCGCGTCCAGAAAACGTTGTCCGATTTGGCTCAAATTTTCGGCACAAAACTTTTAGACCTATTGGCACAATATTCCGTTGAGAAAACTTTATAATTCCAACAAAAATTTTCTTACATACAAACCATTGTCACCCTAATGTACATATGTCAAATTTCATAGGACAGGTCGGGAAGGTCTTTTTGAGAGATATTCATTGTCTTATTTCAAGCGATCTTACCAGGGAGTTGTCTGCTTCTTCTTCTTTAACAAAAAAAAAACCAAAACAGCTGTACATGAAAAAAGTTTTACACTGTTGTGATTTTATGTTCTATTCTGACCATTAAAAATGCGACATCTTTATATGGGGTAAACATTCTAGAAATGTACATAATAAAGGTGTAACATTTTATTTCAGAAAAGAAAACACCATTAGATTAGAGTAAAGAAAATGTGAAACGATTTTTTTTTTGTTTGTAAAAATAAAATCCAAATAAATGACAGCATATTCCACAAGGTGCCGCAAAAGTAATCCTCCTATCAGAAAATGTTATAAATTTTGCGAGGCCCCTAATGTCAGTTCTGTCAGCAATATTCCGCGTTCTGGAGCAGTGTAGCGTAACATTGTTTATTAACGTGTATTTCGCATGTGTTTACTACACAAATGTCATTAGGGGCCTCGCAAAATTTATAGCATTTTCTGATAGGAAAATTACTTTTGCGCCACCTTGTGCAAAGTATTTCTGACAGCCTCCAGAATTTTATTTTTCTAATTTTGATATCAGTCATTACTGAAAAAAATGTTTTCGATTTTTAATAGCAACCTCTTCTGAACCATTGCTGATATTTGTGCCGTTCTTGTTCGTAAGTTAAATGATTGCTTTGTCGTCACTTTTATATGTACATATGTACATATATGTATAAATATATAAAATGTGAAAAGTAATGTAAATATTAATTGCCTAAATTCAAATAGCATCATATTATTAGAGTTGAATGTTAAATACTTGGCACTTGGCACATATGTTTCCATCACCCAAAAATATCTGTCTATTGTGCATCATTTATTATACTCTTATCAGCTCTATGTGCTCTTTTCCCTGCTGCCTGAAGTGGTGACGTTGATGATGAAAATATGTTATTGTCGCTGAGAGATATGTGACATGAAGTGTTATAACGTTACATGATAATTTATCAGATTTTTTCCTTTTAAATTTGATGGAGATGGGTTTTGGTTTCAAGAATACAATTCATTTTATTTCCCACGTTCACTGTACTCGTAGTGCAGAATAAAATGTAAATAAAGGTTTAAATTAAATACATTTATTTGTTTAAGGAGAATTACAAAAAATTGCTCATTTTTCACAAGAAATAATGGGCCGCAAATGTTTAACATACATACGAGTATTGTTTCAAGTTGAATACATGTTAATTGAATTTAAACAGCCTTTAGGTATAATGGAGGGAAAATTGTACAATTGGAGTCAATTCTGTTGTAGTGTTTGCTTGAGTGCTTGAATGAATGATTAAATATGCAGCTAAATCATCACTTAAATCTGCTGCTGATAATTTGTATTCATAAAAAAGGTTTAAAAATATTCTCTAATTAAAACTGTTTGCCTTTAAATATAATTCTCCAACCTGGTTTTATTTTTAATTTGTCAATAAAAAGGTATTATATGTATATATGTATGTATATGCTATAGAATACACAAAAAAGGCTTTAAAATGGAGGATTCAAAACTGGAACATAAAATAAGAATAGAATCAGAGAAAAGTTATCACAGCGAGCTGACTGTAAATAAATTATTTTTGAGCACAATCTAACTCATGATTATTCTCCATCAATGCGAAAATGCTGCCAGGTTAAACGTTAGATCACGCTAAAACACTATTGTTCTAGAAAAGAAAACGCCATTAGATGAATTTTCGATTTAAGAAATGGGCCTGTACAGTAGTTTTGTAAATTGTTTAATTATTTGCTTGTAAGATTTTGATGTAGGGGATAGGGGGGCACCTTTGAACAATGTTGATAAAATCTCGGTTTAACATTTTTTCCGACTCTTAACCGAGTTTTTCACATGACAACCTTTTGCTAGTTTTTTCAGTCGTCGACCGAATGTAGTTGGGTGAAAAAGTTTTCGCAGTGCCATTGTAAATTTTTTTATTTTTTTAAGAGTGTAAGAAGTATTCAGTGATCGTTTTCTTTCGTGAAAGAAATTTATTGCAGTCCAAAATTCATTTAAAACAAAATTAAGTTAAGTTATTTGATATTTATGTAAAAATAAAAATATATATTATAAATTTCCGTCCAATGGCATGCCAGTTCAGGTTTGAACAAAGAAAAAGGGGGCACCTTTGAACATGTTAATTTATCAACCGAAGTACCAAACATTGTTGATTCTCTTTTATTTTCTGAAAATGACGAAGCCAATGCTAATCATGATGCTTTAAAGGAAAATGTAATGTCACCTGAAATCGCAAGGCCTTTTCCGTCTTAATAATATAAAACTTATTTTTGATCTGTTTTTTTTTATTTTTTAATTGTTAATGTTTATGTTTTTTCTTAATAAATAAATCGAATTTATTATATATGTATATACAAAATGTAACTTTTTATGTTATTTTTGGACATAAGCGCTACAAGAAAAAATTGCCGTTCAAAGCTGCCCCAGCCTAGTTCAAAGCACAATGACTTCATCCATTAAAAAAATAAAAAAAAAATATAAATCGAACTAAAAATAAGTTACTTGTAGATTTAAACTAAAGTTTATTTCCATATATATTAGTTAAATTATGTAAAAAGTCAATAATTCAAAAATATAAATTTTTATGTGGCTTGAAAGCAAAAAGTGTTCTAAGGTGCCCCCCTCTTCCCTACTAATTTTTTAAAAGAACTTTTTGTTATTTGATTTTCCAATTCAGTTCTTCTAGTTTTTTACTATTTGAATTAAAGTTTTTGCTAATTACAAGTAAATTTAAAATATTTATCTAATTACCTCAGCACCTCCAATTTAGAAATAAATTAAAAACAATATTTATATTTTCTAATGCCTTATTTAATCTTAGTTAATGTAATTAACGGAGAGTGAGACTTTCACACCGCTAAATTGCTTAAAATACTTTTGTAAGAATAATTTGCAATTTCCTTTAGTATTACCAAAATGCTTTTAACTCAGTAAATTCCATTGAATTTAAATAATATTTAAAATTAAAATCTCTTCAAAATTCAGAAAGTTGTGACAAGTTTGCCAAGTCAAAAAAAAAATATTGCAAAAGTTTTGTTGTTTAAGAAAACAGACTTATACGTATTTGTAAAGTAAACATTGTTTAGTAAAATAAGTCGAATACTTTAGCTTATCATTTTACTCGTAAAAAGAAGAAAACAAATTATTGAAAAAAGAATAAAATTTTCCATAAAAACATGACAATTGAAATCGTTCCAAAGGGACTTTTTCGGAAAAAAAGGAAATGGTAATAAAAGTTCTTGTCAGCATGTAATTTCCTGTTTTAACTAAACGTTCTTTTCTTGCAACAAGTTTTTATAAAATGTATCTGGAGTTAAAAAAAAAACAGGGACATTCATTTTAATTTACTAAAAAGTTGTGTTAAAAATATAATTTTTTGGCATTTTTTTATTTTCATTTAAAATTTAATTTAGATCAATTGTCTTTAATTGAATTGTTAATTGAAATTTATGTTGGTATTGTGTATTTTTAATGCTGCTTGAATGTGCTTGAATGACCTTTACTTTTGTTTGTAAATATTCACCCATTGCGATTTTTGTGGGTATCGAAGTAATTTCGCTCTTAATAAAAATTTGTTGCTGATTGTAATTGGAAATAAAAAATTTCCAATACTTGTTTATCTATTTTTAATGTTTTATTACATTAAAGTTAGTTAAATTTAACTTTTATTACTTTTAATCAAATACATATTTTATCTGCTTAGCACAGTGGGTGGCCAAATAATTAGTTACACATGCAAAATTGTTTAGTTTGAAGCCGTATAACATTTTAAAATACTGGAAATTTATCCTTTTATTTGTTCTTTTAGATAAATTAAGTGTTTCTAATTCAATTAAAACTAAATTCTTTTGTTTTAAAAATATATATTTGAGGAAAAGAAATATTAAAAAATTTAAAAAAAAAATCTTAATATTTCGTAGAACCTACTTTGCAATCAATTACACCTTGCACCCTTTTTGGCATGCTCTGAATGCATTTTTGAACATTTTCTTTTAGTTCTTCATCGTGATGCCAGACTTTAATCAATTTAAACAAAATTGCATATTTCACACTTCAGAGCAGAATGACAGATAATGATCAACAACTGCACTCTAATGTCACCAATCATTGTTGACACTGCACAAAATATATAACAGTATTGCCAGAATTAAAATACGAAAACATCTGGTACAAGAAATAAATTTATATACGTATTAAAGACGGTTGAATCTTAATTAATATAACTAATAATTTGGCCACCCACTGTAAGTTAAGTTATTTACAAGTTTGCGAAAAAAAATTAAGTAAAAAACTAAAATTAAAATTAATAAAAATGCTGTTGGCAACAAAATGTCAAAGCGTGGTTTAATTTTAAAAAAATAACTGTGTCTTCTTCTTATTCTGCATTTAAACTCTTGTTTTTTTTTTGTTGTTTTTCTGTTTTTTTTTTAACAAAAATATTTCGATAATAAAAATAATTTACAAACTGGATTTTACTTAAATCGAATGAATGCAGAAACTCAGCAAAAATACAAATAAACAAAACTTGTAAATCTTCTTTTAAAAATTGTATAAAATGTTTATTTATTGTTAATTTTATTTGTATTTATATTAAAGTTATTTGTTTTCTTTATGTTAGTCAAAACTCAGCGGGAAAAATTTCAAGAAAAATTGAAAAAAAATTGCATTTGCAGGTCTTATAGAACACACATTCCAAAAGCTTTGATACTCATTCCACTATGCCTTCTCTCAGAAGGTGTTGTAGAAGTCGTTTCATTCAAAAGAATGCCAACAAATCACGAGTTCAATAGCAAACACGAATGATTTTGCAATTACCAGTATTCCTGTATATCGTCACTACGAGTAATAAAAGTTTTATGAAAGTTTGTGGTGTAAAGTACGCACGAAGCAATACTTTATATAAAAATATACATGTTATTTTTTTACATTAATTTAAAGCCCATCTTTTATTAAAAACCCTTTCTTTTACCTTTCCTCACTGAAGTTATTAATTTAGCAGATCTTTAATTACGGCTTCTATGAGGCATTACTTGGTAGACCTTCCAATTGCCCTTTTATCAGGCATCTTACAGTAGCAAGCAGGCAAAGCCAATGACAGGCTATGTAAAATTGATTTTGGAATTCGGCTTGAAGTCCTTGTAACTGCAAAATAAGGCCTTCTGGAAGGCCACTTCACAGCACATTATTCCCGCTGAATAGTTAAATCGTTTTTTGAGAAGTGAGATGCCAATCAGCCAACGACAAATCTAAAATTAAACTAATCTATAAAAATATATCAATATTTTCTCTAGTTGTTGCTTTGAAATATATCAAAATTCTGAGAGTTTTTGAGCTATTTTTATTGTTTTAACAAGATATTTGCAATGTGAAAAGATAAGATCTCAGACTGTTGGTATATACATAAGTATTTGTAAACATCACAGAGGAATTCCAGAAAGAATTCTCTCTGATGCCTGTTGTAGTCATAGCAATTGCATTTGCGATCGTACTCTTTGTTAGAAACGATTTTGGGATTTTAGCTCGAAGATTCAATAAAAATATAATACAAGTACATACACGTATGTAGGATGAATGAATTTAAATAATAACCCCCTTATTCATAAAAACTTACAACAGGGGCCAAATTACCGCATTCGATATCGAGTACAATTGATCGTAATTTTCTTATTTGAGATTATGGCATTCGATATCGAGCAAGAAATTTAGTAAATATTATCATAATTTCGATATCGTAATAATTTTTCGATACGATAGCTCATTCGATCACGAATGCGGTAATTTGGCCCCAGGTTTATAACAGGTTTATAAAACAAATTTTGTATTATAAACCTGTTGTAAGTTTTATGAATAAGGGCATAAATGTTTAAATATACATAATTACTTAATTTAAACATTTTAATAGTTAATAGATAGTTGCAACTTCTGGTTATATCTTGGGTTACTTGTGCTGCAACAATTATGCGAAGCGTATTTAACACAATTTATTTCCATTGGACACAGCTGGCTCCTATTTGACATAATTACATCATACTAATCCAGTGATGGCAAAAATTGAGAAATATACAAATGTAGATATGTTTTGAAAACGATTAAAATTACAATTATACTAAAAAGATGCATAAATATTTAAATCTAAGTCCACCTGCTGCACTGCTAAACTCTTTACGACTTTTATTTGCACTTTAAACATACGCCATTTGAAGGAAATAATTGCAATTTTTAATTTCACCCTTGACCAGAAAATGCGCATCAAACACTTTTTGCTCATGTTTTCTTTTTTTTTTCTTTTTTCTGAGCTGTGCGTTACATAAGAAAAAACCGATAATATTTGCAATAAATAAAAAAAACTAAATTTAAAAATGGCAGGTTATAAAATGTTTTGAATTGACAAAAAATCTATTTGAATAAAAACCAGATGATTATAATTGAACAAAATTCTACTTAATTTAGTAAAATAGTACTCACTAGGAATAGCAAACGGCGATGCCGGAATCCAGGATTTTAAAAATGTAAATCCCGGCATCTCGAGTTCGCAATTTAGTTGTAAAATGGGCACGCATTCTATAGGGGTGAGGAGGGGGCACGTTTATACCCGGGGCACCTTTGAACTACGTTGATAAAATCTCAGTTTAACATTTTTTCCGACCCTTAACCGAGTTTTTCACATCAAAACCTTGTTTTCTAGCAACGTTGCTAGTTTTTTCAGTCGTCGACCGAATGTATTAGTTGGATGAACAAGTTTTCGCAGTGCCATTGTAAATTTTTTTATTTTTTTTTTTGTAAGAGTGTAAGAAGTATCCAGTGATCTTTTTCTTTCGTGAAAGAAATTTATTGCATTCCAAAATTCATTTCAAATAAAATTAAGTTAAGTTATTTGATATGTATGCAAAAAAAAAAATATATATTATAAATTTCCGTGAATTGGCAAGCCAGTTCAGATTTGAACAAAGTAAAAGGGGGCACCTTTGAACATGTTTAATTATCAACCGAAGTACCAAACATTGTTGATTCTCTCTTATTTTCTGAAAATGACGAATCTAATGCTGATCATGATGCTTTAGGAAAATGTAATGTCAGCTGAAATCGCAAGGCCTTTTCCGTCCTATAATATAAAACTTATTTTTGATCTGAATTTTTTTTATTTTTTAATTGTTAATGTTTATGTTTTTTTTTTAATAAATAAATCGAATTTAATATATATATATATATAATATAACTGTTTATGTTATTTTTGGACATAACCGCTACAAGAAAAAATTGCCGTTCAAAGCTGCCCCAGCCTAGTTCAAAGCTGCCCCGTATGGGGTGCACAGTTGAACACAATGACTTCATCCATTAAAAAGATAAAAAAATATATAAATCGAACTAAAAATAAGTTACCTGTAGACTTAAACTAAAGTCCATATATATTAGTTAAATTATGTAAAAAGTCAATAATTAAAAAATATAAATTTTTATGTGGCTTAAAAGCAAAAAGTGTTCTCCCCTACAAGAGAGTTTTAAAAAAATTCATTAACTGCCTTATTAGGGAAGGTGAAATTAAATTTATGTAAAAATGGACCTCAAATTGACACAGCTTCGACCAATTGTAAGAGAAATATACCTGCATGGTGAAACGAACTGTGGTGCTTCAGTTAGTGCAATCAAATTCAAGCCAGTTAATTCATCCAACAAAAACACGAATAACTCGAACTAATTAGAGGCAATAGATTTTAGTTTCTTCTTTTGTTGCAATACCTAACATACTGTATAACTGAGAAATCATGAGGAGCTTTTTATTTATTTGATCATGTTCGAGTTGGATAATTAATGATTAAATATTTATTGTTTTTACATTTAAATATTTTCGCTGAAAATTAATTGTTAAAACACGTTTTCTATTGTTTAAACTTTGCCAAAGCAAAAAACTTTAGTTTGAAAACTGTCAATTATATTATTTTATATTATTGTTTGTGGTTTTTGTGCAAACAAACAATAATAACATTTTATGTTATTTAAAATTTGCAATTAAATGGATTAGCATTTCAATAAATTATGATCAATTTGGACGGTTTAGTAAAAGGAAAGAAGCCATACGAAATTTAAATATTAAGAATACTGAATTGAATTTGAGATTATAGATTCATATTAAATTAATGGAAGAACACTGATAATGGTAAAAGCTAAAATTAACTGGAGTATTTATTTACATTTGAAGCATCCCTTTCAGCCATCCCTAAATACCGACGGAAAGCGGAACGTATTTTTACGTTGAGCATTAGCGCTGATAACCCATCCCTAAACAAAAACAGGGTTATCAAACCAATAAATAAAACGACCCTGTTTATTGTAGCAGCTGGACAGTGTTGTTTTATTTCTCTTTTTTTTTTTTTTGTTTTGTTTTCTTTCGCAACTAACTTCACTGTGAAACGCCTTGTCAAAATCGGATTTTCCAATAGCAAAGCGTTGCCGCCGCGTTGTTGAGAAATTTTGATATTAAAAAAAAAAAACGTTTTCCGTCGATATTTAGGGATGGCTGTTTGGTATTTCCATTGAAACATTACGATGACCATACATACGAGTACATTAATTTGTTGCGGATCATTTTCATATTGTATTTCTGTAGTTTGGAATTTATTAGGAGATACTAAATATATTGACGATTTAATGTGGCATTTATGATTTGCAACAACTCCATTTACCCGTGCCCTATTGAAACTAGTCGAGTGTGAAATCTATCGGAATAAAATTTGTTAGAAAAGTTAAATGGCAACTTTAACATTTTGCAATATTTTTCAATATGGCTGGTCGACTATCAACCAAGCAAATGCAAATGTCATTGACATGTAAACAAGTACGTGTGATTAAGAATATTATTTTGGGTTTTTGTTTCTTCTTTAATTAAGTTTATTAAGCGACGTTTTATCCCAAATCTTTATATATTTATATAAGTATTTACATATGTATCTTATTTTTGTATTTTAAAATAACAAGTTATTTTGTTAAATAAGTATATCATACACATCTACATGCATGCACATGATTTGTTATAATTAAATTTTCTGTATTTTGTTGTTGGCCAACAAATGTTAACCCAGCAAGCCATATGAGTCCGAAAAGAGTCTTTTCTGACACCTTTTTCGGAGCGTTAACGCTCTTTATGAGCCCAAAAAACAATCATGATTGCTCCGAAAACCTTCAGAAAAGAAAATTCGAAAATGGTCCGTCAGAAAGAGCTCTTAGATAATGTCAGAAAAGAGTATTTTATGAGGTTTTTCTTGGGCTCTGTGTAATCTTGTTTTTATCATTCTTGTGTGGTACAGCTATGTTTTTTTTTGTTCAAAGCACAAATAACAAGACAACAACGCTTTGGGACACACATAATTAAGTGGAATTTCTGAGTCGTACTGCGTGCCGACTCAGGACAGTAACAAGCAAATTTTTCTTTCGCTCCGAAAATGCTCTTTTGTTGGACTCTTTTTTGACTCCTTTTTCGGAGCGCTCCTAGAATGGTATGCTGGGAAGTCTCACATGAGTGTAGTTGTGGCTGTTGTATTGTATTAATTAACGGCCAATGTTTCCCTCAAAAAATCAAATTGCCTTTAAACTTAAAGTAAATAATTAACGATTAAAAATTATATCTGCCATAAAATATCGCATGAGGAGTAAGTAAGTAGTTGTACCAAGTTTCAAGCATTTAGACAGAGTGACACATATAGTCAGACAGTCCGAGAGACAGACGCACAATAACAAGTAAAACATCAGAAACTTTATACGGTTTTTATACTCACAACTAAATAAATGAGAAATAAATAACATTAAATTCACATACAAATGATCAGCATATAAACACAGCGCCGCCATGATAAAAGTTTAAACAAATAAAATGTTTTTTTAATAACGCGATTTATTTATTTCAAAAAAAAAAAAAAATAAGAGCAACAACAACAAAAACTGAAAAGGAAATTTCGTAAACAAAAACATCAAAGTGTTGTTGTTATTTATGTAGCTCTCAAATACAATTAGAACTTGAACTTGAAAAAAAAGAAAATTAAATAAAATAAATTATATTATTAATTAGTCTGGTTTTTTTGGAAAACAAATTAATAGATTTTAAACATATGTACGCTTTTGCCTGTAAATAAATTCATAAATTAAATAAAATTGTTTATAAATTACAAATATTGGCAATTAAGTTATTTATTGAACAGTCTGTGCAATAAGTGTAGATTGTGCTCTTAGACAACGAAAAGACTATAGAATTCTGAATTCTGGCACTGTCACCCATCAGTGACCCAAAGCGCGCTGCCGCCGCTATTGGAGAAAGCAAGCGCAAGTTGAAAGAAGCCGCCGAAGGTACTGAAGGAGAATTTTACGATCCATCACAAGCCACCGGTGAGGATGAAGATGTAGAAATGAATGAGAGCGGTGAAGCAGCCAAAGTTGAAGAAGGCGCTGAGGGAGAAGAAAATGGTAAAGAAATGGAAACCCAAAAAATAACGAAGACGAGCCACACCAAAGATCTCCATGATTAGACCAGGTGAAAGGCCCGAGCTTGATCCTGATCGTTTGAAGTCTAATCTGAAGAATGTGGCCTCCAAAGCGATCTCATTATTGTCCCCGAGCAGAATGTCCAAAATGACTTGAACATGTTTTTCTACCCTACACCACCATAGTGGGGAGGGTATATTGGATTTGTGCTGATGTTTGTAACGCCCAGAAATATTGGTCCAACAGCCACATTAAAGTATACCGATCGACTCAGAATCTGTAAAGCATATGCGCAGAGTACAGATCGCAATTTTGAAGATATTGCGATAAAATTTGGTACGTGACATTTTTTCGTCCCAATGATGGATGGGATTGCAACTGGTGGAAATCGGTCCATTATTTCACCTGGTCCCTATACAAATGTCCTTTCGAAATTGGGGTTTACCGATCATAAATGTTTGAATTATTCAAGTATCCAAACAAATTTCATCACAAATGAGTAGCAAAATCAGATGTACAAATTTTGTGCAGATCGGTCCATAATTAGTCGTAGCTGCCATATAAGGCCCACTTCCGAAATTCACTTTAACGATAATAACTTTCTTAAAAATGTTGCTATCCAAATAAAATTTGACACAAATAAGTTTCTTCTGTACAGAAATATTGACATCTAATTTTATAACGGTCGGTTTATAAATAGTCAAAACTCTCATATAAGGCCCTCTCCGTAATTCATTTTAACATCCATCAATCTTTTAAAAGTATTTATATCGAGATAAGGTTTAACATACATAATATTTATACTCAATGAAATCAATAGGTTATAACTCCCATATAAGGCCCATTTCTGAAAAACTGTTTTATACATAGACTGGGTGTAGAGTATTATATGGTCGGGCTTGACCGACTATACTTTCTTACTTGTGTTTTTAGCTTTTTATTTCATATTATTTTTTATTACTTGGTTTAACCCTGGCAGAATGTTCAAATACTTGAACATATTTTAATTATTCGAATATTCAAGAATTTTTATATTTTGTAGAAAGTGTATTTCTCTAGTTTAATATTTGTTATTGTTTAGATGTTTTTTTGTACATTTGCACTCAGAGGAATTAGCTTGTTAGTATGTTTCGGAGTGATCCTATAAATTAAATATTTGCCTGCTTAGTAACAATAAAATTATGTACAATGAACATATTAGATATTAGCAAACATAACTAACATTTACGAAGGCTTAAGCCCAAGCGGTTTAAGGTTCATTATAGTTTTTAGAGTACTTGAGGGACCAACCAGATAAAAGTAAACTAAAACATGTAAAATTTTAGCATTTATACGTTTATTTCTGTTATAGATACATAACTCAATGTTTATGGAAAAGAAGTTTGCTTTACAAAGCCAACTTTTTGGAGAAAATGAGTGAAAAAATACTCAAAATTTATTTTAGAGCATAAAGAATTGTTGGAAAACTGATTGAAAGAAATAAAAATGCACAGCTAAATAAATATTCTCGTTTGTACTAACTACTAACTAACCAGTACATGACTTTATTTATCTTTGCGAATTTGTTTTAAATAAAATTTGAACACACATTTGCACACAAATATTGGCTAGTTACTTGTTTGTTCTAACAAAAATTTATCACAGTTCAATTCATTACTTTTTTATAGTAGCATCGTGGTCATAAATTTCAGTTTATTTAACAAAATACAACTTTTATTGCATGTTTAAGCCATGTTTGGTTTTTTCCCCACTTTTATGAAATGTTGTTTTTTGTAAAGCTTACATCTCTGCCCATTCATGATGCGCCATTATTTAATCGCTTAAATGTTAAAGAGTGCTAAATTGTAGTTTATAAATTTTAAAATGTAAATTCAAGTTCATAAAACATACACATGGTCTACCTATATTAAAAAAAAAACTCCCAAATACTAGGAAAGAGTTGTTTTTAATATATGTAACAAAATACAAATATCGAGTAAGTAATAAATTTGAGGTTTTTATGGCGGAACTATGTGCTTATTTTCCGGTTTAATTGCTCCATTAAGTCAACAGTTAATACAATTTAATGAAATAACAGACAATAAAAGTGAATTAAATGAAGAGAATAAAACTAAAGCATTTACATATAAAAGGTGATTTTTTAAAAGCTATAGGAAAGTTTAAAAAAAAACACATAAAATTCTTTATTTGAATCGATAGTACGGTCCATATAATTTAATGTTTGAAAATTATTTCATGCAAATATTGACCTTGACTGCGCCTCAAATGGTCCATCCGCTTAGTCCAATTTTGGCATACTCTTTCCAACATTTCGACCGGTATCTCACGAATAAATGCTTCAATGTTGTCTTCCAATGCGTCAATTGAAGCGGGCTTGTCTGTATAGACATGAGCTATAACATAGCCCCACAAAAAATAGTCTAGAGGCATTAAATCGCACGATCTAGGCGGCCAATTGACCGAACGTGAAATAAAATGTCCAATAAGTCCATTGTTGCGCGTGCTTTGTGGCATGTGGCGCCGTCTTGTTGAAACCACATGCCACGCAAGTCAAGCTCTTGCATTTTGGGCAAATAAAAGTTGGATATCATCTTTGAAGAAGTACGGTCCAATGAAGCCACCAGCCCATAAACCGCAACAAACTGTGACTCTTTTTGGATGCATTGGTAGCTCTTGCAATGCTTCTGGCTGATATTCACTCCAAAATCGACAATTCTGCTTCTTTACGTACCCATTGAGCCAAAAATGAGCTTCGTCGCTGAACATAATTTTTCGGTAAAAAAGAGCACAATTTTGATAATAATATTCAATAATTTGCATGCGTTGTTCGTTTGTAAGACGATTCATGGTTAAATTATACATGAAGATGTTTGACACGAAACGTGCGTCAGCTGTTTAAACCAGTGTTGCCAAAAAGATAATAGCTAAAAAATCACCCTTTACATATATTTATGTAGTTTTTACAAATTAAAGAAGTAATAAAGTATAAGTAGTTATTTCTCTTAAAACTTTGGAAAATAAATTCTGTTTCAAATAAACAATGAAAATATTTGCTTGGAAACTGTGTTAGTTTTTAAATCATTTGGTAAAAATAATATGAAAATACTCTTTTGAGTTAAAAGATAACTTCAACCAAGTTCAATCAAAGAAATTAACAATGTAGGATGTTTTAATTAATTAATTAATTAATAAATTTGTGCACTCTAATGTAATGAAATAATGCCTTTTTGGCTGTTTTAGGCAATGTTGCTCATTCAACATTTTTAAAAAGAACTTGAAGTTGATTGAATTTTCTAATACCTACTTAACCTTTCAAAAATCATAAATTAGACAATTTCTTTAAAAAGAATAAAAACAGATTTTGTTAAGCTTTTAGCTAAATTTGAATATATGTAAGCCAGAAATAAGTCTCCAGGTACCGTAATAATTACTTTCGTTTTTACTCTTACTGCACATAGAACGTACATAGTTCTATAAATAAATAAACATTCATTCATTGAATGAAGCATTTGATACAAGTTTATTTTTGGAAGATCCCAAAAAGTATTGATTTTAAAGTAACAAATTTAAATTAAGTGACAATTTGACAATTGCGGCAAATTAGTCCGTTAAAGTATTGTAACAACTAATGGTACGGTCGCACATGCCAAAGATTTGACGAAAAAGACGTAACCACTAAATAAAATATATTTAATTTTTTTTATTAATTTCAAACACTTACATATTTTATTTGGGACAAGTCATACAAACAAATTTAGTTTCATTTATTTAATGCTGTTTGATCTCACAACACTTCAACACTTGTTTAAAAACTGTTGTTACGATTTTTTGAGTAAATACTTGTCGTGTGTGACCATACCTTAAGAAATGTTATGCTGTTATGACTGTTCAACAAAAAATGTAAAAATAAAAACGAAAAAAAAAACAGTTTTTTCTATTTAAATAAAGTCATAGAAACTAAATATGTGTGAATAGAAAAATTATATAACTTTATTCTTATTGCATAATTAAAAACATAAAATTTCTGAATAATTTTTATTAGAAAACAAGTAAGAAAGTATAGACGGTCAGGCCCGACCATATAATACCCTACACCCAGTCTATGTATAAAACAGTTTTTCAGAAATGGGCGTTATATGGGAGATATGAACTATTATGGACCGATCATCCAAAAATTTAGTGTCATGATGTCTGTGAATATAAATATTATATGTGTTAAACTTTATCTCCATATAAATACTTTTAAAAGATTTATGGAGCTTAAATTGAATTACGGACAGGGTCTTATATGGGAGTTTCGACTAATTATTAAAATTAGGTGTCATTATTTCTGTATATAAGTAACTTATTTGTGTTGAATTTTATTTGATTACCAACATTTTTAAAAGATTTATGATCGTTAAAGTGATTTTCGGAAGTGGGCCTTATATGGGAGCTACGACTTATTATGGACCGATCACAATAAAATTGCATCGTGCTGTTTGTATACATATAAAATATATTTGTGTTAAATATTATTAGGATACCAACATTTTTGAGAGAGTTATGCTTTTCAAAGTGATTTTCGGAAGAGGGCTTATATGGGAGCTACGACTAATTATGGACCGATCACAATAAAATTT
The DNA here is from genome assembly GCA_916048285.2 of Bellardia pandia. Classification (NCBI taxonomy): domain Eukaryota; kingdom Metazoa; phylum Arthropoda; class Insecta; order Diptera; family Calliphoridae; genus Bellardia; species Bellardia pandia. Next base: position 1,635,882 of record OU696529.1, on the reverse strand, counting down.
TACCGTATTGCTTGTATACATATAAAATATATTTGTGTTAAATATTATTAGGATACCAACATTTTTGAGAGAGTTATGCTTTTCAAAGTGATTTTCGGAAGAGGGCTTATATGGGAGCTACGACTAATTATCGATCTGCACAAAATGAGTAGATCTAATTTGACTTCATTTACCACTAATTTGTAGGGAAATTTGTTTGGATACTTGCATAATTCAAACATTTATGATCGGTAAACCTTAATTTCGGTAGGACATTTGTATGGAGGCCAGGTAAAATAATGGACCGATTTCTACCAGTTTCAATCTTATCCGTCCTTGGGCCGAAAAAATATCACGTACCAAATTTTATTGAAATATCTTCAAAATTGCGATCTGTATTCTGCGCACAAGCTTTACATGGGCAGCCAGCCAGTCAGACGGACGGACGGACGGACACCGTTAAATCGATTCAGAAAGTGATTCTGAGTCGTTCGGTATACTTTAAGGTGGATGTTGGACCAATATTTCTGGGCAATACAAACATCAGCACAAATCCAATATACCCTACCCACTATGGTGGTGTAGGGTATAAAAATTAAATTAATTTGATGGTATTTTCATCATCACTCTAATTAAAATTTGGAGAATAACAATATTATGGCATTTTTCACTACAAATAACATAATGGATTGTGGCTTATTTATATTGTATATAAAGTTGTGGAATTACCCTTATTTATGGTTGTTAAATAAATCTTTCAGTATCTTTGATTATTTTATTATAATTGGCATTTTTGTGCATAATTTACGAGAGAAGCAACAAACAATAATAATGTACAAAAAATTAATTGCAATCACTGCCAAACAGGCCAGCTGGCTGGCTTATGGTTGTTGCTTTTGTTTTAGATAAATGCAACATTTACTAACACTGTATTTCCATATTTAAACAATAGAGAGATAGTCAGACAGACATTTAAGTTCAACCATATACTTTCGTAAATAAAATTTTTAAACATGACAATAGAGACAACAGATACACTACATTTATGCATGCTTGGAAACTAAATAAGGAAAAGAAATATGTATATGAAAATATTTAGTATTATTAACAGTTTCAAAAACAATAATCTTAAACGATAGAAAACCTGTTTTTATTTTATAACAATTTTATAACAAACACACAGCAAATTTATATTGAAAAAAACTTGTATTTAATTTGTTTCGATTTTTTATTACTTTTTTTTTTTGTTTATTGCTTTTGCTAAAATATTTAAATCAACATAATTTAAAATACAAAACTTTGAAATCTAAAAATAGGGAAGCAAACTAAAAGCTTAAGAATGCAAAATAGCTAAAGAAATTGAATTCAACTTTAAAATTCATTTGCAAATTTTTAAAATACGAGTCGTATATTTTGCCATAGAGATAATAATATAAGTATTACATTAAATTGTTCTTTAATAGCTTTCACTATTAACAATTTGGTATTGTGTTGGTTGCAACACAATAAGTTAAAGATTCGAAACCTTCCAACGAACAGTATATGCTCGTAACTTGTAATCGAACTTGGCAATACATTGTCACTCACCTATTCATATGACTTTTTGTCATTTAATTTTATCATTTGGAATTACTAAGTTATAGTTACGTCCATTAATAGAAGATTTCACTGTTTAGGTCTACAAGGACATTCTATTCAAGTCGGAGATTATTTTATGCTACAATTCGTATGACAAATCTTTTAATATTTCAGTTGACAGTTGATAATAAAAAGTTATCATACTAACTACTCGTAAATAATTTCTATGGACTTTTTTTGCAATGAGAATTTTCCAAAAAAAAAAAAAAAATTATTTCATAGATAAAAATATTTTTATGTCACATTTCAACAATAAATATACTTATGAAGAATAAAATCATCCAAATAATTCGTTGCAGATTTCAAAATGTTTTATTAAGACATTGTTTGTTCGGTTTTAATATGTCTTGCAGACCAAAATAAATTCCTATAAATAGAATTGATACGTGAGATAAAGATTAATTCGAGATTAATTTAGTATGTATGTGTGTATGTATTTAAAGATATACAACGAATTGCAAACGTCCAAACTCAACAATTGCCATAAAAGATGTTTATTTTCAAATTAAATAAATTATTGTAAAAAAATATTTGTAAAAATTGCTAAAATATACTTTAATTTTTATTTAAATAGTTTAAAATGTAACTGACCTAAGAGTAGTAATCTTGTTTTTTGATTCATTAATTTTTTATGTATTTTTCCATTTCTTAAATGTGTGTACATAAGTAATTCTTTGCATGCACCAATTTTAATATTGAACAAAATATGAAATGAAAATAAACAATTATTTAGGTGGGGCAATATAACAGCAAATTTATTTAAGAACAGAAACAAAACACAATCATTTCGACGTACATACAGTCAAACCTCGATATAGCGACCCTCACTATAACGAATTCCTCGATTTAAATTATTTTTTGAAAACCCCTACAACGCTCCATAAGATTTAATACAAAATAAACCTCTCTATTACGAATACATTTGTCATAGCCTCGTTATAACGAATTTTCATTCACTGCAGACTAAGGAAACAGAAAAAATTATTTACCTCGATTTAACGAATTTTGTCAACTTACAACCTTTTCATAACGATTTCCATCAATTAATCCAAATTATATGAAACAGATACACACAAAATTATTGTGTTTGCAACATTGTTTTTCTTCAAATGTGTTTTGATTTGTTAGCGGAAATCGTTCGCTATAACATGGTAAGCAGATGATGATTAATATACAACATTTTTTATTGCCTCGTTAAAACGAATAGAAGTGCAAATTCACCTCGATATAACGAACCTTAATGTAACGAATTATTCGATATAACGTTTTTTTTCTAATCCCCTTAAGATTCGTTATACCAAAGTTGAACTGTATAACATTCTCATACTTCAGTGTAAACCTCATTGTTTGTTTTTTAAGGCAGACTGTTTAAACAAAAATAAAAGATTCAAATAATATAAAAGAAAATTGACAAAAACATTTTCACGCATGATTGAAGAATTTCTTTATATTATTTTACACACAAAAACCAGCGAGATACTCATGTTGTGGATACGGAAAATATATATGTATATATGACGTCGTTGAAAAAAAACCTACTTTAGCTTACACCAAAATCCATTTACTCATCCATTTACTGAGTTCTGCCTTAAGCATTATCTCTCCATCACCTCTACCGGTCTAAACCAGACAAGAACATAAAAACCCGACAATTTATTATGACAGGAACATGGTTACTTTAGCATGAGTAATCAAGGGGAATACTTGCGAACAAAAATTAATAATATAATGTGACTTTTTAAAATATTGTTTAGTTTCTGTCCCTTCCATGATCATTCGTATGCAGCCACAGCATTAATGGCTGAGGTGGCTTTTACATCTGAAAATATGACATCCATTTATCTAAATGGATTTGCTTGGTTGACTGGCTGGCTGGCATTGACAAATATTAATTTTGATTGTGTCTTGTCTGATTTGCATCTGCACAAGCAAATATCAATATCATGTCAAAAAAACACCTTCATTTGTGTCTACATATAAGCAAATGAATTTTTACTTATTTGTTCTTCCGAATCTTTTGTTTGATTTATGAAGTAGCAATTTCATGTTTTAATATTTACATAAATACTCACAAACATTTAATACTTGTTCATTAAACAATAGAAAGGAACGCAGTAAATCATTCAAAAATTTTCCATTTCCATATAAATCTTTATTTTTAAAACAAAAACACAGACAAAGACAGGTGCAAAGAGAACTGATCATTTATTATTAAATATACATTTATCCCCAGTGAAAATTGTCATATTTAAAGAATGTACACAGAAAGTATTCAATTATGCAAATATGTGCAGAGAATTCAAAAGATGTAATCATATAAAAAAAGATAAGCAACATTTTCGAATTGCTAACACATATTTTGGGATATGTCCGTCCGCCGTCTATAGAAGAGCCCTAAATATTCTCTGTTTTTTTCAGAAATGTTTGGTGAGAAGAAAATACATATGGTGAATTTCACGTCAAGTGACCCAATTTTAAAAATCGATATCTTACGATTTGGATGAAATTTGCACCAATGTTAATACTATTGGATAGTATGCCAGACCCAAATTTTCAGCTCTATCATTCAAAGGACTGCCGGAGTTAGAGGGGGTCAAAGTTGGACATTTTGGTCATACAGGGTTTTTTTTAAAATCAGTGTAACTTTTCACCTATTGGTCCTAGCAAAAATTGTTCAAAGGACTCTAGATAGCAATTTCATCAATCATTCCAAAAATATATTTTTTTAGTTTTAAAAAATTTAAAAAAAATATTTTTTAAAAATATTTTTTTTTTCAATTAGGCCCTTTTTATTTTTCCTCAAAAGAAACTTTAGACCATTTCCTTTAAGAGTTTTGTGGTCACTTAGTAGCAAGAGGCATATCTATGAAAAAAAATATTTTAACTCAAAAAACAAAGTTTTTGAATTTTACCATATGTGACCACGAAGGTCTTTTTTTCCTCTTTTGAGGGAAAATAAAAAAAACTCCATTTGGAAAAAAAAAAATTAAAAAATGGGGGAAAATTAAAATGATATAGGGTGTTTTTTTGAGAGGTATAGAACTTCGAATTGAAATAAAACACAAGAAAATCGTTTTAATGAGCATCAATTTGGCTTTATTGGAAGGATAATTTTATGCCATTAATGTTTAAATATGATTTCAGGCATGTGGCCGCCGCGGCTGGCTCGAATAATCCCAATTCTACAGGTCCAATTTTCAACCACTTTTTCGAGCATATGGGGCCGTATGTCGGCAATAACGCCACGAATGTTGGCTTCCAATTCCCCTAACGTTTCTGGTTTGTTGGCGTAGACGAGCGACTTCACATATCCCCAAAGAAAATAATCCAATGGTGTCAAATCACACAATCTTGGTGGCCAATTGACAGGTCCATTCCGCGAAATTATGCGCTCATCGAATGTTTTCTTCAATAAATCGATTGTGGCGTGCGCTGTGTGGCATGTAGCGCCGTCTTGTGGGAACCACAACTCATTCACATTCATGCCATCCAATTCGGGAACCGAATAGTCGGTTATCATGGCTCTATACCGGTCACGGTGGCGAATCGATTCCTTCGGGTCCTCTTCAACACTATGCTTTACAGCGCCAATTGTTTCTTCGGTGCGCACTGTTCGCCGTCTCTGCGGATGCGTATTATCACATAGAGTAAACGTAGTGCGAAAACGATCCATGGTTAACCGAATTAATTGCTCTGATGGACGATTATGTCGACCATAAAATGGACAGAGATTGCAGTAAACTTCGCGAACTGAACCGTTATTTTCGAAATAAATTTGCACGATTTGCAAGCGTTGTTCTTTTGTCAACCTGTTCATGATGAAATGGCAAACCAAACTGAACATAAATGACATTAGAGTTGCCAGATTTGACCACAAAATGCCAGTTTTATCTCTTTTCGAAAAACAAACCTGTAAAAAAAACACCCTTTACATGTGCCAATTATTGAAAAATCCTATTCTTGAGTTAAAAAATAATTTTTTTGATAGATATTCCACTCGCATCCCATTAAGCGATAATAAAGGCCTTAAAGTAAATTGTATAAGCTTTATTTTGAGGAAAAAAGTGTCCAAATTGAAAAAGAATTAAAAAAAAAATTATTTTAAAAATTTTAATTTTAAAATTTAAAAAAATATTTTTGGAATGATTGAAGAAATAGCTATTTAAAGTCCTTTGAACAATTTTTGCTAGGACCAATAGGTGAAAAGTTGGTGCAAATTTCATCCAAATCGGAAGACATCGATTTTAAAAATTGCGTCACTTGACATGAAATTGTCCATATATGAAAGACTCTGTCCGGACTTGCTACTTTACATGTTTTATTCTCGATGACATTTAAATTAAATTTATCAATGATATTTTCTAGTTATACAATAAATTAAATCAACCAAATCGCTTTTACCATATATCGTTGGTCTCATGTAGAAAGGCCCTAACTCGCTATTTTTTCGAAATTTGTTTTTTTTTGCGATTCCAATGCATTTAATGCAAATACACCTTCTCACAAAAATTTATTGCAATAGTATAAAAAATAACGCTTTTATAAGCAGTTGTACAAAAAAAGTTACATGTTGAATATTACAGTTTCTATTATGTTTTTACCTTCTCCTGTAAAGTTTCAAATATGCGAGTTAGGGCCTTTCTACATGAGACCATCGATATGTAAGTGTTTGCATATGAAAATTCATGTTTCTGACAAAAGTCAAAGGACGACCATTTGACGTAATCATTTTGATATTGTAACGATATTGGCTACCTCGACAAATCCGGAACGAGCTGTGTCACTTCTTTTTGCAAGATACATCTGCGCTAGATTAAATTGTAAATTTGTCTTTGGCGTTCACTCTTTATTTTAAGTAAACTGAAAATGACATTTTAAAAACAGAGAACTTGTAACGAGCTTATATTTCCTTTAAAATACACCAATAACGTCCAAAATATCATAGGTATTCCATCAAAAGCTAAGTGAGTGTATTCAGAACAGCTGCAGAAGTGAAAATATAATGCTGAAATAGGAAATAAATATTTTCTGCATTTGGATGTGAAGAGGAAGGATTTTCATGTTCAAAGGGTTGTAATTTATTTTACTCCTTCTTATTTCTCTTAAAGTATTTGTGATTCTGTTTTCTTTTATTTATTTAACCTTTTGTTACATTGGCAAGCGATAGATTTACATAAATTATATTTTTTAAGTGTGTGTTCGGTGTTCTTGTGTTTTGATTCCGTCCTGGAGAGCTCATCATGGAACAAGTGTTTGGCACATTGTTATCGTTTTTGTTGTAAATATTGGCTTACAAATGTATTCCCACAAGTTAAAGCAAGTGTGTATCTGTGTGTCATAGCTTTCTTCGAATATTTGTATGATTGTGTGATTTGCAACTCATGCATAAACTTCTTTGAAATATTGCTAAATTTCTGGTTTTGTATTTTCTTTTATTTAGTCTCCTATCTTCATGGGGATGTTTAAATAATGCTTGGAATACGATTAAAACCTAAAATAGGTTTGCTTTCACTTTCACTTTTAATCCAAATTCTTTGAAGATATCTTTAATTGAAACCATAATACTGCAGAGCAAACACATGCGAACGCTAGTTAGCAGGAAAGTTGAAATTATTAAAAAGTAATGGCTTTGTGTTCATGCGTAATAATTTAGCATATTTTATAGATGGTAAATTGGGTTGATATTTCGTGTTGCTTGGTGTCTTTCATGCGCTAACGAGTCGTTTTGGTCTTGAATTTACCTTACGTGCCCCTTGTGGTTTATCCTGTTAAGTGTGTTGGAAGTTTATTTTTCCATTGGGGGAAGAACGAATTGCTTATTGGCACCCACCCAATTAGCATTTGATTTGAATGGTTTCTTAAAAATTTGTTTAAAAAGTTTCGCCACTTTGGTTGTTTGTTACTAGTTTTCGATGCTGGAGTGAGTGGGTGGATGAGCGTGTCAGTATTTATGGTTGCTTTGGCGAACTGAAGCATTTTCCTCTTCAAGTAATAGTTATTGCTCTGAGGAATTGTAGTTTATTTAATTATAAACTCTTCTAAAATTATTTATAAACGTGTTGAATATTTTATAAAGTTCATCTGACACTAAACGCTTTTTTATCACTAGCACATGTTTACATTTCAAGAATTAGCATAATTAATTAAGTGGCAAAAATGCTGTGACAAGTTGCTTAATTTAGTCTTGAATCTCAAGACTGTCTTGAAAATTAGATTCCAAATTAAGGCTATTTTTATTATCCACATTTAACGACCTATTTTAAATTGATATCATCATTTGAGAATTTGAATAGAAAATCGAATAATTAAACACAAGTTTCTTCAGTCTTCTCATCTCATTCTATTGATAATTTAAAGTTAATTTTAATGGCCATAATAATAAAAATTCACTGTTTGAAAATAATAATCATTATCAGCTAAAATATAAATATTATAAACCAAATATGGTGGCTGCAATATCTAACCAATCATTAGGGTAAAACAAATTTGCCGTCGTTTTTTTTTCTTTGGTTTTGGATTTAAACTTTTTTAGCTTGAAGAACGTTTTTATCAAATTTCAAATAAAGCGTGTTCCATATCTTTATTTGTATTCAGATTTCATTAATGAAATAGTTGCATTTTCTGTTAAGTGGTGACAACATACATAATTTTAAATCTTAAGAATAAGAGAGTAAGATAAACGTCGGACCGGCTTTACCCTAATCCTGATTTTCATGTTTGTTCGAGTGCACTTACTTGTCTGCTTGATTTTGATTTTGTTATACCCTACACCATCATAGTAGGGGGGGGGGGGTGTATATTGGATTTGTGCTGATGTTTGTAACACCCAGAAATATTGGTCACCTTAGAGTATACCGATCGACTCAGAATCACATCGATTTACCGATGTCCATCCGTTCGTCCGTCCGTCCGGCTGGCTGGCTGTCTATGTAAAGCTTGTGCGCAGTGTACAGGTCGCAATTTTAAAGATATTTCTATAAAATTTGGTACGTGAAATTTTTTCGTCCCAAGGATGGATGGGATTGAAACTGGTGGAAATCGGTCCATTATTTCACCTGGCCCCCATACAAATGTCCTACCGAAATTAGGGTTTAAAGATTATAAATGTTTGACTTATTCAAGTATCCAAGCAAATTTCACCACAAATGAGTGGTAAATGAAGCCAAATCAGATCTACAAATTTTTTGCAGATCGGTCCATAATTTATCATAGCTCCCATATAAAGCCCACTCCCGAAAATCACTTTTACAACCATAACTCTCTCAAAAATCTTGGTATCCACATAATATTGAACACAAAGATATTCCATATATATACGAATAATCTGGTACAATTTTATGATGATCGATCCATAATTAGTCATAGGTCCCATATAAGGCCCACTTCCGAAAATCACTTTAACGACAAAAAATTTCTTAAAAATGTTGGTATCTAAGTAAAATTCAACACAAATAAGTTTCATATATACATAAATGATGACACCTAATTTTACAACGGTCGGTTCATAAGTAGTCGAAACTCCCATATAATACCCTCTCCGTAATTCACTTTAACCTCCATAAATCTTTTAAAAGTGTTTATATCGAGATAAAGTTCCCAGCAAGCCATATGAGTCCGAAAAGAGTCTTTTCTGATACCTTTTTCGGAGCGTTAACGCTCTTTATGAGCCCAAAAAACAATCATAATTGCTCCGAAAACCTTCAGAAAAGAGGGTCATTACATGCGAAAATGGTCCGTCAGAAAGAGGTTTTAGATAATGTAAGAAAAGAGTCTTTTATGAGGTTTTTTTTGGGCTCTGTGTAATCTTGTTTTTGTCATTCTTGTGTGGTACAGTTGTTTTTATTTTTCTTTGTTCAAAGCACAAATAACAGGACAACAACGCTTTGGTACACACATAATTAAGTAACAAGTCATACTGCGTGCCGACTCAGGACAGTAACAAGCAAATTTTTCTTTCGCTCCGAAAATGCTCTTTACTTGGACTCTTTTCTGACTCCTTTTTCATAGCGCTCCTAGAATGGTATGCTGGGTTTAACATACATAATATCTATATTCACAGAAATCATGACGCTAAATTTTTGGATGATTGGTCCATAATAGGTTACATCTCCCATACACCGGCCATTTCTGAACAATTGTTTTTACACATATGCTGGGTGTAGGGTATTATATGGTCGGGCTTCACCGACTATACTTTTTTACTTGTTTTTGTTTTTCTTATTTGTATGTACATGAAAACGTAACAAATATTTATAGACGATCTGAATATTCATAAAATAATATGAATATGGATATTTTTATTATACTTCTAATGGTCCTTAAGTATTTTTTCCATTTGTGTTATATTTTGCAATATACGGTACATAATTCTATATAGGGTAGCATTAAATAGAAAATCTGCTATAAAAAGGCAAACGAATACAAATATTTAACTTGTTATTTGCTGTTATTGCAGTTTTTAAAAATCTGTCTGTCTGTCTGTCGGTTGTTATTTTAGACTAATTTGAATAGCAATTTAACGGTTTAGAAGAGCACATAAAACCCATTTGAAATATTGTAATTTCAGTTTTTTTTATTTAATGATTATCTGTGATTTTTATATTTTTTATTGAATATTTTTCTGTTCAATATGCATGGCTGAATATAGCCAAACATTCTTCTCATATGACCAAATCTCAGTATGTTGAAGTTAATTTAAGTAATTACGAAATATTGATTTACTTTTGCTGTATTGACTCACAGAGCTTTTACTTTTTTGGTTTATTTAGTATGTTTTTTTTATATGCGCATAATGTCTTTGGAACGAGTAAATATTAGTTTTTCCCCTTTCTAAGACAATGAAAAGTTTATTTGTGTCTTTGTCTTGTTTGTTATACTTATTTATTATTATTGTTTGTTATTGTTTGTGTAAAAGCATGTAAATAGTCGTCAATTAGTTGTAATGGAGTTTGATGACAAACCATGTATAGACTATAAATGAATCGATAATCAAGTCTACATAAATATTGTCAGAAGTCTTATTTGATGTCAATCGAATTTGTTCATGCCTCAAACCTAATTGTACTCGTATACACTTGTTCTGCGCAGTTCAGTTAAGAAAAAATTAAGAATATGTAAAATAGTTGTATAAAAACTGTTGTTGTTGTTGTTGTTGTTGGTAAACAATAATAAAGAATAATAAATATCCCACTATTGTTGCGAATATCTTAGATTTAGAGTTCGTTTCATTTTTCCTTCTAAAATATAACAAATGGTATGCGATAAAGTTGTTATGGATATACACGATTACTAGAAATATTTTAAAGTTGTCTTTGATAGCTAAATTCAAAACAAGATTGATTTAAATTACTTTGAGAAATTTACAATATATAAAGAGTCAAAGGGATTTTGCTTTAATCAAAAAGTTTATCAGTTTTAGAGAAGAGTTACACAAGTTTTTTACAAAAACACCAGTTGCCATGGCAATAGAAAGTGAAAACCAGCAGTTACTCGTATTTATAATTGATATTTGCTAAAGTTGCATGCGATAAAGTTGTTATCAATATTTCTTTTTATAGTTTATTTGACCTTTTTTATTATTAAGATTTTAGTAATTATTTAAGCTTAAGCTCTTTTTTTTATATATATATACATACATATATATCGAGCCATTACCCACACCATAATCGATTGTTGTTTTTTTTATCGAAATCGATAGTTCAACATCATTTAAAATTATTAAAATTAAATGTATTACACAAAACAATATTTACATTATAAATTTTAAAATAATGGCTTTATTCAAACTGATTTTATTTAAAAAAAACCTTCCCCTGTAAAATTTTGAGTTTGTGGGATACATTTTTTCGGCGGTTATGGCTCGATATATACATATGGTGAATTTCACGTCAAGTGACCCAATTTTAAAAATCGATGTCTTCCGATTTGGATGAAATTTGCACCAAGGTTAGTACTATTGGATAGTAGACAATTTTTCAGCTCTATCAGTCAAGAACTGCCTTAGTTAGAGGGGGTCAAAGTTAAACATTTTGGTCCATTTTGGTCATACAGGGTGTTTTAAAATGAGTGTAACTTTTCACCTATTGGTCCTAGCAAAAATTGTTCAATCATTCCAAAAAAAAATTTTTTTAAAATTTGTTTTAATTTTTTTTTAATAATTTTTTTTTTTAATTTTTTTTTCAATTTGGGAACTTTTTTCTCAAAAGAAAGCTTATAAAATTTACTTTAAGGCCTTTATAATCGCTTAATGGGATGCGAGTGGAATATCTATCAAAAAAATTATTTTTTAACTCAAGCATAGGATTTTTCAATATTTGGCACAAGTATCATTTTCATTTTCCCCCATTTTTTTTTTTTTTTTTTTTAAATGGATTTTTTTTATTTTGCCTCAAAAGAAACTTCAGAACATTTCCTTTAAGAGCTTTGTGGTCACTTAATGGGATTCGAGTGGGGTATCTATAAAAAAATTTCCAACTCAAAGAAGAAAGTGTTTCAATTTTGACCATATGCACTATTTTCATTTTTTTTTTTCCTATTTATTACTTACAATACTAAATAAGAATAATAATAATAAGTAATTTAATAAAATTAATATACAGTACAATTTCGATCTTTGCATGGAGGTTAAAGTGAATTACGAAGAGGGTCCAATATGGGGGTTTCGACTACTTATGAACCGACCGTTATAAAATTAGGTGTCATTATTTCTGTATATATGAAACTTATTTGTGTTGAATTTTACTTAGATACCAACATTTTTAAGAAATTTATTGCCTTTAAAGTGATTTTCGGAAGTGGGCCTTATATGGGAGCTACGACTAATTATGGATGGATCATCATAAAATTGCACCATATTATTTTTATATATATGAAACATATTTTTGTTCAATATTATGTGGATACCAAGATTTTTGAGAGAGTTATGCTTTTTAAAGTGTTTTTCAGGAGTGGGCTTTATATGGGAGCTATGATAAATTATGGACCGATCTGCACAAAATTTGTAGATGTGATTTGGCTTCATTTACTACTCATTTGTGGTGAAATTTGTTTGAATACGTGCATAATTCAAACATTTATGATTGGGAGGACATTTGTATGGGGGACAGGTGAAATAATTTATCGATGTTCACCAGTTGCAATCCCATCCGTCCTGGGGCCGAAAAAATTTCAATTACCAAATTTTATTGAAATATCTTCACAATTGCGACCTGTATTCTGCGCACAAGCTTTACATGGACAGCCAGCCAGTCAGACGGACGGACATCGTTAAATCGACTCAGGAAGTGATGCTGACTTTGGACTTTGGACCAATATTTATGGGCATTACAAACACCATCACAAATCCAATATATCCTCCCCACTATGGTGGTGTAGGGTATAAGTATGACACAGTAGATAAAGAGTCAAAGGGAATTTGCTTTAATCAAAAAGTGACAACTCTTTAATGTTGTTAATATTGTTTAATATTGTTTATCAGTTTTAGATAAGAGTTACAATTTTTTTTTTACAAAAACACCAAAAACTGCGAAAGTGTGTCAGTAAAATGCTTTAACCACTTACATGTCCTTTAATAAATATACATAAATTATGTGAAATGAAATGAGGCAGCTTATCTCTGTAGAATACAATTTTTATATTTATGTGTTGTCAAAATCACTTGTGAAATAATGGCATTCCTTTTATAAACATATTTTACCAATATTTCAAAACAAACAACAGCAATCTACGATATTTTATATTTAATACCAGCCGTCAATTATATGATTTGATTTTATTGCTTTTGCTAATATTTAGATAAAAAAAATACTACATGAAATGAATGTTTTGACAAAATTACTCCTGCAAATAACGATAAAATGTGACCTTAATTTAATGACTTAATATTTTTAGAAAACGAAAAATAAAAAAAAAAAAAACAGAATCATTTAAACTTGCACAATATTTGTTAGAACCAACAACAATTGTGGCAATAAATATTGACGTATTGACCCTCTAAACAGTTGAATGGTAAACAGGTGAACAGGTCTCGTTTGTATTTGTATTTTTCAAGTTGAATTGTTGTTAATTGATGGAACAAATCAACCGTGGTGGCAGTGCGGTAAGAGTGATTACATTTCGTTTAATGGATTGAATGTAATCATGTAAATGATGCGGGAATTTCAAATAAATAAAACGTTTAAAAGTTTTCAAAATAATTTGATTGTTCATTATTTTCTCTAAATAAAAAAATGGTTTAATAAATCAAGGTTTTTCTTCACCGGCTTCGAATTTTTTTAAATCCTAGAAAGTTTAATAAGATGAACATAAATGCTAAGTTTAGGATCTTAAATTTTATTAAAATCATTTGACCAAAAAGTAAAACTGATGAACCATAAATATTATAAGCCAGCGATCGATATATTTATAACTTTATATAAAATACAATTTTTTAATTGTGAAATATGCAATGTGACTTTAGGAAAAGTACTTGTGTGTCCCTACAAAAAATGAGTCTACTCTCTACATGCGTGTATGGACTACTCCACAATGGAGTAGGAGTACTCCAAATGTAGCCAAAGTGTATGAAAAAAACATGCTCCAGTTTATATTGCAATGTCCTAGGGTTGGACCACATTACATTTGTGTACACACAAAACTACTCCATGGATCACTTTGTTGAAAGTACTCCATAGAGCACATACATAAACTACTTTTTAAAGTACACTATTGTACTACTCCATGGAGTGCCTAAATGTAGTTTTTGGAATCAGCCTTTTTAATTTGATTTACTGAAAATATGTTAACACTAAATTAATATAAATTTTTAGTATTTAGTATATAAAGGAATTTCTGTATATTACATTTGTTTTATTTTGCAGTTAAATTTAGAAAATTAATAAAGCAACAGGCAAACAAAAACAAAAGAATAATTTTATTTCACTTCAATAGACATGACAGTAGTGTTGCCAGAGTTGTAGATTTACGCCAAACTTGTTTAGTGTTGCCAAACTGTTGTAATTTAAAATGCTTGTGAACATAGGAGTAGTCCAAAGAGTACTCCTTTGGACCATGTAACCCAATATTTTTTGTAGGGGTACATTCAATTAAAGATTTATGCACAGTGTAGTCATTTCCATACTTAATAATATCCAGAAAATACCGAATTTAAACTTTAATTACACTGTGCTCAATTTTGACACTCTTTTTTATTGACAAACGGGACACCTAGTGGTGCTAACCGTGGTACAAACCGTTTTTTAAGGTTAGCTCTAGTTTTCGAGCTAATAATCGAGCGTAACTATATTGAATCCTATATTAATTTTCTAATCTTACACACATTTGTAGTTGAAAAGAAAGAAAGAGATCAATGGCACAATTATAAATATTCTTCAAATGAATGAATGAATAAATGGTTACGTGAACAAACCAATCTAAAATAAAAAAAATAAAAAAATCCCAGGAGGTGAAAAACTCCAATATTGTATAATAATTTCAATTATTACACGCACATTAAATGTGCAACTATGACACAAACAATTAAATAATTATTAAATATATATGATAATCACAATATGCTTAGAATATCAACCACCTTCTCTAGCTTCTATAACAACTCTTATTGTATTTTACAAAAAAAAAAAAAATAAATGGCAAACTAAAATACACGTTAACGAAATTTTATAAATAATTAAATAAATCGTTTCTATATATTAAAAATTATTTAATTATTATGTAAAAAAACTGTATTATCAAAACAGGCAAAAAAGTATCATAAATAGTGAAATGCTACGCATCTAAAAGCATTTAACCAAAACAAAATATTTAAATATGTATGTATGTTTGTACATACATAACACAATGGGTCTGGGCACAAAATGAATGATATTAAATTTACATTACGAATGAAATGATCCTGCTTAACTTTCATAATATAGTAAACAATATTTAGTTCTTTTATTCGACCTTTTTTTTAATATTCTATAATTTCTTTTTTTTTCAAGCAATTAGGTCACTTAGTATTTATATAAAAATGTTCTTTATATTTATATATTTATATATCCAAGATTTCGTTATCACAATGGATAACTTCTTCAGGGATTTACAATATGCCGGACACCTCCAAAATCCGGATTTACGGTTAAAACACCGGTTTTTGTACCTTTGCGCACTTATAAGCCTCTAATTTTGTTGATAATGATCCGATTTTCAATTTTTTATCTTCTTGGAAAGACGAAACTGAGATCTTTCGAATTATATATATATTATCTAAGAAAATTTGAGAAGTTTGGGTATTATTGTCGAGCAATAACACAATTTGCTATAACACAATTTTCTCGACAATAACACTAAAATTTCTCACGTTTACTTAGATAATATATATATCATTCAAAAGATCTCAGTTTCTTCTTTCCAAATCTAGAAATAAATTGAAAATCGGATCATTATCAACAAAATTACAGAATTATAGTGCGCAAAGGTATAAAAACTGGTTTTTTAACCGTAAAACCGGATTTTTGAGGTGTCCGCAATATTTCACTATTAGAATCTTGTTTTACTCGACAAGCCCTATAAGAAAAATAATATCCGGTCCAAGGTTTTTGGACTGTCGCACCGTGTTATTGATGCCATACAGAGCATATTTCTGTTATTGCACGTATACTGGGTGTAGGGTATTAAATACTCGAACTTGACCTACCATACTTTCTTACTTGGTTTTTATAGAACTCATTTCACTGAATATACATTTAGCTCCTAAATTAGTAAATGGCAAATCATATATGTGCAAGTCCCCAGCATACCATTCTAGGAGTGCTCCGAAAAAGGAGTCAGAAAAGAGACCAACTAAAAAGCATTTTCGGAGCGAAAGAAAAATTTGCTTAAAAAATTAATTTTTCCCCCATTTTTATTTTTATTTTATTTATTTAAATGATTTCCATTTTACTTTATTTTTTTTTTACTGTAAATACAATTTATTTAATTTTTTCCATTTCTAATTTAGTTTATTTGTAAATGAATTCCCTTTTTGTTTAAGTAAAACCAATTTAAATAAAATGTGAACTTTTAATTTTTTATATATAAAATTGCAATGACTCTTTTCTGAAATGATGTAAGAGCTCTTTCATAAAAGACTCTTTTCTGACATTATCTAAGAGCTCTTTCTGACGGACCACTTCCGAATGTAATTACCCTCTTTTCTGAAGGCTTTCGGAGCAATGATGATTGTTTTTTGGGCTCATAAAGAGCGTTGACGCTCTGTTAAAGGTGTCAGAAAAGACTCTTTTCGGACTCATATGGCTTGCTGGGTCATGACATCATGATGATATTAAAACACACACACTCACACACGAGTATGTACTGGTACTATTAGTAGACGTGGTGCGCACCAAATTCTTAATGTTCATAAATTTAACCTAAATTACATTGTTTAGACACATGTACCCATGACACATGCAGCATGAATGTGTTTTTGTGTACAGTGGTGGAGCCGGGCTATATAACGGTCAAACAAACTCTGTTTATTCGATGGCAATTTATGGGAAAGTTTACGGAATTAAGTTGTAGGGCACAGTTACATTTTTCAATAACAACAAACATTTTTATTTTACACATACATTTCTTACTTTTTAATAGTTTTAATTTTTTAATGTTTCTATTCTCCGAAGTCCTTTTTTGTCTACCATGTTTCATTTGATTATTTTAATTATAATATTATGAAAGTTTCTATCAAAGGATATGGAGTAACGTTAATAGCAGATATGTTAATATAGTTTATTTCAGCGTGGAATATTATTTCGGTTGGACATAAACATGTTTATAATAGAGGTCTAGCACGTCTTAAAAGTTCATACGAAGCCATAATATACATACATACAGTCATGTAAACAATTATGAATTTTCGATGAATAACCCTAAAGGTACAATTATGCGAACGTAATTTAAAATGAACGTAACGTACGTTAATTTTTGAGTATACCAAATTAATGTAAAAGCTTACTGAAATTAACTGTCACGTTGCCGGAACGTATACTTTAAGCAAAAGCATGCTTTTGTTATAAATTCAGAACAAAATTTATATGTTTTTGTTGTTTAAAAGTCTACTTTTACTTCAAGTATGCTTTTTCTATGATTATGGGCCATTATTGTGTTTTTTTTTTTGTTTATTTTATTGAAGTCTGTTACGTTTGTAAAGTTTCTGTAACTACATCTACATACGTACGTACGTTACAGTATATTGAGTTTTTCTTAAAACAACGTTCGCATAACGAGGCCTTAAGAGCTGCACACAGGGTTGTCAGATTTTTTTGAGCTCCGTCGCCAAAACGGATGTAAAAAATCGCCAAAATTCGCCAAAATCCGATTTTGTTCAGTTTTTAATTTTTTTTATTAGTTAAAAGAAATAAATTTTGTTTACACAAAAAAACCTAGTTCAATTTTTAAGTCAAAAATCGCCAAAAATTGAGAAAAAACCAAAAAAATCGCAAAAAATAATTTTTTTTTAGTTTTTGTTAAATTTTTTTTATTTAATACATTAATTGTTACTTATTAAACAATATTTTAGTAAAACATATACACATTTATATCCGTTTTTGTATTTTTTACTATTTAAAAAATTTTAAAACTTTGTTAAAAGAGAGTTTTAAATTACATAAAAATGGAGATCATATTTAAAAAAAAGTAAAATTAAGTAGATAAGTCTAAAAGTAAACTTCATTCTCAGCGATTTCATTACTAGAGTCTTGACTTTCATACATAGTTGAGTTGAATTTTTTTATCATTTCATTAGTCGGTGTAAACGAATTGCAGTAGTCGAGTTTTTGTATAATTCATTATTGAAAAGACCCTTTCAACGCAGACATTACTGTATCGTGATAATCAAACACTTTTGGCCAAAATTCATGTAAATTTGTTGGAATTTCGTTATTAAAATAATTATTTCAATTTATGAACGGAAGTTTTCCCCATTGAGTTTCATACACGCCTATTGCTACATTTGGATCCATAAATGGTCTTAATGTTTCTTGAACAACGCCAAATTTAGTTTGAAATAGAAAATTGTCCAAAAGCTTTAAAAAAAGTTCATATTTTCTGGTAATCTGCTTATCATCTCTTTTAAAAGTTTTTTTAAATACACAAAACAGTTTTCTTTAAGTACGATTATTTCTACTTCGATCAATTTCGCATTTTTTAATTCTGTTTCAAACTCTGCTCCAAAATCAATTGCATCTAGAGGCAAAAATGAATTTGAAGAATCAATAGCTGCATGTAAAGCATTGAAAAATTTTTCATTGTTTTCAGTATTATATAAAACAGAAGGTTTGAAAACTTTTGTTGAAAACATAAGAAGTGTACAATACATTTTTTCATGCATGCTTCCTGCATCCATGCTGTCCGATTGAAATTCCAAATTCAGATGATTCATTTCGTTGACAATTGGATTTATAAAAACCAAAAAAAAGACGATTTTTTTCATCACATAATTCATTATAGATGTTTTGGTGAAAATCGCAAAAAAAAAATCGCCACTGATATCAAAAATCGCAAAAAAATCGTCATGTCGCCAAACGGAAAATCTCGACGCCAAACACGTTTCAAAATCGCCACGTTTGGCGAGAAATCGCCATATCTGACAGCCCTGGCTGCACCCGATATTCTGCTTATATAAAAATTTACAAATTTACAAATGCCTACATAGAATTATATAACGCATATATTAACAAGAACATTTATTGTAATGTTTTTAATCTAAACTAACCAGGTCATTCTCGCCTATAATTAATTAAAGCTTTCATTTACATTTTCAAACATCAGTTTTTGGTAAACATTATGATAAACTTTAATTACACCCAGGCACCCACATACTTAAGCAAGAACAATGTAATGTATAATATGTATATGTGTAAGTATGTATGTAAGCACAGCCTTCAGTGAAACAACAAAAATACAATTACAAACACCTACAAATAATAACGAACATACATACATACATGGATACACTATGTACAACGTAATTTGGGCAGACTGACAGGAAACATCAGCAAGCAGGCTGGTAGTTAGAGGGGCATGTATGTTTAAGGATGTTTATAGTTTTATATAATATTATTCCATTTAAATAAACATTAGAACATTTTCTAATAAGCCCATTGAAACGTTTTACAAATATTTAAATGACACTTGAATATTCAGGCCCATTAAAATGTAGACCGGAGAGACATTTATTCTTAAAAGGGAATTTGTAAATGTAATTTAATTTATGTATATAATTTGTTGACTTTATTGATGTGTAACGGGTAGCAATTTGCATGTTAATTAATTAAACTTTAATTTTATACTGTCTGAATTAAATGTAAGCTACTTAACAAACGAATTAGGTAGTTGCTGTTTAACCAACATCAATAGCAAGTTTAATAAAATCTTTTCAACAATTCGTTTAAATTATAATGAATATTACTTACGTTATGATTTTCGGAAATATGATTTTCATTAAAACAATTTACTTTTATGAGTTTTCATTGCATTTATTTAATAATGAAATTAAATTTTTTGAAATAGAAAATATGGGAAACCACAAATATTTATTATTTATTATTTAAACACTGAGTTTAATATTTATACATGTTGTGCAAACGTGTAAATTGTACATATACATGTATGTATTTTTTTTTATACATTTACACATTTTGAACAAGCATACAATTTTAAATCACATGCGAAAAAAAATTATATTTGCAGAAACTTTTGCCAAAAAAACCTTTTCAAAAACTTTGTTTCTTTGGGGGGGAAACAAAAGTTTTCTGAAGTTCATTCACCCTGAAGTTTATGTTTTGGTTTCCCAATCCTTAATGAACACAAATTGTATGTTTATTGTTATATAATTTTTTAAACAACTTTTAAATTTAAAGAAACCTTTTTTATATACAATACAAACATACAAACATACATACATACATTTGTGTGTAAGTAATGGGAAAGTGTTAAAATGTTTATAGATGTTGAAACATGATTGCAACATTGTGTTTAAGTTACATGAAACTTTATTTGTATGTTTCTTTATTATTTTATTCTATAATATTTGCCGGTCACACATTTCCTGCGTATTATTTTAAATTGAATTTGTTTCTAGCTAAATCCTTTATTTAATGTGTTTCAGAATTTTAGAAATCAATCAATCAAGCGAGTCTAAAAAAGTCAAATTCACAGATATTGTGTTTGAATAAATGGTGTTGGCAACTTCATATGTTTCTAATTCTTGATAAAATTTTAATAGAATACAAACATTTGTATCATTGATTAGAAAACTGATGTTATGCTTCAATTTGATGCACATGTCCTAAAACAACAACTTGCTAAAACAATAGCCAAAATTTAAATTAAAATAAATATTTTCATAAAAATTCTGCACACAATTATAATGTAAAATATCAAATACATATCGAGAGTTTAACTATTTAATTTGTTTTATTTTTAACAATTATTTATTAAAGTTTAAATGAAATATTTACCATTAAATTAAACATTTCAGCCTATTACACCAGTTATTGCAATTCATTTTCCATTTGCTGGTTTTAATATAAATACATACTACAATTGAAACAACACTTTATATTAATTTAACAATTTTTATGTTGAATGAAAACATTTAAACTTTTCTAATTCAATTTAAGTTGTCTCTGCTTTTTGGCTGTAATAAAGAATCGAATTAACATGTTTATCTTTTTCAAAAGCTAATTAAATGTGATTCAATTGTAAATGTAGCACTAATTTAATTAGCTGTAATGGTCATAAATTTAACTTTACATTTTAAATAAGTTTTTTTTTTGTGTACAAAACCAACAACAAATATTTCCATATAACAATTGTAACATGATTTTCATAAACATTAAATTGTATGTTTGTTCGATTGATTATTGTTTGTCTTGTTATGAAATTTAGTTATAATACGAATTAATCAATATCAGCCCTTATCTTAACTTTAATCCAAGAATACTACCAGATTACAGATTGTTATTATGAATGAAATTAGATCAAACGGAACCAAATTTACAAAATCGCTTAAATAGTTGCAAAGTTATTTGATTGCACAGTTTTTTTTTTTTTTTGGAAAAACTATAAATATTTCCATTTTCGAGATATTTTCTTTCTCCCTGTCCTTCATTGCATTTAACAAAACATACAGCTACGTTCAACTATTAAGGACAATTAAAGACACGACACTAACATGTGAGCTTGAAGCAAATAATACGAAAGGTTTTATGATATTCTCAAAATTTGTTGTAGTTTAGTCTAGTAAACTCCTACTCCTAAAAATAACTGCATATTGTGTCAAATTAATTATTATTTATGAAGAAGATTGATATCAGTCATGCATGTATGTATAATTAAGGACATATCACAAATTTTACAAAAAAAAAGTATTTATTTAAAAATAAATCAATATTTTGTTGCAAATCCATTGTTATCTATGATGTATCGTGTTTAGTAGTTCAATTATAATTGAATTTTATTATTTCATTTTATCTTGCATCATATGTTGAGGGTTTTCTATGGTAAATCACACCTAGATGACATAATACCACATTATCGATAACAGCTTGACATCTGCAAGGCATTGAGGTGGCCAAATTTTTACATAGACTACTTGGAATGGCTTCCTAAGCTTTCTTTGTTTCGGCAAAGAAGTCATTAAAATCGCTTATTTTTACAGAGCTTACTTTGGTTTTTACAACTTGCCACAAGTTCTCAATCGGGTCAAGAACAGTAACCGAATTGTTAAAAAAAAACCATTGCATGACGTGATGAACCATCGGATCGTTATCTTGTTTAAATATCCATGTTACTGTCATATTTCTCTCAACTTTGTGCAGCGGCCCAACATCACGTAACAACATAACACTGACAAAGCTTTATAGAACCTCCTACATGCTTCAGAGTGGCGCAGGTGTACTTTGGATCGAATTCTTTCAACTTTTGTCGTGAACATATTGTGTTTTTTGTTTCATCTCCAAAATAATACTCTTTTCATTCTACTTTCAGACAATAATTCTTCTTGAAATTCTTCCCAACAATCCAACTTCTCGCAATCGACGTTGCCTCATTTTGGCTAATGACTGTAATCCGAATCTTATTTGCTGATTTTAATACGTATATAAATTTATTTCTTGTACCAGCTGTTTTCGTATTTTATATCTGGTAATACTTTTATATATTTTGTGCAGTGTCAACAATGATTGGTGACATTAGAGTGATTAAATTGGTCAAAGGCTGGCATCACGATGAAGAACTAAAAGAAAATGTTCAAAAATGCATTCAGAGCATGCCAAAAAGGGTGCAAGCTGTAATTGATGCCAAAGAAGGTTCTACGAAATATTAAGATTTTTTTTCAACAAATTTTGTAATATTTCTTTTCCTCAAATATATATTTTTAAAACAAAAGAATTTATTTTTAATTGAATTAGAAAAACTTAATTTATCTAAAAGAATAAATAAAAGGATAAATTTCCACTATTTTAAATGTTATACGTCTTCAAACTAAACAATTTTGCATGTGTAACTAATAATTTGGCCACCCACTGTACATACATATATTCATGAACTGTCGTAATACGGCTTCTTTTTTTACGGGCCACCTTTTCTGTAGTCGAATGATTTCTGAAATATTTCATCGCTTTAAAAACCATTGTTTTTGAGGCATTCCAATTTCCCGATAAGTGTTTCCATCCTGATGCAATTGTACAATAATCTTTCGAGTACTGACAGCATAAGATTCGCATTTGTCTATGTTAAGCAAGTACTAACAACTTTTCATATACTGAACAACACTTTGTGTAATCATAATTATTTGAATCTAATTTTTAGAAATTACCTGAATTTGAAACTGCTAATAAATTTCACAAATTATAAAAAAACACCACAAAGGAAAAAAAATAAAAGTGTTACAGTCTTATTCAGAAAAAGTTAATTTAGGTTTACTATCCACTATTAAGCAAAATTCCTTAAACTATTATTCACAAACGATTATTAGCTTAATTTGCAGACTTTAACCCCTTATTAAAAGTTGAAATTTTAAAGTACGTCCACCCCTACTTTAAACCTAATGTAAAATAACATTTCTGTGTTGACTTTTCATTTATTTACATGCTCATATAAACATTTAAAAGAATTTGTGAAAAAGTAATAAATTTTTGTGGTTTATTGTGTAAAATATGGAAACATAAATTTTATTAGAAGAATTGGTAAGATAATTTGTAACGCGATTTTTTTTTGTTTAACTGTTGCACTTAAACAGAATACATCACAGAAATTTCCAACTCCAGTCGCCAAAGAATATATAAGGAAAGAGTCAACCCATTCTCTGTTCTGTTTTTTGCAATCCTAATGAAATATATTGCATCAAAATAGTGATGCGCAGAAAACATTAACAAATAAAAAAAAGGTTACCGAGTTTTTTTTCATCTCTTTGGTTTTAGTACGTACCAATACATGTACATGTAAATATGTGTGTATATGTTTGTTTTTGCAAAAAAAAATTAATATTTCATTTTTAAAAATCTTTTACTAAAAGACTATTGCAAATTATTTTTTTATTCAAAAACATTTTATATTTATTTAAAAATAAAACAACTGACGAGTTGCGATTACTGATAAAAAAGTATTCAACCCTGTTTAATCATTATAACTTAAGTGACATTCAAACGAAATAGTGTTGCCAGTCTTAAATTACTGATTAGTTACTAAGGGTTTTTTGAAGAAGAAATTTTAATAACCATTTATTAAGCGAAAATCTCAAATTTACTAATTTGTAGATTATACCGCTATTAAATTTTTTTCCTAAATAAGACTGTTAAAGTTTAGCGTTTTATTTAATAAAGATTGCCATCGCTATTTAAATATTGAATACTACTGTCCTTAATTAGTGGCATGCAGCTGTACGTTTCTTTTAAATCAACAAATTCTGCAAATTAAAGAAAAAACATTAATTTATTTTGAAACAAATTAAAAGTCTTAAATCGGAGTATTTGTAGAGCACGCACTAAAAAGCAGACATTAAAAATTCAATTTCCAAGAGTCTGTTGTTTTAATTGGATTCATTAAGTGCGTTCAAAACCAACTACATACAAGTGTTTTTTTTAATTTTCTGAATGTACATGTACGAGTACATGTGCGACATTCTAACTTTTACAATTGCTGCGTATGCATGTGTATGTGATTGTTATGACTGGCAAAACTACAAGAAAACAAAGAAAATATAAATTTAACTATTAATGCAACTATGAAAATAATTGTAAAAATGCAAAATAAAATGAAAATAAAAATCAATTAAATTGTTAAATACGTGCTTTACAGTTAAGCACTGCACCAACAATTCCATTATCAGGCAGCAGCTGAAGCAACAAGTAGAAACATTAAACAAATAAATAAACAAGAATGTGCAAAGGATCATTGTGCAACGACGAACGAAGCAATCACAATTATAAAAAGATGAAACTATTTTCATTACCAAGTCAACTCTAGCATTTGATATGTTCAATTTTAAACTTGAGTTGCAGTTAAACACAGTTGAATTGAAAGTACAACTTTACGTATGAGTAACAGTGAATATTATCTTTGAAATTAAATCAATATTACTTATACGGCTTGAGTCTTGAATTTTTTCAAAGCAATAAATTGTTAAATTTAAATTTAAAGTTTGTATTTCCTTTCCATTGCTTGTTGAAATTCAACAAGCACATAATTTAATTTGGCATAATTTTCTTACGAAATAAACAATACGTTGAAAATTTAAACTTTTAAGTACATTTTGCTTTTTACATCATGTCGAATGTGCTTAAGTGTGTAAGGAAGTATCTCTAGTTTGCCACCTCAATCTTAAATACACAATTTTATTTAGATATATAATTCCGTATTCTTGCCTCTGTCTCTGTCCCTGTCTGACACACTGACTCTGTCATTCAGTCTAAGTACTTTTAAGAATCTTTTAAGAGTTAGTGTTTATGAATTTATGAAAATGTTTACATTTCATTTTTCGTTCCAATCTCTGGCGCTGTTGTGTAGTGTAGAGTGTAGTTAACTTTGCATTTTCTATACATGAGTGTTATTTACATACAATTTATGCAAATTTATGCCGACAATTTAGATAGCAGAAAAAAAGGAAGAATCTAACAAAACATCTACAAATCTCCAACTTCAACTCTTTACTTGTTGTGTATGTTTTTTGAAAGTTTGTCTTAAGTTGAATTTTATGTGATTTTATTTTTTTGTTTTTTTTTTGCAAAGCACAATTTCCTCTTAGTGTCCTCTGATTTTTCATATTTTTTTTTATCAATATAAAAACCATTTATCTTATAGGGATTTTCTTTCAATTTAACTTATATTCATGTATGCGTGTGTGTTTGTAAGAGTGCGTTTGTTGGCTTCTGTATGTATATGAATAGAAACATATCGACAGTTCAATTCCAAAGCATGCTATGCCGACTTAGCATGTTTTTATTTTTTTTTGCGTTTTTGAATTTAGATTTTTTCAACTAAAATTCTATCAAATTTTGGTTGTAATTGGCTAGTCCAATCAATAGTTATAAACAACAAAGTTCTAGCTCATATGATATTTTTAGATATCACCTGTAAACTTTTAGAGCTTTTCCTGCAAAACTCACTTTTTCGACTTAGCATGTTTTGGAATTGAGCTGTCGATATGTATATATACTTACATACAATATCTTTTCGTAGTCTCCACCCGTTTAATGATTCAACATAGTATATTATTTTATTATATTCTTCTACTGTTTTTTTTTTTTTATTTATTATTCTCTGTTATATATTTTTTTTCTATTCGCTTGTTTTTCGTTGGCTTGTGTTTCACATAAATTTTGGTTTACTTTGATTTGAAATGTAACCTAACACAAGTTTATTGAAACATATCGATTTACAATTACAATCCATTAAATGTTTACTCTCACTAAGAATGAGATAAGTAACAGATAACGAATGAATGAATGATGTGCGGAAAGCAGGAAGGAAGGCGGGGACAAACGAATGAACGAATTAATGATCCAAATGAGTATGAAATTCATACATCTATGTAACGACACATTGTGGTTTGGGAATTTGAGTCACATGTTTTGTGCGTTTAATTAAAAATAATTGATATTATGTATAATAGATTATTCAATATGCGTTGAAAATTTTATATTTTTCTTCAAAAAGTCTTTAAATGTTCACACCTCACAAACAAACAAGTGCAACAAGCATTCAAACAGCGGGCAAAATTAGGGTTGGATGTAACTAAATAATAATCAATGTTTGCTGTTGAGTATGACACTGAGTTGGGTGTTTTAGCTTTTGTGGATGACAAATGACGGAAACTTTTCAAGAATGTATTTGTATTGATGAGTTAACAGGTGTCAGTGAAATCGAAAAATTAAAATTCTGAAGGAGTTAAGCAAACCGTAATTAAACGCTTTTGTCAAAACTGAAATTGCTGTTAATATTGCTTTTGTTGTTGTTTTTATTATGGCACCCTTTTGCTAATTGCGTGCTATTTGTTTAGATGACTTCCCTTAATGAAATGAGGTTTATCTATTCATATTTATTATTATTATTATGTCTAAAAATAGTTGAGCTACTAATTAAGATGTAATGTAGGTATGTCATTTGCCATAAAACATAACTGCTATTTATTTGCTATAAGCAGGGAAACCAAAATATGCAAATTCATGTTTTTTCTGGTGAGTCTAATGGGTACAGGGATAAGATATTTACACGTTTCAGAACTATTTAAGAATATTGGCATCGATTTGTTAGTGCATATTTTTGCATATATTAGTTTTAAGAGCATATTTATGTCATATTTTTGCGGTTTAGAACATATTTTACTGTTTAATAACATATTGGTCGGGGGGCCAGGTGTAGGTGTACACACCACCTAGACCACACCCCCACTACCGACCTAGATAATGGTTACTAGTCCCATGAACTCGCAAGGGTTCGAAACTAGATGGACTGGAATCTGGTTTACCAGAGGAAGTTCGCTGTGGTTACTAGTCCCATGAACCCGCAAGAGTTCGAAATTAAGTGGATACTAGCTCCATGAATTTGCAAGAATTCGAATCTAGATAGAGTGAAATCTGGTTTACTAGAGGAATGTCGAAGCCGACCGGAGTCTTTATCTGGTGCTGCGGGATCAGTTATTGCCCGGGGACATATCCCTAGTTTTATTATTAGGGTGACCGTCCCCTAACTGATGATTGGTTGAGGTCACTTCGGTGTCCACGCAGTGGCTGTGGTTTAATACCCATAGCGGGGAGAATGGCATTTGATTAAAGGTCCGATGTAGAATTACTTCAGACTATCAATTTGCTCTAGGTGCTGTTGCCGAACTCAACAGAGCTGTTAAAATGTAGCGTAGACTCTTAGCTCTGTGTTCAGGAAGTAGTGGAGGGCGGGGCCTTCGTAGCATGTATGTCGACCGGGTCTTTGGACTTGGTTCGATGCATAGCAGATTATAGACCTTGACCCTGCTTTGGTCTATGCAATGCTGCGTTGGTTCTGGCTCTTCGTTGCTTTCCTGGGCTATGTTAATTGTGCTGCGTTACTGACGGCAGGGATTAGATAGCCTAATCCCTTCAGCAAGGTGATCTTTACTGTGATCTTGCAGTCAAGTATTGAGAAATTGCTAATTGTGTGGCCCAGGTAAGGCACACAAAGTAGTCCTCCTAGAGGCTATTCCTGTGTCATTGGTAGGACACACAATGAGGTTGACGGGCCGAGTCCATCCTGCGTTTAAGTGCGTCGTGAAGATAAGCCTTTAAGGCAGGTGCTTCACGTTAAACTTAAACAAACTTTGTTTAATAACATATTTTGACTTCATCAAAAACAAATTTTGTCTAACATATTTTTTTTTTTTTTTTTTTTTGGATCCTAATTTTAACAAAAACTTGGTTTTGCTCTTCGTTACCTACACTGCACCGTATATGGTTAAGGCAGGTAAAGCTATTATGGTTTTTTATCCCAATGGTATACATGTCACAGGCATTGCGCATGGTTTTCATCGCTTGTGTGAACGTATAAGGGACTCCTACAAAGACGTAAACAAGGTTATTGCAAATGTGAAAAAGGTATTTTTAAAAGCCTCAAATAGTATTGATACATTAAAAGAAATGTATCCTGCTCTAGAATTGCCACTAGAGCCTGTTGTAACTCGCTGGGGAACATGGCTTTCAGCTGTTAATTACTACGCCAACAATTTTGAAAAAAAAAATTATCAATATTTTTAGTTATCAATGTTTTAAATGCTGAGGAGTCTCTGTTTATTAACATTGCTAAAGATGCTTTAAATACACCTACAATAAAAAATTACTTAATTTTTATAACGTCAAATTTTGGATTTATTGAAACATTTATTAAAAAACTTCAAACAGCTGGGCTTACAATGACCGAGCAGTATAATTTAGTGGAACAAACATTTAAAAATATTGACAAAATACCAAATTGTAGTGTTAAAACTAATATTAAAATAAAATTTGAACAAATAATAGGAAAAAATGAAGGATTAAAAATTATAGAAAGCATTTGTAAACAGTTTAGAGGACTTTTCTCAACACAGATTTCAAAATTAAGTGTTACAGAAATATTATCTTTTACATTTGCTCCTATAACATCACTTGATGTCGAAAGAACATTTTCTATGTATAAAAATGTTTTCAATAATAATCTTAGTTGAAGAAGTGACTTTATATTTATATAAAATATCATCAAAAAATTCCTCTCGAGGCCTTTTCATAACTTAAGTTTTTATTGTTTTTATGTTGTATTTATTTTTTGTTATATGCACTTGTTTTAGTTCTTGTTCTTTTTGTTTATTGTATGTTACTTTACCTTTTTAGAAATGATTTGTACAAGGTGGTGCAAAAGTAATCCTCCTATCAGAAAATGCTATAAATTTTGCGATTGGCCCCTAATGTCAGTTCTGTTTTGACATTTGTGTAGTAAACACATGCCAAATACACGTTAATGAACAATGTTACGCTACACTGCTCCAGATCGCGGAATATTGCTGACTATTTATTTGACCAATAAGCGGTCGGTGACAGCCAAAAAACATCGGAAGTTTACTTTTGCGCCACCTTGTATTGATTTTGTTTAACTGAAAGTATATTTTTCGTTTAAAAATTATGTAAAAGTTTGTTTTTTTAAAAGCATATTTTTTAAATTTTAAGAGCATATTTTAAAGTTTTTACTGCATATTTAAAGCGCCTCCGGTTTCTCTGGTTACAAGTTATGTACCGATTGGTTATTTATGTTAGACGTATTTGATATTTTAGTTTATGTAGAAACGTTTATTGTTTTTGTATAGATTGATATTTAACAATTGTTCAATTCAATACTTTGCATGTTAGTGGCATAGCCTGGCAAATCAGAAAGTCTTTGAAAGATAAAAATGAAGTATTGCTTGAAATGCCAGTTCTACAAATATTTAATGAAACTATCTGAAGAAGTTAACAGAATAAATCTGTTTTAACAAAAAACTACATCCAAAGATAAAAATTTGTCGATTTCGAAAACAGACTCCAGTTAACAACCAATATTAATACATATAATGAATGTGAAATATCGCAAAATCTGTCTTTGTATTTGTATTATTGATTTTGATTTGTGTATATTTCAAATTTAGATGCTTTTAAAACTGGTTTTTCTAAAGCATATTCTGGCAAACTAATATATATATACATATGCTACTTGCTTATTACTATTGTGCTTATGCTTGTCTTCCATAGTAACAGGTCATATTTATAAGCCAAACATTTTGAATTTATTATTAAATCTTACAATCAAGTGAACATGACTAATGTAGTGTATTAGCGCATAGTATTTAAGAAATTTTACTTTAATACCCACTTTCAAGTGCAATTTTATTTATATTAATAGAGTGCTTAAATTAACGTTTATGCCGTCTAACATATTTTTAACTTGTTTAAACACAAACATTTATGAGAAGTAGGTACGTTACAACCCCTCAAGTAGTAAAATAAAAAAAAAAATATATCGCAGCCACGATTAATTTAACGCATTCTATTTTTTAAACCCATTAAATCAAAATGATGGGGGTATATAAATCAATAACACACATACACAAACACAAACAAACACTACCACACCGAAATGCAAACGTAGACACTGTGATTTTAACACATTCTGTTGTTTTCTATTTTCATTGGGGAGACATTAAAGTTTTACTTGTTTTTGATTAAAAATTACACTTTCATCATGAATGATACATTATTTATTATTTTTACACCATTAACACTCTATGATGTCTTCACATAAATATTTAATATTCCATTAGTACAAATTTAATTATAATTTTAGCATTATTTTGACGGAATAGAATTTTTTTTTTTTGATAAATTTTTCTGCATAACTAAAGCTAGATTTACACGATTGAAATTTTCTTCAAAATTGCTCTTCAAAATGCTTTAAATTCGTGTAAACAACAAAATTTCTTCAAAATTTATTTATTTAATTATTATTAATAACTATTAAATAATTTTTTTTTGCTGTTTACACGAGTTTGAAGCATTTTGAAGAGCAATTTGAAAGAAAATTTCAATCGTGTAAATCTAGCTTAACTCATTCACTATGAAGAGATTTTTGTGGTAATTTGTTTCGTGAATTTTTTAGATTTTAATAAAATTTATCATATATGTAGTAGATGGTTTTAGTATTTAATCATATTTGCCAAAGCAAATCTCACTTACGGTTTGATGGATTTATGCAACCTTGAACGAGTAGAACAGCTGATAACATTATAAATGTTTCAAGATGTCATATGAGATTGCGTAATATTTAATTATAAATTCTTCAAAGGTTTCCTTAGGAAATGTTTGCTGCTGTTTGATCCCTGGATAAGGATTGATTGATATGTGGTGTATAAAATGAGGAGAATTTTTAAAAATGTTCTCGCTTTTTCATCTTATATTCCTGGGTTTCTTTTTTAACACGTAGTCAACTCCAAATACTATTCATTTAAGTAAATTAAGGTAAAGTTGTTTTTTTTTTGTGAGCAATAAATTTTCTTAAATTTTACTTTAGAGGAACATGTTGAAAAATCGACTTTAACTTTTGGGAGCAATTTACGGTTATGAACACAAGTTTCAGTTTGTTTCTTTGTCTTTGTTGAAGCATTCACTCTAAGTGGCCTAAAGTGTCTATATTATATCGCAAGTTAATATCATGTATCCTTCTAGAATAAATAAACTACATACTTGTGCCTCCCTCTTCTGTGGTCTCTGTTACTACAATAAATAAAAAAACAACTTTGAAGCCAAGTCTCTAACACTCCTTAATACGATGTAATGGATGTAGCAAGCAGAAACATCATTGCTGTTTTTTTTTACGAAGAGTTTGCTGCGAAAACATTTTAAGCAAATTGAATTCCAACACTCGACAGACAATTTTTGGATTCCTCTTTTCCAGTTTCAATGTCCTCAACATTATTTAACCAGAAGATTCTTAAGGAAATTTTGTTTATTAAGGTCAGAATGAAGTAGAAAGAAGAAAAAAAGTAAGACATATGCTGTTGTTTATTTACTTTAATAACTTTTTCCTCCGTATTTGCTGTTATTTAAACACGAAAACAAAAATGAAAATAAATAAAAATCAACCTCAGGGTCTATTGTACTGACATAAGATGTCAAAGTTGTTTGTCTGTTTATTTGTTTGTTTAAATAACTGATAACTCCATTTTCATGTCCAACCCAACCGAACCGACAAGTTATGAAAAGCCAATAGATATTTAAGATGATGTGTGTTATTTATGATTTGATTCACAAAAAACAATAAAAAAAATCTAAGAACATTATTTGTTATAAAGTTTTGTTTCCTTTAAGGAAATTAAATTAGAAGACAATTTACAAATCATCAATATTTATTGAATGATAAGTTAATTTCTTGATGCCAAAAACTAGACACATTCACGTTAATAACATTTTCTTGATAATTTGTGGTTAAAATAAACTCGTATCAAATTTAGCTTGATTACTAACATGTGTTTGTTATGTAATGGTGACATAACTAATAGCGAACGTTTAATAAATTTCCATGTCACTGCGTTTTTATGTTATGTTCAACAAATTTAATCACACAAAATTTTATTTATTTTTACTTTGTAATTTATAAATTTTCTTTAGCTACCCTTACTCACGTTCATTGATTGGATTATAAATCTATTGATCGCCTGCTTGTTAGACTTCTGCAGGAAGTTTGTTCCCCAGAGTACGGCTAAAGAACCAATTGTCCCTGTTATGTGCTGTGCGATCCACTAACTAGTCAATCTTGAACGAGTAAGCTCTTGCAAGAAGATCGCGTATTGCGTAAAAAAACCATGCGTTTCAGGAACAAATTCCCTAATTTCAAATAGGACTAGTACGAGCACCTATAGTGAACCAACTGTTATTTGTCTATATAAGTCCAGAAGTTCATATAGTATGTGAGATAATGATGAAACAGAACTGGGGCTGAACGTTTTTTTCCATACATTTTGACATACAATTATGCCAGAGAATGCGGTCGTGAAAATAGATCCTTTTTTATTTTGACAGCGTTTTTTCTTATGCTATCACTTTAAGAGACAAATGCTCTCAACAATATTGCCATACTTTTATTAAATTTTATACGTTTTGTAAACAAAATCATATGTTTTTCCAGCTTTGGCGCAAAATCAAAAGAAACGTTTAAAAGTGAGATTTTTGTAATTTAAAAGAAAATAAGTGATATTATGAAAAATTAATTGAAGAAGTACAAAAGCATGATTGTACAAAAATTTGTATTTAAAACAAGATTTGTGGACAAAAATTGGAAAAGCCGTCGGCATTACAGGTTGGTACACAGAAGAAATATGACAACAATAAATGACAGTTCGTGAAGTTGCAGCAGTCGTTTCAATTATGGTCCTGTGTTCTTTGAGAGTCGTTTCACAACCTTGCCTTATGATTTTAATTTCGCATAAAAACAATTAAACAAATTTGTAATGGAATTGAACTCAGTCACACGTAAAAAATTACCCCAAAGTGGTTATCATAGCGAGAAGCTGTCCCGAATATGTAAATGAATTTTCACCCCAAAGTTTTTAATTTGTATAAAATATTGCATAAGATTTTTGGGGTAATTTTTCATTTTAATATTTTTAAGTATATTTTACAATATTGACGAATTAAAAGTTGATTAGGCACTTTGTCGTTCTATTTAAGAGGAATGAAAAATTACCCCAAAGAAAAAATTTATTACAAAACCCCAATAAAAGAATGCCCAAAAATTTCGTGTTGTAATTTTTTGGGGCTATTTTTCGTTGTTGTTTTTTTTTTTTGCCATTTTTCCTGAGTATGTGTTGTAAGAGTGTGCTCATTTTTTAAAACTGTTCCCGCTTTTTCATCTTATATTTCTGGGTTTTACAGCATAACAAGTAAGCAATTCATGAGAATGTACATGTTTTTCTTTTTTAACACGTAGTCAACTCCAAATACTATTAATTTAAGTAAATTAAGGTAAAGTTTTTTTTTTGTGAACAATAAATTTTCTTAAATTTTACTTTAGAGGAACATGTTGAAAAATCGACTTTAACTTTTGGCAGCATTTTAAGGTTATGAATACAAGTTTCAGTTTTATTTCGTCGTCTTTGTTGAAGTATTCAATTTAATTGGCCTAAAGTGTCTATACTATATCGTAAACGTGAGAATAAGGCCCTAATTTTAAAAAACGCAACGCCAAAGTTTTCTCAGCGTTGCGCTAAATTACATTTTGCAAATCACGGCGTTCAAGCAAGTATTTATTTGCGTTGTAACAGCTAATTATTACATTGTTGTTAATACAACTGTTTGAAATTGTGTATTTTGTAAAACTTGGGTTGTCAAATTTAACACCTCCATTTTCTTGGCGTTAGTTTTAAAAGTTGAATTAAAATATTATTAAACAACAAAATTATTCAATTAGTTTCATATTTTGTAGGAAATTTATTAATACGATGTAAGTATAAACTACCACTAAAATTTTTCTTAGGGCGAAAAAAGAAGCCACAACGGCAGCTCAATTTGAATTGTTGATAGCTGAAATGGAAAAGCTCGTGTAATGCCTAATTTTGGCAGCTCAAAGGCAACTTGATATTATTGATATTATTTGGGAAGCTACGTCGAAACTCCTGAATTCAATTGCAATTGTTAATTCGGAAATTCATCTGAAATCTTTAAAAAGTAAATTAAAAATATTGTAAATCTCCACAGTGTTATTTTACTTACTCATTATTCGTTAAATTCATAATGTTAGTAGAGCGCAATCATGTTTTTTCAATAGATATTTTCAATAGATATGCTTGTAGAATCTTCATCATCCGCAGAAGAAGTGCGAATATTTTTTTATACTCCTTAGTATCTTTGTATTTACAGTTATTTGCTTTAAAAGCGCTTGTTCTTTACAATTTGAAATATTTTCTTGATAAATAACCAAACTAAATTATTGAACAGCTGATAGGCTTGTAGCATTGCCATTTACAATGGCAACATTAACCACGCAATGATTTGACAATATTGTAACAACGTAATTTGTCTGCGTTCGCTAAACGCAATGACGCGTCATGACGCAGTGATTTAGAAAATTTCATATGCTTTCGCAAAAGCATAGGTGATTCGTTGAACGCAAGTGATTTACAAAATTAGGGCCTAAGTAAAAAATTACCCCAAAGTTGTTATCATAGCGAAAAGCTGCCCCGAATATGTAAATGAATTTTCACCTCAAAGTTTTTAATTTGTATAAAATATTTCTAAATAATAATAATGAAAACCCCAAAATTTTGCATGAGATTTTTATGGTAATTTTTCATTTTAATATTTTTAGTATATTGTTTGCAATTTAATTTAATTCAGAGCAATGTTATCGTTATTAATACAGCTACCGAATAATACTAATTTGCATTTGTTCGGTAACTGTTTCGAAAATTTAGCCAACCTTGAATTAGTTTTAATAATAAATTCATAAAAGTAATTACATTTCAAACCCGAAATACATAAAATTTGTAAATTTCATTTCAAGTTAATTTAAATCACAATCTTCAAATGTATATCATGCAATGTACGATTATTCACATCTAAATAAGAAATTATATGGACTAGAGTGTTGTTGGGGTAACCTAGTATACAAAAAAAAAATAGACATTAAAGAAATTTCCATAAACAAATTTTAAACATTCAAATTCAAAGTATAATATTTACTGAATAATCTACAGGAAAATACCTGCACATTACATTATTAACATTAGATTGAAGCCTAAATATCTTACTTAACTAAAGTTTATTTCAGTTGAGAACATTTGCTATTGCTGTACAAGGAGCCACCCTAATTTACATGTTGTCCCTTAACATTTGCAAGTGCGTAGGAGTAGTGTACGAGTATGTATGAGTATGTATGAGTGTATGTATGTATATGCCTTGAGTTGGGTTGGTGGTGATAATATCAGAACTGATGTTCGGCTCAGCTGCATTAGCATTCTTTTACACGAGTGAACATCATGTGATGTTTATGGGCGACAGTAATAATTTTTTTCTTGTTTTTTGCTTAACCATTTTTTTACATTCCAACATGAGTGTGGCGAATACCATGCTTACACACTGATATACTAACTTACATATTTCTAACGTTTATGCTTTGTCGAATGTGTATATCGTCACCTAAAATGCCCATAGACGTAACCCTCATTGTCATAATTTTACAGGAGAAGCAAAAAACGTTGAAAATCGCGATATGTACATATCGCCACTTAAAGTTTGTCGTATATCGTAAGACAAGATGTAAAGAAATTGCGATTTTCCATTAAACAGTTTTCATTTTATAACGTTTTTTGCTTCTCCTGTAAAATTATTATAATGAGGGTTACATCTTTGGGCATTTTAGGTGACGATATGGAAGTGTTGGTGGTTTGGAATCGATGTGTATTTCTGTGTGTCTACTTTTTAAAATTGCAATATTATCAGAATAAATTTTCCTCTTTAATTCATTCTGTAATTTGAATGTTGTCAATGGTTTTGAGGAAATCTTTACTAAAAATTCCTTTATGAAATTAGTAGAGTCCGACCGAGTCATACAGGCTTCAATATAATTAATAGAATACAAAAAATTATACTTTATTGTAAAATAAAAAAAGGAATACGGTAAAAACTGTTTCATAAAAAAATTATCCGTTGTTACTTCAGGGCAGCTTATCGAAACCTATTAATATTACACGCTGAAATTTTCGGTTTGTTTCGGATTAGACCGAATATTAGTTTCGGTTCGGTTTCGGCATGCAAACCCCGGTTTCGGTTTTCGGGACTCTTGAAATTAGGGTACCTACGTATAACAGAAATTAGAACATCAAAATCATGTAGTTTAATACTATGTTTCCACGACGACTTGAATCACCTGCTTCGCTCTCTGAATCATGTTTATGAATCATGCTGTTTACATAACCAAAAAACTTGATTCGATTTGACAGTTGTTTTTAATAAACAAACAGAATAAAAAAAACAGAATTTACAATTTGTGGAAAATATTTTTTTTAATGGACAAAAAAACTGAGTGGAAATTAGTTAGCATATTTGAAAAAAAAACATTCATTCGTATGTATTTACTTTCTTTACTTCCAGCAACAAGAAAATAATTTGCTTTGTTTACAATAAGATTAAATTTTTACAGCTAGTGCAGATAAACTTGCGATAAAAATTAGAGAAGAGTGCAATTGTTCGTGCTTCGCAAGTATATTCAATATGAATCTACTTGATTCGCTCTTAAAATTTTGTATGGTGAAGCAAGTTGTTTCGCACATGATTGGTGTGTGAAGCCTGAATAGAGAGCGAAGCATGTACCGTGGAAACGTAGTATAAGGCTTAGTCGTTGCTAATCCTCTTATCTAATATGGGTCAAAAAATTATTGGTACACATTTAATCACATTGAAAACAGCAGGCTCTATGTACAAATATTAGCAATATCTTATTATAGATTGAGGTTGCCTAAATGTAAATAAACTGAACAAATTGCAAATTGTCCCAAATTAAAGATTTTTAAAATTAAAATTTAATTAGTAAACATATTTTTGCAGATAATAGGGTAGCAGTAAAACATACATTCTCGTTTAATAAAACTAATTTAATATTGCAAAGCCATCTTTACTCTGGTGTCATGAAAATATTACGACTTCACAATTAGTTGCCAATTTTAATAGAAGAACCAGGATTGTTTATTTTTTTAAATTAAAATTGTGTTTTATTTTTGCTCTCCAAATGTGTTACAAAGAAAAAAAAAAGGAAGAGTGCTATATTCGGCTATGGCGAATCTTATATACCCTTCACCTTTGTTGTGGATGCATAATTATATTATATACATACAAACATATATCTATTATATTATTACGTGTTTACCTTTTAAAAACGGTCCTTTAAATAAACCGGATTCTTTTTAATTGGAAAATAAAAAAGTTTGCAGAAAATATAGCGAGTCTTTATTTATTTAACAATGACTCACAATAAATTAATTCATTTGGTTGGCCGTGTTAGTCTATTTATACAGCAATCCTAATTTCTAGAAGGTTCAAAACTAAGATACTAGAATGTTTGTGACTGCAAGTCTAGAATGTTCGTGTCTAGAATATTCAGCCAAAGTCGTTAAAACTCAATGTTGCCATATTGCTATGTTTATAACAGTTTATAACAATAATGTTTATAAATCAAAACTACTACAAATGCTAAACAAGTTGTATGTCGATAAATACGCCATCTGTTGATAGAGTTGTTCGTAGCAATATTAATACACTTTGTTTAATAGTTTTTTTGATGCAATTTTCAGAGGTTGTCTCGGATTTTTGCTCATATCTCCGTTATTTATGGACGGATTTTGCTGATTTTAAATAGCAAACTTCTCGAAAGCATGTCTGACAGAATTATTGATGATTTGGATCCCGAAGATATCTGCGGACTTCACAATTAAACATCCAGACAGACAGACAGACAGACAGACGGACATGGCTTAATCGACTCCGCTATCTATAAGGATCCAGAATATTTATACTTTATAGGGTCGGAAAATTATATTGTGGAAGTTACAAACAGAATGACAAACTTATATATACCTTTCTAATGAAGGTGAAGGGTATAAAAACAATAAATATAAGCACATTTATGCACTGTTATGTAAGTTGTATGAAGGATGTAAACATTTTTACACTTAAAGCTCTTTGAAATTGATTTCGTACACAATCATGTAACAGTAGGCACAATCTCACTCAACCATATTAACATTTGTATGTGTCTGACACAGGAATTTCATTTTATAAACATTCTGGCCTATAAAATCAAAAACGAAAATGTGAAAAAATCGATTGTATTAAGTATATGCCACCACGTTAGACAGTGATTGTCAGTCTTAACAGATTATTGGAAGTACTATTGACATTATATCAAGAGCTGAACCGACCGCAAATGTGAGTGAAAAACGATTTGAAAAATGCGCTTAGTGTATTTAAAAGAAATGTAATAAATATTTAAGTAATAGTTTTCAGTAATATGGTTACCTGTTGGAAAAACATTGAATTGTCACAAATTATATAAACCTTTTAAAAGTATTATTCACTGGCGTTACAGATTCATAGATAGACAAGTATCTGGAGAAAAGAATTTCAAAATCATGATGGTTTTAATTGAATTGGCATCTGCCGTTCTTGCAAATCGTACATGAAATGTAACAAAAGAAACAAAAAAAAAACAGATAACCCAAACTGCGGTAGGCAAATCAATTCATCATCAAATATTGTTTTAATATTAAGCAACTGTGATTAAATATAAGTCTGTTTTATAAAATCGTTTATAACTACTTTACTGCTGTATTTCATTTGAAAGAAGGTCTCAACTGGTACCACTGCTACTATCATAATATGAAAAATAGTAAAAATAAAATTATATTATTTTAACATATTATAATAAAGTACTAATATAATATGATTATTATATATTATAATATGATTACTTGAAATCATAATATGATTACTTAAGATCATATTATAATTATCTTAGATCATAATATGATTACTTTAGATTATAATATGCTTACTTTAGAATATAATGTGATTACTTTAGATCATAATATGATTACTTTAGATTATAATATGATTACTTTAGATCATAATATGATTGCTTTAGATCATAATATGATTACTTTAGATTATAATATGATTGCTTTAGATCGTAATATGATTACTTTAGATCATAATATGGTTACTTTAGATCATAATATGGTTACTTTAAACTATAATATGATTACCGTGCGTCATAATTTGATCATGTATGACAATTTTATGATTATATTAGGTTATAATATGATGTTATAATATCAAATAATGATTAACAAGAAAATATTATGATGATAATTAATCATAATATGATATTTCATGGCACTTATATTCATCATAATATGTTTTGACTGCAATCATAAAGCTTATCATAATATGTTGCTCTTAGATTATGTTTACCACAACTATGTTTTTTCTTTGCGTGTGTATTTCAATTTAGTATAACATGTTCTAAAACGTAGGGTACATGACATGTTCACTGTATATCTACGGATATAATAACTAGTACATACTTATTTCTTGTTTTTCTATCCTATTTACATTGCAATTTTGATAATACATTCTTCGAATTTAGTTTTTACTCACTGAAATAAAAACATTTAAGGAACATAATGCTTGACTTGCTAAATTTACATTCACTATTTACAAAACTAATTAAATGAACTAAAAGAATATTGCAAAGTTTCTCAAATGAATGCAGAAAGTACATGAAACCAAATTGATGCAATTTAAATAGTTCCACATGTGATCTGGACATGAGAATCATGTAGTTTGTATAAATATTAGTTGTATTCAATTACGTTAGAAATGAAATTGATACAATTTCATAAAATGGAATTTAATTGCTGGGGAATAATTTTATAGACCTTTTAAGGAAGCCTGTAAGCAGTGGTCAACTTTATTTGTCATAAAATTGTTTTTATTGTATTTTCATGTATTTTTATTTGCTTTGCTTTTCAGCCATAAAAACGAAAAACTAAATATGGTGTAGTTTTGTTTTAATTTTCATTGAGATATCCTTGGAAAATAAAGTCATTCCTTTATGTAGACATTAAACAATAAATAATCCCAGAGAGTTATAATACAATGTATATTTAATAAACACTGAGTCCATTTTTATGCCTTCCAACTAACAAGATTTTTGTTAATTTTGTAACTACTTGTTATTTTTTTTTAACATGTATTAGTTTTATTTTTATTTTAACCAAGTTTCTGTATGTGAGGCAGTAAAATAGCTCGGGTGTGGAACTGTGTTACAAGGGATACATTTATGGCACTTAAAAAATATTTTTTAAAAGTTTCTTCTTTTATGATATAAAACATAAATTTTTAAGCTTCACAGCTTTTTAATACGTTTTATAGTTGAAAACAACAAAAATAAAAAAAAAAGAGTCAAAGACAAAAGATGAAAGACAAAAAAGTTTTCACATTTTTCAAACAGTGCTTTATAGGATTTGAAATATTGTCACATCAGTTTAACATTTTTTATGGGAAACACCAACTACTAACTAACATATCTATTGAAATTTCTCAACTTTTATGAGAATTGAATGTAGACAAATTTAATAAATGGCCTGATTGATAAAATTTAATAAAAATGTTTGTGTATTTGCAACAACTTTTGCAAACATTTCTCACCTAAATACTTCAGTGGCTTTATAAGCAGTTGATACTTACATGACAATATATATGTACATATGTATGTTTAAATCTGAAAATTCTTTGAAAATATCTTAACCTATTATTCCCAGAAGAAACCAAACAAAACATAACTAATAATCCGGCTCGTGTTTATGGCCACTTTAAGCAAATTATTTGTTTTCCAAATATCTTTTGATAAGCGCCTGAAGGAAAGCCAAACAAAATATTATCCTCTTTAATACATGCATATAAAGATTTACAACAAAATTATTGCAAATATTTGAAAATAGAATTTAGTCTAAGAATTATGTATTAGTTTTTAGCTTTTAAATATGGACGTAAATTTGTATGTAAAAACATGAAATTAAGATGAACCTACATACATATAAATTCAATATTTATAATGCTTTTAACGCCCACAGACATTATTTGTGTTCAATTGTGTTCGAATATTGTCCATGTTATTGTGTGGCAAAAAAAGTGTTTTTGATTGCTTCTCTAAAATTTCCAATAGCCTTTAATACCCCGCAGTACTTGTTTTGTTTTGTTTTGTTTTGTAGATTTTGACAAATTTTAGTTTAATATCCAAAGCGAAGCTATAGTCTCTTATATTAACCTCTTTAATTCTAAAATTCTACAATCGAAACTTACACGCAGCTTAACGAATCTGTTACAAAAGAATTCTTTACATACATATATTATAAACTAATTTTATGTATTATATGAATACATTTAAATGTATAAAGAATTTCATTGCGAATTATAAAATTATGTTTTATGAAAATAGTCTGTTAATCTTAAACTGAAAATGGAATACAGCTGTCATGTATTGGATAGTGCTTTCTAATCATTTTAGAGTATAAATGTGCTGTGATGAAATTCTGGAACGACACAAATACGCTATGCGTGTTTATATGTGAAATAAAATCCCTGATGATATTTAAGGCAGAATTAGTCTCTTTTTTCTGTTCCGTTCCGAATCAGCTGACTTGATTCTGTTAAATAGAAAATGTGTAGAAGTCGTTAGTTGTTTTGTTACTTTCCGTGCCGTTGCGGACGAACCTGTTGAAAACAAAAATTTGCTAAGTATTTGTAAGTGACAGCACAAAACAGCTGACATCTGCACAACAAACAAATGTTTGGTTTATTTCAAAAATTTTCAATTTCTTTGAATTTAATTAAGTTTTTCTATAAACGTAATAAAAATATAAAAAAATAAACGATGGATGACGAAAAACTCATTACTTTATACTGTGTTCACATATGAAACTTAATTGAAGCAATATTCAGTTAATTGAAAATATTATTTTAAGTGTTCAGGCATACGCAATTTTCAGCTTACTCAATAATCATTTTCACAGTTGGAAAACGATACAAAAAATACTCTAAATGGTTGTTGTGTTTCTATGAAAACAAACTTACCTTCACATTGACTTTTCAATGATTTCATTTGTTTTCTTTTGTTGACATTTGCCATTTTATACAATTTTGTTCACTAAACACAGTTGTAAACAGTGTTGCATTCGAAATCTTACTCAATATTATAACAATTTCGTACTTATTGCGCAATAATTAATTGAGATTTTATATGAAATATTGAGCTCAATAATGGCGTTAATTGCGATTATCGCAATTAAGGTCCATATCTGAACACGCTATTAGTCGAAAGTAATGACATATTGTACAATAAAAAAAACTTTGATTTGTATTTTTTTTTTTTTATTTATTTTCGCGGTATGTGTTGTCTGTTTACCTAAAACAGCTGATATGTTTACACGGAAAAACTAACTATGTACAAAAATTTAACAACAAAACGACACGGAACAGAACAGCAACAGAAAGTAAAGACTAACGAAGCCTTTATTCATAAAACTAACACTGAGTGAATTCTTTTTCAACATACAAAATATATCACTCATTCATAGATTCAAAATAACTGTGTGTAAATCTAAATCTAAATAATTTACGAAACAATTCAAAATGCTTTTAAATAATTAATATATATTTCTTAAAAAAAAGACATCTTGAATTTACCTGGCGGCATATACATTAGGGTGGCCCTTAGCTATATGGGACATTTTTTTTATTTATTTCTTCCACTCTCACCCCCTAGTTTGGTGACTTTTAGTAAACTTTAAAAAACTTGAGAAATTTTGGCAATAAAATAATTTCCTATAACACAATTTGTTCGACAATAACACCCAAATTTCTCAAGTTTTCTCAGATAATTTATAAATATCATTCGAAAGATCTCAGTTTGTTCTTTCCAAATCTAGTAAGAAATCGTGTCATTATCAATACAATTACAGGCTTATAAGTGCGCAAAGGTACAAAAACCGTCCGGCATATTTCACTATTGGAAAGTTGTTTTACTCGACAAGCCCTACAAAAAAA
Organism: Bellardia pandia; assembly: GCA_916048285.2. Classification (NCBI taxonomy): domain Eukaryota; kingdom Metazoa; phylum Arthropoda; class Insecta; order Diptera; family Calliphoridae; genus Bellardia; species Bellardia pandia. The sequence continues at coordinate 1,592,119 of OU696529.1, read as the reverse complement.
ATATTGACTAAATAAACCGCGTAAAAAAAGTGGTATGCATCGAAATGGTCGATCATAGGTGTTGATTAAATTCAATTTTTTTCAATAAAGTTTTTATATATGAGACCAGAAGAAAACTTGTTCAAGTAACATGTGTTGGAAACTTCATGGCTAATAATTCTTTCTTACATTGTTTTGTTGTAATATTTATAGCCTTCTCGTAACATTACTTCAAAATCAGATTTTCTGTAAAATTATGATTTTTCCGAAATTTGAACGCGCTTGCGGCACGGTACGTCTTAACCCCAACCTATTGACCTGAAATTTTTTCAGTATAATTGTTTTACTAAAAGTCACCAAACTGGGGGGTGTGAGAGTGGAAAAAATCGAAAAATTTTTATTAATTTATTTTTATTATTTATTTATTCTAGAAAATATTGGTGGCTTTTTTCTATATTTAATTATACTTTTAGATTTTACTCGTATGTAAGTACATATAGTTTTATTTCTACATCTCAAGAATATTATTTCAATTATTATTGAACAATATGTTATAAATATTTATTTAGGTTATTACACTACACCAACGAACGATATCACTTTTTTACCAACCCATTTACTTAATTCCAGCACACTGTGCGTATGACTGTTATGATATTAATCTACCAAGAAGAAAATATTACCAATACGCCTACAGATACTTATAAAATAACATAATCTACTATTTAGAGTTCTTTAACAATACAAAGAAATGAACGTTCAACATTGAACAAATTAATAATATCATTTAAAGAAATCGGCTTTGAAAATGTTGAAAATTATTTAAATTCTTCATAGTTGATACTGGAAAATAAATACACTCTCATGTGTGTATGTTGGCCTTTTTTATCTAGCTCATAAAAACTGCATGTTTCTGCATTTAACTCTAAAAATGTTTAACTATTTTGTCCTTTTTATTTGTTGTTTAGTTGCATTATTGTAGTTTAATATTTCATGTTACAAAAATGTATTGCTTGTAATTTATTTGGTTCTATAGCGATTGTTTGCGACGGAAATAAAAAGAGAATTAAAGAGTCTGCAATAGAGGTTTGTTAAACAAAACTCGAAATTAACAAGTACAAAAAACATGATTTCAGCTTTATTACAGTAATAATTTACAACTGCAACATGTTTTAAATGGGCAATCATGAAACTTTTTATAATTCTCTTTTATTTATTCAACTGCAGTTTGTTTGGTGGGGTATTTTATTCATAAAACAAGTGTGCATTACATAAATTAAAATTGAGATGTTGATCAAGTCATTATTATATGTTTTTCATAACTTTTATAATCCGTGAATGAGAATTGGAAATAAGATGGGATTATTTAAAATAGTTGCTATTTAATTGTACTCGTATGTGTATAGTATGAAATGCTTTCGTCTCTCTCATTTCGATCTCTAAAGCCCTTATACTTTCTAAGATCAATTACGGTCTACCCGTTTTTGGATATGCACCTAAATCCCAAATCAGCAAACTTGAATGCATTATGAACTCGGCAATGAGAATTGCTTTGGGCGCATTTCGATCTACACCAATCACAAACATGCTTTTTGAAACAAAGTTTAAACCCCTGTATACTCAGAGGGAAATTTCAACAACGAAACTTTTCCGAATCTTTTTGTATGAAACAAATACACTGCTCACGCAATTAGCGAAAAAGGTAAAACGATCTTAGAAAATACCCAAGGTGCCATCGATCATTAACAGAATCATTCAAAACTGCAATAAACTCGACCTACCTTTGCAAAATAGTATTCTTAAATCGAAACAACTACCACCATGGTCGTTCCAATCAACATCAATTAATATAACTTTACACGAGCGATCTAAATCTGATATAATCTCATCTCAATACAATACAATTATGTTTGCGATGATTAAAGATGAATTAAGAGATTACAAATTCCTATTTACTGATGGATCGAAAACTGACAACTCGACAACCTATAATGTTACAACAGAGAATAGTATAATTAAAGTATCTAATATTCCAAGCCAAAGCTCCATATTTGCTATTCATGAAGCAATATTACATGTAAAGGGAAAAAGAGGAAAATTTGTAATTTGTTTTGATTCTCTTTCCGCATTGAAGTCAATACAGAATATATCGAACAACGATTACTTACTACGTTCCACAAATTAGGAATACCCTTATTGAAAAATTCCCAGACTTAAAACTGGTCTGGGTACCTGGTCACAATGGTATAAAGGGAAATGAATATGCAGACTTTTCAGTAAAAAATGCTGCTAAACATCCCTTGTGTTCAACAAAATATATTTACCGTAAAGATCTGGAATTACTAATAGAAACTAAATATTGAGAAGAAGATAGAAATAATATTTTCAACTTAACTTAACATCATGTTATAGAAGAATCAACAGTGAACATAAAACAATTTACGATTTCAGTCATAATAGTCAAACGAATGCTAAAAGACTAGATTGCATTAAATTTGAACGACTTTGCCTGGGTCACACTAGAGTAACACACGAATCACTATTCAATTCCAATGGTACACCTTTTTGCAATTGTGATGTTTCATTTCCAATACAACCTTCCCACTTTCTTTGTGATTATCCGAAAACTCGTAATATCCGGATAAGTATTTTTCAAAACTCGGATCCTTTATATCCACTGTCTCACCCTTCTTCACTAAATTCCTAAAAAAATTAAATCTTTATAATGTAATATAGAACCTACTTTCTAACTCTAATATTACTACACCTAAATTATTTTAAGCATATTGAGCTGAAGGCCTATCTTGCTATTGCTCACAATAAAATAATTTATCCTATAATTTGCAATTATAGGATAAATCTTTATACATAAAAAAATAATTTTGTTTTTATACACAATTTTAAACAAATAACTTTTTTTGTTTTTATCGTTTCATTGCTGTAATTATTCTAGATTGTAAGTGTATAAATAACACATTGTTTAATGTGTTGACTTTTATTTTACCACATTGACTTTCTACATACAAGCTAAATTTCGAATATTCGTAACTTACATTTTTTCAAATATTTGATAATGATGCCAAGTAACTCCTCCATCATTATCTCATATTGAAGGGGGCTGTTGTTCTTGGCAGTGCAGCAGGCAGGATCGGAATGAGTTTATGCAATATATCGAAATAAACATACACGTTTTTATAATAACAATAATTAATATGAAATCACAGTTCAAAACTATTAATCAGTTTTCCGGATTTTAAGTACTTAAAGTTTGATTCGTATTAAACGCAAGTATCATAAATGTCGTTAGTAAATAAAATACTAAAAGGGCGGTATTTGTAGGCGTGGCAAAAAAAAAATAAAAAAAAATTCTGGAATTGTTTTTACATTGGCGCATATTCAGAAATAATATCTAAGTTTAAACTTTTTTAAGTATGTACCAACTTAAGTTATTCTTAGTTGATTACTTTCAGCACGAAAAGTTACAACTTAATTATGGGTAAAGCTGTAACTAAATATCAACTAACAAATGCATTTAAAGAACAGCTGATTGATTTTATTTCTTGTCGTCGATGATGTTAACATATTTGGCCACCAATTCTTTAAATGTAGTTTTTCATCTGGTGACCAATTTCAGTCTCTCTAAAATACTCCAAGCAATAAACATATATTTTTGTCTAACAATATTAATAAACTTACCGTTTCTCTTTGCTAATTGTGTAAATTTTGATCAAACAAATTACATAAAAGAAAACAAACTAGAGATGTGTTTTTCGTCAAGAAAAATCTGCTAAATACAGTGTTGCATTTCTTTTAACAGCTGAAAGCAGTTTCTAAGTTAGTTATGATTTGTAAATAAGATCTTTAACTATTTGTGAACCACTTTTTAGTTTCTGTTTAATAAGTTTCGACTTTAGTTACGATTTCTGAATATGCGCCATTATCGTTAATCCTAGCGGATGACTGACACAACTTTTTTCGTACCACTGTAATGTACACTAACATTTTGCTCTTACCAAATAATTTCTCTAAATGAAATAATAGTTAATCTAAAGGATAGCTCTTGATAAAAGTTGCATTGAACTTTTTTTTAACAAACACAAACTGCGAAGCTTTTTGGCTTGTCTGCAGAAAACACCCAGAGTCTATAGCGGGAATCGAACTGATAGTCCGGCACATTATCGCCTAGTCTAGTCGGGGCACCCTTCTAAATGAAGTATTATTCATATTATTTTCACTCGATGCAAAAGTATTTAAGAGGAGCATTAATAAACTGTTTTATTAATGGGTATTAACAAAACAGTGTTGATTAAGTTGAAAAATGCAATTATGTTCGCCACTGTTAACACATAAAGTTTATACTTCTTAAATAGAATAAATATGCAGAAATTCTTCAGGCGATAAATTCCACACACATTAAATCCATTATATTATTTTTTTAAACATAAATACTTCTTTTATATAGAAGTATGCAGTTGTTTATTGTATTGCTACATTAACTTCATAATTATGTACATTAATTTAGGCCTGCCCTTAAAAAATGTATTTGCATTGGATGAGTCTTATTTTGATCATTTGCAGCAAAAGGCTAACTAATGCAAAATTTGAGATATTTTTGTCTAAAGACAATTTTAAACAGGCAGCTAAAGAAATTATTTCATCTATGAATTCAACTTTAAGATCACTAAATATTACTAAATTTTAATTCGTACCTTCGGAATATATTTCTGGTAATATCCTTTGATAGGATTGCACGATTATTATTAAAATTTTATCAAAAATACTTTCTTTACACAAAATATCCTTGATAAAATATGTTACCTACAAACTCTTGTTATCTTTTGTGAATAAAAACTTTATTTTTCGTTTTCTACAATACAATAAAATACAATACAAAGTATTTAAGTGTTAACCGCCTTTTGTATCCTATAGCTTTTCTCAAAACGATTTCATTTGTACATTTGCAACGTTATTATATTAAAGAGCTCAACACAAACATACACAGACATACACGAATGAAGTAGGAATGTTACTAATTAATAGTAAATGCCAAAAGGATCTTTTTATATGGATTGAATGCCTTTGATGTGGGATTTCGAATACAATGAATGCAAGTGATATATCTACAATTGATGGGAGTTAAGCAATGAGTGATTAACTTACAAATACAGTAATAATGGAGGTCTTTCGTGTGGCTTTTGGTAGTAAAGATTGTGGCTATTTAAAGTGGTATTAGTGGTTGTGGTACACAGTTCGATTGAAAAGGTTTCTGAGGAAATTTTGACTTTTTAGTTTACAGTATGAAAGATTTTCAAACCATTAATTTTGTGCCATGATGTTTGTGGTCAGTTTAAATACACATTTACTTTCTAAATATTCTTGGTTGAAATATTATTAAAGAAAATTTGTTTTAATGGAATTTTAAATTGTACTCGTACTTGAAATGTACTTAACACTCACTTAAACCTTGTAAGGCCAGTTTAAGACAAAACAATCTAAAAATTATTTTATTGACTGAATAATTTTATTTTCGCTTACAAAATTTACATTCCCATCCAAGTTAAATTTATTGCACAATCTTCGTAGAAATTAATTGCAGAATTTAACATAACAATAGCTGTGAATTTGTTTAAGAATTCAAAAAATTAATTTGAACAACAAACGAAAGAGATGAAAAACAATCATTAAAACCGTCTGCAAAGTTTCCAGCTAGAAAATTTAATGCTTCACCATAGTTGCAGAAAATTTCAAATTATTATAGAACATTATAGAATAACTAATTGAATTGAAAAGAAAAGAATATACATTATAACTTCAGATGTATAAATTAAATACCTATACTCGTACAAAACATTCTCAACTTGATACAAATGCAGCTTCAGACGATTTAATTATATACAAGACAAATCAAATAAAGCAACACCCACATCAACAACGATAATAACAGTATAAATATTGTGACTAAACAATTTTGTTAAATACACATGCATACACACATACCCACGACATACACGTACTTTGTCATACTTGCAACATATCTACGCAAACAAATGTAATTAAACTCATTAAAAGTACATTGATAAAGTTAGTTAAAGTGCGGTTTAAATCGTATGATAGACGAAAGAATCCGTGTGAGAGAGAGAGAGAGATAGAGAAAGAAGCTGGTTTTCTAAATTGACGGTAGAAAAGGAGAAACTGTTAAATTCATATCAAAGCTTTTGTTTTGAACGTGAATTTGTTTCAAACGTGTACAATACAGGGTTGGCAAATTTTAATTTTTTTTTATAGAGAAGTAACACTCAGGCAATTTGGAAAGGGGATAGTTGAAGAAGTTAAGGTGGTGAACGAAGAAAGCTTTTTATATCACACCTCTGCAATGTTTGTTTTTAGTGCAAAATTGCAGCGCCTCTGGTGGTGAGTAGGCGCATTAATGTTAAAACTTGATTTTATAGCCTTTATTTATAGCCTGTTCAGCGATCTCGAACGATAACGTTCGCTTAGATAAGACTTAAGACACACACTTGATTGTGGAATAAACAAACTTGATGGAGTAAAAAAAATAGATACGATAAAAAGTTTGTGTCTTAAGTCTTATCTAAGCGAACGTTATCGTTCAAGATCGCTGAACAGGCTATTAGTTATTTTACTTCGGTGGCGTTTGAATCCTATACCACCGAAGGAGGGCGCTGTGATAAATAATAGTTATGATAGGATAGAAAAGAAAACTAATAATTATCAGAAACTGATGTTGTTTGAGTGACAGCGGCTGGGAATCGAACCCGGGCTACACATACCAACTTATGCTTAATGATCAAATGCGCTAACCAATTAAGCTACAGCACCCGTACTTATTTTGATACAATGTAGACAGAGTTGATACCGTGGTACTACCACGAGCCATTTGGTACATTTTAAAAGTACTGTCGCATCAAAATTTTCTATTCCAGATGAAATAGATAAATATGTATACCTTCATATATGATTTAAGCTAACATTTGTGTAATATGCAGTGCAAGCCGAAGAGATGATTTTATTAAATTTCATAAACATTTTGGAACTGATATCCTATGATCTTAAAATATACATCTTAAAAATGTTGGTTGAATTATCGAATGATATATTAATTTCCATTAAATGATTTTGAGGCTGATTCAGAGCTTAAAATCAGGATTTCAAAAACTTTGGAAGTTAACCCTTCTTTTAAAATAACAAATCTAGTAATTTTTTAAATGCAATTGAAAGGTGCATTTACCAAGGTTAATTTTTCGCAAATAACCCGACAACTTGACAAATAATAATGTCATAGATAATCGTGATAAGAAACGAAAATAATATTTATAAAGATTCAGAAGTAGCTGCCTAACTGTATATTTAAACAAATACACTAGAGCCCCAATTTGCGTCGTTTCGATTTGTGTCGCTTTTCTAAATGTGGTTTAATCCGCTTTGCGTCGTTTTGATTCCGATTTGCGTCGACTTTGAAATTTTGTGTCAATACATTTGTATAGAAAAAAAATTGTTTCGGTTTGCGTCGCATTTCCCCGGTCCCTATTAACGACGGAAATCGGGGTTCTAGTGTACAGGCAAATCCCGTTATAACGAACAATATTTTCGAAATATGATTTATTTAAATGAATATGCCATTTTATTACGAAACCAGCTCTGTTTCTTTGGCTTCAGATGCATTACAATAATATTGTTAGTCCATCCTTTGATAACTTCCTTTCTGAAACACTGGAGTTTTAGCGTGAACTAAAGTTTTACTGTTTTCCAACAGAGACCTGTTTTGTGGCATTTAGTATATCAGCAGAAGTTAGATTGATTTTCTTTCAAGAAGTCGTACACCGTATCCTTTTTTATCACTTGCAATAAATCTACCATTATAAAGCATTTCTGTATTTCTATGGCATTAATTTCTAAACCGATTCAATTAACAAAAACATTGTTTGTTTTAACTTTTGTCAAAAGCTCTTTTCCATTAGAGTTCAACGTATTTTGGAGGCATTCTTGATATCCTGATGTACTGGTAATTATCGAGTATAAAATTGTTTAACCATTCGTTTTATAAGGTAATGTTAAAAATTGTGCCATAATATTTTATCGAATTGTAAGTGAGTTTGTTTTTAAGTTTTATTAAAGTTTTACAATTATTAAAAATGCTATCGTGGAGGTCGATATAGTTGATATAAAATCCAAAAAGCCGTTTTCCATACCTGGTACAATATACAAATAAATATGACTGACTGAGCGACAGACTATTTAATGGCTTTTCTTTGCATATAAAACACAATAACTAAGCATTAAATTTTTAATTGCAGAGAAATGTAATTTAAGGGTTTAGCTTAGAGCTGTGAGAGCAAATGATAGAGATATAGTAATTAAGGGAGAAAAACATACGCAGTTTACGTGTTGTTTAAACACAATTTATTCGACATTTAACCCATTAGAATGGCAAATTAACATTTATTTAATTCGTTTTAATTAAATGAGCGGAAAATAATTTTCGCCGTTTTTCATTACCAATATTTTATTGTTGAAACGTAATTAATTAGTAAAATCTAAATTCAATTAAATTTCATTTATTTTGACAAATGTCCTTCATCACATACAATACATTTCATACATTTATTAACACACTGTATATGATTATAAAATTAGATTGGACCAGAGAAGTAAATAATTGTCTGAAATCAACATTTGTGACATTTCAATATATTTTCGTTGTATATTTCTAACATTGTCATAGTGTTGGTATTTTCATTTATTCATCAATTTCTCTTTAAGTTCTTACTTACTGTTTAGCACTTTAAATTGTGCTTTTAATGCTGCCATAAAATCTATTTATATTCTTCTTCGATTTTCCCCATAATCTTTGGGCACTTGTAAGGAAGTAGTAAAAAAGAGAATGATATCATTAACAAAATAATCAGCATTTCATGGTTTAGGCAATAAAATTAAAAAATAAAATTTTGTAGGTACTTATTAAAGAAAAAAGCTAATTATAAGAACCTAAATAAGATAATTGATAAATGGACGGAAATAAGGGCAGACATACTAGTTTTTTTCCACAAAAAAATGTTTTTGTTTGCATAAGAATTTAATTACCCCCTTATTCATAAAAACTTACAACAGGTTTGTAAGGAACCTCTTATAAACCTGTTGTAAGTTTTATAATTAAGGGCATTAATGTTTAACATGTTTTTGCAACAAAACTGTTAAACATCATAACTTTCATCAATTAAATTTTATTTAAAGATACGAAGCAATTATATTACATATTTTATATTTTAATCATGTAGATTAATATTACAACTTAGTTTTTTGGAAATACAGTCTGATGATCTTATTCACGCCCATGCTTTAATCGACTTTGACTGTTGGAAGGAAACGTATTAATTTCCATTTTTTTTAATCATTAAAAACAAGGATAGCATTTACAATGTTCGCACTATTTTAAATAGATCAGATCGTAACATAAGGTCTATTAAATTTTCTCTTATCATGAATCTAAAATATTGACCAACATGTTTAACAAAAAACTTTTTTCGTTAAAGTTTTATATTTCTTTTCTGAATAAAATAATAATAAAAATGCAAAATATTTACCATAGAGTAGGGGATAGTTATATAGAATTATTTTCTTTATTTTTTTTAATCTGCCTTTATGCAAATTTATTGTTGGTTGCTCTTATTTCCTGTTAAAAGCTTTATTTTTCATTTTTGTATAAAAGAAAAGGAAGTACGTATTTTATTTCATTGTATAAGATTGTACATACATATGTATGCAGTGTAATAAATACAATTTGAACAATAATAAATTTAACAAAGCGCAACAAATTGAATTTATTTTGTATATTATTAAAAACAAAAAGCAGCAAAAAATTGCTTCCTTTTTTTGAAATTTTTAATAAAATCCCTTTGTTGTATTTAAGCTTCTTATGGTCAATACACAATCATTACCATAATATATATTCAAGAAGACACAAATATGTAATTTACAAGCAGTCATGTTGAAATTATATTCTATATGCTATACACGAAAGCGAAATTTTACTTAAATTTTAAATTTAATTTGACTTGGTTACTCACTCACCCGCATTGAGGGCTATATAGGTACGAGTATATAGGTATATATTATAGTATTTCTACTTGCTGTGAAATAATCCTTTATATAAATAAAATATATTTTCTCACATTTATCCCAAATTTGTATTTTCATTGAGCATTGTTGTCGATGCCAAATAATTACAAGATTAAATAATTCGTTCATTTTTAGTTTGCCTACATTAAATGTTGCCTCTCCATAAATTAATTAAGAATGTTTTATTGCCACCATATTACTCGTATCTTCATCAAAGACGATACATACACACACAAAAATATATATGTTTTATATAATCTCCAATTATATTGTATTTAAGATTAATCTTTATATTTCATAAGGAAAATAGAAAATGTATGTATATTAATTTTTTACGACTCTCAGGTTATCGTGCCTTTAAAATAGAATTTTCAATAAGTAAAATAACACATGGGAACAGAGAAGTGACCAATCAAGAGCATTGCTATGGCACTGTAGGTTTCATATAAAAATAATAAATAATTCTATATTAAAAACAGTAACCTTCAGCATTTCAAGTAAATACTCCATTTGTTCCATTGCAGTCAAAAACTCTAAGTACCTACTTAATAAAAAAAAATCCCCTGTAAGTGTAATACATAGAAATTGTACGTTTACTAAGAGTCAAATTAGTTACGGTATCGTTAAGATACTTACGAAGTTACTTGCTGCATGGATTTGTACATGTCCTCACTGTTAAAGAAAATGAATGGAATGAATTTACATATTTTTGAAAGCCTGTTTTAAATCTTGACCTTTCATTTACATTATTAAAGTGATAAAAAAAGATAACAATAAATATTATTATTATAGGGAAGTTTAAAGAAATTTAAACATATTGATAAATAATACGTGTTTAAGTCTACTTTATGAAATGTACACTCGTATTGTACATACATACTTATGTATTTTTCAATTTCTTTTTATATAAATGAGTTATTATATACTTAACAACATTTGTGTTTTATCATATAAGTAATTACACAAGCAAATAAAGTACAGCATACTTTAAGGCTTATAATTATTATTACACTATGTATAACCAAATGGATGCCGTTAATTTGTTGCACTTGTTATTACATATTGACAAAAACAACGTAATATAAATTCAACACGTTAATAAAATAATCCTTCAAAACTAAAACCTACGTAATTATAACAGGACATTTTTCGATTATATCTTATACATCACTAAAAAAAATTTGTATAATGAATGACAAATTTTTTTTATTTACAAAATTACGATCAAATTCCTTCCAACGTCCTTTTCATAGCGAAATTCCATTTTTTTAAATATCTTCTCAAATATCTTTGACACATTTTTGTGAATTTGTGAAAACTTTACTAAAAGTTTAATTCTATTGATATACATTAGGGCGGGCCAAATTTTTTGTCGATTAGAGCCGCCCCCTAGGATGATTCTATGGACAATTCTAAGCAACTTTGGTGAAAGAACCATGGGTCTATCTCGATTTTCAAGTCTCCCACTTTTCAAAAAATGAATGTCTTGAAAGCAAGAAAGACTTTCAAAAATAACTTATTCCGCTTTTCTTCCACTAAATTAATTTTTTACACATGTTCTTATTTTTAAGCTTGAATTTCTGTTGAAAAAAATAAAATAAATATCAATTTTACCGAACATTTTTTCTCGGAAAATAGACGAAAAATATTACAAATATGCATGAAACGCCCTCTGGTGGTGTTCATAGGTAAAAATAAAGATCAAAAATGAATTTCTCGACCCCAAAAACCCCCCATATACACATAAAAAAGATAATATAACGATGAATAAAAAATCGAATTTCGAATCAAAATGATGTTATAGGGAAAAAAATCATTTTTTGAAAAGTGGGAGACTCAAAAATCGAGATAGACCCATGGTTCCTTCACCAAAGTTGCTTAGAATTGTACATAGAATCATCCTAGGGGCGGCTCTAATCGATTTTTTCGGCTCCATACAAATTGGCCCGGCCTAATAAGTATACATACATACATCATACGACACGTGTTACTCAAATAAAAACTGAATATTTTCAAATGTTTGCCCACATGCATTGTTATTCATAAAAAATCAAACAAACAAACAATTATTAGACATTCAATAAAAATTTACGTGCTATATTATGACACATTTTTATATTTGTTACTGTTTTTACATTTTTATTACTTCATAAATAAATACATCTGTTTTTATTCTAATGGAAGTTCAATGCTAATAATATTTTTTAGAAAAAGAGTATTTATGCACGATTTATTTTATGAAACAAGGACATATAACACAAAAAATGTGCGTAGATCAATTCTATTGTTTCAGCAATTAAAAGCGTGGGCAGTTTATTTTAAGCCCCTTAATAATTTGTGCAATTTTAAAGCAGCAGTAAAAAAATATAAAATTTCCATTAATAAGGATTTCTTTTCTGAATTTTATAGTAGTTAGATAAATAATTTATGCTTCTATACAATATCTTTGAAAAGTATAAAGAGTTTTTATTTTATCATTAATGGACTTATCTGTGATATACACATATATTATGAGCTTTTCTTTTTTTCTTTGCTAAAGACCCGAGATATTGTTGTAGACGTAAATTTGCTAATTTGTTTTTGTTTTCACTGTTTTTACTGCAATTTTTATGACCTCTGGCCGATAAATAGAAGCAACAACTAAACATATATAGCTTCTATAAGAAATCATTCATGCTCCCATATTCACACATACATATTACTAGCATATATACATACATTTACTATATAAACCATGTGTACATGTACAACAACACCGACAGCAAAAAACATTTGTCAAACAATACACTTCCTTAAGGAACAACAATTAAAGCATTCATCCAATAAAGGGAGAAAGCGGAACAAACAAAACATCAACAACAATATTGATATGCCGGGCCAAGAACATCTAACTAACACATACAACACATGCAAACAGAAATTGGTCAGCAAAATAAGTAATGTTTTATTTGTGATAGCAAAGCAAAATGCAAAACAAAAATACCAAAACACTTGTTAAAGAATAGAAAACTCATTTGGAATCCTCTATAATCGGAGGCCATAAACCGACAGAACATAATATGTAATTTCACATAAATTTTTTATTATTTATACAGCTAGACACACACACACACACCCACTTACATACATCAATAAATATGTATTCGTATGCTGTATCCTAGCAAACACAAATCCAAGTCATAGAAAAAGCATACTTTAAGTAAAAGTAGACTTTTAAACAACAAAAACATATAAATTTTGTTCTGAATTTAAAACAAAAGCATGCTTTTGCTTAAAGTATGCTTTTTCTATGACTATGATTATGGGCCATTAACATTACACTTTATTTGTAATTGCAATTCGTATTTGCCAATGATAATTTGTCCATTTCTGAATGTACAGATGTCATTGCAGAGTAAGCATGTAACGTTTGCATTTATTAGTGGAAACTGTCCACCTGTCATAATTAGCAACGTTAACATTTTACGCTCTGCTCATGTCACATGTCTTAGAATACATTTGAATAGACTTGAATTCGCCTTATAGAAGCCAAGATGATTCAAATAAGACTAAAAACCGAAATCGAAAAATTAATAATAAATATAAATACTTACTGTAAGTTTCATATATGAAGTAAAGGCGGGCTCAATAAATAAATAAATAAATAAATCTTTTCAAAAACATTTAATATCACACATGATTCTGTAAACTAATTCAAATCTAGACAGATTTTACACAATATTTTTACAAATTACATTTTCTCAACCAATATCAAATAAATTTGAATGCATGAGTTACTATTTTAAAGATTATGTTTTCTTAAGAAAATATTTAAAAATCTTAAACTATCTGAAAAATGTGTCACGGTACTTTACTAATACATTGGGTCGAATTATTTAGTCCGTTCCGCGATTGCGGAAAGAACTTTTTTGTGCGGAGGAATATTTTGAAGTTACTCATTCCGTTGCTGCGGAATTTTCCTCTACACAGACAGTATTGCGGTATATCGCAGGAATGAATAATTACATTTAACATATCGATCGATATTTTTTTCGGCTTAGTTTTCCTTTCCATGCGGAATCAATAATACCAGCCATTGTTTAGTACAGATATACATTTTTAGGTTTGGTTATTAAACATTTGAAAAACATCTAAGAATAAGAGAATACTTAGCTATTATTCTTAATTTAGTTTCTTCAAATCATTTTCAAACGTTTGATATTTGAGAAGGAGTTTAATTTCAGATCAAACCTTTCTGTTTGCTGGTATATTTTGTAACTATGTTTGCACATACTACGTATACGAATACGTTTTTAGAACTTACACACACAGTAGCAATCTTCTGTGACTTTTATTTTGTATTTATGGTTTCTCCTTTCTTTGTTTGTTCACGTGTATAATCTTAACCTTTAGCTACATTTACAACTAGTTGTGGAAATGTACAGTGATGAACAAAACAATATGAATAAATTCTGTTTTGTTCATGTTCCGAATGCAACTTTATATAAAAAATGTCGAATACTTTTAGACACCTTTTCTTATACATATCGCACCCTAAATGCAAAAGGGTCACAACTCGTTTGACAGCAGCTGCCAAAAAAGAATAAAATTACAGTGCACTCGGGAAAACGTTAACGCTCTTTTACGTCAACATCCCAAACCGTCAACCCTTTTTTTACATTACCTATTTTAAAATTTTATGAAATAAATAGAGAGAAGGCTCTCTTCCAAGTGTTGGGAAAAAAACAGCAGAAAAAAATAACAGATTTTTTTTTAATTTGTTAAACGTCAACACCGGCGGTTTTAATTAGTTGACGTTTGGTTGTAATATTATAATTTTCAGCCTAAAAATATTCTTTATTACTTTAAAAGCGAAACAACTGCCATTTTAGTTATTACTTGCCACAGGGTTGTATTTTTAATTTTAACAATTATTAGAACAATTAACTCTTAATGAAGCAATTATCTTAATTGAAATTTTGTATGGATAATTGAATTCAATTAGGCGTTAATTAAAAAATTTCAATTTAAAATGCATGTGTGAACACCACATAACTTTTTTCCATAAATTAATTCAGAGTACACATTTCTAACTACTGCAAAAATTTCATTCACATCACTATCTTCTTTAACTGTAAAAATACAGTTATGTCTATTTTTTATGTAAAGTGTGTTGCTTGTGCGTGATGAAGTTGTTTGCCTCTCCCGGAAATTTTAGTATTTTGAATTGTGACCCTTTTGTATTTACGGTGCGATATGTAATGGTACGAATGCATATCATATATTTGGTTGTCACACATGTTTGTGTAAACTGTGAGTGTTTTTCATTTCAAATTGTGAAAAATTATTGCCTTTACTCTGTATCGTGTATTTGTGTTTTATCAAACTATCGTCCTTTATATTTTGAGTTGTAGCAGCAATATTAGTTGTATTTAGTAGAATCTTGGGTTGTCACACTAAAATTTGTAGTTTGTTATTCTTACTAATCAACATAAGGACATTTTAAATATGTGTATCAAGACACTTCTGTCATTACAAGAATAATATTGCAATAAACAAAGCCTTAACTTTTTGTCTTTAAAGAAAGAAAGAAAGAATTAAAGAATTTCTGTTTCTGATCAACTTTAATATATCACAACTATGTACATTCCAACATACACAGCACTACACAGACACAATCATACTTACTTCTGTCTGTGTCTTTAATATAAGCGAACTGAAAATGAGCAACTTGTTTTCGATTATAAATACGAGTATTAAACATATAATATAAATGACCTCTCATCTATTTAACCTGATTCGAATGTGTACGTCATGTGTCATGTGAACGTACTCGTATAGACCACACCAACTCAATATTTTGTTATTTTGTTAAAATAATGTGTCAATATTTTCCCATAAATGGCGTTGAGATTTTGATCTTAATGTTAATTTTATGAGTGGCATGTGACACTTTTAAAACACTTGTTTTTAGTGTTTATTTTTGAATATTATATTTTCATTGAATTTTCCATATTACTGTGAAATTGTATTGTTTAAAATATGTACTTTCTGTTTCTGTAAGAATAACCAATAAAATAAAACTTAATTTAGATTATAATCTAACATTTGATGGTAAATGTTTTGTGAAGAAAACAATTTTTGTGCTGGGTTTTGTTAATTTCGGTAAAGTTAGAAATATACAGACAAGCTCAGTAATACAAATACTTCAGTGTGTTGCTAGCTGGATATATAAAATAGGTTGTTCTTTTGATTTACACTTTTTAATTATTTAATAAGGGTACTCATGCTATTGCTTATAATTGCCGTTTGTGCAATTGGGCAAACCTGCGGGACTTGATTCATGAAGCCGATTTTTAAGTTTTATGCAATCTAATAACGTAAGTTTGTGCGAAACGTCAATTCAAAAATAAAATAAAATAAAATAAACTTACCCCTGGCCCACGATGTCGAACGATAACGTTCGCTTAGATAAGACTTAAGACACAAACTTTTTATCGGATCTATTTTTTACTCAATCGAGTTTGTTTATTCCACAATCAAGTTTGTGTCTTAACTCTTATCTAAGCGAACGTTATCGTTCGACATCGTGGGCCAGGGGGTTAAAATTTTTGTTCTAAAAAAATAACTTTATTTTTAAAAATGCGTAAAGAAAGCCAAAATACTAAATTACTCAGATTGTTTGAAGAAGTTACCGTTTGTGGTATGTTGGCACTTTTTTTTCATTAACAATGATGGTAAGCATGAATTCTTTTGTGTATGTCAGCATGTTACTTTTTACGAGCCAAAATTGTTGGGCAAATTTACAAAGTATGTACGAGTATGTGTTAATAATTGTTCATGTAATTTTTGGCAATTCATTTACGAGGACATAAAAATGCACAATTTGCACAGTTAAACGATATGAAGAGGACCCTTAATGAAATTATTTTCATAGACATTGTAAAGTATTAATATACTTCGTATTTGAAGTTTTTTGTTTAATCTTCTTAAAGTTTTAAGCACAAATAGAAAAAAAAAGAGAAAACTCATAAAAATATGTTTAGCTTCAAGCTTTTCAAAATGTTGTGAAAAAGTTTTCTATTCATCAAGGAAAACTCTTATAAGCACCAAAATAAATTATAATTAATTTCTTAAACAGCAACTCGAAAGTTTTACTGTAACATTATCCTTTCGACTTTAATAAAATTACAAACTTACTTTAACAACAACATCAACACACGCAGGCAGAAAGGAAAATTCTATATTTTAGTGTTTTTGTAATGTCATTAATTATTGTTTTAAAACCACCAGTAATCACAGTTTTTTACCAGTATTACTTGTAATCAATTAAATTTGTGTTTTCGTATTTGCAATATATGTATATAATAAATGTCTACATGTTCGATTAATCAAAAACCGTTTATTTTTCATTCATGCTAACAGGCTGCATACTTTGAGTGCTCGTGTAAAAAACTTTGTGAAACATTAATTAGTGTTAATCATACGCTATCAATATACGAGTAATGTTGCACAAAGATACCCGTATATCCTTACAAAACAACACATGCACACTGACTTACTTGACAGCATGAATAACGAACAAATATTGTTTAATTATTGGCTACAAATTAATTGTATGGATGTATGTATGTGTGTTTAACCCAATAACAACAACAACAGCCACTTTAACAAATATTGGACATTTGATTGTGGTAAAGGTGATGGAAACTTAATTTATCGGCAAGGCAGCAGCAACACGTTCGCACTCCCTTGTTGATTCAAGTAAGTAGTTGGTGCTTGCACACATTTGAACTTGCTGGCTGTCAGTGATTCATTATCAAACAATTGCTCTTAACTGAAATGTAGGCCGTGTGTTTTGCAATTATACGTTATTTTAAACATTTTTCAAGTTATTGTTTTAAAGGATTTATTACAAATATAAATTTTAAATGGCTCAGTAGTAAAATTTTAAAGATATTATACCTTTGTTTTAATAGATGTTTGGTATCCAAAAAAAGCAACCACTTAAGGTTGCCCCGGTAGTCAAGTTAGTAATGAGCTAGTCTTGTAGTGGCCGCTGCAGGGTCGCTTCCTCTCCCAAAGACTACTTTAGTGTGTTTTACTATAATCGAAAATATCCAAAAAATTATGTTAGATTAGAATATGTAATTGTACTTAAGCATAAAATAATGGCCTGTTTCTACATAATAAGTAAGTTCTCAGGCAAGCAAGCCGTACACAGGCGAGTACGTAAACAAATGAGATAATATAATATCATTCGAAAGACCTCAGTTTCTTCTTTCCAAATCTAGTAAGAAATCGTGTCATTATCAATAGAATTACAGGCTTATAAGTGCGCAAAGGTACAAAAACCGGGGTTTTTAACCGTAAAACCGGATTTTGGAGGTGTCCGGCATATTTCACTATTGGAATCTTCTATTGCTCGACAAGCCCTACAAGAAAAATAATATCGGGTCCCAGGTATTTTGGACTGACGCACCGTGTAATTTATGTGAATTGAAATTGCTATGAATTTTTTAATTTTGTAATAAATTGAATGAAAAATGTTTCCATCTATCGCAATAAACAAAATAGGCAAGTAATTTCAAATCGTCAGTCATTTAGCTGGCCGGTTTTAAATCACGTGATTTCAATATTTTTTGTGCGCAGAACACCTTTTGCGTGATTTGAAATCACTTTGACAAAAAGTGATTTTCAGATTACCCCTGATTGAAAGTGAAAGTGTGGACAACCGTTTATGCCGTAGAAATATATGAAATAATATATTAAATATTGTTTTCTGATGCACAGAAGCACTTATTTCTACTTGTCTGTTTTTGACAGTAGGAAAATTGAAATTGCAATATAGAAACCATAAAAAAGATAGTCTTAATATAACACTCAAGAAAATTTACACTTGTGTTATAAAACCCCAAGACTAATTTTTGTACTTATTTTGAGTCACTCGTTATTTAGAAACATGCCATAAATCTAAAAAACAATTTTTTATTTCTTCATTTAAAACAAAACAAAATTTATGTAATCAGAAATTTAAGCTAAGGAATGAAGCTGATAAAGTCATAGTCATCAACAAAATAAATATTGTACACCAATATTTGTAGGAAATACTCGTACGTACATCTACATATTCACATCCATACATACATACATATATTATGTATACATACAACGCATGTCAATGAATATTAATTTTTGCCATAGGAACCCAAATAAGTTAACATTTTTGGTTTTAGAACTTCAGAAACCTAAATGAAAAATTAATACAACAAAGCACATATTAATGAGAATTAAATCATAACAATAGTCTCCGGTGATATCCGATGATACGGTTGGACGTGTGTTTAATCAATGAAAAAGCTATATTTTGTCCTTATTAAGTCTTTGGGGGTTTAAAATATTTACACTATTTAATGAAAAAAAAAAAACAGAAAGAAATAGCTGTTTTTATATTTATACCTTATTTCAGTTGGGGTTTTTATGGTTAAAGTTGTTGTTCTTATTTCATGGTTGCTGTTTTTGTATGTGTATATCAATATGTGTGTTTGTGTACATGTAACCTATTTACCGTTATATTAAAAGCAAACATCCGGTGCTGACTTAGCTGTTTTATAAAAACGACTACGTGTACAATGACTTTAAAGAGTCTTGCAGTTTCATACCGTAAACAATGGTGTAGTGATGTTCTGCTATACCTATGTACATACACACATACATACATATACATATATGGTGAATTTCACGTCAAGTGACCCAATTTTAAAAATCGATGTCTTCCGATTTGGATGAAATTTGCACCAAGGTTAGTACTATTGAATAGTATTTCAGACCCAAATTTTCAGCTCTATCAGTCCAAAAGTACCGGAGTTAGAGGGGGTCAAAGTTAAACATTTTGGTCCATTTTGGTCATACAGGGTTTTTTAAAATGAGTGTAACTTTTCACCTATTGGTCCTAGCAAAAATTGTCCAAAGGACTTTACATAGCTATTTCTTCAATCATTCCAAAAATATTTTTTTTTTAATTTTTAAAAAATTTTGTTTTAATTTTTTTTTTTAATTATTTTTTTTAATTTTTTTCAATTTGGGCCCTTTTTTTCTCAAAAGAAAGCTTATACAATTTACTTTAAGGCCTTTATAATCGCTTAATGGGGTGCGAGTGGGATATCTATCAAAAAAATTATTTTTTAACTCAAGAATAGGATTTTTCAATTTTTGGCACATGCATTATTTTCATTTATATATTAATTTTATTAAATTATTTATTATTATTATTCTTATTTAGTATTATAATTAATAAATAGGAAAAATGAAAATAGTGCATATGGTAAAAATTGAAACACTTTCTTCTTTGAGTTGGAATTTTTTTTTATTGATACTCCACTCGAATCCCATTAAGTGACCACAAAGCTCTTAAAGGAAATGATCTAAAGTTTCTTTTGAGGAAAAATAAAAAAAAACTCCATTTCTGCAAAAATACTTATATACATTCTTAACAACTATTCACTAATATTCACACATTTTTAACAACTATTCACTAGAACTATTCATATAAATGTTGACATGATCATTTCTGATAGCTTTAGAATCTGTAAAAATAATGAAGCCGGTCTAATGTACATATGCAAGTATATATGAGAGGCACATATCTACATGTATTTAAATGTAAAAATTCTAACACTTTTATGTAGGTGTGTGTAAATACATATACAATATAAGAAACAGTAAACCTACAAGCGTAGGCGTCATTTGATTTTTAAATGCTCATGTAGGTATGTAGGTAGGCCTGCGAGTATAAGTGTTTAAAACTAATCATTACATGTTGTTTATCGTTTATGTATCATAAACACACAAGACATATTTTTAGAAAAAATTACTTTCAGATTTGCATAAACGCTACTTCAAATGTTTTGATAAATTCCACGATTCAATCTATTCAATCTACATACACATGTACATAAGTATTATGTATACGAGTATGCTTCATAAGAGGCTTTAGATTAGTGCTGGAAAATTCTACTACTTTCCATTACTCAATACTTTTCATTTGGGTACTCAATACTACTCGATACTTTTAAGGGATTTTTTGAAATTGTTTTTATCTGCAAATTGAAGTAGTTTCTTCAAAAAATAAAAATAGATCTTCAACTATTATTGGTTTTGTATGTATTTTATTATTAAATCAAAAATAAATGTAAAGTAACAACAACTTAAGAAATAATTAAAATAAATTCTTTGGAAAATTATTGAATTTTGTACCTTACACATTGTTTTCTTTTTTTATAGTGATGTATTTTTATGCACTATTTTACCCACTCAACTTGATTTAAAATACAACTCAGAAAGTATCGAGTAACTACTTTTGAGTATCCAAAAAAAGGGTAAATACTCGATACTCGGTATCCATTACTCAATACTTTGCCAGCACTACTTTAGATGTTAAATATAATAATAGATGTTATAATAGTTTGCAAAATTATTTGTGATTAAATTTTGACCAAACAATGTTTCGAATCATTTCTTTCAGTGCATTTTAATCGTTACTTTTCTGATTGATAATTTCTTAACTAGTCACCACTTGGACATTTCAAATGATATGGATGCGGTACTATTTGGTTGCATAAATAATAAAATTGAATTTACATTCTAATGGGCTTTTCAGATTGCCCTCGAACCTAATAATAGAGGGGAAGATACATACATACGTGCATACTTGTACAACACATTACACATCTGTATATTCCCGCCTATAAAACTTCATTTATAACAATAATGCTGGTGTTCTGTTCAAGATATTCTCTAGCATAAGATTTTTTGCTGTAAAAATATAAATTTCCTGCAACCATTGTTCACATACAGGTGTGCGTATGTGTGTGTATTAAATATATAATTGTATGTATAGATTTATTCACTGAAATTTGTGAGCTTCTTGGCATCTGTAGTTTGTTATTATTGTTACGATAATACACATGCAGAAATTGCTGTACTAACAAACACATGAAACTTAATAGCTTGTTTTATTACAAAAAAGGTTTCATGTATTCATTCAAAACAACTTTCCACTCATTCACTGCTGCATGTGGCTGATATAAAATACAATTTTAGAATTGTTAAACATGCAAATAAATGTGATTATTTGTATTATGAGTTGCGAGTGGGGAGTGGGGTTGGTGACAACTTTTGTCCGGAAGAAATGTTTACATTATTTTTGTTTTTGTTTAACTTTTATGGCGCCTAGTTAACTGATTGTGGTAAATATGGAAGATTTTAAAAATAAATAAATAAATAAAGTTTTATTACTCACATTTTTATGTCATAGATAATGTTTTGGTGGTAATAAGTACAACACCTCTTTCCGTACTTTCCTAACGTATGCTTGCCTCTCAAGATACGAACATTAAGCCTAATTGGCCATTCTTTTTAATGTTAAAAGTTTAAAAGTACAGCTTTTGTGTTGTTTCCATTTTGTTAAAGACACTTTTTTTGTTATTAGTCTTTACGACGTTGTAGGCAAAAATCAGAAATTGTGATGGGATTTAGATTTAAAACTAAGATTTTTGTAAATGAAATTTTAAACCAAAAATTTGAGTGTATGAAATTTATAGACAATAAAATTTTGTTTTTATTTTAAGAAATGTACAAACCTCATTCTTTTGGGAATTTTACGAAAACACAAATTTTTGTTGGTCGTAAATTCATAAAAAATTAATGGATGATGGTGAAATCTACATATTCAGTTTCCACTTTATGTTTAAACAAGTAAGAGTGTTATATTCGGCTGTGCCGAATCTTAAATACCCTTCACCTAAACGTAATAAGAAATACAAAAACTACACTGGTTATAGGACTAGAATATCCTTATTCTGTGTTTTCTATTCATTCTTAGTGCAAATTTTATTAGTATTTGATATATTGTTTGAAAGACAATTTTAGGACCAACATAATTTATTTTAAATGTTTCGAAATTTTGTCTAATTTTCACAATTTTTAATTGATTTAATTACCAATTCTTACTATAATTTACAGAGTTTGTCTGATGTTCATAATAATCTTGAGTGTAATTTAACAGACAGTATAAAAAAAGGGGAACAATTCGGTTTTAGTGACTTTGCTCAATAAAAAAAAAAATAAAAAATAGAGATGCCAGCAAAAAAAAATTTGTTGGCGGTCACGCCTATTTTCGAGAGGGCGGGCCCTTAAAGTTGAAAATATACAGGCCTATATCTCGGAAACAACTGGGTGTCTGATAATTTGTAATACATTAAATAAAAGGTATTAAAAATACCTTTCCAACGATATATATCATGATTATAAAATATGCACCGAATATGGGTTAAATCCGAAAAGAATATTTCTTGGCCCTAATTTATTTGTTTTTTGGAAATGGTTCTTATATGGCAGCTATGACAAATTATGGGCCGATCTTCTTAAATTTTGGAACAGTTATTTTCATGCATATGAGGATATTTCACGTCGAATTTCAACATAATCACGGTATATTTAAAATAAATATTAGTATTAACGTGGATTTCGAGAGTGGACCTTTTGTGGGTGATATTGTCAAATATGGACCGATATTCTCAAAATCCAGCAGTTTGATTTAGACATGTATGCAAATGATCCGTGTAAAATTGTGGATTGATAGCCTTATTTATAAGAGATTTATGAGTATTAAAGTGATTTTCGGAAGAAGGCTTTATATGGGGCATACGGTTAAAAATAGACCGAAATTCACAACATTTTGTGGGATGATTTTTGTATATATGAAAATGATCTGTGCAAAGTTTTGAGTCGGTAGCGATATTTATACAATATATATAGGGAAAAATGTCTTTTTCAGATGTGGTCCTTGTATGGGAGCTATGACCAGTTGTGGGCCGACCACCATAAAATTTAGTACAACAATTTACTTGCCTGTAAAGATTATTTATGTCAAATTTTAACCGTTTACCGTTATTTATATCTGTTTTATGCGTATTTAAATGAATTTTGGAAGTGGACTTTATATGGGGTCTATGGTCAAACATGGACCGAACTAAAAAAAATTTCGTTTTGCGATTTCTTTTTGCATAAAACTTATTTTTGCTGAATTTTGTCTTGATATTCCAATTTTATAGGCATTTATTTATCATTAAGCCATATTTCGGGAATATATATATTTGTATGGGGGTTATGAGAAATCAGGGACCGATTCTTACTATTTTCCGCACACTTTCTTCTTTTTTTATACAAACTAAGTATACAAAATTGCGTGGTATTATCTACAATATATTTCAAAATATTGCAATAAAAAATATCAAATTTTTATGGAGGTTGTCTCACATATTGGTCCATATCTCTGTTTGGCCTAAACCGATTTTGCTGCTTTTAAATAGCAAACTTTTCGAAAGCATGTCTGACAGAATTATTGAAGATTTAGATCCCGAATATATCTGGGGACTTTAAAAAACTGATTTCAACAGACAGATAGACAGACGGTCATGGCTTAATCGACTCCGCTATTTATAAGGATCCAGAATATATATACTTTATAGGGTCGGAAAATTATATTGTGGAAATTACACACGGAATGAAAAACTGATATATACCCTTCTCATGAAGGTGAAGGGTATAAAAATATGAAATATATTCATATATATCGAGCCATAACCGCCGAAAAAATGTATCCCACAAACTCAAAATTTTACAGGGAAAGGTTTTTTTTAAATAAAATCAGTTTGAATAAAGCCATTATTTTAAAATTTATAATGTAAATATTGTTTTGTGTAATACATTTAATTTTAATAATTTTAAATGATGTTGAACTATCGATTTCGATAAAAAAACAACAATCGATTATGGTGTGGGATACATTATTTTGGCGGTTATGGCTCGATATATTCATATATATATTCCAAATGCTTGATAATAAGCAAAAAAATACAGAAACTGTCGCTTGAACCTATTATATTGTTAAACAACCAACGAATTGAAATTGTACAAAAAGCTAAAAATCTTGGCATTCTTTTTAACAACACTCTCACATGGTCTGATCATGTAACTGTTGCTGCTGGGAAAACATATTCAATGCTGCGAGCGCTATGGAACACCCAACAAATCACACCGCTTAATATTCGAATATTACTTGCAAAAACGTACATCATACCAATTTTACTATATGGATGCGAATTGTTTGCAAGTTGTGACTCAACAAGCCAGGGAAAACTTGAGAAAACTTTCAATGCTGTATTGAGATATGTTTTTAATTTAAGAAAGTATGATCATATTTCCCAATTTAAAAATAAGCTTTATGGTGTTTCTCTGAGTAACCTGTTGAAAATTAAAACCCTAATGCTATTACACAAAATAAGATTTAAACATGAACCAGTGTATCTTTATGCGTTCAATAAGATCTTATGATATAATTCATACTAGATATAGAAGTCAGGTTTCTGAGCGTCATTTTTACGTCAATTCAATCCGCCTTTCGAACTCGCTACTACCTGCCAATAAATCCATCAGCAACGCCTTGCTTTTTGAGAAAGAGTTGTATAAATTATTTACCCCAAATTAATACTGTATCCTTCTTATTATGTTCGTATTTAACTAATTTAAACTTATTTTTTATTTCTAGTAATTAATTAATTATTTTTCATAATAATATATTTTTTTTTTCTTACCCAATTATGTACTTACAATACAAAAACCAAATACTATAATTATAAGACGTGTGTCTTGTTGTATTGGAATCGAATGAATAAATAAATAAATAAATAAATATTGCACATGCATACATACATATGTATATATGGAAATATATATTGCCAGACAAATCCGATAATATTATACATAACACCATTGATCCTTATATAGAATTCAGAACGGCAGTACTCTATATTATATTCCTGACTGAATCTCCTATTTCTATTTAATATCTTCTTTTCGTGTTTTTGTTCTCTTTCCAGAAAATTGATATTTAATAAAATTCAAAAATTAAGAGCAGTAAATTCAACAAAGCTCAAACATGTACAACGTATCCTGTCAACAACGAGAAGAAAAAAACAACGACAAGAGCAACATTTGCCAACATTTTGTAAATAATTAAAAATAAAAAGGTTATTTAGCGCTTTTAACTGAATATACTCGTAATTAAAAATATTATCAATCTATTTATGAAAATGTTACTTTTTAACAATGAGCCCAATCAAACGTATTCCATTTTATTATCATCGGATGAAGTCGAGAGCATGGAGTCATTATCAGCATCTGCAACAGCATCATCATCTGCAGCTTCATCCTCCCTCTGGTTGCCATCATCTGTACCCTCCCACTCAGCGGTATCAGCAATGTGGAATTTTGATAAGTTGCCATCGGCCAAGGCCTTGTTGAACAACGAATGGCTGCAACAGAACATGAGTCAAATGCTAAACATGTCCAGTGACAATTTAACAAATTTATTTACCAGCATCCAACAGCAGCCGGTACCACAATCACAACGATCACCCATGCCACTGCTGGCCACATTAACAGTTTGTTATACGCTGATATTTATTGCGGGCGTCCTTGGAAATCTCATTACATGTATTGTGATATCCCGTAATAAGGTTATGCATACGGCAACGAATTTTTATTTATTTAACTTGGCTGTATCCGACTTGATACTCCTCTTGTCAGGTGAGTGTTTTCCAGTTAATACGACTAGATTAGAAGAGAAAGTCATTAGTTAGGAAACATTTCACTTGTTGCTAATGACAGTCATTACTTAGCCATTTAGTTTGTAAATACCACTACAATAATTATTACCCTTTGCCCATCTGTGAGAGTACGTGTGTCGGGGAGCGCGTTTAATCCTGAAAATTTTTGCGTGTCTTACTTGTTGACTGTTGAATGATTATCATAAATCTGGTGGTTACAAAAAACCAAAAAAAAAAAAAATACCTGGAAGTTTAAATTACTTCAATTAAAAGGACACTGTAAATAATAGAACAACAAAAATGGCAACATTGTTTATTAACATGGCCACACAAAGTTTATTTTTCACATTACTCTCCTGGCACCCAGACCTATCAGCTAAATGCTGCCGCATCAATTTTAAAACAATCTCAGCTTTTAATAATTTTATTCTCGCTTGCTAGTCACTGCCATGTAAGCAGTATTTTTGTTCACTACGTTTCATATACGACGAAAAAATTAAATTCAACTGTTTTATAATATAAAGTACAAATAAACTTGGTTAGCAACGCAAACAATATGAACAACAGCATATGGTAAAGCTCTTTCATGTTGCAAAGTTTATGTTTAACAAATTTGGACTCACGTAAGGTATAAATACTGACAAAGAGGTACAATACTTAAATAGTTAGAAGACGGGATAAATAGATAGATAGCTAGATAGATAGATAGATAGATGGGGAAGGGAGCCTAGAAAAATGAGAAAAATAATTAATTTAATATAAACCCACTAAATTATCAAAGAAAAACAAATATCTTATTAGCATGGAATGGAATTATTTATTTATGAATATTACCAGGGCATTACAATATAATTTAACATAATTGTAAGTAACCATGAATAATGAAATGTAATAATAAACAATTCTTTGAAAATGCCTTTGTTTTTATTATTTTTGTTATTATTGTCAGTGGCTAGGAAAAATTATTTCAAATGCCACAATTAAATAAAAGGTTTTGTTTTATGACCTTCGCTGATGCTTTGTCAAGAGGCGAATATATGGTAGAAACCTTAGTGACATTAGGAGAGCATCTTTCTTATACATTAGGCCGGGTCGATATGTGGGGAGGCAAAAAAAATCGCCCATGGCTCAGTGAAAATCGTATTCTAGGGATCAAAATAAGAAACTTTGCCGAAGGAACCATACCTCTAAAACGAATTCTACTACCCCCCAACTGTTTTGAAAAATCCCATTTAGAGTGCCCCAATCGAGTCCAAATGTATGACCGACCCCCACTAACTTTGGAGGACCGATCCACCCATGCCAGTGGCACACCCCCTGGAACTCCCTATTATACATTGATCATAAATAGTTCAAAAATAACACAACATGAAATTGTTTAAAAGTTGTATGACATCTACAGTCACTCCCGAAATGATTTTATGTAGATCTCATGGATTTATCATTAAAAACTTTAGAAGCTCGACTTCCGTTTCCCCTAAAATCTCATAACCGGAATAATGTTTAATCGAAATTGAGTTTATTGAAATCTACAGAAGTTAAATGCTAAAACAATACTGTGCTTTTCAACTAACTTATAGAAAATTTGTTTAAATTTATAATTTAAATAACGCTACTGAAATAACCTTTACCCATTTCGAACCGCTATCATTTAAGGGTCTTACATATAATGATCCGTAATATAATTAGATGGCGAGTAATGTATGTGTACGTAGAAATTACAAACGAAAGGATAAAATTGTGTGGTTGGTTTAATTGCACTCCCCAAAATAGTTGCATAATACAAACTTTGTAACAAATTTAAGTATTTGTGTAAAAAATGTGTATTCATGTTTATTTATGCAAGTTTTCTAATCGATATGGTATAATTTTGAAAGAGCGGCATTAGTTAATGACATTTTTTTAATAACTCAATTATTTCCAAACATTTCTCTTATGCAGCTCTAGATTTTGGGGGCTTTTCGAACGAAATCGAAATATAATTCAATTATACTCATTTTCTAATACTGTGTTTTAAAACCTTATTTTATATATGTTACATAATATTTAAAGCAAGGTCAATTTGTTCTTTAGTTTTATGTTACAACATCTTGAACTGGCAATAAAACTTTGTGGTAGCATAAATCTCTACATGTTTTCTATAGTTTGTTTGTTTGTTTGTTATCTGTTACAAGCATACAACGTATATGTATATTTCTAAAGAAACTTTACTTCGCTCTACATTTTCACTTGAATTCTTCGTTGTGTAATTTTATCCATACATGTCTTTTCATTTTGAAATAGGTATGCCTCAGGATTTATACAATCTGTGGTATCCTGACTCATATCCTTTTACCGATGTCCTGTGCGTTATGGAAGGTGTCCTGTCGGAGACAGCTGCCAATGCAACTGTATTGACTATAACAGCCTTTACTGTGGAACGTTATATAGCCATCTGCCATCCATTTCGGTAAGTAGAAGAGAAATAATACAGATACGAGTACATACATACATATTTTTCAAATTGACAGTTACAATCAGTTTTACATGAATGTGTGTATGTGTCGCTCTTTGTACCATCACCAGACTGCATACATAAATATATGTTTTTTCACATTCCACATATGTTTTTTTTCACATTTCTTCCAAAGGAACTATATGTAAATTTGGTATCATATGAAAGGTCTTTGAGAGGCGCATTCAATGGGTTATCACAAATTAGAAACGAAATTTTTTAAATTCAAAAATTTTGAAAATTTCAGACAAAATTTTATTGTTTTTTTATTTTTTCATAGAATTTACTAAATAAATATGTAGTTGAAATTTCTTGATTATAAACATCATGCAATGTAACTGAAATGGTTTTTCCCGTTTTTTAGCTTATAAAATTTACGTTATTTTAATACCCATTACATTAACGAATTGAGTTAACAGAGATTGTCAGATAGGGAAGATTTAAGGTTTAAAAAAAAATTAATAAAAATTGAAAAAGGTTGAATTTAAAAAAACGGGAAAAACTAGTTGGGTTTAATTGCATGGTGTTAATAATCAAGAAATTTCAACTAGTTATTGAAGTAAATTCTATGAAAAAATATAAAAAAGTAAAATTTTGTCTGAAATTTTCAAAAAATTTTTTTTTTAATTTTTAATAACCCATTGAATGCGCCTCTCAAAGACATTTCATATGATACCAAATTTACATATAGTTCCTTTGGAAGAAATGTGAAAAAAATCAAAAAACCTCTAAAAAGGACATTTTTATCCTTTGATCCAGTTCACCAAAGATTGACCCCAGGACAAAAAAAATTGAGAAAAGTAGTCTTAAAATGAATCAAATTTTCATATTAGTCGGGAACATCGATACCTTATTTTTCTCCATACAAACGGGGCCACCCTAATGTACATACATAAATGTACATATGTACATGTTGACCAGCAAATTTGTATTTTTTATATTCTTTTCATTCCCATGAAAACGAATTTCATTGCTACGGATAAAAAGAGAGACATTTTTTAGTACTTTTTTTAATTGGCATAAAATTGCCGTAAGTATTTTAAAAATGTACAATTAATAACCGCAGACAGTTGCAGACATAGGATTTGATTGTATTAAAAAATAAAATTATTTAAACATACATACATTCATTGTAAGTATGTACTTAAATATAAAAAAAAATTAAAAAATTAAAGCGCCATTAATTCAAAGCCCTTAATTATCCTCCGAGGCAGAATTGCTCTGCTTTGTATTTAATTCCTAATATTACGGCATTCACGAAATAATCAGCAGGCTTTAAGTTCATTTAATTATTATTTTTAAGCACAATGCATTTCTAAAAGTTGTTAAAGTTTTGTTATATTTTTATAACAACATATGTATGTATGTATGTTTACTGGAAAAGGCAATATAAACGACAGAATGTTTAGTCCATGATGTATCCTTTGTGAACTATCTATTTAGTAATATTTCAACCGAGTAAGTGGTTTATAACCTGTGATTAAGCACTAAGGAAGAAATAAATATTTATTCTTATGAAATTCTAAGATATACTCGTACATGTGTACGTTGCCGTCCATCTGCTGGGATGTTACTGGAATGAAAATTAAATGAAATTTTCATCCGTATGTGTATTAATATTGTCCGAATTTCGGCACAATCAAACTTATTTTTTTATAAATAAATAGCCTTTTATCATCACACAATATATTTTATATTTGAAACCATGAAATTAAGCTGTTGCATTTGGTTAAACATTTTCCAATTAAAATTTTACAAAGTCTATGGATTTCGATTTTTTTTGGGTCAATTATATTTACAATTCGTTTGTTCTAAATTTGCATCTAAATATATTTTCACATTAATACATATTTACATGTGTTAGTATAAAAATGTTATCTGTATATGTATGTACAGTCATGTGAAAAGTAATAGGGACAGTGTCCACCCAAACTTACAATTTATTTACAATCGGATAAAAAATCGAAAATTCTTTCTTGTTTAAACGATTTATTTTTTTCTTAAACAGTAGAAAAAAGATTAATAACAAAATTTTTGCTATTCCCATAATATATTTTGATTTTTGTGTGACTTTGTTTAACGTGTGAAGAAAAATAGGGACACTTTATGAAATTTTAAAACTATAACTAACTTAAGTAAAACTAAATAGATATTTATAGTGAATATTGTTGCATAAAGCCTTATAGCGTAGACAGACGACAGCGTTAATTTGCATTAAAATCTCACTAATGTGAATTAAGATTTTACCGTGACAGGCGACAGTTTCTGCATTTAAAACAGCATTTAAACAGCTGTTTGTTTGGTTGGTAACAACTTTTTAATTATGAAAAAATTTATTTGGCATTTGGTGAAAAATCAGTACTTATTTGAAAAAAAGCTGAAATTACTTTTGCTGAAACTGTTCCATAATGCAAAAAATGTTCATGCACTAGCAACCATCAACCTGGGGCCAAATTACCGCATTCGATATCGAGTAAAATTTATCGTAATTTTCTTATTTGAGATTAGGCATTCGATATCGAGCAAGCAATTTAGTACATTTTATCATAATTACGCTATCGAAATCACTTTTCGATACGATAGCTCATTCGATCAAGAATGCGGTAATTTGGCACCTGAACGTGTTGCTACATGTGGGGACCGCAGTGGGACACTCTGAAATAAGAGAAAGGCAATTGTGGAAATCTATTTTTATTATTTTAATTTTACAATTGCCTTTTTCTTCTTTTAGAATAGTAAACAATTTGATAACATATGATTGATTTTCGACGATGTTGCCATATTGAAATAGCTAAATGCTGTATAAATTCACTTTGATTTTGTGCATTTACGTCTAACTTAATGCGCATTAGGATGGGGATAATTCACGAGTTAATTTGAATCAAGACTGCTAATGCAAATTAACTGTGTCGTATGTCTACGCTATTAAAACTTTGTTGCGGATCATTTATTATCCAGAACAGTAGCACATGTAGCGGTATTGCATTCCAAACATTCTTTATAAGATTCCAAAGCTCGTCGAAATTTGATGGACACTTTCCCCTGATTGCCCTTTTAACTTCTTTCCACAAATTTTCTATTGGGTTCAAATCAGGGGACTGTGCTGGCCATTCTAAAACATTGATTTTGTTGTCCTGGAACCACTTCTTTGTGTACTTTGGGTCATTATTCTGCTGGAAGATCCATTTGAGATGCATATTTTCTTCTGCATACGGCAGCATTGTATTTTTCAAAATTTCAGTGTAATCAGCCGATTTCATTACATTCTGGATAAGATATAGAGGACCCACACCATAATAAGATAATGACCCCCATACTATAATGCTACCACTACCATTTTTGACCGTCTATAAAGTATATTTTGGATTGAATTCTTGATGGATAGGTCTTCTTACATGGTGGACACCTCAATCAGAAAAAAAGAAGTTTACTTTTGCTTCTTAGGACTACAGAATGTTACGCCATTTTTATTTGGCCATTTGATATGATTTTTAGCAAACTCTAATCTTTGTTTTATATTCTTTTTGGATAATAATGACACTTTTCTTGCACTAAGGGCTCTACATTCCTCACCGATGATGTGTCAACGCCAATTTTTAAATCATTTTTTATTTGTTTAAATGTGATCAAATGATACTTCTCTATATAGTAGGTGTAATTTTTGGTTTTCTACCACGGGTTTCATCTCTGGCAATCCATTTAATAGCATTTTCAACCATGGTTTTTGAAATACCGAGCATTTGTGAAATTTTTCTGTACGAATGTCCGCTTTTACTTAGATTTTTAATATTATTTCGAGTAGCGTGGTCGCAATGGATACTTCTACCCATATTTGCCCAAAAATTCACAAAATGCAATTTATTTAGCAATTAATGTAAAGTTTTTTTTTTTAATTTTTATTATTGTCTTTTTACCAAAACGAGAAACTGTCCCTATTATTTTTTTCACAACAGAAATAGCGCACTTTACAAATGAAATAATTTGTTATCAAAACGAAGGAAAAAACACAAATTGTAACGGGATTTCTTAATGTCGTTTACAATCATTACAAAACAACTCTCTTTTATCACTAATTCTTTCATTTTATATGAATACGAAAGCACCAAATACGGCGAATACAACTGTCCCTATTATTTTTCACATGACTGTATATGTAGATATTTATAAAACCAATTTTTACATTTAACATTGAACTTCAATATATGTTATGTTTGTTTGTTTTATTGTTTTTATTGTGTTTATTTTTCCAGCCAACATACCATGTCGAAATTATCACGTGCTGTTAAATTTATTTTGGCCATTTGGTTAACAGCTTTTGTTTTAGCTCTGCCCCAGGCGATGCAATTTTCTGTGGTAGCACAGTTTGGTGGTACAGCATGTACGGTAAGTTTTACAAAAACTAACAATAGAAATGAAACTGTTGCACAATATTGCTGTTTCAATAGGAGGTGTTATTTAATTTTTAAATTCTTTTAGTTATTTCGTTAGAAATTTCAAAAATAACAAATAAGTAAACGTTTTCAATACCTCCTAGTGAAATACTTATACATATTATTAATGTGTTGTGAATAGAATTTAATATAAAACATTTTCTAACGCAGATAAACAATGACTTCTTTGCACATGTTTTTGCGGTATCGGGTTTTATATTTTTTGGTGGACCCATGACTGCAATTTGTGTCCTTTACGTGCTAATAGGAGTCAAATTAAAAAGGAGCCGCTTATTGCAAGCAGTGCCAAGAAGATGTTACGATGTCAATCGGGGTATTAGCGCACAGACTCGAGTCATAAGAATGTTGAGTAAGTAGAATTCATACATACATACTTGTAAATATTTATTTGCATTACATTACCCTGAAGTCCTTTAGCAAAAACATTTTCCTGACATTTCCTAAAATACGGTGTGTAATATGAAATAAAAAATATAAATATCACGTACCAAACACAGTATGTAGGAGTATACAAATGCTAGCTATGTTCTTTGCAAATTATATTAAATATATGTAGGTGTTGTAAAATACAAACATATGTACATACACACATATTTATATTTAATTTTGCATGAGTGTATGTATGTACATATGTATTTATGTATGTATGTTGGTTTGTTTAGCGAAGACTATGAAATGTTTCCTTAGATACTTGAACGAGATTTTTTCGAGACATCTTACAATATGTACAATAATACATATGTCTTTCTTTATATGTATGTATCTGACAAATACAAACATACATTATTATTGAATGTAAAATAATCCTTAGAAAAACTACCAACATAAATTTTAAACAAACATTCCATAACAGTTAAAGAAATATTCGGTAGAAATGATTTTATCGCCCATGTTCTGAAAAACGCAAAACGCTTAAAATTATTCAAATCGAAAACGGCAAAGAGGTGTTCTGACAAACGAAAACGCTAGAAATTTGGCGATTTCAAACCGTAAACTGAAGCGCTCTGGCTTATTTTATTGAAACTGCACTTTTAACACAAAATGAAATGATTCTGCATCAATAAATTTAATATGTTTTCTTTTTATTTAAGTTAAAGCTTGTAACATTTTCCACGATTTTAATTAAAAAAATAAGCAATTTAACAATTTTCTTTGTCTGTTACAATTATTTACTTTTGAACTAGCGATTTGTGCAAACAGCTGATCAACTTGATCTTCGAAAAGTAATGTAATGCATTTTAATTTGAAATTTATTTATTTGTTTACGTTATTTTATGACAAAACATCTGTTTTTATTGTTCGAACATAGCTTCGAAAAATAGCAAAACTCTAGCAAATCATAGCGATTTCAGAACAGGGCAAAATGCGTTTTTAAAACGCTGCGTTTTTTAGAACATGTGCGTATAGCAATTACTTAATCTTTCTTTTTAAATAAATACCACTAATTGTTTTTTACTATTTTATATTTATATTTTTGTACCTTTGGATTTTCGAGAACACGTTTCGGTTATAATTGAAAATATCATTAAAATTTTGCAATTTAAACTTTCTTTGTATTTGTGTAATTGGGTTCTTGTTATGGAAGTTGTGGAATGTGCTCAGAAGGGTGGGGCGATTTGAACATCTTAATGGGCGCTTCGTGTTTCTGATTCTTAGGATTGTACTGAGCAAAAAAGTCCACTAGACTATATGTCTACGGTGAAAATCGAGCCTCCCGAAAATTTTTATGATTTTGCGCTATAACCAACTGAAAATGGTAATTTATCAATATTTTCACAAAAAAAATGCACTTTCACAAGGCCAAAACCACCTGAAGGAGCGTTCCAATGATTTTGCGGTGTACTAGAGAGTTCTTAACTATTGTCTTGGCTACAATTTTTGTCATAGTATTGGATCGAAAATCTCACTGGTTTGGCTGTTATAGGCCAAAATATAAAAAAAACGTGACAAAAGTCTGAGAAAAAACTTCAAGTCAAAATCGGGAGGATCGATTTTCACCGTAGACATAATGTCTAGTGGACTTTCTGGCTCAGTACAATCCCAAGAATCAGAAACGCGAAGCACCCATAAAGATTTGTTTCCTTCCATACTAATGGCCCCACCCTAGTGCCCAGTGAAAAGGAGGATTGGCGCTGTGGAATTAACCAAATATAATGTTACGATGCCCAAATTAACGAGTCGTATTATCTAGAAATTTACTTATATGGGTTTTATTTAAGATTCTAAAGATTTTCCTCAAAAAGTCAGATTAACAAATAGTTATCCCAATTATAATTGAACCAATGTCTATGAATAATGTCTCATGAAGTCTGGAGACTTCAAAAAACGTTATATTTTTTAAATAAAATATAAATAAACATTTACATATGTACTTGTCGTCCATCTGACTTTGCCCTGCCAGCTGGCTGGTCAACTGGTTTTTATAAGAGAGCAAGTAAAAGTGTAATATTCGCAAATTCCGAATCTTAAATACCTTATATAGGGGCAATACTATGACGGGTTTACAGCCATATTAAAATGAAATCATTGGATCAGTAATAATTTTGTTTTGTATAATTTTTATGAAAAAATAAATAATGGAAAAACATCAAGTATTTAAACTACCCAGTAAAAAATTCGTGTTTTTTGAAGCACTTAAGAGAAAAAGCGCATAATCAAGCGCTTCAATAAAAGCGTTCTTATGAAGCAGTAAATGCTTACGAATAAAATACACAAAAAAGATGCTTTTTTAGTGCTGACAACGAAGAAGGTTTTAAAGCGAAAAAACAAAAATGAAATTATAGCCTACAGATTTACGTATGACAACGAAAGTCAATTGCAAAACGAATATCGCGCTTCTCAGTTACTATGAATTTTTCTTAAGCAAAAATATTCAGATAAAATTTCTTCTTTGATTGGTGTGCGCAAAGTGACGTAAAACACTTTAGGAAAGTGCTTTATTAGCATGTTTGATTAGATTATTGTCAGCAGAAAGTAGTCCTCCAAACCGGGAACGCCTTATACAAAAATCATGCATCCCAGCAGCAGGTTTAAAGCGATTTGAGGTATGAATTCATACATAAAACATGCTCCTTTTTACTTTGTATTGTTACGAATTACCTTTTCGACTTAATTAATATTTGGGCTAAAGAGGCCAACAATTTACATTTTTCGATTTCTTGCAAATTTAAATGTATTAACAAAATTGAACACGCTACATTCATTTAACTTTAAGTGCGTTTCTATACATATGTATGTATATAGTTAGGTAGTTATGAAACACACTAAGAAAAATATTCTTTGCAATCACAAGCGATAACTTTAAGCTATACATACTTTTTAAAAGGGCTATATTATAACACACTGATATTTTATAAAAAGTTTGATCAAAACATGTTCACAAGTTTATATAAAAGGAAGAATAAGCAGCAATTTTTGTAAACTCTCGGTGTCTTGAAAATTGTATCAGTGTTAATTCTATTTAACTTATTTGATAGCTAGTAATAAAATTCTATTATGTTCACAAAAGTCATATGTTCAGTTGTGATAAGCACTATACATGCATACATACATACTCGTACATACTTATGTATGTATAGGAACATGTGTAGAATGTTTTTAGAAAATCTTTGTTGCGTTGACATGTGAAGAATGCATTTTTAACATTTCCTCTTAAATTGTTTTATTTTATTTTAAAACAATTTGTACGTACAATATTTTTAACAGAATTTACAAATAACTTAAGCTAGATTTACACGATTAAAATTTTCTTCAAAATTGCTCTTTAAAATGCTTCAAACTCGTGTAAACAGCAAAAATTCTTCAAAATTTATTTATTTAACAGTTATTATAATAGTTATTAAATAAATAATTTTTGAAGAAATTTTGCTGTTTACACGAGCTTAGGTCTCACATACATATGGTAAACAGGCATCCCAGTCAGCATTTACATATAAAAATAAGCGTTTTGTAAGCGTTCAAATGTAAGCAAAACACTTATAAAACGCTTCTGTGATATTTACAAAAGACATCAAAGCAAGGGTTTTATAATCGAAAAGCACCAAACTTTATAAGCGTTAAAAAGACGATTGCAAAACATGATTTTCAAGTAATTTAATTACACGATTTCTAAATGCTTAAAAACACGTTTTGAAAATGCTTAAATAACACGTATGTTTAATGAAATTAGAAATATGACTTACAGGCAAACACAAAGTCCTCTTCCTTGCCTCCATTTTCAGCAAAAGTTTCTGCAATAGAATTCAAATATGAATATAAAAATGTAAATAGAAACCTATTAAACGTATTTCACTTACGAGGAATGGCAGTGGTGACAGTAAAGGCGCTAATGCACTTCTTATCTTCAGTTCTTCTTCAGTAAAAGCTCTCAGCAACGTTGTCAGTCATGATCTTCTGCCACGCTTTCGTAACAAATTTTCTCGAAAGTATCAAACACACTTAATTTAACAACTTTAACAACAATTTAACACTATTTATTAACACAACTTATTAGCACAATTTTTAACAGCGAGAATGACACGTTGTGCTTAAATTTATGAAGCACTTGCATTTGCAAGCAAATTACCAAAAACATTCGCAAAACACTTGCAATAGCAAGGAAATTGTCAACGACAATCGCAAAACTCTTATTTATGCAAGCTTGCTGCAATCTTAATTTACAAAACGCTTGTCAATATGTTTATTGGGATGTTATATACGAATGAATAGTACTTGTAGTAAAATGTCAATAGAATAGAATTTTATTTGTTTTTGAGAGAAATGCAAATAAGCATTCTAATAATCTTTTAAATTTTTGTAAATATTTTAACACTCAACAAACACAAACAATTTATGTTAACAAATGTTGGAGGCTAAAAATTAAAAAATTAGTTTACATATACTCCTGGATACATCTAGGAGTTTTTAATGTGTTAAAAAAGATTTCATATTACAATCCCTTGAAAAAGTCGACACACAATCGACGAAACGTCGGGAAAAATATTGTAATTAAAAAATTGGATTTTTATTTACATTAAACAAATTTAGGCCATTCTAGCTTAAAAATAACAATCTTAAATTCATCACTCTGGCGAAAGAAACAACTACAACAATAATAAATATTATTTATGAAATGTAGATACATAAAAATAAAATTAATACAAGGTGGTGGAAAAGTGCAAAAACGCATCTACATCTACATACTCGTAGGTCTGAAATTCGAGTCAGAATTACCACAATTTATGGATAATAATTGTAAAATGTTATGTTTGTAACGCCGTATCATTTTTGGCATTTCGTAACATAGTTATGTACGAGTATGTGTTTTCTGTGTTTCCATATTAAGACGTACAAAAGTATATGTATGTGTAATTTACTTTATCCTGATAACTATGGGTGTCAAATCAAGAAGCGTATGTCTACGAGTATAAATCTTTTCTTTATTTTACTTAACACACTTATTAATATATATCTGCGTTACTGGGTTTGGTTTGGTTTTATATTCATATTTTCTAGACAATACTCCTTAAATTCCTTTTAATCTAACGGTTGATAACTTTTTGAGCAAATCTTAATGTTTACTTAAAATTGTGCTTGGAGACGGCAACATAATGAAAAACGTTTACGTTTTAAAATAAAAATGTTCTTTCAAAGGACACCTGTCAGCTTAAATTTCACATTTAAATAAAAAAGGGTTGAAAAGCTCCAGCGCCAACACCTACACTACATAAGCTGAGTCAGTTTGGATATATGCATAAGTGGGTTTTCAAAAAATATAATTGACTTATGGGTGAAATAAGGGTTAAAGGTTAGTTTTTTAAATAAATTTGTAAATTTTGTCGTAACAAATTCTACCTGAAAAATATAAAAATTTAAAGCAGTTTTTATTAAAGATAAATAAAAGGCGACAAATCTTTGAAAGTGGGTCAGTTATGAAAACCGACCAACTACGAGTACTTGGTGAAAACAAACCATTTTATTCACAAGTGCGCTTTGTATAATATTGTAAGGCTTTATCATGGCGAACTTCATCATGGCGATTAATGAGTAATAAAAATAAACTGTTTGGGGCATCAAATAGCCGGATGTGCCTGCCCATAATGTTTTTTATTGGCACTTTTTCACTACAAAAGATTAGATTAATTATTATGTATTTTGTTTGTCTTTTATTTTAATTTAATTTTAAAAATCTTTCCTAAAAGAAAAGTTTTTTAATGTCTATTTTTATTTTTATTAACAATCAGTGTAAAGCATATGGGTAGTTCTAAGAAAATGTCAACCACGACCAAAAAAATAAGAGTATGTACTTGAAAAATGTTTCTAATATGATTTAATAAGAGAAAAATATTCGATTTTTCATAATATGAAAGCATTTACAGGTTATTGGAATTTTAAAACTCAAAAATGGAAAAGAAAAACTGAATGTCTCTTCGACTTAGAGTTTGCAAAAAAAAAATAAATTATTTTCTCTTTGCTATTAACTAAATTAATAGGTTTGAAAAATTACAATTACATCTTAAAAATAAA
Organism: Bellardia pandia; assembly: GCA_916048285.2. NCBI lineage: Eukaryota > Metazoa > Arthropoda > Insecta > Diptera > Calliphoridae > Bellardia > Bellardia pandia. The sequence continues at coordinate 1,551,905 of OU696529.1, read as the reverse complement.
TTTTCAATAACAAATAACTATAATAATGAGAAAAAGGAGAGTTAGAGCTCGAATAACGGTATTTTTTATTTATTTGCTTTTGATGGTATTCTAATGTCACGTACGTTATGCAAAAACATTGTTTAACTATGTCATTTGTATATGGGCAGTCGCAGGTAAACAAGATTACAATTCTAAAATAAGAATTCTTCCAATTAAAGATATTAACTAAAATTTAATTTTTAACCGAAATAAAAAAAAAGATATTATCTTTTAAAGTTTGTCGCATACGTTATTGTAAGTAAGTTATTATCTTTTAAAGTTTATCGCATACGTTATTGTAAGTACGATAATTTAAATTAAAAGCATCAAAATCAATGTTAAATGCAAATTTTCTATAAACATTTTATGAATTTGATATTATTTTTATTATCACACCGTTTTTTTTTTTTTTTTTTTTTTTGAATAAGTAAACACTTTTGTTTTCTTCCCCCAAATTTATGTCTAAAATTAACTACAAAATACATTTCATTATTTATATTTTATTTATATATATTTTTTCACGTACGTTTTGTCACGTACGTTATTATGTTTTTCTTATATATAAAACTAACCAGAGATGATTTCTCTTTAAATATTAAAGGATTGTAAAGGTACATTATTTAACTTATTTTACGAATTTTTAAAGAAAACAAAAACTCCCATGATGCGCAGAATTTCGCATGTACGTAAATATGCCTTAAAACCATTTCCGTTTTTCACCTTATTTTGATCGGATAGTTTAAACAGCAAAGTTTCGCGGCTGCCCATTTTTTTTCACAAACATAGAAGCTTTTCATTGTAATATTGTTTTTCATTAACTTCTATTTTTGTGAGATTTATATTACTCCATATGCGTACGAATGTCGCGTACGGCTGTATGAAAATACCCATATGTGAATGGATTTCTATGTATGTACGTTTTTATATCCTTCAAAGAATTACTTACCCCACCTTCTTCTCAATGTATTCGTGAAGAAAATTAAAGAAACGTGTGCGGTGTTGCCTTTAATTTGATTACAAGTTAGAAAATATGCTTTGTTTTAAAGTACACTTGTTAATAATATAATTTACTGAAATAAACAATAACAAAACCAAAGTAATGGAAATAACAAATCTAATGACAAGTCACTGCTCTGTTTAAGCCTTGAATGTTCGTTCACTGTATGTGATTGTTCATGCACACACACAAACACAAACACATTAACAAAACAGCAAATACAACTTGTTGTTTTTGACAACAATCCAGATTTAGTTAAATTTTTAAGATAGATACAATTTGTTCAACTACGAATAATAAATATTTATGCATTTAATCTATTTTGATGTGTTTGTTGCCTTTTTGAGGGGGATACGTACATATTTCAGACAATTTCAAAATAAACCAAAATGGAGTAAAGTATTAAAAGAAAATTGTAATGAGTCTTTAACGCACTCTCGTCTACTCGTATATCAGATTTTCCCAAATAGAGGGCATCCATACATAGAAATGTTTTAGATAATCATTGGCAAAGACACTGTGTATACTACATATGTAGTTCCTAGCATCCCAATGTAACAATATTAAAGAAATAACTACATCTGTACTAGTGCTGGCAAAGTATTGAGTAATGAGTACCGGGTATCGAGTATTTGCCATTTTTTTTTTGGATACTCAATACTCAAAAGTAGTTACTCGATACTTTCTGAGTTGTATTTTTTATCAAGTTGAGTGGGTAAAATAGTGCATAAAAATACATCACTGTATAAAAAGACAACAATCTGTAAGGTACAAAATTAAACCAACCGCCGAAATAAAGCTGTCTATTTTTTCTTAAGTTATTGTTAACAATGAATTAAAAGTTAGCTTTACATTTATCTTTGATTTAATAATAAAAGACATACAAAACCAATAATAGTTGAAAATTTATTTTAATTTTTTGAAGAAACTACTTCAATTTGCAGATAAAAATTATGCGTTACAATTTCAAAAAATCCGTTAAAAGTATCAAGTAGTATTGAGTACCCAAACGAAAAGTATTGAATATTATTGAGTAATGGAAAGTAGTAGAATTTGCCAGCACTAGTATACGAGTACATACATACAATATAAAGTATTGTACTACACTTGTTGTAGGAAAAGTTAATGTAGAGTTGGAATCTCTGTTCTTTCGATTCTATTGGTTTTGTTGGTCTAAATATTTTAATAAGTGTGAGTACGAATGATACTGTATAGTATATATGTATGTATGTATGTATTATTATTTTCAGCAACAGCAATTGAGACATGTTTGAGAGTGTCGTAAATTTTTCAACACACGAACCTCAATTGTGTGAGTAACAGTTTTAGAAGATTAAAATAAGTGAATTTTACTTTTGTTTACAGAAACTGCAAGCCAAAATAAGAAATACATACATACTCGTACATACATACAAGGTGGCGCAAAAGTAATCCTCCTATCAGAAAATGCTATAAATTTTGCGAGGCCCCTAATGTCAGTTCTGTTTTGACATTTGTGTAGTAAACACATGCGAAATACACGTTAATAAGCAATGTTACGCTACACTGCTCCAGAACGTGGAATATTGCTGACAGAACTGACATTAGGGGCCTCGCAAAATTTATAGCATTTTCTGATAGGAGGATTACTTTTGCGCCACCTTGTACATACTATACATATGTATGTATGTATTTAAGAATACAGTTAAACATAGCGAACTAAGAAAACATTATTAATTCAAGTATCTTACAACAGTCAAGTTGACTAGTTCATAGTGTTTTTGTCCTGCACAAAAGTTTTCCTTTAGATAATATGTACATAATAAGTTTTTGGACTGTGACAGTTATTGACAAAGTTTATTAATTTTAGATTTCTTTTCTTTTCTTTTTTCGTTGTTGTTGTTGTTGTTGTTTTGCAGTTGCGGTTGCTGTAGCATTTTTTCTTTGTTGGGCTCCATTTCATGCTCAACGCTTGATGGCTGTTTATGGTTCTACATCAGGCATTGATTCAGAAGTTTTCAATACCATCTATTATATATTGGACTATACATCTGGTGTATTGTACTTTCTGTCGACCTGCATTAATCCGCTACTCTACAACATCATGAGTCATAAATTCCGTGAAGCATTCAAGGTAAGATTTCGACAGCATGCGCTATAGAATGTAAATTATATTCATTAACACTTTGCTCTGCTTTTCCATTATCTTCTTTTCTACTACCATCTAACTGAATCTAAATCAATGCACAATTGGATTAAAACTAAATATTCACATTTATTTACTCAAAATTCGGGCACAAATTTTATTAAACGAACAATTCTCTACACAAATTGGTAACTGATATTAAAAATATTTCCTGCATGTTAAAATTTAATTACATTTGTACAATGGGTGCATGTCGGGATGGTGTTTATATTTTTCGTTTGTTTTTTTTTTTTGTTTCTTTGTTTTGTTCTTTCTTTGTCTCTCGCTCTATGTTTTGTTTATTTTGTGTAGGTTACCCTGGCACGCCATTTGTTATCGGGAAAATATCAGAGTCAAAATCACAATTATAGTGCTCTATTGAGGCAGAATGGTTCGCTGCGCATGCATCATACAACGGTGAATAATAATGCTCTTGAGCACTATAGCTCATATCGTGTTGTGCAATTGCAATATCGTGACCCAAGCCATCATCTTTCTCTACAGGATAGCATAAGGACAACAACAACGACTACAACCGTCAACAGTGGCACTGGCAATGGCAATGGCAGTGGAATCGGAGTGACTGGCGCCGGAGCTGGATGTATAGGCGGAGCGATTTGTGCGGGAGGCGGCGGTACTGGTGGCGCAAATTCAACAATAATCGGTGGGCATCATCATAATCATCATCAGAGTTGCAGCAACAGCTGCAGATCTTCGCAGCATCGCAATCGCTGCGCATCCATGGGTTCCCAATCTACACTTCTTAACTCCCAAATAGGTCCCAGTACCCCAACTCAACATCGACTCTTGCAAACACAGATTTCGCAATTATCCTCGGTGGGCGATGCAAACTCCTTAATGGAATGTGATATGACTTTAGGAAGCACAGCTTCACAGTGCCACCATCCCTCTACCGCTTACAGGCTAAAAGAAATACGCAGGCAGCGCTCCAGAGGCAATGATGACTGCCATTCTATAGACTCATCAGCACCGTCCCATCAATGGAGAGATGACATTAAACGCTGTGTATCTGTGCACGAAACAGAGCTGTACACAAAACCAATGGCTCCACATATAATGGCGGCCACGCTGGTGGCAACACAACCCATACAACCAATGAATTCGATAGCTGAACTCAGTCTAGAAAGACCCACGAGGTCAAGACTAAAGCTATCACGCATCATTACGAGACGCCAACAAGATGCTTTTGCATTACCATCTAGTCCTAGAGTAGAACTAATGAGGCCGCAATATAAAATGGACAAGACATCTGTGAAATCCATCAATTCCCTGGCCGATAAATTCAAATGGCGGACTAAACGAAAATTACCCAAAAAACGAACACCCACATTAAAGAACGGCGAAGAGTACGAAGGCTCCACAAGCATGGGTCCCCCTTTACCCACGACGGCCTTAATGAAAGTCGTTTACACTACGGCGGCTGGAGCTAATCTTGAACCAGAACTAACCCTCAACACCGATGGATCACTGGCTTATCGTACACCACATGCGTTATGATGACACATTAATGATATGTCAGCACTAAGCATGAATAAAAACTTGAGCCATGAAGTGGACAAAGAAGAATACGAATTGAATCAATTTAGATAAGACTGCTAAAACAAACAAAATACAAAACACTAAATTAATGTATAAAAAAAGCATACAACAATACGAGTAGATATTGTGATGTTCAAATGTCCAAAATTCAAAATGAGATTCTAGTTTTTTTTTTATCAAAATTTTTACAAGCAGACTGCTGAATACTCTTGGTTAAGTTTAAAAGCAAATTTCATCAACATGGACAAAAAAATAATGTAACAACAATAAATTGTCATAGTTTACAACAGATAATAGTGTTTATTCAACAAAAAATAAATGCTTCTAAGCTAACTAAAAAATATCTATTGTGATTTCGTATACATGCATACATACATACACACATTCGCATAAACCTACTTATAAAGTGAAAGTAAGGACTTGTGCTGTTGATGAAAATGCTAAATATTTAAGGCTTTTAATGCATATGCAGTACCCATGTACAAGTTAAATTCAATTTCCACAATTATTTCAAAAAGTATTCACAATGGAAATGAACTCATTTTTGTTACTTCAAGAACAAATTAATGTATTTCAAGTGTAATGCCTACACGTTGTGTTAAACAATGTATCTTTAAGTAATAATGTGTTTATTCACATTATTAAAATATGTATGCAAGAGGTCTTAATCACATTTTATATACTTTGCAGCTGCAGCCTACAAATCAACAATTTGAAACAAATACAACTTCCTACCATGACTTTTTCTGCACTTTACTCTAAATATAAAATTGATCACAACAAATTGATATGTAAGAAAGTGCAAATAACTTTTCATTACAATGACTTTATATTCATCGTACAATTAAAAAGTTTTTCTTCAACTCTGTTCCGCTTTTAAAATCAACCCAAAGTATTCTTAAATATCGTTGGTCTCATGTAGAAAGGCCCTAACTCGCTATTTTTTCGAAATTAGTTTTTTTTTTGCGATTCCAATGCATTTAACGCAAATACACCTCCTCACAAAAATTTATTGCAATAGTGTCAAAAATAACGCTTTTATAAGCAGTTGTACAAAAAAAGTTACATATTGAATATTACAGTTTCTGTTATGTTTTTACCTTCTCCTGTAAGGTTTTAAATATGCGAGTTAGGGCCTTTCTACATAAGACCATCAATATGTAAGTACTTTTATAGACTTGCTTCAAAATGGTCATGAAATTTAAGCATTTTTTTATGTATGTATGTATGTGTGTATAAGAATAACACTAATACATTTTATAGCCAGATGTAAATGAAAATATCATTTGAGATATCCATAGTGCAGAAAGGTATAATAAAGGTATTCGAAACCCGTTCGACAAACAGATTAAATTTTATTTTTACCCTGTAAACTGGCTATAAATCTTCGGCGAACTCAATCCATTTCCATTCATATTACACATGTAAAAGTACGTATTTTAAAATAAACAGCCATGAACCGCAAATTACACTGTACAACATTTTTCAGGTGATTGATTTCGGGACGCAATTCTGATAATTGTTTATGAAAGTAGCCCCAAAAAGAAGAACTTCTGCATCATTCGTTTGGTCGTTTTACATGCAATAATAATTTAAAAACTAATTTGAAGTTAGTAAGTATCGTATAGGAAATTTGTCACGTTTAGGCTCTTTTGTTTGTCATAACTCGAGAACCACTAGTCCGAAAAAACTGAAACAAACGAATGATGCAGAAGTTCTTTTTTTTGAGGCTACTTATATAAACAATTATCAGAATTGAGTCCCGAAATCATGTGTTGTACTGTGTTGTGATTTATTTACAACTTACAGTTTCGAGAGTTAAATTTAATAAAAATTAAATAAAATGTTCAACCTGCTAGAAATTTTAAAACGCTAACGTGATATCAAAATAATTTGAAAAATCTATTATGTTTTTATAAAAAAAAAATAAAACATATTTCTTAAATTCTAAATTTTAGATAAAAGTAGTATAAATACATTTGAAATTGAAAATACAATACATTGTTTAATATAATAAGTTTTGCATTGTTAAAGTAAAGTATGCATGTACTAAAAAATATACATTGTATATCATGAGTTTACATTAGACCTGGCGCAACTAATATGGGGTTTTTTGGGTAGCAACGAAAATATGCGATTTGATGCCAAACTTGAATGTAGACGATTTTTAGGCTGATCGGATACTGCCAAACCGTGCCATAATGAGGTTAAAGGTCAAGATTTTGAAAAACCTACCAAAATACTCCTTTTTTTTTGCATTTTATAAATTTTTTTTAATAAGAAATACAATAAATTAGAACAAAATTAGTTAATCAGGTATGTGATGGAAAACGATAACGATAACAAGTGAGTTTTTGAAGTCCATTTTAAAGTATTTCTAATTAAATTTTTAAAATTTTTATTTTAAGATTCTCTTTAATAGCAAATTGTCTTTATATTTTGTTGGATAAAACTGTTTTAATACAGAAATATTACGAAAAAATTAACTTCTAAAACTCACTCGTTATCGTTTTCCATCACATACCTGATTAGCTGTATTAACGCTGTAAAATACAATGACAACAAAATCAAATACATTTATATTATAATTTTTAATTAAGCTCTAAGTTGCAGAAGAGTTGCTACTAGAGTAAGAAAAATATATTGATTGAAATTAAAAGAGTTATTAAGAATGATAACATCGCAAGTTGCTCCAATAAGCTGATGATCTTGTTCTGAATTGAACAGCGTAAAAAATTTCGTCGGTTCATGGCAAGGAAATTATTAAAAATTTCAAGGTATTTTTTTTTATTTTGGCCAAGTTATAAGTTTTTCTTTGAGCTTAAGTTTTTTCGATCACTGAAACATTTGTTCTGCATTGGCTTGGAAAGCTACTTCCCGCAATTGCTGGAAAATATAAAGTTGATCACTTGGCCATTGTGCCCACGTCGGAGAACGTTCAAAAATTAAGGGCTATCCCCATTATTGAAGATGGAACTGGTGCTGACACGAATATTTGCTAAATATTAATATGCAAAATTCGTTAGAAATGATACAGCTTTGATACAACTGCTGCAAATACTGGCCCTCATAATGAGAATGTAAAGTCTTTTGTGACTAACAAAACAAAAACTTTTTTCTCGTTTGGAAATTTGTATGGATTTTTTACGCTTTGATCCGTTAGATTGACCTAAGAGCGAAGAATTTTGTAAAGGGGAACAGATCGCCAAATGCATTACTGTTGTGAATACCGCCGAAAGAAACGTCAAACTAATAATTGACTTTAACAGATGCTGATAAACAGTACTTGTAACATAATATAGAGGACTAAAGCCAGGAAAATAATAGGCGTTATAAAAAAATTAATAAAAAAAAAAACATTATATTTATAGTATTCTTATTAAAAAAAATTGATAAAAGCAAAAAAAGGAGTATTTTGGTAGGTTATTAAAATTTTGCCCTTTGACCTTAGTATGGCACGGGTTGGCACTATCAGATCAGCCTGAAAATTTGCTACATCAATTTTGACATCAAATCGCATATTTTCGTCGCTAATCATATTCAAGTTTTTAACGCCAGGTCTAATGTACAACATAGTCATCAGAACTATAAATTTATCCTTGTTAGAGGGATTTCCTTACTCTCTAGCGCTTTGTTTTTCTAAAGCCATTTGTAAAACTCAGTATTTTATTTTTGAATGTACTCGTATGTAAATTTTTATACAATTTCAGGATTAGTCCAATTTTATTCTCAGTTTATTTTATTTTTACATGTGGCTTATTTCATTGTTTAGAATAGCAAACAATAATTGGGTAACCAAAATACTGTAAGTATGAATTTTTAATTCATTTTTATATGAATGTAGTCTGTATTAAATAAAATAAGAAAAATGTTTGTAAATTTTATTCATAAGTTGCCATATGCCATTTTTAACTTGTTAAAGTACTATTAGTAAGAAACAAAAAACAAAAAAAAAACTTAAATATATTTTTAAAACAAATAATTCAATTAAATAAAAGTGCAATAAAAAGAAATTAAATATTATTATTAAATATTATTATACATACATAAATAAATATAAAATATTTAATGCAAAAGTTTAATTTGACAAAGTGTTCTATTTATTTGTTGTTCGAATACATAGGATCAAAAGAAATTCGTATCAAATTTAAACTAAAACTCCCATTCATAATATGTATATACATACATATGCATACATATATATATACATATACATATATTAAGAACAATTTTATAAAATTTGAAAAAAATTTTGTTAAAAATTTCAAATTTTTTGACTCAGCACCAGACGATCAAACGAAAACGTTGCATTTTTTAGTGCTGTTTATTTTTTTAGCCTAAAGGTATTCTATAGTTTTTGGTTATTCACATTTTAAACATATTTTTTTGTTTAGTGACGTCACACGGACCAAGAAATAAGTAGTGGAGGATTGATTTTTTAACAAGGCGGGTTGTTTTGCAAGTCGTTGCGACAAGAAAAACGTTCGAATTTGTATACTTTTTACTTTGTATTTCGAAAACGTTAACTCTCGAATCGAAATACACAATAACCCCCAGGGTATTTGAAAGCTTTTTCAATGTGTTCTAATTTACCAACATGTCGCTCATGCGGTTCATTAGATAGAGTTAAATTTGTATAAGCATATTTCTTACACCACTTATTTTTCAATCATACCAATAATATCTTACGGGACAATAATTAAAATGATATTGTTTATACGCTCCATTAAATAGTTTATTGTTTAAAACTGCAGAAATTACACTCATATATGTATGTAGTACTGTTATCTTATTTTTCTCGTTGACCTTGGGCAAAAACAATTTTAAACCGCTAATTATCATTAAAAATATCAACTTTATTTTCAAAAAAAAACACAAATAACTGGCGACAAAATACACAACTTTTAAATACCTCAACACAAAAAATACATACAAACTTAACAAAATTGTATGTATTTCATACATTTCTACACACAGTTACACATAATAGAACGCTACATTTTCACATGCTGAGTTTTCCATAACAAACGGCATTTAATTAAACCGTTCTCTGTGTTGTCTGTCCTCTTTATTAAAAACACATTTTGTTTTAGTTCAACTATTTAAAACTATATGCTGCAGTAATTAAGAAAAGAAAATGTATTTCATAGAATATACACACATACACACTCCCAGACAACAAGATAAATCCCATAAAACTTGCCACAAAGTTACACACTGACCACAACACATGTACACAGATGTACATGAATGTACAAGTGTATCAGAATATATGTATGTGCATGTATGTACAAAACGAAAAAGCACATACGAGTATGTATAATATACATACATACATATAATATACATTGTTTATATAATTAATGAGAGCAGAGTTTACAAAAGAAATGCTTGTGTTGAGATCAATTTACAGAGATGGGTCAACAAAGTGTTTTTACCAGACAGACTCATTGTTGAAATCTAGAATAAATAGCTACTCGTATAGCAATGTAATGTTAAAATTAATTTACAAACTTGTATAATAATGAAATATTTTCAGCTAATTAAAACTAGTCATTAGGTTTCCCGACTTAACGTAGAAATCATTAATCGTTATTTGAAAAATGACAGTTCAACTAAAAATAATAGTTGTTCTTAGTAAATAAGCGTTTACATGGAATTTGAAAAACTAATTATTCTTGGTTTTTTTTGCTCATTTTTTTCTATGCGAAAACTCGACCCACATCTTTAATTGTTAAAAACTTTGTAAAAAAAAGACGTATAGTTGAATTTAAAAATCGATTTTTATGTACATATTAGAGTTGTAAACGAATCATTCATTTTTGAATTAATTCGTGAATCATTCATGTAATAAATTGAATTGAAGAATCAATTCAATTCAAATAAATTGGAAATGTATAACAAATTCATTTTTCGAGTTAATTCAATTGAATTGGTAAAATGAATTGCAATTAATATTAATTCAAAATCAATTCAAATGAATTGGGAATGAATTGCAATTCATTTTTTCTAACTCATTTATATTAATTCAAAATGGAAATGAATTGCAATTCATTTTACCAATTCATTTGAATTAAAAATTAATTGCAATTTCGCTAAATTCAAATGAATTGATTCAAATTTAATTCAATTCTTTTTTTTTTTGTTGAAAATAATTAATTCAAAATTTGGCTAATTCGTAATGAATTGAAATCAAAAAACAATGAATTATTTACAACTCTGGTACATATATTGAATTGTTATATTGTAAATTCCCCTCAAATCTATAATCATTGATAACTATATAAATAAGCGTTTATTTTGGGAAAATATGACCACTTGCAAAAATCAAAGCAAAAATGTTTGGAAAAGATTTTTAGATTGCTTAAATTGATAATTTTTTTTTACATTTCAAAATAAATAAAAAAAAAATGTATCTTTAGTTATAGTTATATTTTGCCTAATGCGTAGACTGGTTGTGTTCACGACAAGCAGACAGCAATAGTCACTGAAATTCGCATTTGAATGCAGTGACACGAATTACCAAGAGTTTTACGAATTTTTAAAACTTTAATACATGTTTTATGGCTTTGAAAGGATTGCACTCGTTCATTATTTGACTGCGATTGTATGTCATTTAATATGAATGCGTGTGATATGAATGCAGGCGTGTATCACGAGTAAGTATTTTTTGGCAGTGAAATTTTTGCTGTTGTTGCTAAATATTTTATGGATAATCACACATATACCAACACAACACAACATGTACATGGATATATACACACTCATAGACCGTTCAGTGTCGCAGTTTGCTAGAGAAACAATTACTGCACAATGGCTCTGACAATGATATTGGCTTCTTTTAGCTTTAGGTTTGTTTCCAAATGTGGTTGTGGTATCTCTAAAAATTCGCTTGAATTTGAAGCTTCAATTTGCTTTAGTTGCTGTGTGTGTATAGTTAGAATTAGACTTAATTGAGTGGAAATTAAGATTTAAATGTATTTTTAATTCTATGACAAACTGTTCGTGTTCTCTTGTGTCTTTATCTGTTTGGTTCATCTCCTTCTTGTGGGTGTTTTGAGTTTTGCTGAGATTTTTATAAATTCTTAATCACTTCATTTACCTTTGGGACATTGTAACAAGTAACATTTTTTTGTCATGCGGCAATAATGTCCTTGGAAAGGTAAGTTTCCCATTTGTGTGTTCCCTTGTTAAGCTGCCATTGAAAATAAGTGTTTTAAAACCTTAGAATTTGAACGACAACTTTAAAACATTTTAATTTTATTAATATTTTTTACAAACTTTAAGACTTTTGGGAATATTTTTAAGATATTTTATATTAGTTGTTTTTCATTGCTGTATTGAATGATTAATTAAGTTTTCTTCGGATTTATATATGTTTATATTTATAAATTTATTCTAAAACAGATAATTACTTAATCGTTGTTTTTAAGTTCAAAATAGCGTGAGGAATTAATAGATTTATGTATGTGCATTTACACATACTAATTAACTTAATAATTCCACCATTTTGTTTGTTGCTCCTAAGATGATACTTTAATCTGAATAATGAAAATGTTCATCAAATGTGTCTAATTTGTGTATTGAAATCATATTTATTGCCACTAAAACTTTTGCAACCAGCTTTAGGAGTAAAAACATAAGTTAAGCCTTGACTGAACAATAAGCAGCAGATTTTATTATTGCTAAAATTGTTCAATACCAAATGAACTTTTAAGGTTTTGCAAATAGGTACATAGTTTTTATTGATATTAAGCAAACAATTTACAAAAATATATGGAAGAAATAAATAAACTAATATGCAATGAATATGAAAAAGTTGTCCAGAATACTTAAACCGGACCACATGGCTTGGTCTTGCTTTTAATAACAAAATGAATTATGTATGTTGATGATAATGATGACAATGATTTTATTTCCACATACTCATACAAATTCTCTCTTATTTAGCTGAATTGTATTGTGTGTGTGAGTGTGTATGTGTGAATGGAAATGAAAACAGACGTACTCACTCGTATTAACATTTTATTTCAATGAAACGGTCATTGCGCTTATTTCTATAATTCCATGTATGAATTTGAACGTAAATTGTTGCAGTATCCTAACTGACTAATAATGTTGTCTTCCAAACAACTGGTCAACTAGTCAAGCAACACACAAACCATCCAACTGAATAAACCTTTCAACCTTCTAACCAATCGAACAAAAGCCATCCACCCAACCAGCCGGTCATCCATCTGTACTTTCATTTCAACTCTCGTCAGATGTTTGGTTTTGCTTTTGTTGATGTTTGTTTGTCTAATTTTCAGCTTGTTTTTGTTGCTATTGCTATTGCTGTGATTGTTATTGTTGGTTTTTAGTTATTTGTTATCCAAACAATGCCAATTATTGGACTTTGAGAATGTTAGAATGTTTAAGCAAACATAAAATATTTATTTTTTTATTTATTAAAGCTCGACGAACCATTTCTTTTATTTCAAGCTTCAAAATATTTACGCACAAAAATTAGAGAGAACTGTAATTTATTTATAAGAATTTTATGTGCAATATAAATGAGTAGATGGCTAGAAAGAAAAAGTATAAATGCAAAAATATACTTCAACTAATTGTGCCTTATAAATTATACAGCTATTATTACAATTGCTTCCTTGAAATGTATGCAAATAATACATACATATGTAGGTCAGTGACCTCATTATTCAACATTATTTATTGTTATGTTATTGCGATGGTAGCCGCAGTAGTAGTGAATAATTGTTGTTGGTTTTTCCTCACTTTTGCTATGGTGGGCGGTCAGGAGAAACAATAAACCCTGAAGGAAACCTGGGGACAAGTGTCTCCAAGTCACCACTTTTGTCTACTATTTTGGTGACGGTTTGGCGACATTGTCAGCAGCATTGTCACAATGGTTATTATTATACAATTATTTTTTTTCAATTGTGAGCCCCGATAGACTAGCCGACAGTGTGCCGGACATTCATTCAGAGGGTTGCGGGTTCGATTCCCGCCAAAGACTCTGGGTGTATTCGAATTTATTTTTTAATAAATATTTTTTAGTATTTTATTTTTTTTTAATAAAACTCCAAAAATTAGCAAAAAAAATGCATTTTTATTTTCTATTTCAGAAAAGTACCAAAAGTGTAGACAATGTGGTCCCAAAAGAACTACCTTGTCAATAGTAACTATGTCAGTAGTGGTTTTTCAATGACACGCACATGTTAAATGTCTATAGTAATTAGTATTGTCTGGGGTATACTAAGTCACTAGTACTGGTGACTGTGTCAATAGCAATTCAGTACTGTTTCACTATTGACATTTCCTGCAGGGAAGCAACAACAATAACAACAATAACCCCAAAACAAGTGGCACGGGCAAAAAAAAAACACAACCAACATACACAAACAATACAACATAAGAAAACTTCATTTCAGCTATTTTTCCTGCTAAATGTTTGAGAATTTTATTTAAATACGTTAAGCTGGAAGTGCACAGCAAGCGTTTACGCGTTTCACGCGTTCTAAGCAACTGTCAAAAAAGTATAATCAATGTAGTTGTATGTTTTAAGTTACAAACTCAAAAGCGTACGACGCGTTGACGCTTCAAACGCGAAAAGTTCGTTTACTTTCTACTTTTGAACGCGTCGCAAGCTGCGAACAGCTGACAAATGCAAAGCAAATTTTATTTTAAAGGTGATGTCACTAAAAAAAATTACAGTTGAAACAACATTTTTTATATGAAATTGACAAACATACCGATAAAAAAACTTCATATAAAAACAAAATTAGCTGAGTTTACGCCCAGTCGGATTTTTATCAACTAGTTGAAAATAAAATTGACTATTGGCTCACTCATAACTGGTGTATGAATAAAAAAAATTTAAAATTATAGTAAAAAAGAAAACATTGAAATAATTTTCAAACAATTTGTGAAAATATAATAAAATAAAAATTTAAATAATTTTTAAATATTTTCTGTATTAAATAGTGTCTATTAAATAAAAACTAATATTAAATTGTGTAATATTTAACATTAAAATCGCGAATTGCAACGTAAGTTATATTTAAATAAGTTTTAAGTTAAAATTAATTATCAATTACTTCAAGATTTTTAAATATGAGGGGTGGGAGTAAAAGAAATATAAGAAGATTATTAAGAAAAGAAAAGGCTATTTACTTGCAAAAATTGATTGGGAACCCTAGTCGGGATGAAAGTAAAACGAGTAATGTAAGATTGATCACAGGAAAGAGAAAATTGAGACAAATTTAAGAAAGATCTTCCCAATTCAGACAGCCGATGACGTAACAAATATTAATAACAATATAAATGAAACAAATCGTGCAGCTTATGTAAGTATTTTGTAAATATATCGCGATGGTTTTTATATAACTCAAATAAACTTTAGGTCCGTTGTATGTCATCTCTATTAAAAGGAAAATTGCATAAATCGTTGACTGAAATTTTGTGTGGTAATTTATTAATTGCATCAAATATTGATGGTGTACATGGCAAAGTTTCACTCAAAAATTTTAAAAAGTTCTATGATGCTTTAATGGGTAAATAAAACATACATATGTATATTTTTTTATTTGCATTCATCACTGATTATTTTTTGTATCATTTGACAGATTCAATTCGTGCCAACGGAGAATAAAATGCCAAAAAAGGGATGAGATATGCTCTCAAATTGGTAAAAAAAAAAACGTCACTTTCAAGCTATATGCGTTTGTAAAAAGTAGGAGGCTTTAGCAGATAACAATAATTAGCATTAATTAATAGAATTATATACTTTTGTATTTTAGAATGTAAAATAGATCAAAGACTTTTATATTATTTAATAATAAACTCATTTTTAAATTAGCAAACAAATGCATTTTTAAGTTATTGCGTTATTAAGAAAATCAATTATAAGTTAGTCAATTCATAGCTAACTTATAGTGCACTTTTATGTATGCACCAGAATGAGGTAACTTCTGGTTAACTCGTTCCTAGGGCATTACATAGTAAAACTGATTAGTATTTTACAAATAAAATGGTTAGCTTTTGAGTCACCTCTGACTGATTTGTGGTTAACCATGAGTTAGTTATAAGTTAACTCAAAATCCGACTGGGCGGCATCACCTCCGAAAATACATATGTACATATACATACATATGTACATATACATACATATGTATACAAAACACAAATGATTGACGCGAAAAATCTTTGCATGTAACTTGAAATACTTGACGCTTATAACGTTTAGAAAGCTTAAAACGCGTTGACGCCCAAACGCGAGTTATGGACCTCCAGCTTTAAGCATCTGTTAGAAAGCAGTCAGTCTGTTCATTGTTCTTAAACTTTACGGTTCTTCTTCTTTATTTTCATCATAAATATTCTAACGCAACAACAACAGCCATCATTACAATTGCAACAAATTACACAAAACAATTTACCAGTTTTATTAAGCTTAAATGTGAAATTCAAGGAAACTTTTTTAAATTTCTCAAGCAAACAAAAAAAAAAGGACTAAGATTTCAAAACTCGTCGGAAAATTTGTGAAATCATGTCTAAAACATTTTAAAGTTGTCTATAGCAGTGCTGTAATATTATTAAATTGGTGTTTTATTGTCAATTGTGACATTAAGTACAATACAATTAATGAGGATGCATCATATCGTTTTGGGTAAATGGAAGGAAACAATAATTTGTTCATATACAAATATTGGCATACAAAACTTCAAAAAAAGAATTTTGTTTTTTGAAAGAAAATTATAAAAAAATTTATAAATTTTTTAAAAAAAATTTATTTATTCGAAGGTTTACTTCTAGTTAAATATAAAAATTTATTTGAAATTTATTTTTTACAATAATACTCGCAAGAGGAAAAATTCTCATATAATTAATAAATTTTATTTATTTATTGCTTAGCCAAGATGTTATGTTTGAAGTTTTTCTGTATTTGTTTCCTATATAAGCTAATTGGATCTAAATTATTTTATTGTAAATTAAAAACGCATTTAATTACAATTTTGTCCCAACGTTTCGTCATGAAAGAAGACACAGACAAAATAAGCGCCAGTTACAGAGTTGCAATTAGATAATTGATTTATATAGGTTTGATAGCTTAAATTTCATACTCTATAATAAAATAAAAAATATATTCCATGTAATTTAATTTATACACATATTATATTCCCCTGAAGAAGTCAACAAAAAATTGACGAAACGTTGGGAAAAAATTGTAATTAAATGCGTTTTTAATTTACAATAAAATAATTTAGGAAACAAATATAGAAAAACTTCATTAATAAATTGTATTTAAAACTACAGTTTCTGAATTAAAATCCTGTGAATTTTAAAACAAGTCCTTAATAGTAATCAAAAATTGCAAAAGGCAATATAAATTAATATAGTGTTGAGTATTTTGTATATACTTAATTATAGAAACACCACTCAAATTGATGTGCTGAATAAGCAATTTGAAAATCTAAAATATTTTTTTCCACAAAAGTGGAGAAAAAAATAGAAAATAATAATAAAACCAGCTATACATACATATGTATAATATGACCATACAACATACTCTATTTGATAGGATTACTCTTTTTTTTAATTACTCAGGCCGCCTAAATTATTATCCGGTTTTCAAAACAAAATCAGTTTTTTGCTATTTCAATACATAGGTTTCAGTTCGCTTTTTGTTAAACTAATGTTAATAATGAAAAAACAAAAATCACATTAATAAAATTTGTGGGCATCTGACCATGATAATTCTTGTACAACAAGAAAATGCATGCAAAATGTGAAGAGACTTTAAAACTCCGAATTAGTTAGTTTAATTTGTTACTGGCATGACTTTTATGTGTCAGCATTCAATTTTTAATTTTACTTGTTTACAATTATTTCCGGTTCCTTAACATTTGCTTCTTCAAACTAAATACATACGACTAAATAAATGAAAAGTGTCTTGTTGGTCTTAGTCTTACAAGTGTAAAATATTTCTACAGTTTCTGTGAATATTGTTTTGCAAAACTTTTCAAAAGCAAGAGTATTTGCGATATACGAGAACTATGTGAGCACAACAGCTTCTTTTAGTAGATTTATATTTGCGTTCTCTGCAGTGCGATTTGTTGCATGTTAAAATCATTTAGTTTTACTTTTAATTTCTTCATAAACTGTTTTGTTTAAACAAAATTTTAAGTAAAAAAAATCACAGAAACTTTTGCTAGAATAAAATTTACAAAATCTTGTTTTATAACTTTTCTAAATAGCAGTTTTAACCACATACAGTGGATCACATTGAAAGTCGGGCAAACTTTTAAAATATTAAACCCTTTTTAAAAAAAGAGAGCTTAGAATTTTTTTAATTAAATACAATATTTTACACGGTTTTATTTAAATACGGTTTGAAAATAAACAAATTTGAAATTATTATTTTCATTTTTAGTTGAACTGTTAATTTTACAATTTTTGATAATTTTAGCTCAGCCAAGGAAAAATTATCAATAAAAAGTTGTAATAAGATTTCATGTTGTAAAAACAATTCCTACCTTCAGTAAAAATAATAATTTAATGAAAATTAAATTTAAATGAACTCGAGCCCAACTAAAATTATCAAAAATTGCAAATTTGAAATTTTTACACGGTTTTATTCAATTTAGCACGATTCAAAATCTTTTGGACTTGATTTTTTTTGGTTAAATTTAATTTTTGCGAAATATTTTCATATCACAAATTATTTGTGGATACAAGCAAATTTACTGGCTAGAGTAATTGTAAATAGCACAAATTTAAGGGAAATTCCTTTTAAATTGCTTTTAAGCTTAAAGTGCATATATTTTTTTTATCTTATAACTATGCTTGTGTAAAAACACATTGTATATGTGATTTAATATTAAAAACCTGAATAGTTGTTATTAAAAAATCCTCGTTTTTTCATTAATTTCAATAGGTTTTAGAGATAAGGAGCCAATACGATTAATGTCTTCTTTTACACGTGTTTACCTGGAACCAATTTCCGTGTAAACATGGAATTAGGTGTATTTATAAGATATTTAGTATTTTGTTGCGTATCCTTTTTGATTCTCAATAGCTTGGAGTCTTTTTTGGATCGATTCAACCAGTTTTTTGCACACATCAGGACTTATTTGGTTCCATTCTACCAGTAATGCAGCTCTGAGCTGGTCTTTACTGGTACATAATCTATTTTGCATCCAACGTACGAGCTCAACCCATAAAATGCTCGATTACGTTAAAGTCTGGACTTTGCGCAGGTGTTTTAAGGACTTTAAGACTATTATACAACAACCAGTTATTCGCTATCAGCGATGTGTGCTTCAAGTCATTGTCCTAGTAAAATTTAAGGTTATTGGCAATCCTCCATTTATGAGCACTTTGTTTAATATTTGCCTTCAAAATATCAAGATACAGTTTTTATCCATTATGCCTTCTATAAAAGGAAGATTTCTGACAGCGGAAGCAGCCGGCCATCGGACCCAAATAAATTGAATTTGCTTTCGTCCGTGAAAAGAACCTGTAAAATTTTAAAGTGCTGATAGATATAGTCCACAAGTGTTCAGTGAAAGTAAATTTTTAAAATCATCTTGCCCGACTTTGAATGTAGGTTACTGTATGCATATTTGATAAATTTATATTTTCAAATTTCAATATAAAAATATTCAGAATAATGACAGAAATTTGGTTTTACACTTTATGTCATTGTGTTTTACATATGGATGTATACGTACTTGAAAGTTTAAAACTTTTTCAATACGCAATATCTAAATATATATGTAATTGAAGAGTAAGTTCTTGTTGTATTTAAAATACTTTAAAGAAAACTCTAAATTATTACTATTATTAACTAATTAAGGTTTATTATGTAAATATAAAAAATGTTGACAACATTTCCTTAATTCGCAATTATAAACTCATTTAATGCACTGAGCGTATGAGTAATACGTTAAATGAAACAAGTGATTGATTAAAAACATATTTATGTATGTAAGTACATTAAATCACATACACAGATTGATATATACATACGTATAAATATATATAAATACTATTACAATTAATTATTAAAGTGTACATAAAGTTATTTTTTAAAGATAATAACAAAGAAAGGGTTTTTAACGAAAGCGAAGTAATTAACAAACATATTATTTTCTACGTTGAGAATAACTTACTTTAATCTTCTTTAGTCTTTTAATTTTTTCTTAGAAAATAAACACATGTACATATGTATTTATTTTGTTCACATTAAAATGTTATTTTTTCGAATTTAAAATTATCACACGATTGTGTTACCTTCAGTGATACTAATCATTGCATTAATAAATTAACGCCCCAAAATATGCAAAGGAATAACAATAAATTTTAAAAAGATTACTTCTGCTAATATGTACAATGTACTTACTGTTCTATAAACTGGCAGTAAATTTCATTCCATAAATAGGTTTCAAAACAAAATAAAATTACTTAATTTTTCTTTACAGTCGATTGCTATTATTTCAATATTAATAGCAGTGATATTAATTATATTTAATGTTAAATAATTTATATAAGTGGGCAGATGTTAGCCAGTAATTCATTTTAATACATTTTTTTTGTCCACATACTTTCATATGCTCATACAAAATACTTTTAAGGTTTAATAATACCACAATGTTTCTGTGAGTATTAGACGACATGCTTTTAAAATAATTTTCTTCTTTTTATCACAATATTTTTTTTTCAATAAGAAAATCAAGCACGAACATACAAAATATTTCATAAAAAACTATAAAATATCGGTTGGTCTAATCCAACCATTTAATTACTAGTTTCAATATGATCGGTAGTAAAAACCACGGTTTCGGTTTCGGAAACTCTATAAATAACATAATATAACCCATAAGCTAATGGGAATCCCAGTGTATTATAGTTCAGGCCTTTGAAACGTCATCATGAAGAAAGTTGATTAAAATTATTTTTATTCACCATCCTAATGCACAGACGGTACTCATATTAATAAATGTTGAGCTAAAATAATTCGCAAAAATTTTATACATACATACATAAGTATGTACATATACAGGGTGGGCCATGTATGACTGAATGATTTGAACTCTATTGGCATATTGTAGCCGTTGTGGTGCATCCCTCGGCAATAATTCTTGGGCCAATTGAATTTTATATGGAAACATCTTCAGATCAACTTTTAGAATACGTCGTAGCGATGTTCTGGAGATGTTCAATTAGGAATAAAATAAAAAATGCAAAAGTTATTAGCATTTCAAATCAGTCAGTCCAAGTTGGCCCACCCTGTATATTATGTGTGTGTGTTTATGTAATAATATATTACTCGTGCAATTACTTACTGGCAGAAAACCATGTCGAGACCATGTCAAACTAATTGCATACATAAATTAGTTGTGTGGTTGGTATTTACATACATATGTATGTATGTATATTCGTCGGTGTCTATGTATGCATGAAGATTTACTACATACACACATATGAACATAAATATATACATCGTTGTTAATGCATGTTAATGTAAAAGTTCTGGTATTGTCAGTAAGTATGTGACAGTATTTTGAGAAATGCTATATTATGCAACATTTTAAGGAATAATTTTTATTAAAATAAGCAGATTATATATTTAGAGTGAATACTATTAAAAAGTGATTTTTATTTTTAATGAAAATAACAATACAAATTATTTCACAAATATGAACAACATCAACTACGTTAAAGCACACAAATACAAAAGTTAAATCCTATTTCTTTATACATACAAGTACATGCATACATATGTAGGTATCTTAACAAATAACTTACAAAAAATTTGTATATAATAATTTCACATGCATGCATGGTACAGCATAGCAGCGTATGAGTAATATTTAGCAATTACAACAAGTATACTCAATAATAATTTAATATTATAATAATATTATTATTATATTTTAATTAGAAAAATTCTTTATCTAGCAAACTTTTATTTTTTCTTAAATATGCAAATATATAACTATATACTAAACTTCATAAGTTTTGTCATGGGTTCCGTTAACTCTGATGCAGATTAGAGTTCGGTTAATTAAATTGTGACAATGTAAGTATGATGATCTGTATGATTTTGTTTGGTTATGAGGAGTGTAATATTTTTGAAAGAAATAGAAAACTGTAATCACTTTGACATAATCTAGTTGGTAACTTTACTTGTCCTTGTCAATTTTAAATATCTCACGGTAAAGAACGAAATTGGGCCAGGTTTTCCGGGAATTCCCAGCCAAATACCAAATTATGACTTATGCTTGCAATTATGCTCGCAGACCCGTTAATCGACAATTAAATAATTAATAAATGTATCTTTAATTTTACAACACTTTGAAAATATTTATGCTATTTCAAAAGCTGTAAGATGTTTTTGGCACATTTAGCTATATACAAACATGAATTGTAAATTCTTACAGTTTAATGCATGTAAATATATTTCCAAATACAATTTATAATTGTCTTTAAACAACCTAATAGCTATTGCAATGTGATGACTATTTAATTTATATTTAATCAAATTATTACAGATTAGCAATCCAATTAAATTTAATTTTTCTTTTATTTTTCCAACAAATAACAAACAGTTCTACGCCCACAGATGAAATATAAATAAGATTTTGTGAAAAATGTTTAAAACATTTAAATCAATTTATACTCTGATTACACAAGTAATCTAATAACGCACAGAAGTCTTTAAAGGCAGCCAGAGTAGAGTGAACTGTGTGAGTAAACTTTTAAGTTTATCTGTAATTAAATTGTGTTACACTAAAGTGAAAAATTTCATGAGTGAATGAATAAAAAGCACAACAAAACAAAACCTGATTTTCGCTTCCGCCCACCATAGTTAAGATGCAGCAGATGTTGTTAATTTTCATGTTAATTTTATGTTTATTTAGACATACAGTCGAACTTCTCTATAGTGAACTTCTATACAATGAAGCTCTCCCTATTATGAATTGATTTCAAACACACAACTTTTTCCGTTCCAATTTCTTTGTTTTTGATCTCCTTATAATGAATTTCCATACAATGAAGTTTTCTATACAATGAAGCAATTTTGCAGGTGTAATATTTGACTCACATGCATTTTTGTCTCCATATAATGAATTTTTCAAATAATTTTCTGTTACGCATACTAACAACTCTTTGTACCGAGAAAGATGCCACATATAATGAGGGGATTCCCAAAAGAGGAAAATAAGAACAAACAAAAAAAAGAAGAAAGCCACATCAATAACAATTTTGACATCAGTTGCCGGTGGAAGAAAAATGGAAAAGTGTAACCCAAACTAATATGCTTAATTATTTTAAATAAAAAGTGGGGGAAAATATAATTTCTGTATAATGAAGTTTCTATATAATGAAGTGATTTTCTGGTCCCGTCAAGATTCATTATAGGGAAGTTCGACTGTACTTACATACATATGTGAGGAATTTATATGTATGTGTGTACATATGTACTAGGGATGGCATAAATGAATCCCGGGATCCCGAAATCGGGATATTACAATATTAATGAAAAAACTATTTATTTAATTCATAAATTTAAATAAAAATATATCAAAAAAATTAGTTCATTGAATTAAAGTAATAAAGAAACAAAAAAGTAACATATATTTAATATTTTTACATTACATAGTTTTTTGCACTATACATACTTATGTATATGCAAGGTGAATTTAAATACTAGGTGATAGCGTAGCGCCAGCTGATTATTCATGGTGAATTTGAAAATGCCAAAAAGTTATATAAAAAAAAAACTTTTTGACAGTGACGAAAGTTTTTCATATAGAAAAATGCCTGTTGTTCTTGCCTTGTTGTAATTGTTGTAGCAATGCGGTCACCTGGTATTTAATTTCACCATGTGTATATGTATGTATAAATTATTAGGTTGACAAAAATTATATGTCATTTGGCTTTTAATTTCTATATTTATAAATTTAAAAACAATAGGATATTAATGATCGTTCTTTAAAAAGCTTCTTAAAAATATTAAGGCATCTAAAGTGTTGATCTAATTTTGTTACCAATATATGATGCTGATGAAAAACATCGTTCACAATCAACGCTGGTGGGCAAAATTGTTAGCAAATTGTTGTATGCTGATTGCAAAAACAGTCCTCTCTCACCCCGGAAAATAAATAATTCAATTTCTTTTTCAATGTTTGATTCCATACCATTACGGACGTTATTAGGTGTTTTGTTTGGACTTCTGCACATTTCAATTGCATTATTTAATTTTTTTATGATTGAAATATTAGAATCATCATTTGTTTCATCAATCATTGATAAATCCGAATCAGAATCATTTGAAGGTGAGCCACAGATCTAATTTCCTTTCTTTTTAATTCATTTCTAATAACAAACATTTCTACGTTGTTATCAAATTCTGATTTCAATTTTGGGGTTTTCAAAAAAGTGTTGAGTAAATCGTTCTTCTTTTAAGGAGAGCTTTCACCAGTTCATCACTTAATTTGCAATCACTTTTTGAGACCTCTTTTAGCGTAAATGAAAGTGCAACATCGGCTTTACAGAGATTCATAGCACTGCGACAAAGGGTTTCTACTGTTATTTTAATCGGATTTAAAATTACAACTATTTGTTTAAGTAAAGCAAATTCATCTTCTGTCATCTGTTGAGTTTTTAAATCAATTAAAGCTTTTTTTATTGGAATTTCCAGTTCTGTTGACACATATCAAATAGTGTGTTCCAGCGGGTTTGGCAATCCAAAATTAATTTTAATTGTAAAAATATTTATTTTTTGATTATTATTACTATTATTATCCTGTTCACATTGATTTATGTTAAGTGTGATGTTTTGTATTTGTGTATGCCAAAAAAGCAAGTAAAAACAATTGTCTGGATCTTTTACACAAATAAAAATTTTCGAGATTTATTAATTCCGAAAAATTCCGGGATTTTCGGAATTTATTACAGATTTATTAATCCCGAAAAATCGCGGAATTCAAAATTTTTCAAATCCCGAAAATCCCGGGATTTTTGGGATCCGGATTTCGGGATTGGCATCCCTAATATGTACATGTGTAACACATATGTAAGTACATAACTTTTAAACACATATGATAGTACTTTAATACAACATTTTCATTAACTCCTTCGAAAAGTAAACAAACAGACAGAAATTGCTCTACATACACATGTCATACATACTGATATTTTGTGTATATATAAATGTATAGAAACATACATTCATGTATGTATTTAATGTAATTAAAATTCTTGGATAAAATAAAATATAAAAAGCCTACAATATACATATTTACTATATACGAGCACACATGTCTTCTTTATCTTTATCCCACAGAAGAAAAAAACAACAACCAGAACTGAAACTGAAAATACACAACAACAAAAACAAAACATAAGCCTAATGAAAATGTCTCCAGAAAACAAGATGTTAAATGATTTTTTGTTTTTCTTTGTATAATTAAGTTATAAACTTGTAAATTTTGTCAAGGCTAACAAAACAAAGACAATAGAATCTAGAGGATGTGTCACTTTTTCCGACAAACACTGTAGCTCACACAAATGAAGGATAATACAATGGTTATGTTCTTAATACGAGGATGTATGGCAACTACGAACAGTACGTTTCACCAGACAAGAGTGAAAATTATTAAAGAATAACAAGTTTGTGGTTATTTTTTTTTTTCTTTTAGTTGCGAGAAGTATATTTTTGAGAGATATTTTTGTTCTTCTTTTGAAAATCGTTCCCAAAAAAGGAGGCGTTTGTATATAATAAAGAAATAATAAAACAATCCAGGTTCGAATCCCAGTCAAGAAAAATTATGAAAATTAAAATTTTTTCAAGTTGTAAAACAATTCCTACTTCAGTAAAAATAATTTAATGAACTCAAGCCTATATAAAGAAATATCAAAAATTAAATATTAACAGTGCAACTATAATTATTCTATGAAATAATAAAACTTTGAAAAATATCGATCCAATAACTCACAGGTTGTGGTGTATTACACAAAATACATATGTAATTACAAAAATTTTGAAACTTATTCGTATACGAGTATATTCGGTTACAAAAACTTACTACTATTTCAGACTAAGCATTTTTACATATTGGCAGTTTAAATTAATTTAATTTATCCAGGTAACACAATCGCTCTATTAAGAGAAAGTTCAATATTACTTATACGCTGTGGTTCTTGTGAATAATTCAACTGGACATTCGTTAAATTCAAAACTCAACTTTGCTATTTTTGTGAAGTGAGTGAATGAAGTGAGAAGTGAAATGGAGAACATGCATAAGTGCTGCAAAAGTTTCTCTAACTTACACCAACATGTAAGCTATAGCAATTGTTATCGCCAAGGTACCGCCAATTTTAGTTATAATTCAACTTTTACTTTAAGAAGTAAATTGTGTTTTCACAAAATTCTCTTTAAATTTAACTTAAAAACTTAACAGGAAAATTTGAGTTGAATTTAACTGAAAACATTTTTTTGAAGTTAAAGTTTAAACACATTCGAGACAGCAGGCTGCCGAGTACAATATGTCAAAAATAAAATACACACATATTGAATACAGCACTCAACACGACTCCAGGTTGTTGTCCAAGCTGATTTTTTCTTCGCTGTCAAATTAAACTAATTTCTATTACTATGTTTCCACGACGACTTGAATCACCTGCTTCGCTCTCTGAATCATGTTTATGAATCATGCTGTTTACATGACCAAAAAACTTGATTCGATTTGACAGTTGTTTTTAATAAACAAACAGAATAAAAAAAACAGAATTTACAATTTGTGGAAAATAATTTTTTTGAATGGACAAACAAAAGTGAGTAGAAATTAGTTAGCTTATTTGAAAAAAAAAAAACATTCATTCGTACGTATTTACTTTCTTTACTTCCAGCAACAAGAAAATAATTTGCTTTGTTTACAATAATATTAAATTTTTACAGCTAGTGCAGATAAACTTGCGATAAAAATTAGAGAAGAGTGCAATTTTTCGTGCTTCGCAAGTTGATTCAATATGAATCAACTTAATTCGCCCTTTAAATTTTGTATGGTGAAGCAAGTTGTTTCACTCATGATTGGGGTGTGAAGCATGAATAGAGAGCGAAGCATGTACCGTGGAAACGTAGTATATTTCTATTGGCGACAAAGCATAAACAGTGTTGATCATCTAACTAAATATATGCAACAAATTAGTGCTTAGAAGTACTTATTATTATATTATGTTATTATATTATATTTGTATTATTAGCGTGACCGACAAAAAGAAAATTTAACAATTCTCTTTAGTCTTTATGGCTTTATTAAATGAGATATTTTTTTTAATTTTCAAGGAACCTGTTCTATGAAAAAACGCTACTTTAAAAAAAAGGACAATAAATGACACCACTGAAATATAAATGAATTGCGTCAACAAGTGTTTATATTTTCATTGTTTTGTTTGATTAAAGTTTGTCAGAGTTTTATTCTTTAATATTTATTATTTTTAAGGTTATCACAATGGGACCAATAATATGGACCTAAGTGGGCCGTTTTACATGGCCGCCTGCTAACCTAACCTAAGGTTTTATTTATTTTTTTGTTGTATTTTAGATAATAGCTTCTATAAAATCAACAAAATTCTCTCCAACCATTATGTTATTTAAAAAAATTAAAAAAACAAATTTATTTTTTATTAAAACGTCAGATTTCGGGATCAGCGTCTGACTGTATAGCTGTAGTTTTCAAAATAATAATAAGTATCCAGCGGCACTTGCACTCGTGTAGTCGTATAGCCTGCTGTCTAGAATGTGTTTAACCTTCATAAGGTCTTCGGGTCAAACTTGACCCATTTTAGAATAAAACTAAAATTTTTTCTTAAAATGAGTGTTTAATATTTTCGTTATTTTATGACTTTTATTTAATTTTAAATGTTAACAACTACGTTAGGTTTTTAGAAAAAAAATTTTCCAAAAAAAAAAAGGATTTATAAAATTTTTAGCACTTAAGGTCTTTGGGTCAAATTTGACCCGGAGTAAAAACCTTGAGTTTTTCTTACGTACGACAAAGTCTCAAGCTTTTAATGTCTGAAAAGGAAAGAAAATGTTTTTCACAGCTTTGGTAGCATTAGAATTAAATGTATGTATGTATATATTTTGTCATTTTCTATCATACTTTGTTGAATTATCGACTGACATCTACAAAATCAAGTGGCATAATTGCCGTATAACCGATATTAGTGTGATTTCTGGATTAAAATTTCTGATCTGTATAAAAGTTAGTTCGATATTTATTAGACATTTTTGTGGGTTTAATAGTTTTTCGGAAATTGTTCTTATATGGCAGCTATGACAAATTTCGGGACGATCTTCTTAAATTTTGGAACAGTGATTTTTATGCATAAAAGTATATTTCACGTCGAATTTTAACATAATAACAGTATATTTAAAATACATATTAGCATTGTAGTGGATTTCAGATGTGGAGCTTATATGGTGGATATAGTCAAATATGAACCGATATTCTCAAGATTCAGCAGTTTAATTTCGGCATGTATGTAAATTATCTGTGTAAAATTTTGGAGTAGTACCGCTATTTATAAGAGATGGGGATACGGTGAAATACGAACAGAAACGCGCAAAATTCTATAAAATTATTTTTATGTATAAGTATGTAAATGATCCTTACAAAGTTTTGAGATTGTACCGATATTTAATGGGCCAACTACCATAAAATGTAGTACAACAATTTATTTACGACTCTATGTAAAATTTTAACCTGATAACAATAATTTTACCAGTTTTTTACGCACTCCGGTAAATTTTGGAAGTGGACTTTATGTGGGATCTATGATCAAACATGGTCCGAACAAAAAAAAAATTCGTTTTATAATTTCTTTTTGCATGAAACTTGCTTTTGCCGTATTTTGTATTAATATTCCAATTTTATAGTCATTTATTTATCATAAACCCATATTTCGGGAAGATATTTGTACGGGGGCTATGAGAAATCATGGACCGATTTTTACTCACAGTGTCTTCTTTTATCATAAAATGTCTCTCATTTTAGTCCATAAATATTGTTCTACTATGCTGATTTTCAATACTAAACTGCTTAGGAGAACTATAAATGTTTTTTTTTTGGAATCTTGTTGTTTTCGGTTGTGTCGTTTGGAAGTGAGAGTGTCTTACACAGACAGACAGGCATACAGACGGGCATAGCTCAGTCGAGCTAGAATTCTATAAGGACCAAGAATATATATACCTTATTGGGTCTCAGATGAATATTTCTTAGTGTTAGGGTATAAATACAAGTGTGTATACACTTGTGGTGGAGAGTATAAAAAAAGTTTGTATACATAATAAATGTTAACAAATAGTATTAATTCAATAAAAGTAAAGCTAAAAATAAAATATTAACTTTAAAAACGCATTACTTGCAGAAAATATTGGTTTTTATTAAAAAATTTCCATTTGGGTCAAATTTGACCCGAAGAACTGTAACGGCAGTAAATTTGAGGACCTTATGAAGGTTAATGCTTAACCCTCGTATCTAGAAAAAAGTCAATAAAATCAAACACCTTTAAACACTAATTTTCGAAGAAGAAAAGTTTTTCAATAAACAATAATTCGTGTTAAAGTGTATGAATACTTTATACTAGATACACAATTTCATCCAAGTGAAATTAAATAATACGAGAACATATGTAAGTCGTAAAATAATCTAGAAGTTTAATCATGTTTAAGATGAAAATCTTTAGAACATCCTTGTTGTTTAACTTACATCAAAAACACTTACATGCAAATACAAACTTCCAACACACATACCTACATACATATACGAGTGTGTATCTCTTTGAGTGTATCTGAGTATATAAAACCAATACAGGATATTCATTAAACCATTTCCTGAGAATAATTTATTTGTGCGAAAAAGTGGCCGTTATGGCCAAGAGGGAAAAAATTAAAACTTCTGTCTTAGGCTTTCCTTTTTAGACACAAATTATTATAAAACTTAATTCTTAATTCCCTTATTTAAAATTTAGACTACATCGTTCTACAATCTAAGCAACAAAAAGCAATTTAAAAACAAAACATAAAACATCATTTAATTAAATTTTATTCATTTTAAAATAGTTGTTGTTATAGACAAGCGGTATTAAAAGTTTTTGATCACAATTAATTGAATTGGGAACGTGTCATTGTGTTTGCAAAAAATGCCTCGTAAAGTTTAATTATTAACTTTATATTTTTCCCACGGGCATGTTTAATTAATAGAAATCTGTGTTACTGTTTCACACTTCAGACTGGTTTAGAAAAATATTCATTCTGGATGTCACCAAAAATTAAAATTGGCTCAATTGTATTTCAAAATTCAAATTTGTCCTAGGACCAAACATTGATTAAATAAACAATTTATTTAAGCTGCATCCATCTAACGATACATGTTTAATAAGCTAATTTTATATCAAAATATGAATAAACAAATTACAGTTTGCAATGTATCTCACACAACTTTTTGCTCTTTCATGTAGTTGCACAAAGGTTGAATCCTGGACAGCAATATTTCAAAGTATGTAGTGCCGATTTTTTATGCACCATTCTAAGTTATGTACATATGGGTATTTCAATGAGATGGTCCACCGTGACTTAAAAAATCAAAACGCTCGCATAATTTTTTTACGCATAGAAAATTGAAAAACTATTGAGATTTTACTATGTAAAAAAAATTCAGCTTATAATTTTAAATTCAAAAACGAATGACTCTTTAATTCAATTTAATTAATATGTGGTGAATTTCACGTCAAGTGACCAATTTTAAAAATCGATGTCTTCCGATTTCGACCAATTTTTGCACCAAGGTTAGTACTATTGGATAGTAGGCCAGACACAAATTTTCAGCTCTATCAGTCCAGAAGTGCCGGAGTTAGAGGGGGTCAAAATTGGACATTTTGGTCATACAGGGTTTTTTAAAATGAGTGTAACTTTTCACCTATTGGTCCTAGCAAAAATTGTCCTAAGGACTTTAGATAGCTATTTCTTCAATCATTTCAAAACTATTTTTTTTTTAATTTTAAATATTTTTTTTTATTTTTTTTTTCAGTTTGGGCCCTTTTTCATTTTTGAATGAAAGTTTAATTTTCTTTGGTAAAAAATATATATATACATACATATGTATATATAAAATTACTAAAATATGTATGAAGGTAAAAAGTGTCACGTGCGTAATGTAACGTGCGTAATCAACAAATTATTATTTCTTAGCAAAATCATGCATAGTTGTTTTTGAACAAAACATGGTTATAAAGGTCCATTATTAACCTTTATAAAAACATTTTATCCGAAATAAAAATCTCCTACAATTCGCTTACTTTCGCACTTTTTATTACGGCTCTAAAAGTCACATCCATTTTTTGTCACGTGCGTAAGTCAACTTTGATTGCATGGAACTTGGGTACCCAGTGCTCAATTTTCTAATATACTAATATAAAGTTTTTGGAAAGACTCATTACATACAATGTAACGATTCTAAAATTCCAATCCATTTCCATTTTCACAATATTCAAATACAATTAAACGTGTACAAATGTCGCGTGCATAACCATGGAAATACCCATATACATATGTATGTACTCGTATGTATGAGTATTAATTGTAATTACAGCTGTTATTTGAAGATCTAGATTCTAGAATAACAGAAAAAAACAAATCTTTTTCAAATACGGAAACTTACAACAATCCAACAACAAGTAAAGTCTTCTACACGAGTATGTATGAAAATACGTGATGAGACTTAAATAAAGTGTATTTTATATTTAAGCACACACACAAAAACATTTAATTCTCAACTATTTTCGTCATGTCGTAGTGTAAATGATTGGAAAATGACATAAATTATGCGAATATCATTCGTTAACTTCCAACATTTCAACTGTATGTATAAAAGGAAGTTTGAGAGAAATTTTAATAAATAACAAGTAAGAAAGTATAGTCGTTCAAGCCCGACCATATAATACGCAACCCAGTATAAGTGTAATAACAGTTTTTCAGAAATGGGGGCTACATGGGAACTATGACCTATTATGGACCGATCATTCAAAAATGCAGTGGCATGACTTCTGTGCATATTTTTGGCTAATTATTAAAATTGGGTGTCATGATGTCTTTATATGTGGAACTTATTTGTGTTGAATTTTATTTGGATAACAGCATATTTAAGAAATTTATGGAAGCTAGGTGAAATAATGGACCGATTTCAATTAATGTCAATCCCAATCATCCTTGGGCCAAAAAAAAATATCATGTACCAAATTTTATGAAAAAATCTACAAAATTGCGACCTGTACTCGGCGCACAAGCTTTACATGGACAGCCAGATAGCCATTTATACGGACGGACGGACATCGTTAAATCGACTCAAGAAGAGATTCTGAATCGATCAGTATACTTCAAGGTGGGTGTTGGACTAATAATATGGGCGTTACAAACATCAGCACAAATCCAATATACCCTCCCCACTATGGTGGTGTAGGGTATTAAAAACAAAAATCTCAAAAAACGGGTAAATAATTTCTATACTTATAGCGCAATTGAAATCTAAATTGGCAATTGATAGATTACTTACAATAAATAATACATATTTACATAACATAATTTAATAAGCAAAATTTAATTTATGTTTAGGGTGTAATCTGAGTTTAGTGTTACAAACTATTGACTCATAGAACGTTTTAATAAATATCATCATTAACGATGGATCTTTTTTGAAATAACTATAATTAAAAATAAATATAAATTGGGGTTTATTTTGGAAATTTCCACAACATATTTTATTTAATGCACTTGTATATTGACATTTTTTGTGTGACTTAAGCTAATTTGTTGAACTTTAAGATGAAACTTAAAAATGCAACATGTCAGGTGATGTGTTATGTAAGCACAAATATCTTATACTATGTTTCCACGGAACAAGCTTCGCTCTCTATTCAGGCTTCACACCCCAATCATGTGCGAAACAACTTGCTTCACCATACAAAATTTTAAGAGCGAATCAAGTAGATGCATATTGAATCTACTTGCGAAGCACGAATAATTGCACCCTTCTCTAATTTTTATCGCAGGTTTATCTGCACTAGCTGTAAAAATTTAATATTATTGTAAACAAAGCAAATTATTTTCTTGTTGCTGGAAGTAAAGAAAGTAAATACGTACGAATGTATGTTTTTTTTTTTCAAATAAGCTAACTAATTTCCACTCACTTTTGTTTGTCCATTAAAAAAAATTATTTTCCACAAATTGTAAATTCTGTTTTTTTTTTTTATTCTGTTTGTTTATTAGACAACTGTCAAATCGAATCAAGTTTATTAGTCATGTAAACAGCAATATTCATAAACATGATTCAGAAGGCGAAGCAGGTGATTCAAGTCGTCGTGGAAACATAGTATTAATCTTAATCTATGATTGTGAGTCATTGTTGTGTAAACATCAAAGTGTTTGAAAACTTTAAAGGTAGAATTATGCGAACGTAATGTAAGCTAATGTAACGTAACGTACGTTTTTCAATATACCAAAACAATGTAAAAGCTTACTGAAATTAACTGTCACGTTGCCGGACCGTATCAACCTGTATAAATTAGAAAATATTGCAAAAAAATTGACAAAAAATATCAAATTTTTATGGAGGTTGTCTCACATATTGCTCCATACTCTGGTTGGCCTAAACCGATTTTGCTGATTTTCAATACCAAAGTTATCCGGAAAATAAGAAATATTTTTCTGTAAAATTTCGTTTAGTTATGTTGTATAGTTTGGACGTGAGAGTGTTTTACACAGACGGACAGACAGACGGACATGGCTAAATCGACTTAGAATTTCATAAGGACCAAGAATATATATACTTTGTTGGGTCTCAGATAAATAATCGCCCCTATCGTGAATAAAAACTCCACATGAAATTTGTTCCCTTTTTAGATTTTTCCTATTAAAATTCAATGTTAAAAAAATAAAAGGGAACAAATTTCATGTGAAATTTTTTCACGATAGGGGTGATTAAAAAAGTTTCACACGGAATGACAAACGTAATATACCCACATTCACCACTCTTTGTGGTGGAGGGTATAAAAACGGAAAACTTAAAAAATGCACCGAAATTTAAAAAAAAAGATCACCGCGCACCAACTAAGGAATTTTTCGCACAAAAAAAAGAAAAAAGCACCAAAAATGGAGCGAAGCGCACGAAGTTGACAACGCTGTCAGTCAGTTTCTCGTTGCAATTCTTAAAGTGCGCGTACGTCTTAATAAATTATTGAAGGAAATCATCAGTTATTATTGTGCTTTTAATTATTTATTTGTTATTAAGTTATAACATGTTTAAAAAATCTTTCTTTTAAATTAAAATTCGATGTTTTACATTTCGAATCCATGCCTGCTGCAAGGAAATTGTGTTAACGAAAAAATAAAAAAAGTGCAATCAAAATTATGTTGCAGAATTTTTTATTCAAAAGTTAAAATATTTATAGTATATTAAATTCCTGATTTTATTTATGTATAAAAGTGGCTGTTTTTATAATGTGAAAAATCATTAAAGTTAAAAATAGTGTGAGATTACATGTGCCGATAATTAGTGGTAAGTTTTTTTATAGTTTGCTTATATTTTTTCTATATACATACTATGTACTTATGTTGATATGTACATACATACATACTCACAATAAACTGATTTTGGCGGCAATACCTTGTCTCAATTAAGCGATCCCTTGTCTCAATAAAGCGACAAATA
Organism: Bellardia pandia; assembly: GCA_916048285.2. Classification (NCBI taxonomy): domain Eukaryota; kingdom Metazoa; phylum Arthropoda; class Insecta; order Diptera; family Calliphoridae; genus Bellardia; species Bellardia pandia. The sequence goes on along the minus strand of OU696529.1, from coordinate 1,517,389 downwards.
TATGATATTCGCAATCTGGTTCAATCAGGTGATTGCGCCATCATGCAAGAAGTATATACCACACGCTAGTGTAATTTCTAAGAGTTAAAAATTTTATGCGCAAAAGGTCGAACTCAGTCATACGATGTACATATATATGCGATGCTTTCTGGTATTGTGAATAGACCCATAAAGTCAACATGATCGAGTGATGAATCCACTTCCGTACCGCCTAAAGAAAAACAATTTGCTAATGAGTCTAAAATATACATTTAAATAACCATAAAAACTTTAAGCTTCTATACTTATTTCATGTCATATTTACGAATTAAAAGGTTTATTTTAATAGTTTCACATACATATTTGTTTGAAAACAGCATTGGAAATCTTTGCAATCAGGTCAAAGAATAAGAGTGGATTGATTGAAAAAAAAATCAATTTCCAAATCGTCAATTTTTCACAAAATCAATTGTAATCACTGTGATTATTTTTACAAACACTGCAAAAATTCTTAAGCTAAAAACTTCGATATTCATTATATACAAGATTTTTTTTTATTTTTCATTTTTTCATTTTTTTTCATACAAAATTCGATTTTGAAAATCCAATTAATAAAAATGCATTTGTAGCAAATAACCAAATAACTTTAACTTAAAAAATAAAATAAAAATTGAATAGATAAGAAAAAATATTACATTATAAAAATACTATTTAACATTTAAAACCTGAATAATGGATTTAAAAATACAAAAAACAGACTCTTACTAATGTTAAGGGTTATAGAATCTACATACATATGTATTTAGAAGACAAGAGTGTATAATACAGATTAAAATTGAAATAAAAATTTAATATACAAAAAGCAGCTTTAAAGATAAAGATTAAAAATGTATACAAGAAAATTTAATTTATACTATTGGCGTATTTGAGTCTGTGCTGTCGGCTGCTTTTTGAGATTGTAGCCATTCTCCAACAGGTTTCATATTTTGCTCCAACCATTTAATATTGTACTTAACATTCTCTAAAGCTTCTTTGCGAGCAGCAGTACCCGCACCAGCTTCGGGATATTTGGCGAAGAATGCTTCCATCTCTTCTAGTTTTGTTTGTGAAGCAAATCGGGAGGTAATAGATGGAATCATGCGACCCAAATAGCGTTCATTGATGCCAAAACGTTCTACTAAACGTGACCAATTTTCACGAACATAATCCCATACCAAGGGTTGACCTACGCGATTTTGGGCAACATACTGTAAACAGCTAAAGTAATCCTGACCTCTTACGTAGCTTTCATTCCAAGCCAAGTTAATGTAACTGAAATTAAAGAATAATTGTTTAAATCATATTAAGTGTTTTTGTTTGTGTAAAATACCGTTGCAGTATCCATGGTTCATTAATTGCGGCTAAAGATTCCATAAGTTTGACTTTTTCTTGGGCATCCTGTTCTGACACAAACAGATCAAAGACTTGATTCCAGGTCTTTTCATTGCCAGCAACTTTCATGCCATAGTAATAGACAGTAGAGCGAATATCAGGGTTGGGTCTTACTTCTGGATTAAGAAGCCACTCCGTGAAACGTTTACCAGCTTCTTCCAAAGCTTCGTTGTTGCCGTAGCCACAAGCAGCATTTAATATAGTTACTCGTAAAAGACTAAAAAAAGGAGATTACAAAATCATTTAAGCTAATTAGCTAAGAAAAGAATAATACTTTTGTAAGTGATCATCGCCCACATTCCATGTCACTGATTCGTAAGCAGTCTGCAATAATTGACGAGCGTAGTCCACAAAATCACGATACATATCAGTAAAGTATAATAAATTATTAATGGCACTGAGATGAGAGGCAGCCACACTCCAGGGAACATAATCTAATTCCTCTTCCAAATATTTGCTCAATTCCAAGGCAATACTGTAATCGACTTGGCCAGCATCGGCCAAAACAAAAACATCATTTATCAAATGGGCACGGTCGGCCACACTAAAATCCCCACGGCTCTCGAACAGAGACTTCGTCAAAGACTGCCACATATCGGTAGGATAATTAACGCGGTAGTAGCCCACTTGATCCTTGTTGAATTTAATCCAATCAACAGCGACAGTAGTAGTAACAGTTACTAAAGTAAAAAATAAAAATGAACTCTAGCCGTTATAAATCCTACCCGAAAGCCACTTACATTCATTATCATTATAATTAAAAATAGCACGTTGAACTTCAGTGTTGGTATTAGTAAAATAGGTAATGGGTATAGACCAGTGATAACTGTATAAATTTAAAAATATATTTTTACTGTTTTAAAACTATATAAATTGTGAATAATTTTTAACAACTCACTTAAATTCAGAATCTTGATAGCTGCCTTTGTAGTCTTCGGGATTAGCAAAGAATCTCTTTTGAGTCAGTTTATAACTATTTCCAGTACGAGTCACTTCTATAACGGGTAAACCCATTTGTTCTGTCCATGTTTGCATAATCAACCTTTGGAAACATGGAATATTTTAGTATTATTTTACCTAGAATACATTTTATGTGTATTCACTTTTTACTTACTTCACATCAAAATCAAAGTTCAATGCTTCCAATTCACTCAAAAAATCATTAGTTTCCGCATTCTGATAGTAAAATCTATTCAAATAGTTGGTAGTAGCATTGCGGAATTTCTCGGCTCCAACTAGATCTTCTAGCATACGAATAACAGAAGCACCTTTCGAATATGTTATAGAATCAAAAAGTTCGGTAATTTGATTGGGACTTTCAACAGTTTGTACAATTGGGTGGGAGGCTAAAGTGGCATCAAGTTTCATTACACCGTGCAAATCGGAAATGAGGAATTGATCGAGCTGTGAGCGTCAAAAGACAAAATATAAAGATAAAATAAATTTAAATGTAATAATTTGTCTCACTACTAACAATATATAGCTTCGAGAAAGTATATTTATTGCTTTTAACATGTTTTTAATTAAAAAAAACTCACTAGACATTTAAAAACTTTTAGAGTTGTGATAGTTTTAAATTAAAGTGTGTTGATATATCAAAACTGAATTAGTTTTTGCTCTAATACAAATGTTCTTAATTTGGTAAATGTTATGAAAACATAAATAATCATATTTTCTTTAATGGTTCTAAAAGCAAATTTAAAAATTTATAAATATTTTTAAAAAATATAAAATCTTACCATTTGCCAATCTGGATGAACATGATTAACACCTTTATATTCAATATAACTGGCAAAACCTTCATTTAACCACAAGTCGTTCCACCACTTCATTGTCACTGTGCATATAAAAATGTTAATTTCAAGACAATGTCGTAAAAAGAAAAACATTACATTACTTACCCAAATTACCAAACCACATGTGAGCCAATTCATGAGCAATAACTGTGGCAACACGTTGTTGATTAGCACTTGAACTAATCGTTTTGTCATACAACAAGGCAGTCTCACGAAATGTAACCAATCCCCAGTGTTCCATAGCTCCCGACACAAAATCAGGAATTGCTGCCATATCGAGTTTAGGTAGTGGATAAGACACATTGAAGTATTCAATATAGAATTCAGTAACGCTTGCACCCACATTAAGAGCATAATCCACCTTGTCAACTTGAGCAGCTGTTGCAAATACACGCATTTCAAAGTCATCTTGACCTTCTAAAAGGCCTTTAACCATCTTTGATTTGTGAGCAAAGTCTGATACTATGAAACATGCTAAATATGTGCTCATGGGAACACTTTCAGCAAAAGTTACTTCCGTAAGACCTCCGCCAATATCTTTTTCCTCCTACAAACGAAAATTAATAAATAATTGTATGATAATTTAATTGCACGTTTGTATAAAACATGAAAACCTACCTCAACATTCATGTTTGATAGAGCATGATAACCGTCTCCGGTTGGCCTGACTAAAGTAATGGTGAACATAGCCTTCATGGAAGGCTCATCGAAACAAGGAAACGCCTGGCGAGCATAGGTGGGTTCAAACTTTGATGTTGCTATCCATCTGAAATATTTTATAATAATTGTAAAATTTTACCAATATTAATAAATAAGCAACATTAGAAGATAAAAACAAATGAGTGCATGATGTTACATAAAGCATTTTATGTATAGGTACCTTTTTTCATTACGTTGCTTGTCCAAATAGGAACTTTGATAAAACCCTACAATACGGTCTACTAATGAACCGTTGAAAGCCAATTGCAATGAATAATTGCCCGCTTCCAAGGGTTCGGCAAACTCAGTGACCCAATACTCCAATTGGGGATGTTCAAAGGTCAATGAAGGGGTTATTATACGTTCAGGTTTCTCTTCATTGCCTAAATACATTACTTGCTTTGTCGCCACTGTCAGGAACTTTGAGTGTACCGGTATGTATGAAATCGGTTTAATCACCTCCAGTCTTATTGTTACGTTTCCACTGAATGTTTTATTTTTTAAATCTGGCTGTAGTACCAGATTATAACGCAGCGGCCTCAACTCTTTGGGCAAACGGAATGACAAATGCTGCAATACCTTGGATGTGGCCATCACGGAAGGTGCTATTGTTGTCTTATTAAAGAGAAATACTTTAGACTTTTGGGAGGATCGTGTGGTTGGCGTCACTGGACGAAATCTTAGAATTGGTTTGGTCGACAAACGCAAAATGTCATTAAATAATCCCTCCTCTTGTATAATTGTATCGTTGTAGGTGAAATCTACTGTTTTTTTTTTTAAATTAAATTGTCGTAGGATTTATTAGATATTAACGCGAGTTTTATAGGCATGTATATATACAAATATATATGTACAATCAATATTACACAAAGATTTTAAACTCAAAATAACAAAAAATAAAGATAATCAATTGCCAACAGAAATACAATAGAAATGCTACCGCATAAATAAAGAAATCAAACTCAGAACAACAAAGTATACTTTGTGCTCAGAACGATTTTCAATTCAAACAATCACTCTGGATTGATGACATGAAAAGCTTGCAAATAATCGTGGAGATGCCATGCCATTTATTGACTGAAAATAATGATGGCAATGTGTTGCCACATCGGTACATGCAGTAAAATACCGTTAGCATTTGAAATTTAATTTTTATTTTCGGTATCTTTTTAGAATTCATTGCCGGTGATAGCATTACTAAAAAAATAATTGAATGAATAATTTTGAATTTTGGTGAATTGTTGAATAATAAATAAGAAATTTTTATGTTTACTTTTTTGAAAGGAAATGTATGGAAATGAAGAACAGCAATTATTAAATAAATCTTTGTATAACACTCATGTACATATGTATGTATGAAGCTTTTTTAAATATTTTACCCACCTTTATAATTTTGTTCATTGACAATATTTCTACCGACATACACTAATGCTCCTAATAAGAAAACACACAATACTAATAGAAATATACAAAATCCCGCTAACGTTAATACCGCATTGCTTGGCTTTTTTGACAAATGATGTGTCTCCTTTATGCGATGATGATGTTCGTCTGTCGATAGTGATGACCGTGGTCTTATTGGTATGGGCATTTTTGGTTGATGCTGTTGAGGCGGGTACATTTTTTTTATTATATTTCGTTGTTTTTATTTTTTATTTTTACCTTTCAATTTGTTTATTTTATGCTCTTTAAAAACCTGGAGTTTTTCGTTAACATTTGTACAACATTTATCTTTTTTATAGAATTTTACTATTTATTAAAATCTAATAAAATGTTAATTTTTATAAAAGTGTTAAAAGTGTTTGTTTACTAAAATATTGTTGGAGATTATAAAAGTTATCACTAAATATGAAAACATTTTTGCGAGTATCTTTTTGTATCATGACGAAATGTTTACACAATCCGAACGTATATTAAATTTTAATATAAATTCCCAGCAAGCCATATGAGTCCGAAAAGAGTCTTTTCTGACACCTTTTTCGTTAACGCTCTTTATGAGCCCAAAAAACAATCATAATTGCTCCGAAAACCTTCAGAAAAGAGGGTCATTACATTCGAAAATGGTCCTTCAGAAAAAGCTCTTAGATAATGTCAGAAAAGAGTCTTTTATGAGGGTTTTTTTGGGCTCTTAAAGAGCTCTTATATAATGTCAGAAAAGAGTCTTTTATGAGGTTTTTTTGGGCTCTGTGTAATCTTGTTTTTATCATTCTTGTGTGGTACAGCTATGTTTTTTTTTTTTGTTCAAAGCACAAATAACAGGACAACAACGCTTTGGTACACACATAATTAAGTGGAATTTCTGAGTCATACTGCGTGCCGACTCAGGACAGTAACAAGCTAATTTTTCTTTCGCTCCGCAAATGCTCTTCTGTTGGACTCTTTTCTGACTTCTTTTTCGGAGCGCTCCTAGAATGGCATGCTGGGTTAATTTGACATGTACAATACATATGTACATATGCACTAGTTGTCGAAAATCTGCGCTCTTGTGGCGTATTATTTGTTTATACATACTACAAAATGTTAAAAAAATAATATTTATATTAATTTTTTTTGTTAAATTAAATTTTATACTTCAGACTTCATTATGAGAAAAAAATTTTCTTAAATTTAAAATATTTTTATAAAATGCAAATAAAAACATATTTCAAGCCAAAAAATAGTAAGTCAAAAATCTACGCTCATAAAAAGAAGCTATAAAAAACTTAAACCTTGCCGATTTGCACTCACCTTGTATAGTTGCACCATGGTATAAACAAACGCTACAAGAGTATAGAATTTTGACACCCAGTGTATGTATAATTAAAATTTGTCAACTTTTTGGTATTAAATTAATATTACAATTGTTCCAATTAACTTTTTTTGTTTTGTTTTTGTTAATTTCAAATATAATCGAGATTTTTTGGTATCAGTCATTATGGACAGATTTTGGCATTGAAAAATTTAATTCCACCAATATGTCATAACTGCAGACGCCAATCCAGGATCCAGATTATGTATACTTTATAGGATCGCAAATTATTGAAGTAAAGTGAGTGTTTTAAAGGTAATTTGTTAATTTTTAATGTGTAATAGCTTGAAGATGAATCTATAATTTAGAAAATTGAATTCTTTGAAACCTTCTGCTACAGTTCGTTTTTTTTTTTTTTCAATATTATATTTTTGAATTTTTGCGCAAAAAAAATTAAATTTAATTACTCTAACATTGATTTAATTCAATAATAATCGATAATAGAAGTAAACTCTTTTTCTGACAAATATATTTTTTGTATAAAGTTTAATCAGACAACATTGTACTCGTATGTTGTTGGCATTTATTGTACTCGCATGATCATTATGTTTGTATGTATGAGAAATAACAACCATGTAATTTGTTTTATCATTAATAGACCAAAAACCCAGAGCAAAATAAATACAAATAAAATATTTTAATAAAGCGAAGCACAACCGACTTAAACAATTTGCTTCCGGCGTCAAATAAATTGGTATACAATTTTGTTATTGTTAAAATAATGTAAAATCAAATTAATGCACAACAGCAACAAAACTAAGTTTTCAACATTCATACCACAATGTTAATGGTGCAAACGCTTTTGACTGATTGATTATCTTCATGTCACATCTGTTAATACATTCATTGATACTCGTACAAATAGGCGGAATGAATGATTCAGACCTTAAATTAGGTTTCATCTTTTTCTCTATAGCGTTTGTTTGATTGTTTATATGTACATACTTATTTACTGCTCTTATTGTGGGTAAAATATTGAACAAGATATTAATAAAACAAAACATTTTAAGACATTATTTAGCTCCAGCGGAAAGTTAAGTTGTTGTATTGTAATTTAAAACTTGTTTGAATTATGTTCAAGTTAAGTTGATTTGTAATATGTCTGACAGTCGTTGTCGTCATTTTCAATTTACTTTCTATAATGCATACTGAAATACCTATCCTACCACAAGTATTTGTATCTATAGATGTATTCATGTGCATACTTGTAATTGTATTTGTTATTGTACATGTATGTAAGTGGACGTGTAACAAGTCCATACATATATAAATTTATTAGAGGTGCTTACGGTGGTTTTTGCATTACAAACGTTAGAGGTGGAGTGGTTTGAAACTTAACCAAGGTTGTTGGCACGATGTCGAAGTTAACCCTCTATTCGAACAATTTCTTTGCAATACTATTGTTTATAAGTATACAAACATATGCAGTATAATATTTTAGTGCTGGAATATTGTAGTTTATAGTCTGCATTAATACTTTACATCGCGTTTTAGCGTTGCAGCAATTTTTAAAATTTTAATTCCGAATAAAAATTTTAACTTTTAAAGAGAGCTTTAGAATTATGAAGAAAGGAAAACTGTGACTCGTTTTTGTCATTATCCAATACTAGTGTAAAAACATATCTTCAGTAATATTAAAAATAAAAAATCCAAGAAATAGCAATTTTCTGCATTTTAAAGCAGTTTTTACAGTAATTAGTTTAGTTTGAAGCAGATACTGGTAGATGCTACATATATTGATTATTTGCACTGGCACTTTGCACTCATATTTATCAATATGATCAATTATGGGACAATCCTTACAGTATTTAGTTAAGTGATGGTCATTGTAAATGTACACAAAAAATAATATTCGTAACAATATAAATCGCATCACATCACCCTCAAACGGTTAAATAATAAAAAGTTTAATTAAATCTTACCAAATGTTTATTATTGTTAATACTTGAACTATTCATTTGATTAGTTTATGTTTGTCTTGTTCAAAGAGAAAATTAGGAAATTAAATACAATTAAAAACAATTCCATGATAATGAGGAGGTTCAGCATGTTGCTTGAATTACGTAAATTTAACAATGCTTAGTCAATATTATTGTAATATTTCATATTATAGTTTATTAAACGACCTTTTAAAAGAGTTTAAGCAATTACTAAAATATTATAAATGTAATATTTCTTTTAATTGTTAAACAAATAAGAAATACGAGTATGCATGTAAATGTTAATGCATTTGCACACTTTAAACAGTAAAAAACTTTTTATTTCACAACATCCAACTTATTAAAGTATCAAATCTTAGCGTAAAATGCAAATCTAATACGCGTTATTTTAGCTAAGATCATCGACCATTTATTCGTATCTATAGAAATTGCCCCATCAAAATGTCCTACTGCCAAATAGATTAACTCACCAAATATAAAATAATAAATATGAATAAAATGTATACAGGTATCCCTCGATTTACGCGTTACTTTATTTGCGTGGTTTCGATATAAAGCGTTTTTAGTATAACGCCATAGTGTTATAGTGGCAACCCTCAAATTGCGCGCATTTCACCATTATTTTGAACATTATCAGCTGTTTCCAAAAAAGAACAGGTTAAATTTAACTTGCAGCGGAAAAAAACTTTAAAGGTAATAAAAAATAAATTATTTGCTGTGGTTTTGTGTAAAATTATATTATACTAATAAAAATTTTTTTAAAACGGATTTTCGGTCCCAAATTTAAATTTTGTATATAGCTAGTGTTTCAATTTGCGCGGTTTATTATATTTCTGGTCCCAAAACAGGATTTTGTATTGGTAAATAGTCTTTATTTACGCGGTTTTTATTCGGTCCCAACGTACCGCGTAAATCGAGGGATACCTGTATATGTATGTACATGTATGTATATATTTTTTTGGATTATAAACAAATACATATATGTCATCTAGTTGGGTAAATACTTTTACGACATTTCTTTTGGATAGTTTGGACATAAAAATTAAAAAGAAGCCTTAAAAAAGAGTAGGCAAATATAAGGAAGTACTGTTTAATTTTCATTTATAAAATGTACTTTTTTCAATTGAGTGTGCATTTTAAAAATATTCAGCTTATGAAAATAAATGTTTATTTCATTTATTTATTATATACTAGCTGACCCGGCAAACGTTGATTTGCCTTCTGAAGGTACCACGCCCATATTTGCAGCAGCACTTAAAGAATGCACACCAAACCGTTGTGCAAATAACGTTATTAGGAGCAGAAATAATAGATATTTAATTTGTGGTTTGTATGGGAGGTACCACGCCCCTTTGTCCAATTGGACCGAATTGTAAATCTAAACCACCCGGGACGCCACCCAAACGCATACAAAAAAATTTATGCAATTCGATCCAGCCGTTTAGGAGGAGTTCAGTCACAACACACGTACAGTAGAATTATATATGTATGTATATAAAGATATGTAAGAAGATGTACATAGTATGTATGTAAATATAAAATTTCTTTTGTGAAGCTTAAAAAAATATATTTTAAAAAATTCCAAGAAAAACTGTCTCATCGGATATATTCGTAACTAATTGTAGGAACAGTAATGTAGCAAATGGCCGTTATTCAATTATTCCATACTATTCACTGTTCGTATAGAATTACATGATCATTAAAGTTATAAAATTTTAAGACGGACGGAGCTTTATAGCCTGTTTATAGATCACGAAAGATAAGCGAACGTTAGATAAGACTTAAGACACAAACTTGATTGTGGAATAAACAAACTTGATTGAGTAAAAAAATATATACGATAAAAAGTTTGTGTCTTAAGTCTTATCTAACGTTCGCTTATCTTTCGTGATCTATAAACAGGCTATTAATATTTAGAACCAGTCATCAAGACATCGGGTACTGTACCGAGAATTTTGTTACTAAAAGTCGCAAAAAAAAATAGTAATTTATACTAAGGGAAACACTAGAATGTAGCACTAAAATGTATGAAATATTAATATTTAAAAATATCTGAAACTGGAATTAACCGATTTGGCCAACGAGACAACCAGATATGCGTAAATACATAAACATATCGTTGGTCTCATGTAGAAAGGCCCTAACTCGCTATTTTTTCGAAATTATTTTTTTTGCGATTCCAATGCATTTAACGCAAATACACCTCCTCACAAAAATTTATTGCAATAGTGTAAAAAATAACGCTTTTATAAGCAGTTGTACAAACAAAGTTACATGTTGAATATTACAGTTTCTATTATGTTTTTACCTTCTCCTGTAAAGTTTTAAATATGCGAGTTAGGGCCTTTCTACGTGAGACCATCGATATGTATGTATGTAAATAATCGTATAGATAAATAGAAAATAATATTAAAATTGCATGAGTACACGTACTCGTATGTACGTGTGGATATTGATGTGTGAATATGTATTTAAATGCTGCAATAAAGTGCATCTAGGTAAACCACGTCGTAAAATAATAAAAATCAACATCAACGTAGCTATCAAACTGAAGCAACGACAAAATCATCATCATCATAAAATATAATATAATCAATAAAATAAACAATAAACGAATAAACGAGAGAGCAGAACGAACGAGCAAGTTAGTGAGCGTTTAAATAAATGTATTTGTGTCATTATTATTAAAGTTTGCACTTTAAAATAATTGTTAAACAAAGTAGGTACTAGTTTTATGGCATTATGATTTAGTCATGAACATACTCATGATGTTCATTATCATAACAATGATGATTATCTTTTATTCTTAGCAGCCGTAGTTATTTGCAATCGCATTCAGTTGCAAATATTAGTTGTTTTTTGTTTGCCTTTGTTTATACACTTTATAGATGCATTCATTCATACATTTGTACGTGTAGGTTGCGTCATGTCAGTCAAAGTGTCAGTATAATCTTCTTATATCACCCTGCAAATAACGCGACTAGTCCATACATGCATGTAAAGACTAGTCCAAAGAGGAGTAGGAGTATTCCAAAACTACTTCAAATATATGAAAAAAGGTGGTCCATTTAACATTGCGATGTCCTAGGACTGGACCATATAACCCATCGGAGTAGTCCCAAAACTACTCCATGGAGTACTCACGAGGGTTAGTTTTAGACAACAACAACAACTCAATATGCAATCGTGTTAACACGAAACCATGTCGTTTAACTACAACCTCTTAACTCAATTGTTTAACTATGACATGGTCCATGACTGCATTACATTGGACCATGTTGTGAGTAGTCCATATCATCTAAAATGGATCACGTAGTCCAATATTATTTGCAGGGCAAACACACACACACACACAGACAATACATATTGTATGTTGATTGTACGTTTTGAATGGATGTATAACAATCAATTATGACAGTTGTCGGAGGAGGCACATAAAAATTCAAGTTTCGCAAATACCTACTACCTACATAGTTATTTTTACAAAAAGCTAATTTGTAATAATTTGAATAATAATAATTTGTTCACGGAAATTAAATATTGGCAACATTCTTTCGAAATATCTACTTATCACGCGACACACTCTATAATGATTAACTTTAAATAACTTAAGCTTATACGATAAAAAGATCGGTTGAAATTTGCACCCAGTGTTGAACTAAACATGTTGCTACTGCTTTCGATGTGGAAATCGAAATTAACACCCATATGAAATGGATGGAATATTAGGCATTCGGTTAGTCCTGTCAGATTATACAATACTTTTGTACTTGAAATGTATAAAACTAATTACATACTAACTATACCTACTTATATGTAAGCACATATTACATTTTACACCATTTATGTATGTCGTACCTATTAAATATTGGCTACTTCGAACTAATGTTGGAAATGTATAAATAGTTTCATTAGTATTTAATACATATGTACTATGTATAAAACAAGATTTTAATTACATTCAGAGCTGCTGAGTTGTAAGTATATTGCAGCTAAAATATATTTTTTCATATGATGTACATAAGTATGATTCATACATAACGTGACCAGACGGTTTTTATCAACAAGCGGGATATTAAGGATGAAAAAGCGGGATTTGGACGTAAATATTATGAAAAAGTGGGATTTTGAAATTATGATATGAAAAAACGGGTGTTTTAAATTAATTAACTTGTAAACGTTTTTTTTATTTTAAAATTAATAATTATAGAACTATATTATTATATTATATTATTATAGAACTAGCTAAATCAGAATCACTGCAAAATATTTAATGACAGCGTTTTAGAAAAATGTGCCGCAAAAACTTAAACTATGCCAATGAATCAGGGATAAACATCTGGTCCGATCGGGACAAAATTTTACATGGATGTAACCAAGCATTAGAGTTTATGTTTTAAATGGGGTCACGCTTTTGAGCTTAAAATAGTCCTTTTTGACATACATGTATATTTACAATCAATTGCCATTTTTTGTTTCTCATCCGATTACAAAGATATTTTAATTTTCTAAAAGTCTCCAGCTTAAAAAACATACAAGCGTAAACGCATTTGAGAATTAAAATATCAATATATTGGTCTGGTTTAAAATATCCTCAGATTTACTTTATTACTTAAACAGCAAAATTTCCAATTATACACAGACAGACACATTTTAGAATCAATATCTTTTCGCGGTCAAATAATATACATAGTTTAGGTCATATGTTCTAAAATTCTAAAATTGGATTTACAAAATGAAAAACTGTTTTGAAAACCTTAATCTATGCCCCGAAAGAAATGTGGACCTTATAAAAATGCCATTTGTAAAAAAAAAAACATGTTTGTGAATTTCATCTTATATTTTGAGAATTATTGTACTTTAACAATCATATTGTATGTAATGTCATTGATAGGAATGAAAGTTCAAATGTTGTCACAGTTATATTTTCTTAAAATTATCAAAAAAAAAAAAAAAAACTGAAACTGTAAAAAGCGGGATTTTGGTTTGAAAAGCAGGTTATAAAATATAGGCGGAATGAGCTTTAATAAAAACGGGATAATCCCGCCAAAAGCGGGATGCATGGTCACGTTATTCATGATAAACATAATAAAATTTTTAACAATATTTGGACACCTATTGTAAAATCCGACTACATAAGTACAACACATATGTCAGCCGATTTTAAAGTGTCTTTGCACCCATGGATAAAATAAAGCTTATTAAAATAACATTTTCGCAATTCATTGCATACATTGAATACTCGGATAATCGATTCAAGTTGAACTACTCAGTGTAAACTCGTTTTAAAAAACATTTATCCAAATGCAAAGGAAGTTTGTGGAAAAAAACGTTAAACCGCATTTATACGTGCTCACAATTCAACTTATTTCAAGATGAACTTTTAAATTCATTAATGAAACTTATTTAATTGTCACTTACAGACATACGAGTGCATACATATTTATGTATTTATTTGCACAAGTCATTACAATTAAAATTAATTAATTATGGAGAACACAAGTCTGAATTGTTTTTAATTGCAGGTCAGTTACATATTTAAAATACCAGTCAGTGTCAACTGATCAGTAAAGGACCTATTTCAATCTTTTAATTTAGCTTGTATAATTATTTATTTAATGGCAAAAAAGTGTATTTGTTTTAGACAAAGAAAAACTTTAACTTTGTCCTCGATAGTAACATTTGTATGTGAATTAAAAAATGTTGCATAAATTTTAGTTTTCAAATGAGATTTTGACTTTGAACATTTAAAATGCGAATTGCACAAATGTATGTTGCTAAAAATTTCAAAAAATGAAATAATTATTCGCAAACCGTATAAAAGTCATGTTAAAATAATCAATCATTTAACTAAATTCCAATATGTGTAAATAACAATAGATAATGTAAATTAACGCAACCAGCAGACCTTTAGTAACATAGTTAAACTGTGTAAAAAAGCAACGAAAACAAAAGTAAATGTTCAGATACGCCCAGCCGCTTACCCTGACATACTAACACATTTTTAAAATTCTTCACTTTAACTAGCGGCAAATGGGAATTTTTCTTTTACTAAAAAAAAAACAAAAATAATCTAAACATTGAATTCAGTACCTCAGTTCATACGTATTTATTGGTATTTAAAAAATATGTACGTTTTCTTATTTTAATTAATTTACACACACACACAAAACACATTCACGGTAATTTTTTGTTCAAGCTGCTCATTTGTACGAAAAATATATTAAAAACATACAACTGATTAATGAATTAATGTTGCGCATGTGCACGTGCAAATAATTTTAAATTTTAAACGATTTTATATGCATAGTACGAGTATAAACAAATCCAAAAATGCAATCTTTTGGGTGCAGTTAAATAAATAAAACTGTCCAAGGTGTGATTAATTGATTATTTTGATACGAATGGGTACGACATAGTGCACGCACAGCTTTTAAGGAAACATTTGCCGATTTTTTTTTATCGTTTATTTAATACAAAAAGAGGATATTTACACTATAATAAACACTAGTTAACAATAATAATTTTTTAGTATATACAACGTCTCATGTTCGGGCTCTCTAGTATTATTAATATAATAATTGATTTTAGCAAATTTTAAATGTGGTTGATTTTTTTTTAAACATCGCATCTATATTAAATATGTTATAAAAGTCTAGTGTCAGGGGATAAAAAGAGGAAACATTTGCCGATTCTATAGTAGTTTTCTCTCGTCGTTAGTGATTTCAACAAAATTTGTGACTTTTTAAAATATACAATATACTTATGTACCTAAATACATACCTAATCTGGATACTTATACATAGAAAATTCTGTCCATATGTCAGTTAAAATTAACTTTCCAAAGCTTAATTTATCTTACAAATCTAAATCGTATGTTACTGTATCAGATATCACATATAATTTTAAATAAAAAAAAATTTATTTTTTATCATTGAACATTACATAGTCCGCTGTTGTCAAACTTTAAACATACATATTTTGAACTGAAACATTTTTGATCCTAACAATTTTTAACAACCCCATCCCATCGTTTCAGTTAATAGTGATTGTTAATAGCCACCATTGAAATAATATCTGTCTGTTGAGTGATTCAATTAAATAAGTATTGCAATTAATTAAAGTGTCGTATAATGAATATTGAAATCTTACAGGCTTCTACAGGCTTCTGCAATTTACTTATCATTGAAAAAAATCTTAAGCACAAACACATACTCGTATATATTTATGTATATATGTATGTATGCCCTAATGTACTTAATTAAAACTTTCATCATCATGAGTCTTAAAATTCTTAATTGTTTTTTGTTTCTTTTTTTGATTATTTATATGCTAATGTACATATAGGGGGGCACCTTTGAACTATGTTGATAAAATCTCAGTTAAACATTTTTTTTCTGCCCTTAACCGAGTTTTTCACATGGCAACCTTGTTTTCTAGCAAACGTCAACAACTTTTGCTAGTTTTTTCAGTCGTCGACCGAATGTAGTTGGGTGAACAAGTTTTCGCAGTGCCATTGTAAATTTTTTTATTTTTTTTTTGTAAGAGTGTAAAAAGTATTCAGTGATCGTTTTCTTTCGTGAAAGAAATTTATTGCAGTCCAAAATGCATTTCAAACAAAATTAAGTTAAGTTATTTGATATTTATATAAAAAAAAATATTTATTATAAATTTCCGTGAAATGGCATGCCAGTTCAGGTTTGAACAAAGAAAAAGGGGGCACCTTTGAACATGTTAATTTATCAACCGAAGCAGAGACCTGCAACAAGTATGAACGAGCCGACTTATTCACTAACGTTGAATTTTAAGAACAATACAAAAAAGTATGATTCAATTTTATGCTTATTCACTTTTTATGCACACACAGAAAATTCAGCAACGAGTATAAATCATTTCCAACACTTGGTTCGAATTGCAATGTTTGAAAACAAAAATTCTTGTTTATACACAGTTTGTTTTTTGCATGTCGGTTTTGTTGTGCATGATCTGATTGGAATTGAACTAAAAACACACGAGCCACTTATAAGTAAAAAGCGGCTGGCAGAAAAATATGAAAACATAAAAAATGTGCATTTACTACCTATTTAACATTATTTCGTCGAAAAGAAAACTTATTTGACAAAGCAATGATAAAATTTGTAATATGTACAGTTTGTCAAATATATCTTTGCACAGAAAAAAAAAATTAAAGAAAAAATGTAAAATGAGCTGCTTCATACATTTAACGACACAGTCGAACATTCATGTTCGCACAAAACAACAAATGAATAAAACTCATGTTCGGCTAACAACACGTTGGCTTTGATGTAAAACGAGCTTCATACATTTAACGACACAGTCAGAATATTCATGTTCGCAAAAAACAACCAGTGAATAAAACTGAATGTTTGAAACGAACGGTTGCGTAAACGAGCGTTTTGTGCATTTGAACAAAAACGATTAAATCATAAAAATCAATGTGCATGATTAAGTATACCCGAAAATTTAGTACTCGTTGCAGGTCTCTGAACCGAAGTACCAAACATTGTTAATTCTCTCTTATTTTCTGAAAATTATGTACCAATGCTGATCATGATGCTTTAAAGGAAAATGTAATGTCACCTGAAATCGCAAAGCCTTTTTCGTCTTACAATATAAAACTTATTTTTGATCTGATTTTTTTTTTATTTTTTAATTGTTAATGTTTATGTTTTTCTTAATAAATAAATCGAATTTATTATATATATATATAAAAAATATAACTGTTTATGTTATTTTTGGACATAAGCGCTACAAGAAAAAATTGCCGTTCAAAACTGCCCCAGCCTAGTTCAAAGCTGCCCCGTATGGGGGGCACATTTGAACACAATGACTTCATACATTAAAAAAATAAAAAAAAATATAAATCGAACTAAAAATAAGTTACTTGTAGACTTAAACTAAAGTTTATTTTCATATACATATATTAGTTAAATTATATAAAGTGTCAATAATTCAGAAATATAAATTTTTATGTTGCTTGAAAGCAAAAAGTGTTCTAAGGTGCCCCCCTCTCCCCTACATAAGTATATTCATGGAAAAGTTGTAGTACATAATAATTAATAATCTTTCACTTTGAAAAACTATTGAAAGAAAAAATGGAAAGTTTCATAAAAAGAAAACTAAATAAAATAATGTATGTATGTACATGCATAAATTAAAAAAATGTCAATGAGCCGAATGCATAAACAAAAAAAAACACTAACATTCTAACTTTTTTTAACTTTGATGTTTAATGTGTGTCTGTGAATAAGAAAACTAGTTGTGCCAGCAAAAGGTCTGTTGCTCATATCAAAACAATGCTAGAAATTTAAGCAACAAGACAGCAAAGCACAGCAAGAAAAAAATAACTAAATAAAACTTGCAAAGAAGAATACAAAAGTACGACCGACGAGTATAAAACCGGTAATAAATACACAGAGCAATTACTTGGACAAGTTGCATGGTTAAGGTACGTCCGTCTGTTTATACGTCTGCCTCTCAAAGTGTAGAAAGTACTCCAACCCGTATTTTGAGTCACACAACAAGTAGAAGTAAACAAACAAAACCGGGCATAAATGAAAAGTAAAGAACCCACATTCAATACACAACCATACACAATGTTTGGTTCGATTCGTATCGATTCAATTGAATTGAAACATTCTCTGCAACAATGTGCGTATTATTTAGTACAACGTATGTATGTACATATGTAGTTATTTCAGGCCAATACATGTAACCTAAATACAAATTACAATAAAAATGTATTTAACATAGTACAGAGTTAAATGCATTTAATGTCATTAATCATCTTAATGCAAAACAGGCAGGTAAATGAATGAATAAATAAAATTGACAAAAAGAAAATCTTAAAAAAGAAGTGGTTAACAAATTACCATGAAATAGAAGCAAAACAGAAACTTGTTCTTGTGCTGTATTCGGCGCTGTCGATTCTTATTTACCCTACACCTTACATTAACATGAATTAAAATTTGCAAAAAGACATTAGCATTAATACTCTATATTTTAATTATTTAGCTTACAATAACTATTTATTTAAGAGCGCTTAAGTGCTTAAATGTATGCAATTGTTTCCTGAAAGTGCTGAAGATACTGAACAAACATCAGACTTGAATTTTTGTGAAAATGTGGTATAGATAAGATAAGAGAATTTGACTAAAGATGATCCTATTATGGATACCAGTTGTATGAGTTCAAACTGTCAGGCCAAAATGTTTGACAAAAAAATACCACCTTTTGGATATATTGGCAAGTAATCAACTGTTTTTAAATATTTAGCAATTGCAGTGAATTAGTGAATTTCACGTCAAGTGACCAAATGTTAAAAATCGATTTGGATGAAATTTGCACCAAGGTTAGTACTATTGGATAGTAGGCCAGACACAAATTTTCAGCTCTATCACTCAAGAACTGGCGGAGTTAGAGGGGGTTAAAATTGGACATTTTGGTCATACAGGGTTTTTTTAAAATGAGTGTAACTTTTCACCTATTGGTCCTAGCAAAAATTGTCCAAAGGACTTTATAGCTATTTCTTCAATCATTTCAAAAATATTTTTTTTTTAATTTTTAAATTTTTTTTTTTTTAGTTTTTTTTCAATTTGGGCCCTTTTTTTGTTTTTTAAAGAAAGTTTATACAATTTCCTTTAAGGCCTTTATAATCGCTTAATGCGAGTGGGATATCTATCAAAAAAATTATTTTTTAACTCAAGAATACGATTTTTCAATATTTGGCACATGTATAATTTTCATTTTCCCCCATTTTTTTTATTTTTTTTTTTTTTTTAAATGGAGTTTTTTTTATTTTATTTGACCAAAATTTCCAACTTTGACCCCCTCTAACTCCGGCACTTCTGGACTGATAGAGGATCTTGGTGCAAATTTCATCCAAATCGGAAGACATCGATTTTTAAAATTGGGTCACTTGTCGTGATATTCACCATATATAAACTATGAAGCAAAAGTGAATATTTGTCACTTTTGAAAAGACCCATCAAATATAAAATCGGGCTTCAATTCGAATATTTTTTTTAAATATTAAGTTTTAGCATACATATGTATTTCTTTACTTGAAATAAAAAGTAAAATATAAAAATGTTTATTATTATATACATACATACATATGTTCAATTCACAAGTGATGTTGTTGTTGTAGGAGTTGTACGTCTCCTGAATTTACAATAGTTGTACAAATGCTATTTCGTACAACACCTACGACATTTTTACTTACATATATTTTTTAAATTTTGTATGAAACTTTAAGTGTTGTCAAAAGTAAAAATATGTATCTCAATATAAAAATTACTCATTTCAGTTTAAGAACATAACCAAACGGTAACACTGAAATCATAAACTGATTGACAAATATATTGAAACAAGAAAATAAAATCCATAAACAAAAATTTTCAATAATGGATATTGCTGAAAATACTACGATATGTTTTAATTTTGGAAAATAGTCATAGTTTATACATACATATGTATTTTGTATACCTACATATTTATTTGTCATTTGGAAGGTTTGACAACAGAAACGACTTTGCTCAAAATTGTGTTCACAATCAAATAGTTGTATCATACAATGTACGACATACAACATCACTAGTGAATTGAACAATAGAGTTTAATTGTCGCTATATTTATTATTATTTATTTTTTATTCTAAATTAAAAAAATAAATATATTTATCAAAGGACAAAACCTAAGCACCCCCTCAGAACATTTTTTTTAAATGATAATTTTTTTAAGAAAACAAAGTTTTTAAAATTTTTTTTTTATTTTTTTTTTATTTATTTATATCTTTGTTATTGAAAAACACTAACTTAAGGAATTCAGAATTTAAGAAAAAAAAGTTAAAATGCAAAAAGCAATTTAAGTCGGAAATATAAGTGGACAAAACTAAAGCACCCCCCCAATTTAAAATACAAAAGAAACTATTGAAATCAATATTTCGTTGCGAATCCTTTATTCTGGATGACACACGCACATCTTTTAGGCATAGAGGATATTAAATTATTAATTATATCAGGTGATATTGCTTCCCAGGCTATTTTTGCGGCTTCAAATAAATTTTCTTTGGTTTTGCAATTTTCTCGGTTGATTTTTAAGATAACGATCTCCCACAAGTTCTCGTTTGGGTTAAGATCGGGGGATTGGGCAGGCCAACGAAGAACTTCTATCAAATTGGTCTGGAACCACTCTTTAACCACTTTTGACGTATGTTTTGGGTCGTTATCTTGCTGGAATGCCCATTTAAGTGGCATATCTTCTTCAGCATAAGGCAACATCACGTCTTTTAATATGTCACGATACATGAAACGATCCATAAGTCCATCAATCTTATGAATTGGCCCAATCCCTTGCCCAGAGAAACAACCCCAGACCATTATGTTACCGCCTCCATGCTTTATAGTGCCTTTGCAATATTTAGGATTC
The DNA here is from genome assembly GCA_916048285.2 of Bellardia pandia. NCBI lineage: Eukaryota > Metazoa > Arthropoda > Insecta > Diptera > Calliphoridae > Bellardia > Bellardia pandia. The sequence continues at coordinate 1,496,306 of OU696529.1, read as the reverse complement.
AACGGTTAAATCCATTTGCTCTGCGTACATGCCTTATGCCATCTGAATCCTTTAAACTAAGCTTAGATTCGTCAGAAAACAGCACAGTCCTCCATTTTTGGACACTCCAGTTGAGATGGGTCTTGGCGAATTCGAGTCTGGCTCTTTTATTTTTTGACGATATGAAAGGTTTTTTTGCTGGTCGTCGACTGAATAATCCGGCCTCTACCGCCCTTCTGCGAATCGTTCTTTCGCTAATTTTTAAATCTAAGCGATTTCGTATGTGACTAGAAGATGCTGTAGCATCATTTTGGATTATCCTTTTAATTAAGGAGTCTTCATGTCGCGAAGTTTCGCGTGGTCTTCCTCCAGAGTAAGTAGAAGATGTGCGACCAGTCTCCAAAAACTTTTTAATTAGCCTAGAAATAATTGATCTGTTGATCGAATTTTTTGCACTCAATTGATGTCTTGATAAGCCGGCTCTAAAATCATCAAGAATTCTAATTTTAAATTCACTTGAGTACTTATTGCGCGCCATTACTCTTTATCTCAACGAAAACTTTAAAACAATGACAATTTTCGCATAAATTCGAACAAGTTCTTCTTCTTAACACAGTAGCTTAATAGCTGTTGCATTTTTGAAATTTACCGTTAACTAATGCAGCAATGTAGCAGTAGCGTAGTAAAATTTTCAAACACAATATTAGGGGGTGCTTTAGTTTTGTCCACTTATATTTCCGATTTAAATTGCTTTTTGAATTTTAACTTTTTTTCTTAAATTCTGAATTCCTTAAGTTAGTGTTTTTCAATAATAAAGATATAAATAAATAAAAAAAAATAAAAAAAATTTTTAAAAACTTTGTTTTCTTAAAAAAATTATCATTTTAAAAAAATGTTCTGAGGGGGTGCTTAGGTTTTGTCCGATACTGTACATATGTAAATCCTAACCCAATCAACCACCTATGGTGGGTGATGGCGTTGCAATGAGTTTTAGTAAAATTTTGCAACATTGATAAAACTATAAAATTACAGTAGCGAACAGTTTTATAAAGTAAAATACTTTATATTTATAGTAGCTGCGTAATAGCAAACAAATGAATTAATTTTTTACTATAAATTATATATATAAATTATATTGTATTGTATATAAATTATAACTGTCATAGTACCACTTAACTTCTTAATAAGTGTGGAGAAATGAAAATTTTGTGGAACAATTATTGTGTGACAATACATAGTTTAAAGAGCATAGTACTAGTCTAAATAATGTAACTGTAAAATAATTGAGATTTGTTTTTGTTAAAAATGAAGTCCATTCCTCTGGAAATTTAATAAGAAACATTTCTCGGTAAATACATACTCGTACATACAGACATAAATAACCAAATGGATGTTCGAAAGATTTAATTATAATTATATTTTCAAAATCAAATCAAATATGATTTCTCTTACGAATGAATTGTAAATTAAATGTATTGAATATCTTTCATTTCTTTGAAAGTTCATTCGGTAGGGAATTGATTGCTTGCTCATTTAATTTTGATTTATTAGAACTACATATTCTCAAATTATCAAAAAGATCAATTTGTAATTTTATAGGTATAAAATTTTAAATATTTTCTTGCACTCCTGTAAATGTGATAAGCAAATATTTGCTGTAGAGTGTTAAGTAGCATTGCCATTATTTTGAAATATCTATTGATTGCTTTGCTTTGCAAGTGTACGAGAGAGTGATTATGTGTTGTGTGTCTAAAAGTATGAGATATGGTTGAATAAACATCATCTACATATCTTTTAAACCAAAATAACAATAAACCAATAAACCATAAACAATACAAATGCGAATGCGAAAACAAGTACGAATGAATACAATTAATATGTAGAACAGCAAATATAACACCAAATAATCTAAAAAAAATAGCAGAAACACTCATTAAGGTGTTGATGAACTGACGACGCTGAAAGACGCTTTATTCCATTGCACCCGCGCCAGCTCACTCTGTACCCATGATTAAGTATCATTGTGCCATCATTAGGCGTGTCTCTGTTTGTTCAATTCTCTGCCAGTCAATTCATTGGCCTGCCAATTGAGGTCAAAATGTATTTTTTATATTATTTCATTTAATTTAATTCATATGAATGTACGTATTATAGAATAAACAATAACTTGAGAGTTAATGCTTTTGATTTATGTGTTTCTAAAAACCTGTTTACAATTTTTAGGCCAAATGAATAAAGTTTGTTGTCGTTATTATATTGTTGTTTTTGCTAGAGTAGATAATAAACAAAACAAATGAAAAAAAGTAAAAATTCAAAGAAGAACGCGACGAAGATGAGACAAAAGATGTTCGATCGATCATCCGATCATCCGTTCATGCTCATTCATCTCTTTACAATTGTACAATTTTAAGGTTAGTCAGTCGATCTGTAAATATGACAATTTTCTTTTTGTTCATATAGGTATTCAACTTTTCTATTGATTTCACTTTCTTTTTGTTTATTCAAATACATATGTATGTATGTACGTATATGTACCCTAGTATCTAGTATAAGCATGAGCTAGGTATATAATTTTTACTATGAACTCTTCCTATGACCACTAATGATGATTATTTGACCACAATATTTTGCAATTGTATGTAAATTTTTTCAAATCATTGATTTAAGTGGAAAAGTGCTTTCATTTTTTATTATAAAACAATGACAAGTTGAAATATTTGTTTTTTTTTTTTTCTTTTGTAATTTTTCACATTTACAATCACTTTTATTTGTACCGCGTTTTTCAAAAAACACCGTTAGTTTTATCTTTTGTAGGTTTTTTTTTTTTGGTATTTTTCGTTGAAATTTTTTGTCCGCTCTTGACCAACGTTCACTCTTGACTAAATTTAAGTTTTGATTTCAATACTTCATGAAGACTTAATAAGTCAAACACACTTTTTTTAATTCCAAAACACGCTTTCATTTGTTTTTGCTTTTGTATGTATTATTTTGTTGTTAGTTTTTATGTGCTGTTTTATGCAGAGAGTTGTGTGAGTTTTAGTTGTTGTTAAATTGTCATGATGTAGTATCGAGTACAAGTTTCGATGCTTGTGATCTTTGCAGATCATTGCTTTATAATATAAAGTTTATATTGAGACCGGCTTTTTATACCCTTCACCATCGTGAGAAGGGTATATATAAGTTTGTCATTCCGTGTGTAATTTCCACAAAAAAATTTTCCGACCCTATAAAGTATATATATTCTGGATCCTTATAGATAGCGAAGTCGATTAAGCGATGTCCGTCTGTCTGTCTGTCTGTCTGTCTGTCTGTCTGTCTGTCTGTCTGTTGAAATCAGTTTTTTGAAGTCCCCAGATATTCTCGGGATCCAAACCTTCAATAATTCTGTCAGAAGTGCTTTCGAGAAGTTTGCTATTTAAAATCAGCAAAATCGGTTTAGGTCAACCAGAGTTATGAACCAATATGTGAGACCACCTCTATAAAAATTTGATATTTTTCGTCCATTTTATTGCAATATTTTGAAATATATTGGAGATAATACTATGAAATTTTGTATACGTTGTTTGTATGACAAAAGAAGAAAGTGTGCGGAAAATAGTAAGAATCGGTCCATGATTTCTCATAGCCCCCATACAAATATATATATTCCCGAAATATGGATTAATGATAAATAAATGCCTATAAAATAGGGATATCAAGACAAAATTCAGCTAAAATAAGTTTTACACAAACAGAAATCGCAAAACGAAATTTTTTTTAGTTCGGTCCATGTTTGACCATAGACCCCATATAAAGTCCACTTCCAAAATTCATTTAAATACGTATAAAACAGATATGAATAATGCTAAACGGCTAAAATTTGACATAAAGACTCTTTATAGACAAATAAATTGTTGTACTAAATTTTATGATGGTCGGCCCAGAAATGGTCATAGCCCCCATACAAAAATCTTCCCGAAATATTGCTCAATTATACATAAATGCCTATAAAATTGGAATATCACGACAAAATTCAGCAAAAATAAGTTTTATGCAAAAAGAAATCGCAAAACGAAATTTTTTTTAGTTCGGTCCATGTTTGACCATAGACCCCATATAAAGTCCACTTCCAAAATTCATTTAAATACGTATAAAACAGATATAAATAATGTTAAACGGCTAAAATTTGACATAAATACTCTTTATAGGCAAATAAATTGTTGTACTAAATTTTATGGTAGTCGGCCCAGAACTGGTCATAGCTCCCATACAAGGACCACATCTGAAAAAGACATTTTTCCCTATATATATTGTATAAATATCGGTACCGACTCAAAACTTTGCACAGATCATTTTAATATATACAAAAATCATTTCACAAAATTTTGTTAATTTCGGTCTATTTTTAACTGTATGCCCCATATAAAGCCCTCTTCGGAAAATCACTTTAATACTCATAAATCGCTTATAAATAAGGGTACCAATCCAAAATTTTACACGGATCATTTACATACATGCCTAAATCTAACTGCTGGATTTTGAGAATATCGGTCCATATTTGACTATATCCCCCACATAAGGTCCACTCTCGAAATCCACTTTAATACTAATATATATCTTAAATATAGCGTTATTATGTTGAAATTCGACGTGAAATATCCTCATATGCATGAAAATAACTGTTCCAAAATTTAAGAAGATCGGCCCATAATTTGTCATAGCTGCCATATAAGAACCATTTCCAAAAAACAAATAAATTCGGGTCAAAAAATATTTTTTTCGGATTTAACCTATATTCGGTCTATATTTTATAATCATGATATATATCGTTGGAAAGGTATTTTTAATACCTTTCATTTAGTGTATTACAAATTATCAAGCACCCAGTAGTTCCCGAGATATAGACCTATATATTTTCAACTTTACGGGCCCGCCCCTTCGAAAATAGGCGTGACCGCCAATAAATTTTTTTTTTGCTGGTATCTCCTCTAAAAGCCCTATTTCATTTTGTTTTTTTTTTTTGAGCAAAATCACTAAAAACGAATTGTACCCCTTTTTATACCCTTCACCATCGTGAGAAGGGTATATATAAGTTTGTCATTCCGTGTGTAATTTCCACAAAAAAATTTTCCAACCCTATAAAGTATATATATTCTGGATCCTTATAGATAGCGAAGTCGATTAAGCGATGTCCGTCTGTCTGTCTGTCTGTCTGTCTGTCTGTTGAAATCAGTTTTTTGAAGTCCCCAGATATTCTCGGGATCCAAACCTTCAATAATTCTGTCAGAAGTGCTTTCGAGAAGTTTGCTATTTAAAATCAGCAAAATCGGTTTAGGTCAACCAGAGTTATGAACCAATATGTGAGACCACCTCTATAAAAATTTGATATTTTTCGTCCATTTTATTGCAATATTTTGAAATATATTGGAGATAATACTATGAAATTTTGTATACGTTGTTTGTATGACAAAAGAAGAAAGTGTGCGGAAAATAGTAAGAATCGGTCCATGATTTCTCATAGCCCCCATACAAATATATATATTCCCGAAATATGGATTAATGATAAATAAATGCCTATAAAATAGGGATATCAAGACAAAATTCAGCTAAAATAAGTTTTACACAAACAGAAATCGCAAAACGAAATTTTTTTTAGTTCGGTCCATGTTTGACCATAGACCCCATATAAAGTCCACTTCCAAAATTCATTTAAATACGTATAAAACAGATATGAATAATGCTAAACGGCTAAAATTTGACATAAAGACTCTTTATAGACAAATAAATTGTTGTACTAAATTTTATGGTGGTCGGCCCAGAACTGGTCATAGCTCCCATACAAAAATCTTCCCGAAATATTGCTCAATTATACATAAATGCCTATAAAATTGGAATATCACGACAAAATTCAGCAAAAATAAGTTTTATGCAAAAAGAAATCGCAAAACGAAATTTTTTTTAGTTCGGTCCATGTTTGACCATAGACCCCATATAAAGTCCACTTCCAAAATTCATTTAAATACGTATAAAACAGATATAAATAATGTTAAACGGCTAAAATTTGACATAAATACTCTTTATAGGCAAATAAATTGTTGTACTAAATTTTATGGTAGTCGGCCCAGAACTGGTCATAGCTCCCATACAAGGACCACATCTGAAAAAGACATTTTTCCCTATATATATTGTATAAATATCGGTACCGACTCAAAACTTTGCACAGATCATTTTAATATATACAAAAATCATTTCACAAAATTTTGTTAATTTCGGTCTATTTTTAACTGTATGCCCCATATAAAGCCCTCTTCGGAAAATCACTTTAATACTCATAAATCGCTTATAAATAAGGGTACCAATCCAAAATTTTACACGGATCATTTACATACATGCCTAAATCTAACTGCTGGATTTTGAGAATATCGGTCCATATTTGACTATATCCCCCACATAAGGTCCACTCTCGAAATCCACTTTAATACTAATATATATCTTAAATATAGCGTTATTATGTTGAAATTCGACGTGAAATATCCTCATATGCATGAAAATAACTGTTCCAAAATTTAAGAAGATCGGCCCATAATTTGTCATAGCTGCCATATAAGAACCATTTCCAAAAAACAAATAAATTCGGGTCAAAAAATATTTTTTTCGGATTTAACCTATATTCGGTCTATATTTTATAATCATGATATATATCGTTGGAAAGGTATTTTTAATACCTTTCATTTAGTGTATTACAAATTATCAAGCACCCAGTAGTTCCCGAGATATAGGCCTATATATTTTCAACTTTACGGGCCCGCCCCTTCGAAAATAGGCGTGACCGCCAATAAATTTTTTTTTTGCTGGTATCTCCTCTAAAAGCCCTATTTCATTTTGTTTTTTTTTTTTTTTTTGAGCAAAATCACTAAAAACGAATTGTACCCCTTTTTATACCCTTCACCATCGTGAGAAGGGTATATATAAGTTTGTCATTCCGTGTGTAATTTCCACAAAAAAATTTTCCGACCCTATAAAGTATATATATTCTGGATCCTTATAGATAGCGAAGTCGATTAAGCGATGTCCGTCTGTCTGTCTGTCTGTCTGTCTGTCTGTCTGTCTGTCTGTCTGTCTGTCTGTCTGTCTGTCTGTTGAAATCAGTTTTTTGAAGTCCCCAGATATTCTCGGGATCCAAACCTTCAATAATTCTGTCAGAAGTGCTTTCGAGAAGTTTGCTATTTAAAATCAGCAAAATCGGTTTAGGTCAACCAGAGTTATGAACCAATATGTGAGACCACCTCTATAAAAATTTGATATTTTTCGTCCATTTTATTGCAATATTTTGAAATATATTGGAGATAATACTATGAAATTTTGTATACGTTGTTTGTATGACAAAAGAAGAAAGTGTGCGGAAAATAGTAAGAATCGGTCCATGATTTCTCATAGCCCCCATACAAATATATATATTCCCGAAATATGGCTTAATGATAAATAAATGCCTATAAAATAGGGATATCAAGACAAAATTCAGCTAAAATAAGTTTTACACAAACAGAAATCGCAAAACGAAATTTTTTTTAGTTCGGTCCATGTTTGACCATAGACCCCATATAAAGTCCACTTCCAAAATTCATTTAAATACGTATAAAACAGATATGAATAATGCTAAACGGCTAAAATTTGACATAAAGACTCTTTATAGACAAATAAATTGTTGTACTAAATTTTATGGTGGTCGGCCCAGAAATGGTCATAGCCCCCATACAAAAATCTTCCCGAAATATTGCTCAATTATACATAAATGCCTATAAAATTGGAATATCACGACAAAATTCAGCAAAAATAAGTTTTATGCAAAAAGAAATCGCAAAACGAAATTTTTTTTAGTTCGGTCCATGTTTGACCATAGACCCCATATAAAGTCCACTTCCAAAATTCATTTAAATACGTATAAAACAGATATAAATAATGTTAAACGGCTAAAATTTGACATAAATACTCTTTATAGGCAAATAAATTGTTGTACTAAATTTTATGGTAGTCGGCCCAGAACTGGTCATAGCTCCCATACAAGGACCACATCTGAAAAAGACATTTTTCCCTATATATATTGTATAAATATCGGTACCGACTCAAAACTTTGCACAGATCATTTTAATATATACAAAAATCATTTCACAAAATTTTGTTAATTTCGGTCTATTTTTAACTGTATGCCCCATATAAAGCCCTCTTCGGAAAATCACTTTAATACTCATAAATCGCTTATAAATAAGGGTACCAATCCAAAATTTTACACGGATCATTTACATACATGCCTAAATCTAACTGCTGGATTTTGAGAATATCGGTCCATATTTGACTATATCCCCCACATAAGGTCCACTCTCGAAATCCACTTTAATACTAATATATATCTTAAATATAGCGTTATTATGTTGAAATTCGACGTGAAATATCCTCATATGCATGAAAATAACTGTTCCAAAATTTAAGAAGATCGGCCCATAATTTGTCATAGCTGCCATATAAGAACCATTTCCAAAAAACAAATAAATTCGGGTCAAAAAATATTTTTTTCGGATTTAACCTATATTCGGTCTATATTTTATAATCATGATATATATCGTTGGAAAGGTATTTTTAATACCTTTCATTTAGTGTATTACAAATTATCAAGCACCCAGTAGTTCCCGAGATATAGGCCTATATATTTTCAACTTTACGGGCCCGCCCCTTCGAAAATAGGCGTGACCGCCAATAAATTTTTTTTTTGCTGGTATCTCCTCTAAAAGCCCTATTTCATTTTGTTTTTTTTTTTTTTTTTTTTGAGCAAAATCACTAAAAACGAATTGTACCCCTTTTTATACTCTGTTTGTTTATACTCTGTTTGTTTTTTATACTCTGTTTGTTAAATTACACTGAAGATTATTATGAACATCAGACAGACTCTGAAAGTTATGGTAAGAATTGGTAATTAAATCAATTAAAAATGGTAAAAATTAGATAACATTTCAAAATATTTAACATAAATTATGTTGGTCGTAAAATTGTGTTTCAAACAATATATCAAATACTAATAAAATTTGCACTAACACTGAATAGAAAACACAGAATTAGGATATTCTAGTCTAGTGTAGTTTCTGTATTTCTTATTACGCTTAGGTGAAGGGTATTTAAGATTCGGCACAGCCGAATATAGCACTCTTACTTGTTTATTTTAGTTTTGGAGCTCACATAATGGGAGCTTATGAAGAAATTTGAGAGTACGTGAGATAAAAACAAGTAAGAGTGCTATATTCGGCTATGCCGAATTTTATATACCCTTCACCTTTGTTGTGGACGCATAATTATATTATATACATATGTACATACATACATATATATATTACTAACTGACCCGGCAAACGTTGTTCTGCATTCAAATTAAATTTTGACCGCAAGTCTTTTTCTTTTTGCAAAACGCGCAAAGATATACACATTAAATTTCTTATGTGCACCCTCCACACAGACCCCAATCACCCCTGAAAATTTCATTGAAATCGGGCAAACCGTCTAGGAGGAGTATGCGAACAGGAAGTTTTGCCACTTAATTTTATATATATAGATATTGTTACGTTTTTACCTTTTAAAAATGGCGGTTTATTTCCTTTAAATAAACCGGATTCTTTTTAATTGCAAAATAAAAACAAAATAAATGTACACAAACACAATTAAAAATTACGGTTTAAGAACACACTTAAAGTTTTCGAACACTTTGATGTTTACACAACAATGACTCACAATAAACTGATTCATTTGGTTGGCCGTGTTAGTCTATTCATACAGCAATCATAATTTCTGGAAGGTTCGAAACTAAGATACTAGAATGTTTGTGACTGCAAGTCTAGAATGTTCGTGTCTAGAATATTCAGCCAAAGTCGTTAAAACTCAATGTTGCCATATTGCTATGTTTATAACAGTTTATAACAATAATGTTTATAAATCAAAACTACTACAAATGCTAAACAAGTTGTATGTCGATAAACACGCCATCTGTTGATAAAGTTGTTCGTAACAACACTGATAGTTTTTTTGATGAAATTTTCAGAGGTTGTCTCGGATTTTTTCTCATATCTCCGTTATTTATGGACGGATTTTGCTGATTTTAAATAGCAAAATTCTCGAAAGCATGTCTGATAGAATTATTGAAGATTTGGATCCCGACGATATCTGGGGACTTCAGAAAATTGATTTCAAAAGACAGACAGACGGACATGGCTTAATAGACTCCGCTATCTATAAGGATCCAGAATATATATACTTTATAGGGTCGGAAAATTATATTGTGGAAATTACAAACGGAATGACAAACTTATATTCTCATGAAAGTGAAGGGTATAATTACAATGCAGGTTTTGTCGGTCGGATTGGACAATTTTTTGTCCGTCACATTGTTCATTTTTAGATATTCTTACAAATTGTTCAAAAGCACATAAACAAATTAAATAGTATATAGTTCTATTTTATACAAATATATAAAAAATGTCCACAATCATAAATTGATTGGGTCTAACCATTATATAATTCTAGCGAGAATATTTTGAGAAAATATTTTTTTAAAATTTAGAACTTTACATTTGCTTATAATAAACAATTAATTATTGTTTTTTTTTTTATGGGTTATATTGACTGTTTGCGGATAAAAAATATTCTCGTACTAACTCGACATAAAAATCGATTTTAGTAATAATAACTATGTATATTGTAGGCACCAACTGAATATTTTAGGATTATTTATAATTATGCTATGATGTGCCGTTTTTTTATTATATATTTCCTTTGCACTCAAAGTACCAAACAAACTAAGGGATTTTATTTTTAGTGCCAATTATTAATTTCAAAAGACCTTGTACTTGCGTATCAGATTGTCGTCGCTTATACTTGTGCGAATAAGTTTGAGTACGATTTATGTGTACAGTGTACTCTCTCTTAAGCGGACGCCTAAGGGACTGACGAGTTTGTCCGCTTATGAGAAGTGTTCGTTTATGAGAGAAACACAAAAAGAGTAATCAATAATCTGTAATATTGTACATACATATATTTATCTTTAAACACTTTTATTTCCAAACCAAAAACATACATATAAAGATAAGACAAAAATAAACAGAATTTTCATTTATGTTCTTGCGAAAAATGAAAAAAATTTAAAAATAAGGCAAAGTAAACAAAATATTTATTAATATTTTTGCGAATAAAAAAAGGAAAAGCTTGAAAGACCAGATATTCAACTGGATTTAAAAAAGTCCGAAATTTTAGCTTGGCGAGTTGTTCCTTTAATATCTTGGAAACGCATTTGAAGATCAGTCAGCATTTTAACACTTTCAAGGTCGCTGTAATATAAAGAAAACCTTTTAAGTTTTCTTATGACTAAATAAGCCTCTTTATAAGAAGTTAACTTGTTTTCAATTTCATTTTCTAGCTCATCGTCAGACGAGCTTTCCACCATTTCTTCGGAAGCTATTAACATTTCAGTACTAATGCTTTCCACATATTCATCATTAATCTAAATTGATATAATCTTCGACGTCAACTTGTATCTGGCTCTGAACTCGATTAACGATATCGGAGAACTGAGCAAGCGCTGATAGTGAAAGCTCATCTTCTGCAGTCTAACAGCCATCATCATTTGGGCAATAATTTTCTCTAAAACCAGCTTTTCAGAAGAAATTTTTCTGTCTGGTTATGGGGAAATAAAATGTCTTTCATCGTGGAACAAAGTGTCCGCGTCCTGTTAGGAGGGTAGTCCGCTTAAGAGGGAAATATTTTTAAAATCCCTTACAATTTGTTTGGTACTGAAAAAAGTGTCCGTATATGGAAGGTGTCCGCTTATGGGATCTGTCCTTTAGGAGAGAGTACACTGTATATGTTTTCTGATAAGAATAATTTCGATCAGAATTTTTGTATGTATTTTCATTTGTAAATGAGGTACTTTTTCTTCCTTTAGAGTCATTCACCCCTATCGTGAATAAAAATTCCCCATAGAATTTGTTCTCTTTTCACATTTTTCCTATTAAAATTCAATGTTAAAAAAATAAAAGGGAACAAATTTCATGTGGAATTTTTATCCACGATAGGGGTGATTAAGTTTAATAATGAAATAATTTTTTATATGATTTCACGTCATACGGATTACTATGTTGACAATCATATTTGAAAGAGCAATGAAACCTGAATAAGTATTAAGAAATACGCAATATGTAGTTTGTTATCAATATTCAAACTTATTACTTATTTTTATACACATATATAGCTAGCTATTATATTTTAGGTTTAGCGAAATCACACAACTTATTGTACGAAAAGTTTTAAATTTACCACGTTAACTAAACGCTCAGTTGCTAACGGAGTCAAACAATTCCAATGAAATTTATTTCGCAAAATGCTTAATCATGCAAAGTCAAAAAACAAAATATTTGGCGGCTAAATCCCACTTACCTGTCTTTGTTCTCGGCATTCAAATACGAACTGGCATACAGGCCCACAAGACCGTCCAACTGACAATGATAACTTATAGAGACCGTATATGGAGTTGCTGTATAGAGAATCTCCTCCAATTCGATAAAGAGCATTTCACGTTCAACATCCAAGAAGTATTTCTTAACTCGTATACGCATACGCGCCATCATATTCAAAATACTCACTGAATTTATTTCCAAATACTGGGCGTGCAAGACGATCAAATTGGTTGCCTTTTCGATTTCGATTTGAATAGAAACGGTACCGTCGCAAGTTTTGGCATTTAGTTGTGGATGAATGTACAATTTATATTTTATGGGACGGATGTCATCGGGAAGACGATAAATTATCTAAATTAAACAAATAAACATTGAACACTGTATTGTAAATTTTAAATAATTTTACAACATATTAAAACTATAAAGTATTTTACAAGAAGTTGGCAGTTAAAATTTTAAGTGAAACTATGTAGTAATAATAATAATAAAGTAATAATAAATGTTATCGATTTATGTTTAATTGTGGTAATTTAAGTGTTAACTTTATTCGGCAAAACAATATTTAGATACTATGTACAACATATTAGAAAACGTTTTATTCACAATTTTAAACATTTATGACACCGGTGGCAAAGATGCTGTCAAGGTGTAGGTACTCTTGACGAGAGATCCACTTGAAGGCATTGATTGTATATATAAATCTAAAATGTCTATTTTAGCCTTCGATTCCTTTAATTCCGCAGACATTTTGGCATTATCCACAGCTAATATGGTAATGGCTAAAATTAAACAGGTTGCCAGTAAACCAAAAAATATTGCAAATCTTTTGGCGGTACATTTCTCTAAAATAAAAAATGCTTTAAATAAATAGCTGACTAGTAGTTTTAGCAACATTTCATTATTTACCTTTTAAAATACTTGGCGTATGAACCATTTTACTTTAATAATTTAGCACCTTTTATTGACAACACAATATCGTGAGTGACACAAAGAATACTTTTTTGCATTTTCTTTAAACTGAACCATTATTTAGTCGATATACGAGAACCTAAACTTAACGAAACTTGTTTACTATTCTACATACAAACATTCCAAACTTTAATCATATCGCTGTAGATAGATATAACACAATTTAGCAAAAAAAAAAATAAAAAAAAACAATTATCACAATTGTGATACGATATTTATTGATAAGTAGGCTTGTAATAAAGTTCCTTTTACCGCTCCGTCACTCATACATTTACACGAATATTTTTGCTTTCACATGTGTATATAATTATTAATAATATTCGTAGTTAATATCTGTCCAAAAAACCTTAGATTTTAAAACCATCATAAAGTAACTAAATAATTAGTTTTAATTGATTTAATATCAACATTAAACTGTCATGATTCATTCAAATAGACTTTTTAAACAAGCTTATCGTTACAGAAGGGACAAAATGCGTTCTAAAATGTTTAGATGAAGTTAGTTTTTCTTCATAATAAACAGTCCTAACCTTTGCAATCTAAGCTAAATTAAATTGGCAATTGTACAAACTCTGGACGAATCTCCTGGAAATTTCCACTTTTCATCTCCCATATATACGAGTACACATGTATATATGTATGTATGTATGTATATGTATATACGAACTGGTGGATACTCTTTTTATTTAGTCGAAATGTGGTGATGATATTTTCGATATTTTTTAAGTTTCAACTTCTTCCACCTCCTACTTATCTATGAATATAGTAAAAAATAGTAAAAAAAAATGCAAACGTACCTCTTCGGGATTTGGAAGACCTGGTGGCAAAGTTGGAAAACTTGGTTCATTTGGCACAGTTATTGTAGGCCACGAAAATCCAGTGGATGGACTGGTAGATGATTCGCCTCCACCTGGAGTGATGTTTGTGGAAGAATCTGTTACTTCGGAAGATGGTGGAGATTGTTCTGTTGGTGGCGAGGATGATGCCGTTGTAGGGTTTGATGTTATTGGGGATGTAGCACTGGTAGATGGTGTTGCCAAAGTTGAAATTGTATCCAATTTATCTAAGGCATCCTGCAATTCATCTTCCAGGTTGGACTTTTCAACAGCCAACACAATTGTGGACACACAAAAGGCCGTCGTAGCCAAAGCGAAAAAAATCGCCACATTTTTTGCTGTCAACACTAAAATGAAATAAATCAACAATTAGAATTTTCACAATCACACACAAATAGGCAAACTTACGCAACATTACTGTACTGCAAAAAGGAAACAACTTTATGAAATTGTTAACGAAATTGATATTGTCGGTCGAATGTACACCGATTGAAAACTAAACCGTCAACTGTTGGTGAAATTACAATGTCACCTAATAGCTGAATTTAGTTTGCATTTTGCAGACTGTATTCCAATTTTATCATAGAACACATACTACATTATATGTATACAAGTTGTGTATACTGCACATACACGTACACGTACATATAAAATTTATGATCAGTTTATTTTACGGATATTATCGCATTTTTATCACTTGCACTTGCTTAAAATATGTATTTGTAATTACTTTATTGCCTACTATTGGTATCAAAGTGTAAAATTCTCAAACCATTGTAGAACTCTGAATTATTAAATTGGACAATTAATTGCTACGATTGAAAACCAAAAATAATAGAAGGTATAAAACCATAATTAGTCAGTAATAGAGTAAGCAATGAGCAATAAAGTTTACGCGACACATTTTAAGTGTAAATTTTTATGGCACTAAACTAATTGTTTTGACTTCAACAGAGCACTCCTTAAGTACTACTTAAGTAGTCAAAACAGAGAAATTTAAAATAATAATTTCAGCACTATGCGAATAACTAGAGTTTTATTTCTATTACATTATGTAAAATTAATGTAAATACGAGTATTTACTGATAGTTGTCGAAAGTAAAATAAGAATTTAATATATGTAATATGATGGTTACAATTTGTGTCATGTTTGACGGGACCGGAACTTTTGTTTATATACTTTAAACAAATAATTTGACTTTCAAAATATAGGATGATTTATTTTGTTTAATGCATAACTTAATCTCTTGTGACATGCAGGGCATTAGATTCATTCATAAAATAGAGTGTAACATTTATTGTTGATATAAATAGTAACTCTGCAAGTTGCATTCAATTTACTAATTAGTTTTCAATATAATTAAGTTTTCTTTACTTTTGATAAGCCTGTCGCATAACCAAATTAATATTCATGTAATTAAAATGAAATTCTAATGTTTTAAGTTTTCTTATTTATAATAAAGCTAATATGATGTTCACACATACATTTTTAATTGACATTTTTTAATTAACGCCTAATTGAATTCAATTATCCATACAAAATTTCAATTAAGATAATTGCTTCATTAAGAGTTAATTGTTCTAATAATTGTTAAAATTTAAAATACAACTCTGTGACAAGTAATAACTAAAATGGCAGTTGATTCGCTTTTAAATTAATAAAGAATATTTTTAGGCTGAAAGTTATAATATTACAACCAAATACAGTGCACTAGGGAAAACGTCAACTAACTAAAACCGCGGTGTTGACGTTTAACAAATTTAAAAAAATCTGTTATTTTTTTTCTTTCCAACACTTGGAAGAGAGCCTTATCACTATTTATTTCATAAAATTTTAGAGTAGTTAATGTAAAAAAAGGGTTGACGTTTTGGGATGTTGATGTAAACGAGCGTTGACGTTTTCCCGAGTACACTGTAATTGTATCCTTTTTTGTCAGCTGCTGTCAAACGCTAATTTAATTAGCAATATTGAGCATATGTGAACACTGTTTAATTAACCAATAATTGACACAATTAAAAATACATGTCTGAACACCATATAAATAACTAACTTTATATTAAAAAAAATAAAATTCAACATTTTAAATTGTCTTTAATCGTTGCATATGTTAGGGCATTTCAAACTAAACCTATTCACCTCTGTGTAATTTAGCACTAAATAAACATAACAAAAAAAAACCCACCCATTTGTATATACACATCACAAAAGCACTAACAGCCATCCCTAAATACCGACGGAAAGCGGAACGTTTTTTAACGCTGAGTATTAATGCTAAACAAAAGCGTCAACGTTATGTCAAAATGATAAAAACAGGGTTATCAAACAAATAAATAAAACGACTCTGTTTATTGTAACAGCTGGACATTGTTGTTTTATTTCTCTTTTTTTTTGTTTTGTTTTCTTTTGCAACTAACTTCACTGTGAAACGCCTTGTCAAAATCGGATTTTCCAATAGCAAATCGTTGCCGCCGCGTTGACATTTAAAAAACGCTTACCGTCGGTATTTAGGGATGGCTGTAATAATAAATAACTTAAAAAAAGAGTAGGTTTTTTGTGAAAAATCAAGATCTATATTTGTAAATTTAAAGCTCTAAAGTAAGCTTCGCGACCATTTGTATTTTATAGGTTTAGTTTATCGGTTCTAATGAAATTTTATATACCAGTCATTAGATTGTTGTTGATAACTATTGCAAGGGTTTTGTAAGGCCAAACAAGTTTAAATAATTTCAACTAAAAAAATCATATTGAAAGAGAAATTCATCATGGACAAAGAACAGACCGCCACAATACCTTTGAGATTGTCATAATTGAAAAAGCGAAAACCTATTTTTTTCAAAAAGTGTTCAAATATTCGCATACATATATTTTTTATATAAAAATATTTATTATTATATTTATTAACATTAACCATGTAGATATGTATGTATATGTACATAGTTATTAGTTTATTGCTTGGTCAGCCATTGGGTAACTTGATCTAAATTGGTTTTCATCCAATTAATGTTGTATTTAACAGTTTCTAAAGCTTGTTGGCGAGAAGCTGTACCAGCGCCAGCTTCGGGATATTTAGCAAAGAATGCTTCCATCTCTTCCAATTTAGTTTCGGTGGAGAAACGTGCCGTGATAGCTGGTATCATACGACCCATATAACGTTCATTCAGCGTAAAACGAGCAACTAAATCTTCCCAATGCTCACGAACAAATTCCCACACAATAGGTTCTCCCACAGCATTTGCAGCAATATTTTGTATGCATGTAAAGTAGTCTTGGCGACGAACATAGTTTTCATTTTCAGCCAAGTCAATAAATCTAATAAAGTAAATACTTAATTAAGAACATGTTGCCATTAAATTAAAGATTTAACAATACCTTCTGAGAAGCCAGGGTACTTTAACACCAGACAAACCATACATCAGTTTCAATTTTTCGCTGGCATCTTGTTCAGTTATGAACAAGTCCCACATTTGTTCCCATTCCTTCTGTTTGCCAACATGCTGCATGCCATAGTAGTAAACAATTTCTCGTAAATCCGGATCGGATTTGTTTTCGGGATTAGCCAAGAAGTTGGTAAAACGAGTAGAGGCTTCTTTCAGACAATCGGATATGCCCAAAGAACAGGCAGCTGTTAAAATGCTAACTCTCAAACGACTAAAGAAACACAATATTCAAAAAGTTAACATAAAATATAACAAGAAGTACTTCGTCATAAATAGGAATCTATAACTTACTTTTTTAAATGGTTGTCCTCATCGACAGTCCATGTAACCTCCTGGTAGACTTTGTTAATGAGACCGCGAGCGTATTTCAAATACTCCAAATACGAATCGGTGAATATAAGATTGCCCTGCAAAGCTTGCAATTTGCTGGCAGCCACATACCAGGGAACAAAATCTTTTTCTTGGCTCAAGTATGTAGTCATATTAAGAGCAATTTCGTAAGAGACTTGATTGGCATCGGCTAAAGAAAAAACATCATTGAGCAAATGAGCACGATCAGCAGTTGCGAATTTCTCAGGAGTTGCTACTAAATCGTTAATAATTTCTTGCCACATTATGTTCTCATAATTGACGCGATAGTAGCCCACTTGATGACTGTTTAACTTTAACCATTTGGTTTCGATAGGCACCGAAACTGAAACTGATTTATCACTGAAATTAAACCATTTTCGACGCACATTATCATCATGGTCGTAAATATAAGTCAATGGTATAGTCCAAGTGTAACTGTAAAAATATTAAAAATATTATTTTTCAAATCAAAAAATTATGTTTTCCCATATTATATATGTACTTGAATTCGGAGTCAACATAAATGTTATCATAATCTTTAATGTTTGAAAAGAAGCGCTGTTGTGTCAATTCAATTGTGGTTGGTGATGTACGTTTCACATTGATGACGGGAAGACCCATTTGTTCGGACCAAGTCCGCATCATTAATCTGAATTTAAAAATAATAATATTAAATTGTCAGCTATTATTTATATAATTATCTACACATTTAAACCTACTTGACATCAAAGTCTAAACCAGTATTTGCCACTTCATTGATGAAATCATCTGTAATGGCGTTTTTGAATTTAAAGTTAGTCAAATAATTTGTAACGGCTTGCTCGAATTTCTCGGTACCCACAGCATCTTCCAACATACGTATAACGGAGGCACCCTTTTCATAACTTATTGTATCGAACATTTCGGTAATTTGATCGGGATTTTCGACTGTCTGCACAATGGGATGAGAGGCAACCGATGAGTCGTATTTCATGACACCATGTAGAGCGTTCACTAAAAATTGATCGGGCTAAAAGGAAAAGAATAGACCGATTTGCCAGTATTGCCGCGTGAAATTTTATTTCAAACTCTTTCTCTTACCAAGCCCCAATCTTCATAGACATTATTTATAGCCTTATATTCCATAAAGCGGGCAAAGCCTTCATTTAGCCACAAGTCATTCCACCAGTTCATAGTTACCAAATTACCGAACCACATATGAGCCAACTCATGGGCAATTACGGCGGCAGTACGTTGCTTATTCCAAGTCGAACTAAAACTACGATCATACAATAGGGCAGTTTCCCGGTAAGTCAATAAACCCCAATGCTCCATGGCATTCGATACAAAGTCTGGTATGGCTGCCATGTCTAAAATAAAAGTATTTTATGTTGGTTAAAAGTATACATTCACTCATTAGTGAATTACATATCACTGAAGCCAACTCATATACATATATGTACATACCCAATTTTGGTAACGGATACTCCACTTTAAAGTTTTCTATATATAATTCCGTGAAAGCTACAGCAGTCTTGAGGGCAAAATTCGTCTTATCGAGTTGGTGTTTGGTAGCAAAGATACGCAATTCAAAATCTTCGCCATAAGCTGCACTGATTTTCTCTTTTTTTGAGTCAAAATCAGAAACAATGAAACATGTCAAGTAAGTGCTCATAGGCACACTTGATGCGAAATATACTTCAGTGTATTGGCCCAAAAATAATGAATTCTAGAAAGCGAAAGATAAGTTAGTGTTAAACAAATTTTAATACATATATTTTCAATAAGTGTTGAGTATTATAAAATACTGCTAGGTAAATGATTCTTGAAATCCTTCCTAAAAAGAAAGTCATCTGTATTATAATGCAAACACAAGTTCAATATACCACTATCCCAACAGTTTGTCGCAATGTACTACCATTTTTAGATACTGATAATTACATACCTCCTCATTCATATTCGATAAAGCGTGGTAACCATCACCTGTTGGTCTCACTAAAGTCACATTAAATGCGGCTTTCAAGTGTGGCTCATCGAAACAGGGAAACGCTTGGCGTGCATATGTTGGTTCGAATTTAGAAGTAGCAATTTTTCTGAAACAAGAAACATTTAGGGATCGCATAACAAAAAATTATAATCTGATAAAGTTTCATACAAAAATGTATTGCCTACGTTAAGGCATGTAACTAAATGGCAAATTAATTCCAATCCACCAACAACTCACCTCTTTTCATTCTCTGGCGTCGTATAAGTGCTGCTATACAAACCCACCATTTTGTTTAGCATTTGGCCCTCAAAAATTATACCCAAATTAACTTTGGTGTTGACCTCCAAAGGTGTTTTCATTTTTATAACTAGAAATTCACGCACTTCATCCAAGTGGTGCTCTTCCACTTCGTAGCCGGTCACATAAACGTTGCTAATTTTCAATTTATTCGAATGCAAAATAATTTTATCAGTTTCCTCCAAAACTTCAATATTTATAATTTCCTGACCCGAAAAGTTGCCCGTGTTTATATCAGGGTGCAGGTACAAATTATAGTAGAGGGGTTTCAAAGCACTTGGCAAACGGTAATTTATCTGTGGGTTAAAGTATAAAAATTTATTGCAATTGTACTAGAATGGCAAATATGATCAGATGCCTCACAAATAGTTTATCATAAAAAAATTTAAAAAATCAATTGTAAAGATAAGGGAAAATGGATATAAATTGTAGCAATAAACAATGTTGTTAACTAATCAAAATTTTACCAAAGACAAAAGATATTTTTGTATGACAATATGTACATATGTATATAAAATGCATAACTGGAATTTTTATAAATAAAAGTTTATTAGTGGTATTCGATGTTCGATGTGTTTTATATTGCAAAAGTTTGCAATTGCAAATGTTTTGACATTGATTATGAGCACTTCATTAATTTCGTACTTCGCGATACTAATGCAATTTATGCGCTAAAACAGCTGATCTACGTAAACAACAATTTATAAACGTATTTTAAAAATGCCACGAAAAAGTGCCAAAGAAAAAATTGTTGAATTTTTAGAAGACGAAGTTGCTGAAGAAACAATTTGGAATGGGAGTACATACACATTTAATGTTTTAGTATATACTTCTTCAGGCGTCCACTTTTTGTTTGGTTTTTCCCTTTTAATTTTGTTCTGTCAAATTGTTTGCTCCATTGTTTTAATTTTATTTCTTTCATTAGTGTTTACATCTGTCAGCTGATTAAATGTCAGAGTTGCAAACGAAAAAAAACTATGTACATAAAAACCGGATAAGTGCAACACACATAAATGCAAAAAACGCTCAAGTGTAACGTGTTTCGAAGCCATAAGCCTCTCTTATACTTTATCATGTAAAAATGCACGGATAAGTGAAACACGGATTAATGCATAAAATGCATAATAATTTTAAGCCTCAAGAGACATTTTTAGTACAACTTTGTATGCATAAATGCACAACTAAAATAGAACTGATTTTTTAAGTTTTGGTATTTGCACTCTTGATCACAGAAAAAAATGTATGTGTTAATAGTTTACCGTTGCATACCAAAGTTTACACGTTAACGCTTTTTTCGAAAATTATGGTAAGGTTATGGATCGCTTCCGCTTTTTACCGAATTGCATCTTTAACATTGATGAAACCGGGATAACAACTGTAGCGCAGGCTCCAAAAGTTATAGCAGCGACAGGTAAAAAGCAATTTGGCCAGATTGTTTCTGGCGAACGTGGTGAATTGGTTTCTTTCTGTGGTATTGTAAGTGCTGCTGTATTAATTTTCCCACGAATTAAGTTTAAAGACAGTTTTTTGTATAGTGCTCCTGCTGGAAGTCTGGGATTATCCTCGAGAAATGGATGGATGACAGCTGAATTATTTGTAAGAGTTTTGGAACACATAGTAAATACTTCGGGCTGTTCAATAATGAAGAAAATTCTGTTGATCATGGATGCTAACATTTCCGCCTCATTGTTCCCATCGCCTTCAGCCGATTGACGTCGGCGTGTATGGACCATTCAAATCAGCAGTAAAGATTGCATTTACTGACTGGATGAGGACGAATCCTGGAAAGACCATTACTGTTTACAATGTGGCCGAACTTGCTAATAAAACATTTAATAAAAGTTTCACTTTTGACAATATCACCAACTCATTTAAAAAGTCTAGGATATGGCCTGCAAACAGCATCATTTTTACCGATGAAGATTTTGGTGCTGCATTTGTTACCGATCAACCTGAGACAATAATAATTGGACTTCCGGTCCAAGGAAGTCTCAAAATAGACAAAAACGAGGAAAGTCATCTATTCTTACCGACACGCAAGTTACATAAACTTTAATATAAATTCTCCAAATACAACATGGGATAGAAATTAATTTTGTTATTTGTATAATTTTATTTTTTTTAATATTCTGAATTGTATGGAATAATTCTATTATTTCCTTTTAAAAAAAATATAAAAAATAATATATTAAAATATATGTGTGTATATTTTAACTCCTTCTTTGTGTTTATGCATCAATTGTCAAATTTTGAATGGTGTCCATATTAGCGCCTAGTAAAATCAATGGTCAAATGGACAAATATAAACTCTTTTAAAAATTCTTTGATTTATTTTTCTGTAACTATATGTAAATGCAAAAAATTTACATTTAACCAATAATTGTATAATTGCAATATTTGTGCACTTATGTAATATTTGCATAAATGCAATATTTGTGCACTTATCCGAGGTTAGCATAAATGCAAAGAATGGATAAATGCACAAAAAGTCGGGCGAAAACCGATGTGCATATATCCGTACTTTACTGTATACCATTTTAGTATTGCATGAACGCAATGTTTTGACAAATGCAATTGTGTATTGTATTTTCTTATTGGATTGCAATAAAAAGCTACGATGTTTTGCATTTGCACTTTTACAATGTGATTTGCACTGAACACTGAACGCCGCAAAAGTTATAATTGCATGTTTTTTATAACATGAGTAAAATTTAAAAAAAAAAAAAAGTTGAATTTGGTTGACAAAACTTTACAAGAACCGAAGCGGTTTCGAAACTTTACCATTAATATTATATACATATCTATATATATAAAAATGGTGTAAAAAATGTATAGTAATTCATCAAATGAGAACGGCTGGGCCGATTTCTATAAAACTTTTTGTCAGTTGTTCGTATTTTCGAGGAGAAGGTTCTTACGGAAGAAAATTTTGGAAAATCCCTCCGGAAAAGTCGGAAAATTGGAAAATCGAGTTTTTGACTCAATGACTTTCCAACTAAAAAAATAGAAATTTCTTAGTGTAAATCATGAAAAATGCGAAACGCGGAAAATTGGAAAATCTCTTCGCAAAAGTCGGAAAATGGGAAAAATTGGAAAATTGAATTTTTTGTACGAAATTTTGTGTGAAATTATTCCTGTTGTATTATATTATTACTCTAAAGTTTGTCTGAAGGCCTAAAATTGGGGCGAGGCAAAGTTCGCCGGGTCCGCTAGTGTATAATAAAAAGCTTGTACATACCACAAATCTTGTACTTATTTACAAAATTTGTATAAATATACAAGTTAGATTGCTATATTCATTGGTCCAAATTTAGAAGTGCCATGCAGTTATGCTTGGTTTTCACTATGTCAATTTTGTTGTCAAATTGTCCAAATTGTTATGAAATTACCAACAATTTGGAAAACCAAGCATGACACATATTTCGAACTTCGAACTATGTATATGATATTTTTTGTCAAAAAATTAAAATGGAAATATCCAAGAGAATATGTGACAATTTGTTTGTGGTACTTCATGGAATACATAATGTGTCCCTACCACTCGTAGAGTACAGTTCATTTGCGATTTATTTACTTAAAATAAGAGCATATTTCAATATTTTGCGCCCTCTTTAATAAATGCATATTAATTACTTAATCAACTTAAATAGTTTCATTATTGTTTAAAAAACATTTACTAGTAATGATTGTTGTTAATATTTTGGTTCTAATCACAAAATATTTATTACCCGTAATCGTGCATCTGTGATTAAGAAAATTATATTCACGGCACAAATACATTTGCTCCACTTTATAAAAAAAAATATTAACACTCAATTTTAACGTACCTTATTATCATCATTCACAAAATCGTTAATATTATTAAGGGCCAATTCACGTCTGTGGCGGGGCTTAACTTCACCCAACAATTGAGCTTCCATATAATCCAATTTCTCTTCGGCATCTTTAATGGAGGCAGTTAATTGAGATTGCTGTATGCCCAAAACAACAGTTGATACGCCAAAGGCTACGAGACCCCAACATAAAATTATGTGTAATAATTTCGATTGTCGCAACATGCTTCAATCCTTTTCTCAATTTCCGAAAAAAAAACAACCGGTTTTGTCGGAAGACCGTGCAAAACTACCCAAATCTAATTGTTAATTTTAATTTCTTTTATCACTACGCAACAAGCAACATCGAAATACAAAAACAAATTATTATATATCAATTATTAAAGAAAGACTACTACTACATATTGCTATTAAGAGATAAGGTAAGAATATTAAAGTTTCTATCGGGTTTGGCATTTGTGAATTGTGGTCATAATGTTATTGATAATCTAATATTTCAATGAAATATAATTCAAACTACACTACATGGTGTAACTATACAAGGTGAGTGCAAAACGGCAACAAATACAACACAATACAGAAACAACGGACATTTTGTTAGTATAAAATAATGTACTTACTGTCAAAAACATTTGAGAAAGTATTATTTGTGACATAAGTAAATTGAAAACAAAGTCAGTCAGCTGTGCTACTGGACTCACCTTGTATAGTTACACCATGCTACAGTCTGTCAATTATCAATGAATTTTTGAAACTTTGAGTTTATACTTATTTTAGTTTACAGTAATAAATATATCGCTCTTTTACAACAAGGGAATGTATTTAGTACCATATTGAAAAAGTCACCAAATATGCGATATAGTGATTGGGTTTAAGTGCATACATATGTACATATATCTTATCACTCGCATAATAAATGTGATTATTTGAAGTAATATAGGATTAATAATTTGATATGTACACAAATTGTAAATATTTTGTTAGCCATAATAAAGTTAGCCGCTTTTACGACCAATAAATTTTGCAATAGCTTTTGATAATAATGTTTGGAATTGTACAAATATTGAATTTTTATTACAATTAATTTAGATTCTAAATTAAAACTGCACTCATTAAACAATTATGATTTGTCCTCGTAACAAGATCGAGACCTATACTGCAGATAGCACGTTTTATATGTAGATATACGAGTACATACATATATGATTATGTATGATTGACATAATTTACATAAAGTTATAAAAATATACTGGACACTGGTTTATTTATTTAATACATATTATTTATTTTATAGTTAAATACAAAAACTGCTTGTAAAAACACTGCACTTTACTGCAACCAATCACGGACAACCGAAAGATTGTTTTCTAACCAGGCAATGTTATTCTTGACATTTTCCAAAGCCCTGACACGAGCTGCTGTACCAGCACCACCATTGGGGTATTTGGCAAAGAAATTTTGCATTTCTTCCAATTTTGTTTGTGTTGTGAAGCGAGACGTTATGGATGGAATCATGTTGCCCAAATTACGTTCATTGATGCCAAAGCGTTCGACCAACTGGGGCCAATGTTCACGAACATAATCCCAGACAATTGGCTCGCCAATTGGGTTGGCAGCAATATTTTGTAAGCAGGAGAAGTAGTCTTGACCGCGTACATTATTTTCATGCCAGGCCAGATCGATATATCTGAAAGCAAAACAACGTTTACATCTCAGGGAATATACAGAGAAACAAACAAATAAGTATAAATGTCTGATTTGTACCTGCTCACTATCCAGGGTTCTTGTACTGCTGATAAACCATACATTAACTTGACCTTTTCACTGGCATCTTGTTCGGCTACAAAAAGATCCCATACTTGATTCCACACTTCCTCATTGCCCAATGTAAACATGCCGTAGTAGTAAACAGTTTCACGAATATCGGGATGGGGACGTTCGGAAGGATTTTCCAACCACTTTGTGAACTGATTGGAGGCTTCGCTCAAACAAGCTGGTAAGCCTAATGAGCAAGCGGTGCTTAAAATGGTGACACGCAAACGACTGAAAATCGCAAAGATTTAAATGAAAATCAAATAGTCAGAACAAGAAAACAAATTCACAGACTTTTTCAAATGATCCTCTCCCACTGTCCAACCAACACTCTCGTAAATCTTTTCCACCAAATCTCTGGCGTAGGCGTTGTATTCTACAAAGGCATCGCTAAACATAAGTGTGCGTTTAAGAGACGTCAGTTTCGAGGCAGCTACACTCCAGGGAACGTATTGATCTTCCTTGCTTAAGTATCTTGTCATATCCAGAGGCATGTTATATGGGAGTTGTGTAGAATCGGCCAGCGCAAAAGCATCGTTCAACAAACAAGCACGATCTCCCACAGAAAATGTCTACATAAAAATGTATTCTGTTTAAATATTGTACCATTAGAATCATTCACATTCAATTTACTTACGTTTGGGTCTGCCTCCAGTTTGTCAGCCAAATTTTCCCACATCTCAGTGGGATAATTAACGCGATAGTAACCGACTTGATTATAATTGATTTTAATCCATTCCACAGCGCTGGGCAAAGTAATAGTGACTGAAATATGCAACCAATAAAGAGATTAGCTGATTAAGGGGATCATAAAATAAACTAATGTGCATTAATGGGAGTATGTGACCAGACTTACTTTCAGTGTTGTCGAAATAAAACCAATCACGCTGTACTTCTGCGGTGGCACTAGTTTTATAAGTGATTGGTATGGACCAGGTGTAGCTAATAAAAACCACATTAAAACCGTCATTGAATTAAAATAAACCTTTAAAATTGTGCGACACATTAGTTGTCTTGTCAACGGCGATACTTACTTGAATGGTGAGTCATTATAAATGCCTTTGTAGTCAACGGGATTAGAGAAGAAACGTTTTTGTGTCAGTTTATATTGAGTGTCGGATATCTTTTCAACTTCCACCACAGGCAAACCCATTTGCTCAGTCCAGGTGCGCATAATAGCTTTGACATCAAAACCCATGTTCAACTTGTTGATTACTGTTAGGAAGTCATCAGTGACAGCATTTTTATATTTGAATTCATCCAAATAGTTTGTAACGGCCTCTTGAAATTTGTCAGGTCCCAAAAAGTCTTCCAACATGCGTATGATCGAGGAGCCCTTTGAATAGGTGATTGTATCAAAGATTTCCGTAATTTGGTCGGGATTTGCAACCGTTTGCACAATGGGGTGGGCACCCAAAGTTGCATCTAGGCTCAAGACACCATGCAGAGTGGATATAATAAACTGATCCTGCATTTTCCATTCCGGGAAGGCGGCCTCGACACCTTTGTTTTCGATGTAGCTAGCAAAACCTTCACTTAACCACAAATCGTTCCACCACATCATAGTGACCAAGTTACCAAACCACATATGGGCAAATTCATGGGCAATTACACCAGCAATTCGTTGGGTGTTGGCAGTAGCACTGACAGCCTCATCGAACAGTAAAGCTGTTTCACGATAAGTAACCAAACCCCAATGTTCCATAGCACCGGAAACGAAATCCGGTATGGCAGCCATATCTAAAAGAAGACGGAATTATGAGACCCTTACAAGGCTGTTTAAAAACCTCTCTAGACATATTACTTACCCAATTTCGGCAAAGGATAAGGAATTTTAAAATATTGAATATAATATTCAATAACGGTTTTGCCCACATCCAAGGCAAAATCCACTTTATTTAATTGTTCGGGTGTGGCAAATACACGAAGTTCAAACTCTTCGCCGATACCTTTGGTATCCACTTGTACAGTCTTGTAGAGAAAATCGGAAACAATAAAGCAGCTTAAATATGTGCTCATTGGAACGCTCTGGCTGAAGTAGGCTTCGTTATAAGCTCCTTGATTTTTGATGGCCTAATAATGATTAAAAGGGAAACAAAAGTATTGAATATATTAAGATCACAGTAGACCTTAGGTCTAACATGCACTTACCTCGGTATTCATGTTGGATAAAGCATGATAATCGCCAGTGTTGGGATAGACCAATGTCACGTTAAATTTTGCCTTTAGAGCAGGTTCATCAAAACAGGGGAATGCTTGACGGGCGAAAGTGGGTTCAAATTTCGAAGAAGCAATCCACCTACAAGATTAAATTTTAACTGCTAAACACTGCTATTATAAATAATTTTATTGACTTACTTTACGCTGTTATCAGGTTTCAGATACGATGAGGAATACAAGCCAATAATTTTATTTTTCATGCTGCCCTCGAATATTATGCCCAACACAAAATTACGAGGTGCCACAATTACTTCGTTAAGTTCGATGACTAAAAATTCACGCACTGAATCCAAATAATGGCTTTTAACACTGGTGCCAGCGCCCTGAAGGTACACACTCTTAATGGTCATGTACAAGGAGTGTAACACAATTTGATTGGTATTTTCGGTACAATAAATATGAATCTCTTCTTGGCCAGAGAAATTACCAGTTTCTACATTTGGATGCAAATACAGATCATATTCTATGGGGTACATAGTTTCCGGCAAACGATAATTGATCTTAAGGTATATTGAAAAAATATTTATATTTATAAATATTTACTTATTTGTTTCAAAAACTGAAACTTACTTTCTCTTCTGGGCCAGGTGTAGGTGTTGTAACAACTTCTGTTGTAGGAGATTCCGTGGTTGGACTAGTAACTGGGGAAGATGTTGTTGTAGTCGCCTTCAGAGCCTCCTCCAGCAATTGCAACTTATCGTTTGTCTCTTGTAGTTCATTTTGTAGATTTGATTTTTGTACAGCCAACACTATAGTCGATACAGTGAAGGCAGTTAGGGCCAACCCCAAAAATATCGTAACAAACTTTGCCGTGATAATCATTATGGCTTTACTACAAAAAAGGAAACACTTTTTTCCTTAACACATCCACTGAAGTTATTTCTTTTTTCTCAGATAATTTGCATTACTTACCGTTGCAGTTATTTAAACCGTCATCCACGATGTACTAACTACAACTGAATGTGCGAATAAATAAAGCTGTTAATAATCAACTTGGCTAAACGCTTTATCATCATTTTGAGATTAGAAATCTTATCAATTTGTGATATTTTCTGTCGTATAAATCTTCGATTACTAAGGTAACGAAACCAAATATTTAATCATTGTTCAAATAATTTCAAACAAATTCATACAACTAACAATTCAAAAATCAACATTCCTTCGTTCGTTTTTTCCTCTAGTTTGTAGCAGAGTACAAAATTCCAAATATACAAATTCAAAACTCCCACATTATGAACTGTTCATATGTGAGTGCAATGTTTTCAATATTTTTAATGTGGATATTTTTAGTTTGTTTAGTTTTTATTGGCTTCGTCTACCTGGTTATTCCTATAGGAAACTTTTCCGATTTCAGTTTTCCCACCCTAATTATTTCATTATGTTAAAACCCAAACAAAATAACTTTCCATCATTCTGCTAAAATTCCGACAAAATTGGAATATTTTTTTAAAACAAAACTTAATCTACTCGTATACACAATTGTACGAATAGAAACACAAACCATGCGATGGATTGATTACTTTTGTAAATTCCACATTATCATTGAAAGTGAAGGAAATTTTCAGTTTTATAAAATTTAAATTTATTAAA
Organism: Bellardia pandia; assembly: GCA_916048285.2. Lineage (NCBI taxonomy): Eukaryota > Metazoa > Arthropoda > Insecta > Diptera > Calliphoridae > Bellardia > Bellardia pandia. The sequence goes on along the minus strand of OU696529.1, from coordinate 1,466,548 downwards.
TTAAATTTTGATTTCTTTGACCTTTTTTTTTAATGAGTTACAATTATATTTGTAAGAAAGGTATTATTCTCTCCACACTCAATAATGAACTTAAGAACTATATTCATGTCATTATACATATATGTATGTATGTATATTATTTAATTAATTAATGTGATTAAAATAAAAAACTTAAATTATATATAAGCGGCTCCCCAGCCGTATAAATCATTACCATAATTATTTTAATTAGAAATAATGTTGTGCATATTTGAATCTATAAAGCCAGAAAATGAGAATAGTTTTTGAAAGGAAAAAAAAAATTAAATGTGTTAAAAAGGTTATATGTACATTTATATATCTATGATATACTTGCATATGTAATACATATGTGTTACAAATATTCGTCAGTCCATTTAATATCATATAAAGACGAGTATGTATGTATGTATGTACTTACATATACATATGTATATCAAAATGTATAAATGTAACATTTTCAATGAATAATTACAAATTATTTTCTATTTTTTGTGGGAAATGAAAACATTTTGTTGGCGAAAAAAATATTTTATTTAGTAATATTGATCTTGTTAACTTAAATTAAACTTAAAGTGTCATCTCACATTTCCCCAGAATACAGAAATTCCAGGGGAAAATTAAATAATTTTATAACCCATTGTCATCGATTTATTAACCTCATAATTTCCCTATTATAGTTTCTGTAACACATTTGGACAGCAGGTAGTTTTAATAGTCCTATCAATGGGTTTCACGCAATCTTTCATATAAAGGATTTCCCTTTTATCCAAGTATCTGTTGCTGTATGTTTATTATTTATTTTCATTAGTGTCAACATTTCCATACACTCACAAATCACTGTAAACATTTTAGGGTTAATCCGCTCATAAATCAAAAGCCTGGCGCCCATGATTTCCAACAATGGCAAATTTGTAACTGGAAAATCCACGTTATCAATAAAACAATTTTTTTACTTGGTTAAATTTATTAACGACTACCTGGGATTATATAAGCTATGGGTTTATCTGCGTGTATTTCCAACAAAAGCAAAAGCAAATTTCCAGTTTGTACTGCTTGTTTTTCGCAATATGAGAAAAGAATATCCTGAAATACCTTTTTGATAATAAGAAAATCTACGACCTGATGACTATAAATAGCAGTGAAAACTTATGGGCAGGCAACATTCAACACTCAACGTTCATTGTGAAAACATCGTCTTGAGAAAATTTCAGACAATATAATTTGTAAAATATAGACATGGAAAATTTAGTAATAATAACTACCGTGACACTCAGTTGTTTGACTGTGGCAATGGGTCAAGCAGCACTGCTGGATCGGCTCAACTACTTTGCCAGCCAAAGTCAATATGCAGCTCAAGTGTATTCGCAAATACAGGCGCCCTTTTTTATGGGAAATGTTATGGTCAGCAGCTTGGAGACTACAATGCAAACATGCCAAAACAGTTTCAAATGGGAACGTTGGAATTGTCCCACCTCAGATTTCTTGCGAAGACGCACATCGAAGTCTTTATCCATGGATCGTGAAGACTCATATATCAATGCCATAACTACAGCTGTCGTCTTGTACACCATCACCAAAAATTGTTCTAGTGGAATTATTGCCGGATGTGGTGGTAGCTGCGTCGACAATCCCTACAGCCCCCAATGCTCGGACAATCCAAAGGCTGCCGAACAAATGCTTAAACAGTATGTCAGTACAGAATTTTCTAATGACTGGTACGGCAAAATATCGAAACACAATTACAAAGCCATCACCAACTTGCTGGAGAAGTCACTGATCAAACAATGCGGTTGTGCTGTTTTGGCTCCCAACGGTTTGTGTGCCAAAGAAATTTGTCTTCAAGTACTCAAACCCTTTGAAGACATCGCTGTAGACATACGTCAGATGTACGAAGAAGGTCTGCAATTAAGCAACAATCCCGAATACTCACGCGTCCTGTGGGACAATATTCCTTTGGACGCTTTAGTTTATATGAAGCATTCGCCCAATTACTGCGAACCCGATGCTGTACCCCTCTGGAATGGCATGCGTGGTCGCCAGTGTTCTACAGGCACAAATGGAGAACCTCTCTCAGAAGAAGAACGTCAACGCTGCCGCTATCTTTGCCGTGAATGCGGTTATACAGTGCGTACCAAAACTGTCCTCAATAAAACTAGCTGCAATTGTAAATTCACGTTTGGCTTTCAAGTTCAATGTGAAATGTGTGTTACATCTCAAAGACAATACTACTGTTACTAACTGGACGCTGGACGAAATGCTAACTTTCTGGGAGTTGCAAAGGCCTGAAAATATTCCAAGTTTATATGAACAAGGAATCTAAATACTAAATAAATAATCAAATCTACATATGTACATACATAATATTCATAATATCATAATTATATAATTATTTTAAATAAACTTGAAAATATGTAAATATTTAACACATATTAAAATTGTAGTTTTGATTTAAATACGAGTAATGGTAATGATGTTTCTGAAAAGAACTAACATTTGCGGACACTTGGCATGATTTCTTTTTTTTTTTAATTTTGTTAGAAAGTTAGGAATAGTTGTTTGCCTGAGCACGCAAAAACTAAGTTCGTTCTATTTAATTCTAGGGAAAAGCGTCAAAATGCATTTAATTTCAAACGATTAGCATTTTTTCAATAACACTGGTTTACAGCCAAAAAATACCAATAACGCCACTTATCTAGATAAGTTAATTGGGACCTCCTGAACACGAAAAACGCTGTAATTTTTTTTTTCTAAGTACCGTTTTGTAGATAACGGTACTTTTGTGTTTTTCGGTGTATGGTCCCATTCAAACCCTTGTGGAACCCAACCGAAGAGCCCGATCGAGATGAATATCGTTGGAAAGGTAATCGAATGCCTTTTCCGCCGATATGCTGCAAATTTCTATATGATTAGAAATAGCTGAGTTATGGCACCTCAAAGTTCGAAATTTGCCAATTTTTTACGTTTTTTTCAAAATTTTTCTTTTTTATTTAATTTTTTTTCTACGTTACAGTTAATATCTGGAATGTTTTATTTTTTATCCAACTAGTTTATTTAATTACCAACATTTTAAGCGTAATTTGAAAAAAATCGGATGAAAAATATAGTTTTTATTAAGGATTTTGTGGAACGACAATATTTTCATCTTCATTGCTTACACACTATATTCGGCGTAAATTCAAAAAATTTAAATTAAAATGGCGAGCGACTTGAACTCTTACGTTTTTTTCGGATGGATCTTCGCGAATGAGGATCAACAATAGTCCGCCATCATTTGTTCGTCCCACCAGCCTTTGTAACGTCTCTCGATTTCTTCCATTTCTTGGTGAAATCTTTCACCTTGTTCATCACTTTCGGAGCCCAAGTTGGTGGGGAAAATATCCAAATGACAGAATAAGAAGTGTAATTTAGGTGTCATATTTGAACCTAAAGGTTAAAAAGAATAAATTTTAAATCATAACGGCCTTTTTGATATACATGTTTTCACTCAACGCTTACCAATGTCATTGAATTTTTGCAGTAATGTATCGATCTTCTCTGCGTAATCAGGACTTCTGTAGTTTCCCAAAAAGTTGTGAACGATATCCTGGAATGCTTCCCATGCCTTCAAATGAGCTGGACCTTAACACTCATTAAATGCTTGGTCACCGTACAGAGCCCGATATGCCATTCATCTCGATCGGGCTCTTCGGTTGGGCTCCACAAGGGTTTGAATGGGACCATACACCGAAAAACACAAAAGTACCGTTATCTAAAAAACGGTACTTAGAAAAAAAAATTACAGCGTTTTTCGTGTTCAGGAGGTCCCAATTAACTTATCTAGGCAAGTGGCGTTCTTGGTATTTTTCCAAATTAAAAATTTGTAAACCAGTGTAATTAATAATAAAGCATAATTGTTCAGCGTGGCTTTACTATCGATTGAATATGATAGTTTTTATCAATGTTGTTAATATTTGTCGAAAAAAGAAAATTGATACCATTTTTCAAACTTTCACCTACATACATATTTTTTGGCGTAAATGTGTCCATAATGTTATGCCTTAGAATTTTTAAGTTTTTAAGGAAAACTTAATTCTTTTCTTTAAAACTCTTTGAAATTTTATTAAAGTATTAATTGCGAATATGCATCATGAATGTAGGATTTGAAAATCACAATATTATATTTTCAATATTATATGTGACCCGGCCTATGAAAAGGTAGCTTATGAAATTTTTTCGCTTCTCGGGAAAGTGGGAAATTTTTTTTAATTTCCTGGGATCACGGGATCCCGCTCCATAGAAAAAAAACGTAAATTTGTCTTTATTTATGAAAAATCTTTTATTAAAAAACGTGAGGGAAAACGCAAGGTAAAAAAATACTTAAATACTACAAAAATTAGTTTTAATTGAAAGAGGTACTTGAATTATTACATTACGCTTTTAAATGTAAATTTCTTATTATTATACTGTAGATACTAAATAAAAAAGAAACATAAACATAACAATTTAATTCATAAAAAAATAGTAAAAACAAAACAAATTCAGGTACTCAAGATAGGAGATCAAAAAATTTAAAATTTAATTCATAAAATACAATATAATAGGTATATTTTAAATAACTATACTAATATGTTAACGACTTAGGAAATAACTTTTTAATACACTCAAAGCGTTTATTAAGTCGTCAGAAAGTCTATTTCTGATTTTATTTACAAAAAATTGCCCGCTTTACTGAAAAAACTCGTTCACTTTCTACCGAAGTTGGACGAATAGTTAAAAGTGTATTCAATATTTTCCGCTTCCTTCAACAAATTTTAACACCTTTTTTTAGTATAAGGAGCGAGTTGGCAGTTTTTGTATTTCCCGGGATCCCGCAAAAAAATCCCGGGAAACAGGAAATCATAACAATTGAAATTACCCGAGAAATTTCCGGGAAAAACCCTACTTATCAGGTATGTGATGAAAATCGATTTCGATCCAAAAACGGTGTAAAATCGAAAGAAGTTGTGATAGCATCACTTATTTCTGTTTTATATTGTTCTTCTTCTTGTTTGTTTGTCAAATCGAATACGATTTCATTTTCCATTTTGTCCTATGAAAATGTCAAAAAAAAAGAGTGTGATGGAAAACGAAAATTTACTGTTTTAACCGTTTTTAAATCGAACACTCTTTTATACACGATTAATTAATTTTAATACATAAAATTTATATTTTTAAAATATTTAAGCGAAAATGTAAGTATTTGTGTAGATACATATGTACACAAAGCTTGTAGTTCGAAATTAATAAATATTGAAATGGAATTTTTAGGGGAAAACACACAAATAGTGCCCAAGAGGAATGCATGGTTAGTTTTATGGAAAAACACCCACAACTGGCGAAGAACTTTTTTAAAGGTGATAGAGTCGAAGCGGAAAAGCTTTGGCAAACGTTTGCGCAGGAGCTAAATAAGATTGGTCCACCACTAAAAGATTGTAACGGATGGAAGAAGGTAGATATTAAAGACGTGCATTAGTACACAACAAAGTATTGTACAATGTAGTATAATTGGTAAATACCTTGTATATGTTGTGCAAACGAGAAGTTGTAAAGTAAATGTTGTGCTGTTGTCAAACAGATGGTTGTAGATGTTGTGTCGTTCTGGTTTGATCACTCTACTCACAACATCGCATGTTCGTTCTACTATGTTGTATTGGGAACTACACAACATGCATTCATTTCTCTCTCTCATATACGCAAATACTTATTGTACATATAGTGTGCTTTAATATGAAAAAACAAATGTGTTACTTTTTTTCAATTGCTCGAACAATACTAACAGATAAAAGATCTCAAATGACAGCGAATTCAAAGTCATTTAATGAAATAATGTTTGTCAATATAAACTCAAAAGACTGATTAGACTATCATTTTTTTACGAATTTTATTTTAAGTTATTGACTAATTAATTAATATGAAAAAACAAATGTGTTACTTTTTTATATACAAAATATGTACCAAACTAATGTGAATCTTAGCGATTTATGAAATCGAATTATATGTGTTATTTTTTGTTTGTTTATATGTACATTCAATGTACTACAATGTACTACATTGTACAATGCACATACGTTTTTATATATTTTTATTAAAATGAAATACTTTTATTATATTATTTTATTATTACAGTTATTTATTAATTAATAACAAAATGTGATTTATTTTCCTTTTTTAATATTCGAAACATGTACCAATCTAACGTGAATCAAAGCAATTTATGAAATCGAGTTATATAAAATTTTTATTTATTTTTATGTTATGTTAAAATGAATACCTTTGAAAAATTAGTATTTTTTACTATTCACCTTTTCTGGTATAAATACAAAATTTTTCCATCCCAAAAACAAATAAATTTGTCTTTTTATTCTATTTTACTGCAGTCAAAATAGTATTCCACAAATACTCACTACATCTGTTCGAAACGATATACTACTTTGTATTGTGCAACTTGTATGTAGTATTGTAAGTTGATACAACTCAACTACACAAAACCTACGAGAGTAGAGCACAACATCTACAAATACAACATAAATGAAAACAGGCACTCAAACTTACTCAAAAAAGAAATCATGGCCAACTTGTGCGATGTTGTGTACTAATGCACGTCTTTAGTAGATATGCTCAGTTTCTGTAAAAATTCAAATAAAATTACATTTTCTTGTATAAGTAGATATGGAGTGATAAAAAGTCTGCAATTAAAAAGAAAATTTCACAAAATAAAAAAGTGGCTCGTGCTACCGGTGGAGGACCACATAACCAATTATACATATCAAGCTTAGAAGAAGCTATAGGAAAAATATGTGGTATTTATGACTGTGTTGATGGCATAGAAGGATGCTCTTCATATGGGGGACAAAAAGAGAACAACATGTTAAACGAAACTGCCCTCGATATTAGTTCCGACTGCATTGGAGTAGATATTTTTGAGTCCGATCAGCCGAGCACTTCTAAAAAATCGTATAAAAGAAAACGACCAGATACACCCTCCCTTGAACAAAATCTAAAAAGTTTGATTCACAGTGAACAAAATAAAAATTCAGAAATAGAAAGAAGTTTAAAAGACATAACCAACAACTTAAAAACAAGTTCCGAAATCTTCAAAAATACGGAATCCAATTTGAGACGAGTTTATAAAGCGCTGGACAAAGTGGTTGAAGGTTTAGATGCTCAAACTAAAGCCATTAATACCCAAACCGTTGAAATTTCTAAACAAAATACTGAAATCCTACGCCATAATAAAGAAGTGGAAAAAATTTTATATGAAAAGAACAACATCAAGAAAAAATGCTTAGAAATTAAAATGAAACAGTTGGAAAAATATATTTAAATAAAATGTTCGAAAAATTGTTATAAAAAACCAAATATGTACATGTATTTAAATAAATTTGATTTGATCATTTGACCGTGTCATGCACGGTGACATTATAATCAAAAGGAAAAGAACGTAGCCGCTTTCATTTGTACAATTTTCTAAACTTTTTTGATTACATTGATTCTCATTTCATATGACGAATGTATATTGTATTGGATTAACTTGTAATTTAAAAGCGTCTTTGAAATACATTAACCTTGTTTATTTATTAAAACAGGATTTTATTTGATTTTAAAAATAAAATTAATATGTACATAGTAGGTACTACATACATACATACATATGTATTTATGTTTTGTTTACTATAGGAAAGCATTTAGAAATACACTTTCCGCAATTGCATCCCGGTTTCTGCTTGCATCAATATTTGTTACGTTACTGGAATATATTTCGACGTCACTAGGCTCAGTTTCTTCAAGAGGAGTACTCGTAATATTAAAATTATGGTCTATTTTGTAAAAGTTACACATATTGTGTAGTGCGCAGCATATATTTATTATTTTTACAATTTTTTGTGGTTTGTACCATAAAGCGCTAGACAAACATCGAAATCTGCTTTTAAGAACTCCGATTGTTCTTTCAATTATGTTTCTAGCTGATGCGTGAGCTTTATTAAATTTGTGTTGAGCTGATTCTGCATTAGGAACTCTATATGGAACTAGTACAAAAGACTCTAACGCATATCCAGAATCGGCTAAAAGCCATGAACCACGATCTCCATTTTCAAAATTACTTAGGTAAAAGTCTCGTGCGAAACTTAAATTCCATATGAAAGAATCGTGACTGGATCCGGGTCGAGTTGCGTCAATCGCCATAATATTCATTTTGTAATCACATATCTAAAAAAATTAAATAAAAATAAATGCATTCTTTCTAAATTTGTTAACTTACTATCATGGCATTAATACTATAATAACCTTTTCTATTATAGTATAAATAGTCCTGGTTCCCTGGTTTTATTATTCTAATGTGGGTACCGTCAATACACCCAACAACGCCAGGAATTTTGAATTTTTCAAAAAAATTTTGTTTTGACTTTTCAACATCTTGTGCATCAGCTGAAATTTTTATCCAATATTCGCATAACACTTTTTCTAAAACAACTACCAACTTGGAAAATGATTTAGAAAATGTAGTTCTGTGCATTGCTACAACAGAGTCGTTCCCAACCGACCTTTGAAAGCTGCCTTCAGCTAGGAATCTTAATGTGGCTGCTAACTCTATTACCAGTGGAAATGATTTAGATTCCACATGTGGTTCAATTTTTTTTAATATCCAAGCAAAACCTTCCTTATTTAAACGAAAATACTCTTTAAAGCTAAAAATATTTGTAAAAAACAGGTCAAATTATTCAAGCTGTTATGCTGTATTCCTACCTCTTTTCCGGCATATTTAATGGATTTGATGCATCCCTCAACATTTTTCGTTGAATATTTTGAACTTTTTTTGAATTATTAGTTATTAAAATTGCTGCTGATAAAACAAATGCCATTTTTAGTGGTATTAAGATTCAAATAAATGTTTATTTTTTAAACCAAACTTGCAGTTTGACATGAAACGATCTAAAATGAAACAAAAAATGGGAAGTAAAACCGTTCGTTTTTCATCACATCTTAAAGCAAAGCGTTCGTTTTCAGCATTCGATTTCATTTGAAAACGAATCGATTTTCATCACATACCTGTATGACTCAAAAAAGAAATTGCGAGATACAGCTGTTAAAGATAAACAATGCAATGCGAGATTCGAAAAAACGAGCAACTTCAAAGGTTTCAACAAGGATAGCGACGAAGAAAACTACTTAATACTGTTAAATAAATATTTTTTGTGCCAAACAGCTTTTTTTTTTTTTTTTTTTTTTTGGTAAAATCGTTTTTACAGCGTTCAATCCTGTTTTTAAATTTTAAATTCCATTTATTATCTTGATTCTGGATTTTCAAAAAAATGTTTTTCTTTCATTTGTGCTCTTCTTTCTCTATATTTTTAGTACACTTCTAAGCAAGTTAGTACTTTCTAGTTTTCACCACGTGAAAGAGCGTCTCAAAAACTATCGAAACCAAAAAAAAGTGGAAACATTTTCTTTGAGTCATAAGGTCGGGTCACATATTATTCAGTGGAATATCTAAATGGTTGAAATGCACTCACTATATTACATTTGTCAACACATATTTTCCCTTAATAAAATCAAATTAATAAACATTTCATTTGAGTTGAAATTAACCCCCTGGCCCACGATGTCGAACGATAAAGTTCGCTTAAATAAGACTTAAGACACAAACTTTTTATCGTATCTATTTTTTACTCAATCAAGTTTGTGTCTTAAGTCTTATCTAAGCGAACGTTATCGTTCGACATCGTTGGCCAGGAGGTAAGATTAAGATAAATACATTTCAAAGTTTACTTATTTAAAATAAATTTTAAAGTATTTAATCTCATTGAGACCTAAAGCAAAATAAATCATGTCTTCTATTCTATTCTTTCCTAACACTTTCTTAATAATACTACATACATACACACATACATATATATGTATGTAGGAGTATGTAACTATTATGAATTAAACAAATTATTGTGTTTCATTTATTTGCTATTTATTATTATTTAAAGAGCACATTAAGTATCAATCAATTAACCCATGCTGCTGGTTTTCCCTCTACCCGATAACCATTGTATGCCATATTAGATGCCGCTGTTGCCAATTCTGATCTTCGACTTGGTTCACCAGCCCAATACGAAGGTGCTACCTCATAGGTTTGCATTTGTTTGTTGCTATTGCGGAATGCTGATATAATCAGCAGAAATATTGCCAACTTTCCCACCAATATGGATTTCATTAACAGCAATTTCAATTTCGTTACCAGGAATGGAACGATGGCAGACTGTATTAGAAATGGCAGAATGAAAAGTGGTAAGATTCGAGTGACCATTTCATACTTCTTGCCACGACCTTCAAATCAAATTAGAACAGAATAGTTTATAAAATAAAATTGACTTGAATAATTTAATTGAATTTAATTTAATATATTTACCTTCCTCGGTGTTGTCATTCAACCAACGACCTGCTACGAGTTCTCTTAAACTGTCACCATCCAGGTTCACTTTGACAATACTATTATCCATATCTAGGCTTAAGTTGAGAGCTGGTCCCACATTGTAATGCTGTTCGTTGGTCTCAATTTGTTGTGGGACATTAAATTTTCTTTTTCTATTTGGTGAAAGTTTGACTTTGGATTCCTGCTTTGCAGATGAAGGTGGCAGAATTGTTGTTGTGTGTTCTTCATCTTCCTCGTTAACAGAATATTCCGTAACAACAGCATCAGTTTCAGTGTCACCATCTGGATCATAAGTTTCGATGCCATGATGTGGTTCTTGTTCTTGTGGTGGCGATTGCTGCTGTTGTTGTTTATTTTTCATGTTTTTCTCCCGTAATGTCTGTTTGTATTCCGTTAAGGTTTTATTACCCAAATAGGTGCTTTTATAGTTTTTATAAATACCCAAGAAAATGCTTCTCAGTGGTTTTGAATGCTTCTCAGAATTATCATTATCTTCGCCAGCATTCGCAGCAATACTGCGACCTTCACTGTGATCTGTCGTATCCAATAATAATTTATTCATACTAGAGTCAAGCACACCACCTTGCTCCATTTCATGTCTGGGCAGATGTGATGGAACTACATCCTCTTCACTGTAGCTGGGATTTGTTGTCGTTATTAAAACACAAAATAAAAATAGACTTTTAACAAATTTATTCATCTTGTAAACATTCTTAGATTTCCTTAGAAACTTTTTGTTTGCTTTTTTATTTTATTATCCGATGGTGACCTGATCGCCTGCAACACAATGAGAATTATCTTCGTACGGTTAAGCGCAACCACTCAAATGAATGGATGCTGTGGAAATGCGTTCGTATACTTGTTTGCAATGGATTTTATTAACTTGGTCTCCACCAGCATTGTGTTATTAAGCGGTGGACTGACTGTCACACACTTACCCAATTGCATTTATCTGGTTTTGTTTTCGTTTTTGTTTTTATTTTTATTTTCTTTCGTTTTATATTGTGGCATCCACATGCTGGAACAGTTAATGGCTGAAGCCAATTGAGTTCTTGAATTGTTGAATTTCTTTGTAAACGCTTATTCTGCACAAATCTAATACGAGTTCTTGCCAGTTGGTTAAAGAAGAGACTGCGCTGTTGCTTAAAGTGTGTAAGCAAAGAAAATTTATTAAAACTATTATAAATCAACTACTATCCGTTATAATCGATCAATAAATATATATATAATTATATAATTTCAAAAACATTTTTATTTTTCAAAATAATCTCCTGATACTTCAACACACTTACAGTATAATTCATAAAAACTTATCAAGGGTTTATAACGGGCTTATAAAGCAAATATCCATACAAAATTTGCTTTATAAGCCTGTTATAAACCTTTGAAAAGTTTTATGAATTATTTATCAAGGGTTTATAACAGGCTTATAAAGAAAATATCCATACAAAATTTGTTTTATAAGCCTGTTATAAAAAGAATTGCTTCTTTTGGCCAATCTAACTGCAATATATATAATAAACATAATTTAATTTATTAAAATTCGAAAAAACTTACTTTTCCATGTTCATTATCCATTTTCTTTAATTTTTATTTGCAATATGTTTTTGAAAAAATTCTGTCAATTCTGTTTCAAAACATACCAGCTGTTTTGTTTATGTTTGTCACAGGAAAATAGAGTGTGTTCTAATCGAAAAAATTACATACATATGTATTTCCACATGTATTTTACACATGCAAAGTTTCATATGTATCACAGATGGAAAATTTGACAGTACATATGTAAAATACATCCCGTCTGATAGCACCTTAATTAATCCACTAAAGTTTTATTTAGTGTATAACCAAATATATTTATTTAAAAAAAACTACTCTACATAGATGAAATATCTTGGAAATAACTTTTCCTAGCAGGATAATTTTAAATCATTTTAATACAATCAAACTAAATATTTTTACTCCATATCTAACAACATATGTACTGATAAATATATATTTGTTTAAATACGGATTTAAGTGTTTTGTGTTTCGTGTGCACTCTTTCTATTAGAAACATCATATAGTGTGTTTCATAACTGTAACATAATATTAATAAAATGTCTTTAGATAAGTCTACTATTATTTGTGGCGTTTTATTTCCCAGAAACAATAAAGCGAGCAATTTGTATAGAAACTGTTCTTTATGAAATCCATATGTTTATAAATTGGTTAACAATATTATGTTCACTGTCATTGTTGATATCATTGCAGCAGCCACAATATGTTGAAATGGCAATTCACATGATTGTAGCAATCATATACATATGTATATGCTATGATAATATACACATATGTATACAGATGATAATGTGTTGTTCTTAGACCGCGTTTTGACTATGTTTTCACTATGGCATTTTTGTTGTCAAATTGTCCAAATTGTTGGCAATTGTATGAAAACGGGTTGTCATATGGCGTCATCATTGCAAACAATGATTTGACAATTTGACAACAAAAATGACGTAGTGAAAACCAAGCATTAGATTATGATAACCATAACAACAGACATGTGGCTCTTAATCATATCATATCTATAATTAAAGTGAAAATAATATTATTAAACAACTTTTAAACATTTTGAAATGATTGCAGTGGTCATGTACAAAACATCTTCTAAAGCCGATCCGATCCATACAACTCAAAATTAAAAAAAAAAAAAAAAAAAAAAAAAAAAAAAAAAAAAAAGCATCCTATTGTAAATATATACGCAAGATGTATTAAATATGTATGTATTATGTAATTCAATATACATACAACTGCGCCATTTCAAGTTGAAATTAGTAAAATACAAATTAATTTTAAAAAATTTGTATATTAATACTCGCAAGAGGAATAATTCTCATTTAATTTAGTAAAATACAAATTGTAATTCAGAATAGCAAATTAATATTCAGAAAAACCAATTGCAGTTAAATTCAGTTGCAAACTGAATTTCAATTTAATATTGATAATTGATATTGAAAAATAACAAATTTCTATTAGGTTACAATCGTAGATATGTATTAATATATCGATGGTCTCATGTAGAAAGGCCCTAACTCGCATATTTTAAACTTTACAGGAGAAGGTAAAAACATAAGAGAAACTGTAATATTCAACATGTAAATTTTTTTGTATAACTGCTTATAAAAGCGTTATTTTTGACACTATTGCAATAAATTTTTGTGAGGAGGTGTATTTGCGTTAAATGCATTGGAATCGCAAAAAAAAACTAATTTCGAAAAAATAGCGAGTTAGGGCCTTTCTACATGAGACCAACGATATATAAATAGTATTAATTTTGATTTTCGGTATTTCAATTTACAAAATATATATACATATTAATATTATTTTAAGTGTATAATTTTCTTAATATTGTATTAATTTGGTTTCTCAAATCCAGATTTTCTGAATTTCAACATCCAAAGGTCTATTGACATTTTAGCTATGAAACACACTGTATGTAGAAAAAAATCGAGTAATCTTTATATGTATGTATGTATGTATATTGTATGTTTATTTGAGAATGCTATTTTTTAGTTTTTGACTCACAACAGGAGTCAAATACGGACTTAGATATTTATTCAGTTATTGACTGCAAAACTTTTGTTCCAATTTAATAAACGAGTGCTTGTTTTTTTAGTTCATCTTTGTTTACAATTCAAACTTCTTATTTTTAAATCAAGTTAATCTTCAATTATCTTGTTGTTGCAACAGTTTTATTAACCAATAAATTACGCTGTTTTTAGTTAGGTATTCAAGTATTTTAATGATCTTGGAAAAGAAGTTTTTGAAACACATTTTAGTTTATTGAATCTTTAACTTTTGTTTGTATGTTTGTTAATTTACAATTATATTATTAACTTCATAGCCAGCATCATTTAATGTTCATTTATAAAATGTTGCACTGGTTTTGTTTTCTAAAGCTATGACAGACGGTTGTCAGATCTTACAACATTGTCAGAAAAAAATTTAGAAAATGTTTAACAAACATGTAAACTTACAATTTTTGTGTTCCAAAAGGCTTCTTTTTGAGTTCAGACAAAAATATTGTCAGACATTTAACAATCATGTGAACACATATTTTGCCATTGTAAGATTGTTGTCAGTTAATTGTCAAACACTTTTAATTGTCAGATGTGCAAAGTTTATGCATCTGACATTGTTATCATAGTCAGAGAAATTATTTCTATTTGCAACTCGTCTGAACTAAAAATTAACAATTTTTCAATGTCAGCATATTGCCAGATCTGACAACATTGTATGATTTGACCACCGTCTAAATGCCTGTAGTTTATGTATTATTTTGCAGCCTAGATTAAATTTATTTTTTTAAGGTATAAAGGAAAATTTTATATTAATATATTGAAACTATTGAAGAAACCATTGAAACTATTGATAAGCAGATCAGATAGGCTGCGATTTTCACACAAATACGTTTTTGTATTCAGTATTTTTTAAAGTTTTGTTACAAATGTGTAACTATGCATATTTTTAATAAGAAAAATGACAATCTGTGAATCCAATATTTAAAAGTATTTTTATCCTAATATAGATTGTTCATACTTTAGAGCATATTTTTCCGATTTATAGTATAGTTATATACTCGTATGTATTTAACACAACGGGATCGAAGACTGACGGACCAATAGATCCAAAAGTGTTGTTTTCACAAGAAATAAAAGTTGTCGTAAAAGTTTAAAGTGCATATTTTAGTGTATTTGAATATCAACTTACCAACTATTATTTTTATTATTGAAACACACACTTTTGTTTATCGCTACAACTAAACTTGTCAATTGTAAATAAACAAATGAATCCATTTACACTGCTAGCAAGTAACAGCGAGTTCTAAAGCAAGAGTGAAAGTACTCTTTCATTAACACAATTTGATTGTGAATTACAAATGACCTTTTTTTTATTTTATTTTTTTGTTTATTGTTTATTGAATATTCATACATAAATTAATGAAATTATGATCGCCGACAATAGTAAAAAAAATATTAAAAACTCATGAATATTAAACGAAAGTGAGTAACGACCGCCATTTCCAAATGCGATATCAACGAATTATGTGAATGTGTTGATGCATCAAAGGAGTCCCAAAATGACGTCAGCTCTAATGGAAGCAATAGTAAATTGTATTGCGAAGCCCTTTTTTGCTTTTAACAAAATAGTATTAATTTAAACACGTACAAAACAAAAATTATTTCAAATTTACGATTTATTATAATGTGGCAAAGAAAAATGAAAAACAACACACATAGCCAACCACATTCCGATTTACCTAAACGCATTTTATAATTATGGAATTGTGTGTTGTTTGTTATTCATAAAGAATGGATCGTATTTAAAGTGAAAATATGGTAAGTTGAAATAAAAAATGCCATGTGATTGATATTTATTGTTTAGAGTTAAAAGCAAAAATGATTTTTTACCCCTATTATCTTGACATTTACACCTATTTCCCGATATTCCTATATTCGCACAAAATCAATATGTATCTTCATGCCTAAATACAAATGTTTGTTTTTAATATTAACATCCGATCTGAAAAACTTAAGTAGTTCAAACGTATTTAATTCATTCCGATGAGAATTCATTCTTTATAGAACTAATTCCTTATTGAATTATTAAAGTTTTCTACAATTCTAATCTAATACAAGATAGTTGAATAGAATTTATTGAATGATACAATATTTCTTTTAATCAAATCTATTAAGTGATCAAAAGTAAAACAAAAACAAATTGAATTAACAACAATTTAACCATTCACAGATTGAATGCATTTCAGCATGTATTAATTAAAAAATTAATGAATTTTATTGGAATAAAATATGGTTTGAATGAAGCTAAACATGGAACACAGAATAAATTTCGGAAATTTTTATTCTGAATTAATATTTAATTCAAGTAATAATTTCCAAGCTCTAGCTACATATTAATATATTTATAGTTACATATTGTTCCGTTTTTGCCTTTTAAAAACGGTGGTTTATTTCTTTTAAATAAACCGGATTTCTTTGAATTGGTCTAGAATGTTCGTGTCTAGAATGTTCTGCCATATTGTTCAGCTATGTTTATAGCAGGGTGTTATCAACAATGTTTAAAATAGAAACTTCTACAAATGCAAATGTTGCTAAGCAAATTGTATATTGATAAGCATGCTGTATGTTGATAAACATACTGTATATTGATACAGGCCGTTAAATTTAAATTGAAATACAAATTCGGAACGATATATTGTAATATAGGTAGGTAGTTTGTATTATGATAATTTGCTCATCCTATTTATATCAGCAAACAGTTAGAACACGAGAACTGAGTTTTTAACACCTATATTTTACTTTACATTTATAAGTTGCAAAATTTATAAAGAATTCATGTTAAACCGAGAGTACCCATTAAAAAGTATTTGGTGTAAATATAAATTATATGACGCGTGTGCAATTGCGCTCCATGAACTTGCCCATGTCAAAACAACTAAAATAGAAAAACATAGTCATTTGTACATGTTGTTGCATGACGACCCTTTATGGCAGCAAGTAAGAAATTTCATTTACCATAAAGAGAACCCCATTAACTGTGAACAGTTTCGATTATTTGGATTAAGTTCATGTCGCATGCAAATGAGACAATAACAAGCAAAAACACACAACAAACACAAAATAAAAAAATAAAAATGCTAAAAAATTTGGTCAACTTGATTGCTCGATTGCCTGGTGGTGTTTTCTTTCTACGTCTGTAAATAGTAAAGAAATATGTAGAAATAAAGAAATTTGTTAATGTTCAAATGGGTGGATGAATGAATTGGAAAAAGTCGTGCTACTGTTAGCCATTTGCATTATACGGTGACGCGGATGTGCGTTGCTTTTTAAAGTAAACAATAAAAACCTTCAGCGTTGTCAAAACTTCATTCATTCAATTGTCATCGTTCATCGTTCAACGATCATCAAACGTTTCTGCAGTCTTCAGTTTTGTGGATTATTTATTTATTTGTTCCTGCTCCTCATTCCCTTCAAAAGGATTATTGATTCATTATAAAATGGCTGCTCAACAAAAAATTATCTGCGCTGTTGTTGTCATGTGCTTCATGGTCAACGCTGTCCTCTGTCAACAGAGTAGCGATAATGATAACGCTGATGTTAGTGGTAAGTTATACCGGAAATGCCCGTTAAACTAGTAAGCAACTAAATTTGATTCGTTGTGATTTTTTCAGAGTCCCGCACATTTGGCCATCACTTCTTGAAACGTATGAGCTTTGCTGTCGTTCCAGGAGCATTTGTTGTTGGTGTCATTACCACTTTATTGGCTGCCTTGACCGTTGTGTCCATGAAGGGTTTGGGCGTTGGTGTCATCCTCTTAGTTTTGGCTATTGGTCAAATGTTGTCTCGTGCAGTGCCCCAAGTACATGCTGCTGCCTACACTGCAGCTCCTGCTCCCGTGCCAGTAGTCTACTCTCACAGCCATACCCAACAACCTGTCTGGTTAGAAAAAGAATGGTAAAAACATTTCAAACCATACGATTTCTTCCTCATTATCCCTTCTTATCCCCCGATGAATACTCGTTGTCTCAATTGAAATGTTCACTGACTGGTCCGCCCACCAGTGATCTTTCAATTAATTGTTGGTGTGTAAGAAAAATTAATGCACTTGAATCATTCTACCAAAAACTAGTTAAGTTAGTCAGTCATCTAGTTATTTAAATTATCTCAAGTATTTATTTATTTATTTATTTATAATTTATTTATTAATTTTAAACAAAACTGAAGCGTCACGAAATATTGTAAAAAAGCAAACTTAAAAAAACCAAAAGTTAAAATAAAATTCGATATTTAATTAAAAAATATGTATGTTTGTATGTATAAATTTCACTTTTTATTGAATTGCTTGTCTGAGCCTGTTTAAAATTCAGAACATCACTTCGAAGTTAACGAAAGAAGCATGCGGACATGAGGTGAACTTTAATTTCTTCGAGCTGAGCTGAGCGGCACTTCTGTTCAATTCTTTTCAGTCACAAATACGACACAACAATATTCAGTCACTTTTTTTTAACCCAAATAAATTGGAGTTTACTTCAAGTTCAGTAATTTTGAAATTTGTTATAAATAACGGTCGACATTGTATGTCCATCAATTAAATAAATATTTTGTATGTGTGCGACATTTTCCTATTTTGTTGTTAATCTTCAGTTTTGAAATGTTTTTCTTGTAAATAATCAATGTACTACATTTGTGTGATCGTTGTCAACACTTTAGAAATTTTATCCACCTTGCCAGTGGCAACCAGAATAAGAGTAAACATCAAACCACTTTTCAATAGTGATACTGATTAGAAAAAATTATTATTTAAACCTGCTGCTAGCAGTGTTGCCAGTATTTTTTCGGTACTCATCGCCAATTTTCGATATTATATTCCCGGAAATCCCCAATTAACAATTTGTTATATAAAGTTTTCACATTTCCGAACTTGTAGTGAAATTTTCACAGCAAACTGAATTATTTTTAATATATCGTCATATGAATTGAAAAAAGTCCTAAGTTACATTTAAAAGAAATTAAAAGAGAAGCAAAAAACTCTCTAATATTAACAATTTACCAACATTTTCAATTATTATTTTTAATTGTAGGAGTATAAAATTTATTAGGAACATGTATTTTGATGGACCGATCATCATAAAATTCGGCACACATATTTATGTGAATTATATGTGTCAATTTTCAACTTGATAGTGATTTTTATAAAAGATTTTGAGCATTTAAGTTTTATTATTTCTCTTATCATGAAACTTATTCTTACAGTATTTTGTATGAATACTGCTTTTCTCTAGGTATTTATGTACCATAGAACAATATTCCGGGAAGACCTTTGTTTTTTTGTTTTTTTTTTTTTAATATAATTAACAAACACAAACTGCGAAGCTTTAGCTTATCTGCAGAAAACACCCAGAGTCTTTGGCGAGAATCGAACCCGCAACCCTTTTACTGATAGTAAAAGAGAAATCATGGACCAATTTTTACCATTTTCAACAGGACTTGTCTTTCTATAATAAAAATAAAGTGTGTAAAATTATATTTAAAAAAATATGTGAAAAATATTGAGGTTGTCTTCATTATTCATTATTCCAAGTTTTTTTTTGGAAGACCGTCTTAAGGACGCAGAAAATATATAATTTTTGAAAAACTTAATATACCCCCAACTTTTTTATAAACAAATTGCATTAGAATGAATGGGAAAATTAGTATGATTTAAATGTTTTATTATTTTTGATGATAACCATTGGTGTAAAACTGAATTTCAAAAATATAAAATATTTTTATCCCTATAATAATTGTTTATCCCCACCAAATCCCCAGATCTCCAAACCAAAAATTGTATTACCATTTGCCAAAAATAAACCCTTATTTAGGGGGAATTCCTCTAAACTGGTAACACTGACTGCTACGTCTGTCAACGCAAAATTATGAAGCCGTTTCGTTCGATTATAACGAGGTTCAGCAATGAAGGTGAAACTTTAAATCTTTAAAATAATTAAGCACAATGTATGTATAGATTAAAAACAACAATTTATGCATGTACATGTTCAAACAAACATGTTTAAACCTGTATACTTTACAGGGTCCCAATTTCCAAAAAAAAAACTTCTAAAGGATATTTAAAGAAGTTATTATTTCAGAGCAGATTGAACAAATATGTACCAGTTAAAAATGCCTTATTCCTGTCATATACATATATTTTTGAAATATATTTTTGAAAGAATTCAAAGTCATTTACGAACGGTTTTGATAAATTTGATAGATGCCATATTAAATAAATGTAACTCTTATTTATACTATGGATTAGTACATCTATCTGACTTTTAATAATACTAAGGGCTGTTTTCTCATTAGGCGATTATCTTTTTTCCCAACGAAAAACTGTCTCATTTGCTTCTATTCTGTCGCAAAACTAACCAGCCCTCATCTGCCGATTACATTGTAGAACAATTTCAAACTTTTTCCAAAATTACGGGGTTCCGACGATTGATTGTTGTTAAGGAGACCAAAAAAAAAAATATACGTGTGTCGGCGTTTTGATCGATCACATCAGAATTTCATTTAAATAGCGGTTAAAAATTCCCAGCTCTGTCCTGTTGTTGCAGCATATCGGTATATAAAACTATCTCCCTGGCCCACGATGTCGAACGATAACGTTCGCTTAGATAAAACTTAAGACACAAACTGTTTATCGTATCTATTTTTTACTCAATCAAGTTTGTTTATTTCACAATCAAGTTTGTGGCTTAAGTTTTATCTAAGCGAACGTTATCGTTCGACATCGCGGGCCAGGGGGTATGTTTTCTTTACGTCTGAGGTGTAGGGTATGTTCAGTATTTTTGTAGATAATGGTATGGCAAATAATTTTTTAGAACATATTAACCCTCTAACTCCCCCCTCATAACGGCATTGTTGGCTTTATTCTAAGAAATTGTAAAAAACACCCCGAAAAAGGGGAAGGACGGGGTTCTACAAAAATGTTGGCCATAAAATTTTACTATATATGTCAAAACACACCAAAACCCAAAACTTAACACAAACACTAAAAACCAATCAAATTCAAGATTGTCCATTAAAGGTTAATTTAGTTATTGTTCAAATATGTGGGTCATCCCATCTCTGGCGGGAAGGTTTGACACTCCAATACCGAATACAATTTTGAAAAAAAAAATTGTTTTTTTTTTTTATTTTATTTTTTGTTATTTTTTCATATTTGGAAAACAGCTGATTTATGTCAACAACTTGTCACTTGAACAAAAAGATCTGCAACAAATGTGGGTGTATTTTTTTATTAATATTGTTGTCCAAAATTTTATAAAGATGAAAGTTTGGATGGGTCTTTGGCGGAGTATTAGCCCCATTATTATCGTAAGTTTACATATGTATTTTATAAAGTCCATCAACTATACGAGTATTACGAGTATATAATGCAAGTAATCAATCTTTTTATAATCACTGTTTTAAAAGTTATTACACATCACTTCCAAAGAAATTTAAATCATTATTATACATATACTATTTTTGAAGAAACAATGTGTTATTTTATATTCATAAAAATTTGTGCTTCGTTATGACATCCCTCGCATTTACATTTCTTTTAATCTCTATGAATTTATCAATACATAAATCAGCGTTTATTTTAATAATTTCTGATAGATAACTGCGCAAATAAAACGTGAATTAGTATTGTTGTTATTGGTTGGGAAAACTAAAATATGTAATTAAACAAGGTCAATAAAAATACAGCATACAGCAACGAACAATAAATAGAGCAAACTCATATGAAGATACAAATAATGAACTTGAAACGCCAAGTGGTTTGAGTGAAAAGCATGAATAGAAAAGCAAACACTCTCGCAGCAGACTCTTGGACGACTTTTGCCAGCTATAATTAGGTCAATGTTCTACACTCACACTGAAAATAATCAGCACCGGTTACGCTTTCACACAAACTTGTGTATCTTTCGAATTGTTGGTTGTATTGCATTTTAAGAACGAGTAGTTGGTTAGAGGTACAAGATCAAGGAAAACCAGTTGCAACAAGCTGCAGCATCTAAAACTACTGACTATATATGGATACATCTAAACAAATAATTCAGCATAAGAATGCCACTTAAAACTGCAGATTGTATAGAAAAGTAACTTTCTTTTTTTTCTATTACTACATATTGCAATGGATAAAAAGTCTGTTGCAATATGGCCAGTTTACGATTAGTAGCGAAGAGAACGTGCAACATACCAGTTGTAGTCAAATTAAACGCTTCCGAAAGCATCAAGGACAAACGTATTGTATATTTTGAACAAGTCGAAGTATACCATAAATATAATTTAATTTACAATAAAAAAAATGAAACGATTTAAATTTGCTCAACACAAGATACAAGTTGTTGTACTTGTGCTTGTACTTATAACGCCTTCATACCAATTTCAACAGCAATACGAGCAC
This sequence comes from Bellardia pandia, assembly GCA_916048285.2. Classification (NCBI taxonomy): domain Eukaryota; kingdom Metazoa; phylum Arthropoda; class Insecta; order Diptera; family Calliphoridae; genus Bellardia; species Bellardia pandia. The sequence goes on along the minus strand of OU696529.1, from coordinate 1,444,092 downwards.
CAGCCTAGACAAGAACCAAGTGATAATAACGATCGACAACAGCAGCGTAGCAGTGCCCCTAGCGTTGAATATTCAAATGAATTGACACCATCGTCACCGTTAACAGTTGCGCCAATGTCTGTTCCATACTTTAGGGCGTCAATACCAATGCGTATTTACGAATGCTTGCGTGAATTTAGTACTTTGCGCTGCACAAAACTCTATGTGTTGCAAAAAATGGAAGAACGGAAATTGAGGCCCAATACCGGCAATATAACAAAAGATTTTCTCAACCAATTCTTTGGCGAAGACGAACAAATGGGCAGTCTAGTCAGCGATCGTTTTAGGAAAATGTCGGACAAAGATCTAAACAAACGTTTAGTTTTGCACTTTCAAAGGTTTTTCAAAAATCGTGACATCAAACTTCATTTCCTGCCCGGCCTAATGGTCAAAATCATACCCAGCAAAGAAAATAAAGTGAAATTTTCACTCAAGAAAAGTAAACAAACAGATCACAATTAGGTACAAATGTATATAGTAAACACTTATGATTCCTCATAATTTCTAGAAGCAAAACATCATATGGTGCACCAAGGACGTTCACAGAATAATGGTATAAAGAGCATTCTGAAGGATACTGGATTCATTGACAGCAGTCTAGAAGGACAAGACAACAGCAGTCTAGATGAAGATGATATTGATATCAAGTCAAAACATAAAGACTCCAAGAAAAGAAAAAAGATCAAAAAGGATAAAATCTCCTACAAAACGACCATGTTGCAGATGGCTGTACCGGTTATGGTAAAACTAAGCTCTAAATATGTCTTGTAAATATAGTATTCTTAACTTGAAATTTTTCATACAATAATTTCTAGATTATGCCAGCCATTTTAATGGGCACATTTCTACCCTTCATTTTGCCAGTCCTTAAAATGGCCACACTTACCACCATGATCATGAATAATACCGCTTTTATGGCAGCCTTAATTTATGCCGCACGTACTCATGTGAATGCTCAAGAAGAACAACCCATCAATTATACTTACGGTCACACTGGTTTTCACTAGACAAAATCGAATGATCTCTTTTTTTTTATTTTCAAATTGTTTAAAATGTAATTTTTCTAGTTTTTCATCTTCTATGAATAAAAGAATGAGTGAAACAAAAGCAATGAAACATGTTTAAAATAAATTATTTAAATACCAATAAACAGAAAAAATTAAAAATAAAACAAAACAAAAAAACACGGTGGCGATATCATTATAGTTTTCAGGTCACAGTCTACTTCATTATATTGTTCCCTTTGATATGAAATTTCACACGAGAGTAAAAGTTGTGTTTTAATATATTTGGTTCTTATTATAGGTGACATCATAAGACATCAGACGCTTTTTCTCTTCCGCACTTATTTGCTGAATAAGTTAATCAGTTTTTTAATGCAACCTTTCTAAAATATGTTGATTTTGATTTTTAATCGATAATTTTGTATCGCTTCAGTTGTTGTATGCTAGCGCAAAACTTCATCATTAAGGAAACGCTACTACACATCGCTAGTAAAGTTTTTATAACCACCATCCCAAGAGATGGTGGGTATATTAAGTTTGTCATTCCGCTTGTAACACGTCGATATATTGATAATATGTAGAACCAAAAAGTATACATATGTATTCGGGGTGCTTATAAGTTTCTGAGACGATCTAGTAATTTCCGTCTGTACGTCTGTTTAGGCACGATAGAGGCTCGACAGACAAAATCGGTCCAATAGGATCCGAGTTATAGACCAAAGTTTTAGACAACCTTGAAATGTTTTAGATATTTTTTGCTATTTTCTTTAAATATAATGCATTTAATATTCTGATGAAAATGGTAAAAATCGGTCGATTTCTCATAGCCCCCATACAAATGTCTTCCCGGAATATGGCTCTATGGTACATAAATGCCTTTAGAAAAGCAGTATATATCAGCAAATATCGGTTTCACGTAAAGATAAATTACAAAACGGTATTTTGTTTGAATCGGTCCATATTTGACCAAAGCGCCCATATAAATTCCATTTTCGAGAATAACTTAAATGCTCATAAATCAGATATAAACGTCACTATCAATTTGAAATTCGACATAAATAATCCGCATGATATCCGCAGTAACCACTTCCGAAAAACACATTAATCTTCGTAAATATCTTATTAATATCGATATCGAACCGAAATTTTTCACCGATCACTTTGGTTTTTGTGAAGGTCAGTAAATAATTGGCCACAGTTCCTATATAAGTATTATGCTAGGAACAAAACTGGGACAAACATCGAATTTTGCCCAACACGACGAATTGGTGACAATTCACTGTGTAAATTCGTCGCATGAAGCACAATAATAACTTTATTTTCGTAAAAAGCATTAAACACATTCGATACAGCAGCCTACCGACTATAATATGTCGGTTTATATGTGAATGAAATGGTCACACTTTCTTTTACAAAAATATATTGTATATAAAAAAATAAACATTAATAAAAACACAGGTAAAAACAATTTATATAGTTAAATATTTTGTATATTTCTTTGAAATTATTTAAAGTAAAAAATAAAACAAATATTAAAGTAATAAATAACATTATTACTAAAACATTAAAAACTAAAACGAAACATGGTCAGCCCATGTCATTCGCCGGCATAAGAAATGGAAATAAATATATATTTCAGAGTTCGCCGCGTATGACGAATTCAGCCGACGCCATTATTGTGAGTATTTACATATACACAAATGTGTTTTCTTTTTTGGTGCCGAATATTCGCGACCAAAAATTTATCTTTCGTCCCAGATATGTTCCCAGTATAAGACTCAAATACAGTAAAATATTTATAACGATCGATACAAAATGTTACACAAATTTCATTCAAGTACGAATAGATCACACTACTTGCATACTCGTATACTTTTACTTGTTAATATTAATCGGTTTTATAAGCGAATAAATCTTTGAAAAAAATTGACAAATTAAATTGATAAACTCATGCACTTTTAAGGTGAATTCACCCATTCGTTCTGAACATATGAAGTTTGACGTCTCTCTTTTTGAGAGAGACAGAAAATATTTTTTACGAACAACTCTCAGCTTGAATTGGTTTAATTTTATATTTTGTCTGGAAAAAAATTAACTGAGGTTAGTTTTCTATCAGTCGTGTTTGTGAAATTAAATTATTCGTTTCATTTAATCATTAAAAATTTTGTCAGTAAAAAATGTTTCTCCAGACAAAATTTTTGTTCGGAATAAATCTTTTAGAATATGTAGGATGTCACGTGGACAGGCTTACCCGACTATACTTGTTTGTTCTTTTTTGCTTATTTGAATATATAAATAAAAGAAATTTAAGTTTAAATTTTCATAAATTTTTTCCAATTTTTTTATTTATTAATTTTAATTTTGTATTTTACTCATACAGGCATGTGATGGATATCGAAATCGAAAACGAATCAGTTTTGGAAATACATTTTATTGCATTTATAATCTAATTTTTAAAATGTTTGCTTTAAGATTCTCTTTAATAGGCCAATATCTTTATATTTTTTGTGATAAAAGTTTTTCAATACAGAAATATTACGAAAAAAATTGACTTCTAAAACTCATTCGTTTTCGTTTTCGATTTCCGTCACATGCCTGATAATTTTAGAATATTATTATTTATAATGTTGGTTAATGTAAGTGTGTATATTTAAATTTTTGGTTATTATGTATATCGAAATGTACAAATGTCATTAAATGCACCTTAAACTATTTACTTAGTCTAACTAATAATTTGGGGAAACCTTTCGCCCATTTCTATACAAAAAAAAAAATTAATTTATAAAACTACATGGTATAACCCAGTAAACGAAATATTGATAATAAAATAATTATAAACGATAGACATCAAATAAATCAATCAATCAATCAAACAATATCGATGGTATCATACATACCCAAGTATTAAGATTAAGATTGCAAATTCAAGAACATATGTACGTTTTTAATGTACTTGAATACATATGTGCGTATGTATGTAGAGGTATTTAAGTCGGGTGGTTGACCTCTGTCAATAGTAATCGTGAGTATATGTATGTATATCGTTTAGTACAAATCATTATTAATATTAAAATTGTAATTTAAGCTAAAACTTAATAATAATAATAAAAATAAACTTAATAATTGCTAAAACTAGAACCTCTGCGCAGATACATTAAACTACAAGTATATGTATATGTTTATTTGTTTGGATGTGTATAAAGTTATTCACACATACACACACACACACACACACGAACACATTAAGAACATACCCATACTTAATATTTTACACTATTACAAGAACGAAGGATGTCTACTTGAAAATATTACAGGGAGATTTGTGCAGAGTGGTATAAATAGATAGATAGATTTGAAACTGGCTAGTTTGAACTAATAAGACCAGCTTCTTCAACTTCAGCAATAAAGTAACAGACACCAATTTAAAAAGAAATTAAATTAAATATGTACTATACTCCTGGTCGTTAGTGGTTAAGAAAAATACGTATAGAAACGTCGTTCTAATTGTTGTTTTTTTTTTAATGATTTCGTTCTTTCGTTCTCGTTCTCGTTCTTAATGTGTGTGTGTGTGTGTATTCACACATTTCAAATAATTGCAGTCTCTCTTGGAGAGAATGGAGGATTTAATCATCTTTCTTATCGATGATTTTGGTACCCAAACGATCCTCTATATGAACATCTTTGTCGTCCCAACCCCAAACCATAGTCTCCTCGTTGTCATGATCGAGTTTCGAGAGCATTTCGGTGGTGATGGCAGAGCCAGAGGCGCTATTGTTGTTCATGTCAATGGAAGATGGATGACTGCCGTCACCGGTACGTTGGATGCGTTTCAACAGCATTTCATCGGATACGGTTTTCAAGTCATAAGCTTGACCTATTGTAAATCATGTTATAATACAATGGATTAGAGCAGTGTTCTGGGAGTAAAGTTCGACCAAATTTTCGACTTACCAATTCTAGCCATTAAGTTCAAGAAGCCAGTTGTCCAGTTGTAATAGTTGGGTAATTCAGCTGCTTTGTAATCCCAAGGGAAGACATGGTGATAGTTGTGCCAACCTTCACCAAAAGCAATAATCGATACGAATAAGCTATTGACAGAGCTGATGTTCTTGTCGTAAGGTTTCATGCCGTAAAAATGAGCAGCGCTGTTTACCAACCAAGTTCCGTGCAAAGACAGACAATAGCGTAACATGGAGCCGACGAAGAAGCACACCTTTAGAGATGATCCCAAGTAGTAGTAGGGGAAGAGAGCGGGTAAAACGAAGCAGCAGATGGGCATAATGATAAAGTAGTATCTGTGACAAAGGAAATTACAAAATTTGTACTAAAAATTACAGCAAACAAATTATCATCTGGCAACTTACTTCTGTTGGAACATTACAACAGGATCGGCTTTCAAATCACTCATATCGATTTGTTTGCCTTTCTCTTTGACGTCAGGGTGTTTTTTGCACAGCAACCAACCCATATGAGCGAAGAAGAAACCACGTCTTGAGTTGTGAGGATCGGCATCGGTATCGGTGAATTTGTGATGAACACGATGATCCCGAGTCCACTCGTAAATGCTGTTCTGGAAAGCCAACGATTGGCACAACATTAGGGCAATACGCAAGGGTAATCTGGCCTTGTAAGCACGATGAGACCACAAACGATGTACACCTGCTGTGATGCCCATACCACTAAAGAAGACAACAAAGTAAGCTGTCGAATGAACAAAAAAATATATTCATCACTTTCAAATTCTCTTCACGTTTTCATTACATCGCTGCTGAGTGCAACGTAAAATTTGAACTTGATCATAATCATAATTGCTTATTGTATAGGTACTTACAAAGTAAAAAATCAATGTAGGCTTTCTCGGCGAACACCAAATACAATCCGTAAAGTGCAGAGGTGTGCAAAATGATGAACAGCAAGACATTATGCCACACAATCTCCATTTTATAGGGTTTCTTTTGGGCCAGCTCCTGCTTAGTAGTGCTCCCGCTCTTGACAGCTGTCACCGTGGACGTGCTGCTCTCATTTGTCTTGTTGGCCTTTAGAAGAGTGGCTTCAACTTTTGCGGCACTGGCAGCTGGACAAGATCCATTGCTAGCAGATGACTGCACTGCATTTGCCTTGCTATTATTATTGGCATCTGTATTTGAAATGGCCGTTTCAGCCAAAATAAAGGTACTGCCTATTATATTAGGAGACATCTGAAAGCAACAAAATCAAATAATTTAATCAAACAATTCTCTGAGTGTATGCCAAGTACTCGTAAATATGATTAACGATGTGTGCATACTTAGTGAAGTTAATTTGTTATTTTTCAAATGCCTATATTGAATACAAACTAGTCATTTGATTAATTCAGTCAGTGGGTTTATTGTTTACATGTTGGTATCAGTATTTAACATGGTTTTACTGGGATTCTCCGCCAAATATTGTGTTAGTTATAGACTTTAAATGAGACATTTCTGTACTGATGCATTTGTTTACCTATTTATTATTCATTTAATAAAACGGGTGTTGTTTTTTCTAATTTTCAGTCATGCTGGCACACTTATCGTGTCGTTAGATAGAAAGGTAGACAGACAGACATTAAAAGCCATAAATGAAATAATCATTTAATCTCTTCAACCTTAACATAATTAATCGAACTATTCCAACAAAATACCAACCAACCATTTAACTACATACATATATCTAATTAATTCATCATATTGTATAAGTTTTTTCCAATAGTTTGAATATTAAGCGAAAGAGAACAAGACAAGCAGGAAGTATTTTTTCATTTCGTATAGATAATTTATATTTTTGTACATACATATCTTTATAAATACAATTTAACAAAGACCAACTTACTAATACCAATTATCAAAAAACATACTACATATCTACATATCTAGCGCTTTGCCTTACACACACACACACGCACACATTCTAATGTTTGCGTGATTTAAATATTTAAATTTGAATTTGAATTTATTTATTTCTTTTCATTATCGCACTTAACATCTTCTTTTATCAGTTTGTTGCTTTGTGGCTAAAACAAGAAGAGTCTCATACTCAATAGATTTTAACATTTAGTGACGAATATTCATTCGACTTTAGAAATCTATTGCAATATAAATGTGTGTGAAATTAAGGAAGGCTTTTTTGTTGAGCTTTATTGAATGCTAAACATGTGTACGATCGATCTATCTGCAGATATACACAAAACCTTTTGCTATAATCACTAAATTCAAATCAATTCGAATTAAATGATATGAAAGGAAATCAAACAGAATGTCGACATCTATGCTTATTATTTTGTTAAAAGAACCCAGCAAGCATTCAGGGTCAATTGTAAGTCAGCTGAATCGGGGCCAACTTAAATTACTTAAATATTTACTTGAAAGTGATTGCTAATACATAGTCAAATGTTTCAAAAATTATGACTTTGAATTTTAAACTTGCCATTAAATCTTTAGATAAGTACGCGCACGTTGGTAGAGAAAACTATTATTTTAAGATTAATTGTGTGTACAATTTTATTAAATAGGTCTTCTGGAAGCCCCAGTAATGTTTTATGCTGAATAGCTACAACTTAACAAATATGCAAGCGACACTAGTTAACAATGCTGAAGATATTTTGGTACATAACTTTACATTACAAGCAAATTATTTACCACAATAGATATCAAACAAATCGTTAATCTAACGATGCAACTCGTACTAAAGTCGAAAACAAAAGTAAGCTGTTTTACAACAGAACCAAAAACATGTTTTAGATTAAAAACAAAACAAATTAAAGCAACAATTGCAAATTTTTAAATACATAACGACATACATATGTACGAGTATGTGTTTGAAAACTTTGAATATTACGTTTTTGTTGAAGATGTGGATGTTGTCAGTTTATTATTCTTTGGAAATCTACCACCTATACTTCTATGACCTTGAACGTTAGAATGTGTTGAACTATGTTACTACCCTGAAGGAAACCTGGGGACAAGTGTCTCCAAGTCACCACTTTTGTCTACTATTTTGGTGACGGTCTGGCGACATTGTCAACAGCATTGTCAGAATAGTTAGTATTAAACAATTATTTTTTTTCAATTGTGAGCCCCAATAGACTAGGCGATCGTGTGTATCATTCAGAGGGTTGCGGGTTCGATGCCCGCCAAAGATTCTGGGTGTTTTCGAATTTATTTTTAATTAGGTTTTTTTAGTATTTTATTTTTTTTTAATAAAACTCCAAAAATTAGCAAAAAAAAAATGCATTTTTATTTTCTCTTTCAGAAAAGTACCAAGAGTGTAGACAAAAGTGCTACTTAGTCAGTATTGACGCAGTCTACTGGTAGATTTCGTAGGACAAGCCTGTGCTAAATGTCAATAGTAGATAGCATTAGTAAAGGCTCAGTTAGCCGACTGTAATGGAATGTAACTGCAACAGTAAGAAACAGCTGATGGATATTGTTATGTGTAAAGTAATGCAAATGGTTATGGAGATGTAAAGTAACGCAACACCGTAATGTATGAATCTGTAAGAAATAGAATTTCCTTACATTTTTACTTTTTGATATTTATTTAGTTAGGCTTTGAGTTCATTAAATTTAATTTTCATTAAATTATTTTTACTGAAGTAGGAATTGTTTTACAACTTGAAAAAAATTTTATTTTTGATAATTTTTCTTGACTGGGATTCGAACCTGGGTTGTTGGTTGAATTTACATATGTTTCGAGAAACACACATTTTTACGTCATTACACAACATTCCGTTACACTGAGGCTTAAAGGTATAATTCGTCAATAGTAATTGTGACATCGTCAATAGGTAATCAGTATAATTTTACTATTGACATTTCCTGCAGGGTAACAACAAGAAAATGTTGTTTGTTTTCAACAATTAATTTTTAATGTTTTTTTTTCGGTTTCACAAAATTGGGACATTAACTTGCCAAGAACTTATATTTGGCTGATGATGTTGTAGTTGCATTTATTCAAGTATTGTTGCATAGGAATTAGTATTAATATTTTGTTGTTGTTTCATTGGTATTTAATGGATACATGAAAATATATGTGTGTGTGTGTGTGTGATTTTCATAAACAAATAAACTTGTTGGCCTTTAATTGGCATCAGCCAGCATGCTCTTGAACATGATTCTGAACTACAATTTTTGCTCACTTTTTATAGAATTTAAAAATTACTAATACTCTTTATTATTATGGTGTATGTGTGAGTATCTGTGTATCTCTTCTCTTCACAATGAAACATGTTTAACAAGGGTTTTGTTATATAATCTGTTCACAAAGAATAATAATAATAATAATCAAAGATGAAAATATCAATTTAGTATTTTTAACATACTTGTACATACTAGTCCTAAAATACTGATTCCATTAATTAAAAATATTTTGAATAATTTTTTTTTTCATTTTATCTCTTCTATTGGTTTCGTTTATTGATTCTTCCGCAAACCACATGCATATAACTACAGACAGCTTTGTTGGAGAATACTGGCTGGATGATGGCTGGTTTTATAAATACTTTTTGTTTTATCAATAAATTATTTAATATATTTTGTGTTATTCTTTATTAAAGAATTAGTGATGCTTTTCAAAACAAAGATTTTTCTAATTTAGCAGGTTTTATCTGCATAAAACTTGTATCGTTTTTGACTATTGATCAAGGTTATTTGAAAAGATCTTAACAAAAAAGCTTTCGTTTCTTTAGCAAACACATGTAGCTATTTAAGTTAACCCTTAGAAGGCAAGGGAAGTTCCAAGCAATGTTTAGACAAAGGGTTAATAAACATGTTTGTCGGGGATTTCTTACTTACTGTTTCTGATTAAAACTGTGTATTAATAAACATCGACCATTAGTCAGATTGACAGTCAGTTGCTTTGTTTTATTATCTCTGTATGTATTTAAATTGTTGTTTAAAATGTTTAGGTAATTATATATTTTACACAGGTATAGGCTTTGCCAAATGAATTCTTTAAAATAAGTTTGTTTGTTTTTAGCCACTATTGTTCTATCAGACATTTACATAAATAAACACATATGTATGTATGTTGTTGTATGTACCCATTTGTATGTATGACTATGAATAACTTTTTTTATATATAATTAATAAATTTTTGAGTTGATGTACTCGAATTTAAATTTTTATTCCGCGTTCTTTTTTTGGTGATTGGTGATTGGAGGCAACTTTTAGGAAATCATTTTAAATGCTGAGGCACGTTTTTGCCTTTTCTTTGCAATAAAATAAACTATTATGTACAAAATGTACAATGGACATGCATACATACTTACATTTATGTATATACGCATGTATAAATGTATGTACATACAATATATACACAATCATATTTTTTTGTTATTGTTTTTGTTGATCTTTTTCTTTAATTGATATGCATAGCCACATGACAACTTAAATGTATGTCCAAGCATACTAAAATAGGACTTTTATACTATTCAGATTTTAGATTAATCAGTCGCAGTGGGAATGAACATAATGATGATCATCGTGATCATGATGAGCATCCATTTTAAGGCATTGTACCTATTATTATTTCTATTATTGTACTCAATAGAACTGTCACATTTTATCAATAATAATAATAGTAATGCTGAATTCGTATTCAAAATATCAGTTAATACATACAATGTAATATTTCAAATATTTATGCACTATTTCGGCTTAAAGTATTCAACTCAATTATAAATGAAATTGTGCTGATGACAAACTTTTCGATTGTTTTTACAGAATTGCTGTTGAGACTACAAAAATGTACTCGTGTTGAATATTTTTGAAATTTTAATTATAGCATTTCTTGATTTCTAAACAAGGGAAAGTTAAATGTTAAAAATTGTTTATGAATTGTGAAACATCTTTAAATTATTCTTGTTAATTTGAAATATGTATTTATATTCGTATAGATATGTATGTAGTTTTAATGATCACAAATAATTTAAAAATAGAAAGCTTCATCTAATTAAAATTTTACAATTTTTAATTTATAAATTAAATGATAATTACGCCAAAAGGAGCTGTAGGTTAGGTTAGGTTAGAAGGCCAGAGACCAATACGGAGCTGTAAGGAGAAAAAGATTCAACAACAGCGGAATCATTATAAATCGATTCGAAATCAAACATTCAAATTCGAATGCTTTTCATCCCATTTACAATTATGAAATTAATTTGGTTCTTATTGAAATTTTGTAAGAATTGCCATTTCGTGAATAAAAATTCCACATGAAATTTGTTCCCTTTTCACATTTTCCTATTAAACTTCAATGTTAAAAAAATAAAAGGGAACAAATTTCATGTGGAATTTTTATTCACGATAGGGGTGAATAAAATTAATTTCGAAATTATTTGAATAATTTTGCGCACCATCAACGAACGAACTATTATTGTTGCATGGTTTCGAATAGTTACCTTAAATTTGTTTAAAATATCCTTAATATATTTTCACAATAATCCTTTAGTGGACACAATTCACTTCATTAGACAGAAGTGAAAATATTTATTTATGTTAAATTCACAAATTTTCCCTTTTTCGTTATGTTTTTCGCGAGTTTTTTCTTTATTGTTGTAAACTATTTCAACTAAATTTTATTTCAATTAGTTATTTTCTATATTTTTCTACAACACTTCACTTTAAATAGATAGGATACAGTTTTTTTGTTTGAAATTGAAATAGTAAATAGAAATATTTAATAATTTTAAAATGTTTTTAATATAAAGTTTGTTTTAAAGTTCTTGGATGTTTCAACTCAAAATTATCCGTTTAATTAGCTTGATTTGAAATTTGAAAATTCGCCACTTATCACTAGATATTCTTTCTCACCAGTCAGTCTATTTGAAATGTTAACTGCACGAAGTCAGTTCGCAAACAATTAAACTTCGCGTAACTACACCGAATTTTAAAGACTGTTCGAAAGGTTTCGCGTTTATAGCGCTGAGAATTTTGTTGATTCAAGAAACCTGCTGTTGAATCGAGCAAAAGAGAACAGGCAGGGTCGGTATGTCTGTCTTTCTGCCTGACTTTTTAAATATACCAAATTGTTTGTTTGTTTGTTTATTTGTTTGTTATTATTGTTTCTTTTTTATACTTTTGTTTTGTTGATACTCTGAACACTATTTATTTATTTATTTATTGTTTCTTTTATTTATACTAAACTGTACTACAAATGTACATATGTTTGTATATTTGTATGTTCGTAAATATATAATTTTGTTTCTTAATTCGAATCGATTCGTACCTTAAATTACTCTTGAGTTGTATTGAAAACAGCTACAACTACAACTGCGTTCGTAGCAAATTATGTGTTTAATTTTATCTATTCGATTTTATATTTATTTAATATTTTTTAAGTGTGTTTCTGCGTTTGCGTTTGTACGACTATCACGTTCACAGCCAACTGCACGATGATTCGAAGTGAACCAGGGGTTTTCTTAAAGTATCGACGCCTTCAACGACCTAGGGTTAACTCCAATTTGGTTATTGTTGTTGCTGCTGCTCGCATCGCTTGCTCGTTTCTTTTCTCGTTTTCCTGTTCGCCTCTTTTTGCAAGTTGCATTGTTGTTCTTGTTAACTTGGTTAACTTCTTCTAACACCACAACAACCGCCACACCATTAAATCCACACATGTATCTCTATCTATCAATGTATGATTGGGCTACTCTACTCGCATTATGAAGTTGATTACAGATTCTTTTGCTTCTTTGTCAAACGTTGACTTGCGCATTAGCATAGTTTTTGGTTTGATTCTTGTCGTTGTCATCGTCGGTCAAGTTGATCTTGTATCTTAACTTATGTAAATACATACATTTAAATATACATGCATACATACATACAAACATATTTACATTCAGTCAGTCACTCACCCATTCCATTGTGCAGTCAAACAATTAGTCTTCTTAACAGTTTTGTTTGGCGTTTAGAGTTTGTATCTATCAATGTATATTTTTATGGCTAAAGGTACGGTCACAATTCGCAAATATTTACTCAAAACAGCGTAACCAATAGCTTTAGCACAAATTTGTTTGACATTGTTTACTCTTACAAGGGTTTTGCAAGATCAAACAGCTTTAAATAAATTAAAACTAAATATTTGTTGTGATTTGGCCTAAATAAAAAATGTTTTTCTTTTCAATAAATTAACGAGTTCAAATATGTATATGTTATTTAGTGGTTACGTCTTTTTCGGCAAATATTTGCCAAATGTGATCGTACCTTTAGGTTCTTTTTTTTTTAATTTCATTGTCGATGCAAAATATGTATGTATGTATTAGCATTTATGTTTTATTTGTGACTTCTTGCATTGTATTTGACAGCACATTACAATTGTGGTCAAGAGTAATAGCCATTGACAGCATCATCATCGTATGCATCAGCATAATCATCACTGTATTAAGCATAATTAAGTAATTTGCTGTTAAGAGTTCTCAAGTTTTAAATCTCATTAGTTTTTAATGTATAGTATAACTAAAGTTCATGGCAGTACTTTGAAACAAATTTCGAATTTGATGGCTTTTTGTTAAAAACGACTACAGTATTTAGTTATACTTAATTTTATGTTTAATATATAAAGTTTTAATTTTAGAATAAATAAAAAAATAACAGAAAACTTTAATATTAATATTTTTGGATAAAAAATTTACCATTTGAGCTTTTTTGCTTTTATGCCCTGCCCAGATGGTAATAAGGTAAATTATGAAAAGATTTAATAAACTTAATTTGGAATAACATGGAAGCTTAGCTGTTTTACTTTTTGACAAATCTATTGTTAAAGCTTCATGATTTTTCGATCAACATAATCGTAAAAGGTACCAACTTTTAGGTTAGGTAAAAATTTAAGACAATTTGTTTTTGATCCCCACAATATATCATTCACTGAACTGGCAATTACGATGAATTAATTTAATTACCTCCTTCGGTGGTATAGCATTTAAAAACGCCACCGAAGTAAAATAATTAAAATAATGGCTATAAATCAAGATTTGATCAATGCGCCTACTCACCACCAGAGGCGCTGAAATACTTTACTATTAATAAACAGTGTTGTCATATGAAAAACTTATCTCTACTTTCACCACCTATTTTTCTTCTACATATCCCTTTCCAAAGAAAGTAACGCAATTATTTTATTAATATATAGGCATATTGCCTAATAATTGCCTGAGTGTTACTTCTCTTAAAAAAAAAAATAATTAATTAATCTGAGGGTGCTGTAGCTTTTAATTGGTTCCCAGCCGCTGCCACTCAAATAACATCAGTTTCTGATAATTATTAGTTTTCTTTCTATCCATCATAACTAATATTTATCACAGCGCCCTCCTTCGGGTGGCTATAAAATCAAGCTTTAAAAATAATGCGCCTACTACTCTCCACCAGAGGCGCTGCAATTCTGCAATAAAAACAAACATAATGCGCAATTCTAGAGTTGTGATATAAAAACAAACTTTCAATCTATCCCCTTTCCACGAAAGTAACGCAATTACAGTGGTCGGCATATTTATTTTGACACATGAGAAATTTTACCATTTTGAATTTTTCCAGATTTCCCAAAAATTAAAAATTCCCAATTTTTTTTTAAATGAAATTAGCATTTATTTAATAACTAAAAAAATATAAAATCATAACTTCTTAAATTAAATTTGCATTCTATGTAACTAATTTAAAAATTTAGGGGGTGGCATAAGTATTTTGACATATAGTATTTTAATTCTTTAAACGAAAATATGTTATTCCAACTTTTATAATACTTTTAGATATTTTTAATATTAATAAAATGTGTATCCTCCTTTAGCGGCAATGACTTTCCGGAGTCTTTTAGGAACTGAATCGATCAAGTTTTGAATGTTTTTTGTTGGTATGTCCTCCCACAAAGATTTAACCTCTGAAATTGTTCCTTCCCTGGTTCTTGTCAGATCTGCGGTTCTTTGGTGCTTTATATATGACCAGACATTCTCAATCACATTCAAATCCGGACTTTGGGGTGGCCAATCCAAAGTTTCAATGCAATTTTCTGTCAAAAATGTCTTAATCATTTTACTCTTATGGCATGGCGCATTGTCCTGTTGGAAAATAAATGACGGTCCAATCAACCTATCGCCAGAAGGAAATGCGTGTTCATTAAAAATTTTGAAATATTGGTTTTGGTTCATCGAAGCGTCGATGGGAACCAAGTCTCCCAAGCCTTTACATGCTATACAGCCCTAGAACATGACTGTGTCACCTCCATGACTAACTTTTTCGACAACAGGTGCGATGTTTTTTCGAGTTTTTTGGTCTAGTCTAACAAAAACTTTTTTCTTTGACGAGTGATACCATAAGACGCTTTGCCAGAATGATAGGGGCTTGTCCACGTATCTGTTTGCGAATTCTAACCTTTTAATTTTGTTCCTTTTTTCTTTGACGAGTGATACCATAAGACGCTTTGCCAGAATGATAGTGGCTTGTCCACGTATCTGTTTGCGAATTCTAACCTTTTAATTTTGTTCCTTGGGGCTATACATGGAATTGGTCTTGCTACATATGTCTTAATGTTGGCTTCTTTTAGACGTCGTCGAACTGTTCTCTCGCTTAAATGACTATCACAATGCGAATTCCATTCCAACGCAGCGGCTTTGGGTGTCAAACCTGGATTACATTTGAATTTTCTGATAATTTTTCGATCTTCCACTGCCGTTGTTTTACGTTTTCTTCCTGATCGAGGCAAATTAATGACAGATTCTGTTTCTTTACATTTATTTATTTGATAATAAATAGTTTGTCTAGGTATATTGTACTTGGCAATATTTGTTACAGATATTCCAAGATGATACTTGGTTATAATTTCACTCCTGACCGTGTTAGTTAATTCCGCTATTTTTCCCATATTTACACAATAGTAATAGAATTTTTTATTTATCTTTCATCGAATGTTAATATTTACCCCATGGCCCACGATGTCGAACGATAACGTTCGCTTAGATAAGACTTAAGACACAAACTTGATTGTGGAATAAACAAACTTGATTGAGTAAAAAAAATAGATACGATAACAAGTTTGTGTCTTAAGTCTTATCTAAGCGAACGTTATCGTTCGACATCGTGGGCCAGGGGGTTAATACTTAACAATGAGCGCTTTGTTTAAAGCTTAACACAAAAAACAAAATGAGATGAAATTATAGAATGTCAAAATAATTATGCCGTTACAAATTCTTGTACCAAATTGCATTTCTCCCTTCAGAATGACAATGGCTAAAGATTTTAACAAAATATTTTGCATACGTATACTTAAGAATTAGTGTAAAGAAAATATCATGATAACTGTGCCGTTATAAGAATTTCAATATTAAAAAACAATAAAACAATTCTTCACTATACTTTGTCAAAATAAATATGCCGACTACTGTATATATAGGCACATTAATTGCCTGAGTGTTACTTCTCTTTAAAAAAAAATTAATGCTATTTCAGACTTGCTATTTGACCTGCACTTAGGAAGTACAAATAATTATATATTCATATATACATATGTACTACATCAGGGCTATAACTTTTTAACACTTTTTGCGTATATTAAAAACGGCATAGTACAGTCGAGTAGAACATTAAGATTTATTAATATCATATTTTTATTATTATTTATTATCATATTTTATAATTTTTTCGGATCGTTAAAAAAGTTCACACAGAGATCGGGTTAAAGTTTGAAAACAACCATTTTCATCCTATTTTTATTTTGGAATTTAAAAATTTTCCTACGATTTGCAAGGCATAACGGTTCAATTATGTTTAAAGCGATATAAAAATATGAGCAATGATCCGAATTTCATAGATTGTACCATCACTAAATGCCTATATTAGGATTTTTTAAAGGAGTTTTCAAAAATACCCAATATTCAAACAAAATTCATGCAAAATTAAAAAAAAAAATCACAAAATAAAAGAAAAAGTTTTAGAAATTTTAATTTTAAAAACTTTTATAAATTTTTATTAAATAATTTTTAAGCTTGAGGTCACTTTTTTGTTTTTTATAAAAGATTTTTTAATTTTTATATATAATTAACTCAATATTTCGATTTCCTTTAGAAATCTTCTTCAGGAGTTATTTTAATATTATAACAAATTTGTTATTTTTTATAAAAAACAATAAAGTGACCTCAAGCTTAAAAATTATTTAATAAAAATCATTAAAAAGGTCGAAGAATATAGAATAAAATTATTTAAAAACTTTTATTTAATTTAGAAAAAAGAAATTTTGAAAAACAAGAGCGAGCAATAAAAGTTGTACAATATATTTATCCACTGTAATATTGTATAAATACAAAAAAAAATTCTTGGAAGGTTTTATAAATTTACTTCCCTGTGTGAGTGTTTTCATTACTAAAACATTATTGGACACTCCGTGGTATAATGGCAAAAATTAACCACATTTTTGCCATTGAATATTAAATATGCAAATAAATATAAAACCTTACAAATGCACACTTTTTAAATCGAGGCACACTTTTTAATTTGCTCATTAACCCTCTAGTGCCCTATTACCCTCTAGATATATTACGTGTGTCGTTTCCCTTTCTATTTATTTTTTTATATTTTTCTTATTTAATGTGTTTTGGGGAATTCCCGAATGTCTTTTGTTTGCATTTGCAACAAGTTCTGATCCGTGCATTACCTGCAACAATCAGTCTATAATTATTTGGAAAAATCATAAATAAACAAAAAAAAAATAAAATATAATTCGTGCACATAGCTGAAAAAAAATTATTGGCGTATAAATAACGTTACTTTAAAAAAAAATTAATTTAAAAATTAATTAAGACAGGCTGCCTAAAGGCGGTCTTGGGACAAAGTGAGAAAGTTACTTCTGGTACACCTCGTACACTGAAGCGCATACGCCTTGAGCATGCTGAAGAATCGATCATTCAGACTAAACACAATGTCGTGAACGACGCTGGATCATTTAGCGGATCCATTGCTGATATAGATCCAAAATCGCAGAACTTTAAAAAAAGATTGTGGCGCCAAAAAAAACCTTGTGCTTGGGAAGATTTAAAGCAACCATATATATATTAGACCAAACGTAAAAAAATTAGGGGACGCAGTTCTCAAAATTTGACATTTTTCAAAATAAGTGCCACCCTAATGTACATGTATTTAGGAAAGAAAGAACCATTTCGAAATTATTACTACAGAAATATGCCTAAGGCTAAACTTAAAGTTAAAAGAGATTTTACCTTCTATTCACAAATTTATAATGAATGTCATGGATAAATATTTTAATATTATACACACACAGAAATAAATATTAGCAAATTTTAACTTAAACATCAACAAAATAGTATACGAGGTCTGATCAAAAAATAACTGTTATATTAAATTTTTTCAAAAAGTATTTATTTATTCATCAATAACTATCATGTCCCCTTCAAAGTAATCCCCCTCAGATATAATACACTTATGACAGCATTTTTTCTAATTCTCGAAACACTTCTGAAACGCACTTTTTGGTATCGCCAACAGCTCTTGTTTCGATTTTTCTTTTATCTTCTCAATTGTATCAAAACGCTTTCCTTTCATCGGTGTCTTCAGTTTTGGGAAGAGGAAATAGTCAGCGGGCCAAATCCGGTGAATACGCACAAACATCGATGTGTGAGCTGGTGCAAAATCCATGATTGTTTTTTCCACAATTCTGTGCGTTTCTAACGAATTGCTTCGCGCAAACGGCGCATAACTTCAAGGTAGTCTTCCTTATTGACCGTATGAACTCGTGGCAAGAATTCATGACGCACCACGCCATTGCAGTCGAAGAATACAGTAAACAAAACCTTCACATTTGACCGAACTTGACGTGCTCGGGCGACCAGGGCGAGCATCGTCATTGACATCTTCTCGGCCTTCCTTAAACCGGTTATACCACAATTGAACTGTGTTCTGCTCATAGTAGATTCGCCAAACGCCACAGTCAACATTTCAAATGTCCTTGCGCATTTAATTTCATTTTTTACACAAAACTTAATACAGTTTCTTTGATTCATTTTTTCCAATAGTAAAAAATCGAAGAGCACACCAAAACACGACTAACCTTTTTATCTGTCAAAAACAAACTGACAAACCAAAATGGCTGATATTACCAACATATATAACAGACATGTGTACCAACATAACAGAAAAAAATGAGAAAATCGAACATACTGTTTTGGCAGGATCGCCATGTGGTGTTGGGGTTTTAGAGTCGGTAGTGTATCCTATAGCCCAATATAATTTTATACAGCTGTAGGGGATCAGATCTTACGAACTGCCAGATTGGGGATTAAATATTAATAAACAAGGCAACGATGTGCCACTTTCAGTTTTCAAATATAGAATCCTGTTTATTTGTGGGCTACTGCCCTTTTTATACTAATTTCTACATTATTGCTTATCTATTCAAACTTAATGTACTAATTCTTAAATCTATTCTTCTTTGTCAGTGTCATGCAATCATCAAGGTTTTCATATGCCTATTACTCTAGAGTCTAGACAATCAGAATGTATGAGTAAACAATGCACTCATTCACATTTGACACTCTTAAGTTTTGTCACTCACATTCTGATTGACCTACTTTACTATTGTTGACTCATATTTAAATATATTGAGTCACTGGATAAGTGCCGTTATTTGATCTTTTATGTTTTAGAGTGGTTATTTGGTAAGCAGTGGACACTAATAAGGTACACTACAATACGTAACTCACGGTTATTTTTGTAATCAGACCTCGTATTATATAAAACTTACCAACGCATACGAGGAGAATTGTACAAGTATCTATCTATCTATCAATCTATTGGTTATGGGCAAAAGTTATATTTCTTTAGCTTATGCATGAAATTTACTTTTAAAATTAAATGCATTTAGAAGAAAAATGTATAATCCGAAATGATTATTGCAAAGCTTTATAATTATTTAGAGAAGAATAAAATTCAAATAACATTAGAAAACACAAATCGGTTTAAATCGGTTTAATTCCAATTGTACTATTGGAAATTTCAGAATATTTGTGATTTAATTTAAAGTATCTGAAATAAAAACGAAAAATGGAATCAATTACCTTATTAATTTGAATTCGGAAAAGTTTTGCATTATATTACACTTTTATCAATATCATTTACGAAAATAAAAGCAAAGAAACTAAAAACCGCGGTATTGGTTTTAAGAAATGGTAAGCCTTTACTGAGTTATGGTTAGGAAAACTGATTGGTTTTGGGCTAGTTTAATAAGTTTGATATTTTAGAAACACGAAACTTCGATAATGTACAAAAATTATCTAGTTTGCATTCTCCTGATCTTTTAACAAATATTTTTTTAGTTGGTAAATAAGTTTTTTATGCTGTTTCTAAGTTTAATTGAGCATGTTGATAAATATTTTCATATTTTAGGAATTTGTTATAAATGTCTAATCTATTTTTAGAGTTATTCTATTCGAACTGAGAACATTGTCCCACAGTTACCGGGAAATTTATATTAGTTTAATTAAGTGTTTAAACCTTTACGACAACTTAAAAAATATATTCTGTTGGCAATATTTCTAAATCCAAAAGTATATAACACATTAATTGCGACACTCTATCATTATACATATGTACATATGTATGTGTATGTGGAAAACACTTATTTTCTTCTACTTCTATATTTAGAATGTCTTCTGCTATCTATGAAATGATGATAGATAATATTATTGTTTTTTTTTTTACGAAAATATATTTTCCTATACCCAATACCGTACACATTGACGACGGACGCATCGTTAAGATTCAACAAATAATACGAGTAATGAATAGTAAAAACAAATATGCAAAACTAAATGAAAACACACTGAAAATAAGTTCACACAAACATACAAACATATCTACTTGTGCATATAATTTTAATAAATATTGAATACTTATTTATAAATAGATATTGTTATAGTTCTTATGATTGTCATTGTCTTCAGTTTAACGCTTTCATACTAATTGGTGTTTATTTAAAATAAACAAAGGCACTAACTAACAGACAGTCACACAGAAAAACTTTAAACCAACATAATACAAATGATGACTAGAAGATCCAAAACTTAGAACACAATAAAATTTACATGGAATAAAATTTATGTATGTACGAGTACATGCAAAATATAAAGATGGAGATTCACACATTTGTGGTTTTTTCATAGATAAGTGATTTACCAACAAAATAAATATATAATTAAACACACACACACACTGCATACATACATATGTATGTAAAATGTTTTATACATAGTGTGTTACATACATATTAATAATTACATATGTATATATGTACATACAAACATATACATATGCATTTGTATGTATGGATATGTACATATGTAGTTTAACTTATTTAAATACTCGTATCATCAATTAATATTGTATTTATTAGGGCGCTCTGGTAGCATTAGTTAAAGTAACTAAACTAAGGAACAAATTCTCAATATACATACCTCCCAATAGACCAAAACCCTTTAGCAAAATATTATAATAAAGCTTGCGAGCATAAGCCTTAAGCTTTAAAAAGACTTGAGAAACTATAGAAAAACACTTTTAAATTATTGTAGAATAATCAAAAAGGAACCCTCGTGATAATAGTACTGAAATAATTATTTAATAAGCTTATATTCTCAATTTTAGAAAAAGCTTCTCCAAATAACATTTTATTAAACTAAATAAAGATAAGCTTATACCTACAATTGTACAATAAGCTTATTCCAATAATTGTAGAATTATGCCTACAATTGTAGAATAAGCTTATTTTAATAATTATAAAATTTGGTTATGCTTGCAAATAAGAAAACTCGGAGCTTTGGCTACCAGACTTGTCCCCTTAAAAAAATAAATAAATATCTAAGCGAACGTTATCGTTCGACATCGTGGGCCAGGGAGTAACTTTTTGCAAAAAAAAAATCAAAACTTTTCGGATAAACAAAACATTTTTTGTTTTAAATCAAAATTAACAATGACAAAATATGACAAGCATGTTTAATATATATTTATTGTATACTATTGATTATATACTATGTTTAAAAACATATTGTGAAAGATAATAGTTTCTCAAACATGATTAAAAAAAACTTTAGTACTTTTTTTAAAAAAAGCTTCTTCTAAAGTACTATTATTCTTTAATAATTTTTTGGTCTGTTGGGCTACATACCGATGGTCTCATGTAGAAAAGCCTTAACTCGCATATTTGAAATTTTACAGGGGAAGGTAAAAACATAATAGAAACTGTAATATTCAACATGTATCTTTTTTTGTACAACTGCTTATAAAAGCGTTATTTTTTACACTATTGCAATAAATTTTTGTGAGGAGGTGTATTTGCGTTAAATGCATTGGAATCGCAAAAAAACTAATTTCGAAAAAATAGCGAGTTAGGGCCTTTCTACATGAGACCAACGATACATATGTACATACGATTATGTATTTATATGTATTTCATATGAGTATAATTAAATTTGATAGGTAATCCAGAAATCAGAAAATTTTATCAGTCGTACATCTTTAAACAAATTAGTATAATGGAATCGTATCGGTACTGAATAGTTTATATAGAAATAAAACAATAATACTTTTATTTCCATAGATTTTATTTCGTTAAATGTTTAGCAGATTAATATAAACTACGAAACTACTGTTTACACTGTTGTGGTTTAGGACTGCCCTAAGGTTCACATGTATTATACAAAAATATTAGCATGTATGTATGTATATATGTTTCTAAGCTTCTAGTATTTATTTAATTTAAGATAATTATATACATACATATGTACAAATTTTAAAATTAATTTTTTAGTTTCTAAAATTACACAAGACCTTGATTTTTTTCCTATTTATGAATTTGGCAGATAATTTGTTGAAGAACAGAATCGTTTCTATTAACTGAAAGATAAGTTCAGCTTCGTTGCTTTAAAAACTATTTGACCTTTATCCCTAATTAAAAAATAACTAAATAAAATTTAAAAAAATATATTCGAAAATTTGCTGTAAAATACATTAATCATATTATGCTGCTAATTTCAAAATATTTATATAGGTAGTTATTAATCAGTCGATCGGAGTACTATGCTGTCCGTTCGTTCGTTCGATCGTATATTTATTTATTTATTAAATTACTAAGAAAATAAATAAAAAATTAATTGTCTTTAACTATTTGCATTTGAGATTCTTGTGAAGTATAAGTAGTAAATTATAGCAATTAAATCAGAATCATGCATTTATTGTTTACGATTGAAACTAGACATTTATGCTGGCTATATACTAAGATTTTTCTACTATTTGTCTGATTATTTATCTGACCTCTAAAGTTTTCCATCACAACAAGTTTTGTTTTATTCATAAACTGGGTCAAAACTTCAAATAACTGGTTACATTTGTGTGCAAATTTTTAACTACTCAGCTTGTGGCGGACAAGCCGGATGTTAACTGAGCTTTAAAATTAACACAAAAATCTTGTTCTTTTACATTATACGAGTACGTACAAGTATCGGCACACTTGCCGCTTGCTGCCTGCATTATTTGAGTCAGACATGAGCGTATAATTCATAATCTGGATTATATCAGGTATTATTGCTGTGTAATTCAATTTGATATTCAACTGAAGAATTTATTGGGTCTGATTCCACTTAAAATTCATAAAATAAAAAACAAATTTTGTGGGTTTTAATTCAGGGTTGTGAGACATTGCCTGGTGTCATTAGATGCTATACTTGATCTAATAAAGTTGTGTTATTTTAAATAGAAACAACGATTTTTGCTAGAATGTTGAATATTTCAATTGCCGTTAGGACTAACATTCCAAATCAAAAGGAAGTTGTCGCAGACCACCGGTGCAAAGGTATTCGCGGTTAAATTTAGCATATGATCCAAACTAATTGTGTATTTGAAATATGTATGAATTTTTTGTTTAACACAAAAAGTGGAAAAGTTAAACTTTAGAACATTTATCAAAAAACACTCGATGAAAAATATATTTAATGGTGTTTTCTTTTCTGAAATAAAATGTTACACCTTTATTATGTACATTTTTATAATGTTTTTCCCCACATTTTAAAGATGTCGCATTTTTAATGGTCAGAATAGAACATAAAATCACAACAGTGTAACACTTTTTTCATGTACAGCTGTTTTTTTTTTTTTTTGTTAAAGAAGAAGAAGCAGACAACTCCCTGGTAAGATCGCTTGAAATAAGACAATGAATATCTCTCAAAAAGACCAATGGCACCTTCCCGACTAATACGATAATTTTTCTCAAACTATAAAAATTATATATATAAACATACATTACATATATAAGAAGTAGGAGATATTGTCCTATGAAATTTGACATACATCAACTTCAGAGTATTCATTAATTACGTTCCCTACAAAGCCTTTCACTCGTGGTTGTGGATTTCTTTCCATAATCATATAAAATATTTCATCATCATCAGATGATGAAGATGAATCCAACAAGTCATCCAAAATTTTTTCAGCACATAAAAAAGTAGTAATATTTTCCATTTTATATATTTTTTTCTTTCTTAACACAAATACACATTCATAAACAAAACAAATGTTAGCTGTTTTATCAAATGTTTTTTTTACGATTCACCCCCCTCTAAAAACACAGAGTGTGAAAGGTGCAACATTTTTTAAATAGAAAAGAACACACTACACTTTATTTCAAAGTGTTGGTTTATTCTTCGAAATGTGAGAATACAAAAAAGTAGTCCTATAGGCTAAAATCATAAAAAATGTTAACTTAATTGCAAACGACACGTTCTTTTTAATATAAAATAAATTTAATTCTAATCTTTTAAATTAGAATAGAGAAATTCCACCAGTAGAAAGAAACGCATATAATATGAATGATTTTATTGTTTTATTTGCTGGGCAGTGAAATATGTAGGTGTGTGATTTTTCGAAAGTTGTTCAAAATATAAAAGTACGAGTATTTATGAATATAAATGTAAATTTAATTTTCGAATATATTAAAAACCATTCAAGATGGGTCGTGGACATGATTGCAGTGAAAAAGAAAGATGACTAGTTCACCAGCTTCTGGAAAATCTACAAATTTATTGCCCAGTCCTAAGGACGATGGTAAAAACTTTGGTACAATTGGGTATTTTTATATTATGTATATGTTACTTTCTTTGGTAAGGGAATATGTGGGAGAAGAGCCATTATTTAATTATTTTACTACGGTGGCGTTTCAATGCTATACCACCGAAAGAGGACGCTGTGATAGATATTAGTTATGATAGGATAGAAAACTAATAATTATCAGAAACTGTTGTTATTTGAGTGGCAGCGGCTTGGAATCGATCACAGGTCACCAATACCAACTCATGCTTATTGATCAAATGCGCTAATCAATTAAGCTACTACCGGGCAATATATGTAGCTTGTAAAGATTCCAGACCAGAAGATAAAAAAGTGACGAAAGATCCTGGAAATATCAAAAATCGATTAGTACAGACGAGAATTGCAATTAATTATATTGTTATCTTATAAAAGTGAAATAATTATAAAAGAATTATTTTTATTGCTTAAATCGAAAACAATCAAGTTCTACTTTATTTATAGTTCTACTTTATTTATTTATTTCCGAAAAGATTTACAATTCATTTGCCTATTTACCCTGCAAAGCCATACTCGGAAGGATCAATAAATCACTAGTTTCCTAGTCAATTTAATGTTAAATTTATTATTAATTGAACAAAAACAAAAAAGACACACATTTATACATACGTTGATCTGAAAATCTACAATCAATTTTGATGACACAAAATTTTAAAACAAACAAAACAAACCAAAAGGAAAAAACAAAATAAATGCAAATACAAATAAAATAAAACATAAACAAATTCACAGGAAGGCAACAATGTCACTCGTTACTTAAGGTATGGTCACACTTGGCAAATATTTGCCGAAAAAGATGTAACCATCAAATAAAATATATTTGAGCTCGTTTATTTATTTCAAAAAACTTCGTTTATTTAGTTTTATTTTATTTGATGCTGTTTTGTCTTGCAAAAACTAAGTGGTTACGCTCTTTTGCGTAAATATTTGTCAAGTGTGAACGTACCTTTACTTTTAGTACTCGTGCCTACACTTGCGTATTTGGCTCATATTGTTTTATTTATTCTATTGCCAAAGAATATAAGTTCTTTCTAAAATAAATAAATATATTAATACTCATAATCGTAAACAAATTAACAAGTACATTCATTAGATAGATAGATACTTGTACACCTATGTACATATTTATTTAGATTTAATGGTTCAGCAAACAAAAGAGCAGCCAACAAAGTGGAAGACAATGCGTCGTCGATCAGCAAATGTTCAAACGTCCATATGTACTAGATTAAAGAAACTTAAATACATTCGAGTATTGACACAATTTTATGGCATTTATGTACGCATGAGTATGTAAACGAATATGAATAGTAAATAATAATACCAAAGTTTACAAATCGTAATTTAAAAAAAATTTAGTTTTTAAGCACCAATTTTTTAAATAAATTTTTAAAATACATACAACGATTAATTACATGCTAACATTTGTCAATTACAGACTATGCGAAAATCGAGTACAGATCTAAACCACAACATTTTAACCCTTAAGCGAACACCAGGGCCTGGCTAGGCATTTTTGAAAATTTTTATAGTTTTTACTTAGATAACTTAGGCGAAGCCCCTTAACTTTTTATGAATTCCTCAATAAAGTTGTTTTGTACAAAAAAAATTTAAATTAAGCGTGTTAATTACTCTCAATATGTTTGTAACACCAGGGCCCAGCCAGGCCCTATTATATAGAAAATGCAGCAAATAATATCAAAACAAAAGAGAAACAGATTAAACCGATAAAAAGCAGAATCAATGTGCTTGAAAGTTTCAGAAATTAGTTTTCTTATTGTTGTGTTGGCAGTTAACAAGTGTTAATAGTGTTACAATGAGTACTAAATTAGACAAAATCTTTGAAACAGTTTCAAAATCTCACCCGAATTATGACAGATTGGCAGAGGCAATTGCCAATGATATAGAAAACGAAATTCAGAATGAGGTTGATGGAAATGAAGACAATGCTTCTGATATTGGAAACGAGTTGGAAATTGATAATGAAATTGAAGATTTTTAATTTAAAGCCATACAAATTATAAAAAGTTCCAGCTATGCCCTGGGGATCGCTTATGTGCACACAATTTGGTGTTTGCTTAAGGGTTATTTGGATACCAACATTTTTGAGAGATTTATGATCTTTAAAGTGATTTTCGGAAGTGGGCCTTATATGGGAGCCACGAGTAATTAGGGACCGATTTGCACAAAATTTGTAGATGTGATTTGGCTTCATTTACCATTCATTTCTGATGAAATGTGTGTGGATACTTGCATAATTGAAACATTTATGATCGGTAATGTGGCAATTTCGACAAAAATATTTTTTAACTCGAATTTTTTAAGAAAATCAGAAAAATCGTTTTAAGTTAATATCTATGTAAATAAATCATGAAATTAATATTTTATTTAAAAAAACTTTAAAATCCAATTAAGTTAATATCGATATAATTAACGCATAATGCAACTCTGCATGAACTTAAACCCCGGAGATATAAGATGATTTTTCACAAAAGCTCTGCCTGAATATATTTTGTTTTACAAATACTGTTAAGGATGTATGTACATTAGGGTGGTTTTTCAAAATCGATTTTCGATTTTTAAAGGTGCTCACATCTAGAATTATGTAATTTACTGTTAAAATACAATTGTAAAAGTTTTAGCTCAATCGGACTATGCCTTCCCGTGCCGAAAGAGCGCCAAAGTTTTCGAAAATGCCTGTTTTTCACGAAATAGCGCCATGTTTCTGCTTTAGCTGATAAATGCCATAATTTATTACAATAAATTTACTATCAAATGAAAGGTAATTATAATGACTTTTTTTTAAATTTTTAAGCAGAAATTAAAAATCGGGGAGTCCCCAATTTGATTTTGACGTTGCGCGTGTAATGTTACTTTACGAGAAATATTCATTTAAAGGTTGTTGTGTTAAGTGAACAGTTCGTACAAGAAAGATATTTAAGTCAAAATGGCTAGTACTTCGTCCAATGTTCGTATCCGTGCTAAAATTCAGATTTATTTAATTGGGCATTCATCTCACCAAATAACCGGCGGCAAGCTACCATCACTCACTCTAAAAGAAGTTTTTGTGTTCTGGGAGAAAGCTAGGATACCTTGTCAGTTACAGAAAAATGCTGTTCGTAAAGTTGAAAAATTGTATAACGAATGGAGAACACTTCAGAAAAATTCAAAATTGCAGACAATAGGTCAAGAGGAAAAAAATAGTGCATTCACAATTAAATTGCCGGATTTATTTGATGTAGCAGACTCACCAGGAAGACATTAAGTTTTTGAAATATCTGAGAATGAGAGGGCGTCCGGGCCATATGGAAGGTGTCGATCTGAAGACAGCTCTAGCTGAAGAAAGAAGCGAAGAAAGAAAATCGAAAGCAGAAGAGCGGCGACTCCGACAGATATCACTAGAAAGCGTTGGTAAGTTTCTACCATATTTGCCCAAGTTTAATAAAAAAAGTTATACCCTTAAAACTTAACCATGAATATTGAATTAAATATTTACTATTGGAATCTATAAAATGTGTTCTTTTTTTCACTGCAACAGAAATGTACAAAATATGTCATTCTCTTCTGAATCGGAAGTGGAAGAAATGGCTTCAGATGACGTATTTACTGGCGATGGAAAAATCGGAAAATTCGAAACTGAGAGTAAAAAGAGGAAATACAGTCGCGGATATAAAGAAGTTATAACCGCAAAGCTATCAATTTTATTAGATAGGTGCAACATTTCTGACAGAAATGCTGTGCGAATAATTTTTGCAACAGCTGAAAGTCTCAGAATTAATGTCGAGGAATTAATTATTTGCAGAAGTACGGTAAGAAAGCGTAGAATATTATTTTGAAATCAAAGGGCACAAAAAATTAAACAAAGGTTTCAAAAATCGGACTTGGAGGGGACTGTTGTTCATTGGGATGGAAAACTTTTACCAAAAATTCCACAGAAAGAATGTGTTGAACGGTTGGCAATCGTAGTAAGCAAAGGAGATGATGAACAACTACTGGGGGTCCCTGCAATAGCAAATAGCACATGCTTCAGTCAAGCAGAAGCTGTCAGCGATAGTCAAGAAGAATGGGGCGTTGGAAATAAAATTGTAGGTATGTGTTTTGATACAACGGCTTCCAACACTGGACGAATGAAAGGCGCGTGCACTTTAATAGAAAAACAGCTAGGTAAAAATTTATTGTATTTGGCATGTCGCCATCATATTTTAGAGGTCGTGTTGAGATCAGTATTTGAGCATAAAATGGGATTGACGACTGGTCCTCAACCTGACATTTTTAGAAGGTTTCAAATGTATTGGCCTAACATAGAGCAGTCTAAATACATAGAAGGAGTAAAGGATAATTCAGTAAAGAAATCAGTTAAAGACTTCGAAAAAGAAGTATCGGAATTTCTTCATAATCAGTTAACCGAAACACATCCCAGAGATGATTATTTAGAATTCATTAAGTTATGCCTAATATTTTTAGGAAAACTTCCTTCTCACGATGTTTTGTTTCGCAGTCCTGGTGCCTATCATCATGCCCGTTGGATGGATGAAGAAGACGAGCGGTCTGCAAGAATTATTAGAGTGAGAGTTTCTGAAAACGAG
Source organism: Bellardia pandia (assembly GCA_916048285.2). Classification (NCBI taxonomy): domain Eukaryota; kingdom Metazoa; phylum Arthropoda; class Insecta; order Diptera; family Calliphoridae; genus Bellardia; species Bellardia pandia. The sequence goes on along the minus strand of OU696529.1, from coordinate 1,414,332 downwards.
GCTGTACAACTTTTTAAAAATGCTTCTCTTGAGAAGTTTGTTTCGGATCAGAGTCTGGCTTTTTCGAATATTTTAAAGTTAAAATTGTTTTTTGGCAAAGGACCCAAGGAACTGGTCCGAAAATAAAGATTTTTTGAAACTTCAATGTTTTGTAAGAAGTATAAAAGTAGTAAACGACACGGCTGAAAGGGGGTTAAACTAGTTAAAGACTTCAATAGCACTCTTACAAAAGATGAGGAGCAAAAACAATTCATTCTTCAAGTGGTAAAGGAATGTCGTCGTCTGTACCCGGATATTTCCAAAAGTACACTTAGTCTCCCCTTGTTAGAAGATAGATATTAAAAATTCTAGTATTAACTAAGTATAATAATACACTGATAGATGTATTAATTTTAAGTTTTTCAATTATGATTTTTTATTTAACTATTTAAGTTTTTTTTTAAACATGAATTCTAACATTTGTAAATATACATAAATAAAAATTTGATAATTTTTTGTTTTTCTTTGTATTATATATTTTTGAAGAAAGTGTGTTAGAATTACATGTAAAGTCATTAAAATTACCTTTCATTTGATAGTAAATTTATTGTAATAAATTATGGCATTCATCAGCTAAAGCAGGAACATGGCGATTTTTCGTGAAAAACAGGCATTTTCGAAAACTTTGGGGCTCTTTCGGCACGGGAAGGCATAGTCCGATTGAGCTAAAACTTTTACAATTGTATTTTAACACTAAATAGAACATTTCTAGGCATGAGCACTTAGAAATTTCGAAAAAAAAAATTTTGCCATATTCAATAAAACTAGGGTGGTACAGTTAACCGTTTTTTTTTCTATTTGAAAAAAGGAAAGGTTTCGAATTATTCGACTAACCGGTTTTTTTAATTAACCCTGCTAATATGTTAGAAAAAAAATACACATGTTACGTTTGGGTCATATTTTGACCATACATTTTTTTATGGAAAAAATTCAAATTTGTACATTTCGAAAATATTTTTAAGGCTTGTGATCAATGCAATATATCGTCGTTAGAGTGATTGTGTGTCAGTCTGACGGACAAACACGTTTTTTTTGCAAGTTATGCAATGTTAAATTCGAATGGGTCATCAAAAGACCCTAAACGTTAAGGGTTAAGAACATTTTTAATTTTTGCAAAAAAAATATATAATAATTGTATAAATTATTGTATTTGTTTTGCCAGCTTTTTATACGTTTTGACTCATGATTGACTCGCTGATTAAAATATCATGCATAAACTTAGAAATATATAGTAACTAAACAGAGAATGTTCGTAAAAAATAAAAGTTTTTGATTGCATAACAAATTTGATTAGAACGTATTTAGTTTATTTGACCTTTTTTTTATTTTTTTGTTTATATATATTTTAGTAATTGTTTAAGCTTAATAAAGAAAAAATTGCCTGACGTAGCAAAATATCGAAAATAAAAAAATAAAAATTTTATTAAAGACCAATTACTAAAATATTACAAAAGCAATTTTATTAAGAATATTTGATATCATTTGAGAAATCCAAAAAGACGTCCTTTTGGAAATTGTTTGGAAATACTTTGGCACATTTTACTATTATGTAGTAGATATAACGCCCTTTGACGAACAGCTTAAATGTTATTTAGAAAATACTAATTTTTTAATCAAAACTATTTTCAATATGTTCTTAATATAAGCTATGGCACAAGCTAATGTTTGTACTTGTATGTACTTTAAAGTGGTACACATAAAAAAAAAATGTCGACGAAAGTGGACAACAAACATAATAAAAATGTATTCAGGTTTTCGAGACGAAGTATTGACATGAATACGAAAAAACTGAAGAAAAGTAGGCAACATGTAAATAAATGGAAAAATGATAATTACAGCAAATTTCGAACCACCGGTAACACTGGTTAAAGGATTGATGTTTGACTGCTGGCTAGCGGGCATCGCAGTGGTGCAGAGGGTTAGAACGCAAAGAATTCTGATGAGAGAAAATGGTGTTTCTCGAAAAAACCCAGGTTCGAATCCCAAGCCAAGAAAAATTATCAAAAAAATTTTAATAATAATTTTCATGTAACAATTCCTACCTTCAGTAAAAATAATTTAATGAAAATTAAATTTAATGAACTCGAGCCGAAATAAAAAAAATATCATAACTATTTTCAATACAGTTTGACCGATTTTGTTGATACCTATGTATGTATACCAAAATTCGCATGAATATTACTGATATGTTGTTAGCACACCAGATGGACACTGTTATATCGACATCAGTACATAAAGTGTTGGAAAATACATCATTTATATCTACCAAAGGCTTAACAGATTCTAACAAAAACTAAAATTTAAATCTAAACAATATATTTACAGGTCAGTTGGTATTTTTTTTAAATATGGGCAAAGTTAATAATGATATGTTGCTATACAACTAATATGACTAACAATTGCATAACGTTATGAATATTAAATACATATTTCAATATTCTAGAATTTTGTGTTGGAAACACATCTGTTTTCAGAAGTTCTGTGATAAAAATCACATCACCATTGTTAAAATAAGTTTAACGATACGTGTCGATCGGTTGCGTTCATACTCGTACACATTTGTATTTTATGCCATTGACCGACCACCGACCAACCGATATTAAACTATGTACATACATACTCGTATGGTGCATACATTCATATTGATTTATTTTTGTGTTATGTAAAGTGCCTTTGATGAATTCATAATGAAATGAAATGAAATAAACTTTTTTTATATTGTTTAAGTACGTAATTTTACCAACTAACTACATATTAGTTTGACGCTATCCTTGATAATGAAAACATTATTTCATTTGTTTTAGTTTCTTACTTCCTTTTTACTTATCGGGTAGATCTACAACTGTGTATTACTTTGACATCGTATATTTATGTATGTACGCACATACTACGAGTATATTTATTGACAATTTTTTTTTTGTATTTTAAATTCTGCATTTTTAGTGAATGTAAGTTACATACATCCATATATTGAAAACCAATGGCTTGAAGTCATATGGGTGTTCAAAAACTACATACATATGTACATATGTATGTACAAGCTGGCGCAAAAGTAATCCACCTATCAGAAAATGCTATAAATTTTGCGAGGCCCCTAATGTCAGTTCTGTTTTGACATTTGTGTAGTAAACACATGCGAAATACACGTTAACCTATTACCTACCATTGTCCTATTTTTGGGACGCATTTTGAAAAATTAATATTTTAATAACTGCAACGTGTAGGTTACATGTATTTGCTAAAATAGGAAGAAAACAAAGCAGGCTTTTAGAAAATATTTACTTTTTTTGATACTTTGTTACCAATGATTGTCAACTTCAAGCTAATCTCAACCTGTCATGAATCATTGAAAACTATAAAAAAGGGGAATAACAACTTATTTTTCTTTAAAACTTGTTTTGTTTGTTTTGTTTTATGTATTCAATAAGCAGTTTTGCGTTAAAAGTGTATGAGGTAAGAGTTAAAGTCCTATTTTTGGGACATTGGCGTAAAGTGAAAAATATATTTATATAAATAATTTTTTTTAGAAATGGCTTCAAAAAATTGTTTAACCATTCCGGAGCTTACTTCGTTGATGGAAGATGAGGAATTTTTATCTATCATAGAAAATGTTGATCATAGCCACATAAATCTTACCATTATACCACCAGATTCAGATGAGCTAACCGACTGATAATGAAATTCTGATGGTGTGACGGAAAGACAATAAAACTGTAACAATGACCACAAATTACAGTGACGCATTACCGGTAGGAAGTGTTTAACGTTTCTCAAGAAAATATAAACAATATATAACTGTCCCAATACCTCGGCTGTTTAGTGAATATAATAAAAATATGGGCGGTGTCGACTTGCTAGATAAGTAAATATCCAGAATTCGATAAAAAAAAAAAATGTTGGTTTACTCAGTTCTTGGATATTGCTGTAGAAAATACATGGCGGTTATATCAAATATCGCATCCTTGCAAGAAAGTTTCACTACTAGAAATTCGGCGTAAAATAGTTTTAGACTATCTCCAGGTGTGAAATCTAGCCAAAAAAGAACAAGTCCATAAAAGTCTAAGGCTACTGGAGGTAGAGTTTGTTTAGAAGTACGTTATGACCGAAAAGATTACCTTATAAAACCAATAGACTGCGGAAAAAAACAACAAGAATATGCTTGAAGTGTAACGTTCCATTGCATGATAAATGTTTTTAAAATTTTCATAGCCTATAAATAGGTGTGAACTCACGTATAGATGAATAAATATGTATATACATAGTACTTATTTCTTTGAAAGAATTTAATTATCTCAGCTTTACTTTTTTATATCTCTCAAAACAAAACCAATATTTAGAAATTTAAATTTTATTTTATGTTTAAATGAATTCTGCCAATGTCCCAAAATTGGGACGGTCCTTAAAATCCTTATTTAAATAATAACAATTAAAATAACAGCATAAATAGTTTAATTTGTCCAAAATGATAACAACTGAACAGCAAATTATACTAATTCTTTCATATATGAATTATGGCGGGTAATGGGTTAATAAACAATGTTACGCTACACTGCTTCAGAACGCGGAATATTGCTGACAGAACTGACATTAGGGGCCTCGCAAAATTTATAGCATTTTCTGATAGGAGGATTACTTTTGCGCCACCTTGTAGTTATTATTAAAAGAAAAGCGTAATTATATTAATATACCTATACATAAAAATATTACATTAAAAAATGATATTGCAGTTTTATATCCACACATACATATGTAGTTATTTAAAAAGAATAAAATTCACAGAAAAAGAAACAAAAGCGTATACAAATTTCATTGATTTAATGGTTAAATACTCGTAGACCAATTTTACACGTCCAAATAATGCAAAAATCCCCTGTCATTCCAAAAGTTGTAACAATTCTTTTATTGTTTCTTTGTTTAAAAGTATAAGGGTAAAGAGCCGTTCAAAATAACACAAGTTTAATAATTTATCATTAAAAGAGAAGAACATAATTTGAGACTCGGAAACTTACTTACATAGAAAAGGCAAATACCTGCGTGAAATAGGTAAAATCGTTGAAAGGCATCACATCACAATAAAACAAGTGAATATACCAAACACAATATTATAGAAAATTTGCCTTGTGCAAAACGATAAAAGCGTCTTACCAAAGACTATAAATATATATTTAAATTTGAAGTAAGAGCTATACTTAAAAAGAAGTAAGAGCAAACTCAACATCTAGTGATTTCAAAATAGTTGAAATGTCACGAAAACTTCTGAAAAACCTGTAAGCATCTTTGCATCACCCTTTATGTCAAAGAACAACCAAACCAAAAATTGAATTGAAATATTGAATGGCGAACCAAGAACGAAGCCTTCAATAATAAATATGTATGTTACCAGGGGCCAAATTATCGCATTCGATATCGAGTAAAATTGATCGTAATTTTCTTATGACATTCGATATCCAGCAAGAAATTTAGTACATTTTATCATAATTTCGATATCGAAATCATTTTTCGATACGATAGCTCATTCGATCACGAATGCGGCAATTTGGCCCCAGGACGGTAAAACATGGCCGCGGCTCAGTAATAGTCTGTAGTTGTATTGCTGCATCAGGGGTAGAAAATCTTACATTTATAGAGTCTACAATGAAAAAGGAGGATTATGTAGGCATTTTAAAAACAATATAGCAGAACTAAAACACGACAATGATCCTATGCATACCGCCAAAATTGTGAAAGAGTGATTGCTCAATCATTGTCCAAAAACTTTAGATCATTAAAATTTCGCCTGATTTCATCAAAAAACTCATTGATTCTATGTCTGGAAGATTGTCAACTGTGATAAAGGCAAAGTACTACAAACAAAATGTTAAATACTTTTAATGCACCTGTTTACTTTATTTTGACGAGACATGAGACCGTATTAAAAGCGTATATGGAAAGAGATGCAGCCCTATTTTTTCTAAAACCAAAGTCATAAGATTTAAACCATACTCAAACATTAATGGGCCAAAGTTTAGTCTTTTCGTAAATGGAGAAGAAATTTTTGCAACATATTCAATAAAATATTTGGGTGTGACTTTGCAAAGTAATTTGTCATGGAATTTGCATATTGAAGATATTAAATTAAAAATATCTCCAGTAATTGGGATATTGTACAAATATAAATACAAATTCAATTAAAGAACAAAACTTATTCTATCAGCCATGTCACAGAATTTAATTCCATTCGGAAGTGGAATTAATTCCGTATTTTGCTTTTATACAAAAATTAAAACGAAAATTTTTTTCAGAATGAAACCTAGAAATGCTTAAAATTACAATTTCACATAAAAAATCAAAAGTGGTTTCATTCCGAAAAAAATTTTGCCTTGTACTTTTTCTATAGAAGCAAAATACAGAATTAATTCCACTTCCGAACGGAATTAAATTCTGTGGCATGGCTGTATATCAAGCATTAATTCAAAGCCATTTAAATTATGTACTTGGTTTCTGTGTACGCCTATAAAAATAGTGTAGAATTACAATCTCTTCAAAAAACACAAAACAAACCAAAGCACTCTAAAATGTTTATAACTTACCCATTATAATTTAACCCCACGTTAAATTTATATATGAAAGTAAGCAAAAATATTTTACTTATAAAAAGAGGAATATATAAGAAACAATTATGTACTTCTTTTCGTATTCAAATCGTTACATAACATTGGCCATAATACAATAAAATTCACGCTTAATCACACGGCTATTAGTAGCAAAAACAATTGAAATTTAAAAACTGCGAAATGCAGACTTGAAAAAACTAAGCAACGAATTGTATATATTGACTGTGTGGAATATAACAATTTGCCACAAAACTTAAAAACTATTAATAAAATTTCTACTTTTAAATCTAATATTAAAAATTGTTTATTAAATAATTTAGTAATGCTTCTAATGTAATACAGACTCTATTTAAACATAATTAATAGAAATTAACTTTTGTAAATATAATTTTATATAGTTTATTAAAAACTATAATTTAAATATAAATAATTAATTTATTTTAAGTGTAGTATGCCAACTCGCCTCAAAAATTTCGTTAAGACGCTGAGGCAATCATACATTGTTAATCTTTCTTGAATAAATTAATATTTTTTTTTTTTTCAAATTAAAAAAAAAAAGAATTTAGTCAAATAAAGATGTCTGTGTGATGTATTTTTTTATTTTCTTTAATTTATTCTCAAAATCAATTAAAACGAATTGCTTAATTATACATATGTATGTCAGTGATTCCAGCTTCTTGCTTCTTAAAATAACTTTAAAACTTTATACTTTATGCAAACATTTCTATTTTTTCTGCGGTTTAAACAAAATTTAAACGTAGTTGTAAAATTAAAATCAACAAGAAAATCAAATCGAATCAAATTATAAAAATCAATCACGTACTAATTTTATTATATTCATACGAAAAAGTTTCTAAAATAATTTATATTTACATAAATCTTAAATTGTTGTTCTTCTTTTTTTATTTCGAACATACTTCGAAAAAAAAAAGAAAAATAGATAGAATTTGATAAATTATTATTTAAAACAGGCTGTATTAACACATACAGTTGTAATTTACCATATAGAAACCACACTAACCTCCAATTTCATCGAATTTGAGACATACATATTTTCGAATCACGATAGAATTAATTTTCGTATATAAAGGGTTTGATAAAAAGGTTGTGCCGACCGAATTTGAGACATATTTTAGAATTAAGATATTTACCCCTATGTTCACCAAGTCTAGTTGTTATTAACTTTTATTTATTTAAAAAACAGAATTGGAATAAAGAAAAAAAAATACAAAAATGTCATTTATTGTTTCTCATTTTTCTTCTTTCTTCTTATTTATATACGAATTATTGATAGAATTCATTTTTGTATCGCATTTCTTAACAAATGTTCTAGTATTTCCGCATTTTAAATATTTCTTTTTTGGATACAAATAAAAACTGTGTGTGTGTGTGTTTTGTGGACGATTAATGAATAAAATTATAAAATTATTATTCAGTGAACAACTTTAAATATATTAGTGTACTAAAGAGTCACACGCACATAAATTACTTAACTTATAGATTGGGGGATTTTTGTATTATTTGAAGTCGAAACTCTAATGGATAACAGGCTGTGAAATATATATCCACTACTAACATATTTACCATAATTCAGATGTTTATTTGCGTGGCTTTGTAGACTGCCCATGCCCAGCAAACATAAAATCAAAAATAATGTTTAAATACTTTGATATATCAAATGATTTAATTACAAACATTTCTTTGATTATATCAAACGTCTTTCAAACGTCAACCATTTTAATTGCAAGCCATTCTTAATTTGAAATCAAACGGAACTTTCATAGTGTCATAATATGTATCTCTTTGTTTTATTCTTCCAATTCCTGTAGCAGATTTTCTTTTATTAGCGCAATTCACAATCTTGTGCAAATGGTATTGCAAAAAGGTTTAGTATATTTCTGCTCTTGTGGTGTATTTTGTTAGTGTAAACCATTTGCACAAGTTTGTGAATTGCACTATTATTTTACTATTACATTGCACTGTAATTCTTTATGAAACTAAAAAATAAATAAAAGTCCCCCTTAAATGCCTCAACAATACTATTACATTATTCCAAGAGCTAAATACATCGTCCGTTTTATGGAACATCGTATTTAACCAGCTAAAATAAAATTTGTAATTATAATCACCCTTATCGTGACTAAAAATTCCACATGAAATTTGTTCCCTTTTATTTTTTAACATTGAATAATAGGAAAAATGTGAAAAGGGAACAAATTTCATGTGGAAGTTTTATTCACGATAGGGGTGAATGATAGGCTACATTTGATACCCATTGTATTTAGTGGGTGCCCCGATAGACTAGGCGATAGTGTGCCGAACTATCAGTCAGAGGGTTGCGGGTTCGATTCCCGCCAAAGACTCTGGGTGTTTTCTGCAGACAAGCCAAAAGCTTCGCAGTTTGTGTGTGTTTTTTAAAAAAAAAAAAAAAAAAAAAAGTACTTAGTATTAAATTTAACATAAAAAATTTTTTGCATTATTGACCGATTTTACTGATTTTCAAATCCAAAGTCTTGAACGTATATCTCATATATTTATCCGGATACCTGGTACCATCGGAAAGTTAATTTCTACCAACATAATCCGTTATTTTATACAATTCAAAATTGTGGAAATTACGCACGTAATGACAAACTTATGTACATAACCTTCACCACGAGTGGTGTATTATATAAGGAGGTGAGAAGCAAAACTCGTTCGTTCCATGTTTAAAAAATTTTGGTAAATAGCTAAAAACTTGCTACAGCTTAGTAAATGAGCCAAATAAGTTGAAAGCTACTAATTCTAAAAAATAAGTTTTGAAGTTTGGAAGGAACAAGTTTTGCTACGTATTTTCAAAACAAACGAGTTTTGCAACTTACAATAACCCACCAGTAAAATAAATTATTTAGCTTCACTATATTTTAAAAGTTACATTCAGCCATATTTTGAGTGTCGTTTTCTTTTTACGACAACGACTCTTTCGTAATAGATTAAAGATAAAATTAAATTTGTTTCTGATTAATTTATTAAAACTAAGGAAACTTGTTATAAACTTAAAATAAAATATATAAATTTTTAAACAGACAAAGAAAATACTTCATTTTCAGTGATTGGACAAAAGGGCTCCAGCATTTTTTTTTCTTTTCAGGTTTAATCGTCTCATTTATGGGAAGTAGTTTTCTACAGGTTCAGGGTCGCAGGAATTCATTATACATATAATTAATCTCCCCTTGCAAAGTTATCTGACCATTTTAATGGTTGTTGTATTTCTAACAAATCACAATAGTTATCTTAATAATTGCGAGTAATAATCTTAACAACTACAGCAGTACATACATATGTATAATGAAAAATTAATACATAAAAATATTTGGAATTTCACCACACACAACGGTATTTTGGCTCACCTCAAACAGGGAACCAACGAGTTTTGCTGCGAAATATGCAACGAAACAATTTTGAGAATGATTGTTTGTTGGAACGAAACACTTTTGCTAAGAACTGCAATTTTTGTATATAAAAAAACATAAGAAAGGATATGGATTGATAAAATCAGTATATGTATCCTTATAAAGTAGCGAAAGAACTATCAGCATCCATTGTTGTCTCATTTTTTAAATTTTTGGAACGAACTTCTCACCTCGTCATATGTATTTGTTTGCTGGGATGCTTAAACTAACTATGTATTAGATTCCTCAATATTTATGCATGTGTTTTAAATAGAACTTAACACAAACATTTCATACAATACATACAAGTGAATAAATTATATTTTGCGACTGACTAAATGAGTAAATCAGGATGTATTTTAATATTTTTTATTAAATATTTTTTTAAGTCCAACTATATTGGGAACACATTGAAAATTATGAAATATTGATTGTTCGGAGAATATTAATAAGAATCTAATAAAAACATAACAATTCATAATTGTATTGTAATATGTACATTGAAAATAGTAACGACATAACAATGGGCAACCAAAATGTTTTTAAGTTGAGTCTTATAGTATCTCAACAACGTTATTTACAAGAGTTTATTGGTGGAAGTGGGCCAATTATAAATTGATATCTTGAAAATCCAGTATCCAGTAACGTGATTTCTATGTATTTAAGGCTTATTTAGGTAGAATTTCATCTCAATAACGTAGTTTACAAAAGTTTAATGATTGTTGTAATAAGACTCGGAAGTTTACTTTAGTTGAGAGTTATTGCCAAATATGGACCGACAACTAGAAAATTCAGTAGTATATTTGCTATGTGAGCGATATTAGCATGATTTGTGGATTAAAATTACTGATCGATATAAAATGTTGGTTTATTAGAAATTTTTGTGGGTTTACTTGTTTTTCGGAATTGATTATTATATGGGGGCTGTGACCAATTATTCGGTACAGAGAATTTTATATATACGAGGATATATTATGTCGAATTTCAAAAAAATACCGGTATATTTAAGAGAGACATGAGTATTAAAGCAATTGTCGATAGTGGACCTTATATGGTGGATGGCCAAATATGAACCTAAATTTACAAAATCAAACAGTTTGTAAACTTCCGAGTATTATCACCAACACCGCTGCATTGAGCTATCTATCGTTACACAAGAAAATGACTGCATAAAATAAGCTATGACGTAAAAAGACGAGCTTTTTTTGTTTTTCTAGTTTTAATATATTAAAATGTACTTTTTTGCAATAAATATTTTATGTTTGTTAGTCTAAAACAGTTGTTCTTTTAACTAATATCAATTTCCACTAGTTTCAATCCCATCCATCCTTGGGCCAAAAAAATATCACGTACCAAATTTTATGGCAATATCATCAAAATTGCGACCTGTACTCTGCGCACAAGCTTTACATGGACAGCCAGACGGACGGACGGGCATCGTTAAATCGACTCAGGAAGTGATTCTGAGTCGATCGGCATAGTTTAAGGTGGGTGTTTGATCAATATTTCTGGGCGTTACAAACATCAGCACAAATTCAATATACCCTACCCAGTATGGTGGTGTAGGGTATAATAACTGTTTAAATTTATATTTTTTCAGTATTTTTCACAATTCTAAATTGTATATGTATTAGTATTTTTAAATCACAGAGGTTACAAATGCCATCTGTAAATGCTACACAATATGAAATTATGTTGTTATATTCAACATATATATCCAACAAATAGTTGTATAAAAAGTGACTCTTTCCAGCACTTTAGATGAGTGTGGTTGATCCGAAAGCTTCTTGTACATAAATGCACTGCAATAAATTACAATTCCAAATAATATTTTCTATTTAGAAATAAAAGGACTTAACGCAGAAACGACATACGATGGGCGGCCCTAACTATGTTGTTTTTTGCCCTTTATTGTTAACAAATAGTACTAATCAAAATGTTAGCTCTGAAGAAAGTGAAAGTAATGAATGTGATGTTGAAAATTTTAACGAAAGTAATATTGAGGATGTCATTGATATTGAAAAAAAAAAAAGTTGAGTGTGTAATTATTCCTAAAAGAAGTACATATATTAAAGTCGTAACATTGAGGGAGAATAATATACGAGTATTTGTATGTATGTATGTAAGTATATAAAAACAAAATCTCTAACAAACTATACTACATACATAAAAAAATAATTTCCATTGACCAACATTTTTGAGGACTTATTATAATTATTGTTTTAAATTAATAAAACTGAATACTGTACAACAAAAACATAAATTTATAAAATTTAAAAATACCGTTTTTAAAACTCTTGCATTTTATTTGTTTTTTATTTTTTAATTGTGTACGTTTATGACAAATTTATAAATATGTATATTTCAACATGACAACAAACTAAGTATAACAGTTCATAAAATCTATGTATGTGTATATCGATATATGTGCGTATGTAGTTGAAAGCAACTTTTTGTCTTCTTTTCAATTTGCCTTTAAATCTTTTAAAACCGGTGTCGATGTTGAAGTGTGTTTGAATAATTTTGTATTTGTATTAATCATCCAACGAAGATACGAGTACAAGCAGAAGAAATACACAGAAATACACAAGACAACAAATATCAGGAAATAATATTTAACAGAGGATTTTCAGTTATGCAAAGTGGAGCAAACTAGTCCCCAGTGTAACAATAGCAATAACAACAAGCAAACAAAAAACCCCTAACTAACACCTTAATGAATAATTAAACATTAACCCTGAGAAGCTAAAACGGTACCATTTACACACTTTGTATTTTTGCAATAGTTGATTGGCTTTGAATCTTGTAAATATTTATGGTTTGCTGGAAGAGATAATTCTCAATACAATATACAATGCTGTATCAGATGCATCACATCTTGTGAAAATGACCTAGCTCAAAAATTAGTACATTTCAAAAACGTAAACTATTGATACCCTACACCACCATAGTGGGGGGGCTGATGTTTAGACCGCCCAGAAATATCTTAAAGTATACCGATCGACGCAGAATCACTTTCTGAGTCGATTTAACGATGTCCGTCCGTCTGGCTGGCTGGCTGTCCATGTAAAGCTTGTGCGCAGAGTACAGATCGCAATTTTGAAGATATTTCCATAAAATTTGGTACGTGATATTTTTTCGGCCCAAGGATGGATGGGAACTGGTTGAAATCGGTCCATTATTTCACCTGGCTCCCATACAAATGTTCTCCCGAAATAGGGGTTTAACGATCACAAATGTTTGAATTATGCAAGTATCCAAACAAATTTCATCACAATTGAGTGGTAAATGAAGCCAAATTACATCTACAAATTTTGTGCAGATCGGTCCATAATTACTCGTAGCTCCCATATAAGACCCATTTCCGAAAATCACTTTCAAAAATGTTGGTATTTAAATAATATTTAACCCAAATATATTTCATATGTATAAAAATAATACGGTACAATTTTATTATGATCGGTCCATAATTAGTCGTAACTCCCATGTAAGGCCCACTTTCGAAATTCATTTTATCGATCATAAATTTCTTAAAAATGTTGGTATCCAAATAATATTTAACCCAAATATATTTCATATGTATAAAAATAATACGGTACAATTTTATTATGATCGGTCCATAATTAGTCGTAACTCCCATGTAAGGCCCACTTTCGAAATTCATTTTATCGATCATAAATTTCTTAAAAATGTTGGTATCCAAATAATATTTAACCCAAATATATTTCATATGCATAAAAATAATACGGTACAATTTTATTATGATCGGTCCATAATTAGTCGTAACTCCCATGTAAGGCCCACTTTCGAAATTCATTTTATCGATCATAAATTTCTTAAAAATGTTGGTATCGAAATAAAATTTGACACAAATAAGTTTCTTATATACAGAAATAATGACACCTAATTTTATAATGGTCGGTCCATAATTAGTCGAAACTCCCATATAAGACCCTCTCCGTAAATCAATTTAAGCTCCATAAATCTTTTAAAAGTATTCGGTCCACTATAAGTTATATCTCTGGGTATATGGTATTATATGGTCGGGCTTGACCGACTGTACTTACTTGTTTTGATTTAAAAACAAAATTACAATACAGTTTTTGTGTTACTAATTAACATAAAGGTCCACAAAAGGGTTAACACAAATAATAAAACATAATTATGTTACAAATGCACATACATACATTCATATTAACTTATGTTTGCATACCCAGTAAACATTATTTGCCGACGTACAAACATATATACATTTTTTTTATAATTAAAATGAAAACTAACTTCTGCCTAGCGAAAACAATGATGAACAACTGTTGACTTTCAGGAGGACTTTATGGTAAAGGCTTAATTTTGATTGGTCACTGATTATCCAGTGAACGTGCACATACGAGTACATATCTGATGACAGAACTAAGTCTCTGAGCATTTATCAGAAAATGAACCGACTTGTTTTGCCAGATAATGGACTATTTTAAATTATCATTTTTACAAAAATCTTAAGTAAATTTTAATAGATCAATTGCAGATTTTTACCATTTTTGTACATAAACTGAATATTTCTTATTTTCTCGCCATATGTTTTATATGTACAAAAGCCTTTGAATCTATGAATGAATTTAATTAATGAAATAAACTAAAATAGATTTCAGAAAAGTTTTTCGTATTTCCTCATACAAAGTATTTCTTGTCAACTAACTATACAAACATCGATACATTTTCGAACAATACAAAATCGGCTACTTTTGCAGACTCTCGGTATGAACTCTGACTGAATTCTATAAAAAAATGTTTATTGGTTATGCACATAAGCGCACACATCAATACATACAGTACATTTGTATTCATTCATGTTTGGATACATATTTATTTAGATAGCCTGGCTGTATGTCTATCTGTCAATTACAAACTACATACATACATACATACATTAATATGCATGTATTTAAGACATGTTTTGGGTGTTTTTGATTACAAACCGATTACACTCAACAAAATATCATAGTTTAATTAACCAACAAGTTTTGTGGTGTGGTATGGTGTGTATTATAGATTACCTATACATAGTATTATTAAGTCCAGCGTCGTGATATTATAAAGGTTTTCTAAAGTACAAATTAGATGGTGGGTATTGTAAAATATTTTCATTGCACTTCTATATCTGACACATTTGCAGTAGTACATTAACAAAATAAAATAATTAAATACAAGTTAAAAAATAAAAAAAATATTTCATAAAATACCAACAGACAATCAAATTATAATACTTATTGAAAATGATTATAGGAAAACCTTATATGTACATCTAAAATATCTTAAGAATAAAATAAGCATGTAAAATAAAAAATAAAAGTATTTTAATACAATTTAACTAATATTAACTTTCCTAACATTACACTGTAAGTTTTTTGAGCGTATTATTAGTGAGTGTTGGTCATGAATTTTTTTTTGGTAAATTTACATACATACTAATTTCGGCACAGCATTGACATTGACATTGACCGACAAACTTAAGGAATGAAAACAATAATATGTATGTATTAGTAAAGTTAAAAACCGAAATTTTGCACATGCTACAAATGCTATACACACTCGAGACATGAATAATGAACTATTAAAAAGGCCCTTTACACACACAATAACATTTTACCACCCACTTTTTCGCAGCAGTAGTGAGAAAGAGCGCAACAAGTTGTTTGATTTTTAAAGTTGAAAAAACATTTTGTTTAAGTTCAGGGGAAATCGGGAAATTTTTTCCAATATTTCGCCAATATACTCGTATGTACAACATTGTGCCAAACATTAGTCTCAAAAAAAAAAAACTATGTGAAGTTTTAAACAATATATAAAGTTAGTCGCAAACGATTAAGATATATTCAACGTATGAGACTTGCGATGCATTATGTTTTCATACATTTTCATGTCGAATATTACGTCTAATGCTTGGTTTTCACTATGTCAGTTTTGTTGTCAAATTGTCCAAATTGTTGGTAATTTCATAACAATTTAGACAATTTGACAACAAAACTGACATAGTGAAAACCAAGCATAACTTTAAAAACAAATGAAGGAACTAACTAGCTAGTTAATTAGTTAGTTATTTTAATAAATAAGAATATTAAAAACCAGTAGCATATAAATAAATAAATAGATATATACCAGGGTTGATAAAGTTGGTACAAATGTACTTTTTTTGGTACAATTCAAAACTAAAACGTACGATGTGGCTCATTTGGTACTATTTCCAAATTTTTCAAACCCAAACATATTTTTAATTAATAATAAATCGCAACGCTTATTTACTGAATGAATATTGTGAATAGATTTTTGCACTTGTTCATTGGGAATATATAGCAGGTGGTTTTTAGTATTCCGCTAATGTTTTCTTGTTGTTGTTAAACTTCATCTAAAAAATAAAGAGAGCAATTGTAAAGTTTATGCAGTTTGATAAAAAAGGGAACGAAATGCTTTGTTGTAGAGTAGCAATCAAGAGTAGCAATACGGTTTTTTGCAGTATGAAAGCGTCGTCTTAGTTGTTTGCAAGTGGTACTAAAATAAAAAACTCTTGTTACAACTTTAGTATAGCAACTCATTTGTTATCAAAAAATGTATAGATATGATCTCATTTATTTGAATGTACCTTACTAATATTTTATATGACCATAATTATCTACATACAAATGTATAATTAATGAACATGTATTTATATATTTTTTGTTATCTTTACTTTACATGTAACAATGAATTTGAAGTACCTTTTGTTTTTGTTGTATTAAATTTTTATTTATTAAAATAAAATTAAAAAAAATTATTTAGTACTATTGGGGTCGAAAAAGTACGATTTTAAAAGTTCGTAGGTACGATATTGGTTTTCTCATTTATCATCCCTGATATATACATTTATAAGTTCAGTATAGTTTATATTTTTGCTCATGACATAAGAAAAATTCAAAATTCAAAAAAAGATTTATAAAAATGTTTACTAGTTTGAATGTAAATCCAATTATTTAACAATTTACTTCATTTAACAAATGATTTGTTAATGTTATCAGACAGTCAATCTGAAGAACATTCATGTTTTAAACATGATAAATACGGGTATAAAATACTTCTTTTGGCAAGTGAATACTGGGGCCAAATTGCCGCATTCGATATCGAGTAAAATTAATCGTAATTTTCTTATTTGAGATTATGGCATTCGATATCCAGCAAGAAATTTAGTACATTTTATCATAATTTTGATATGGAAATCATTTTTCGATACGATAGCTTATTCGATCATGAATGCGGTAATTTGGCCTCTGGTAACGTTAAATTCAGAAATCTCGATAAAATACTTTTAAAAGATTTATGCATGCTAAAGTGATTTTCAGAAATGGGTCTTATATGACAGTTTTTATTAAATATTATTTGGATACCACCAACTTTCTTAAGAGAGTTATGCTCGTTAAAATGATTTTCGGAAGTAGGCCTTATATGGTAGCTATGATCAATTATCGGCAGATCTGCTTACTTATTTGAGCCGAAATTTTTCTGGATTTGTTTATAAAGCAAACATTAATGACCGATTAAGTCCAATTTCGGAAGTGAATATTTATGAAATAATGGACCGATTTCAACCAAATTCAATACCAATCTTCCTTTGGCCGAGGAAATAATTATATAAAATCACTGTAAGTTATATGTTTTTTTATTCAATCAATATAAAAGGTCGAATAATTTAGGCTAGCTAGTATCGAGTTATTAAAAGTGCCTATTCACATATTCTAATTATCTCAGCGATGAGTTTACAAAAAAAAAATATTCGTATTAAATAGTATTTTAACTTAACAATAGAATTAAAAATATGTATAAATCTGTGTGAATGTACAAAGTTATGTCAAAAAGAGTCAGTGGGTCAAAAACAAAACTAACCCAGAGCACAAATAAATGCTGACAAAAAAATAAGAATTAATGCATAAATTATAAATTTGACTTGATCCGACTGTGGTACTTTGGTACTATGTATAAATATGTACTCGTACATTCATGAGGGTGATAATATTTCTGTGTGTATGCGAGTATTTTTAGTGTTCACCAAATAACTGTGTATCTTGTGATTTGCTATTAAATAAGTATTTATCGGATACATTGTATGTATATAGAGTTAGAGATGTAGATACGTCCCGTTGCGTTAAAGTAAAATATTAAGTGAGTTTTGCAGGAGTTTGTCTGCTACAAGGCAGCATCAATGATTGCTTGTTACTGAATTTATAAATAATGAAACTTGGCGACATTGTGTTTGTTTTTACTTCTTAAATTATTGTTTATGCTTTTTGTTACTTCAATTTAGAAGTTTATGTCTTTATTTCTTCATTAAAGTAAAGTTGCTTGTGAAAAGTGTTTAATTAAAGTGGTTTAACAAAATAACAAAATTAAAGTAAATTAATTTACATACATATTTACATAATTTCCAATTTAATCGGATGAGGACCTTAAAGAACTTGATGATGAAGTAACGGGAGAAAATCGTGAAAACTTAAGTAAGTTTAAACAAGTATGAAAGTATAGTCGGTCAAGCCCGTCCATATAATACCCTACACCCAGTATATGTATGTATAAAACAGTTTTTCAGAAATGGGCGTTATATGCGAGATATAACCTATTGTGGACCTATCATCCAAAAATTTAGTGTCATGATGTCTGTGAATGTAAATATTATACATATGTGTTAAATTTGATCTCGATATAAATACATACTTTTAAAAGATTTATGGAGCTTAAAGTGAATTACGGAGAGGGCCTTATATGGGAGCTACGACTAATTATGGACCGATCTTCAAGATGTGATTTAGCTTCATTTATTACTTGCATAATTTAAAGATTTATGATCGGTAAACCCCAATTTCGGGAGGATATTTGTATGGGGGCCAGGTGAAATAATGGACCGATTTCAACCAGTTCCCATCCATCCTTGAGTAATCTTATTAAAACAATATTGTGTGTGTAGGTTTTAAAGTTTTTTATATTTTTATAATATTATGAACATTTCCTTTCGATATCCAAATATGTACTAATTTCTACAAAATTCAATATAATAATATAATATGACTTAAGTTAACGGTAAATACTGGTTTAAGAAAATGTAACAAATAACGAATAAAATTAAGAATTAAGATAGTAACAAAAATAGTAAAATAAAATATTTGATAATTATTAAATAAAGATAAAGTTAAATAAAATCTGTTGAAGAGAAAACTAATAATAAAACAAAATATAAATAAGTAATAGAGTAAGGATGTTCAAGTACATATATTAATATGTAACTCTTGGGCCGAAAAAATATCACGTACCAAATTTTATCGAAACAGCTTCAAAATTGCGATCTGTACTCTGCGCATAAGCTTTACGTGGACAGCCAGCCAGCCAGCCAGCCAGCCAGACGGACGGACGGACATCGTTTATTCGACTCAGGAAGTGAATCCGAGTCGATCGGTATACTTTAAGGTGGTTGTTGGACCAATATTTCCACTATAGTCGTATAGGGTATAAAAATAGGAAAACAAAAAAAAAAAACATGTTTAAAATAATTTTATTTTAAAGGTGATATCTATGCGCCGATTATTACGGAATGATTTGGCAAAAAACTTAGAAAGAATTTTCGACTCGAGCTTGTTTTCTGAATACAAATGAAGATATCAATAAATATGTAAAAATATCTGCATAATTATTAGTTTTATACATTTTTCTTTAATTAGACTACACAAGCTTCGACACATTTGAAAATTTTCTATGTTATTTACGTCTAATTATAGTTAGTTAAAGTGAAGCCTCTAAGCGTCATTCCAGAAAAGATGATTTGAAGACGGATAGCCAAGAAAAAGAAATGGACTAATGTAATTCTTTAATAAAAAATATTTTAAATCCTTAATAAAAATATCATTTTGAATTGAAACTTGTATTGATCTCCTTTATTAAAAATTCACTGATGACACATTAGTCAGAAATTTCTCCAAAAGTCTTCGTTATTCATATTTAAGAAAAAATCATAAATGACTCATTGTGATTTTGTCTGCTACGAATGTCTATGATGGAGAGAAATAACATAAAAAAATCATATAGGAATATCGACGATATTGTCTGTTAGGAATCACTGACACGCTTACGCCTAACAAACAAAATCAATGTACATACATACATACGAGTATGTATGTCATCTATGGCATTTTGGACAATTGCTTCAAAAACTCAAACACAATTCAGCGTCTGTCATTGATGATTTAACATTGTAAGCGTTTGTCATCAAAGAATCATCTAGACTACAGACAAAACTATGTACGTACATACGTATACGTGTGTTTGTGTTAGTATGAATATATTTAAGTACCAAACTGACAACATCATGGCCTAAAGTTTCGATAAAAAAAACGTTATTGCTTCCCTTGATGATAAACAGCGTTAGTAATGTTGTGTTATAGATACATAACATATATCTACGTTTGCCCGTTTAGCTGGCTAACTGTATGTTTGTTTATCATTCTGTCTGATTGGTAAAATAGCATTTATTAACAGTTTTTTCTTGTTTTTTTTTTATTTCCTGTCTATATCTTCATCCAAACAAGCGTAAATAAACAGACATATTCTTCGCGATGTGTCTACTTTTATTTAACTAAGGGTTACATTAAGACCTTGAATATACATATTTAAAATTATCAAAACTTGCCTGGTTTCGTAAAGCCTGTTTATTGAGATCGCTTGACGTTTTCTGTGCTATAAAGGTTAACCTTGTTGTTCTCATTTTAACGAGTTTCAATTTACCCTACTGCTCCACCAAAATTTATTTTATTCTACCTAATATTTTTAATTTTTGAGCTTACTCAAAAGGTCTGGACAGACACTCAGGCCAGTTTGGTTGACATTTAAATACAGTTTCAATAAGTAAATTGCAAATTTAGTAACTCAATAAAATGGAACTGAATAAAACTGCGTTATTAAAAACATATACACCCCTATCGTGAATAAAAATTCCACATGAAATATGTTCCCTTTTATTTTGTTTAACATTGAATTTTAATAGGAAAAATGTGAAAAGGGAACAAATTTCATGGGGAATTTTTATTCACGATAGGGGTGATAATGTGGATACCAATGGCGAATTAAATCAAAATTATCTAATGACACTTTAGAAATCTCGAAAAAAAATTAAAATATGGTCTAAATGGATCACCCATATACAGCTGTTGGCAACTAATTGGAACCTAAAGTTTAAAGAAATCGTCGTGTAGAATTTGCCAGATCTTATTGGAATTAGACAGCTAATCAGTGGAAGTGGCCTGATAAACCTGAAGGTCGAAGGTTCCAATAAGATCTGGAAAATTCTACATAACGTTTTCTTTGAACTTTATTTAGAAGCTTCCTGCAAGTTGCTTCATGGGATTCATACTTCCACCAAAAGGTGCAAAATGGTTCGCCTAGATAACGTCACATTAAATATTTCATAAATTTCACGTGACAGACAGATTTATCATTTTAAAATTTGTGAAAAGTTACTGACTTGCACATTAAGCTAACAATATACATATAAAACTAACTGCCAGTTCCACGTATCAAATAAAAAATGAGTCCAAGGCGTATTAACCTTTAACTACGGAATATTTTAACATATTCACTAATATTCAGTAGATTTTTAATCCTCGTAGTCATAGGGTATCACTAGAGGAGCAACTCAGGGAAAAACATGGTAACTCAAGAATCATACAAAATACATTAGCGCAATTCACAATCTTGTGTAAATGGTCTTGCATCAAAAAAAAATTAAACAAGTAAGAGTGTTATGTTCGGCCTTGCTGAATCTTGTCTACCCACCAGCTGAATATAATTTTGCATCAATAACGATATTTATAGCAGCTATTTTATTATTTTTTTTTTGTTAATTTATTGTTATATTTTAGAATTTTTTGGGTATTGCAGTAACTCTTGGAAATGGACCTTATAACAAAATCCAACAGTAAAATTTTTACTTAAACTGATCTGTGAAAAATGTCAGTTTGCTATTGATATTTATAAGATATTCACGTAGGTTAATATGTTTTCCAGAAATGGTCCCTATATGGAACCAGTTATGGGCCGATCACCATCAAGTTAGTTACAATGTTTATTAGTGATTTTTAAGAATTTAAGTTGTTTTCGGAAGTGGACTTTATATATGTTCTATGGTCAAATAATGACTGATGCAAACAAAATTAAAAAAATATGAAGCTTATTATCGCTGAACTGGATACTGCTTTTCTATAGGCATATAGAGCCAAATTTCGAGAAGACATTTATATGGGGCCTATGAGAAATCGTGGACTGATTCCTGCTAATTTCAACAGGACTTGTTTTTCTGTTATAAAGTGGGCAAATTATTATTTAATATTAGCGGCATTAAATATGAAGATAATAGACACAAATATCTTCAAAATACCGAGGTTGTCTTAAACTTTGGTCTATAACTTGGATCCTACCGATATTGCCCATTTTCAATGGCCCATGTAATAAAATGCAACAATAAGTACATAAAAATTAATATTTTTTTCATTTTGGCTTTCCTATTCTACTATCAATTCTATTATCAGTTGAAAAAGAATAATAAAAAAAACATGAGTAGGCAAAATAGTTTTGTGGTGCACTGTATACCTACATATTATGTATGTAGATATCTGGCAGCATTCACTTTATTCACACATTTTTAAGTGTTGCCGGTTAAATAGCAAATTCAGGAAACGTAACTGAAGAATACAAAACAGGGGCCAAATTACCGCATTCGTGATCTAATGAGCTATCGTATCGAAAAATGATTTCGCCATCGAAATTATGATAAAATGTACTAAATTTCTTGCTCGATATCGTATGCCATAACCTCAAATAAGAAAATTACGATCAATTTTACTCGATATCGAATGCGGTAATTTGGCCCCTGTATTGAAGATTGTTATCGAAATATAATCGTTTCGTCTACATATTCACAGATTTGAAATAACGAAAAGTCAATACAACAATTTTTTTAAATCACTAGGCCCCCGTTTTCTGGCAGCTGGCGACTATAACGCTAAGCACACATTCTGGGGATCAAGACTAATGACTGCGAAAGGTCGTGTTTTATTTGATACAATTTCTAAAATGGGATTGAATGCAATTTCGAGCGGAAAACCTACTTACTGGTCTTACTGATTTTGGAGTGATAAAAAATATCCCAAAGAAGAAATTCACGTCGAATCTTATCGACAGATCACTCACCCACAATTGTTAATATATCGAGCCCCTGAGAAAGTGTATTCCCAACTGGTAATTTAGCGATGACAGGCACAAGTATAAATTTGGTTAAATATAGAAAATACCTCTCTACACATTGTTCTGAAAACATACCGTAAGAACACCAGAAAATATCGATTACTCTCTTATGAATTTGAATAATGATCTTAAACTGGCTACTCAACTTGCTGCCCAAACTCCCCGACTAACTAGATATAACAGAATTTATTATCTAGATGTCGAACGCCTCTTAAATGAAAAAAGAAGATCTCGAAGAGAGTGGCAATTGCACAGATCGTCCCAATTAAAATCTAAGGAATATCGGAAAATTGTATCACTAAATAAATATTTAAAAAATCTGGACGCAACTCCGCAATCAAATTACTCACTGTGGCGATCCACTACAAATCCTAAAATGACACTGAAAAAGGTAATCTATTTGCTAAACATTTGAAAAAAGCATTTACTCGAAACCCATCAAATGAATCAATAGACTAGCCACCAGTCACACACCATTTAGGAGTAGCTGTACCCCTACGTTTGGACATTCGAGAGATCGAAAAGGCTATTATTGATTTAAATTCTAAGAAAGCACCTGGTAATGACAAACTTAGTAACAAGATGCTTATGGAGCTACCCCGGATAGCAAAAAAAATAATACTTCTTATTTTTAGCGCTATATTACGCCTTGAATATTATCTACCAGAATGAAAGGTTTCACTTGTCACCGTGATAGCTAAGCCTGGTAAAGATCACACATAAGTAAAATTATATAGACCCATCAGCTTATTGTCGAATATATCGAAGTTATTGGAGAATATACTCATGAACAAGTTGTACCCAATTTTAATTGAAAATAATTGTATTCCGAATCATCAATTTGGATTTAGGACAAAATCAAACAATACTATCGAACAAACCCATAGACATATCGACATATCGTAAAAATAAATTTGAAAAAAAATATTGTTCTGCTCTTTTTATTGACATTTCTCAAGCGTTTGATAAAGTGTGGCATGATGGTCTAATATACAAGTTTAAAATAAATTTACCCCTAAACATACATAAGCTATTGGAATGTTACTTAACTGGTTGAACATTTAAGCTTAAAGAAGGGGATTTCTAAAACTCCGCACAACCTATTGAAGCGGGAGTACCTCAAGGAAGCATCCTGGGACCCTTGATATACACATCTGATATGCCAACAAACAATCATATTTACACATCTACATTTGCTGATGATACTGCTATTTTAAGCATTAATGAAACCCCTCAAAAAGCATCTCGCTACCTACAATATCATATGTGTATCTGAATTAGAAAAGTGGTTAAAGCAATGGAGGATAAAAGTTAATGACCATTGGCTGGACTTATAAATAAAATTATTTAGATATACGATTTGATATACTTATTGTTAACGGTAATCGATAGGCCGAAGAAATACCAATCGATAGCGATTTAGGTCATTTCTCGGGAGACTGTAATTTAAACGTTATTACCAGAGTTGTCAACTTAGTGCTTTTCGCAGCATTTTTGGTGGTTTTTAAAATTTTTTGTGCGAAAAATTTCTTAGTTAGTGCGCGGTACGCTTTTTTTTAATTTTTCCGAAAATGTGATGACATTTTTCTTTTTACTAATTTTTAATTGCAAACTTTGAAAAATTAAAACAAAAATACTAGTACAGTTTTTGATTAATAACTATGAAACTATTTCGTTAACGGTAATCGATAGGCCGAAGAAATACCAATCGATAGCGATTTAGGTCATTTCTCGGGAGACTGTAATTTAAACGTTATTACCAGAGTTGTCAACTTAGTGCTTTTCGCAGCATTTTTGGTGGTTTTTAAAATTTTTTGTGCGAAAAATTTTTTAGTTTGTGCTCGGTACGCTTTTTTTTAATTTTTCCGAAAATGTGATAAAATTTTTCTTTTTACTAATTTTTAATTGCAGTTTTTTAATAATTTATTATCATGAACTCTATTAAATTTATTTTAAATGCGAATGTATGACAAATGCGTCACATAATGGCTATTGCTAAAGGTGAATAGGGTGAAAATCTTTGTTTGAAAATAGTACTTCAGTTCCGAATAGCATATTGTAAGTTAAATTTTGAGTGGTTAAACATACATTATTAACTCGTTTATTTAAAAAAGGCTTTTACTATTAATCGTTGATCTCTTTTTAAAAAGTTTTATATGGAATTTATGAAATTAAAAAAAAATGTAAAATTAATTCAATAAACATTTTCAATAAAAAGAAATTCTAAACTTGGTGCGTTTTTTTTTTTAAATGACGTGTTTTTTCTCCATTATGGTGCGTAAAGAAAATTCAAAGTTGACAACGCTGGTTAGTAGGCAACAAACTTTAAAAAATAAAAAAAAAATCGCCAGAAATATGTGAGATTTTCTTGAATAACAATGAAAATATTCCGCGTTAGCCTATCTCATTAATTTCAATCGATGGACCGATAGTAGTTTAAGTCATTTCTCGGAATAATCTCTCTCTTTCTGGTACGTACATAGTTTTGTCTGTATGCATCTATTTACATATGTATGTATGTATCTACAGCTCTAACTTTATAAACATACTATATACAATCATGGTGAAATTAAATACTAAAATAATAAGAAATAAATTCACCTTGCATACAATGCTTGCGATAAATACTTATTTAATAGCAAATCACAAGATACACAGTTATTTGGTGAACACTAAAAATACTCGCATACACACACAGAAATATTATCACCCTCATGAATGTACGAGTACATATTTATACATAGTACCAAAGTACCACAGTCGGATAAAGTCAAATTTATAATTTATGCATGAATTCTTATTTTTTGTCAGCATTTATTTGTGCTCTAGGTTAGTTTTGTTTTTGACCCACTGACTCTTTTCGGCATAATTTTGTTACTAGTTTGTACAATCATACAGATTTATACATATTTTTATTTCTTTTATTTAAGTTAAATTAATATTTAAAGAAAAAAGTAATAATAAATATCATGGCCTAAAGTTTAGATCAAAAAACGTTATTGACCCTCTTTATGATAAACAGCGATAGTAATGTTGTGTTATAGATACATATCTCTATGTTTGCCCGTTTGGATGTTTATTTATCATTCTGTCTGATTGGTAAAATAGCAAAAGGTATAAGACGCTTCCTCATTTATTAACAGTTTTTTCTTGTTTGTTTTTTTATTTCCTGTCTATATCTCCATCCAAACAAGCGTAAATAAACAGACATATTCTTCGCGATGTGTCTACTTTTATTTAACTAAGGGTTACAATAAGGCCTTGAATATACATATTTAAAATTATGAAAACTTGCCTGGTTTCGTAAAGCCTGTTTATTGAGATCGCTTGACGTTTTCTGTGCTTCTTAAATCAGCTATAAAGGTTAACCTTGTTGTTCTCATTTTAACTGCTCCACCAAAATTTATTTTTTTCTACCTAATTTTTTTAATTTTTGAGCTTACTCAAAAGGTCTGGACAGACATTCAGGCCAGTTTGGTTGATACAATTGACATTTGAATACAGTTTCAATAAGTAAATTGCAAATGTAGTAACTCAATAAAATGGAACTGAATAAAACTGCGTTATTAAAAACATAAATTGAGGATCCCAATGGCGAATTAAATCAAAATTATCTGATGAGACTTTAGAAATCTCGGAAAAAAATTAAAATATGGTCTAAATTGATCACCCATATACAGCTGTTGACAACTAATTGGAATCTGTAACGAGATATGAACTTATTAACTGTAATTCAGCACGAGATATGCACTCCTTAACTGTAACGAGATATGCGCACGCTGAAGACTAACGGTTTTATTATTAAAAAATATCAAATGATATGTGAATACGTGTGATTGTGCATATTATTAAGTAAATAGTTGAAATGTCGAAAGTGACCAACACGAAATTTGATTACTGGGCCATAGTACTGTTAATTCACGTGTTTTTTTATTTTAATTCCTTTCAAAAATGTTCTGTTTTATTTATTAATTTTGCTAAATTAATAAATTTTTAATGCATTTCAATCAAAAATACCTTTTATGCAACTCTATGAAAAAATTAACAAAAAAGACTTGTTTATTTTCTTCAGCCAAATAATGAAATCAGCCGCAGTTTGTGTAAATAACAAATTTTAATTTTCTCATTTTTATAATGCATTAATGCCCTATTAATTGGTAAAAAAAACTAAATTAATTAAGCATCGCCGTGTTGGCAATAAAAAACAATTAAATTTTTTATAATTATTGCTACTATTTACTGTCTTCTTTATATCTGCGGTTGATTTGGTAAGCACGTGTTTAAAAGAACAAAAATGTACTACGATTTGAAGAAATTATTTTCTCCATAGCAACACGCACGTGGTATCTGAAAAAATTCTCGGAAAGCTTTTTATATTCAGTAGGAAATATACTTTCAATTTCCATTGATTATATGCCATGACACTGCCCCGATTCTTTTTTATTAAGATTCCCAGATTTCACTTACCTCCAATTGCTATGGTACGGTTCTGAAATTTTTTTGTATGGAAAGCTTTTTATATTCAGTGGGATGTATACCTTCAATTTCCATTGAGTATATGCCCTGACACTGCCCTGATGCTATTTTATTTAGAATCCCAGATTTTTCTGACGATTTTGGATGAATCCAGTTTTCAGGAAAACTGTCCAGCGGATTTTTTGGGTGGAAGACGTTTTAAATAGCTTAGATTATGTACTTTCATAAATGAAATAAGAAAAGAACCAAGTTCTATCTCTGGTGCATGTAAAAAATATGGTGTCCCGCGTACCACTCAACAAGACAGAATCCATGGCCGCATTGCTGATGATGCCAGAAAAATGGGTCCACAAACAGTTTTAACTGATGCTGAAGAGCAACGTCTGGAAAAATGGTGCAGAGATCTTGCAAAATGTGGATTTCCATTAAAAACTAATGACTTGTTGAATACTGTCCAAGCAATAGTGAAAGTACCATTTGTAAATGGTAAACCTGGGAGGAAATGGTATTTGGGCTTCTTGAAACGGCATCCGAACCTAAGTCTCAGAGCAGCGGAAGGTATTAGTAAAGGGCGAGCGATGATAACGCAAGAATCCATCGGAAAATGGTTCAAAGAATTAAAAAACTTTTGAAGATTACGCTTTGGACATTTTAGATGATCCATCTCGAATATTTAATGGAGATGAGATTAGCTTCAGCATGTGCCCTAAAACAGGAAAAGTATTGGCACCAAAACGATATAGAAACGTTTCTACCATTCAAAGGGGAAACGAGAAAGAAGCCGTTACGATGTTGTTAGTGTTTTCAGCAAATGGTCAGACAGTGGTCCCAATGGTTGTGTTTCCTTATGTGCGGCCACCTAAAAAAGTGGTAAATAGCCTTCCAGAGAATTGATTTTTAGGTAAGTCGGAGACCGGATGGATGGTAAGCGAAACATTTTTTGATTATATCTATACTGTGAAAATTTCAAGCAAATCGGTTCAGCCGTTTAGCCGTCTATAGACTTCAAACTAATAATAATAAACATAACGACACACATTCACTTTTATATATATAGATTAATGAAATACAGACTAATTTCGTATTTAAACGAAAATTTAAGATGTAAATAACTTTAATTTTAAATAAAAATACCTTAAATTACTATATGAAGTTACTCTTGTTTAAATAAAAATTTTAATGCCGACAATAGGGTTATCTTATGCCGAACTTAGGACAATAGGTGCCGACCACTGGGTAAACTGATGAGTTTTAAGATTTTCGTGAATAAATAAATGAATCTAAAATAAAACCAATTACAAAATTGTAATAAATAAAAACCATTTCCACAGCATTTTTATATTCGTTAGGTAACGAGATTGAAAAAAGAAGAAAAAGTTAAACTGCCGACTACTGGTACACTTACCCTATATGTTTTTGTTTACTATATTTTACATAACGAACATGACGAAAAAAAACAGCTGGCTCTTCAGCACCACCTTGTATAATTATTTCACCATGTTCCTATCATCTCTCTGTCTCATTCTTATAAAATGCAGCTGTCAAATTACACAAATACTGTCTTTGTTGTTTTGGTTGGTAAATTTAGTGTGGATAAGGCATATAAACAAACATACAAATCTGAAAAAAGGAATACAATTTTAAATTACAACTAAATTTTTTTGTTTCGAGCTTTGGACGCATCAATGGTTATTATTTAAAAGTCAAAGTATTGGAAAAAAAACTCAAATGACCCAATAATATGACAGTAAGAGGTATAGAAGCCATTAAACTGTATATGCCACCAACCACAGGAAAATTAGATGCTAACGTTAAGGAAGAAAAAGATACTAGTACAAAACTTAATGAAACAATAACTATGACATCTGTGGAACGTTATAGGTAATTGGATTCTTTACACTTTTGCATGTCTACGTATGCAGATGAATTGAATTCATAAAAAATTATACCAGTAATAAACGATTGATTTTAAACTCATTGATTGTTTTATCATTTTTAGACAAGAGTGGCAACAGCTGCTAAAGACTCTGGATGATAGCCCTGAGTCAATAAGAGATTTAGCCTTCGACGGTCATTTGAAAATTTCAAAGTTTCGCAGTGTATACTGGTCCCTACTGTTAAGGGTTTTAAATAAAGACAATCGCACTTGGTGTCTGCAGCGGAAACAGCAGCGTAAATGGTAAACGTAAATATACATACATACATACATATAAGTATGTATATATATATTGACAGTATTGTATTGCGTTTAATTATATTTGCAGTTATGATAAGTTGAAACAAGAATTTGCTAAAAATCCTCACCAATTGGATGGTGATTTAACAAATGAAAATGACGACCCCTTATCACAGTCGTCGCAGGTTAGTTAATCGCTCAATAATCGATTAATCTATAATATTATAATGTGTGGTTTTATTTGTTGTCTTGTTATAGAGTGTCTGGAATCAATACTTTAGCGATCAAGAGTTATTTGCTGTTATCAGACAAGATGTTGTACGAACATTTCCTGGTGTAGATTTCTTTCGCAAACCCCTCGTGCAAAATGCCATGGTAATTGCTAATGTTTTTTTTTTTTTGTATACAATTCTATGGTCCTATATTTGTCTGTTTTTAATATTTCACTAGTGTAATATTTTATTTTATTATGCACGAGAGCATCCCTATATGTGTTATCGCCAGGGTATGCATGAGATATTGGCACCAGTTATCTTCGTCATGTACGGAGATCATCAATCTTTGCTTCATTTCAGAGAAATTGCCAAGGATATAGAAATTGAGTAAGTTGGTATTTGATAATGTGTACTATGTGTAATCAATTGCTCATAACTTTTCAGCAACACACTTTTGAACGTTTTGAATCCATCTTATTTGGAAGCTGATTCCTAGTAAATATCAATGATGTTCAAAAAGGCAAAAAACATATTTTGAATTTTGTATTTTATTTTAGTTTCATATTTTCCCGCATAATGGCTTCAATTGAATCTTACTATCGTGTTAGTAATAATTTACCAACTAATTTAAGTAGTGACAATGGTACGTTACCCACCACCAAAATAGAGGTATGTCTAAGCACTGAACATATTAAAGCTAATTATCTTTTAAAATCTGAAAAAACTTGATTATGTTCTGGTTTTATCGTTATATTAGAATAACCCCAACTACAGTTCCGAAATCGAAGTAGTGGGTCAATTGAATTTAATACGAGATAAAATATTAGCCAAAGAAGATTTACATTTGCACAATTATCTAATGAAACTAGATATACCTTTGCATATATTTGGAATGTAAGTGAATGTAGTACATATTTAGTTGTAGTAATGTTTTACAAACACATTCGAAATTTTAGACGTTGGCTACGTCTGTTGTTTGGACGAGAGTTTGCTTTATTAGACTTACTGGTGCTGTGGGATGCAATATTTGCAGATAGTGATCGTTTTGACTTGCCTAATTACATTGTTGTTGCCATGTTGATACGTATAAGAGATAAATGTAAATCAATGTTTAATTTTTTTAGTTTAAAACTATAAATGTAAATATGTTTATAATTTTGTTTTAGTATTACTCAGTGACTATACAACGTGTTTAACTTATTTGATGCGTTATCCAACAAATGTCGATATCAGTTTAATATTAAGACATGCTTTATATATGCAAATGCCGAAGGTAAGAGGTTTTTCAAATACCGTTAAAAATAAATAAGAATTAACATTTATTTCGAACAGAAATATGATCGTCCCACCAATGCTTTCGTATACTTCACCATGCCACCTGTAATTAACCGCAATCAAGCAATGGACAATGCGGTGCACCCTAATAAAACATCGAATGGATTGTCCAATGTAGAGCTTACGCATCGAACAAGATCTGTTTCCCTGGGAGATAATGCTGTACGCATGGAAAGACAAATAACTCTGATGCAAACCCGCAATGCTGCCGACGAAGCATTGATGGCAAGACTCAAGCAGGCTTCAGAAGAAAGTCGTTTGGCTATGGATGGTTATAAGGATAATGTATTTGATACATATTAAATATGATAATGCCATATAGTCTACATTCATACTTACATATTCCACGTTTTATTTTTTTCTGTAGAATCCCGAATTGGTACGTTTGGAATTGAAGAATGCCCAAACGGTAATAACAGTGGCACACAGTAAATTACAAACGTATTTAAATTGCATACGTCATAATATGCCCAAACAAACATCACCCGAAGTTGTAAATGCGTTAGATGGAATTGAGGAGTTGTGTCAGTTCTTAGACGTTAAGTTTATGTTTCCTCTGCATTCTCGTTCCGGGCCAATAGATCAAGCTCTAGAAGCCAATGAGCTGCAATTAAGAAATCAAAAACAAAATATTAAAATATCAAAAAAATCTTTAAAACCTGATCTCAATCCTTTATTGGACAGTGAAAGAACTAATGCTTCTGCTAGCGCAGTTCATGGGAGCAATGATAATAGCGACGAACATGTTTGTAGTTATGAAAAGCCAGACATTGGTTTTATGTTGCAATCGAAACGTCTTCTGGGCAATACTAAAGAAATCGAACTGATGCCAATAGTTTCAGATGAAAAAATTGTAGATCCTTTAATTGACAATCGTTGGGACAATAGTCTAGGCTTGCCCGTTGCTGATCCAACCAGTTTTAATTCTTAATCAATGAATTTTACTCTTTTCTTTTAATTTTATGAGTATTTTCTACATAAATTTATTAATATTCAATATTTCTGATGAGGACCTTGAACAAAAAACAGATAGTTGATACATACATACAGTATAAGTATTAGCAACTCCTCAGTAATCTAATAAATTCATACAATACATAAAATATGTATGTCATCATTCCCCTTTATTGATTATCAATCTTTAC
The DNA here is from genome assembly GCA_916048285.2 of Bellardia pandia. Classification (NCBI taxonomy): domain Eukaryota; kingdom Metazoa; phylum Arthropoda; class Insecta; order Diptera; family Calliphoridae; genus Bellardia; species Bellardia pandia. The sequence continues at coordinate 1,381,614 of OU696529.1, read as the reverse complement.
TAATTGTTTACATTAATTAAATAATTTACATTTGCCAAAATGTAACATTTCATATTAATGTTGGTATTTTTAAATTTAAAAAAATATTTAGTAATAAAATGTTATAATTTTTGAAGTAATAAACAGCAAATAAACTAATTCAACTTGTAAATAGTGTAATTAATTAAATTATGATTAGTATTTCATTTGTTGTCAGTGCATCTAATATTTTTTGCTGTAATTTCATTGAGCTTTTACTGAGAATAAATCATAATATAATTAAACTATTACACTGCAAAAAATAGAATACCAATAATTAGTAACATCCCTTCTGAAACACAACCCCGAAGTAGTTAAATTTTTGATGAAACGCCAATGAATTTAACGAATGGTTGTCATAGGAGGGAATATTAAAATAACTCTACAAAGGTAAGCTTTAATGTACTTTGGCCTAAAATAATGATTACGATTATTTTGTAATGTCCACATTTTCAAAAGCGTATTACTTATAGAAGCCACATATTTCAATAAATATCATAAGTATTTTGTTTTTGTTCGGACAAATTTCTCTACATTTCGATCATGGTACATCTAAACAAGGTGAGTGCAGTAGCCCAGCTGACTTTGTTTACAATTTACTTATGTCAAAAGTAATACTTTTTCAAGTATTTTTGACAGTGTACATTATTTTACACAAACAATATGCCTGTTGTTTCTGTTTTGTGTTGTATTTGTTGTCGATTTGCACTCACCTTGTATAGTTGCACCATGATTTCGATAAAAAAAAACACTTATTTATTTATTAGAAATAGGTATACTTTATAAATTAATTTATAAAATATAATAAAAACAATTAATAGTGCTATATTCAGCTGTGCCGAGTCTTAAATACTCTTCACCTAAACGTAATAAGAAATACAAAAACTACACTGGTTATAGGACTAGAATATCCTTATTCTGTGTTTTCTATTCATTCTTAGTGCAAATTTTATTAGTATTTGATTAATTGTTTGAAAGACAATTTTAGGACGAATTTTCATCATTTTTAATTGATTTAATTACCAATTCTTACCATAATTTAAAGAGTTTGTAAGATGTTCATAATAATCTTCAGTGTAATTTAACAAACAGTATAAAAAAGGGGAACAATTCGGTTTTAGTGACTTTGCTCAAAAAAAAACAAAATCAAATAGGGCTTTTAGACGAGATGCCAGCAAAAAAAAATTGTTGGCGGTCACGCCTATTTTCGAGGGGGCGGGCCCTTAAAGTTGAAAATATTTCTGATAATTTGTAATACATTAAATAAAAGGTATTAAAAATACCTTTCCAACGATATATATCATGATTATAAAATATGGACCGAATATGGGTTAAATCCGCAAATATTTTTTGACCCGAATTTATTTGTTTTTTGGAAATGGTTCTATATGGCAGCTATGAAAAATTATGGGCCGATCTTCTTCAATTTTGGAACAGTTATTTTCATGCATATGAGGACATTTCACGTCGAATTTCAACACAATAACGGTTTATTTAAGACATATATTAGTATATATACGTGGATTTCGAGAGTTGACCTTATGTGGGGGATATTGTCAAATATGGACCGATATTCTCAAAATCCAGCATTTTGATTTAGTTATGTATGCAAATGATCCGTGTAAAATTTTGAATTGGTACCCTTATTTATAAGAGATTTATGAGTATTAAAGTGATTTTCGGAAGAGGGCTTTATATGGGGCATACGGTTAAAAATAGACCGAAATTCACAAAATTGTGTGGGATGATTTTTGTATATATGTAAATGATCTGTGCAAAATTTTGAATTGGTACCGATATTTTTACAATATATATGGATAAATGTCTTTTTCAGATGTGGTCCTTGTATGGGAGCTATGACCAATTCTGGGACGACCACCATAAAATTTAGTACAACAATTTATTTGCCTATAAAGATTATTTATGTCAAATTTTAGCCGTTTACCATTATTTATATCTGTTTTATACGTATTTATGTGAATTTTGGAAGTGAACTCTATATGGGGTCTATGGTCAAACATGGACCGAACTAAAAAAAATTTCGTTTTGAGATTTCTTTTTGTAAAAAACTTATTTTTGCTGAATTTTGTCTTGATATTCCAATTTTATAGGCATTTATTTATCATTAAGCCATATTTCGGGAATATATATATTTGTATGGGAACTATGAGAAATCATGACCCGATTCTTACTATTTTCCGCACACTTTCTTCTTTTATCGTACACAAAATTGCATGATATTATCTCCAATATATTTCAAAATATTGCAATAAAATGGACGAAAAATATCAAATTTTTATGAAGGTTGTCTCACATATTGGTCCATAACTCTGGTTGGCCTAAACCAATTTTGCTGATTTTAAATAGCAAACTTCTCGAAAGCATGTCTGACAGGATTATTGAAGATTTGGATCCCGAAAATATCTGGGGACTTCAGAAAACTGATTTCAACAGACAGACGGATCCAGAATATATAAAGTTTATAGGGATGGAAAATTATATTGTGGAAATTACACACGGAATGACAAACTTATATATACCCTTCTCATGAAGGTGAAGGGTATAAAAAGGCGCCGGGTAGACCATATGCGCTCGATAAAGATTTAAATCTGTGTGTATTAAATTAAAGCAGATAAAATAAAAATAATAGATATTCATTGTCCAAAATGTTGAGAATTATGATAAAATTAAGTTAAGTTTTATATAAGAAATTTGAGTATCATATATCCCGGATGTTGTGTCTAAATAGAGATCTTCGCACCTTAATCCAGCTGTCTTCTTTAGAACAGTCAATAATCACATCTAATGGCTCATCTAGCCTAGAAAGTGGACACTTTGTAAGAATACGTGGAATGTCCATGTATGTATTACAATGTGAACAAATCATAGTAATGTTTAGTATTGAAAAGAGCTTTACCAACTCTTATGCCTGCCATCATAATACACTGGCTACTTGTGAAATTTTCATTGTATTTAGGTCTATGTTGTATAGGCTGTGATTGCGATTGTAAAGTTTTAAAAGGGTTGATTCAACGCATTTTTAGCAATATTATCTGCAAATTCATTGCCACGTATGCCAATATGAGATGGGATCCAAAGCACTAAAATTTCACGACTCATATTTGGTGGATAAATCATATCATCAAAAGAACCATTCCGATTATTCATTAGGTCTTTGCATGAACTTAAACTGTCGGTACATATTACTGTTCTATGTCCATGTCTGAGATTTTCTTAATCATTATCTGCCTAAAAATGGAACGAGTTGTACTCGCCTTGTAATATATTCCAAGGATATTGTCAACCAAATTGAAATCATTAGATTTGTGGGGAATATCTGGGTTACCAGGAAAAAATATATTGTTTCTTTTCAACAAGGATATAATTTCATTGATGGAAGACCCAGATTGCATAGAAGGTGTAATAAGTCGTCTCCAAAATGTATTGTGTAATCCATCATTGATGTCATTGTAATAGACTTAGAAGCCTTTGAAACAGAACAGTTTTCAAGTAGCTGTTGAAAATCTTGAAGAAATGTTTCATTTCTTAATGCCTGAATAGGTGTCGAACGTAACAATCCAGACACAGTTCCGTAGCAGTTGTTAATTGATCTGTTAATGTTTTTGATGTTCCTTTTATTATTCCATGTAAAAGAATACCTGTTGTCAAGGATCGGCAAATGCCAAGTGCAGTTTCAATGTGAGGTCCTTTGTTACGGGAGCAAATAAGTTTCAGTAGATTATTAATTCTGCATAATTTAGTAAACAAAAAGTTGACAGTGAGTTCCATAGAAGATTTTTGGAAAACAAAATTCCTAATACATATTCTCATTTCGTGTTTAACAGCAAGATTCAGGTTCCTTATACAGATGGTATTATAGTTGCAACCTCTTTTTCTACATACATAGAGAAGTTCAGCCTTATCAGCGGAAATGACAGCACCTTTGTTTTTAGCCCAAAGGTTAATTTCCTGCCGACATCCGTATGCAACTGCAAAAATGTTATCAGCGTATATGCCCACGTAGTCAATACCGGGAAGATTCTGTACAGCATTAGCCAAAGAATTGGCGTAAATTGTATATAGAACCACTGACAGTGGAGAACCTTGTGGGACTCCATTGTCAAGCGGATAAGATGGTGAGAAATGACCATCAACTTTGACAATAAATTTGCGATTATCAAGAAATGATTGTAATAACCGTTGAGTTCAATAATAATGTGTGTTGATATCACTCGATCAAATGCTTTCTCCAAATCCTTTTCTTTTTAAGGTTCGTACGTAAGGTTTCTTCCAATTGATGGCAAATGGTATGCACGCCATGCTTTGCGATAAATGCGTGTTGTATGCTAGAGATTTTATCTCTAGAATATTTCCAAAAACGCTTAGCTAACATGTTCTCAAAAATTTTCGTAAGAGTTGGTAGCAATGAAATGGGTCGATAACCTGGTTTAGGAATCGGAGAAAAGATTGCGATTTTCCAATCATGTGGAACTATACCACTCACTAGTATGTTGTTGTATAATACACAAAGTGGACTTTTCAAAACAATAGAATATGTTATTATGTCTCGTGCTGGTGTAGACCCCTTTAATGTTTTCATGATGTAGTTAAGTTCACTCAAATCAACTTTCCAAATTGTAAATTGTATTGCCGCATCTCGTCAATGTTAAAATTTTTCATTGTGGCAATTATGTTATCATTAAATGCATCATCCGAACTAATGGGGCATGAGCAAATGTTTCTGTTATAACTTATGGATGTGTAAAGTTGTTGTTATTTATACAAATGGGAGGAAAATGCTCATTTCTTGAAGATGTCAAATTTTTCACTTTATTTCATAAATAACGTACATCCATTTGTGGATTAAGTGAGCTTAGAAAACATTCCCAGGTTTCACGTTTAGCCTTTCTGCATTCTCTTTTCACCTTTGCACAAGATTTTCTATATTCAATACAGTTTAACTGAGTACGATGACTTTTAAAAATTCGCCATGTTTGATTTCTCAACTTAATTAAATTTGCTATAAATGAATTAAACCAAATAGGATTGTTCCTTATTTTAGGTTCATGAGTAAGAGGAATAGTCTCATTTGCTGTTTTCCTTAATATACGTGCTGCTTCTGTTTATATTATTTGATTCAGAAAATTCATTATTTACTAAAATTGCTCTCTTTTCAAAAAGAGACCAGTTAGCATAATTGACTCGAAAACTAGGTGCAAATTTCCTCCCATTTCCACCAATATTATTAGTGATCATGATAGGAAAATGATCGCCAACCTCAGGCAATGGCAAACAAGACCGTTGCAATTATGAAGCAATGTCTGCAGTAGCCATGGAGACATCAACAGATGTCAAGGTATGTCTAGTATTGAGCAAAGTTGGCGACCCATCGTTCAAAATTAGAAGATCCTTATCATCCGCAAATCTTTCCCATATAATTCCACTAGGAGAATTTGTTGTAGAACCCCATGGAGTGTGTTGTGAATTAAGATCGCCGATCAAAAGTTGATGAGTATTTCCAAGCAAAGAAAGACAATTAAGTGTAGAATTGGTGAAATTTAAATCACATTCTTTGTAAACATTAGTTATGCTAAGTTCCGTTCAATATTTCAATATTAAGTTACCCGTAGATAATATTTGTTGGGTTGCGTTGATGCCATTTTTGATCAAAAGGGCAATACCCGATTTTGCATAGGAATAATCATGGTTGTGATGAAAAATTTGATATTCGGGTAGATGCAAAAAATTACGATTTTTCAATAATGTGGGTTTCCTGTAATGCAATCACATTATTTTTGTGTCTGGCGACTAAAAGTTGCAAAGCATACTTGTGGTTAATGAAACCTTGAATGTTCCACTGCAGAATGTTGATACTCAATTCAAAACTCATAAAAAACAGATAACAAGTAAAAATTTATTTTTTCTTTTTGGATAGCGAAGATTTTGTTTTTCTGTACGTGTTAGGTGTAATTAAAACATTTAGTTCAGGAAATGTACGATACATTTGTGAACACGGCGGTAATGTATTATTGGGATCTACAGTTTCTGATCTTGTTGGGGTACTTAGACCCAGACCATCAAGAATATCCATAATAACATCATCTTGACATAAATTCTTATCAAGAGGAAAGTTTGTTGGTAGATTGTCATACAAAGAATTATCATCACCAATAGAAGATTCTAATTCAATGCATTCTGTTTTTGAGCTATGTATGTGATGCAGTAACGATTGCATTTTCCGTTGTGATTTGTGTTTCCGATTGAGTTGAAGGGTTCTCAGAAGGTGATTCATCTAATTCATATTGTTCAAGTTCTGTAGATTGAGTGTTGTTATTTTTATTGATGTTTGTTAAGTCTGGCTTCGTTATTGAGAAGTTTGTTGGTGAAGGTTTGTTCAGAGAAGTGAGGTTATGTGTAGTAAGTTGATTTGTCAAAATAGTGTCGTTAAGAGAAGATTTAGCTAATGTGATCAAGTTTTGAGTAATTGGTGGGTGTGTCAGATAAATTTGTAGTGGTTGAAGTTGGAACAATAGTCTTAGCTGAGGATGTTTTATTAATTACAATGTCTGCATATGTCGTATTGTTAATAATTTTCCTTATCTGTTTAAGCGTGTTCATAGTTGGATTGTCATTAAAAGTTTTCCATGCTTCACGAGCTGTGCATCTCTTCGAGATACGAATATAGTTGACTGATTTGTGCTTCCAGAAGCTGGGGCAAAAAGGGTCATTAGATGCGTGTAATTCTGTTAGACAATTAACACAAAACTTTCTAGAGCATGTTTGCAAATTTGCATCTATTTTTGGTGTGACCAAGTTTCTGGCAGTTTAAACATCTGATTGGATTCGGTAAGTATTCATGAACTGTGACCATCTCCCATCCAAGTTTCATCTTATCAGGAAGGTTTATGAGGTCAAAAGTAATTATTGCTGCGCCTGTCGATATTTGTTTGTCGCCATGTCTTTTCATTATTTTACGCACTTCTACTACTTTCTGTTCTTTAATGAATTCAAGTAATTCTTCCTGAGGAATGTCAAGTATTTTCCTTGGATAGTGTTTAATGTTTTATGTAGGGTGATTTTAACAGGAATACAGTCTATATATTTGGCTTTTAAAAATTTATCTGCTGTTTTATTGTCAGGAACTTTAATGAGAAGATCACCACTTCTCATTTCAGTCACTTCCAGTCGATCTTTCGATATATAGTTTAGACCACGTTGCACTTGGAACACGTTATATGATGATAAGGGAGGTGTTTCCGCATTGTCCGTTAGTGATATAGTTGAGGCCACCAAGTATCGAGGAAGGTGTTGGTCATTTACTGGTTTTTCAGGTAGTGGGAGGAAATCATCGTTTAGTTCTGTTGCCCTTTATTTTTCCTGTAGATGAATCCAGTTCACGAAATCGGTTATAGTTCGGGGGATGAACGACGTTCATTTTACTGAAGAAACTTATCAGTTATCAAAAATTCACGAATTTAAACAAACAGAAAATATAAAAAGAAACTACCGTTAACTTTTTTATAAAAACAAAGAGTTCTGAGAAACACTCAAAATAAACTTTATTCAATACACAAGCGCCCCGAGAAAGAAGATGTTTACTCGGCAATTGCCTGCCAAAGACTGAAAAAACATATTTATATTAAAACTAAACCAATTTAGGCCCCGATTACCGTTCACAACACTAAGTATTTTGATGTTGTATGTTGTAAACTGTGATTACGATTCACAACACTTATCGGCTTCATCGTAAATAAATGTATCTTCTATTGTACAGTCATAATTCAGCTCTGGGTGGAGAAAGAACTTGCGCGTCGTTGTCAATATCGCTTAAGGGCAATCAGGCCGTCCTTTTTTCGCTGCCTTTGAGAGAATTGCGTCTCACTTTTGCATTGGTTAATGCATTACGGTTTTTCGAAGTTGTGCATTAGTCACATGCTAAATTTTTAATACAAGATTTAAGCGTTCCAGCTTCCTATATGAAGGTATAGATAGGTCGACTTGGGACTTACTTAAATCGATCGTGGGATAACCTGGCAATTAGAGGGATTAATTCTCCGCCAACCTAAAGCTAGATTTACACGATTGAAATTTTCTTCAAAATTGCTCTTCAAAATGCTTCAAACTCGTGTAAACAGCAAAAATTCTTCAAAGTTTATTTATTTAATAGTTATTAATAGTTAATTAATAAACAAATTTTGAAAAAATTTTGCTGTTTACACGAGTTTGAAGCATTTTGAAGAGCAATTTTGAAGAAAATTTCAATCGTGTAAATCTAGCTTAATTTATATTAAAAAAAAAATCTTGTGTTGTAGTCGAGACAACACAACATTTTAGTGTTGTGAACGATAATCAGGGCCTAAAATTTTGTTTTTATTGTTAAACAAAGCTTTCGACTTATTTTATAAGACTAAGAACTATATTTCCTTTAAAATTAGAACAGTGAGCACGAAATCTTTTAACAATACGTGTATATGTATATCCGAAAAATTAAAATAAGAACATTTCTTAAAATGTCATTATTCAGGTATGTTGTTAGTATAAAAATAATACTAATTTTCGACACTCTCTGTTTCTATACAAGGATGAATAAAAAGCATTAAAAGTAGTTTTGAGAAAATGAAAGTAAAATATAAAAGCAATTTAATGCTTTTTGGATATTGGAGTTGATGTCTGTTGCGCTGATAATTGCTGCAGGTGATTGACAGCGGCTGATGTTGGAGTGTGGTGAGTTGTTGTTGCACCATTTACCGAACAGCCCCAACGTTGCAATTGAGGTTGTATATTTGTTATGTAAGTCCTTTGGGGACTTTGGCTAACCATTGTAGACGTTTGCGAGGCAGTTTGTTGGTGTGGTGGCCCATTGATACTAGTAGCAGGTGATGCTGACGATGGCGGTGTGGTAATTCTTTTTGTAATTTGAATGTTACGGAAATTTAATAAATTTTTTGAAGTGTTCACCGTATTGACATTCGGATTAGGAGGCTGGGTTGTTACATTTAATGGAACTTGTATACGTGTTATTTTCGCAGTAGTCGCTTCAGCAGGTGTCGCAGTTTGGGAGAGGTTCCTGAACGGAATGCAACGTATGCCCGAATTGGCCACGTTTGTTACAGTAGTATTGGCAGTACTCCTGGGAATTGGTTTAGCCGCTGACGTCTTTAAATGTATAGTTTGTAAACCATTCTTATCCATAACTCCAATAATGGGAGAAGTAGCGCTGCATGTGGCTTGTTTCTCCACCCCGCTTGAATTTGTAGACGTCGAAGGAAGTAGATGGGAACCCAAAGGTGGCGATACTTCGGCATTCGTATTAAACTGTGTAATAATTGTTTCATTGCCGGTTGCATTATTTTCTGTACTTAAGTCATTCTTAGCACAACTGCTGCATCCTGGTTGCATGCCTGTAGATGTGGACGTTGGTTGATAACTTATTCCACCACCACTGGTATTACTAGACGCCAATTCACTCGGCGTGCTCTGTTGCCGCTTTAATGCTTGCAATTCTAAGTCGCATATTATTTGCATTACACGCAATTTGCCCTCAGCGGCTAAATCGACCGGCAGCTTTTTCATAGTTTCACTAATACTTTTGAAAAACAAATCGTATGTATTTTCCGTTTCACCTGCTAATGCGGAGGATATTTTCTCTCCTTCGGGTGGTGCTGGCTTTGACGTGTTAGTTTTTGTTAGTGACGTTTGCGATATATTAGCTTGTTGAATTTGTTGCTGTATGAGAGGACCTAAGCATGATGCTAATGTCAAAGGCGTCGTCAAGAGGCTTGCCACCAGAGACGTGTTACTATCGTTGAAACTTCTAAACGATTGTGATGGTTTTAGACGCTTTGCTGGTGGATCATCATCAACAGCGTTGGTTTTTTTGCGAACATTACGTCGCACATGCGATTTATTTTGGCTGTTGTTGATGGAACTTTGTAAAAGGTAGTCCAATTCCTCATGTTCATCCATTCCTTCGGATCTGGAAGTAGAACAGATTAAAATTGGTAATAAGAACAGATTACCTACATATAACTATGCAAAATATTTACGTACTGCAAAAAAAATGGGTTGTTACAGTTTCATATGTATATAGTGATAAATTGGTTAAATATAAAAAACTTACTTAACAGCCCAGTTTTCATCTTGTTCGGATATAAGAATCTCTTCATTGTTCTCTTCCACTATTACGACATCATCGTCATCATTGCCATGAGTGCTACTCTTGCCTCCATCAGCATTGTCTTCGTCTGAATCTGCAGTGTCTGGTCTGTTGACTTTTTTCCCATCAAAGGAATGGTAATTAACAACAGAATGACGATGTTTATGTGAGTTACTGTGATTTCGAAGCAATAGAATTTTAAGGGGAACATTGGTATTGCAATACCGACACAAAGCATAATTTGGCCTTTCCGACTTTTCTTCTATCCATGAAAATCGTTTTTTCATCTCTGCAATTGTTGATTTGTAGTTGAAGGCTTTGGGAGACTTAGTTGCTGATGTTGTTAACTGTGTTGTCGTCGTTGTCTGTGTTTGATTTGGAGATGTAACATCATTTGGAGGCGGTGATGTTTGCATTTCTTCTTTTGGTCCTTTTTTTACTATATTTGGAGACAAGTCGTTTTCGCCTTCCTCCTCTTCGTCTTTTTCAACCTTTTCCCTTTTTTTTTCCTTTGCAACGTTTATGTGTCGTGCCGAGCGAAGATGTCTTAATACATGCTTCAGGGATCGTATATATAGTGAACTATCGCACATTTTGCAATGACCATAATTTGAACGTAATTCACTACGTTTATAGCTCAGCCAGGGAAACTTTTTTTGCCATTGTTTAATAAGCGTTACAGTTGAAGGAGCTTTTATAACTACCTTTGCAAATGTTTGGCCTTTTTTTGATGTTAGTTGAGTCACAATTTTTGATGTCTGTTGAGAGCTATTACTATTTTCATCTCTCCTCAAAGATTTGCGCCTATTAAATTGGGCATTAAGAAATACGAAATAAGTTGTTGATATGAAAGGAATTATAATAGCTAAAATTTATATTCGTAATGAAAGAAACATATGAATGTCTACACAAAAATTTCATTTGCTATTATTACTTCATATGGAAAGTAAAAGGTTAGTTACGAGGTATCAACATGCGTTCATTGATATGTTTTTTTTCATTGTGTATAATTTATTTATAGGTACATAATACGGTAAATTTAGATTTAAATAATAAATACCTATTGTTTTTATAAATGGTTTCATTGATTTGATGAATTTTACTGGATGCGTGTTGTTTTTTACTATAATGTTTTGATATACGCACTCGACAATAACGACAGGAATAACTACTTGGGTTATTCTTTAATGGTATTGCCCATTCGTAGTACGGAGAAGTTTCATTGCCATGCTTTCTTTCTTGTATCTTTTGTCTGGAAATGTTAATAATAAAGTGTTAATAGAAATGGAAATTGAAGATCTATCTATAATGAAATATTTACTTTTTATCTCGTCGACTTAAAAATTCCTTCTCCGCTGAGATATGAAAGGATGTTGTTTGATGTTTTGATCGTGAGTAGGCAACACTTAATGGTATCTTGCAGTAAATGCAATATATAAAATTGCTGGGATCTTTATTATATCTTTTACACCACGTATATTGATTTATCCATTCCTCTGTAAGTCTGTATACACGTTTTCTATAATATGGATTAATAATCGAACAGCTAAACTAGTAAAATTAAAAAAAAAATAACTTACTTAGATTCGTTCTCATCCTCAGTTTCTTTTCCTTGTTGGCTATTTTCATTTGCTTCATCATCTTCCTCTTCCTGCTCTTCATCGTCACTTTCTTCATTATCGTCATCATTATTTTCCTCCTCCTCAGCTTCTTCCTCATTATCTTCATCGTCCTCTTCATTTTGATCTTCAACCTCTTCTCCTTCTTCTTCGCTTCTTTCAACATTCTCCTCAATATCTTTCTGTGCGCTTTCTTTGTCTTCAGCGCTTTCATTATATTCTGTATTTACTTTACGTGATTGCTTTTGAAATTCACTCTCGTTGATTTTATGCTGAGAGCTGTTTTCATGCACTGACCTTTTTGCTGCAGAGGCTCCGTAGATAATTCGCTTTTCACAATATTTACAATAAGCAAACGTTGGATCTGTGGGATCAGGCATCAACCATGGATGATGTCTAACATATAACTTCCAGTTCTGTTGATTTTTAGCACATTCCTCGTTTAATCCTTTTTGTTTAGCATACTTTTGTATTTTTAGGTACATTTTTTCATTCTGTTCGTGAAGATTTGTACGTAAATGTCTTAGAAAATTGTTTTTGAACATTTTTGACCCGCATATTTTGCATCGTACCATTGCGGGTTCATTTTCTACATTTTCAAGCCATCTTTGTCTATGGGATTAACTATATGATTAACTATCAATGGATTAAAAATATATATCACAAATATACCTACGTTTTTGAATGATTTTTATCTATAGCTGATTCCTTTCTATTTATCTCATCTGCATTGGAGGTCTTAGCTTGTTCTTTGGATTTATTGGATTCTTCGTAATGCTTTTCAGCCTCCTTGTGTTTACCACCCTCTTGATGGCGTTCTCGCAAGTACGAGAACTCAACATTAAAATGAATAAGACAATATTTGCAAAAACCGACTGTACCCTCAGCAGAGTCACGTTGCAACCAAGGATAGTCTGCCAGCCATCGACGCCAGTTGAAATTATTCAATGCTCCACTCTGTGATTTGCGTTTAAGTTTTAGAGCTTCAACACGACTGTCTGTACCAAATTCTTCCTTAATATCAACTAATTCCATACTGAAATGTAAACAATTATTAAATAAAAACGTCACATATATTTAATGAATTTCTCTCTTTAGTGTAAATTATCTCGTTGTTGTGAGTCGAACATTTTTTAAAACACCTCCAAAGCTATGATTTTCAATCAACAGTGTACCTAATATTCAACTTGTGACAAAGTAAATTAAAATAATTTTTAAACTCATTACTTTTTAAAGTTTTTAGAACGTTTTAGTAAAGTTTTGAATATAGGGCATTTTGAGCGAGGCACTGTAATAATCGTATCCATTAAGATTTATAAAAACATTCTTAGTAAAATTAATATAACTTTCGTTTGTGTTGGTTAATTATTTGTATATATGTATGTATATGTATATTGTATGGTTAAATTTGATATATTTATAGCCTACCTCAAGCCATTCTTGTCTTCCTCATCACGAAAAGCTAAATAATTTTCACAACGTTCCTTATGATACAGTGACATGCCATGTTGTTTAACGGATCTTTGTGATTTGATGTTGACTTTTGTATCGCAATACAAGCAATATCCAAATTGTTCACCTATTTCCTCGTACAGCAACCAGGGATAGTCCTTGACCCATTCAAGAACACTTGTTGATGAACTTGAAGCAGTCTTAACAGACGATGATCCAACAGAACTCACATCGTCGCCATAATCCTCAGTATCCTCTTGTGATCTGGTGCTACTGCTGCATTCGCTGCGGTTATTCAGTTCCAATAAATCCATTGGATCGTTCTCTAATACATCGTTGGAATTTATATCAGCCGTAATATTTTCGGCTAATTCATCTTTTATTTGGAGATCTTCTATTGGGTACCTATTTGTCGATTCGGTGCCACCTGTAGCCTCAGCCGCTAACACATTTGCTGCGTTTACAATTACAAACTCTGTGATTTTTTGTAGGCTAAAGGAATTGTTAGCTCCATTATTTGCTTCTGCACTCTGATCTACAGTCAATTCTACATCTTCAACAGAATCTCCATCTACTTCAATTGTTTTATTTTCTACCTCATCAATAATGACGGAATCCTGATCATCTTCCTTCTCTTTATCGGTGTTATCTTTCACTTTAAGCGGAGCATTTAATTCACTATACGCCGTTTGCTTTTGGTTTGGATCTTTACCTTCGACGATCACATCAGTTTTATCGAATTTTGAGTTGTCAGAATGGACCACAGTAATGATTGGGGCTGTTGCATTGTTTGTTTCCCTTTAAAAAATGAGTTTTTTAGTTTATTTTAACTTTTCATTAAACTGATTGCTTACATTTTCATAATATAAAACTTTTTATATTTAAACTTTTGTTTTTCCTGTCGTTTAATGTTTTTTAAATGACTAAAATTACATTTCCTCCACTAACGAATTCACAATTTCCAAAACGTTCAAGAAATAAGAAATAGCTTTATCGTTTAAGAGAAAAAATGCCGCTACTTAAATGTTGACATATGTATTTTGATGAAGCAACGTTACCAGATATAAAAAACTTCCACAATTTAGACTCGCAAAATGTGTTTTTGAATTGTAATTTGGTGTGTTGTTGAAGAGTTAAGAAAATATAGAGAAGAATAAAGAACAAACGAAAAGAAGAAGCAGAATGAAGTAGTCAATGATAACTCGACCAGCAGTGATGCCAACTTTTGAGACTCAAAACACGTAAACATTTTGAAAAAAAGGGCTAAATTGAAAAAAATCCGTTTAAAGCCACATTCTGACAAAATTTTCGATAAAGTGCGCAAAAGGGCTAAATTATAAAATGTTTCTTTTAAAAATCAAAACAACAAACACATTTTTATAAAATAATTTATACCATGAGATACATATTTCAATTACATTTCATATTACATTTTAATAAATAAGGTATATACGTAGATTAAATATATAGTATTAAATAGTATACATTTATTTTTTTATTATTATTATTTTATTAGCTTATAATTACATTTAAAATTGATCGTTACTGAACAAAATTACAACTTCTTCTTCATCATAATTTTCAGTCCATAAAACACTATCAATAAAATATTTCGATTTTTTATATGTTTCATTCGAATTAATTTTTGAGCACACTTCGTCAGGTATTTTGTAGTTTGAATGACATACATTATCTCTTTTAGGCTATATTTAATGTATATTAAACTGTTACACGTATTTAATGACATTTTGTTTCTAATTTTATTTTTGAATAAATTCATGACACTAATATGTGTATCTATGTATGGGAAAACTGGACAGTTTAAGGCACAGATATAACAGATATAATCTATGGTTTAAGGAATGGGTTATTACAAATAACATTATTTCTATATTATTAGATTAAAGGAAGAAAGAGTACGAAAAAAGTAGAATGTAGCCATATCGAGCAAACAGTAATAACGGGCTAAAAGATAATTGTAAAACGTGCTAGATTTACGCGTTTTTTACTTTAGGGCCAATTTTAATTTTTCACGTTTTGAGTGACTAAAATCGGGCTAAATCTAGACCGAAAAGGGCTAACTTGGCATCACTGTCGACCAGTGTGGAGTTAGGCCCGGTTTACATGATGATTTTTACGACGTCGTTTTTTATTAATTCTCTTTTGAATATGCAACGAAAATTTGTTTGCATTTATACGACGTTGATTTTTAGACGTCGTTTTTTTTACAAATTTTAATTTTTGTTGTAGTCAGGGTTGATTTTCTTGTTGAATCTTCTTTAGTTTATTGCTCGTATTAAAAATGTTCTTTGTCTTTTAACAAATAATTTTAAATTATGGACACAATGTACGCAATAAAAAAAAGCACACATATAAATAAATAATTACAGAAATCCAAACAAAATAATTATTTTTCTTGTTATAAAAATATTCACCTTATTTATTTATTTTACTTTTACATGTTGAATTTCTAAACGAACATATAAATCTTGATATTACATAAATGAATAAATAAATAAATAAAATAAGAACAAGAAGAATAAAACGGAACAACAAAAAAAGAAATGAGTGTAAAGAGAAATGTGAAAAAAAAAATGAAAAAAGAAATCGTGTCTTTTTTTCTACCCCGCTTGCTTCACTACACTAAACACCAGGGCTGTCAGATATGGCGATTTCTCGCCAAACGTGGCGATTTTGAAACGTGTTTGGCGTCGAGATTTTCCGTTTGGCGACATGGCGACTTTTTGGCGATTTTTGATATCACTGGCGATTTTCACCAAGCCATCTATAATAAATTATGTAATGAAAAAAATCGTCTTTTTTTGGTTTTTATAAATCCAATTGTCAACGAAATGAATCATCTGAATTTGGAATTTCAATCTTACAGCATGGATGCAGGAAGCATGCATGAAAAAATGTATTGTACACTTCTTATATTTCAACAAAAGTTTTAAAACCTTCTGTTTTATATAATACTGAAAACAATGAAAAATGTTTCAATGATTTACATGTAGCTATTGATAATTCAAATTAATTTTTGCCTCTAAATACAATTGATTTTGGAGCAGAGTTTGAAACAGAATTAAGAAATGCGAAATTAAGCGAAGTAGAAATAATCGTACTTTAAGAAAACTGTTCTGTGTATTTAAAAAAAACGTTTAAAAGAGATGATAAGCAGATTACCAGAAAATATGAACTTTTTTAAAGCTTTTGGACAATTTTCTATTTCAAAGTGTGCGAACACATTATCTCAAACTAAATTTGGCGTTGTTCAAGAAGCATTAAGAGCATTTATGGATCCAAATGTAGCAATAGGCGTGTATAAAACTCAATAGGGAAAACTTCCGTTCATAAATTGAAATAATTATTTTAATAACGAAATTCCAACAAATTTACTTGAATTTTGGCCAAAAGTGTTTGATTATCACGATACAGCTGGTACGTACCATTTTAAGGAAATATCTTTGGCCGTTCTTACTATATTGATAGTTTCAACCAGTAATGTCTGCGTTGAAAGGGTCTTTTCAATAATGAATTGTACAAAAACTCGACTAAGTAATAAAATTCAATATGAGCTTTTATACGCTCTATTGAGAATAATTAATCATATGAACGTAAACAAATTACGCTGCAATTCGCTTACACCGACTAATGAAATGATAAAAAATTCAACTCAACTATGTATGAAAGTCAAGACTCTAGTAATGAAATCGCTGAGGATGAAGTTTACGAACTCTTAGACTTATCTACTTAATATTACTTTTTTTTTAAAAAATATGATCTAATAAAAATTATGTAATTTAAAACTCTCTTTTAACAAAGTTTTAAAATTTTTTGAATAGTAAAAAATACAAAAACGGATATAAATGTGTATATGTTTTACTAAAATATTGTTTAATAAGTAACAATTAATGAATTAAATAAAAAAATGTAACAAAAACTAAAAAAAAATTATTTTTGGCGATTTTTTTTTGTTTTTTCTCAATTTTTGGCGATTTTTGACTTAAAAATTGAACTAGATTTTTTTGTGTAAACAAAATTTATTTCTTTTAAATAATAAAAAAATTAAAAACTGAACAAAATCGGATTTTGGCGAATTTTGGCGATTTTTTACATTCGTTTTGGCGACGAAGCTCAAAAAAATCTGACAACCCTGCTAAACACACATGTATAATAATATATATATTAATAAATAAAATTCAAGCAAACCAGTGATGCCAACTTTCGAGACTTAAAACGCGTAAACATTTTTGAAAAAGGGCTAAATGGAAAAAAAAACCATATAAAGCAGGAGTGACCAAAAATTGCTTATGTAAGAGCAAACACCAATATATTTAAATAAAACTAATTTTTATTCAGTATTTTTTGTTGTAAAAGCCAATACATACAAAGAAACAACACACTTTTTTAAACGGTATCATACGTTAAACAAAATCTACATTGACGATCGCAGTCACCAATGTTTACCAGTAGAGCATACGAAAGTGTTGTTGCTTTGCGCTTGCGTGTATAGAGTGAAGTACGACAAAAAAAAAAACAAATAAGGCAAAGTTGTTTGTGTATTTCGTATTGCTAGTTTAGAGTGCTGTAATGAGTATACAAAACACACAGCCTATAGCTAAGAGTTTTTACAAATGCAAAAGAGCACCAAGAGTATAGGGCTTGGGTACTCCTGATCAGTGTTGCCACAAAAAAAATTTTTTTGTAACCAACATTTATGAAAAAAATAACCAAATTAAAAAAAAATAACCAAATTTAAATGCATGTACTATTTATTTATTTTTTGTAATTTTACCTATAATTTGCACTTTAAGGTAACAAAAAAAAAACATAAAACAACGTATTTTACAACACAACTCCTAATACTAAAAAATAATTTTTTTAAAAAACTAAGCGTCATATTTTACAAAAAGTAATGCAAAGAAACATAAGCTAATGCTACAATTTGTAAAATTTAAAATTCCAATACTTTACATTAAGTTTTGCAAGTTTAATTATTAATTTTTAATGTCTTAAACAAAAATAAAAAGTATATAATAAAAACAAAAAATTTTTCATTGGCAATAAAATAGGGAACTAGAAAGTTACTCTCTTAAATACTAAAAAACATGTAATTATATTACAATAAATATGCTTGAGTTTTAAAATTTGTCTTTGGCAGACCAAACAAAATGGGCATTTTGTTGATTTTTGCACAAGTCTTTTGCTTGCAATATATTACTAATTGTCTTAAAATCTAAATTATTCCTAAATTTTGTTTTTATCAAACTAAGCTGAGAAAATGTTCTTTCAGCTGCAGCGGAACTGTGGGGTAATGTCAATAAATTTTGTACGAAATTTACAAGTTCTTTAAAACAATTTTCGTTTAGGCCATTTTTGTATGTTGAAATTTTATCCCAAAATTTAAATTCACATAGTAAATATTTTCAGTAAAAAAAAAATAACCAAAACAGAAAAAATCTACACATGTACACATTGAGAAAAAAAAATAACCAATTTTGGTTAGAAATAACCAAAAACGGCAACGCTTCTCCTGATATAAAGCCACATAAAATTTTCTTTTTTTCGCATTTTCAGTGACTAAAATCGGGCTAAATCTAGCCCGAAAAGGGCTAAGTTGGCATCGCTGCAGCAAACAATATGAGTCCTAAGAGTCTTTTAGGACTTTTTTGTATGAGCAAAAACCTCAGATATGAACGTGTTTTCCTATGAAACCGCCGAAAAAAATTTCTACTGAATATGAGCGTTTTAGGACTCCTAAATTTAACGAATTGTATGGAAAATTGTGAGCCTTTTTGCTCACAAATCAATCATAAAAGAGGGATTTCGGAGCCAAAAAAGAGTGATATAGGAGTGTTTATTATTCTTGAAATTAGGGTATTCATTTTATTTGTAAATTTGTGCTTTTAGCTTTTACTGGAAAAGTTAAATTAATAATATATGTATGTTTTGTGCATGGAAATAATTTATTTTTCATTTCTTTAGTTTCAAATGCGAAACGGAAAAATATAAACTTGAAAATCATAGCCTAATTTTCTTTTTGTCTAATGAAAAGATTTATAAGGACAATGTTTTGTCAAATATTCACACATGAAATACACAAAAATAATTAAATTTATAAAAATAGGAAATTAGTGAAAAAGTTAAAAAATAAATAAATAATAAGCATTTGTTCAGCGCAAATACTCGTACTTATTAGGTATAAATGAACTAGGTTACTTCTTGTTGTTTATGTATTATTTATTATATTATATACGATCATTGGCAGTCTGCAACCATTTACTGGACATCTTTTCCCCGGAAGAGAATTTTCGAATAAATGTACCTGAAATAGAGAAAATTTTAAATACACATATTTATAGAAAGAAATAATTCGATCTTATTCTACCCTTACTTCGAAAAGCGGAAGTCGTCGTCATTGCCATTATGGAGAACTTATTTTGTGCTCCTCTCTAAGAAAATTATGCTGCATCAACTATCGTTATACTCAATATGCATGAAATCTTTTTCAAAAGTGTCGCCCTCACTTCCTTTCTCCATTTGTTTTACTTTGCAGATTCGTTGAATTCATTTTTCGTTTTCTTATTTCATTAATTATTTGGGCTGAACGCCTCTTTCCGCCAGTTGTTGGATACATTTTCTCTTTTTATTTGAAAACACGGAAATAAACTTACTTTTTGCACAATTTCTCAAAGATTGTATCAAAACCGCAACCGAACAAACTCAAAATTATCATAATAATGACAATGAAACGAAAAATATTAAAAGTATCAAGAAAAAGAAAACAAACTACCGTTACCCCTCAGAAAACCCTCATAAATACGAGTTTTCTAGCAGTGTGCTCCTAAATTGCTCATAAAAAAGTCTTTTCGGAGTACTAAATTCTGCAGGCTCCGAAATCAATCATAAATGCTAATAAATTAGGAGGGTAATCATAAAACCATTAGAAAAACGAGTCTTTTAAGAGTCATATTTAGGAGCGCTCCGAAAATTGTTTGCTGGGATATATGTACATACAAAAATTTAAAAAAATGGAAGATTTTAATACAGAAGAAGTAATTGAAAATGTTCTGGCGCTAACTAAAATGGCTGCCGAAAAATAACGCACACTTCGATGTCAGAATAAGAATAAAACAAAATAAGTTAAACACAAACGATGGTAAAAGGAAATGTCTAAAAATTGCATGAAAAACAAAAGTGCAAATCGGCAACAAATACAACACAAAACAGAAACAACAGGCATTTTGTTTGTGTAAAATAATGTACTACTGTCAAAAATACGACTTTGGTCGTGCAGCTTTTTCTACCCCTCTTGCTTCTCTACCCCGTTCGCAAACAAACTTCAATTGCATGAAAAATTGCATCGTGTAAATGGCCTTTATGTTGGTGGAGAATTAATCCTTCAAATTATCAGGTTATGTCACGTCAATTTAAGTAAGTCCCAAGTCGACCTATACCTTATAAAACCAAAATGAACACATGTGACTATTTCGCAACCAATGCAAGAGTTAGTCGCAAATCTCTCGAAGACAGCGACAAAAAGTCGGCCTGATTGCTATTAAGCGATAATGGCAATGACGCGCGAGTTCCTCCTTCACCCAGATCTGAATAATGACTGTTATAGGAATTTAAAGTAATATACATATCTATGTAATGTACATATCTATATATATAAAATAGGATGTATGTATGTATGTATGTAACGTATGGACCACAAAACGGCTGGGCCGATTTTTCATTTATTTATTCATCACTGTGACCGATATTTTTAAAATTTTCGCACCAATTAACTGATTAATAGGGTACTTTTTTTGACCACGCCCACTTTTTTTAAATTATGTAATTGCTCCCATATGGTTTTTAACAGATTTACATCAAATTGTATACACATTATATACTCCAGGCGAGGTAAAAATAAACATTTCTTACGCCATGCCCCCTTTCATGCCTCTTTTCACACCAAATTTTGTTTGAAAGTTTTAAACTTTTTGTTCTCTATACAAATTTGTTCCTTCCAACGTATTTTTTTTTTATTTAGTAGTATATTGCTCTTAATACGGTTAACGTCGCCATATAACTATGAACCACGCCCACTTCCCCGTCCCCTTTTTTTTAATTCAGATACTTACTGATACCACTAACAATGTTTGCTATACAAAATACTTTTTTTGTAATATGTATTTACCTAAAGTGTTATATACTTTTTATCTACAGATAAGGTAGTCATACATTTTTTTTATTACCAAATCCCCCTTTTTCGCCCCATTTTACCTTAAATTAATCTGCTTTTAATCTATATATCGTTGGTCTCATGTAGAAAGGCCCTAACTCGCTATTTTTTTGAAATTTGTTTTTTTGCGATTCCAATGCATTTAACGCAAATACACCTCCTCACAAAAATTTATTGCAATAGTGTAAAAAATAACGCTTTTATAAGCAGTTGTACAAAAAAAGTTACATGTTGAATATTACAGTTTCTCTTATGTTTTTACCTTCTCCTGTAAAGTTTCAAATATGCGAGTTAGGGCCTTTCTACATGAGACCATCGATATATAAAAATTTATGTATGTGTATGTTTGTGCTCAATATGAGGTCAAACCCTTGGACCGATCTGCCTGAAATTTTCACAGCATGTTACTGTGACTCTGGAAGGAATAATAGGCTATTAGAAGTTTTGAAGTTCGGGGGTGGCACCGCCCATATAACCCAAAAATTTAAATCGCCATATTTTGGGCATTTTTTGACCTACGTCAATGATATGTTGTACATATGGTATTGGCATAATTAGGAATACGTAATAGGAGAAAAGTGGGGACCACGCCCCTTTAGAGGAAAATTTTAAATCGTAATATAGTCTATATTACATTATTATAGCAAGTGTAATATAAAATCAAATATTTATTATAATCAGTAAATTATCTGAATTATATGAATATCATTGAAAAGTACTTGAAAATCTTCAATATGATATACAATATGGTACAATTGGCTTAAATTTGTGTTGGGTATAAATCACCGATCGTTAAATTATTTTTTACCATTTATACGGCTTTGAAATCTAATTGATATATGATATATTATGGGCACTTTCAAATGATTTAGTCCAAAATCCGCAGTATTTTTCATAGTTTTTAAAGTTTGGAAACATTTTGGCCCTAAGTGCGTTGAAGGGTTAATTTAAATTTTTGCGCTGTTATTAAAAATTTTGGACCTTAAAATATACTATGGCTGTTTTCATAAACGCAGTATGCAATGCAACATTTCATTGCATAGAGTTCATAATAGCTTTTAGAACAGGAGTGCCCAAGCCCTATACTCTTGGTACTCTTTTGCATTTGTAAAAACTCTAAGCTATAGGCTGTGTGTTTTGTATACTCATTACAGCACGCAGCACTAGCAATACGAAATACACAAACAACCAAGGTGAATTTAAATACTAGGTGATAGCGTAGCGCCAGCTGATTATTCATGGTGAATTTGAAAATGCCAAAAAGTTATATAAAAAAAAAAAACTTTTTGACAGTGACGAAAGTTTTTCATATAGAAAAATGCCTGTTGTTCTTGCCTTGTTGTAATTGTTGTAGCAATGCGGTCACCTGGTATTTAATTTCACCATGCAAACAACTTTGCCTTTTTTTGTTTTTTTTTTTGTCGTACTTCACTCTATACACGCAAGCGCAAAGCAACAACACTTTCGTATGCTCTACTGGTAAACACCCAGCTAGCATTTGGATGATTGTTTGACGAGCGCGATCATTTCGCAACTCTTTTTTTAATCGTTCAGACGATTGTTAGAGTAGATTTATATTTTTCGCTTCCAAACGGTGCTTTTGCGACACATTTCGACGTTTGTTCGACGAGTGAATCGTCGTTTACACATTTTGGCGAGCATTAGAAGATTGTTTGCAGCCAACGATAGTATTTACCTCTTCAAAATGATACTTTCACGAGTCATTTTAATGTTTGTCGGCCGAGTGTTTTTTATGTTACCCCACAATCGTCGTTTAAGTATTCTTTGCTCATCGTCGACTATTGGATTTTGCTCATCGTCGACGACTGGAAAGGAAGAGTCGCCGTCTTGACACAGTTAAGGCAGAATTAGTCTGTACTTTCTAATCTGTTCCGAATCAGCTGACTTGATTCTGTTAAATAGAAAATGTGTAGAAGTCGTTAGTTGTTTTGTTACTTTTCGTGCCGTTGCGGACCAACCTGTTGAAAACAAAAATTTTCTAAGTATTTGTAAGTGACAGCACAAAACAGCTGATATCTGCACAACAAAAAATTGTTGGTTTATTACAAAAATTTTCAATTTCTTTGATTTTATTTAAGTTTTTGTATAAAAGTTATAAAAATATAAAAAACTAGCTAAACCCGGTGTGCTTTGCTACCCCCCCCCCTCGTCCTAAAATAAAATAAAACGTATTTATATATTTACAAACATTTATTTATTTAATTTTAATGTATTTATTGCAATGCTTTAGGCGAGACCATGCCCCTTTGTCCACTTACATAGTCAAGAATTTAATATTTCGTAAGAATATCCTGTTGTAAAAATTTAATGACGATCGGTCCAGTAGTTAAGACTATATTACGATTTTTAATTTTTCTAAAAAGGGGCGTGGTCCCACCCACTTTTCTCCTGGTACGTATTCCTAATTATGCCAATTACATATGTACCACACATCATTGACGTAGGTCAAAAAATGTCCAAAATATGGCGATTTAAATATTTGGGTTATATGGGCGGTGCCACCCCCGTTTGTACAATCAAAACTTCATATAGCCTATTATTCCTTCCAGAGTCACAGTAACATGCTGTGAAAATTTCATCAAAATCGGCTCAGCCGTTTTGGAGTCCATACGTTACATACATACATACATACATACATACATACATTGAATTTTATATATATAGATAAACGATGGATGACGAAAAACTCATTACTTTAGTCGAAAGTAATGACATATTGTACAATAAAAAAAACTTTGATTTGTATATTTTGATTTATTTTCGCGGTGTGTTGTCTGTTTATCTGATACGTTTATACGGAAAAACTAACTACAAAAATTTAACAACAGAACGACACGGAACAGAAAAGCAACAGAAAGTAAAGACTAATGAAGCCTTTACTTCAGTTGCTCTGAACGTGCGCGATTGGAATACGACATCGCGCACGATTACTTTAATCGTCGGCTCCGATCGTAAAAGAGTCGTGCACCAGCTGGGCATTGGTGACTGCGATCGTCAATGTAGATCTTGTTTTTGTTTAACGTATGATACCGTTTAAAAAAGTGTGTTGTTTCTTTGTATGTATTGGCTTTTACAACAAAAAATACTGAATAAAAACTAGTTTTTATTTAAATATATTGGTGTTTGCTCTTACATAAGCAACTTTTGGGAACTCCTGATTTAGAATATAATTTAAAAACGTTTATAATATAAAATATAAAGATATTGGACTATTAAAGAGAATCTTAAAACAAAAATGTTTAAATTATATTTCTAATTGCTATTATGAACTCTATGCAATAAAATGTTGCATTGCATACTGCGGTTATGAAAACAGCCTATGTATATTATTCTAAATGGATTTTATTTAAAACTAGCTAAACCCCCCCCCCCCTCGTTATAAAATAAAACGTATTTACATATACATATATTTACAAACATTTATTTATTTAATTTTAATGTATTTTTGCAATACTTTTGGTTTAGTTTGCCCATCAGGAGCATACACATATACACAGGATATTAACCTTGAGATTTGTTAACAGTCATCGCAAACGCTAACCGAACTGGAAAAAATTTTTTAAAATCGAATGGTAAATCTGTTGGTAGCATTGGAATGCGTATCAAAAGTACATCTGTACCTTTATATTTTCCTGTTATAATAGTCGCTTCTACTAAATTATTTCTCAGTTTTTTTACCGCAAGTCGAGTGTCATTGCAAAGACGTGGTGATCGATATAACGCAGTAAAATAATTGGCACTCCAATATTATGTTGTAGCACATGTGCGCATCGAGTGCATTTAAGAACTCAACAGGATAATTAACGGTCTTACGGGTTGCTTGATTGATTTGACGCATTTCAAAGTGATATCCATCTTCTCCATATGGAAAAATAATAGGATACTGAAGCGATGCATTTCAGGGGACAAGGCCATGCACCTTTGTCCACTTGCATAGTCAAGAATTTATTATTTCGTAAGAATAACCTATTGTGAAAATTTAATGACGATCGCTCCAGTAGTTAAGACTATATTACGATTTTTAATTTTCCTAAAAAGGGGCGTGGTCCCATCCACTTTTCTCCTGGTACGTATTCCTAATTATGCCAATACCATATGTACCAAATATCACCGACGTATGTCAAAAAATTCCCAAAATATGGCGATTTAAATTTTTGGGTTATATGGGCGGTGCCACCCCCGTTTGTACAATCACAACTTCATATAGCCTATTATTCCTTCCAGAGTCACAGTAACATGCTGTGAAAATTTCATCAAAATTGGCTCAGCCGTTTTGGAGTACATACGTTACATTAATTTTTTATATGTATATATACTTACCTAGATAGATTCAGAACAATAAATAAATTAAGCTTATTCACCAAAATATGACAAAAAAATAATAGTGTTTCCCAAAATCCGCAAAATTAAAATATTTTACCATACTATCAACCCAATCATTAATAAAAATTCCGCGGGAGTTTTTCCCTTTTCTCATTTTTCCTATTCAAATTCAGTGTTAAAAAAATAAAGAGGGAAAAAATTCACGCGGATTTTTTATTCATGATTGGGCTGTATATAGTATATACATAATAAGTTAAAGATAAAAACTCATATACAAGTAAATACGTAGATATGTATATATTTAAAAAATATGATTTTATTCGAATATACCTATCTCAAAATTTGTTAATTTTTTTCTTGCATTTCTTATTCAAGTGGTCTGAGACACGTTGACGGCCTGAGGAATACTAAATAACTATAAAATTTTTTAACCGATAATATTTAGAAAGCTAATTTCGTACACATTTCGATTCTTCAACATCAAAATGCAAAAATAATTATTTAATGGCAAAATTTTTGTAAAAACTGAAAAAATGCATATATTCCCCTTGTAAGTACATCTCCAAACTTCAGAGCCGATTCGGCGCCAGCTCATCCTAATATTTTTCAGGGCGTGTTTCTACTATCCATAGAACAATTCAAAACGGTCAAAATTTGCAATTTTATTTTTTTACTCTAATACGGTTGCATTTGGAATTTATATTAAATAATTAAATGATATATATTCACCCCTATCGTGAATTAAAATTCCACATGAAATTTGTTCCCTTTTCACATTTTTCCTAATAAAATTCAATGTTAAAATAATAAAAGGGAACAAATTTCATGTGGAATTTTTATTCACGATATTGGTGATTATGTTTACCGCTTTATTCAAATATTCACTTAAATTCCTTAATAATAAGCATACATTTATATATGGATATTTGTATGTATGCACAATATAAGAGTTTATTAATTGGTTTCCTTTTTTTGTTGATACGAGTAGACATACTGTGTCACAGTGGGAGTACCTGCACTTGCGTTAATATTATTGGGATCTGTTGTAATAACTGGATCTATCGTGACTACATTTGCCACTTGTGTGGGCATAGTTATAACGGACTGTTGCTGAGATTTCTCTTGAGCCTCCTTCTCGCAAATTGCACGAAGTTCAAATTCGGCTATAACTTGTGAAACTCGACTTTTTACTTCAGCCGCTAGTTTGGGTGGTAAATTTTTAACAGTAGCGCTTATCGCCTCAAAGAACATATCGAAGCTGTCCTTTTTGGGTTGTGGTGATGGAGGTGGTCGCCGTGGATGATGTTGAGGAGAATAATAATAATCACTCATATCATGGCATTCACGTTTTGGGTACACATAATTGGAACTGTTCTCATTTTTATCTACCTGTGTTCTAAATGTCTGTTGAGTTTTAATTTTTTTCAACGGAGTTTCGTTCTCGAAATCGGTATGTTCAATGTCTAGTGTAAATGACTTCATAGGTGTCTCCTTTTTTATATCTGTGAAAACATGAACTACGAAATAATATCATGGATCACTAATTGTTTGTATATTTACACTTACAGCGCTTTCTGGTTTTAGTGAGAAGTAGGCGGACAGCATCTTCCCCCTCGTTTAGCAAAATTTCCTGATTTCTTGCATGTTTTGCAGTTCTCTCGTGTCTTTGCAATCGAAATCTATTGTTGTCCAGAGGACGTTGACAAGCTCTACAATATGGTCTATTGGGGTCATCATCACAACGCGCCAACCACGGTGAAAATAAACTCAGCCACTTTTCACAAAAGTTTCTATTTTCCTTTGCTTTTACAGTTGGTTTTCTTTCTCCCTCACTTTCATTCTCCTTTTTGAATGGTGTTATATTCCTATAAAAAAAACAATATTAATTAATTTTTTTTTATTAAATGGACATTTTAAATTCGGTTTACTCAATGTACATATATACATGTAGTAAGTATGTATGTACCCGTAAACACAACAATTAATGTGGGCTACAGTTATTTTTCATGTCATTTATTTGCACCGTTCTATAGTTGACAATGCGAACATATTTTATTAGATCTTATCGCACTTACCAATTTGAATCATTCGAATTTTCATTGATACTCATTTTATTTCTATATATTATTTATTATATTTTATTTGTTTATATTTTATATTTTGTCATAAAGCAATCTTTTTATTAGTACTAAAAGTACTTAGATTTTTTTCTATTGAAAGTACTTATCAGCTATTACCAAGCCAACGTTGTCAGAAAACAGAGCTGCCGGACAATTTTTCTCAATGCTAACATTACAATATATGTATATGTATGTATACATATTTGGCGGAATTAATTAATAATGAGATATAATTGATAACAATAATGATTTCTATAATTTTGAATTACTATATGGAATATAATAATATTTCGAACTTATAATACTGGAATACTTAGTTTAATAGGATTAAGATTATCTCAGGCATGAGTTCTAGAGGTGAATCTAAATTTGTTAAGAAAAAGTCCAATAAAACTGTACAGATTTATCTGTACTCGAATCATTTTATTTTTCATTCGTAAAAAAAACTTATCTATGCAATAATAATTGAATAAAATTACTACAATAGTAAACAAAAATGCAAGTTGCAAACTGAAATCAATGTAAACATGAAAAAACGCTTATTTCGATTTTGTTGTGTTGTCAATACATTTTTTTATGAATTTATGGTTTCTGGCAACCATGTAGTTGCGTTTGTGTACGCGAAAGAAATTTTCTAAAGGCCTTATTTTTAGCCTTTTCCCTTAAAATATTTTTATTTTCAAATCTAGCATACATACTTTCAATTCAAAATAAAATATTTTAACAATGAGCGATGAGGAGCACGAAATAACATACGATGATCACGAATTGATCGAAGAGCTTGAACAAAATATCAGGTTTGTGCTGTGATAATAACATTTATCAATAGACGTCATCAGACAAAATCTCCCTTTTAGTACAAACCCCATAAACAATAGCGGAAACAACAGCGATGAACTTAAGCCGAAAAAAAGAGTACATAAAACTTTAAGGGAATTGCGCCAACCAAGGCAAAAGTTTTGTCCGAGATGGCAACTTGAATTTCCTTGGCTAAGACCAAATCGTGCAGATGAATCAATCGGGTATTGTAGTATTTGCAGAAGGGAGCTTGTTTGTAAAAAGAGTCATTTGGAAAGACACCAAAAATCATTTAAGCATATGCGCTTACAAGGTTTTGAAAATGTATTTACTGTTAATGAACCGGAAGCGGATCTAATTGAGGCACATACTTCAGGATATTTGGACAATGATCCCAACCAAGACTAGTAGGTTTTACTTTCTTTTATTAAGTAGGTATCAGCAATTATTTTTTGGTTTTTTAGTCAAGTTGAAGAAATGCTGGAAGAATTGGATGAAGAGTATACATCAATTAAGGTGGAGCCAACAAGAACATCGTCCTTAATTAGTCCTGTCCTGGTAAAAGCAAAATACAATACCAAGCCACCCCCAAAAAAGCGAGCTACAGTGAAAGCTGAACCTAGACGGTCGTCTGGATCTCCACAGAATACACTTTCTCATTTTAAAAGCATGGAATATGATAGGAGAGGGGACTATTATTACTCAACGCCCTCTCCACCAAAGAAAGACAGTTTCGATTTATTTTTCGATTCAATCAGTGCGACAGTTAAAAATCTACCACCCAAATTAGCGGCAGAAGTTAAAAGTAAAGTCTCGCAAGTTATTGCCGAATTTGAACTTCGAGCTATTTGCGAACAAGAAGCCCAAGATAAGGCACAACAATCTATTGTTAGTATTCCTAATCAAGTAGCAAGTGTCGTTACCGTCGATCCATCATTAAAAACTCACAATAGCGAGCACCAGACCGTTGACGGCGTTACCCACTATGTTTATGCGTATCAACCAAAAATACAAGATTAGTTTTCTATTTTTAAGCTCTTAATATTATAGACAAAAAGGTATTGAAATAAAATGCGTACGAAATCTTTTTAAAAAAATTTGCATAGATAAGGTATTTTTTAGATTTGAATTTATTTCTTACAAAGCTTAATCTTTTCTAATTTTAAAATAAGGGTTCCCTTGATCGTACTCTAATAAGGTTATTTTTGAATATATATGTACATAATGCATAAATATGTTATTATACCATGTTACATAACTAGTAATATAGTTTAGTTACATTCAATAAAACCATTTTGTCTTCCAAGTTATAATATATAATAAAGGAAATTATATTTCATTTCCAAAGAGCAAAATATAGAATTTGGCACGGAGATCAAGAATTGTAATGAATGTCACAGAATATAAATGAATGAATATGTAATGCATCAGTGATGGAAAATGTGTTTTTCGATTTTGTACCAACTATATAAATAAAATGTACCTTTTAGACCTCCACCATTTTTATTATTTGTAAAACACAAACTTACTTTATCAAAAATTCGATATATCTTATGGTAACAGTTTTAACATTACCTTATAGGAATGAATGTTTATTGATTTATTGCAACTAATAAAGAAAGAATACGGTGTAAGACTTCTTCGAAGAATAATTATCTAACATCTGGTGATATTATAAATTTAAAAAACTGGTTTTTATTAAAAAATGCTAACAGATAAAGCGTTTGTTCACGATATGCAACTACTGTTCCAGTAAGAGAGAGAGGCAAAGAAACCTAATGTAATAAAATGTTTCCTGTAAATTATCTTTATTTGAGATTTGTCTGTACTATTTGTTGAAATATATAGTTAGAGGCACACTTCCGAATCTTTAAGAACATTATTTGCGTTTATTATCGCGATTATCTAAAATATTCTTAGTTATGAAGTATCGGATTATTTGCGACAAGTTAACCTTGCTAAATATATATGTATGTATATATATATATCCTTGTATTGCATTTCCAAAATTACTAGATTTATTATTTCAAGAATAGAAAAATAGAAGGTTTAACTTCTAACGATTTTAAAATCCTGACTAACTACATTTTAAACTTTAGTTTTTGGATTCAAACTAAAAATCATTTAATGTGAATTAATATGTCAGAGGATCCAATTGTTCGATAATTTAACCAATAATTTATTGTAATAATCGTCTTATAGATACATATTTAAAGATCAAATTGATATCAGTTCCTATATGTTCATGAAATTTAATAAATTCTCTTTGGCGCAAATAGTAACTTAAATGATATATTTGATCTGGACTACAAAATTTTGATGCAGCAGTATTTTAAAATTGTATCAAATGAGTCGTGGTAGTACCATGGTACCAACTGTGTCTAAAACGTATCAAAAAAAGTACAATTGTACTATGTTTACCAATACTGTAATACATATATAAATCTTTCGCGTTACCAACATAACTTATGAAATCTCTTCTAATGTTTTTCCAGCAAATCAAAGTCTGGCAACATGTTATCTTTATTTGACACTCAGTGATGTAAACTGTTTCTTAATTGATAAATATATTGTTTAGCTTACATCTAATAGAAACAAAATTTACAAGTAGATTACTAACAAAGAAGTTAAAATTATACATAGAATGATATAAATAACCATTTTTGTTATGAAAAGTATTCCAATTTTTGTATTTACATAACTACTGGAATATGTGAGCATTAAAAAATGTGGAATTATAAAAGAATGGTTTCAATCAATATACTGGAAACTAGTAATTGGTTTAAAAACCCTATATTTGACGAAATAGTAGCTAAGTTACCATCACTGTTGACAGCGTTGACTTCATTTTGTCGATAACTACTTTTACGAAGAATTTAGTACTATTTGTAAATATATAAAGTCGTCTGCATAAAAGTTGTTTTAAATAAGAAAAGTATTTGTTATTACTTTAATATTATGAATAAAATTGGTTTTCACGATGATCCTCATGATCCAGATTGGTAAGTTTTGACAAAAAGATAAAAATGGCGCGGTTAGTCAGTCCAATGTATTGAAATGAAAATAAAACAACAGCATTGCATTCGGTCATTATCCTACTACTTTTATGTGTTTTTGTTAAGTAAGAAAACCTACTATTTTTTTTGGCATATTTTTATTTGTGTAGGAAAGTAACAAAATTGAAAACTGAGCCAGGAACCGTTAAAGATCAGCACAACACGTCTTCGAATAAGGTGAAGTATTCGCAAAAGTTTTGTGAAAAATGGTTGAGTATATTTTCGCCGTGGCTGTCGCGTTGTGAAGATGACCCAAATAAACCATTTTGTCGAGCTTGTCAATGTCGGCTGGACTGTAATAGATGCCATTTGCAAAGACATGAAAGGACGAGTAAACATGCACGCAATCTTGAGATTCTAGTGAATAAAGGCGAGGGGGCTGCGCGTCAAAATCTTAGTATACGCCAAGAGCGCAGTAAGTATTATCAACAGCGCAAAAAAATCAGTTCATCGGTTGGCTCACAGGAGGACTCTGAGTTGGGGATGGAGGACTACATTGATGAGTAAGTTATTTTCGATAATCCATTTTCGAGAGTTAATTGACTTTAAACTATTTTAATTTATTGCGCGCTTACAGAGCGGACCAGGGGACAGAGTACGGATATGAGCAAACGGACACAAATTCAGAAGATCAGTACATTCATGAAGAAACTATGTGTAAACAAGAATCAATAACTGCAGATGAGATGAATCACCATATGATTGTGGCACGTTCGGCATCGAAAAATAATGTTGGGCGTCCTCGTAAAATAGCGAAAATTATGGAAAACAGTAGTGTCCACGGTCCAGAAGAAGGTGCGGACAGAAAGGATCCTATGAAACGGTTGATGCAAATTCAAAGGGACAAGAGTGAATTAATGGATTCATTTAAAGAACTAATGGGTAATTCAGCGCCACATCTCTCACCACCCAGGGAAAAAAATCATGTTGACTTGTTTTTTGAAAGCGTCAGCTCAAGCGTAAAAGCTCTTTCGCCTAAATTGATCGCTGAAACGAAGATGAGAGTGTCGCAGTTGATATGTGAATTGGAGCTGCGAGCTCTAACGGAAAATGAGCAGGCTAATAATGCTCATAATTCTAATTCTACGGTTGTCGTGTCGCAGGAGAGTAGTGGAGGTACTTATATAATCAATCAACCAGTCACACAAGTCGGAGGAAATCATCATTCCGATTCACATCGACAAGTTGATGAGGTTCAACATTATGAAGCCTTAAGTTAAAAGATTTCTCGTCATTATTATTTAATTATATTGTTTTATTCTAGAACAATCTTAACATTAAATTGTTTAAAATTTTACATCCAAACGAACATACATTATGCATTATTATCTATTAACAAATGTATATATTTTTTAAATTAAATTTGTCGTTGTGTTCCGGTCTGTTTTACGTATACAATCAAAATCTTATTCAAAAAAAGCATAAACTAATCGCATTGTGTTTGTAAATCCTGCCCCATTTTTCCACGGTGAAAGAATTACAACCGAATCTCCGCTTTTTATAATTTTCATAAGATTAGCAACGTTCATGCAAAATTGTACTCTAGCATCTATTTCGTTTAACCAACTTTTTTTAGAAATTTCTGTGAAAATTAAAAAATAATAAAAAGAAAAAATTACTATTGATTCAAAATCTATATATCCTGTAAATCCTATATATAAAAACAACTGAACTATTAAAATATGCCAAACCGAAGCCTAATTGTTATTCATAAAAAGAAATAATGTGTATATTTATATTTAAGATGAACTTGGGTTATTAATATAAAAGATAGCAATTCCTCATTAACGATATATAAATATACAGCCATGGTACAGAATTTAATTCCGTTTGCTTGTATAGAAAAAGCAAAACGAAAAATGTTTTCGGAATGAAAGCACTTTTTTAATTTGCGATGTGGAATTGTATTTTAAAGAATTTCAAGGTTTCATTCCGAAAAAAATTGTTCGTTTTACTTTTTCTATAGAAGCAAAAAAGGGACTTAATTCCACTTCCGAACGGAATCAAATCCTGTGACATGGCAGATAAAAGAAAAATTCATACTTTTAAGACAGGCTGTTTTCATAAACGCAGTATGCAATGCAACATTTCATTTCATAGAGTTCATAATAGCATTTAGAAATATAATTTCAAAATTTTTGTTTTAAGATTCTCTTTAATAGTCCAATATCTTTATATTTTATGTGATAAAAGTTTTTAAATTATATTCTAAATGCTATTATGAACTCTATGAAATGAAATGTTGCATTGCATACTGCGTTTATTAAATCAGCCACAGTCTTTTTTGCTTTTATTAATTTTTTTTTATTCATGGGGGTTATTTTGTAACTCGTTTCGAAAAGAAAAACGTCGAATATGTAAACTTTATACATTGTATTTCGAAAATATTTGCTTTCGAATCGAAATACACAATAATCCCCCAGAGCAAAATTTATTTTTTCTGTATATTTCTGAATACCAAATTTGCCAAACGGAGAAAATTTCGATTCGAATCGAAACTCAGAATAGGGGTGATTATTATTTATTCATAGTGTTAATTTCATTAAAGTTCTTTTGTGAGATTACCTGAATACATTATTGGAATTACTCCTCGATTAAGATGGGATTGTCTAAATGTTCTTGGACATTTTGTCACAGCTAATATCGGACATCTAGGTTTATATTTAGCTAATAAGTATGATGATTTTCCCGAAGTCGTTAAAGCTATAATGGCAGAAGCTGATGCATTTTTGGCAGCATGGACTGCTGCAATAACCACAGAATGTGTCGCATCTAAACATGCTGGATTTCTGATCAAAATATCTTTAAACATATGTTTATGCCACAGTGCGATTTCAGCCTCGCGAGTTATGGCACACGCATGAGCAATAGATTCTGATGGAAATTGTCCTATGGCAGTTTCAGTTGAAAGCATAACACAATCAACACCATCTAAAACAGCATTTCCTAAATCTGAAACTTCTGAGTATCTAATTGATTCTAATATTTTTGTAGCTAAAATAATAGGCTTTCCTGCTCGGTTGCAACGCGCCATTACTGCCTTTTGTGCTAGGAATACTTTTGCATAATGCATTTCAATTGCAACGTCAGTGCTAGCAAAAATGATGCCGTCTGCAACTGTAATAATTTCGTCAAAATTGTGTAAACCCTGCTCGCAATCAATTTTTGCTATTATTTTAATATATTTCCCTTGATCTCCCAATACCGAACGCACCTCTTTCACAGCCGATGCACTTCGCATCGATGAAGCAAAAATAATATCTATTTTATGTTTTAAGGCAAATTTTAAATCGCTGACATCCTTTTTGGATACTGCCGGAAGATCAACACATACACCGGGAAGGTTGATTTTTTTTCTTGAGCCCATCATACCGCCACGTTCAACTTTACAGGTTATGCAGTCTACTCCTACCTCTTTAACAATTAACTTTAATAATCCATCATTAATGTATACCACGTTGCCAGGTT
Organism: Bellardia pandia; assembly: GCA_916048285.2. Lineage (NCBI taxonomy): Eukaryota > Metazoa > Arthropoda > Insecta > Diptera > Calliphoridae > Bellardia > Bellardia pandia. Next base: position 1,346,353 of record OU696529.1, on the reverse strand, counting down.
GGACAACATTGATTATATTTTCATAATCCACATAGATGCATTCACGATTTCCTTTGTCTATAAGATCGCGATTAATCGATAAACGTAAACTATCATTGACTTTTAATTCCACTTGTGAATTTGATCCAGCTTCTAATAAACCTGTTCTAATTTCAGGGCCCTTTGTGTCCAAAGCTACAGCTACCTGAATTATATAGCCCATTTCTTTGGTGCAGTCTTCTTCTGCATTGCGCAGTAATCGTATGGTTTCAGCATGAAGCTCATGCGTTTCATGCGAACAATTTAAACGAGCAATGGTCATTCCAGCCCTAATCATTTTCTTAAGTACTTCCAATGAACGCGAAGCCGTTGAGATTGTTCCGATAACACCCGTTAAACGATAATTTGAAGCTGGTTCCATAAAATTTAATTTGCATACATGCAATGAATCTTCTTCGTCCAAAATATTTGTCATTTTTTTTAATATATGTATGTAGGTAAATACTAGAAATTTTAAATGTTTTTTTTTTTTTCAAAAATTGTTATTGATTTTAAAATTTGGTAAATAGTAAAGATTTGTAAAAATAAAATTTTATAATCGATAATGTAACATGGTGTAACTAACCAAGGTGAATGCAAATCGACAAATACAACACAATACAATACAGAAACAACAGGCATTTTGTTTGTGTAAAATAACGTACTACTGTCAAAACACTTGAAAAAGTATTATTTTTGACACAAGTAAATTGTAAGCAAAATTAACTACTATGTTCAGATTTTAGTATCCGAAATACAAACAATCATATTTAGTTTCCGATTATTTTTATATTTTGTACTAACAACTATGTATCGTGTAAATCTAGCTTAAGATCCGAAAAATGTATCGCTAAGCTTTCGGCTATATTTGGATGAATCTTTCAACAAAGCCAATTCAAGAGGTGCCAATGGTTCTACGCAAATATTTTCATATATTGATATCTGTGAGCAAAGGGTATAACTAGAGGCTCAACTGAGAGGGAAAATACCTGTCTGCCGTCAAAACCAACAACATAAATATGACTTGTTAAAGAGTTACCGCGGTTTTCTCTGTTGAGCCTCTAGTTTACCCTAAATCTGAGAGTCCGTAAGTTACCTGTAGCCCTCTGAAACAATGTACAGAATTAAACTATCCACAAAAATGGTATTGAACATTTTCATTTACCTTTATGCTAGAAATAATTCTAATATCGAATAAAATACGCTTGTGTTTTCAATTTAACTGAACGTTTGTTTATTAACACATTAATATATATATATATATATACATATGTATATTAGTCTACGAATATATGAGGAGGAGAAAAATAATTTATTTATGTATAGAATATATGTACATATGTGCCAATGACGTTCATGTTTTCTAGTCAATTATGATGAATATTTTTTGCATCTCTTCTTCGTGTTTGCATTATGTGTATATATGTATTATTAGGTACAAATTAATAGTGTTCCAACAGAAAAATCAAATTGTTTTCATCAGCTTCCAGAGCCAATGTGAGACGTGAATGTTGAATTAACTGTCCGGTGTATTTATTCAACAGGACTGTGAAAAAAGAATAGGAAAGAGGAGCATTATATACATACATTTTTACAACTAAATTTTATTTCACTGATTTCATTTACACTTACACAATACGCATTGTGTTGGTAAAACCGGCTCCTTGTTTCCATCCGGTGACAATAACAACCTGATCGCCAGATTTAATGAAGCCATTCTTCTTGCCAACTTGTACACCGAACTGTACACGAACATCAACATCCTTAAGCCAGTCAGATAATTGAGGTTCTGTTAAATAGAAAAAAAAAAAAAAAATAAAAGGGAATTTATTTGTGTCGTAAAAAATAGAGCGTCGTGTTTGTATTTACCTTTGTAAACTAAAGGTACTAGACCACGGTACAAGTGGGCCTGTCTGGCGGTTTGAGAGAAACGTGTAACAGCGATGATGGGGCATCTTGGGCGATATTTACTGATGAGGAAAGCGGATTTGCCTGTGGTTGTAATGACAACAATGGCAGAGGCCAATGATTTGTTGGCAGCTTCAACGGCAGCAATGGCAACAGCATGAGCAGCATCAACAGTGGTTAATTTGTTGGCAGCCACCAAGTCAGCAAAATAGTTTTTATGCCAAATAGCAGCTTCGGCTTCTTTGCATGTCTTAGCCATTGTTAAAACGCACTCCAATGGGTATTCACCCTTGGCAGTTTCACCAGACAACATGACGCAATCAGCGCCATCTAAAACAGCATTTGCAACATCGGAAATTTCAGCGCGAGTTGGACGTGGTTTCTTAATCATAGATTCCAACATTTGTGTTGCGCAAATAACAGGCTTACCAGCTCTATTGCAACGAGCAATGATGGCCTTTTGTGCCAAGAATACTTTTTCTGGAGGAATTTCAATACCCAAATCACCACGAGCTACCATAATACCATCACCAACGGCAATGATGTCATCCAAATTATGCATGCCTTGTTGGTTCTCAATCTTTGAAATGATCTTAATATTTTTGCCCTTTTCGCCCAACACTCCACGAATTTCGGTAATAGCAGCAGCATTACGAATGAATGAGGCGAAAATCATATCGACTTCTTGCTCAACACCAAACTTCAAGTCAGACTTGTCCTTCTCTGAAACAGCAGGCAGATCGACAGGTACACCGGGCAAGTTGACACCCTTTCTGGATCCCAAAGAACCGCCATTCTCAATTGTACAGGTCAATGTATCGCCAGAAACACTATTGACAACTAAAGAAATCAAACCATCATCAACATAGACGCGATTGCCAGGCTTCACCACTTTGACAATGTTCTCATAATCGAGGTAGATGATATCCTTGCTACACTTGTCAGCGTATTCCTTGTTTGTGGTCAATTTAATGACTTCGTTTTTCTTCAATTCGATTTCGGCTGTACCACTGCCAGCAATTAAACCTGTACGAATCTCAGGACCCTTAGTATCCAAGGCAATGGCTACTGGGTATTCATAGCCAACTTTTTCGGAGTAATTTTTAGCGGCTTGACGAACATTTTTTACAGTTTCTGCGTGATATTCATGAGAGCCGTGAGAGAAGTTCATGCGTGCAATGTTCATGCCAGTTGCCATCATTTTTTCGAGCATTTCCACGCTAACAGAAGCCGGTCCAATGGTACAGATGATGCCTGATAGACGAATTTGTGAAACGGGAGCATCGAACTCCAATTTGCACATGTGCTCCAATTGCGATTCAGCTTGAGCGGCCATGATTTGCGGTACTTCGTCTCTCTAGAAGTATTACGAATTATAATATTAACGTTAACCTAAATCATTATTTTTAAAGAAAAATTCGATTCGAAATAAATTAAGTACGTTAAAAATTCTTAAACTGAGTTCGATTATTTAATTGTTAATAATTAAAATTTTAAATGGAAAAACATAAATTTAGTTATTACACATATATGTATACGAATGTAATATTATGAAATTACTTATTTTAATTTTGTTTTTTAATAAATATACCTACAAAAATTTCTTTTCACAATAACGATTAAAAATGTTTTTACAATGAACAAATGTATTTTTGATAAAAAAAAAATAATTTGATTTGATAATCTAATCTACATTACTTTTCATAACTGCAGTTATATCGGTAACATAATTTTTTGGTGGTAACAGTAGTCGATATGAAAGGTTATTTTATGGTAGAAGATAGCCAGCCTCGTATTAAACTATGAATATAAGCTCTCGATATACAAAACTTGTGAATTAAAACCGAGTACTTACTTAAATAAACGTGAAATTGAAAAAAATATATATTTAATAATTTTTTTTGTTTACTCTTAATGATGAGTGCCTGTGAATGTATGTATGTAGTAGGTATATCTATCTATCTGTTAAGTTAATAAATAAATAAAACAATAGATTTGACGAATGCATTAAACAGTAAAAAAGAAATAACACAACGTATACGTAACATAGATATACGAATTCATATAAATATTTTTGTATGTGTGTATGTATATGCAAACATACACATTTATTTTTATTCTCATTCTCTTTGAACAGCTGTAACTGATTCGTTTTTAAATTAATTTTATACTGAAACCAAATTGCCTTTTTGACAAAAGACAAATTTTCGAAAATAAGCAACGAATGAAGAATGTATTTGAAGGTTAATAATAAATAGTCAGCACAGCCGTTTTTCACACAAAAACGTATTAACGTAAAAATTGCATAATTTCGCTTAGAAATAGAAAATATTATCTTTAAACTTGACCTTCATAGTGTTAGACTTTTTGTTTTATGCCGTTAGATACGTATCATACATACATATGTATGTATACAAAGACATTATACAAGTGTACATATATTAATGACGGAGTTAATACTTCATTTAAGTATGTATGTACATATGTATGTATGTCAATTAATTTGCAAATCTGTTTGTCTGACCCGGTTTACATTGTGATTGTGTAACTAATTTTTAGGTAATGTATTTAATACAAGTCCATGCAGCGAGGGTGTATACATATGTGTAATGGTATACCTTTAGTTTGGAAGGTTCATCGTAAATGGTAGTGTTCACCATTCTGCCTATGCGTATAGGAGGTACTGTTCCTTGAATTAGCAAACTGCTTGGTGAATATGTCAAATTAGACGATGTAGCACTATTAGCTGCAAACCGACAACTAATGCCGCAAATATTTTTTCTTAATTTAGTTGCCTTTCTAAGGACGTACAAAGTACGAAACCCAGACAAAAGTTTATATTTGAAGATTTGTCTTGGTTGTATGATAATACTCTAATCACTTCTTTTTCGTAAAAAAAAATTAACTTATTCGAGTTAAATGATTTTATTTATAATCAATTGTCACAAATTTTCTGTGTAAACTTATTTCTTTTGTAAAATAATTAATTATTAAGTAAAAAGATTTAATTCGTAGGTACTTTCCGCAATGCAAACGACGAGAAAACTCAATGACAATTGATTCGGCTTTTCGTGCTTGCAACCAACTAACCACCAAATCTAGAGCGCATGATAAAGGCTCAATATTCGAGAAAAAGTATGTATTTTTTTGTGTTGTGTAAATGCTCATTATAACGAGAATGTATAACGAAATAATACATGGCCAAAAGCACTTTTATACAAGCAACAACAAAAAAATCCATATAGATACATACTACATACATATGTATGTAGGTATGTAGTATTTTTAACTATTTTATTTGCAATAATTTGTTAGCTTACTAACTTACATTCATACTTATTCCGGTATATTATCCATTATCCTTAGTCAAAATTACAAACAATACATTTTTGAATTAATCTGCTTGCGAGTTTTTAATTTGTTTATTTACTAATATTGGATAATGGTAAAATTAGTTGTTGTCGTTGGATTTACATATTGAGAAGAGCAAACAAATTATGTGTATTATTATCCATCTATTTACATCAGTCATTCGTTGGGGGTTAGTTTTATTGATATAAATGTAAGCTTTAGCACAGTGATGGAAAATGGGGTTTTGTTTTTCGTACCAACTATATAAATAAAATGTACTTTTTAGACCTCCATGGTACCATTTTTAATATTTGTTAAATAATCATAAAACTTTACCACAAATTTACTTTATCGAAAATTCGATATATTTTATAGCAACATTATAGCGTTAATTGTCGCGATTATCTAAAAATATTCTTATTTATGAAGTATCGAGTCATTTGCGAAAAGTTAACCTTGGTAAATATGTATATATATTTCCAAAATAACTAGAATTATTATTGTAAGAATAAAAGAAACCGAAGAGTTAACTTCTAACGATTTTGAAATCCTGATTAACTACATTTTAAGATTTAGTTTTTGAATTCAGCCTCAAAATCATTTAATGTAAATGAATATGTCAAAGACTCATATTGTTCGATAATTCAACCAAAAATTTATTGTAATAATCATCTTATAGATGCATATTTAAAGATCAAATTGATATCAGTTCCAAAATGTTCATGAAATTTAATAACATCTCTTTTGCTTGCACTATTACACAAATAGTAACTTATATGATATACAGCAATGTCACAGAATTTAATTCCGTTCGGAAGTGGAATTAATTCCATTTTTTGTTTCTTTAGAAAAAGCAAAACGAAAAATTTGTTCGGAATGAAACCGATTGTTCGTTTTACTTTTTCTTTAGAAGTAAAATACGGAAATAATTCCTCTTCCGAACGGAATTCAATTCTGTGACATGACTGATATTTATCTGTTTATCTGAAATACCAAATTTTTATGCAAAAGTATTTTGAAATTGTACCATATGACTCGTGGTAGTACCAACTGTGTTTAAAATGTATCAAAAAAAGTACAATTGTACCATGTTTGCCATCAGTGCTTTTTAGTACAAAAATAAGTATCTTTTTGTCAATTTGTTTATTCTCTTAATTGTGAGAGCATTTTTTTTCTTTTGAGTGCTCTACAAAAAAATGTCTATTTTATTTCGTTTGTTTTCGTTATAAAATAAATACAAAATTTTGAAAGGGGAAATTACTTCATTACACTTTCCATTATTTAAACCGGCTTTATCTCGTCTTAATATTACTGAAAATGGTCGCATCGATATTTGGTCCAACATGATCAAACAAAATTTGGCGTAAGAAATGTTTATTTCTACCTCGCCTGGAGTATATAATGTGTATACAATTTGAAGTAAATCTGTTAAAAATTATATGGAAGCAATTACATAATTTTAAAAAAAGTGGGTTTCAGCAAAATCGGACTAGTGGTTCTCGAGTTATGTCAAAAAAGACCATATATGAGTTACTTACTTCAAATCAATATATCTCGATTCCTAGACGTGACCCAGCGAAACGCCAGGACACGGGTAACTTCTTTTTTACCGATATAACTTTCCCCGGTAGTTTGAACCCTTCCCGTTCACTGACCCCTACCATTTGTCTCACATTGTCTTAAAATTAGAAAATAAAAGCAAACATTTCAGTTATAATAAATATTTGTATATACATACATAAAACATTATTAACATGATTTTAAATACCTTAGTCCTTTATATTAAGTATGTAGATGTGGATTAAAATATAAAAAATGTGCTCAAATTACGGACGACTACTATGCCCTGATTCAGTAAAATTTATAGAACGTTTGTCTAGAAAATTCGTATGTCAAATCACTCAGTTTTTAATTATTTTTTGAGTGATTGAGTGAAATTTTCTAGACAAACGTTCTATAAGTTTTACTGAATCATTTAAACGCATTTATTTAATCCACATGCTTAATTTGAATGGCTTCCAGAATTCATTACTTCGTAGCTTTATTAGCCACATTTTGTATTACTAATTATATAAAAAATTACTTTATATATACATATACAAGGTGGCGAAAAAGTAAACTTCCGATGTTTTTTTGGCTGTAATTGAAAAAAATGAAAAACTTTGATTCTTCTTGTGGATTATTTTTATTTGGTGTTTTAATTTTCATGTAAATGGCCGCTGCCAGTTGATTGTCATTTGAGTCCTTTTTATGGCATTTTCCATCACTATGGCCAAAACTTCCGGCGATAGGTCCTCACATTCTTGACGGATATTGTCTTTAAGAGCTGCAAGAGTCTGAGGCTTGTTGACATAAACCCGCGACTTCAAAAAGCCCCACAAAAAGAAATCTGGAGCGGTCAAATCAGGCGATCTTGCTGGCCAGTGCAAATCGTCAAAACGGGAGATTAGGCTCCCGGGAAATGCATCCTTCAGCATATCGGTTGTGGCACGTGCAGTGTGTGCCGTTGCACCGTCCTGTTGGAACCACATATTTTCCAATCCCAATTCATCAAGTTGCGGCAAAAAGAACTCGTTGATCATTGCTCTGTAGCGCTCACCATTCACCGTTTGGCCCGCGTGGGTTACACGCGGATTTTCAGTGCCCCAGAAGCGTAAATTTTGCTTATTTACGTACCCGCTAAGATGGAAATGGGCCTCATCACTTATGATTATTTTTGATGAAAAATCATCTTCCTCTTGGTGGTGATTAAGGATGGCTTGAGCGTATGTTAGACGCGATTGGCGGTCAGCAGCTAACAGCTGATGCACCGTCTGGACTTTGTACGGAAACATATTCAAATCTTGTACCAAAATTCGCTGCAAAGACAGTCGACGCCTGGCAGCATCTCGTGTTGTGCCAGTCTCTTCGAGGCGAGCGGCTAAACGTCGCAGTGTTTCACCAGTAGGCGTTGGACGGCCAGGAAATCTGCGACGAAATTCACGTTGTGCCAAAGTCACCGACCGATTATTGTTCAAATAAATAGTCAGCAATATTCCGCGTTCTGGAGCAGTGTAGCGTAACATTGTTTATTAACGTGTATTTCGCATGTGTTTACTACACAAATGTCAAAACAGAACTGTCATTAGGGGCCGATCGCAAAATTTATAGCATTTTCTGATAGGAGGATTACTTTTGCGTCACCTTGTATATAGCAATTTCGGGAACTGAGTAATTATTATTTGTAATACCCGCCACTTGGTTTTCTAAAAAGTCTGATATTTTTCTCATTTTTATTAAAAGCACGCGATAAGCTAAAAATTAGCAAAAAAAAATTTATGAACAATTTGAAAAATTACATTTAGGTTAGGTCAGAAGGCCGGTGTGAGGTTGTCCCCACCCCATCATCCAGAGACCAATACGGTCCATTATGATGCCTTGCAGAAATGATTGGAGACACTTAGTATGTCCCAAGAGCGAAACGCCTAAGCCCTCACAAATCCCCTTTCCATGTTGCGCAGCCAGGCCATATTCATTACGAATCCTTTGATATCCCCGAGCCTACAACCCGAGATATCCCCTAATTCGCTTATGAGTCTACTGCCTAGCCACCTCAACCTGCTAACTTGCAGCCTGGGACAATGGCACAGAATGTGGTCGATCGTCTCCAGTTCCTCCGGGTCCTCGCATATGTCGGACAAATTAGATCCCATTATCCTTGCCATTCTACCTATCATACAATGGCCCGTGATAACGCCTATCATGGTTCTCACGCAGACCCTGCTCTCGCCCAGCAACGATTCCGAGTCGGACTTCCTAAGCACCGGCTATATCGTCCTTGACACTCGGCAGTCCGTTCGGTTTCCCCAGGCCCTATTTGTCTCGACCAGAATCCATTCCCTGATTTTCTCATAATAGAAACCTATTGAAGGCCTGACCGCCGCCTGACAATCAGGATCCTCCGAATCTGCGCCGAGTCTCGCCAATTCATTACTCCTGATATTGGAATGACCCGGTACCCAGCAGAGTGTCAGCACGTATTCGCCTGAGATTTCTCCTAGAGCTCTTTTACAATCACCGACCAACCTGTTTACATAACAGCCCCCTACCGCTCTAAGAGCCACTTGGCTGTCCACATATATAGTGACCTCCAGCCCTTAGTCAATGTTGTCTCTTATCAGTTCTACGGCCTTCAAGATCCCTAGAACCTCAGCCTGGAATACACTACAGTCATCGGGAAGCCTATATGATCTTCTGATGTCAAGATCCTCAATGTTTACTGTCAAGGAAAACTCCTAGATACTTGGCACTATCAAGTAGCCCAAATTCTACACCTCCTAGTATCGGTAGCCTAAAATCTTCCACCTTATACCTCCTTGTAAAAAGAACTAACTCTGTCTTTTCTAGATTTACTCCTAAACCTTTATCCGTAGCCCAATCTGACAGTGTGCCCAACGCCCTCTGCATGATTTCGCTAATTGTCGGTAGAAACTTGTCTGAAATCAATATAACTACATCATCTTCATAAGCCACGACCTTCTGTCCTATACTATCAAAATGTCTTAGAATGACATTGACAGCCAAAAGCCACAGTAAGGAAGAGAGAACTCCTCCCTGTGGGATTCCCCTAGACACTAGCTTCCTTAGATGTTCCCCTCCTTAGTCCGAGTGGACCACCCTGCTGCTGAGCATCAGGATTATCCACTCGACCAACAATAGCGGAAACTCCATATCCACTAATGATTGTCTAATAGCCTCTACTTTCAGATTATTAAAGGCGCCCTCTATATCGATAAATGCCGCCAGCTTATTCCCTGGTTTGCAAACCCCGCTCTATATACCCCACCACATCAGTAAATTACATTTACTGTTGCTTCGATATTTTTATAAATATCAAATAACGGTGCTTATGTACATAAATTCGCTGCAACTGTCCATTTATTTTTGCTGCCAGATTAAACGAACTTTAACGTGCAAAAGTGGATACATTGCCATTTCACAAAAATTTACCCTAAACTTCACATTCGCTTTAATAATTAATGAATTTCAATTTATTTTCATTTTTGTTTTATTTATTTAACATTTTAAATAAAAACCATTATTATTTTTAAAAATTTGAGTTTTATTCGGTTTTTAAGTTATAGTTATAAAACATCTAGCCATGTGTGCCCGCCACTGTGTAAACAAAAAAATATGTATCTTTGTATATCTTAAAATTAAAAAATGTATTTACTATTAAGTTTTTTCTATAGGAATGTTTGTAAACAATAGTCAGTTGTGTTTGACATTACAAACATGAAAGCAAAAACAAAAGTACCATGTTGTTTCTGTTTCTTTTGTATTGTTGTAATCTCGATGTCACCTTGTAAAGTAGTTATACCATGTTTAAAGCATTAAACCACATTCAATACCGACTACTGATTATTTTGACGACAGCAGGGAAAAATAATCATTCACAAATGTAGGTATAAACGTGTGTATTTTATTTTGGAAAGATTTTATGTTAGGCTGCTGTAGCGAAAGTGTTTAATGCTTAACACAATATCCCTAAATATGTACATTAATTGAAAAGTGTATATTTATCAAATATCGCAACATTGAACAGTTAGGTACGAATTTTAAAAATATTAAAATGTTTTTTTTTTTTAACATAGGAACATAAGTGGCTGATTAGAAATTCGCATGATCATGACGTCAACGCATGCATGATAAGTAAATCCCAGCTGTTAAAGCAAAAATATAGTAAAAACAGAAAGCCAACAAAAAGAAATGGAAAATAAATTTTAATGTATAGTACCTACTTCCTTAATTTCAAAAGTAAAATTTGTACTAGTGTTGGCAAACATGGTACAATTGTACTTTTTTTTGAGAAACATTTCAACACAAATTGCTCTACAAATTATATTAAGAGATTTTGACCAACATATTAGTAAAAATACTAATATTCCAAAAGATTTGTTTTTGGATCTACTTAAATTTTGTCTTAATGAATGTAATTACTTTTGCTATGAAGGAAAAATACTACGTATGAAAATTGGTCTCTTTATGGGTTCTAGCTTGGCGCCTATTTTGGTAGAAAGAGTACTTGAGGATGTTG